>CM077646.1:86200214-88600214 GCA_039707465.1 Rhabdophis nuchalis
TCTCCAGTGGAGGATCCCATTAACTTCCTCAGGATCAACCAACTCAGATTCCTCCAAATTAATAGGGATCAGAGTTCAACTTTGAGTGAAGGTGAGAGACTTTATCTGGCAGAATATTCCTCACAGCAGTCCTTCAGTATATGAGCTAATCCTTTTTTTTACCTAGGAGGGACCTGGTCACCAGAAACAGGGCTGCTGGACAGCTATCTGAAGAGGGAATTTGCTGTGGCTAACTCGCCACAGCCAACTCACCATAGCCAACTTGCAGTGGCCAAATTTGCCAAGGCCAAACTCACCATGGCCAACTCGCCACAAGACAATTTATTGTAGGATAATTTAACAATTCTATTTAATCATTTAAAATAAATAAAAGTTATTTTAATTTTTGCCATTCAAATTTCATTGTCCCTCCTTTTGCATCCTTTCTTTAATGATTCTATTCCACCATATCTTTGATATTAGTGTAACTTTTGTTTCGCAGCAAGTTGTCCTGCGGTGAGATGGCTGTGCCAAGTTGGCCATGGCGAGTTGGCTGTGGCAGGTTGGTCAGGGCAAGCTGGCTGTGGTGAATTGTCATAGACATATCTGACGATAAATAAATATGTTTTGCCACCCTTATTGCCACAAGGTAAGTTCCACTATAGGTTCTTACCTGTGCTTAGTTGACTTCACTCTTCACTTAGTCAACTTAATGTATTGGTCTGCTGACTTGCACCACCTGAAGTCCTAGGGCTTCAAGCTCTGTTCAAAGGTTCTGTAATTTTTATAGGGAAAGAATTAAATACGTAAGGAATATGTTTTTATTTAATATTTATCCTGGGCCAAACTGTATTTTTAATACTTGTTTTTTGAGTAACATCACATGGCCACTTCTTAAAGGATGCTTCCCACCCTGAATGACATGTAAAAGCCAATTATGACCCCTTAGTCTGAAAAAGTGGCACAACAATGAGTTAAATAGAAAGTAATTGACAAGAAGCTCTTTTCAGCTGTGGTGCTCGGCAAGACCTCGGTAATACCTGTTTCTGGCATTTGGTAGTGCTACACTGCCTCTGAAGCTGGAGGTTGTTAAATACCACCTCTACATGCAGAGACAGCATGAGTTGAGTAGCATTTTCTGGAAACGTTACTAGCAGAAGTTATTGCCTCTGTGGTCTCTGGAATCCCCACAAGCAGCTGTTTTTGTAACATTGGAAGAGGAGGTACAAGGTTAGACGAACCATTAGTCTGATATGGAAAGCTGCTCCTTCAGCTGAATGATAGTAGCCAAGTTTACACATGTTCAAGCCATATGTGTGTGGGGGGTGGTTGGTTGGTTGGTTGTGTGGGTGGCAGGATGAAATCTCTGAACCATGCATCACTCAAATGAGTAAATTCATAATAACTTTTATGCTATAACAACCATGGTAAAATAAGATACGAAGCTTTTTTATCTCTACAGATGGTATTCATTTAAACATCAGCCAAACCCTGGCACAGAGTAATGTGAATTCACCTGCAGTTTTGTGGAGTGGGTGTAGACATTGCTGCTGCCACCTGCTTAACGCTTATTTTGCAGGAATGATTGCAATGAGCTTGGCAGCAAAACTTTATCTGAAATGCCAAGGGGGGGTGGAAATACACAAAAATACATGTACAGGTGTTTCAGAAGCGAAATCCCAAACTAGGATGAAAGAGCCAAAGGAACAGATTGTTACAAAATTTAGAAATATATTTAATGGAAAAATGTTTTGCCAGTCAAAAATCTTGTCAAAGTCACACATATACATTCTGTGGAAAAGTTAAATTTCTCAAAGATCTGCTTGTTCCAAACGGATATCATGACCTAGCAACTAGCTTAGTACTTGCTGTTGAACGGATAGTTTTTCTGAAATACCGACTTTTGGAACAGCAGCTGTCTTCGTACTAAATCTTGCACAAAGGCTTATCTGCTGAAATCTATGGTCTTTCTTGGTCAAAACGAAACTGAAAACGGCTACACTTTTGACCCCTGTGAAGGCATCTCCGTGAGAAACTTAAACTCTCCGTCTCCCTCTCCTGAAACACAAGGATCAGAGCACAACATCGAGACTCATTGCCAAACCATGTTATCATGGCCCAGAAAAGGTCACCCACAGGTTAGCGTATGAGATCAAATGTATTGTACTACCCCTTTTCATTTCTTCTTTCTGTTTCTGTCACTTATCAAAGATCATACTAGTAGAAGGCCTCGCGGAGCCGTACTGAGAAATAAATTTCAAAAGATTTAGATAAGAGCGGTGTCATGCGGACTGAGACGAAGTTAAGAGGCTGAGAACACAGCATAATGATAAATGGTGGCTTTCTGCAGAACTGAGAAAAAAGCGTCCAGAGGGAAATCACAGTGATGAGAATTAAGATTCGTTTTCCTCAACATCTCCATTAATGATTCAGGAGAAGAATTAAGTAGCACTGTAATAAAATTCCCACATGAATCTAACTGAAGAGTTGCACTTTCCAAAGAGGAAATAAATTAATGCAAACCAGGTCTAGAGAATGATGGGTATATGCATTGAGATTAATCTTGCAGTAACGTAGGCTAAGAACAATGCTAAAAGGGGTTGTTCAGACAAAGGTTTTAAGGAAAAATAATCATAAGGAATAATCATATAAGGAAGTATACATCTGCAATTTCTGCAAAAGAAAACAAAAAAGCACGATGTCAGGTTATCTGCAGGACTCCCTTTCCCTAAAACCAGGTTAGATAAGATGGACCCACTCCTAGTCCCTTCCCTTAAACTTTGCCTCCTTATAGGAAAGACCTAGAAAGCATACATACCTTTTCATGGCAGCCTCTGCCCTAGAGCAAAGCTGGCTGGAGAAGTCTGGGAGCTGAAGTCCTTCAGACTTAAAGTTGCAAAGGTTGGGGACCCCTGCCCTAGAGAATGCTCTTGCCCCAGAGGTTTAGCAGTTCTCTACCTTCCTAGCTTTTGAAAAGCACCAAAGGCCCGGCTTTCCCCCCCCCCCCCAATTACTGGGATAGGATGATGTGACTGCACATCAGAAGCTTGATTGGACCCCAGATTTTTTTGTTTTTATGCATTTGGTTTTAATAATCTTAATATGGTTTTTATGTGATTTTAATTTTGGCCTGGGAGCTGTCCAGAGTTTGTTATAAGTGCTTTTTTGAAAGGCAACATGAGGAAACTTGGCTTTTTTTTTCTTGAAGACATTTTGCTTCTCATTCAAGAAGCTTCTTTAGCTCTTCAGTCCAAGGGGAAAAACCAAGTCCAGTTGCCTTTCGAAAAAGCAATTCTGGGGCAAACCATTACCTGGATGACTGAGAACCTCCATAGATATAAGGGAGTAGCATATAAATGTTTTAAATAAGTATAAAGTCATCAAAGCAATTTTAAATTACTCTGTTTTATCTTGTGATTTAGAATACCTTTCCATAAAATTAGCTTATTACTGTATTACGTATTCTTGTAATCCCCTATTGGGTGACTACAAGATGTGTTAGACTGAAACGACAACATTTGAAACATAGAAGATCAAGAGATTATCAGGTTAGAGAAGGGTGATTTATGAAGATATAAAATGAAAATGACTAAACAGTGCCAGAAAAAACCAAAATAAAATGAACATACCTATAACTTTCCTATGTTAGGATCAGTAAAATATAGGGAGGAAACCATGTTAGGAATGCTGAGGTATTCTAGGAGTTGAAGTTTTAAAGTTACTTAAAGTTTGAGAAGCACTGTTCTAGTTGTTGACAGATTCCACAGGCAGCATCTAATGGGCATTGAAGTTAGAGTCTAGCAACATCAGGCCACACTTTTCCCAAGCTGCTGTTAATGTACCTCATATCTGGAGCAATTAAGGATTTCAAATAATTAAGAATTGCATTCCCTTTTTTCTTCCTTTTGTCTATCATCCTGCAAACTGACTGAAGTGCTCCTTGTTCTCTCAGCCATGGATCTGGCTTTGCTATGTTTAGCTTTCTTTCCTATGGTAGGTATGAGATGAATGCTCCAAAATAACTATATTTTGCTGAACCATTCTTACTTCAAGGCATCGGGGAAAGAGAGTTACAATGGTTAGAATGACAGCCAATATATTCCATCTAGGTCTTCTCTGGAAAGGAATGATCAGCTTTAAAGTCTACTTGAACATTTTCTAGATGAGCATGAAAAGAGGGGGAGAAAAAATACTATAAATTGGAGTGTGTTTTGCTTCAGTTATTGAAAAATTATTCTGTCATCTTTATAATCTTTGTTCCATTGCATCTTGTTTCAAATGTAGATAAAATCACATTATTTGTGGAAAATGTAAGATTCGAGAGCTTAGGACTTCCCAATATATGCTTAGCACATCTCAGCCTTCTGGAAATCTCCTCACCTTCTTTTACATGTATTCCATGGAACCTGAGTAGAAGGAATTGCATGAACAAATATATATGATAACTGTTTGGAGATGATATAATTATTACATTGTAATATCTAGATAGGATGAGATGTTGGAGGAGGCTGCTCTGTAAACTTCAAATATTAAATTCAAAGCCAGCTGGGTGACCTTGGGCCAGCCAGTCTCTCTCTCTGAGCTCTGGGAAGCAGGCAAGGGCAAACCACTTCTGAAATCTTGCCAGGAAAGCAGGCAGTTGCCAGGAATCAACAGTAACTTGAAGGCCAAATTAAAAAAAAAAGTTGTCCAGTTTTCTGACTAATTAGCATCCTTACAATGAAGAACCTTCGAGTTCTCGTGTTTGAAATGCCATTACAGAGGTCAGTATTACAAAGGCCCATGAAAATTATGAGACAGTTCTATTTCTCCTTTACTTGCCCAGAGAACTAGTAGGCAACAAAGGAAATAAAAGTCAATGGTGAAGAACAGCCTTTGTTACTCCCTGTCTTCTTACTATTGATAATGAATGGGGATGACATTTGGATTTTCTGAGCTCAATCCCCATTGCTGCATTGCTTTTATTAGTAAACTAAATAAACCCATTTCCCAAAACATATGAATATACTTCTTTTTCAGCTTCTCCTTAAATGCCATAGCAGGGCGCACCAGTTGTTAAGGGCTCAGGAGCCAAGGAGAATTGAGTCTGTATAGTGCCTGGATGGCAACTCTTTGTATTACTGTTCAATCAACTTGCATTTTCAGATTTACAGAAATGTTTGTTCTTAAACATTTCTGCATCTTATTCTCGGAACATGAATATTTATTCTTGCAGATATAATATTATTTAACAGTTATCTGTGCCTCATTATAATTGTCTTTACACATTTTAATTTGTAGTAAACGGTTGCATTTTCACTTTGAAAATAAAAGGAATGTCTGTGAGATGACCCAGCTGCTTCTGCTGTATTTACCTCTTCTGAATTGTATACTCGCAGCAATACTCATTGAATTTAAAAATATTCAAACTTAAATATATTATAATTGCGCCTTTCTTTTGCTCATGTGGAGAAAAGCCTAGCAGTTTCTAATCAATTGAGAAATGTTGTAGGTATTTCATTTCTTCACCAATTTTCCCCCCTGAAAATATTCTATTCCCTTTATAATAGGTCCTGATGGGAATCTATATTTTTTATAAAGATGATGTGATTGAGTGACAGCAAATCCATTTCTGGGCACAAACATGGATTCTGCAAATATATATTCTTCTGAGAAATATATATCTTTCCCCCCTTCTGCCAACACTGTCACAGCAGTATCTAGGGATAATTCCTTAGAGGAAAAAGTTGGATCAGAAAATTTTATCAAGCCCATGCACAAGCTGAGTTAGCTAGAGAACACCCAGGGATTTAAGGTTTAATCAAGAATAGCCAAGAATGTGTGGATGGTAATGTGGCTAGATAAGGCTCAATAGGGACCAATCAAATAGTGTGTGTGTTTGTGGGGGGGGGGGGGGATAACAGATTATATTCTTCCCCAACCCAGGTGTCTCCCAAATAGAAATGGTATTCAACTAGTTCTCTCCAGTTTGGGTGAACCGGTAGCGGTGGCTGCAGGAGGCTCTGCCCACCCACCCCGATGTCATGCATGAGCACTGTGCATGCGCATATGGTGGTGTGCATGTGCAGACATTGTGCATGTGCTCACATTTCTGAACCAGTAGGGAATCCCACCACTGCTCCCAAATATATAGACAGCAACTACTAGTGGACCTTGTCATTGCTGAGTAATTTCTACGGCACCTGGTTTGACAAGGGCTCTAAAATTCTTCTATTTTAGTAGAAAACCACTGCTACTTCTACATGTATTTTCTTATTTATGAGAACTTGACTGTGCTTTGGAGAAAAGGTGATTATTCTTCTTAGCAATTTCTTCCAAGTAATAAAAAATAAAGGAGAAAAGAGCAGGAGTTAATGTGTAACCATCAAGTGCTTGCATGATTACATCTTCAAGAGGTTAGATAAAACTACATGTATGACAGCAATAGAAATTTTGGCAATTTTTATGTGAAAAATATGTCAAGGGAAGCACTAAATTTGTTCATAACTGACAAAGAAATAAAGGATGCAGAAACATTTCCAGCTTCTAGCACTGCTCTTTTAATCTCAGTTTCACATAAATTAAGAACAAGAACAGTCAACTAGATACAAGAATCCTCTCTAACCAAGAAGAAGAAGAAGAAGAAGAAGAAGAAGAAGAAGAAGAAGAAGAAGAAGAAGAAGAAGAAGAAGAAGAAGAAGAAGAAGAAGAAGAAGAAGAAGAAGAAATAAGTAGGATCTCAAGTGTCTACCACCAGACTGGTGGGCATCAGCAACAGGTTTAAGGCAGCAAGCCTGGGCCTCTCTGGAAAGAATGACTGACCTATGGCAGCTCAAGGGGCAACTTTCTTTGTAACTTGTTACAGCAACATCATCTCTTTTTTCTCCATGATCCAGAAGGCAGCTACTGTTTTAGTGTCTATAAAATATATAAGCAACTGAGTGGAGTCTACAAGAAATAGCTCTTTCCCTATCGTCCCTTTAGGAAAAAGACAACCAACTTCATTGCATTATCCCAAGATGTTTCCAAAGGACACCTGTACTAAGAAATTCCCCTTATTCATAGAATCCTATGGAATCCATTTAAATTGTACCATTTATAACTTTGCCACATTCCTTATTTTTGTCTGTACAAATTCATTTAGACATTATTCTAAATTGGTAATGCTTGTAGATTAAAATGGTAGAGTATAAGACTATCCTACACCATAGAATCTCATTGTTTTAAATGCTCCTGTTTGAAAAACAGTGAAGTTTCCAGCACTTTTCTGCTTCGTAACTTAGTGATCTCTTATCTCTTTTAGGAATGGATGGGAGCAAAGCAAAGCAAATGGAATCTAATACAACTCCTTACATGTCATGGCAAAGAACAGTCCTGATGGTCACATCTTTTTCCTAGCTATATCGCTTGATATAAATTCCATTGAGTTATTATTAAGTACAGAAGAAAGCTATTCTGGAAAACAGCTCTAACACAATGATAGAATCCAGGTGGCATTACCTGTTTTGAATCATGTTACTCATGCACAAATAAAGGTTAAGTTCACACAGCAGGTACATAATCATGATTTATTGATTTAATTCAATTTGCTCAACTTGCATATCATGCAAATGCCATTAAGCACATTGTCCATGTTACTAGAACGAACTACAACAATGTTTATCAAACTTGGCAACTTTTAGATTTGTGAATTTGGAGTAGCAGAATAAGCGAATTCTGGAGTACCAATGATGATCGGCAAGATGACTTGGCTCAAACCTGATTGGATCACCTCCCCAGGCAAGAAGAAGGTTCAGCATTACCCATATGTACTCTGCACAGTAGCTTCCAACGAGGAAACCATAAGATAGTGGTCTGTGGCAGGAAGTTGAGGGATTGAAATATTTGGCCAAGCTGCAGGTCGGCTCCTTTAAAATGACACTGGGTTTACATACGTCCTTTCTTAACCACTTCTGGAAATTTTTTTGTTAATGGCTTTTTTGATATTAAGAACCTGAAGAATGGCACGATTCATTACACCAGATGTGTTTCCTTGAATGCTTGAGAAAATATGTTATATGCAAGTTTAAGAACTTAAAAATTCTTGTTTTGGAATAAACAGGAAAAAAAGATTATTAGAACATTTTGAAATAAGATTTGGACTAATTACAATAATTCTTCCTGTAGGTTTGTTTCATTTATTTTATATTCATAAAAATATGAATATTTTCTAATAAAGTATAAGAAATCTTCCCATGGGAAAATATTGATCAGAAAAAAATGATAAGATTGGACTTTGGGGGTTGGACACTGTGCGAAGACAAGAAAGGACCTAGAGGGAATTAGAAGAATTAAAGATGATAATTAAAGGAGGAGACTCATTAATACAAAAACCCAAAACAAAATACTCTTAATTTTGGAAGAATTCAAGGATAATTTGGAATAATGCCTTCAAAAGTTACTGTTAAGATCGTGTGCTATTATAAAAATAGACTTAAAAGAGGTTATAGAAGAGAAACAGGTTTCATTGGACAAGCTTGAGACTGAAGCTGATTCAAACATGGATTTTAAAATCTCAGGTTACAAATATGATATGGGAAAAGATGTTACACTGGATTTACAATGGAAACAGACTGATCTCTTAATAATTTAAAGGGACATACAAATAGCAAACCAGAAGACTGCCTTGGATAACTTTCTTATCCAAAGGTTTTCAAAACAGACCTGTTAAAGTTTTGAAAGAATTTCTGAGAAGAGACAATGCCCAATGTTCATTATTCATTATTTCTTGTCTTCATGCAGCAATTTTCCTGCAAACACAATCTTCCTACAAACACAAAGGCAGGATTGTTCTTTATGCTTTGCAGATCACTTGTAAAGCTTTTACAATGACAACAGGCTATAATACAGATCAGGAAAAGATTACCTGATAGAGTTACACTCTTTGTCTGTCTAGGCAGGTACTAATAATCAGCCAAATGAATGAATGGGAATAATGGGATAGGATGCTCAAGGTTAGGCAGAAAGTGAAGCATTTTTCTTTTCACCTCTGTTTATTGAGGATTCTATATCTAGAATCCATTATGGTCTCTTACATACATCTATGGGCCTTATTTCTAATTTGGTTTTTGTTGGCTTTTCTATAACAACATGAACATTTGCCATTACATTAAATCATCACTGTCTTAATATTCCATTCTTGTTCCAGTACTGTATTTGAACACCAGACATTTTTCTTTTCTATTCCCAACTTCCATCTCAGGTGTATTTAATTACATTAAATAATTATTTAATGTATACCTCTTTACTCTGCCAAAGTTTCAAAATGACTAATAAATGCCTAGGAATGATGTAGAGAGGACCCTCCACATGCCGGAATAACAGGCATCAGACAGCATTTCTGATAGATTTTTTTTCTTCATCAATGCAGGTACACAATGAGAGAGCCAATTCCTTAGTTTAAGGCCATATTAATTAAAAAATGGGGAATAGATGGCAAATACTAGAGAGTCCTTGGTATTTCTCTGCTGCCATCCAATTAATTGTCAAGCTATTTATGGACAACTCCTTTTGCACAGTCTCTACTACTTGAATGGGAGACCTCCAGAGAATACCAGAACGGTGGATTAGATTGAGGTGCTAATAAACATCCCAAAAGAAGGCATGGGAAACCACTTCTGAACGGTTGTCAAAGAAAATTGCACGTAGGTGTCCATGAAGTCACCATGAATCAAGCTCAGTTCAAAAGAGACTTTCCTAACATGCCTTGAATTAGGTCCAGTAAGCAAATGAAGATATTTTACTACATCATCATATAATTCCTGGATTTAAAACTGATTAATAATCTTGCCATCAGATTTTACACTAGCTGTAAATTCTGGTCAATTGTTGAGAGTAACCATACAGCCTGCATTATAGGAACCAGGAGTAAGAAAGCCATGGATATTTACTGCCAAATCAAGTGGTTTGGGAAGGATTACAGCTGGCACCCTAGTTACACTTGTACAAATATATTTCTATAACATAGTAGCCACTTGTGATCTTAGTGACAAGGAGTATTCACAGATTGCAAAACGGTTATTTCCTAGAGGATGAACGAACAGAAGCGGAAACCTCAAGCCCTCAATTTAACTTTCTATTTATCTATAGCAACGCCATCTTATCTGGATTCAATTTCAGGTTGTATAATTTCTTTTTCTAGAACAAGTAGATTTTAAAAATTTCAGTGCACTCATTGATAGATTCCATCTTTTCTGGCATATCATTCGGGCAATAGCAATGGCAAATCTATCAATATACTTTAAAAGTAGAACAAAAATTGCTCTTGGTATATATTCATTTGACACATGTAGTAACACCATATATGAAATAGGGATGAATCATAACAGAAGAAAGAGTTGATTGCTGTTGCCTGTGATACTTTAAATTCTTATGCTTTCTAACCAAGCCAAATATTTAAATATAGTTTGCACATATTCTTTTATTTCATAAAATGCTTCTGGAATTACCTAGGAAAGTAGTAATAATTAAAATCCAACCATCAACACACCCCAATCAATATCTAAAAAGCCACTTACAACAGGGATTGTAAATACCACACACATAACAACGCACACTGCTAGAGAAAAGCTCCCTGGAGATGAGTTCCAGCATGAGTCCAAAAGCTGAGAAAACAAAAGCTCTGGTCCTGGTGACTGACCCAGATTGGATCCTGCCACATTATCCTGGGGACACGTATATTCACCTTCATTTGTGACTAGTAATAATTACCATTTTGTTTGGGTTTGCTGCCTGAAGTCAGACTTAGCAACTTGAGAGACAAGAAAGAAGATTGTAGCTCTACATTTGAAGGCAAACAAAACACTATACATATTTTTATTTTTTTATTTTTTCAAATTTATACCCCGCCCTTCTCCTTGCAAGGACCCAGGGCGGCGCACAGGTCATATTAAAAAACCATAAAAAATTACAAAAATACATTATTAAAAAACTATTAAATTATATTCCATGCTAAAACCCTTATAAAACCTTAAGAATTTAAAATTTATACAAATAAAAGTCAGAAATGGGGGGCTACGCTAGGCCGGCTTGTTGGAATAAATATGTTTTAAGACACTGGCGGAAGAGGCGGAGGTCCGAGGTGGTGCGTAGATCGGGGGGTAGGTCGGTCCAGAGGGCTGGGCCCGTCACAGAGAAGGCCCTTCCCCTGGGCATCGCCAACCGGCATTGCCTGGCCGACGGTACCCGGAGAAGGCCCTCTCTGTGGGAGCGGATCGGTCGAAGGGATGTATGGGGCAGGAGGCGGTCTCGTATGTAGCTATACATATTTACCAAACATTTAAGTAGCAGATATAGGGGTGAGGTTGGATGGGAAAAGAATCTTGACTTTGACTTTGATATAGACTTAGCCAACCAGCATTCACACATGATGCAGTTCACTGATGCACTGGATTAATTTTGAAAAAATGTTTAGAAAGAGTAAGACATACTCCCAATTTCTCTTCAAGATCAAATGTTCAGTTGCAGGGTACTCTCATCGCCAACGATACTACATAATATTATTCATGAAACTTTAAGTTTGCATGTTGAATGGAAAGGGTTTTTTGATGTCTTAATAAACTATGCTACGGAAGCCACTGTCGTGCTATATTTTGTATCACATTTTTGGGTCTCTTCTATGGAGATTCTCAGTCATCCATGTCATGATTGTCTCAAAGGTGCTTCCTCAGAATGAAACTGGACTATGTTTTTTCCCCTTATGGAACAAGAAGAGGTTTTGCTTCTCATCCAAGAAGCTTTATCATTTTCAGGTCTGTACATGTAGGGGAGGAGAGCTAATTCCTATGTGAAATGTAAGGACCTCTGAAAAAGCGCCCAGCTATGCTGAAGTCATAACCAGTAATCAGATTTTCATACAAGAGATGGTAGAAAACAGAAATTAATCAGCAGCGACTCATTCACATCATAATTCCATTTCCCTATTACAGAAAACGCACACTGCTTCAGACTCAAAGGAAATAAGTTATCTATGCCACAGCTACCAAAAGACAATGTCCATGCCCCATTAATGCAGTCAAATGGTGCGTTTAGATTATTAATACTCCTTATATGTATCCATGAGAAGGGAAAGATCCCCAATCATGTTCAAATAGTCTGCTTTCTTATCCACTTTCATGAATTTGTCCTACAGAACCTAATAATGGAGTTGGGATTTCAAAGCCCATTTTTTGTCTGCTGCTCCTGTCTTCCCAGCCCATGGGCCATGTTAGCTTAGGGTGATGAAAGTTCAGAATCTGATCCCTGATTTAAATGAGTTTAATTTTTATTTATTTCACATATGCATGCACAAACATGTACAAACACACATATTCTGTTGTCACAAACAAAATATTACTTATTTGGAGCAGATTATTTCTCTTTTTTTTTATGAGTCTCTTTCCAGCAAATATTGGCATGGACGTCCATCCTAATTTCTGTTTGTCTGTCTGTCTGTCCATCCGTCTGTCCATCCGTCACCCACCCACCCACCCACCCACCCACCCACCCACCCACCCATCCATCCATCCATCCATCCATCCATCTCAATCCATCCATGATAGACAAGTGAGCACTACTTTGTCATCTGATAATCCTACACTGACGCATAGAGTTGCATGATTATTACCCTGGAGATGTTTTAAATCAACCTGAGGCTGAAAAAAGGGGAAAACTTTTTAAAATTATCATTCCCATTTTTTGTTTCAGTTCAAGAATGCCAATCTGACCTCTCTTCCATTCACAATGGAAAGCATAATAGGATGAAGGAATCTACTTTTGATTTCAATCATCTCTGTTTTCTTATTATGGAAAGACAGTTCCTTTCATGTTTTAAAATGCTAATTTATAGGAAGTATTTTTATTTTTCACAGAAATATTATGATGCTTTTGCTCTTGAGTACTCACATACTCTTTCCCCTTTTCAATGCCTTAGATACCACATTCAGAAAATACAATGCAATGTGCTAATCAGAGACAGACTTTGTTCTTGCTGTAACTAGATTAAGGACTCTTAGTCAACCTACAAGGAAGAGAAGCAGACAAGAAGATCCCAGATCAGTGTTTCCCAACCTTGGTGGCTTTAAGAGAGGTGGACCTCAATTCTCAGAATTGCCTAGTCATCCTTGCTTCTGGGGAATTTTGAGAATTGAAGTCTAGCCATCTTAAAGACATCAAGAATTTTGCCCTGGGCTATTACGAAGCATGAGGACATTTTTTAAAAGACCAGTGTGAAAAATTGCACTCCACCTCAGAGCCATTCTTCTTGGGAAATTATTGCATTTCTTGTTGTCTTAAAGAATTCAGGTGAAGATATACAGTGGTACTTTTGTACTCATCTGTTTTGGAACCTATCAAATTTGGTACTCAATGCATTTTGACATGGATATGTTGTCCTGGTACTTGTTTGTTTGGTACTTGATGAGCAAACTAGAACTTGTCAGTGTTGGTTGCCTCCTTATTTTTAATGAGAAAAAAAATGGTTTGGCACTCATTGTTTTTGGTAGTCATCACATCTCCCGGAACTGATTAATAACGAGTGCCAAGGTATCATTGTACAAATACTTTTGAGAAAATATAACAAATCCTTGGAGTTTCAGATTGGGACAAACTTAAGCTGCTTTGCTATTTTGTTGCCTAGTATACTGTCTTTTAATCCATATTTGCTAGCAAACAATGGTTTAAAAAATAAAATTTGGAACATGTTGCAGGAAATAATAATTTAGAAAATAACCAAAAGCAGAATGTGCCTGGAAAGGAAATATAACTCCTTTGTGGTATCATTACTCCCAAATTGATCCCTCAGCATTTCCCATTCTTGTTCATAACCCAGGTAGGATGATTAATGCTTCTTTAATATTTATAAGTATATCACACATTTTTCTATATAAACATTGGATATTTTTGACTGGCCATCATCTTAATCTATGTTCGGAGCCACATTAATCTTTTAAATAACCTGGAACAGCTACAACTCCATTCTTTAGGGACAGTTTGTCCCTAATAGATGCACCCCAGATCACCTTATTCTTCTGTCGTCGTCCCCCACAGTCAGCTTGTGTATATTAAGTTCATTTTTAGTATAACTGGAGAGTCTGTTTATTCAAACCTTTATTCTAAAACAAGTTCAAAACTTCCACATCTATATACACTGAGATTCCTAAGTTCTACCTGTCTCGTTTAACCTGCAAGTAATGCAGACACTAGAAACCCTAGATTTTGTAACCTATCTAACAACCTCAATTTTGCCTTCATGTCCATGTATCATTTTCTAATGCCATTGATGTCAGCATGGACCATGACCTCTTTCTTCTTCTATTATTTTCTAAGCTATAAAAGAAATACATGTTCACAATTCCTAAACGTTTGTACCAGCCACAAAGGATATGACCATTGTAAACTCATCTTCTGTATCAGTTACAATTTAGCTATTTACTGCTACCAGGATATACCTGCTCCTCACTTTTCAGAATGTGTTCTTGGTGGAAGAGGGTATCAATTCATGAATCTCTTCCACAGAAATGTTTTTCTCGGCTTTACAATGCTTTCTTATTACCCCACAATTCTATCACAGTCAAGGAGCCACTAGAAAAAGGCACTTTACCACATCCATGGAGATCTTGCATCTGCGCGTTCCCTTTCAAAAAAAGTTACAGTAGTTGAAATTTTCATCAAATGGATTCATTTTCCTTTAGATACATTGAGGTTCCTTAGCTGCTGTTCATTACTCTTTCCATTATTTCTGATTCCATTTTTTATCAAAAAGCTTTAGGGACACAAAGCTAATTTCAGAGCAACATAGATTTCTTTGCTATGAAAAGTGCTTTTCAAACAAGATTCTAAGTACGTAAAAACATTTTTGCTGATTTCTTTGAATGCCAAGATGGAATAGGAGCAAACTGTTTTCAAAACCAATCTGGCAATAAATCTGGTAGCCCCTTTTCAGAATAAGCCAGTGCTAAAAGTAACCATTTGCTTTATCGGTGTTTCTGTTTGCATATTCTGAGATTAGAAGTGTACTAAGCACATGCAATCTGACACAGATTACTGTATTGGAGAGAATCCAATCCTTCCACACAGCTTTCTAATTTACAACGTCAGTCTCCAAATCAATTTCTATCACCTTTCAAAAGCATTCAAGATGCTAATTTAAAAGTCTGCATTTTCACTCTCTGTCAATATTAACTGTTGCTCACTTAGTCCTATCGAAGCATACACTACCAGAAATTGTCTTTTTGTCCTTGCAAAATTCTATTTTATGAAATTATTGGGAATAGAGAATTATTATTAAAACTTATTAAAGGATGGTATTTCCTGCTAAGATCTTATAAGGAAATATATTCAGGCTGTGCCATTATAGCCAAAATTAGAATCTGTGTCTATATAGTAATAAGGTATAATTAAATTAAAGAATGGGACCTGCTTTGGATGGTTGATGCCTGAAGGAATGTTGGTGCTCTGGGAGGGGGGGAGAGTAAAAATTAAAACAATTGAAGAGGCACAAGCCTTTTTCTCTTTCAAAAAAATAATATGCCTCAATCCTGGAGGAAGAAAATGGGGGAACGGGAGGGGCCATGGCACCACCCACTGGTGGGAGGGAGGATGAGGATACAATATTTACAAGACTCAGATTACAAAAATGATTTCCTTTAATATACTGTAACTTTTTCTTTCGGATGTTTTGTAGAAACAATGTATTGAATGCATGAATTTTATGAAATGATACATATGTAACTCCTGCCACCTTAAATGGAAAAATAATTAATCTTTGTATGAAGCCTTGGAGGCGGCCTGCACCTCCGATATGGATGCCTCTAAAATGTTCTTTTACACCCTATATACCTTTTCCCTGTAAAAAAATTGTTAAAACCAATAAAACTTTTTTTTGCATAAAAGGTATAATTAATTTATATTCTAAACCTGCAATGATGTACATTGGCCTCAAAGCTTATATCACAAACAAATGACATACATTTGTTTGTAATGTATATAGTACAAATCATGATATGCACAAATGATATACATTGCACAATGCTTTGTTGGAATATATATTGCAGTTAGAAATATGTTAAAATGGAAATATTCTTGCCAAGTACATAGAATTGGAACCCACTGTATCTCTTTGCCTGAATTTCTATCAAAGCTGCCTTTGAAATGGAAGAGAAGCAAATGGGCTTTAACCGAATATCTCTTCAAATGCAGTTTGACTTCTTGATTTAAAAATGAATGTACTGTGAATATAATTCAATGAATGCCCCATCCAGGTTGCTGAAAGAACATTAAACCTCTCCAGAGATCTGGAATGAATAATTACGCTTGCTTCTTTTGAAGAGTAGTTTAGTGTTGAGAAAAAAAAGTATTGATACCCTTCTTTATACATTCACACGTTTACAGTGTTCAGGCTCACTGGGGGCTACTTTTTGCAGTCTAGTAAAAGGCCGAGGAAAACTAGCTACACACCTGTCTCCACCTCAGTTACAATAGCAAGCGAAACATAATGAACTCTATAGTGCTTAACAGATTAGTAAGAGGATCAGACACAGGCACATTAACTTTAAAGGCAATGCTCTCAGGTGGCTTCAGAATGGCAGCCAAGAGCCATTAAGAGAGGGCCATTCTGTTATGTTTAGAGAAAAGATGCATTGAAAAATATGATGACCTGTCATTCTTCTCTTTATGCATCAGTTGTGAATTACATCTCCCTGAGCAACACTGGCCACATATTGTAAGCTGCAATGCAATAATGTTATTTCATTTCATCTATTTATTTAATGGTTTAAGAACATCCACAATGGGAGAGATGTTCTGGTTTTTTTAAAGTAATTTCCATAATTTAGAGCTTTCAGCCAAACTCAATTTCTGTTTCCCCCCCCTCTAGCTACTATATGCACACAGAGAGACACAAACCCACGTTACCTGATATACTGTAAATAAATCAAATAATAGCCTTTTCCACATTGTATGAAAGCTTTACATCAAAAATAACTAGAAGCAACCATTCTTTGAAGCTGTATACACTCCTGTCAAAAAAATGCACGATCAAATTATACTTGCTAAACTTAGATATAGCTATGGAATACTAGATAATTATTTTTCTGAATTAAATAATTCTGAGCTTGAACGTGAAATCAAGATGCCCCTTTCATACACATATATATTTCCAATACATGCACAGATATATGTACCAGCCTGATTTTACTGTCCAGTTAATTCCACCATTCCCATTTTTGTTTTTATCTGCTATTTGTTATTTGGCCACTGTACAATACTTGGGATGTTCTTGTCCTCAATTAGCTTTTGTTACACGACAAGAGAATTGACTGGGTATGAAAATGATGAGTGATCGTATACATCAAATCAGAACTGGATATGGTTTCAAGATTAAGATTAAGATCTTAAACAGATGATTAAATATAGGTGTACTGGAGGAGTTTCAAAACATTTTTTTTGTGTTTGTTGTTCTTGAAAATGAAGTAGATGAAATGAAATCATATCATAAGAAAAGTGGGATATCAAAACAAAGACCCACAATAAGACGAAAACATACTGATATGAATCATTTGTTCCCCTTTGAATGGGATAAAAATGGCCTTGCATGTTGCATGTTGCAGAGATAGAACGGGTGACACAAATGCCCCTTTGCAACTTCAGCATTAAGTCAGCCATCAGCCTTTGGATTTGGTGTTGTTTGATCATGTCAATCTTCAAATGCACAATAATTGGTAGAGATATGTTTTATACTGCAGATCATGTTACAAGTGTCTAACTCCATGAAGAATTTTTAATAACATAGTACAGAATAGGTTATTCCCAGTACACATATTTTTAAAGAAGAATTCTTAGTGATTTGCACTCTTCATTTATATTATGGCAAGGTATGTGAACTATACTGTATGGTTAAAAGAAAATGATTACCTATCACATGCCACCTGGAACAAAGATTTTATAACAGAATTACAACATTATAACATTGCAATGTACTGAACAATCCAGACAGCAAATTATTGCTGAATTACAATCATTAATTCTCTACGCTGCTACCCATCAGATGTATGGACTTCAACACCTGCATTTTGCAACAATCCCCACTGCAAACTAGGGAAATCTGATAGATCATGTGTACACATCTATAAGGTACATATAGGAAAAGCTTGCACACATATAGTCTAGTGGATGTAAACAACCTTATTTTACTTGTTTAATGTTTTTTATACATTACATAATGTCTTACTAGTAATGTAGTTCGGAAACATTTTTTCACCCAGATAGATCAATAACTTGCAGTTTTACAACACTTTAAAAAAAAAGACAAGGATTTTGAAAGATAGAAGGGGAAAAAAATTAAAATTACAGGAATTGTGGCATGATACCATGATGCTGAAATTAATATAAACTACAGCAGTTCCACTGAGCAACTTATTTTAAAAAAAATTAAACTAAAGGAGATTTTCTTGACTTTGAAATTGAAGCTAGCCCCGTGTTTGGGTGAGCACATGCATGTTGGAATAAGAGTGTCAAATCAGAGGGCTGCTGGGACCAGACTCTACAAAAGGAAGGAAATCACTGCCAGCAAAACAGGCGTGAAAAAGTCTTTGGCCACAAAAACCTGCCTTAGATTGGTCTAATGCACATGGAATGAAGTCAATTGTGCTGTGAGAGCATTTATAGTGCTCCCAGGCCTTACAAGCTACAGCAAATATTTTAGAACATTTAACTGCAGTTACAGGAATAAAGCAAAATGAGAGGAAAGTGGTTTTTCAAAAAATATATAGAAAGCGCTAATGGAAGGAGACTGAAAAGAATCAGGGTATTAACTATTGGAATTGGTGCTATTGGCAAGTTTCATTGATAGGCAATACTGGGTTCCTAATCAGTATACAAATGAAAAGAAAGATATCCAATTGGAGATATATATATATATATATATATACATACCTACCCCCCAACCTTCGCACTACCTCGGACCTCCGCCTCTTCCGCCAACATCTTAAGACGTATTTGTTCCAACAAGCCGGCCTAGCATAGCCCTCCGTTTCTGACTTTTTATGTATAAATTGCAATTTGGCAGGGTTTTAAATGGGTTTTAACACGGGCTTAATAATTTAATATGTTTTAATGATGTATATTGTTTTTATTGTGGTTTTAATAATGCCTGTGCGCCACCCTGGGTCCTAACAAGGAGAAGGGCGGGGTATAAATTCAAAAAATAAAAAATAAATAAAAAATATGTGTGTTAGTTTTATGAGCTGATAAAATGATAGACACACATATCTAAAAAAATTATACAACGTAATTCTTGGCTTGCTGTCTAGATGGTCTCTGGTGATGAGCCGAAAGGCAGGAAAGGAAACAGTATGTCTCCTCCCTTAATTGGGGCCTAATAATAACAGGTTGTTGTGAAACAATTACCTATAGTATATATGTATATATATATACACATACATTATTTACATAATTATTCCACAACACCCTGTTAGGGCCCCAATTTATTGATCAGCTCATAAAACTAACACACACACACACACACACACACACACACATATATTTATATATACACACACCCAATTGGAATAAAGTATTCTCTTAATTAGTACAATCAGCACAATTTAGGACATTTGCTGTGTAATTTTCTCTGTTGTCCTTTCTTCGTCCTCATTTCTGCCTTGAAGGAGCTATGGGAGAATATTTAAAGTTCTTGGGAAAAATACTAAAAATACTAAAAAGCAATAATTTACTCTACAGATTATATCATGCCCTACTACTTTCATCTCATTCTGCTGGAAGACGTAGCATCAGCAGACATCATATTATACTCCATTAAAAAAAAATATTTTAGATCCCCCAGTTGCTTGAATTGAATAAATTTGCCTTTGAATTACAAAGTGCAGACTCAATCAAACTCTACTTTCTTTGAATTTTGAACCTCCCATTTAAAACATCCCAGGGATGATTTGCATGGGACTACTGAGATGTAAATATATATGAGCTATGATACTTCAGGTCAATCAGCACCTCTTCTTAGAACAATGTCACTTTATCTAATCTACAGTGGCAAATCCAAAGATAAGCCTACCATCCCAAGTGCTACACTTTGTTTTTGCCATTTCTGCTTATCAATTGAACTGAAATTTTGCTGAACAAGATGAATAGCAAAGGGCAGCACAAGAATAAGAAGGAGAAGTAAACAACCATTTTTGCCTTTTGGCATTTTGTTCTATGGAGATTCTCAGTCATCCAGGTCAGGTTTGTCCCCAAGATGCTTTTTCAAGAGGCAAGTGGACTTTCTTGCTTTTTCTTTGAAGAGATGGATGAGAAGCGAAACATCTTCAAAGAAGAAACAAGAAAGTCCCCTTGCCTCTTTAAAAAAGCACCTTTGGGATATCTTTTTAAAGGTAAGTTTTAAAATATAATTTTAATTGAATTATAATTTTCTCAGCATTGTGGTGCATTCATTTTTTTATTGAGAGACATGGCCTTTCAAGAGTTAAAGTTTATTTCATTGCTTTTCTGTCAAACAAAATATGACTAATATTAGTCATATGAAAGCTCACATGTTTCCATGCCTTAAGAGAGTGGTGGGGTAATATTTACATTTTGTTGCAGTAAAATCTCCTCTAGAGATTCTACTATCCCTGCCACATTCAATTCATTCTTATAGTGGAAATAAGCAGGCACAGAAACATGAAAAGATCTATAATTTCTTCCCTGCAATGAAAAATTTTGATCTCATCTAGGCAAGCTTAACTAAACTAGCCAGCACCTATATTGATATGCCAGTCTCCATGTGTGTACACATCGTTCTCAACAGGGAATCCTGCTGGCTGTAAGTTGTCTAAAAATATTAAAGGATGAGAATTTTCAAACAGTAGATCATAGTAATGATAGATCTTTTGATGCTTGTCCTTTGTAAACACTAATCTATCACTGCAGCCGTTAAGCCTGAAGTCTCTTGAGCAATAGCTGAAGCTTTTAAAAGCAGCTACATTTTCAGTAAAATCATAACATCACAGTTTTTCCTGGCTACATATTTGAAAATTATTAATATTCTCAATGCTAATGAAGTGGGAAGGATGCTTTTCTTTGTGAAAATCCCAAAATTATATGTAAATGTTTATTAGAAACATATCAAAACATAGAAAACTGATGGCAGAAAAAGATCTACCACTAGTGTTCCATTGAGTCTACCCTTTGAGATTGTTTTTGTTTTCTATTTGTTTATCATTTTTAATTGTTTTATTTATTTCAATTTTATTTTTTATTTTTGTTGGATGATGGACATATGTTTATTCCAAGCATATTTAAAATCAGTTACTGATGATTGATCCACTACCTTAGCTGGAAGTTGGTTCCAAATTTCCAATTATTCTTTCTGTAAAGTAATACTTTCTAATGTTAGTTTTGAACTTCCCTCCTGTCATTTTGAGGTTGTATCCCTGTGGCTTAATATCAAAAATTCTGCCTTCTAGAACCTTGTTGCTAGAGCTATGGTGGCGCAATGGTTAGAATGCAGTATTGCAGACTAACTCACAGCTCACTGTCAGGAGTTCGATCCTGAAGGGCTCAAGGTTGACTCAGCCTTTCATTATTCCAAGGTCAGTAAAATTAGGACCCAAATTGTTTTGGGGGCAATATGCTGACTCTGTAAACTGCTTAGAGAGGCCTGTAAAGAACTATGAAGTGGTATATAAATCTAAGTGCTATTGCTATTTACACCCTTAATATATTTAATGTTTTCAATCATGTCACCCCTTTTCTCTTCTGTCCTCCAGGCTGAACATATTCAGTTCCTCCAGTTTCTTTTATTTTTCTGTGAAACGATGGAGAGTATAACAACTAACATAAACCTATTAGTGAAAGATGAAAAGAAATCACACCATTTTCATGTCAATCTACAAAGTTCCATAGCAGTAAGACAACTTTATCTGCAACTTCATGCATAAGCTTGCATTGTTCAGTCTCTCTTTGCATAACTTCTATTATTCATAAATCATGTTCTGTAGAATTGTTATAGGCTTATGGTTTTTGCCTGAATGAGTTTTATGAACTGAGACCATTTAAGAACAATTGTCTGGTGTATCCCAACATCCTGTCTTCAACAAATAAGGCCACATTCTAATGAAGAGCTTTGTTCTTTAATGGAAATGATTCAGGTAACTAGACATCCAGTCGTTTTATTGCTGGCAGTGGAAATGTATCCTTCTTCTCTAAGACTGAACCTTGAAGAAGCCAATGCTGCAATCGTCATCTGACCTGTTTATCTGTTTCCCTGTGATGTCATACACACACACACACACACACACAAATCCTCTGCCCTATTATTGGAACACTTAAATCATTTATTTTATTCCTTTAAAAAATGTTGGGTGGAAATGACAAATTAAAGAATAGTGCTTGTACCATTTTAAAAAAGCAAAAAACTAGAATCAAGGGAAGGAGGGAAGCAAAATAGCTGAACTAGCATTAAACTCTCTAGTATGCATTCCTATAACTTGAGTTCCAAAAATGGGAAAGGCTTCACTTGTGCTGTATCAAAAATATAAGCTTAGGAACATTTTATATTTTAAATATTCTATGAATATTGCATTTGTCTTTACCCATGGGTACTTGTGCCTTAGGACAGAAGCATTGAGCTTTCTGACTAATAGCTGTTATATAATGACTGCAAAAGCACTCAGTATTCCCATCTTCCATGCATTTCCCTTTGTGATTTCTGGCCTCATTTATTTTAGTACTAAGGTTTTTTTTGTTCTGTTACTTAAAACCTTGCTTTGAAAGCTCCTGGGTCTAGGAAATTGGTGTAGGCAAATTCTTTGAAAGGGATGCTTTACAAGATGCAGTAGTGTGTAAGCAGCAGCTTTCTTTCAAACATTAAAGCAGCTGCCTCTTTTTCCCAACTCTTGCATCTTCTTGAGAGCACTTTCAGATTATCTGTGTTCCAATGTAGTAAAACTGGAAAAAGATGTAGCTGCTTTAATGAGTTGAAGAAAGATGACTCAGACAATCTTCTGCGCATTGAAGCACCTCTTTCAAAAGCTTTGCATAGCCATATTAAATAGATTACTAATTCTAAATATGATGAGTATCACTGATGATCCCAAGCTACTAAGAGTTAATTTAATTTATGACCATAATAACTTATATGACCAAACTGTTTTTCAGCTGAACTTGCAGTTGAAAATATACTACCTACATATAGTAACTCAAACAAGTGTTTGAGTACAAGTGTTCCAGAACTAGCACGGGAGAAGCTGGGGCATTAGCAATGAAACATGACCTCAGCTCCAATATTGAAACAAAAATAACTAACTTTTGCTACATCAAGGTAATTAAAACTGACCAAAGTAAAGGCACTTACTTATTCAGCTGAAGAAAATACTATGTGTAAAATGGAGCCTACATATGTATATGAAAGAAGATAGATAGATGATAGATAGATTAGATACCGAGGTGGTATTCTGCTGGTTCTGACCGGTTTGCCCAAACTGGTAGCAAAAATCACAGGTGGCCTCGCCCACCTGCACCGGCTCTACGGCATCCCATTTAGATCCTTTTTTTAGGCAAAGTGCATGCGTGGGAGGCTGAGCACATGTGCGGACATGGTGCGTGCACTCACATTTGCAAACCAGTAGGGAAGGTAAGTGAATACTACCCCTAATTAGATAGATAGATAGATAGATAGATAGATAGATAGATAGATAGATAGATAGATAGATAGATAGATAGATAGATAGATAGATAGATAGATAGATAATTTTTCCATCTATTTAGTCTGTCACATACACTCATACATAGACACTCACAAAATTTTCCTGGCAGTTTCCTGTAACAAGTATTACTTGTGATCTGGCAAATTTTGCCAGATGTTAAATTTTGCTGTAAATCATGATGTTGTAAGATACAGCTTGTGCTGTCAGAATGAAAGTAAATCAACAGAAACATGATGTTCAGTTGTTTTAGCTGAACAAAAAAATGTCTATCCTTGTAACCTTAATTTGCAAGGACATTTTGCCCTGAAGATTTAGTTGTGATTCTTGGTAATCTTTATATGTTCTTTTCCTCTTCAGACTAGAATATCAACATCATGTAGACACATTATTATTTGGTATAGTAATGTTTGGTTCTGTTTATCCTTGATATTTTGTCTCCCATGTGTTAGTAGCCGGGTAATGGAGGTTAAAATGATTAATTTTCTCAAATGCTTTTTATAACCAATTAACAAGAATTACTCATCACACTACACCATGGTTTTGGTTAACTATGACTAAGGACAATTGCCTGATCCTACACAGCATCAAGAAATAAACTATGGTTTACAAACCAAAATGACTCGGTTCTTACACCACACAACATCAGTTTTATGATTTAAAGTGAGGACTTACTCATCTATACTTTCCCTCAAAATGTTGCATTTATTATGGAATTTGTATTGAATTACATATGCTCAGATTCTCGCATAGCCATTGTGTTAATTATGTAGTAATCAAGTGCTATGCTATTACAATAGTGTGTTTCTCTAAAATAGTGAAAAGCCACATAACTTAGTGTAAAGAGGCTACTTCTTTTTTTTAACTCAAACTGCATTTTCTTTTTCACCCCAGTTTGGCAGGAATTATGGCACCCATTGGGGGAAGGAGGTGAATTCTATTAGCTAACAATCTCCTTGGGGTGTTTGCTGGAAGAACTTTTCAACCTTGGGAAAGAAATGGTTCAGGTAGTCCACATACAATGCCCATTTTGAAAGTAACCTTCCACTTAAACAATGTTTTGCCTTCGTGCAACTTTAATCTGGTCTTCTTCCTTCTGCCAGTCTTCTTCAGGGATTTTAGTCTAAACCTGAGGTTCAGTTCAAGGTGGAATTTGTTTGTTTAGAACAACAAAATGGAAAAAGTGGAAACAAATCAAGCAACTATTTTGGGATACATATACATGTATAGCTGGCAGCTTCACCTAGCCATGTTGGAATAGCTGCCTGTTTCAAGGAACTCTGAGAAAATTTCCAAACAAATAACTGTTTTGGTTAGGGCAGATCAGAAATCTTCAAGAGACCAGATGAGAGGAAAGTTCAAAGACTGCAGAAAGAATATAATATTTGGAGAGAGGTGATTAATCTTGTATCTGCAGTGTGTCTTTCAGAGTAAACAAACAGAAGAAATCTTAGAACCATATTAATGTTCTATTAGTATCCATATCCTTAAATGACAGAATAAGTGTACTGAAGGGAAACACTGACACAAGTACCCCATCCCAAATCTTTTAGAAATGAAAGTACATATCAAGAAAGTAACCTCTTGAATTTGGATTGTCCAAATAATCGGAAATTATATGCAATAACTAGTCTTCTCCCAAGTCAAATTTAATTGCACAGGTCAGCAGTGGTTTTAAGTAAGTTTTGACCTGCCTAGATACAAATTGCTTAATAACACTTGACTTGAGGATTGGTTTACTGTGGCCCTGTTTTGAGCTGTGCTCAGTTTTTTACTATATACAGTGAGACCTTGATGTACAAAACTCTTACTAACTCTTCCCCTGAAATGGATTTACTTTGCAGTGTTGCACTTGTATCAGTGATGGGTTGCCAATTTTCTTACTACTGGTTTGGGTATACTCCTGCTTGTGCTGCTTCTGCGCATTAGTGTCAAGGCAGATGAGTAGAGCCTCCCTCTGCAGCTACTACTGGTTTGTCAGATCTGGGCTGAACCAGCAGCAACCCACCTTTGACTTGCATGGTAATTGAGTAACTGGTCTTCATTTTCGATTGGCAATCAGAATTCTGTCATGTTTGTTCCCTTTATCTTTTTATATTTAAGATTTCTATATATGAGGTCTACGAGATCTTGGTACATATTGCCAGATTATCTAAAGTTGTCTTTTAGGCACATAATCTAAACAGTCCAATTCTACTCTGCTTATTAAAAAAATAAACCCATTCAGTGTGGATTTATGCTCTCAGATTAATAGATAGGGTAGTAATGGAAGGCTGCCCAATTAGTTCATTATTATTAGTTCATTATTGCTTTGCTTTCTTTTATCTGTAAGTAGTAGTCATAAAAATCACCAAGAATTTTGCCTAAAGTATGGATATGATGATTTTTTAAAAACAAAACACCCTACAAAAATGGAAGATTGTAACATATAGTATTTTTACCAAGGAAATAAATATTTACCAAATCAAAAGGTTAATTTGGAAAGGAATGGCTCTCTGGAATAACCCAAACATACCCTTTCATATCAACCCAATGTCTTTCAACCCAACAGGAGTTTTAAAATAGTTGATGCCACTTTCTCATTTTGTAAAGAAGGTAAGCAGAACAGGGTTTTTGCAGTACAGCCACATCTAGGGAAGGCTTATGTGGTTTTAAATTATGCTTGGTAGCCCAAGTCTTTGGCCACCAAGATAGTTACCCTAGACTCTAGGGCCTAGGCTTCTAGGTCTCTAGGGACTCTAGAGTAGGGGTGTCAAACTCATGGCCTGTGGGCTGGATGCATCACACACTGGCCACCCCCATTTTAGCGAAGGGGAAAAAGTCATGATATGTCATGTGATGAAAATGTGACACTGTTAATTTGACACCCCTGACCTAGAGGGTAACCGAACAATTAAAAGATTAAACCCAGCAACTGCAGAAATGCAATAGCTGGTGTGGAAGTCAAATATTTCATACCTGGTTACAGAAAGAGAAACTTCTTTGTCTTGTCAGCAAATCAGGAACTCTTTGGTCAGTGGCAGATATAGACCTACCTTTTGGCAGAATGAGAGAATCTTTGATGCTTTCCAATTCTGAGGATCTTTATGTAACTTCAGATGGGGGGAGGGTAATTATTTGTGATTAGAATTAAAAGGTTAAATGTGAAGCATAGGGCCAACAGTCAAAACTCAAGTTTCAAAGTATAAATGTTTTAAGCACTAGTTGAAGATAAGACATGGGTGAGCTAGCTCTCAGCATAGCTTTTCAGCATCTCAAGAATTATGCCAGACAATGATAGCTCTCCTTTTGCTAGCCTAGCTGTAGCTTTAAAGCTATTCAGACACTGACTTTATAGCACAAGGATGGGCATCATTATACTCTGCCCCTTTTAATAACATCTTCATTTCCATGGGAGCTAATATACTTGCAGTGGAATAAGGAGAGAAACCAACAATGGAACTGGTTCTTTGCCTGAGCAAAGGTAGGTTAGATAAACCAACTCAGGCAGAAGAAGGTTTGTGCTTTAAGCAAATGGAATGATAGACGAAGGAGCTAGCATTTCACTGGTCAAATTTAACACATCAGAAAAAATAATGAACATAATGTTCAAAATATTAAAATTCAATATGTGCAGCTAGAAGAGTAAAAAAAAAAGGCAAAAAGATTCTGAGAAGAAGAAATCTAGAACATTATTAAAGTTTTTTAATTGCAAAAAAAAAGCCTAAAGATAATCTGAAGGCTTCAGACATGAATTTTGTGTTTCACTTATTAAATAAAGTTAATTTTAATGTAACTTTGTGAGGAAGAGAGGAGTTAACATGGTAGCATAACCAAGTGGCTTGTTAGCAAGTGGTTTGGTAGCATAACCAAGTGGCTGACAGATCATCCCTAAATACGTAGGTGTTTTCCAAATAGATTATCTTATTTCTTTCACTCACCAGATAGTCCTCAATATTGTTTTTCCTTCCTTTCTCACCCTACTCTCATTGCCCCTCCTTATCTGTAATAGGGACATAATGCTAGTTTTCTTTCAAATTATTTGTGAGGAACATAGCAAACTATTTTAAATATTAAATCACTAAAAATGTGTCTCTTTAACATATTTAGGTGCTGAAATTAACTGAATTTTGCAAAAACAAACAAAACCCAACCCAAATCCAAAACCCTTTGTATCTGTACACAATAATCTAGCATTCCACAACTCACTTGTAAACTTTCCTTAGATCACACAGAATGTAGAACATTCTGAATACCAACAACAATTAAATTCACCCACAGCCATTTAAAGTGGTGTAAACAAAAATAAGCTCTGGTGCTTTCTCTAATTGTAGCAAATGCAGACACTGCATCTCCACCAGCAACAGTAGCAAATATTCTGCACAAAAGCTTACTCATTAGGGAGATTTACTGGACTGCTTTTTATTGGAGGAGGAAAACATCCCATTGCTGATGTTGCAGAGGAGAAATGCTTATAATGTTCAATATAAAAGTCGTGAGATTGTATAGGAGGTGCCTGTTTTCCGTTAACAGATGTAAACTTAAAGAAAACTTAAAAGTAATACTGACAAAAACGAATTCAAACTAATCCAAATGTTCATTGCAGGATTTCTCCCTCCAATTGCATGCTTTAGTTAGTAGATTATTTCTTGACACAATATATGGTTCACATTTAATCTGTTAAATTGAAATGGTGCTGCAGTAACTTGCTAACATTAGAATTAAGCCTTGATTTCCATTGTAATTGAAAGTGAGCATTTCAAATTGCTTCACATATAGGGGTGGTGGTGGTGGTATAATTTTGACTTTAAAGAAAATTGGCCTTTTTAAATTAAAGGAAGCCTTTAGCTGGGCTTGGTTGCTGTCATTCTAAGAGGGAAAAAGTCTTCCTTGCCTTTGACCAGCTTAACATACGCTTTCTCTGACATAGCGCCTTTGTGCTATTATGCAGCAGATTGGATCTAAAACTTAGGAGGGAGCCTGACCTGTCTGCATTTTTTAGTCCTTCTCCTCCCCTGTCCTTTATTTTCCTTCTTTCAGCTATCCATGGACAGAGGACTAGACTGCAAGAGAAAGACACCAGGTATTAGCTTGCACAGACAATGAGATGTTATCTCACAAAAGGCTCCCCACAGCAGTGACAGCTCAGCAGCTATACTTGGTACAAAGAAAAACCTAGTCTCTGTTGTTTGGGGTTTTTTTTTATCTTTAGATTCAATTCTAGTTAAATCTTTTGAAGGCACTGACTGAAATACTAGTGCCCTTATAATCCCTCCCTCTGCTCCTGTGAATCCAAACTATTCATGGATGATCTAATTGAATATGTGCAGAAGGGGGAAATTGCCAGTGATGATATACTTTGGCTTTAATAATAATCTTGGTGTCTAACACAGCATTGCATCTTAATACATGATAAATTAAAAGCAAGTAATCATAGCACTAATGAATAATAGATCAGCTATAATATTAAAGGAAAATAATGGTCACTTTTTCCACCATCTATACGTGACTAACATTGGCAATCCAGCACATTTGATTTAATTTTGAGAGGCCATGTCTCATTGTGATGACAGAAGATTCATTAAAAACTTATTGATATTCCCAACTCAACCTCTGTATCAGATAAAGGGTAATGATAGAATTACTCATTCGTTCCTCAAGTTAAAAACAAAGACTTATTATCATGATTCTCAGATTCCATTAGGCTGCTTTCTTGCTGAATTATTTGAAGCCATAGTCAGCAGAGAAAAGGAATTTAACTGCAAAAAGTGTATCTATAACTATCAGTGTACTTTGTAAAGGTTAAAAAAGAGCCCAAATAAAATAATTCTTTTTCACATTTTCTGCTCAAGGAGAAATGGGATTCCCTCTTGAGAGTCAACATCCAGGCCAAATTCCTGCATCCATACATCAGTATATGTACAACAAACATCAATACAGACGTACACATTACACACACAATCACAAATCAGAGGACAACATTCTAGATAATTGCTTGCTCAGACATAATGAAAAGGCAGGTTAAGAAAGAATATTGATATGTAAGTAGCACAAAAGGTGGGGAGGAAATTAAAGACATTTAGAAATACTAGCTGGCTTTGATTTTTAAGGATGCTAAGCATAAGACTCCGACATTACAAAAATTCACACCTTACAGCATAAGCAAAGAAGTTAAGTTGAAGAGATGAAAATAGTGCTAATAAGACATTGACACAGAAACACCAATAAAAGCTTTTAAGGCAGCCATATTGAAGCATTAGTGCAAGGATGTCAAGTTGGTTCAAATAAAATACTAATACAAACTAAAAATAATCATAGAGGAGACAGCAAGGAAAGCATATCTACCCAACATAAACACAAGGAAACATAAAACATACACAGATATTTGGGGGGGAGGGTGTCACTCATTTAATTCCATATTTTCGAAAGCTGCTGCTGCTGATACAACAGCTATCCTACATCCATAAACTCCACCCGCTCTTCATTTGGTTTCCCGTTTTCAGAAACATCTAGTTATATTGAAGAAAAGCCATCTTTCCGCTGACCAAAGAATCCAGATAGGAAAACAATTGAAAACCCATTGTTGGTCCTTGTATCAGCTTGTAAGCAACTTGCTTGTCCAACATTCTTTTCTTTTAAAAAAAAATACTTACCAGAATACCTGGAGAAAGGGGATGTTAAAGGGAGCAAGTTTCCAGCTAAAACAAAGAAGCAAGCTAAAGAGAAAGAAAGTGCAAGTGAAAGATAGAAAGCACTCTTTAGAGAGGAGAAAAAGAAAAGGGAGGTAGCCAGTGAAAGCAATTTTATATGAAGGAAGAGAAAAAGGTCCTGAGAAGTTAGGAAAAAAATTGTAAAAGTAAGGACCAAGTCTATGTGATAACTGCATTTCAATGAAAAATTGATTAGAATCCAGGGAATTATTGGTGTGCAGTAGTACATTTGTTAACATGTGTAGAACCAGTACAGATTTTGAATGTATCAGAGAAGTGATCAGAATACATATATATTGTGCAGTAGTGTGGAAGATACTATACTAATAGTAGAGTTCAACTCTTAGTATCTTCATATATTTTGGTCACTGTATATTTAAATTGATAGGAAGTGTACAATCAGGTTTATGAATGTTTTACTTATAATTGGCAATAGAAATACTGTATACACTGAGATAAAATACAAGAATAATGGCTCTATTACTCCTAAAGGTTATGGATTTTTTGGAATAAATACTTTTGGGAATTATTCTTAAACTGAGACAAAAAGGTTTCTAGTTCCATCTAGTCTCAGACAAACCTACTACAAAATTATAGGCTAAATTACCAGCTGCATATCCCAAAAGAAGGAAGAGGTCTAAATAATATGCTAATTAAAAAGTGCCCCAAAATGTTGATGAACTTAACATAGGTTTGCTTTCTTGGTGAACTGTAATAAGTAAGAATCATAATCAGACGCGGAAGCTCTGCTTGGGCAAATATGCTAGCAAGGATCACAGCTTTTTATACATTGGGTTAGCATAATGAGAGGACATATTTATTTATTTGCAAGTTGGATCAGTTTAATGGGAAAGCATATTTTCTGCATGGAAAATGACCTCTCAGATTTAAGCTCCTCTCAAGCTTATTATACTAACTTTCTAGAGCAGACTTGAAATGAACTTGGCTCTTTGCCCCATAAATAATGACATGGGCAGTTTCCCTAAGTAGTATTTAATCTATCCAGAAGACATTATAGGGAAGTAATATAAAGACACAATTAAGTAAAAAAAAGAAAATAGAGAGCCTTATTTTTCCTAAAGACAAAGTTTGTCTCTAATATGATGAACTTCAGGGGCTATTCCTGAATCCAACTGCTGATTTGCTATAGTGAAAATACTGCATTTTATTACTGTCAGCAATGTACAATAAATTCTATGCCTTCTGCTTTATTTTTTAGATGCCCATAAAACAGTGGCATTGTTTTTCTAAAACATCATAGTCATGCATATAATTGCAGCAGTGCCATATTGCTTGCCCCCACTCCAGGGATCATACAGCTCCAACTTTTGTGGGTAACTATTTGGGGAAAAAATTGATCTGTTCCTTCCTCATGCTTCTGCAACACCTAAATATCAGGGGATATTGTTATGTCTGGCAACCTAATTCAGAGGCTAAACTCTTCAGAATCTCAGAATGCACAATCATTTTAGGTACGTAATTTTATTTTGTCTGTCATTTATTGGAACGTGAAAATAATAATTTCATATCTAGACAAATAGAACCCCCCTACTAAAACATAGTTTACAGGAATCCCCTGGGTCAAGGACAGACAATAAAGCACTGAACACTGAGTGTATGCACATCTTGGTATTTCATCCTTAACATATGCAATCACTCTTACCAGCGATGGTTGAAACAAATAATGGGAGACGTATAAAATCCTAGATGCTATAAAGGAATCTATATTCTCATATATTTTTTTACAAGTTGTTTTATTGTTAACGTTGCCTGTGATTTTAATGCAAACACGAATGCCTCTGTTAGCAAACAAAGAACAGCATATATCTGAACTAGTCCCCTTGAATTTATTAAATGAAAAATTATTAATGCTGATGATGAATAGGGAAACTACTCTATTTTGCTTGTTTTAGGACGTTTTCTAGGTGGCATTAGCTTCCAACAAGCAACCTTGATACACTCTTTAGTGTCAGTGCCTAGGAGGAGGCTGAAGTGCTCTGGCTCTTTTGTTCCTCAAGAATTCTATTTCAAACCAGTTTAAAATCACAAAAATGAATGAATCCTTTTTTTTACAGGAGAGATGAGTTGCCAAGGTGGAATTGAAGTGATATGGTGGCTTGATAAGACAAGCGCATGCTGTGGCCAAGGTAATCTTCATCATTACACAGAGATTGCTACTTGCTGTATTTTTCACACATCCATAAACAAATGTTTAAATTTTGTTCCCGACATTCTATAAATTATTGGGCTTCATATATAAATATATATATATATGCAATTTTGAAAAAGGAACTCTCCTTGACATACACACAGGCTGAATTACTCACAAGGATTCTTGTCTAACATGTTGCGATTCCTGAAAGACTTCTCTAAAATTTGAAAGACCTAACTTCTGCCTACTTTGAATGATTATTAGGCAGACCTACAGGTTCAACATCAGAGAAGGCACTTTTACCTATGCATGTTCAAACTCTAAGATAGAGCCTCATTTGACTACATCAGGGTGTCCTCCCACACCCTAGAATAAGAGTGGGCAAAAGATTGATTGGAATGATACAATATCACACATTAAATTGCCAAAAAAAAAAAAGTTGGGGAACTAAGAGTGAGTTTAGAACTAAGAGCTCCACCATGTTCTGATATAAAAGATTACTGTGTTCAATACAAGAAAATACCTATAGCAATATATACTTTTTGCATCAACTTCCAAATAACAGGCACTGTGCTTTCAAAAAAATGTAAAAAGCAGATTCCCCAAGCCTGAATTCTATTCAACTCTAGACCTTGCATGTTTTTCCCCCCTTAAATTGTGCCTTTAAAGCTAAACATTTATGGTGTTCCAATTTTCAGTTTAGCTTCTTTCCCCTTTATCTTCGAAGTAAGCACACTTCTAAGGAAAGAGACTATTGTGTCGCTTTCTCTAAGCATTGCAAACGTTCCTACAACTTGGAATAGTAAGCAATATGAATATGTGGGAGCAGATGCTCCTGACTGAAGATTATGTTCTTTCTTCTAGATAACTTATCAAAACATACAAAACAGAGAGACACAAACACATACAAAAACAGAGAAAGAGAAAGAGGAATGTTAATATTATTAGCAAAGGCTCAGAAAGATATCTTAGACAAAAATCTCAATTCAGACAGAAGAAAAAGATAGAACTGGCAAGGGAAGTGGCCAAATTCTGATTTTAATTACAAACATTTAGGTCAAAAGAACTTGCTTAACATCAAGGATGAAATGGCCATAAAATGCAAACTAAGATCAGAATATGGTCCTTTGACATAAAACCATATATAGAACTATCGGAGAGTTTAGGGCGCTCCATATCAGAAAGTATGTTCAGGCGGGTTTTTTTAAAAATAGTTTAATTACTGCAGTCAATTTGAACTGTTCTACTTCTACCTAGCTGACCCAAGGGAGGGACGGGGACCAACACCTTCCATCCGACTAAATCAAAACCAGGATCTCCACCGTGAGGTAATGATCCTGCTACCGCCCCTCCCCCGCCCGACACCGAGCTTTCTCCTCCGAGATTGAAAAAAAGGAAGCCCCGCTGGATGCTCCCAGCCTCTCCCAAGGGCACTTTTCGCACATCCGTAACATTTCCCGATCTTTTGTGCCAGCGTTTATAAAGGAAAAGAAGCAGCGGCTGCTATAGGTCTCTGCCCTACTCCGACGCGAGGGTTACCTTTCCAAAGACCCGACTTAAGCAGAAGGCGAGGGGGTGGGAGGGAGGCGAAAAAGGGATCCCGCTAGTGAGAGTTTCAGCTCAGGAGAAGAAAGAAAGTTAGTTCGGGATCCAACGTCTCAGAGCTGCTGGTCCGAGTGGGAGTCTTAACACTTCCCCGGGTTTTTTCTTTCTTTCTTAACCTACTTTCAAAGTCTCCGGGTGCTCATCTGAAGACGCCTTCCTGCCCCTTCTTGGGGGGGGGGGGGGGGGTGCCCAGCCGCCCTTTCCCCAACAATGCCCGAGAAATCTGCCTGCTACCCAGAGCATCTTCCTCCCGGGCTGCGAGTCGGCTTAAGGAAGAGCTTCAGACGCACCGAGGATCCTCTCTCCCTCTCTCTCCCTCTCTCTCTCTTACACACCCACCGCCACCTTCGTCTTTGCCCCCCCCCTCTCTCTTAGCACCTCTCCCTCGCTTTCCCTTTCCGCAGATCTGGAGGCAGCGGCTACTTTCAAAGGCTCCTGGAGGTGAAGCTCCCCCCCCCCCCGAAGAAGCCTCGCTCCCGCTCCCCTCCTCATCCTTCCTTCGCAAGATCGGTCCCGAGACTCCCGGCTCCGAAGCACCAACACGCCCCAAAAAGAGAGTCTGGGGTTTCCTTTCCCGCTGAAGACTCGCTCAGAGAAAGAGCGAGCGAGAGAAAACCCAACACGAGGTCCGGTGTTTTTACCGGCTTGGAGCTTTTCGGAGAAAAAGGAAAAAGAAAATATGACAGTTCATTCTCCCCACAATAAAGAGGCGTTTATCCTGCTCTACCTCCCCCCCCCCCCCATCCCCGGAACCGGGAAGTCGCCCTCAGCCACCTGGGCAAAGGCAAAGCGAACCTAGCCAGGGCAGTGAACAAGCGGGGGAGACGCGGACTCCTACCTTGAGCGCCTTTGCGGACAGTCCCTGGTGCTGCCGCCGCCGCTACTGCCGTCCTGTCCTCTCTGGCAGAGGTGAAGAAGGGACCCGCTCGCCCCCTGGCCGCCAGCTTCCTTTGCCTGCCTCTCCTCCACCCGCCCACCCTCTGCCCGGACGAGCAGCGGGAAGGGGGGGGGGGGCTGCCGAGAGAACAGCCTCTCTCTCTCTCGCTCGCTCGCTCGCTTTCTCTCTCCACCCCCCCCCCCCCTCACAATCTCATTTTGCAGCCCGCAGTGATGAGCTCGCGCCTTCTGCCTGTCATTCATTCCCTCCTCTCAACTCTCCCAACGCGGCGCTTCGCTCGCCCTTTTTCCAAGAGTCGCGTCGCCGCCGCCGCCGCTACCGTACTTGCTTAACGGCTCGGGCTGCTGCAGAAGCCGCGGCCAAGCGGGAAGGAAACGCTCGGTCCGAGAGAACAAAGCGGCCAGTGGCAGGCACCGCCGGCCCGGCGGCCAGCCAATGAGGAGCCGCGAAGAGCATCAAAGGGGACCTTTACCTGCGCTCCGTCCGTGTGGAAAGCGCGGAGGGAGGGAGGGAGGGAGGGAGGAAAAGAGAGAGGGAGGGAGGGAGGACTTTCTCGGGCGGCGATGAGGGGTGGGTGGTGCCGGGACCTCTCGGGTCGTTGTCGTCAGTGCACAACTCCCGGGCCCCAAATTCTGGAAGGGCGGCCAGGAAGGAGCCCTCCACACTTTCCACCTTTCCCTCAGCAGCCTTTATGGGCTCTTTCTCCCCCCACCACACTCCTTCGCTTGACTCAGGCAGGGCTCGGGGAGATTGATATGGTAATAAGCGCGGGGTGGCCATACTTTCTCATTACTGTGGAAACCGAGGGGGGTAGGGAGTTCAGGACAAAGGCCGTAAGCGAGGAGAACAAAACCAGTGGCTGGCCCTGGAATGTCTGCCATTTCTCTCTCTCTCTCCCTCTCCTCGCGGCCACCTCCTCCTCCTGCCTTTTTAAAAAAAAAATTCAAAGCGCCCATTTGCAAAACATAAAGGGACAAGACCGCTGCGGGAGAGGACAAAAGAGAGAGAGAGAGAGAGAGAAGAGGCGAGCGAGGAGGTCCCTGCTTCCTTCCACTCCTGTCTTCCCGGAACGCTTCCCCTGCTCGTCAAACCTGCAGTATAAATGTTCATGTAATGGAGCTCGTTAAAGTTACCCCACATGGAGTTTTAAAGGAAGGATTGGGGGAGGGGCAGTGACAGAGGAAGCGCAAGAATTTGCTGACAGAAATGGGCGCTGTCCTTGTCTTAACGACTCATCCAGGGGGTAGCTAAGCGTTTCTAAGGAAGGGTCTCAGCTATCCAGAAAATAGCCTCTCTTCCCCCCCACCCCCCAAGACTGCACCAGGGAGCTTCCAAGTCTCTGGTTTGGGGCAAAGACACCCCAGGGCTGTAGCTGCTGTCCTGTCCACTGCCTTAAGTTACAGAGGTGGGGGAGCTTCAAACTTCTCTGTGCTTCACCCAGCATGTTTTTCCACTGGTTTATTTCTGGGACCACACTGCTGTAGATGTAGGGGCTACCAAGGCCAGGATCAAGGAATATGCCATGCTTACTGTATATGATGCCCCTTTTGTATGGATTTAAGACACAAAAAATAGGGGGAGAAGGATGAATGTTGCTTCCTGTGTAGTTCTTGGGTAATATTCTTGAAACTTTTTCCCCTCAGGAGTAGATTTCTATACATCTTCTTCATCACAAAATATAGCTCAGAGGAAAGTGAAAAGAAGCTTTCTAGCATTTCTCTATAGGAAAGATAGAGAGGCAGAGAGGGAGGGAGGGGAAGGGGAGGGGAAGGGAGTGGGAGAGAGGGAGAGAGAGAGAGAGAGAGAGAGAGAGAGGGAGAGAGAGAGAGAGAGAGAGAGAGAGAAGAGAGAGAGAGAGAGAGAGAGAGAGAGAGAGAGAGAGAGAGAGAGAGATATCTACTTTGTGAAAGATGGATGTAGTTTTGAAAGATGTTTGTATCTTAACCAAATCACTAACGTGGAGGTAAGTGCTGAGTTTGGAAAACTTATTTAAGGAACAAAGAAATAGCAACATCCTGAAGTTATGTCTTATTACCAGAGCTGCATTGGTGATGTATTATTAGCATTCACTTCTCATGCCTGATTTTATGGAAATAACTATGACTCAGTGACAGAGCATATAATTTGGAAGTCAGTTTCAGCATCTTCAGTAGGATAAGGCTCCCAAGTGTAGGATTACAATATTTGAACTGCAATAATCCAGGTGAACACCTGATGGCAGCGAAGATACAGAAAATTCTAACCTTTTGCTACCATCTTGTGGTCGGCTGGATTTTGCAGCTCATATATGCCAAACTTACCAAACAACCAAATGTACCATAATCATTTTTAGACAATACAAAGTTGGAAGGACACGTTCTAACTTAACATAATACAGAATATAGAATAACAGTGTTAGAAGGGATCTTGGAAGAATTCTAGTCCAACTCCCTGTCCAAACAGGAGACCCTATACCATTCTGAACAAATCTCTTCTTAAAATGCTCCAGTGATGGAGCACCTACAACTTTGGGAGGCAAGCCATACCATATAAGACAACTTCCTTTCTTAATTGGAATCACATCTATCTCCCAATAGTCTGAATTTATGTAAGTATGTGACATTGAAGAAATTCAAGTGCATGCTTTGCTTAGAATGCAGTCTACTTTTTTTAATGTACTCACCCATGACCAGGAGGTTGTATTAGCAGTGAGTTCATGGCGGAAGGAGTGAGAAATGGTGCAAGCTGAAGTAAAAGGACATACAGACCTACTTCTGGTAGCAAAGGTAAAGAAGCTATGAAGCACTGGGGGTATCACTGACATGCTTTGCCTGAGGGCACCATAACTTTCCTTATCTAATGATGTTTAGATGACTGCAGGCTCTCCCCTGATTCTGCCTAGCGGCTAAATCTGACCTATATTTTCTGATTTTCACCTATCAGCAACTTCTTTCTGGAGACCAAACCAGATAAATGCTATAAGAGTGAGCTGCAATAGTCAGAGAACTATTGCTTATTCTTCTTAACCTAGTAATGATATTGGATTAAAAATGTTGAGGAAAGTACTGCAATAATAATACTGGAGTTTTCAAAAGACTGCAAAGAAATGGCTTTGGCTGGGATGTTGGAGAACTCTGGCTTGTCTGGAGTCATGTTTTCTGGCTAGCCAAATAATCTAGGAGTTAGGGATGATCTTTGGCTCCATTCTTACTACTTTTGCCCCCTTTCCTCCTTATTTCAGCACAATCTTTCAGGTGCCGAGCTTGATCACATTTTCCAATTACACCTGAATGTCAGTTTTAACTGCACTCTTAACTGTGGAAATATGCTATAAAAAGTGAATTAGACTTTATAGGAAGAGTGAGGAATCCTTGGCCTCGAGGTGGCAAAATTACAATCCCCAAGAGCTCCAGCCCACACAGTTAATGGTGAGAATATTGGGAATTGTAATTCAGCCATTTCAGGTGGTCCACAGGTTCCCTCTCTGATTTCAACTAGTCAGGATCATCATGTCAAAGCCAGAATGAAAAGGGAAGAGACAAGAAAGAGAAAGCTCCCAGTTCCAGAGCACATATTGGTGCATGAACATATAGCTTAACAGGTTGGAAAATGTACTGGACCAAGGGCCGTTTATGTGCTAGGGAAATTGGGTGGCCCTAATTTAATTTAAAAAAAAAACACATTTTACTATTCTAAAGCTTAATGTCACTATCACTATGCTGTATGGGGTAAGAAATAAGTACCTTTTTCATGCTAAACTACGTGCTTCTTTAAAAAGGTTTTTGATTCAGAACAAATTTTCTTATGAAAGAAAAGTATTGGAAACAGATAGTGGTATTCTAACTCTTCGTTTGTGAAAATATATGGCAAATAAATGAAAAGACAATTGATGTTCAGGCTAGAGAATGCAGTTCTGGTCCCATTTTGAAACAGAGAAAGAGAGGTAGCAAGAAGGAAGTGAAATGGTTCAAATCTGTGGTGGTTGCTTGTTTTGGCTGATCAAAATTCATGATATACGGTCAGAGTGTTCTAGAGTTTACCCTGTCATAGATGAGATTATTTGTCATAGATGAGATTATTTGAAATGTTTAAGATTAAGATTATCTTTAAAAAAACAGTGTACACCAGTATAGAGCCATCATGTTATTTAAAATGTCTGGGAATCTGGATTGTCACAGAGAGTTCCAATCCATTGGTATTTTTCAAATAACACAAAGCCACCATCTCACGGAAGTAAATTTAGGTAATATTTCAAGATTAAAATCATAACAGTATAAACCTATGATGCCTGATTAAACAATAGCCCCTAAAATAAGAAGCCACATCAGAAACAGATCTCATGTAACTGCCTAGCCCCAATGCTTAAATTACCAATGGCTTAAACTACATCCCATTTCACAAAACAGAGGCCTCAAATTCCATATACAAGCTTCCCTAATTCCAGAGCTGAGCATTCTGAAAAATTCTACTTGAGGAAAGTTTTGAGATATTTTAGCAGCTGAGTTCATTTCTTCTGTCCTTGCTAGATCCCAGAAACCATCAAAATCAATAAACTTCAAGGCAGCCATGATAATTAAGTTGAAAGTTCAGAGCTGAACAAACTGTATGGAACTTTTGCTAAATCAAAATGACAGCCATCAAAAGGTTTTTTTAAAAAAAATCTGTCATTGGCTCACACATAGCTATAAACTATAGTTGGATGAGTTTATACATAATGCTGACCAATAAACTCTGATAAAGATTGGGCATTTCTCCACTTACACCTGACTGCATGTATGTGGGTATGCGCCTTGGTATCAGTATTGATTCCTAGTAACTCCCTGGACATGCCCCTGCAGTTTTCTTGGCAACATTTTCCAGAAATGGTTTGCCATTTTTTCCTTCCTAGGGCTGAGATAGAGTGACTGGTTCAAGGACATCAAGTCAGCCTTTTTCCTATGGCAGTACTAGAACTCACAATCCCCTGGTTTCTAGCCTGGTGCTTTAACCAGTAAAGACCACTGGCTCTGGCTCTAACTGTAGCACAAACTATATTCTGGTAACATCTTTCTGCCATTTCCCCTATTTCATTTCTCCAACTCAACTAGAGCCCATAAGTTAGACAGGCTAAAATTGTCCTTGAATATATAAATGACAACATTGTGGTTTCCTTCTTGTAACCACATAAAAGGCCTGATTTTGGAGAAAAAAGATGCTAATACATAGTGTCCCTTTGAAGAAATAGAAGACAGTTAAAGAAATATTTTAGAACATATAGCTCTACTCATAGCCCCATTTCCTAAATGAAGGAAATGTAAAACAATGCAAATGAGCAAATAATGGCAATATGTGTTCCTGCCTCATTCTATTCAACATAAAAGAGACAATTTCTAGAAAGAGATGTCAGTCGTGGCACATTCATTTCTTTATATTTTTCCTCTTTGATTTCTTTTACCTTTCTCATCTTTTTACTTTTTTCTTTTCTTGCTTTTGATGAAATTCTAGGATCTATGATATGGATCGACAAAGGTCCAGTCCTTACCTTGCCTCTGTAGGCGTGGTTGGTAGGTTTGCAGACCACTGAGCCAGAGGCAACCATTGGCTGATGCTGTCTTACCGGAAAAGAAACCATTGATAGGTTTGACACCCTATCCCGGCCCTTGGCCCTGCCCCTTATCCTGGAACCCCAACTAAAGTTCAGCGGGCCTGGAGATCTAACATCTGCTCCCTCATCCTTTTTTAGTTTGTAGCCTGAACAAAACAAGCAGGCCAGATTTGGCTCACAGACCATAGTTTGCTAACTTTAGTTCAATGACACTGAGCTGGCAAGTAAGAACTTTGCATGTAAATATCCATAAGGCATGATGACCTGAGAGACCACTTGTTTCCCAAATGTTTTTGCCTGCTTAATAGATTCCAGCAGAGTTGGTGTGCTCCAGGTCCTCTTCCTTAAACTCTGCCATCTTATGGGACCTAAGAAGTATGCCTTTCCAGATGAGGCCCCCAACTTCTGGGGCAACATCCCACCCCCCAAGATAAATATAACACCAGTGGCGAAATTCAATTTTTTTCCCTATCGATTCTATAGGTGTGGCTTGGTGGGCGTGGCAGGAGAAGGATACTGCAAAATCTCCATTCCCACCCCAGTCTGGAGCCAGCCAGAGGTGGCATTTGCCAGTTCTCAGAACTACTCAAAATTTCTGCTACCAGTTCTCCAGAACCTGCTGGATTTCACCCTTGGATAATACCTTCCCTCCTAGGGTTCCAGAAAGCTTTGAATACCAGTCTTTGACTCCAAGGCTGGGGTTGATGTTTTTACTATTTCTTCTTTTATTAGGACATTTTGGTCCAGGGTTCCTGTTATTTAATCTTTTTAGCTATTTTTATGACTTTTTCCAGAGTCCACTGGAGTTCAGTGGCCAATAAATTTAAATAAATAAATAAATAAAATAATGTAAAATACAAACTGAAAGGTCCAAACCTCCCTCCCCCTAAAATGTATGACATTGGGTGGACATAGAATGAGAAGAGGCAAATTATTAATTTTATGAAATTACTTCAGTTGCTTTGTCAATGCAGTTCTAACAGTTTTCTCTCAAAAGATTCATATTATTTTATAAATATTTGCTCTTGCAACACTATTTTTCCAAAGTTCATAAAAGTTATTTTTATTATTGACAATTTTTTATCAATAAACCAGTATGAATCAATTAGTTACTTAGAATACTAAGGAATATATTGAAACATACAATTCAGCCTGGGAGTCCCAAACTTTTTTTCTGCCACTGTTTATTTAAATCAGCTTTGATTTAGTCATTTTTATGGTAAAGTGGTAGTCTGGGAAAAATAATAATTATGCTTCATCATTTAATATGCTTGTACACATTGTAATTCATGAATACAGTCCTGTTAAAAAAATTCTTCTGCTTTAACTAATTCTTACTGAATTTTCATGATGTTGTGTTTCAGCCTTCACTATGTGTATGCCTCTAGATGTGATTATATATAGCTTTCAGAATCTGAAGTGAACATAGTTGAACAGATCTGAACAGTGTCAGGTTGTGGAAGATTGAGGTAGCTAGTGTTGCCTTCATTTCCTTTTCCATTGGATTTTCAAGAGAACACCTGAAAAGTTAATTTAAATGTTAATCTGTTCCAAACCTGCCACACAAAATTAACAACCTGTTGTGAAAGAAGAACCGTTCCTTCTCTGTCTTAATGCCCATAACAAGTACTTCAGTGAATATCTACAGCCCTGTTATTCCCTTTTACACCAGTTATTATATGTTCCAGCTTCTAGCTATGCAGGCATTACTACAAGTTGAGGCAGCCTTGTCTTCAAAGCACTCTGCTGGTGTAGGCTCCAGGAAAGGATTAGCTTATAGCCTAGTAGACACTGAGGCAATTATGCCTTCTGTGAGAGCTGGGAGCATCTGGATTTGGATAATTTAAGTTATTAGAGAAATCAGGGAAGCAGAAGACATTTTGGGCAAGGGCAGCTGCTTATTATGCATATATATCTCTGCCAGAAAGAGAGACAGGAAAAATGTACTCAAGGGGAATAGAATAGACTTGCTGTGGCTGGCTTTAAAGAAACAGGAAAGCTACACGAGTTTTACAGGAATTTTGATATCATGAAGGATTTTCAAGTTGATTCTATAAGGGCCAACAATCTAAGATTAGATACTCAGAGGCTTTTTACTGTAATTCATTTGTTCAGCACATAATTTGATGCATAAACTGGAGTAGTCTTAGCCTCTTACAGAATTTCAAGAGCATCTGTATGAAAAGATGCATGCCAGAATGTCAAAGGTCACTCTTTGAAGCTGGAGTTAATCTCATATTGATTGCAGCTTGTAATTAAAGGAGACTGTATCAGAAATAAACAATAATTTCAATGTGTGTTCCTAGAAACCAAACCAAAACGGTATTCGTAGAAATTAGTGAGGTGATTTGGTTTCATTTTGTAATCTCCCCTTTCACTTACAAAATGTTCTAGGTTTCTATTTTGGCCTTGCAAAATCCCTCCCACACATTCATAGGTGATCAGCAATCTTGATGTGATTCTTCCTAGTTTGAATCAGTGGGTTCCTACCAGTTCGGACCGATTCAGTTGAACCAGTAGTGGTTTGGTGGCCTGGGTCGCTGGAACCAGCAGTGACCCATGCCTGCCATTCCCCCAAACTGGTTGTCTGGGTGGGGCCTATAGCGCCCCCATCTTGTTTTTCACTTCTGCACATGTGCAGAACATTTTTTATTGCACTGTGCATGTGCATGCAGCAAGTGCGTGCAGAGTACCCATAAGCAAACCGGCAGCAGTGCCTGCCGGAACCCACCCCTGGTTTGAATAATTATAGCACACTGTCTCCATGATTAGGAAGAAGCATAAACTCTATGGAAGCCCTGATGCTTTCTAAGCGTGGCTGTCTGCTCGCAGATATTTCATTACTCAACTAGATAACTTCATTAGTGCTGGTGAGTGTGGGATTTGGTCCCTGTTTACTGTATATACTTGCAACACTATGTAGTAGCTTGCCCTACTACATAGTGTTGGTGGGAGTGTGGTTTTCTCCTCAGTAGTTCCTTGATTAGGGTGTTGTTTTCTACTTGATTGTTTCCCCAATGTTAATCCCTGCTTGGTGTTGGCTGCTGGAGAGATTGTTTTTAATTTCCATCTTAACTTTTTATTGTCTCTTTTGAAAGGTACTGTTTGCAAACAAGGTTTATCTCTATGTGTTTATTGATAGCTATTTTGTCTGAATGTCAAAAGTTCAGGAACTTTCTAGCGTTTTTTTTAATTTAGTTTGATTTAGGATACTTACCATTTTCTGGTTAAAGGTCGAGTCTGTCCATGAGTCATCTAAAACAGGGGTCCCCAACCTTTTTGGCACCAGGGACCGGTTTCATGTAAAAAAAACTCTGTGGACCGGTGGGAGCCTCCAGCGGGTGAGTCAAATCACGTGGGCCATGCACACGTTTGGTGGTCACATGCAACCGGGTGGAAAAGCTGCCAGGGGTCCTGGGCGAAGGATCCTCGGCAGGGGCAGGGAAGGACGGGCTGCGTCCCGGGCAGGAGGGCCTGCCAGCCCCTTCCCCCTGCACAGGGCCGGGTGGTGCCCCGAACCCCCCCAATGCAGGCCGTTGCCCCCGTCCTGCCCCTGGGGAGTGCCCCGGCCAACTGCCAGGATAGCGGAGCATTTGCTACACTTTACTAAGAGTTGCGCTATTCTCTCTGCCACTCACTCTGGCCTGGTTACTATCAAGCCACGGACCGGCACTGGTCCACGGACCGGGGGTTGGGGACCCCTGATCTAAAACATGCAGTGTAAAAACTGTAATGGCCATTATATAGGACAGATAGGTAGGAGCAGTTAGGTAGCACAGCAGATCCATGAACACTAACTAGAGATCAGAAGACATGATGAAAACTCCTTTATCTCATAGCATGTGGCCAGACATGAAATAAAGTCTCACATGATATTCTAGTGAAGAAAAATGGAAAAATATGTGTTGCATTACAGTATATTACCATTAGATAGTCAAACAATTGTAACCAAATGTATATCTATGGCCATGTATCAGCATGGAATTATTGAGTGACACATTACAGGGCTCTGTTTTTGGCCCCATACTATTTTACATATTTATGAATAATTTGGATGAGAGGTTAGAGCACATTATTATCAAATTTGTCAACAATACAAAGATGGTGGGATAGCAGTCACCTTAGAAGACAGTAAAATATTCAGGAGTAAAATAATGGGCTGAAACCAGCAAGATGAATTTCAACTGTGAGAAAGGCAAAGTGCTGCTTTTGGGTAGGAAAAAACAAACAAATCAAAGGCATGAATGTAGAATGGGAAATGCAGGGCAGTACATGGCAGTATATGGAATGTCCCCATGATGCGACTGCAGAAAAGCAAATGCAAACTTAGTGGAAATATACTGTCTGTCCAGAAAAGTAATCCTTCCTGTCTATTCTGCGTTGGTCAGGCTGCATCTATAATATTGTGCCCAGTTCTGATTATTGCATTTTAGAAAGGACATTTGTCAAAGTGGAATGTGTCTGAAGGAGCTCAACCAAGATGATAAAGGACCTGGAAGGAAAAAAAACTGTTAATCGGGAAGCGTTAGAAATTTGGATATGTTTAACTTGAAGAAGAGAATGCTATAGGGAGACATGATAGCTGTTTTCAAGTGTCTGAAGAGCTGTCTTGTAAGATGAGAAAGCAGAGTTAGGTTTTTAAATTACAAGGAAATTAAGGCTGGGCATTAGGAAAAATAGCTTAACAGTAAGAGCCATTCAAGAATGGACAAGCTGCTCTGAGAGGTTCTCCTTCACAGGAAATGATAGAGGTTGGATGGCAATCTGTCAAGACAGTTTGTAGCTGATTCCTGCACAATGTGTGGGTTTCAAAGGTCCCTTCTCCCTTTTACTTTTCTATGTTTCTCTGTGTAATTGGTGGTGGCCCACTGCAACTCATGGCAAACTATATGCAGCTAACAAACACCTTGGGAAAATTATACTCCATATCCAATATATTGGGTACAATACTGTATTGTATTTACATGATTAGTCACAGTAGATATTTCAATGAAACATGGGCAAGCCTGCGAAAGGATTGTGTGCCACATATTGCTCTATATTCCCTCTCAGAAAATGTGCAATTTAGAAGCAGTGACCCTTCTTCCATTATCTGGCTCACAGCAACTTATAAAATCTAAAACTAAATCAGTTATTAGGTCTTTCCACCCAGGTTTGCAGCACGTTTCCACAGGATAGGAGCTGCAAATAATTCAGGTGGTCTGACAAATGAATACTTTTGTTTTATTTAATTAGATTCATTTAATTCATTTATTTAATTTATTTTAATTCATCCTTAACTTAGGGAAAGAAAAAAATGTTTTATAAAAAAGGTTTTTATGACTTTCATGGTGAAATGTATTGTTTGTTCCTCTATGTTAAAATCAGTTGAGCTCTATGTAATTAGAACTCATTATACTAGATAAAACTTTTCAGAATAGCGTTATAAAAAATGAAACACTGTAAAACATAAAGTTCTTACTAGCTTCACTGATTATAATTAACTACAGCACATGTTTAATGGGAAGTTTGTTAAATCTAAACTTATCAGAGAGAGCATCATGATAAACTCCAATTAGCTGATATGCTAAGAGTATTATGACTTAGTTTTGATTCCTCCATCGCTCCTCTTCCCCACCATATTGCTTGTTGGAGACTTTTTGTTGTGCATTTCCTTAAATATGGGATCTAAATTCCTTATGCTCAATGAGATGAGGCATGCCTCAACAACATGGAGCTGGAAAAGGCGCTCTTCTTCATCAGTATGAACCCCATCACCTTTGCATGTGACTTCACCTCAGCAGGTGGGATGTTAAACGAACCAAAAGGTTTTAATGAGGCATGGAATTGGAACCAGCTTGTTTGCTCAGTAAACTGTGTGGGAGCAAGTGTGTGTGTGTGTGTGTGTGTGTGTGTGTGTGTGTGTGTGTGTGTGGAGGGACAGTGTTCTTTAGATCCTCACTTTCTGCGGCTGGAGGACATACTCTGTACCAATCCTCAGGATGACAATTGAGCCCCCACTGTGTCCTTCAATTGTATGTACAACCAAAGGGTACATACAAAAGGGTAGAAGCACTAAACGCATGGGTTGCTTCAGACATTTTGGTAGGTTGATTTGGTAATGAAGCTGCTGCAAGGTGGAAGTGAGGGTCTGTCAGATTCTGGCTTCCACAAGTTACTTTGTTAATTGGAATAGCCTTTGATAGCATCAGTCATTCCTGGGCTATTAGCTCACTGTCCATAATTTTGCTTGTTCTTCTCTAACTATCCATGAAATGTCAGAGGATCTAGACAATAATTACAGAGACATAGGGAAATAACTTTCTGCAAATACCATCAAGTATGATCTACAGATTATTTATCTTCATTTTTTTTCATTTCACACTAATTGGGCCCCATCTTCCATTGGCATCTTAATACTAAAGTACAACAGAGTGAATTGAGAAGCAGAAGTGTGAAGAAAAGACAGATGGAAAATCACATATGTTTAAGTAACATAATATAGAAGAAGAGGAGGAAGACTAGCCAGCAAAACAAAAAACAAAAAAACACAACCCAATGGACTTGCTGTATGATTAGAAAGATGCTAAAAAAGAGGCAACATCATGGGTGAATTCAGCAGGTTCTGACAGATTCTGGAGAACCAGTAGTGGAAAGTTTGAGTAGTTCAGAGAACTGACAAATACCATCTTTGGCTGGCCCCAGAATGGGGTGGGAATGGAGATTTGCAGTATCCTTCCCCCAGGAGTGGGGTGGGAATGGAGATTTTGCAGTATCCTTCCCTGCCATGCCCGCCAAACCACACCCACAGAACCATTGGTAAAAAAAAATTAAATATCACCACTGGGTAACATACCAAAAACCTGGAAAGCATTCAGATGGTGAAGAAAGCTCCACTGGTTGATTTTCTGTCTTCCTCAAACCATATCTGTTAAACTATTAAATGCAGAGCAAACATTTTAAAAATGGCAACTCTGCTTCAATAAGTGTTGGAAGGTGGTGAACAAAAGACCAGAATTCCTCAGGAAAATTTTGGATATGTCATAATTAAAAGCCCCCCCCCCCCAAATCATATCCTGATGTACCTCAAGTCCATTTGCAAATCACTAAAAAGACCTTTCATTCAATCTGAGATGTTAATGCAGACCCAAGATATAAAAGAGATACGGAATCTAATGTTTTCTAAAGAGACCAAAATAATTGCATCAAAAGCAAAAACAGGAAATATTTGCTTTTAGCTACTTCCTGCTTATTTACTAGGTGCCATTTAATACCAGTGATGGAAAGAGCTGTTTGGTTTGCAATAGGCTTGTAGGTTTACTTTGATGTAACTACAAGATGACCAAGATGTCTTTTGTTAATTTCCTATGAGAATTCTACTGGGTCCTTTTCAAAGGGAAGGAGAGTAAGGTTAGGGTTACTCCACCCCCATGGGGAAGATGAATGGGAATTCTGTGATGAGGGACCTTTGGGGCTAGAGAGCAGGTCAAGCTCCATTTTAATTCAAGTCAGCTGATCCTGTTGCCACGGTGTCTGGTTGTGAACAGTGTTGCCTTTGGACAGACATCTGTTGTCTTGGAACAGGGCTAGGTCCACAGCATACTTTACAATGGGGCTCAGTGAATGGAAGCAAGCAACTTTCAGTCATCTGTGCCAGCAATTTTGGCAGTAACTCAGAGGCAAAACCTGTACCGATCTAAGGAACATGGAAATCCACATTGGATCATCTACTGGGGCTTTACTTTTTTGGCTCAAGAACTCTACTTGGCTTTGTTTTCACCACATCCAAGCCTCAAGAGCCCACCTCCCCCGGTTTTGTCCCAGTTAGACATTGTATTCCTTACAACAAAATTGTCCTTTAGCATGTACAATATTTGCTTCCCAGAATGTTATATATCCGTGTGACAATTATAGTAACACATTGCATATGTTATTAGTCAGATGTTTTAAATTGTTCTTGTTCTTCTTGTCCATGATGGACAAGAACAAATAAGGGATTTCCTTAATATTTGTCTGACTTTGCCTTGCCTGGCTATAGGCTAGATAGCCTTTAGCTATATAGAGGTGTCCCTGGTCAGGACCTGGATGGGAAACCTCCAGAAAATTCCAGATATTTAAGGTATAATGAGATGTCAAAAAGAATCCTGAAAGAAAGGCAGGACAATAACATCTTTGTTGCTGCCTATAAAATGACACAGACATATAACGAAGAAACCAAACATGACCTGAAGGAAACAAAGGTCCTTAGGGCAAATCTAATTTTAAAAGGCAGATGATTACATGAAACAAGAAATGTAGCTGTTCTCCGTGTTGGAAACCTGCTTACCATGATGTTCAAGCAGCAGAAATGGAACATAAAATTGATGAGAGAACTGTTGCACATCTTTTAAGTGCTTTGAAGATGCTCTAGGACAGGAGTGTCAAATTCACAGCCTGGATGCATCACATGCTGGCCCACTCCTGGTTTAGCAAATTGGAAAAAAAGTTGTGACACGTCACATGATGACGTGACACCATGAGTTTGACACCTCTGCTCTAGAAGACTTCTAAATGCTGCTGATCAATAACTTGCACTAGCTTGGAAAGGCCATCTGACCTCTGCCTGAGATTTCCTTCTAATGCTGTCCTTCTAATAACTAAAGGGCTTTCCAATGGAGTAACATCTGCAGTGGTTTCCATTTCTCTTACCCTGACTCCTTCTTCTTTCTGAAGTAAGAATGCAAATATAGCTACAAAAGTTCTCCCAGATAGGGAGCTTCCAGCTGTTTCACCCTCAATTGCAAAGAGAATTATTGTTGACTTTCCCTCTCTTGGGGCCATTGTTCTTATTTCATATGGATCCCCTCCCTATAGTACTACCTAACAATTAGAGAAAGAGAATGTCACTACACCTGAGCAGTTTTCAGAAGCTCAAAGTAGTCTAAAAAAAATGGTTAGTTAACATTGTGACTCTCTAATTGTTATTTGTGAAGTGTCAATAAGCTAAATGTTGAAAGTTTGTTTGGGCTGAAAATGCAGATTGAAAGCATTTCACCCTGGGGAAAAGAATCACATTTCTAAAATGATGGTGACCAGGAAGGGCAGTAGGTACTGCACTCAGAAACAATTATTTAATTAGCACCATCACCTCCTTTCATTTAATTTCAGTATGATATTTGTAACAAAGCCAGGAAGGCATTTGAGTGCTAATTAAAACAAAACTGATTTAAAGCATAAGTAAATAAGGTGGTGAAATGGCATTTCTTTAGAAAGTTATAGTATTGAAGTGTTAACACTTATCTGTGTGGCACATTGTTTCTGAACCAGAGTTTTTTTCATCTTGGAAAGAACTGTAGTTGAAAGACACACGTCAGTCATACTTTAACTTTAATCTCTGCACCAAGTAGTAGCAGTTAGATGTGTACTGCTAAACAGCGCTTCTTTGAGTTAATGACCATTTATATACTGACATTTATATACTGTTCTTTTTATGTAAAATCCCCAAATTATTTACAGTGCTATAACCCAATAATATCCTGCTATTATCACACACAAAATGACACACAAACAATGCCATGCAGCATGAACCATTTTAGAGGTGGCGAGTTTGAGAAGTGGCACAAATAACTCATTAATCTGCAGAATCCCTCTCCTCCCTTCAAACCCCACACTTCTCATAAAATCTCATTAGGATGAACCTCTCATAATGCAGGCACCTGAATAGAGAACAGCCTCTTCTGCACTTTGATTTAGGGCTTTCTCCACTTGGAGTTAAAGTGATTTCTATTCATTCTTGAGTCAGCACAAAACAATGCCAGCATCACATTTCCTGTCTTCTTTCATCCTTTATCCTGCCTCGGCTGCGTCTATTCTGGGTTTCTGTTCTGTGACGCTTTGGCAAGAATGCCAGCCATCATAGGCTAGGTGATTCGTTTCCCTCCCCTGAATCTGCTGCCATCCCTCTTCAACCCTTCACCAGTCATCAGGGAAAACATCTATCAATCAGGATGTTACAGCAAGCGTGGTGTACAATTCCTTTCAAGACTTCTGTAGGTGGATTTGTCTCTTCCTCCCTCCCCCGCCCCTTCCACACACACACACACATCCCATAACTTGAAAGAAAGAAACTGATGGGATGACACCAGAACAGAAATAGCCTTAAAAGCAGGAGGCAAAAATGCTGGCTGCTGTAATCATGCAACTACTGTCGTTAAATACTGAAGAGCAGAAGCTCTAAAATTGTCTAATGCGGGACAATTAGCTCTTAGTTCATGTGTGTGAGCTGGGATGGGGTGGGGGGTGATTGGAAATGATAAATTTTGGGGAACTGGCAAATAAACAGAAACAGCCCCCATCCCGCTTTTCTCCTCAATGGAATAGCAAAGGATGCCTTTCTTCTCTTTGTCCTTGCTGGAAGCTGGAAAAGAAACGGATGTCAAAACACAGGTTTGTCTCTGTGTGTGTATACAGGAGAGAGAGGGGGGAGGGGAGGGGAAGGAGAGAGAGGCATAAACAATCTCAGCAAGCAGAGTATTAACGGAGAAGGCAAAATCTGAGAGAGAAATTGCTATGGTAGAGACTAACTGGTGACCAGAGAAAGTGTCCCTCTCACAATACTCCCTAAGGCCACCTCTGGGCAGGTTATGGCATGGTTTCTTCCACATCATTGAAGGTTTTCAAGTGGAGTCTCAATAATTGCATATCAGGATAGGGTAGTTAATTCTGCAGTGTGCAGCGGGTTGGACCTGAAGACCTTTTAGGTACCTTTTGACTGTGTTTCTATGATCACAGCTTTAGCAGGCAAGCTAACATCTCTCTAAAAGGGGGGTTCCAACTAGATTTCTTCGAGGGCTGGATCAGCATTTTAATTTGCTGGCAGGGAGGGGAGGTGGGATGGATGCTTCCTGCAGCACCCATATGCGGCGCTTCTGTGTCCCATTTTGGCTGCCAGAGGCACCTTGGGCTGGTCCTTTGCTATTTCCAGGCCAGCCCCACAGGCCAGATTTAAGCACCCTGTGGGCTGGATTCATCCCCTGTGCCTTGAGTTTGACACCCCTACCCTAAGGGAACAGATCACTAAGCATAACAGACTTTACATACTATACATTGAAGTTGCAATCAGATGGTGGTGGACTAATAAAAACAATACTATTTTCATTCTACAATTAATGCTCACAAGACTTTCTCAATCACAGACTGGAGATAAAATAAGGTCAACATCATGGAATTAAAAAGTGAAATTCAGCTATGATACATGACTATATTATCTACCCATGTGTTTCTTTTTCTCCTCTTTTCATACCTCAAATCTCCAAATTTCCATAGACATGGTTTGCACTATGAGAGACCTACAGTTTCCTCACATGGGGGAATCCAAAATTAGTTGTATTCTTTTTTCTTTGGGGTGTTTATGGTTTGTTTTTATTAATGATTTTATCCACTGTGTTCTATGCTTGTTGATTTTAATATTTTTCATGCTTTAATGTTTTTATGCTGTGAGTTGTCCATAGTTGTTGGATACAATATGGGTAGCAAATAAACTTCCTAAATAAATAAAACGATCACTGTGTATTTAAATTTAAGTGTGAACAGCACTACAGGTGATTAAGTTCACCCATTTACTAAACCAGACAAGCCATGGGTCCAAACCATAATACTATACTCATATAGTATGTGATTAGTAGCCAAAATCAAATGAAATTTTGGCTTAGCTTGTTTTGTTTGCTTTCATATTTATCTATAATGCGGCTAAGTTATGGCCTGTGGAATAAATCAGAAAGTAGATAGGGTTATCCTTGAGCATAATAATAATAGCTTCTTTGGTCAATTCCTCACTGTTTTCTATCTTTTGAGTGCTCTTGTTTTACACCCAAATTTGGCCAAGCACAAAAATAAATCAAGAATGAATCAGAAAATTTACTTATCACATTGAGCAAAAATTGCTTTAAGTAAATCAGTAACAGATCACAATTTCCAATGGATTCACTGAACCACAGTTAATTCATTGACTTTCTCATCCTCAAATATGGCTAAATCAAAAACAAACAAACCATTTTACAGTTAAGGGTAGATTTGGCTATTAGGTCGATGCCCTGTACAAAATGAATATGAAATATGAGTTCATTTCACTCTAAATACTAGGTGCTCCATGGCTGAGTTCACACATTTCATTAAGCCATCAAGTGTTTTGTTCGGTTTTGCCTTAGTGAGTTGAATGAATTGAGCTCCTGAAATTGGTAGATTGTTCGTTACAGTTTTTCATTCTATATGAAGCAGGTCATGTTGGATAAATCCTGGTAAACGGCCTCCTGCACAGGAATCCAGAGCAAGTCCCAAAGAGGTCATATGGGATCGTGATGATGATGTCACTCAGATGAGCCTTATGATGTCACTTGCTCCCTTGTGGCCAATCCTCTTAAAATGAGCTGTGATTCGACTAGTGTGAATGGGGCACGGGACTTATTCCATGCCACTGGTCTCTGAGCCTATCTCTCCCTTTTCTTCTATTGAGGGAAAAAATATCCAAGGCACAGCAGCTTGCCAATAGGCCACCACCTTCCCTTGCCTTATTACTGCAACCAGCATGTGCTGCCACAAGATTAAAATGATTGCGCCATCATTTGTTTCATATTTAATAAACAATTGGGAGCAGGTTTCCCAGCAAGCTGAGTCTATCAATCAAACACATACAAAGTCCCCCTTTGAGCTGCCACTTCCAAAAAGAAAGAAAACAAAATTGGACTAATTTATTATTCATTTGTTCATTAAGTCTGTATTAACCAGATATATTATAAAAGAAAGCAGAATTATGCCTTTTGATCAGGGAATTCTCTGCCATGAATATTCATAGCCTCCACTTTGCCTCCCTTGCTACTCATCTGCACATGTGGCATCTATTGTGTGATGTTAGGGGGGGTGTCATACAAGCACCCCCCAACAAAGCCAATCTTCAACCTTAGCATTCCTGATATTACTGGCTGACTGCACCCTCCGTATTACTGTTGGTTGCCTGTCAGCTGTTCCGATGAGGGAGGTGTTGAACATTGCCAAGCTGGAGACCCTGCAATTGAGTAACAGTGAGATGGTCTTGGCCTCACTCAGAGCCTCATGGGAGTGAAAGGCAGGAATTTGGACTCACACTTGTCTTGAATCTACTCTTTCAGCCTGGCGTTCTTAGAGAGTTTAATGGGACAATCGGAAGAGCTCTGTATCCGGACTAATCACCAACTTTATCCATGTAGCTGTCTTTAGAGATTAAGCTGTACCTGCTTACTAAACATATTTCCTGGACTTTGTAGCCTCCTCTAGCACACCCCAAGGATTAGGTTTGCACAGAATACCAAACCCCAAGGTTAAGACAAGCCTAGCTTAGCATGAGCAGTGAACAATGAAGCAAACTGTGGAAACAGCCTTTGTGAATGTCTTTCTCTGTATTTGTTATTGTTTGTAACTCTTAAAAACTGTTAGGCATAACATGTAATTAATTAGCTCTTTAGTGGGAAAACGATGCAATCATTAGGTGTGTTAAATGCACATTCTGGGATCCATTATAGTGAGTGTCAAACTTCCTGGGTAAACTAGACAGGAAACACAACTAGATAAGCAAATTCTACTTTATTGTAAGGCTACATTAACAGAATCTTGCAAGTCTGAAGATACAAACTTCCCATCACCTCTTTTAACTGTCTGATCAATTTCTTCCTCTGACCATTAATCTATTGGGCACTCCTGCACCACTTATCTGATTATTTCTTAGGAAGCATCTCTTCCCCTCATCCCCCAAGGTCATCCACACATTCTATTGCACTGTGACACCAAACAGGTGAAAAACAAACAAACCCACATACCCTTTTTGACATTAAAGCAGCAGGTCTGTCTCGTGTGTATGTGTGTGTGTGTGTGTGTGAAAAAGTTCAAGATGGCTGCCATGATTGAAGTTTCCCCCCTCTTTTTAGGTGTGCTCCACATGCAACTGATAAAAAGAGAGTGGGTCTTTGTGTAGTCAAGGCCACCAGCTTCACCTTTCACACTCCCCTGCCAGATTGAAACGCAGCAGTTCTAGGAGTTTTGTGGTAATATTGAAATTCATAGTAGCTGAACTCCAGCTCCAACATGGTAATAATAATGGAAACACTGTAAGGTGGCTTGATTTGTGTGTATATGAACGGATGGGTGGATGTGTCTCATGCTGAATTGAAATATGGCTTCATCCTAAACTGGAGAATCACATGATGCTCATTTCCATTTCCTGTTTTCTATCCTGGCTTTTTTTTTAGCTAATATATAAATCTAGAATATTAAATGTCTTGGGCATTATCACAAAATAGCTATAGAAGAAGCTCATTGTTTGGAAAATCTCTGCATGTTGGTCAGAGTTAGCTATTCAGAAATTACCTATTTCACTTAAAAGAATACTGTGTGTGTGTGTGTCTGCCTGTGACTCTTGGTGACTGCTTGAATTTCAGAAGTGGTTTGCCATTGTGTCCTTCTTGGGGCGTAGGAAAGTGATCGGCACAAAGTCACTTAGCTGGCTTTGTGTGCAAGATAGGACTAGAACTCAGAATCTGTGGCTACTAGCCTGGTGGCTTAACTGCAATACTAAACTGGCTTTCACAGTCAACCATTCAGAAATTACCCATTTCACAGAAGGATAAAGTGTGGCTAAACCTCATGGGTCATTTACCTTCCCCTCCAGAATTGCACATTGTGCTAATTATGTTAACATTGGCCAAGTTGGGCAGTAGTGGGTTCCAGATCCCATTGCAATTGGTACACTGCCATGGGGCTGGGCGTCCTTGGTGGCCACATGCACTGTGCACGCATGCGCACACAACCGCCCAGCGACACTCAGCTGCTCAGCCCATTTGTCTCAAAAAACAGTAAGGAACACAGGTGGGTGGGCCGAACAGCCACCATTCCAGTACAGTAGCTGCTGCTCCCAGCTACGACCGGTACACCTGGACCAGGCCATACTGCCCAGAACCCACCACTGAAGTTGGGGACTAGGTAATTCACTCCTACTCTGACTCTGATCCTGACTAGTTTTGATGCTGCAATTAAGGTTTATCAAAATCAAGGTTGAAGCAATAAGGGTTAAATTCTTCCTTTGGTGTGCAGCTATTCTAAAAAGAGTGAAAGAAGGAAGGAAAGACAAGTAAATTGACCAAGTTCTTAATGACACATTTAGTGTTAACTAGATAGAAAGCTAGAAAAGAGCACCTGATTCTCAACCTAAATGTTGCAACTCCCTTCTTCTAGTGTGAGATGGCGAGTGGATTATAAGGCAATCTCACAGCTGCCCAGATGATTATGGACTATTGTGATAATATACTCAAAATGAAATTTGAATAAGAGAGACTCCAGGGTTTCTATAATTGATTTACAGAGTTTTATCTGAAATATGTTTACTCACAGTTAAATCAAATTGGGTTGTAGAGATCACATTGCTGGTATAAATGGGTATTATTTTTTTGTTGGCTCTTCATTAGTTTTATCTTTCCTGATTTAGTAAACATGTTAACTCTTATTGCTTAGAAGAAAACAGTTATTGAAGAATACCTGGTGACATTCTCCTAAAAGCACTAGGCTAACTACAGTAAGTCATCTGCCTTGCCAGTACATAGAAAATAGTTCCCCCCATTAATTAAGTAGTATTTATTTAATTTTTAATTTGTTTATAATATTGTAGTAATTATAGCTTCTCTCCTTCTTCAGCATTCAGGATTGAAATATAATAATTTTTATTCAGGGCTGCTTTGATTTTAATTATTCAGTATCTACTTCTACATTCTTTGTGATGGGAAAGATGATTTGAAGGTATCATATTATATATCCAAATTCACTTTTAAAATGGTACTTCAAACACTGTCAGTTTCCTATAGAGAAGGGAGAGAAGAACTGTCAGGAGGTTATGACTATTGACTTCTTTTTCCCACTGCGGCACCTAATATTGCTTTGAACGGGAAGCTTGTTGGAGCTGGCTAGACCCGAACAGCTGGTTGGTGCTGGCAGTCGATGGGAGGACATGGAACAAAAATGAGCCACAGGGAGGGTGACAAACATTTTCTTCGTACCTGCATTGACAAGCACCAGAGCAGCTAACGTATGCAGGGAAATGAGGTGGCCAACTTTTACAGCTGTTTCACAGTGACCTGGTTGTCCAACCCAAGTCTGTTGTCTAAGACAGGGGTCTCCAACCCTTGCAACTTTAAGTCTGAAGGACTTCAGCTCCCAGAATTCTCCAGCCAGCTTTGCTGGGAGCTGAAGTCCTTCAGACTTAAAGTTGCAAAGGTTGGAGACCCCTGGCCTAAGACATGCAGGATGGCAACCTCTTTAGGGAGAAAGGCCTGGGGAGATATAACACTATCCATTCTCTAGCTGAATTGGCCTGGATGTGGAAACAAATGTCATCTCTTTCCAAGACCATCCCTAGTGATTTTACTTTACTTTATTGTTTTTAGCGGATGTTCCATGACCATATGGAGGGGTGGGGAATGGGGTTGTTTCATGCCTGACTTCTGCACATTCATTGCAAATTCCCCTTTGTATACACAGAGATTTTGCTTCAGCAGTCAGGAATTAAAAAAAAGTGGGGGTCATAATCCTGTGGAGAAAACCTTCTGTGGAAATAACCATGTAGCCATTGGTTTACTCCTCAGCGTGTTCAAGTCCCTTCTGTTATCTCACCTAGAATATTATTTTTTTGGGGGGGGAGGCTAATTCATGTGAAAGTGCTCACACAGTCCTTGCCTTTCAGGTTTCAGCTATGACTGAGCACTCAGTGGCAATTCCTAAAACATGCTAAGCAATACTGTGAATCATGGCTCCCTATCTGTGTTCACACAATAGTCTATATTGCAAACAAATGAACCATACTGTGGTATAACACAGCATGGAAACCATTACATATGCAAGAGTCATATCCACTTCTTCCCTTCGTCTTTTATTTTCATTTATTTTATTTAAGAAATTTATAGGGTCACTTATCTCATAATCTATGACTCTGGGTGGTGTACTTCAATAATTTAAAAAAATCAAAAGAAAGATATTGGTGCAAGAAAGTGGAAGAACTCTTTTATAACCGTGAAGATGTGCCCAGGGGCTGACTGTAGAATTGATCATGAATTGTTGTGTGCAACTTACAAGTCAAACTAAAGTAATCGTATAAAGTCACCACTTTTCAGGATATGATTTTGAACATATGCCCACTGTGGAATGAAATTGAAGAAACTGTTAAGGATGAATGTAACAAGACACTTCCAAAGACCAAGAAATAGAAGAAAGCAAACTGGTGGGAATTGCCAAGAAGCGAAGCCTAAACCAAGAAATATAAAAATCCCAAGAAGCAACTTAATCAAGAATTTCACAGACGGGTTAAAAAGATACAAAGGACAATATTAGAATGACATCTAAGTTGGAAATAAACATAGAACAACAAGGAAGATTTTCCAAAAGATGGCAGAATTCAGACACATTCCCATCCTTCAAAGCACATGGATGGACTGATTCAAAATAGATCAAATGAGATGGAAAAACTATGAGTTCAAGTAGTTCTTGGATTATGACCATTTGTGTAGCAACCATTCAAAGTTACAACAGCCCAGAATGAGGGGGACTTATAGCAGGTCCTTGGAGTTCCAATCATTGCAGTGTCCCCATGGTCATGGTCATGTTTATGTTTATGTTTATTTACACTTATATACCGCCCTATCTCCCGAGAGGGACTCAGGGCGGTGCATAGAGGAATAAAAAGTAATAAAACACAATGACAATATAAAAGTTAAAAATAGATTAAATACTAGATCTGTGCTAAAAACTTATGGTTAAAAGCAAGTAAAAATATTATAAAATTATTATAAAATTGGGACTGCGTCGTTAAAACTATGCTTGGCCAGCTGCTTGAAATAGATATGTTTTTAAGGTCCGACGGAAGAGGAGTAGGTCCGTGATGTTACGAAGGTCGGGGGGGCAGGTCATTCCAGAGGGCAGGGCCTGCCACAGAGAAGGCTCTCCCCCTGGGGGTCGCCAGCCGGCATTGTCCGGCAGACGGCACCCTGAGGAGGCCCTCTCTGTGGGAGCGAACAGGTCGGAGGGAGGTATGTGGTAGGAGGTGGACCCGCAAATAGCCAGGTCCCAAGCCATGGAGTGCTTTGAAGATGGTTACTAGCACCTTGAAGCACACCCGGAAAGCCACAGGCAGCCAGTGCAGCTCGCGCAGGAGAGGTGTTACATGGGAGTATCGAGAAACTCCCATAATCCCCCGCGCGGTCGCATTCTGGACTAGATGGAGCCTCCGGGTGCACCTCAAGGGGAGCCCCATGTAGAGAGTGTTACAGTAGTCCAAGCAGGAAATGACGAGGGCTTGTGATTGCAATTTCCAATGTTCCCTGCTGGCTTCCCACAAACAAAGTCAATTGGAAAGCAGCAGGAAGTCAGAAGCTGTGATCACATGAGATTCTTGCTTAATCTGCAAGATCCTCATTTAACAATGGTAACCAGGACTGTCAGAATTGATGTCGTTAAGCAACACAATCATGTGATGTCACAGTTTAGAACTGAGGAGAAATTTCCTGACAGTTAGGACAATTAATCAGTGGAACAGCTTGTCTCCAGAAGTTGTGAATGCCCCAACACTGCAAGTCTTCAAGAAGATGTTGGCTAGCCATTTGTCTGAAATGGTATAGGGTTTCCTGCCTAGGCAGGGTGTTGGACTAAATGACCTCCAAGGTCCCTTCCAACTCTGCTATTGTATTGTATTGTATTGTATTGTATTGTAGTTTACATCCACATAATTTAGTGACAGAGTTCCCTGTCCCAATTACAATTGTTAACTGAGGACTAATTGTATAATGCCACTTTGTGCATCCAAAATACCTTAGAAGCAGTAGTGAAATTCAAAAATTTTACTACCAGTTCTGTGGGTGTGGCTTGGTTGGTGTGGCAAGGAAGGATACTGCCAAATCTCCATTCCCACCTACTCTGGGGGCACCCAGAGGTAGCGTTTGCCGGTTCTCTGAACCAATCAAAACCAATCAGAACCTGCTGAATTTCACCCCTGCTCAGAAGATATTCCTTATTAACAAGAATATCTAATATTAGAAGATGAAGTGAGATTAGCATTCCAGTCATTACCAAGTCTGAAGCATTCAGGAACTGATGAAATATCTACAGAAATACAGTATAGCAAGCAACAAAAGAAGAACCAGTAAATTATGCTGACAAATTCACTGTTCTGATAGCTGAAAATGCAAATGATTTGGAATTTTTAGTAATGAAAGTCAAGAAGCATAGCATAAATAAATAAATAAATAAATAAATGGGGCTATGTAAATATAAAGAAGACTGACCTAATGACAACAGCAACCAGTTTTAGAATTAGCAATGCAGATATTGAAATGGCGAATAACCGTTACCTTTTAGGATTAGCTATCAACTAGAAAGGAACCAGCAATCAAGAAATATTCCACAGATTACACTTGCACTTGAAAGGAGAGTAATGGAAGCCTTGAAAAAGATATTCACGTGCTGTGCTATGTCGATTCCTACCAAGGTTAAAATCTTCCAGGCAATGGCTTTCCATGCCTTTCCTGCCCTCCTTTTTGCTGGTTTTGCCTGTCTCTTCTTTTGCCACCTGTTAAAAATGAGATAAATGCTATAGTTATTGTCACTTGTTGCCAGCTATCTTGCATGTCATTGCAATCAGAATCATGGTATATGAAAATCTCCTTCAAAGTTTCATTTAAGTTATTAAGAACTTAGGGACACCAAGGAACCCTGTTCCATAAATGAAGGCCAAAAAGTTGAACAAGCTCCCCTCCCTTACCATTTCTGGAATCTGCTCTAGAGACCAGTGGTAGTCAACCTGGTCCCTACCGCACACTAGTGGGCATTCCAGCTTTCATGGTGGGTGGTAGGGGTTTTGTCTGATACTGAAGCCCTTTCCTTCTTTAAAATTTAATTGACTTCCCTACTTTATAAATCACCATTACTATGGAACCGGTGGGCGGTTAGAAAATTTTGCTACTAACAGAGTTACAAACGTGGGCGGTAGGTATAAAAAGGTTGACTACCCCTGCTCTAGACTGTAGCATAGTGGTTCCCGAAAGAAACCAAGCAAGATGATCTGGAACAGTGGTATTCAACCTGGTCCCTACCACCCACTAGTGGGCGTTCCAGCTTTCATGGTAGGCAGTAGGGGTTTTGTCCGATACTGAAGCACTTTCCTTATTTTTTAATTTAATTGACTTAAAAAAAAAATAATTCATAGCATTATTTAAAGGCATTTTCATTAGGTTTTCATAAAATTCCCTGTGACAATTTAAATTTCTGAAAATATACTATTTGTATTGCCTGTGCATGCTTTAACTTGTTGTAACTCTGCTTTATAAATTTTATAAAGTAAAGTTACTTCCCTACTATATAAATCACCATTACTGTGGAACCGGTGGGTGGTTAGAAAATTTTACAGAGATACAAAAGTGAGTGGTAGGTATAAAAAGGTTGACTACCCCTGATCTAGAAGGACTTCCAGAAGTTGTAAATGCTCCAACACTGGAAGTTTTAAAGAAGAGATTGGATAATCATTTGTCTGAAATGGTATATAGCAGGGGTCCCCAACCCCCGGGCCGCGGACCGGTGCCGGTCCGTGGCTTGATAGGAACCGGGCCGCAGTGAGTGGCGCAACTCTTAGAAAGGGCCGGAAAGGAGGAGGAGAGAGGAGGGGGCAGCCCCCTGGGCAGAGCGCACACCAGGGGCGGGAGAGCGCAGGCGCGGCCGCTCGCACCGTTGGGGGCCTGAGAGGGGCGAGTGAGCCGACTCACCCCCCTGCACCTGCATGCGCCACCTGTTCCCTCTCCCCCCCTCCCCCTCTATGCCGGCTGAGCCATGGCCACTGGTCCGCGGAATTTTTTTAACATGAAACTGGTCCCTGGTGCCAAAAAGGTTGGGGACCCCTGGTATATAGGGTTTCCTGCTTAAGCAGAGGTTGGACTAGACGACTTCCAAGATCCCTTCCAACTCTGCTATTCTATTCTATTCTATTCTATTCTATTCTATTCTAGTCTAGTCTAGTCTAGTCTAGTCTAGTCTAGTCTAGTCTAGTCTAGAAGGTTATCATGTTGGACAAAAGTGCTGAGAATTTTTACAGGACCAACAGAGACACTTTCTTCCTCCCCAGGTTCATATCAGATAAACTGACTGCGGCCATCTCAGTTAGCTCCCAAGGTGAGTCAATCACAGCTATGTAGTTAATCTTCGATGGTTGTCATAATAAATAATAATTTCATGGTGAAAAAAATTGGGCATATGGGATTTAAATCCTAAAGCACAAAAGCCTCAACTCTTTGTATTCCACAGGTTGAAAATGTACTAACAGTAACTTCATATGTCTCACATATGTCTAAATAAAATAGCAAAGTCAAAATGAACAAAACTGATTGCCTTTACCAAAGCATTTACTGACATAAAGCAAACTAATGATGAAATGAGCCTTATCATTTCTTCTTGAGCCTAGTTTGAAAATGAAGATAGTGCACCATGTGACATGGTACAAAGATAAATGTATTAATATGGGCTAATTCTTGCTCGTCTTCCAGGCATTAACAGGACAAAACATTCAGGAAAAGGTCTTTTCCCACTCTCACACTACTTAATCCCAGCAAGCCATTAATAGCAAAAACCCCAAGGTTTGCTATCTATTGATTGGTTACCCTCCAGAGATATATTGATGCATTGCAAGATCTAAATCAAAACAAGTATTTTGTAATTATTTTCTTTTCACATAGTCCAATTTCAAATATTATTTTTGTCAGGATTCCATAAAAGGATTCCAGGCATTCTTTCAAATCCTCTGAAGTCTGGGGAAATTCCATCTGTTCCTTTTCACTGCCTATAAATGCTTCCAAAGAATGAATCAGAATCATAACTAGGTTAGAGCACACCTTGGCATAGCTCGTTCGTTTTAAGGGACAGCATGCAACTGAGGAGTACCATAATCAATCACGAGGCTGGCTCCAAGAGGTTATCAACGCATCCTTGAGTGAGGGTTCCTTGCCTGCCTCCCTAAAAGAGGCTATGGTGAGGCCCCTCCTCAAGAAGCCCTCTTTGGACCCAGCTCTTTTGAACAACTACCGTCCAGTCTCCAACCTTCCCTTCTTGGCGAAGGTTGTTGAGAGTGTGGTGGCACAACAGTTTCCCCGTCACCTGGAGGAAGTTGACTATCTAGATCCGCGCCAGTCCGGCTTTCGGCCCGGGCATAGCACCGAGACGGCATTGGTCGCGTTGGTAGATGATCTCTGGAGGGCCAGAGATGGGGGATGTTCCTCCATCCTGGTCCTATTAGACCTCTCGGCGGCTTTCGATACCATCGACCATGGTATCCTATTGCATCGGCTGGGGGGGTTGGGGGTGGGAGGCACCGTTTTGCGGTGGTTCTCCTCCTACCTCTCTGGCCGATCGCAATTTGTGCGGGCAGGAGAGCAGAGGTCGACCCCGAGACCCCTCACATGCGGGGTGCCTCAGGGGTCGGTCCTCTCGCCTCTCCTGTTTAATGCATACATGAAGCCGCTGGGTGAGATCATCCGTGGTTTTGGGGTAGAGTACCACCTGTACGCTGATGACACCCAGCTGTACATATCTACCCCAGACCACCCCAACGATGCCGTAGCGGTGATGTGCCAGTGCCTGGAAGCCGTGCGGATCTGGATGGGAAGTAACGGACTTAGGCTCAACCCGACCAAGACCGAGTGGCTGTGGTTTCCGGCTGCCCGATTCAACCAGCTTTCTCCAACGCTGGCCATAGGGGGCGAACATCTTGCCCCTGTGGATGGGGCGCGCAATTTGGGTGTCCTCCTGGATACCCGGCTGTCTATGGAAGAGCAAGTGACAGCCGTGGCCAGGAGGGCGTTTTACCAGGTTCGCCTGGTTCGCCAATTGCGCCCCCTATTGGATCGGGACGCCCTTCGCACAGTCACCCATGCCCTCGTGACATCCCGACTGGACTATTGCAACTCTCTCTACATGGGGCTCCCCTTGAGGTGCACCCGGAGGCTTCAGTTAGTTCAGAATGCGGCCGCGCGAGCAATTATGGGCACTTCCAGGTTTGCCCATGTAACACCGCTCCTGCGCGAGCTGCACTGGCTACCTGTCGTCTTCCGGGTGCGCTTCAAGGTGTTAGTTATCATCTTCAAAGCGCTCCATGGCTCGGGACCTAGCTATCTGCGAGATCGGATCCTGCCCCACACATCCTCACGACCGATTCGCTCCCACAGAGAGGGGCTTCTCCGGGTGCCGTCCACTAGACTTTGTCAGCGGGCGACGCCCAGGGGAAGGGCGCTCTCTGTGGCGGGCCCGGCCCTCTGGAACGACCTTCCCCCTGATATTAGAACGACCACCGACCTCCGCTCCTTCCGGGTAAAATTGAAGACCCATCTCTTTCGACTGGCCGGCCTTGAATAGTTCTCTCTGTCTTTTAATTACAAATTTTAATGGGTTTTAATTATATATTTTTAGCATAGGTAGATTTATTTAATTTTATTTTAAGTAATGTTTGTATTTTGTATATTGTTTTTAATTATGCCTGTGCACCGCCCCGGGTCCCTGTGGGGAGAGGGTGCGGTTAATAAATCTTAATTTGAATTTGAATAACGTGTGTGTGTGCGTGCTCACACACACACACACACACACACACACACACACACACACACACACACACACACACATGCATATTTACATACATATCATGAATACAGAAAATGGATTTTACCCTGGGCTGTAAAGCTTCAGGTTAATTACTCCAAAATTGGGCAAGCTAGAGACAGTTCACTTACCTAAGTACTTTGTAGCATTATTTTGCTATTTAGAGAGGCTCAAGCAATTAAAAGAAACAATTTACTAGGTTATCTGCCCATGAACTTGAGAACTGGAAACATTAATTGAATGCACCAAGATCTATTAAAAAAAAATTCTCTGCTGCATGTTGCCAGTTTCCACCAAGAAATCTGGGGTGGGATTGCTTGGTATGACAAAAAATTGGGATAGGATTGGAAAAAAAAACAATGAGATGGGGACAGAAAACACTGGATTGCTGATAATGTTGCCATCTGAATGGTGTGTTTCTTAGTTGAAATGAAATACAGCAGCTGCAGAAAAAAGGAGTTTTCAAATGGCAGGTGCTAGTGGACAAGAACGGGTCTCTCTCTCTTTCTCTCTTTCTTTCCCCCTCTCTTTATAGCTGTGTGTGAATTGTAATTAGATAGTGAAGTAAGGATTTCTACTGGACTCTTAAAAGTGATTTTACATAGCCCGTCTCAAGCATAAATGCTGGACTTTAAATAGTACAGTTAGTGAAATTGTGTTATTTTGAGGGTTAATTTATATCTGCTTTTGATAGGAAGGGCTCTCTGGTTAGAGGACATGTGAATGTTCAGCTCTACTATCTCCGACAGTTCACTCTGAAACTGCAAGATGCATATTTTGCACAACATTCTTTTTAGGGTTTTCCAGCTTCCATTGTTTCACCATCACAATTCATCTCTCAGGTAATCTCTCCTCTCCCATTTAAAAATAAGGGACTGAATCAATACTGTTACCATGTTGCTGAGAGATAAAGGTGGAGGAGCGAGACATGCCATCTAAAATCTTTGTGAGACTCCATCTGTCTTTTCATGATTGTTCTGATGAACCTCTTCAGATTGATCCTCAGCATCTGCATGGACTGGCTAGCGCTTCTGTACATGCAAACATTCAGATAGGGATCGAAGTGAGCAATGTGCTGCAGAAAAAAATATGAACAGTTGTTGTGCAGCAAATCAAAAGCATGTTTTCCTTAACGTGGCAGATTTGATTTCTTCATTTCAATATGCCTTGAAATTGGGAGCTGGATGGTAAGCTGCGGTACTAAACATACTTGCTTAAGAATCCTTTCAATCCTTTTACCTTTCAATTATCCATCTATTACTTCTATACTTCTTGCCATATGCTTCTCAAAGTGGTTTATGCTAATATTATAAAATATAACAACAACAATAAAAATATGAGAACCCAGTCATTAAAGCTGATGGGAGAAAAACGAGAGCCAACGAGAGTCATTGATTCTGCATTCGTACAAAGAAGTTACAGAGGGTAGTTCAAATCAAATCAAATCAAATCAAATTTTATTTGTATACCGCATCCTCTCCCCAAGGGGACTCGGAGTGGTGCACAGGGAAAAATTTAAAATACTATAAAAATACATACATATAATAAATACGATAGATAAAAACAAATTAAATTAAGATTATCCCTGCGCTAAAATCCCCAAGTTATAAAGTTAAAATTCCCTAACACCCTAAAGGTAAAGACTATAGAACTATAGACTATAGTTGCCATAGAACACCCCCCCCCCTCAAATTCCAGGAGTGCATTCCAGGGTTCAAGGGCCACCATTGAAAAAGCCTATTCATGGGCAATAGTGAGATTATTTCTGTTGATCTCAATATACATTCTGTCGATCTCAATATATGCTACTCTGATGTTCTTAGCAATCACAGAACCACAGAGTTCAAAGGTTCATCAGAAGTCATCTGGTGTAAGACCAGCTAAAGTTCTTTATGTAGTTGGCCATCCAGCTTCTATTTGAAGACCTCCTGGGAAGGGGAGTACACTGCCTCATGAGGCTACCTATTTCCCTTGTTGATAGCTCTTATTGTCAGGAAATTCTTTCTAACTTCGGATTTGAAACTGCTTCCCTACAGTTTCAAGTCACTGGTTTTAGTCCTGTTTTCTGAGGCAACATCCACTCAGATGTTTAACATTCAGATGTTTATGTAACAAACATTAGATATCTAGAAACTACTTTCACATCTCCCCTTAATGGTGTCTTCTGTAAAGTTAAATGTATACCTTCTCCTGAATTCACTTCAATTTGTCAATGCCTTTTAGATGTGGTGTCCAGAATTGGATATAGTATTCCAAATGGTGTTTGCTCAAGGCAGAGTAGAGTGGGAAATTTCCTTCCTATGCTCAGGACTGTATGCTCCTGTTAAGACATCCCCAAACAGATTGATTGATTGATTGATTGATTGATTGAGTCAGTCAGTCAGTCAGTCAGTCAGTCAGTCAGTCAGTCAGTCAGTCAGTCAGTCAGTCAGTCAGTCAGTCAGTCAGTCAGTTATTCATTTATATTCCGCCTTTATTATTTTAACAAATAACTCACGGTGATGAATATATTCAACACATCTTTCTCCTATTTTCTCCACAAGAACCCGTGAGGTGATTTGGGCTGAGAGAGTGGAACTGGCCCATTCAAACTGTGATCTGTTATGACACAAAATATTTTCACATGTACTACTACCATGCCACCATTATTATCCTTCCTTCCTTCCTTCCTTCCTTCCTTCCTTCCTTCCTTCCTTCCTTCCTTCCTTCCTTCCTTCCTTCCTTCCTTCCTTCCTTGATTTTAGGGTTTTTTCCTGTTAAATATAATACCATTAATTTGGCCTAAAGTTCAGAACTGTCTGGATCTTTTGAATCTTCTTTTTCACTTCCAAAATATTAGCTGCTCATCTTAGGGATTTTTTTATTATATGCAAATTAGATCATCATTTTCCCAATTCCTCCATCCAGGTCATCAATAAAAATGTTATTCAGAGGTGGGTGCAGGACAGAGCTCTAATCCACTCCCCTCAGTACTAATTTCCAAGTTGATGTGAGGCCATTTATGAGTAGTGCCTGAGTGTGGTCATTTTCCCCCCATTGTAATTCATCTGAAAAATACATTATTTAGCCCATATGTTACCATTTTATTAATGAGAGTATCATGAGACTCTTCACTAAATGCTTTGTCAACATGAAGATACATTATGTCTGTGGCATTTTCCTCAATCTATTAAATTAGCTAGTCTGTCAAAAAAGGAGATAAGGTTAGCTGGCTTGACTTGTTTGCCACAATCCTGTGATGACTGCTGTTAATTATTGAATTCCTATCCAAGTGTTCACCACTATGCTGTTTAATCTGTGCTCAGGGATCTTATCCAGTAAACATCAGGCTGAAAAGCCCGCAATATTACATCTCCTTATTGTTCTCTTTTCTGAAGGTAAGATTATTCCTGTCTTCCAGAATCTTCCTTTCTTCCTTCAGTATCAAAGAATTTCATCCATCTGACCCTGGAGATGTGAATTTGTTTAAATTATCAATATATGATATTGTATCCTCTCCTTTTCTAGCCTGAGCACAACAGTGGCCAACTGAGCAGGGGTTGGCTTCAAAAATTTCAGCAATGGGTTCTCTACCCAGTTGTTGGGTGGGCATGGCCATGGTGGGTATGGCCTAGTCAGCCTCCTGCACCATGGTGGGGTGGGGGGCATTTTCATCTTCCCCAGGCTCTGGAGGCTTTCCCCAAGCCTCTGGGAGGGCAAACACTGCTTCCCCCAGGCTCTGGAGGCCCTCTGGAACGTTTCCGGCCTTCCGGAACTTCTGAAAGGCCCATTTTTCCTGCTCCCTGAGCCTCCACGCAGGCCCTGAACTTACCTCACATCCAAAATGGTCCACATGGAGACGACTGGGAGGGGAGGGGCAGGGTGGGGTGGGGCCAGCTAGGGGTGGGATTTGGAAGTTCTCCGAATTGGCCATAACGTTAGCTACGAGTTTTCTCAAACCTGAGCAAACCCATAGCATACCTGAGAGAAGGCAGACTTAAACTAGGAGGTAAAACATTCTTTCCACCACTTGTTAACACACAACCCAGGTCTATAATGCTGAAGGCAGTCTGTCCAATTTATTTGACTCCAGTTATCGAGGGCCTTTTATATGTCAGAAACAAAAATTTGAACCTGGCTAATTGTCAGGCAGTGCAGTTGCTCTAGCGGTACTGGAACATATATATGTCCAGGCTCCCCATTCATTAATCTGGCTTCCCTGTTCTGCACCACTTACAGCTTCTGATCAAGTTCAAAGAAACTTTACATTATTGTAAATGTGAGTTTATTTATAGGACCATTTTGAGCTTGCATAAGGTTTTTTTTTACATACAGCATGTTGCTTGGGCAAAACACCTTTTCTTGAAACCTTAAAGCATCTGTATCCTTTGGAAGCCTTCCACATCCTTTTGAAGGCTCTCCCTGTTGTCTATTTAGGATGGGACTGACAGTGCATTGAAATGACAGTTGAAGACAATCTTAGAAGCAGCTTCATGAGTTTTCAAAAGGAGATAGCTATTGCATTACATCAGGAGGAGCATTTTATTCAACAGCTCACTTGGAAAACACACATTTTGAATGCTTGGCACAACCACGTTATTAAGGAATAAAACAGCTGTAGTCAGGCTCTGTCTGTCCAGAAAAAGAAGTAGTCAATGTACTAATCGAAATTGGCAGCTCTGGCCAAAAAGATCACCTTGGTCCTCTGTGACAATAACAATGATGATTGTAGGAATCCATGCTTGTCTTTTCTGAGGCTTGCAGTCCGGCAATTCAATTTTCAATAGACAATGATGAGGTTCTAAGGTTGACATTCTATCTACACTTGAACATGGGGAATAAGCCTTGTTAAAACCAGTAGATTGCTATTGAAATGGATGGGATGCAGTCAAGTAAATGTAATATTTCATCAAAAGCTTTTTTTCCCTTTGCTAAAAAAAGTGTGTGCTGAAAAAGTGCATTAGCATGATGAGCCAAACACAGCCCATCCTCCTGTGTTAAAACAGCTGCATCCTTTGGAAGGCTCTCCTAGTTGCTTCAAAGGCTCTCTGGCTGTCTTCCTATCTGTGTCTATGCATGCACTCTTCCCCACTTTGGTGGTGGTTTCAATTGATCTGTTGTCACTTCAATGAGCTTTGCAAAAGGTCCTTTCTGATGCTTTGCACAGCTCTGTTAAAAAAAATATGGTTTATCCTAGGATGAGTTCAGTGGCAGATCGGTGCCTCTGTTCCTTCCTTAGGTTTTTTGTACAATAGCAGCAGAAGTAAAAAATTTTAAAAGGTGAAAAATATATACATTGGTATAGTTATTTCCACATAACCTGCAGATAATTCGCTTAACTCTAATAGTGTGCAACTAATGATGGTTCCACTGTAAAGCTATTTCAAACTCTTTTTATACAAACAATTGGTGTATGTACCTGATGTATTAGGATCCGGAGAAAGTTTCCATATGGTTGGGCAAGTTTTCCACATCTTCCTAAGTCACTATGTGACTTCTTTTCAGTCTTTTCAGTTTTCACCCATCCATTGTGTATTGTAAACCTGGCATCTTCCGCTCCACATATACGGACTTCTTTTTCTAGTTCTGAGCTTCAGACTACAATCTGTATTTATTAAGATCATTCTGGATGTTATTTCTTTTTGCTGGAATGTTAGCTACTATGACATTTGAAATATGGTCAGATCATCAGTACACTTCTTATTACCTAAAATGGAATTCTAGCTCTGGAAATTTAACTTCACTCAAAGTAAAATATGTAGACTCTGACCACTTTTCTATCAGACACAAGCTTCAATCCTACTCTTTCATTGTGCCCTTCACGGTTTCTGAGTGGCACATATATTGTTGTGTTTGAGAAGACTGAGACAAAACAGGAATTGAAGAGCTCTCTGTTACCTATTATTATTTTCCATCTTCATTGAGTCTGTGCACTGATATTTTCCTGATGTTTTCCTTTACCTTTTATTTCAAAAATAACTGAGGAAATCCTTTTTATGCTTCTTCTCACCTTTCCTCAACTTCAGTTCATTATTTAAGGATTTAAAAAGATGTTTATAAAATAATATTTTGTGCATAAACCAAAGGAAGTCCATTTATGATCTGGAGTGACAGCAAGCATGTTGTAGCCCCATTCATTCAACATGCTAAGCCACAATAAGTATGCCATGCTTGGTTTGAACCCAGCCTAAACCCTTTCAATGTGCTCATGAATATCCAGCCATAGCTTCTGGAATTAGAATAGAGCAGTTGACAATCACCTGATTTAACTATTCAATGTTTCTCTCATTTTATGTTTTGGGAGATTTGGGTGGTGGTGGTGATATTTTTTCTTCACTTTGTAATCTGATTAGGCCAGGTTCCATCTTCCTTTTGGTTATTTCTTCCTTCACATTAAATCTGGTCCCACTTTGTCCAATTTATGAAGAAATATTTTGCTGCTAGATAGATGAACAGAGTACCAACTGTGTAACTATACAACATTCCTTGGGAGTTGGGGAAAAAAGTGTTACTATATGATAATTATACCTCTTCACTTACATTGTTCTTCTGTAAGTGAAATGACCATAGTCTGTGGACCCTACTTCACAATTGCCTTAGAGATTTTTGAATGTCCAAGACAAAGCACTGAAATAACTTGATGGATAAATAACTTATTCAGTCAGCCATGCTTATAAAATCCTTTCAGATTTTCTCTATTTGTCCATTATCTGTTCTACGGAGAACACTTGGGTAGCCTTCTTGCCAGGCAATTTACCCATTAAAATCTCCATACTGAAAAGAGATGACAGTATGAAGTTTCCTATTTTTTTCTCCACCCATGGATTTATCTGCATGAAGGCCTAGAAAATCTGCTCCCCTTATGTCTATTGCAAGGATTAAACTACTGAACAGAGAATGGAACATTTGTTGTTTCCACAGTGTGAAAACCAGCATATGTCTCAAATTTCCACATATATGGAACAATCATAGGAGGCAAATAGGTTGCCTGGTGCTGCAGATCCTGAGTATATGAAAAGAAGTCTATGAAGCTGCAAGGAGGACAATAGAAATGTCTCTTTGCGAGGAAGAAGATGATGCCATATCTATGGTTGATTCTCTTCTAGCCCACTTCTGCATTACTGCATTTGACTGTGGGGTCTGGATTTAAGATCTCTCTTACTCTGGGACTAAAGGAAAAGCAAATGGAGAAGTAGTGTAAGTGCGAACAAAAATCAAGAAGATGGAAGTTTATAAAATACTGAATAATCTCTCATAACAGTAACAAAAGGACAAGTGTAATAGATTATATCCTAGGAAAAACAAGTCGTTGTTTTACACAGTTGTCAACTAACTTCATTAGGTATCATTAGGTACTGAAGAATTAGTATTATTAGGTGCCTTTATAACAGAAATAGACAAAATCTGGGAAAAATTCTACCTATAGCTATTAGAAAGAAAGAGATCCATGAGGGCATCTTATCTCCACCTATCCCCATTATTAGAATAAACATCTGGAGGTAAACATTACCTTAATTCAGTGGTGAGATTCAAATAATTTAACAACCGGTTCTCTTCCCTAATGATTTCTTTCAACAACCAGTTCACCAAACTGCTCAAAAGGTTAACAACAGGTTCTCTCGAAGTGGTGCGAACTGGCTGAATCCCACTACTGCCTTAATTTCTTGTTGGAGTACTGATGGTTGTTGGACTAAATGATGGGCTAGAAAAACCTTCCCACCTATAATTGTGTTGAATGTCCACTTTTGAACAACATGGCGGGGATTGTGAAAAACAATAGTTTTGGAGGACCTGGGCTCAACTGTTTCCTACATTTGGTGTTTGAACACAAAGTGTTCCTATAATTTTCTACGAGATCTCCCTTCCTTAACCTGAAGCTTGTTTGCAAAAGGAATTGCTGCTTGAATTGTGCATATGTATTACACATTCATTTCTGTTAATCAGAATTTGGCACAAAAGAAGGTGGACAGGTTTTGCTCAGTTGTGTCACTGCCAGTGTTGGAAAACTAGGGTAAGTGATGGCTTGCCTAGAATAAGTTTTTGTAATTTTTTTAAATTTGCACAGTTAAAAAAACAGATGGCAGATTCCTCAGTTATTTTTTATTGAGTTAAATATTTTGTAAGCCTTTAAAAAAAAAAAAGACAGTTATGGCTTTGCTGTTTAAACCATGATTAGAATAACTTTATATGACATTATTTATGTGCCTTAATTGTTCCTGAGATCCCATGCATTATTTACTGACCTAAAAACAGTATTTTACATATTGGGATCCCAAATGAGGGCACTTATACTGCAGGCTGTTTCACATATATTCTAAGCCAGAATTTTTTAAACCATGATTTATTAAACGTTTTATAGTGATAGGTTCAACAGAATGTTTGCACAGAATACTAGGTATTTTGTGCATCCACTGTTGTTACTGATGCCCTTCTGAGCTGTGTTCTTGTACTGGCCAGTATGGTCCTATAGCTTGCTAGCTATGATGCCTGATATGACTTTCCATGTTGTGGGGAAGCAGGTTATTGGTCAGTAGTTGGTTGGTGCTGTTTCCTTGCGGAGGTCATTCATGATCAACAAAGTCCTTCCTTGTATTAGTCAGTCTGTGAGGGAGCCTACTGCTATCACCTGGTTCAGTGTTAGGTGTTCATGCACTGCTGTTAGATTATTTAGCCATAGGTGTGAATCACATCCAGTCAGGTGCTGTCCAGCTCTTCATGTCCTTGACCCACTATAGTCTGCTACTATGATGGTGATTGGTTCATGTCTAGGGAGATTGTTGTGGTCTGATCTCAGGTCTTGCAGCCACTGTGCTGGTATTATGTTGTGTCTCTCCTCTCTCTCCCATATATTCTTCCAATACTATTCAGTTTCTGTGTTTGGTGGCTCTGTTATTACTTTGTTGTTGCACTGCAGTTGTTCTTTGGAAAACAGGCCATTCATCTTCTTGGATGTTGATTCTCTAATGTATCTCCTTAGCCTAGTAGCCAATGCTCTGAACCCTTCCTTAATAGTCTCTACGGCAGGGGTGTAAAACTGGCGGCCCATGGGATGGGTGCATCATGTGCAGGCCATGCCCACGCTAGCTCCGTGAAGGAGAAAAATGTTGCAATACATCATGTGTAGCAATGTGACAACGCATGTTTGACACCCGTGCTCTAGGGCTTCGTATGGAGTCAGGCCCTTGTATTTTTTTTAGTAGCTGATTCTTACCCTTAATCTTTATATCCTTCTCTCCTCTGTAGTTCCATCAGCTAACTAATCTCATTCAAATTGTAAGTCTCCTTTTTCTGTTATACATCATAATAGATTAATAATACCTTGTTTCATGTCAGACAAAACCATATTAACAACTTATGGGTCAATAGCAGGTTAAGCCATATACTGAGTGCACATTCTATATTTTGTTATTTTATGTTTTTTGAGCATATTGAGGTTGACAATCAACTTCTCTTAAGCATTCTTGAGGTATCCAATAAACATGAAAGATATGAGATATTCCAACTCTTTATTTCAACTTTTTGTCTACTTCACCACAACTATTTAATTGTTTATAGGAAAAGGCAATAGATTGAGAATTGTCCAATGTACATGTCAGTATTAACAACAGTTCATGTACTTGGACAAAATTGTGAAATCAAAATGTATTTGTGTTAAATATTCTGTAATTCCACATTACAAAGTTATTTGTCTCTCTCTCTCTCTGTATGTGTGCATGCATACACACACACACATACACACACAGTATGCACATACATATACATCAGTTTAGTCTGAGATAAATCATTCAGAATATATTCTTCTACAGATTGTGAAAGTTTTCTTGATTTGTTATTCTGAGATATTTAAAAGAATTCATGCAATGAGTAAGATCCCCATTGTTATACATTCATTACAGTCTTCATGAAGTGTGAAAGACTTAATTCAATTAATTGAGTAGCCTGTTGATTTACCAAACTGTTGGCACAGAACAATCAAAATTATTAATAATATATCATTGACATTTAATAACAGCAAATCTTATGCCCAGAATATCCTTTGATTGTCTACTAAAATGAGCCACATTCAATATCAAATTAAATATTAGAAGAGATAAAGGACATCCTTGATGAATTCCATGAGATATCTTGATAGATGAGGAAATAATTCAATTTATGATAACCTTGACAGAAGGATTAGAATACCACATATTAATCCAGCTGATAGAAAAATAAGGAAATCCTTATTTAACCAAAACCTGCTGCAAAAATTTCCATTGCATCATATCAAAGTTTCTTTTGATCCCACAATGCTCCTGCTGGCAATTTCAATTTTGTTGGATGCATATCTAAAATAACAATTAACATTCTAATATTATATGAGATTAGTCACACCTTCATATCTTTCTCGATCACCTATGTGGGGTAGAGGCAACATGTATTTTCCCCCCAGTGGTTTTCCTCTTTCCTAGGTGGATAGTTCTAGTCAGAGATAGGATGTGAGAAGTTGGCCTAATGGACAATCCCTTTTGAGATGCCACAAGGTTCAATCCTACTCCCCCTGAGAGAGTAGGATCTCTAGCAGAGGTCCTGCTGACAGTGATTCATTTTCATATCACTATACATTAGATTCCTACAATGCACTTTACTTTGAAGGTTATACTTGGAAGTGGCAATGAGTGCAAAATGCAGCAATCTATATACATACTGGAGCATCGCAGCAACAGAACATCTGTACTGAAGTGTCCAGAACATTTGAAAATCTTTTTTTAAATACAACGAATAGAACAGAACAGAATAACAGAGCTGGAAGGGACCTTGGAGGTCTTCTACTCCAACCCCCTGTTTAGGCAGGAAACCATATAACATTTCAGACAAATGGTGATCAAATCTCTTCTTTAAAATGTCCAGTGTTGGGGCATTCGCAACTTCTGGAGACAAGCTGTTCCACTGGTTAATTGTTGTAACTTTCAGGAAATTTCTCCTTAGTTCTAGGTTGCTTCTCTCCTTGATTAGTTTCCATCCATTGCTTCTTGTCCTGCCCTCCGGTGCTTTGGCGAAAAGCTTGACTCCATCTTCTTTGTGGCAGCCCCTGAGATATTGGAACACTGCTATCATGTCTCCCCTAGTCCTTCTTTTCATTAAACTAGACATACCCAGTTCCAGCAACCATTCACAGTGGTGGTTTTAACAGATAAAATCCTCATCAGAGGTGGTAATCAGCAGGCTCTGACCAGTTATGGAGAACCAGTAGCAGAAATTTGAGTAGTTTGGAGAACTGGTAAATACCACCTCTGACTGGCCCCGCCCCCATTATTCTCTGCCTCCCGAGTCCCAGGTGATCAGGTGGATCCTTCCTTTGCCACACCCACCAAGGCACGCCACACCCACTAAGCCACACCCATAGAACCGGTAGTAAAAAATTTAAATCCCACCACTGGGCTTCATCCCTAAATGAAGCCTTCAGAATTGTATCCTTTGCAGAGCACTGCCCTTGTCCTGAGTAGGGAAGTTTCCCTAGGCCAGTGCTTCTCAATTATTTTCTGTCATGCCCCCCTAGGAAGAAGAAAACATTTCGCGCCCCCCGCGAAAGTCATTTGAATATCAATTGGGCGCACATCTGTCGGGCAACAAAGTAAGTGTGGACGGACGTCCCACACTAAAGATGGCTCTGACAGGCTCGTGTCACAAGGGTTTTGGACAGCCAATCAGATGCGAGCATCTGATTGGATACAGAGACATAAACACGGGGCTTAGCTTGTTATGACAGTGTTTGCCGAGGTCAAACGCGCCCCCCTTTATGGAGCCTCGCGCCCCCCTGGGGGCGCGCCCCAATGTTTGAGAAGCACTGCCCTAGGCACATGGAGTGAGAGGCAGGGGGACCTAGGCCTGCAGGTAATGCTTTTCCATAGTAGCCCCTGGCTTCTAGAATGACCTCTCCCCCGAGGTCCAATTTGCTTGATGTCTTTTTGAAATGCCATGAAAACTAAACTTTTCTGCAGGGCCTCTGAGGGTTGCCTGTCACTGCTATTCAAACAGGGGTTGGTGCTGATGGTTGTTTATTCGTTTTATTGTATTTTTTTTTACAGTTTTCAGTTTTATTGCAAACTTCCATAATCAGTCTTTGGTTATGACACCCTATAATTATCATATCAATAATAAATATAATAAATAAAAGATTGGGAGATAGCCTTTAGTTAGGGGCTAACTGTCATTGCAAATCAGTGCATCACCAAACCCCAAGTGGGAGTTCATCCTGCCCCATTCCTGCTGCAGGACTGTGAATGGCAGATGGCTTCCTATCATCTGGTGATGTTCAGAAAGAGGGAGGGGGGGGGGCAGAGCCAGATGGTTTAACCAATTGCTTTGCTTAACAGACACACACACACTGCACAAAAACAGGACTTCGCCATTCAGAAGGAAGCCAAGATAGAAACAACAGATGCAGGATAAGGGCTGATGATGGAAGCAGCAATTACTATGCCTTATAGTTTCTTAGGGACTCAGGAATAGCTAGGCAGTATTTTAGTTTCAGATTTTAAACCCCAACTGCTTGAGACCCCAGACCTCTGGTGTGTGTGTGTGTGTGTGTTGTTTCCCCCCCCCCCCGTTTCAAATTATCTTCCTCCTCAGAAGCTATAGGAGAATACATACAATGCCTATCATTCACTGAACAAAAGCACAAGGAGTCTGGTTAGGGTTATAACTGCAGGCTAATTATTCATTATTGTCACAAGTTTTAAATCAGTTCTGGTACTTATTGTTTTCCTGACTGAGTTCACATTATAGATTTATTAAGACATTACTATTTGTTTGTTTGTTTGTTTGACGTACCTTGCCTAGAGGTGACTCTGGGTGGTTTACAACATGAAAAGCCAATAAAACATTGAAGCAATAAATACTCATAAAAAATAGCAATAATTTACAATTAAAAAGATGGAAAGGAATTATACGTCCTAATATTTGGTTTATTTTTGGCATAATATTTTATCCCTTCATTTCTGAGGGGATATTTAATCCCCTCATCTCTGGTGATTTGTAAATCATAGTTCATGTCTAACGTGTTATGTTAATTTAGCCAATTGTAGACGAATGAAAAATGATGGTTTAGTGATCTCCACTTAATACAGTGCCTGAGGCTGGCTACCAGACCTACCAGCTCTACAGAATCTTTTCTCTCTCACCATATATATTCATACATACAGTATATATTCTGGAATACCTTCTCATTGTATTCAGTTTAGGTGGTCAGGTATTCAGCTAGAACGGGATTCAAGGCATCCCTTTCAGAGAGAATGTATTGTTTGTTTATATTTATCCCACCTACCTTAATTTAATAAATGACTCAAGGCAGTGAACATACAGTATCTAATACTCCTTCCTCCTCCTATTTTGCCCATAACAACAATCCTGTGAAGTGAGTTAGAGGCTGAGTGACAGGGAAATGGTCCAACCATTCAACAGGTTTAGCCCAGGAGGGAGCCCTCTCTTCTCCCTTCCTGCATCCCAAGTATCCCAATGGGCAGCCATTACCCATACTTTGTTTCCTTTCATCAAACCAGGTGGATTTGTGTCTGGGATGCTTTAGGCAGGTGCCCAGGGGAAGACCTGCGCTTCTGGGTCAATCTCACTCAGATGTGGCTGCTGGATCCCAGAGGGTTCAGCAGCCATGCCTGATGCTGCATTTCCATCTGAATAAGGCATTATTCCACTCAGTTGGCTAGAGCTGTTTGGGATTGTTCTGTGACCCTGCCACTCACAGCCCGCTGTTTAGAAACAGAAAACCCAGACGCTTAATTCTGTGCACAATGGGGGAAGGAGATTAGGCAGCTCAAACACAAACAGATGAGCCCAGATTCTCCTTTTAATCAAAGCATCTTTATTTCACTTAATTGTGTTGTATGTGTTTATTCAGCTGCACACACAACCCCTCCCTCCCCCGTGTGAGCAATCAGGGAGTTTTGCAGCCAGTTTGCCTCTGACACCTGCTGGACTAGATGTAGCTGCAGGCTTCCTCTCTATTTACTGCAGTTGCCCTTCAGCCTCTCTTGGCAGGCAGCACAGAGCACCAGATTAGACAAGACAGGGCATTTGGGACTTTTGTCTTGCCTAAGCTTTCTCCCTTAGTGTCTCTCTGCCCCACCATGCACAACTTTAACTGATCTTCCTGTCCTTCGTCCTCTAGGCTAGCCTCAGCAGGGCCACTATGCACCCTGCTAGAACCTGCCTGGCTACAGACCAGGGCAGAACCCAGCTCTGGGGGCCTGAGTGATTTAGTGAGCATGTCACCATATTATTAATTAATGATTTAAATGGATATGCCTCCCACCTCACTAATATGGTGATTCTTTATATGAACTGGGTATGTCTGGTTTAATAAAAAGAAGGACCAGGGGAGACATGATAACAATGTTCCAATATTTCAGGGGTTGCCACAAAGAAAAGGGAGTCAAACTATTCTCCAAGGCACCTGAGGGTAGAACCAGAAGCAATGGGTGGAAACTAGACAAGGAGAGAAGCAACTTAGAACTGAGGAGAAATTTCCTGACAGTTAGGACAATTAACCAGTGGAACAGCTTGTCTCCAGAAGTTGTGAATGCCCTAACACTGCAAGTCTTTAAGAAGATGTTGGACAGCCATTTGTCTGAAACAGTATAGGGCTTCCTGCCTAGGCAGGGGGTTGGACTAGATGACCTCCAAGGTCCCTTCCAACTCTGCTTTGAACCCGAAGACTTCTGAACCCGAAGACTTCAGCTGGTCCAGAATGCAGCCGCGCGAGCAATAATGGGTACCGCAAGGTATACCCATGTAACACCGCTCTTGCGCGAGCTGCACTGGCTACCTGTCGTCTTTCGGGTGCGCTTCAAGGTGCTAGTTCTCATCTTTAAAGCGCTCCATGGCTCGGGACCTAGCTATCTGCGGGATCGGATTCTGCCCCATACATCTTCCCGGCCGATTCGCTCCCACAGAGAGGGACTTCTCCGGGTGCCGTCCATTAGACTTTGTCAGCGGGCGACGCCCAGGGGAAGGGTCTTCTCTGTGGCGGGCCCAGCCCTCTGGAATGACCTTCCCCCCGACATTAGAATAACTACGGACCTCCACTCCTTCCGTCAGAAATTAAAAACTCACTTTTTCTACTTGGCTGGCCTAGGTTAGTCTCTACCTCAGGGGTTAGGGAATGTTAATTTTAAAAATGGGGATTTTAGTGCAGGGACAGTTGATTTAATCTGTTTTTATTGTATTTATTCATGTATATATTTTATGTTGTTTTAATTTTTCCCTGTGCACCGCTCCGAGTCCCTTGGGGAGAGGACGCGGTATATAAGTAAATTATTGATTGATTGATTGATTGATTGCTTTTATATTGTATTATTGTATTGTATATGTACAGGATATAACTGGGCCAGTTTGAAATGTACCAGTTGTACATCTACTAATTTCATTTTTAAATACACTGGCCATGTATATTCCAAGAGTGTGGAACCTCCACCTAGTGCTAATGGACTAAAATAAAGCCAATTACAATTAAATTTGCAGAGCAAAAAATATTTTCTCTCCAATTCATTAACTCACATCTAGACAAATAACAGCATTTTAAACCCAGCATGAAGATGGATTTTTTTTAAAAAAAAGTTAAAGCTGATTAACTTTATTCAGTATCGGTTTATTATTCATTAAAGTTCAACAAACTCTCCTTGTTAAAAATGCTGCCCTTGTACTACATTGTAACCATAGTTACTGAGAGTTGCATTTTGTGCTGGCATGTGTTTGAATGTATATAGGGGCCAAGAGCTTCATGGCTCTAGACTACACTACTTTTCTTTTGGGTAGAAGGACTGAAATTTGCCTACCACAATTAACATGCATCATGGGGCCCTTTTCCTACTACTAACTTAAACTGCTACCTACTCGTTTTTGGGTTAGCACAAAAGGATGCTAGTATAAAATTGGCTGTTTCCATAGCCAATACCCATCTGATCATTTCTGCATGTGTTCCAGTCCTCTGCTAAATTGTGTTCTTGATCCATGAGCACTGTACCTAATATGAGTGAAGTATGTCAACCTCTCTCAGCATCAGTATCAGTAGAGAGAGCAATGACCTAACAGGACTACAGCAAAACTGTGATTCCAGGATTTTGTCTGAGAATCTCTAGACTGGAAATTTAAGAGAAGATACCAGGGCAGAAATAGCCCCAGAGATGAGGAAGGCAGCTCTTGCCACAACTGTCCAACTAGCTAGGCCTCTTACAGTAAGATAATTGAAACTGATTAGCTAAGTTAATTTGCTCTAACTTCAGAGTAAGGGGGAGAGGCAGGTGAGTGAAACTGATAGATGTAAGGAACTGGAAAACAAGTAACAAAAATCTAGTTCAACATCCCTCATTTTGTAATCATTTCAAAACAGTGCCTCCAATCCTTAGCCCTCAGGGACAGTCCAAATATCTCCCTTTGTTGATAGTTCTCAGGCTGTTAAGAGTTCCAAGAAGGTCAAAATGAAGGCACTCCCCCCTCATCCAAGTCCATAACAACATTGTCCCCGCATGAGTACCAATGCAAGTCATATCCATGACCGAAGTCTCTCTTAAAGGAGCCTGGAAAATCCATTTTATCCAAGATCCTATGGACTGAGTCCCATCATTTCTCCATATCATTCCCTTCAAATGGGAAGCTGATAGTTGTCTAGGATGGCTGGATTAAGCCAGGGCTACCCCAGAATAATAATAATAATAATTATTATTTTAATACTTATAAACCGCTCCCTCTCCCCATGGGGACTCGGGGCGGTGCACAGGCAGAGTAAAAACAGTAAAAAATATACAAACAGTTCTAAAACCAAATTAAACTTAACCTGTGCTAAAATTCCCATAAAACTAACTATGCTATAACTACCCAATAAAGCCCCAAGACAGGGAGACTATCCCAGGCCGGCCAGACAGAAAAAGTGAGTTTTTAATTTAAGACGGAAGGACCGGAGGTCCGTGGTCGTTCTAATATCGGGGGGAAGGTCGTTCCAGACGGCCGGGCCCACCACAGAGAGAGCCCTTCCCCTGGGCGTCGCCCGCTGACAAAGTCTAGTGGACGGCACCCGGAGAAGTTCCTCTCTGTGGGAGCGAATCGGCCGTGAGGATGTATGAGGCAGGATCCGATCCCGCAGATAGCTAGGTCCCGAACCATGGAGCGCTTTAAAGATGATAATTAACACCTTGAAGCGCACCCGGAAGACGACAGGTAGCCAGTGCAGCTTGCGCAAGAGCGGTGCGGACCAGAGGTGGTTTTCAACAGGTTCTCACCAGTTCTGGAGAACTGGTAGCAGAAATTTTGAGTAGTTCGGAGTAACTACCAGTAACTACCACCTCTGACTGGCCCCACCCCCATCTATTCTCTGCCTGCCGAGTCCCAGCTGATTGGGAGGGAATGGGGATTTTGCAGTATCCTTCCCCTGGAGTGGGGTGGGAATGGAGATTTTACAGTATTCTTTCCCTACCATGCCCGTCAAGCTCACCAAGCCACACCCACAGAACCGGTAGTAAAAAAATTGAATCCCACCACTGGTGTGGACCATCCGCCTTTTCAAGGAAACATTAATCCCTTACCAAATCCAACCATTACATCTTTCTGATTGCATGGATGAGGCCCCCTCATCTTACTAGACTCTGTATAGTTAAGCTCAGAGTCAATGTAAATGATTTTATCCACAAAAGAGCTTGCAAACATTATGATGATCCACCATAGGGTCATTGCTGTCACCACCACATCACCACCAAGAAAGAAGTAGGCCACTTATTCTACCACCTATCCTCTTCAACAAAGTCCCTGCAGATAATAATATACATAAATATGTTAATAAGACAGCACAAATTCATACAGATAACAAGAATAAACATGTTTCCCCACCCTTATTGCCATGGTATATATACTCCTGAAGATGGGTATGCAATCAGAATCAGTTAACCTCATTGTTTTCCTCCACTCTGCTTCAGATGGTTCTTTCCTCATTTAAGTGACTCTTCACTCATCAAGAACCTTCCTGGGGTATGTAAGGGAGGAAATGTCCTTGGGGTGCAATTTGATCCAATATCTGAACCATCTTTTTATTTCAGAGTTCAGCGAGATATGTGGCAATGCTGCTCAAAGTTGCTGGACAAGTGACTAGTCTGACATCCCTGCAGAGATCAACTGTACCAATAAAGTACCCACAAATCAGTTGTTGTTTTTTTTTAAGTTGGCATTAGAAATAATTTGAGTGTGTGATGATGTGCATGGAAGGAAACAAAATGCTGAAAAAAAAGTGAACACAGTGAAAGAAATGGCCACATAACCCTCCTCCCAAAAGTTTTCTCTAAGATAATGGTTGACCAGGTGTTACAGGCTATATATAATGTTAAAGTTATTGAGGAACAGTATTGATGCAAGGGAAAAAATATTGCTTTAAAAATGGTAGACAAAAGGACAATTTAAGGGTGCTTTCAATTGTAGGATGAGAAAAAAAACCCAGGTGATCATGGGAAAAACTGCTGTTGCCAGGCATGGTTGTGTAATATAATGGCAAACTGCAAATCCAAGGGATTTAAAACTCCACAGATATATAGTCATACATGTAGGTGAAATATAGATTCTTACACAGCTTTTGCTAAATAGGGGTAAGACCAACAAATATGTGCACAATCAATCTCACTCCTCTTTTTCATGCTTTCAGATCGGTATCTGGGCAAGGCTAGGACAAGCCAAGTTCATAACTGGTCCGTGTATTTGAAGGGGAAGGAAAGCAAAGAAAGTTGAAGGGAAAGTAACCAATCAAAACACAACTGCAAAACTAAATGGTAGGCAGAGGCTCAAACCTGGGGAACTGATATTCTGAGTAATCAATCAGGAACAGAAAGATATCCTTCTCTGTCAAAAGACTGTCTAAAAGGAAAGAAGGCCAAGTCCATTTTGCCCTTGTACTTTTTGCCATCCATTACAAAGGAGATGGCATCTCTTTCCAGTCTGGCTCCTACCAGGTTAGAAATTCACCCCAACTTGGAGAAGAGTTGATGAAATTTATCTGAACTGTTTGTTTCTTTATATTCTTAGTCCTCTTTTGTTCTACGTGAATTGTCTGCGTATCTGTCCCTGTGTATTCATGCCTGGAGGATAACTGTGAGTAAAGCCTACATGGCCCATGAGATTTTCCTTTCCTTTTCTATCCTTTCTTCAATTCTCAATTAGCTCCTGTATTAAGCCAGGGAAAGCAAACCCTCTAGATAGTGGAGCTGCTCAATAGGCAAAAAGTATTAATTGCATTGAATGTGCCCTAAATGGCTCTTTCACTCTCTGATGGGTATTAACAAAGCACAGAGAGTTTAGAATTGTTGTGCTGAACAAGTTACCCTTCCAGTTCAAAAGATTTCAAGATTACACTCACATTTAAAAGAGTAGTTTTTACTGATGTTAACCATTGATCTGCCAGGGAGGACCTGGCATTTTAAAAGTGGGATGCCCAGGCCACATACATTTGCTATGAATCCTTGGATGAGTCCAACATTCCATACGTTTATTGGAGTAGAATACTATAGGATGATCACCCTAAATATACCTGATCCCCATGATCTTTTGCTTTCAATTACTTGAAAGGCAAAATTAGCCATATTACATATGCAGAATCTGTCATCGTCATTCATTATGCCTCATATGTCCCACTCAAACTAGAATCGGTAATTTTCTCCTTCCAATGATGGGATTTGGGTTGATTTCTAGCTCTTTAAACTACACAATAGAATGAAGCCTCAAATTGACTTGGAATGTAGCCTACCATGCATCTTGGCTACTCTTCTGGGATATCAGGGAAGAGGTTCAAATTGCCTATTATTAGTAGAAGTGTAAAGATCATTTTTCTTTGTAAACTATGATGGCAACAGCTAAGCCAGTGTTTCTCAAACTTGGCAACTTTAAGATGTGTTTACTCCCAAGAATTCCCTAACCAACATGGAGATTGTACACATATCTTAAACCTGCCAAGGTTGAAAAATGTTGAGCTAGACAGACTCTATTCCCTAAGATTGCTGGAGGAATAATGAGGAATGGACTTGAAACGTCAACCCATTATATCTCTAAATGAGAGTGTGCATATATCACTGCACTATAACTGTTGAAGGCTGACATGTGTATGAGTTGTTAAGGCCTCATTCCCGCTATCCTTTAGTTTTCATACCTTAAAGGTAAGATTTGCTTTATTTATCTGATAAAAAGCCAAAACCCTTTCAGAGGAGCAATTTCCTTCTCTGGTGCATCTTCAGGCCGTAGAGTCATTTTCAGACAGTAATTTATCGTTAAAAACAGAGTCAAGAACAAAGGGGTAACAATTGTAATGTTAATGGGGCTATTAAATTATGAGCCTCCTGCAAGCATGCTACCGATAATGTGTATTGGATTTGAATATAACTAAGCTGCCCTCACAAAATGTTATAGATGATTAGAAACAAATTGTTTGGGTTCTGCAACAATTTAGCTATTGATTACCCATTAAGTAAAGCATCTATGAATGATTTATACAAACTTTCTCAATTATTTAGAAGAGGAATCTCATGGAATTAAATAGCAGTTCTGTATTACAGTTCTAGAGCACTGGTTTAAAATACACTGTCTCTAGAAGACTATTGAACTTGTTGGAATACATGTTAATCCTTGGCCATCATTTCACCCTGAAAACCACCTGTCATAATAAGCCTATGGCTTGATTTAATTTATACACTGCTTAAAGCAGCTATAAGAATGGAATATGATTGAAATGAGATAAGGATCTAAATAGAATAAATATGTCAAGTAAGGGAGATGTAAATCGCATATGATTCATTTGTTCTATGATATTTCTAATGCCTGTGTCAAACTATTTTAGGTTGAGCTAAAGTAAATAAAACAACTTGGCACACAACCATAAAGAAACATATCCTTAGGCAAAGTAATAGTGTTCTTTATTCTAACTATACTGTGCAAAAAAAAAGCAGAATGAGGGTCTATAAGATGGAGAATAAAGTATGGGAAGAAATTCTTTCTGGGGCTCTTCAAATATTTATTTACCACCAGATGCTTTGAAAATTGTCCTCTTTATTTTTCTCATCTAAGAAGAATATAGCTGAACATATATTGCAGAAAAAAACGTATAAATTAGTAGTAATTGGCACAGTTACTGTTTATTAAATTAATACCTCTTCCAGTAATAGAATGCTGAAAGCTATGTGCAGAAAAATGTAAACATATGAAAACTATCTAAAATACAAATATAAAATATGTACACCTAAAGAATATTAAGGAGAATCAAATAGGCTAAAACAAGTAAGCTCAGCAAAGCCCTTTACCAGCTGAAATATTTCCTAATAGCAGTGAAATTGATAGAAAGTTAATGCCTATTTCCCATGTGGGGGTCAACTGAAAGAATGGTAATTATGTGGTTAGAATGGTTTCTTTTCCGTTTTGACTACTAGAAATGCAGAAATGCAGAACAAAGCCTTTCAGATGTCTGTGAATAGAAATATATACAAGGACAGTTCCCTCCCCCGTCATTTACATACCCTACATGTACATCTACATTTGTACACACTTTGAACATTTCTCATGGGCAATTCCTCCATGTTTTTTTCATTGCTTTCCAGAAAAATGGGACATTAAGACCTGTTCTCATAGTGTTTGTGCAGATAACAGAGTAAAAACAGGCATATAGAAAAAGGGGAGCTTCCCTGCATAACAAGACAAATGATGAGATACAACAACCTATTTACATAAATTAGAAAAATCAAACAGGCAGATATTTACAATTCATGCATAGTTATATTTATGTATGTTCTTATAGAAATGCACACATGTATATACACCCACACACATAGAGCTCCTTCATCAAGTACTGAAAATGAATGGACTAGGGGCACAGTCAGGGCAAGCAGGAAGCCTCCTAAAGTTAGTTTCTCATGTTAAGGCCACCAATTATAAGAAATCTTATATTTGATGCCCTAAATCAGTGATGGCTAACCTTTTTTGGCTCGCGTGCCAAAAGCGGGGGGAGCGCAGGGAGGTCGTGCGTGGGCGTGCCACACCCATAATGCTATGTGCGCGACCCCCTGCTTTTGGCGTGCTTTTTTCACCCTCCCCAGGTTACAGAGTCTTTCTAGGAGCCTGGGGAAGGTGAAAACAGCCTCACCCCACCCCCACCACCTCCAGAGGATTCAGGAGCTTCCCTGAAGCCTCCAGAGGGTGAAAAATGGCCTCAAAAGAAGGCCTAAATTATCTGGCCAGCTCACACAAGCATGCTGGAGCTGACAGGCCAACGCCTCACGTGCCCTAAGAAATGGTTTCGCGTGCCACCTGTGGCACCCGTGCCATAGGTTCGCCATCATGGCCCTAATTACTAAATAAAGAAAGGTAGAATTAAATGTCAGTAATAAATAAAAATATAAACAAATCAGACTTTATCCCAAAGTCTTATACTTGCAAACATTTTCTAGCTCTCTGAAGACCAAATCAAATTCTATGTATGATTCATTAACCTGTTTTGGTTTTAGGTTATTATATTCCTTATCTAAAACCTTTTTTGTATAAATTTGCCATTCACCAGATGAACATGAGGTACCACAATGTCTCACCTTAGTAACTTATGATTCTATTATTCATTCACCTGCCAGGTTGATACATAATCACAATGCTAATTAATGCTAATTGAATAGTCATTGTAGCAAAGTATAGGTATAAAGCTGTGTTTTTAGCACACATATATTTCAATGTAACCCAATTTGTTTCATTTTCTGTATAATGGGATTCTCTTCTATGATTTCCAGATGTATTCATTAGACACATTAATAGATTTATGAATAATAACATTGGAAATTATCCTCATGCCAACTTACTTCTCTCTTTTTGTATATTGAAAAAGAAAAGATATCATAACTGAGAAGCTGGGTCACCAAGTACCTTACCTATGGCAGTTTTGCTTTATATGTGTCAGGCCTAAGCCCAAATATGACACGGTTGAATTGAGTTCTTTATTTGCTTACACCTAACAGACAGAATCTTGCCAGGCTAAAATTATAAATGTCTACCCTGATTAATATATCCCGAGATATTTTAAGGTGTGGCTACCCTGAATCTTTTCTTCCCTTTTCCATCCAGTTCAGGACTGTGCAATCCAACACTTTCAGCCCCCAGAATTATCCAGCCAGCTTTCTGAGAGTCAAAGCCCACACTTCTTAAAGTTGCTGAGACTGAGAATCACTGCTCTACAGCACACATTTCAGAATAGGATCATATCACACATGTAATTCTAGTTATATATGAATAACAGCACAATTTGTCTTAAATAGTACCATAGGGGTAAATAACACGAGATTTCATGGTTTGCAAATATGATTAAGAATGACAAACAATAAAAGTATAATATGCATGTTTACATGATTACTCTTTCAGCTATCATGGGATATGTTCCATTTATAAAGTTTATACTTCGTTTATGATGTTTTTAATCCACTCAACATTGCCTTGAGTCATTTTTATCATGTGGAATATGTTAATGGCATTAACATTAAAATTAATGGAATATGTTATTGTTATCTGTTCAAGATCCAATTGTTGCCATGCTCCAACATTTGATTCAAACAGAAAATTCAAAGTATTGGGGTTTAAGTATATCTATTATTCTGAAAGAGTTGAGTACAGGAGGATATTTATGGCATCTGCCACATCTTTTACTCAAGCTTTACTGGATATTTTTCTTTTCAGGGGGAGGGAAAAGTAAAGAGGAATAGCAGTTGTTTAATATCTCTTCAATCAGCCCCAATGACAGTGGTTATGCAAAGAGCTCACCAATTTATAATGCATTAAGGTTGTTAGCAAAAACTATCATTGTGGTTGGTCACAAGCAAATCATCCAAGTTCATAGTAGAAAACTGTTTAAGTTATTCAGGAGAATCATAAACCAAGGCCAATCTATGGGCTGTGCTGCATTTTGCAGCCATTCAGGCCAGCCATTTTTTAATCTTGTTTTATTACAACGTGTTGTTTAGAGAATGTGGACTTAAAGTGAACTTTATGTTTTAAATTCTTTCCCTGACCCAGTCAGTCCAACACGTCTGGGAATCTCAGTCAGCTCACTTGATGTCTGAGGTCAAAATAAATGACAAACTGTTTCAGAAATTTGCATCAGAAAAAAACAGAGATTAAGGTAAGGACTTTTCAACCAGACTGAGGTGACAGATGGTTAAAAGTTGTGTCAAGAGGAGGTAAAGACTGAGGAAAGCTAACAGAGAGGAAAATGAAACTTTGATGGGGAATTAGTTGTGGTGGAAGTGAAGGCACCTGCCACCCACGGTGCCATGAATAGAGAGTGGCACTTCCAAGCTGAAACGGAATTTAAAGAAATCTAATAAGTGTGTCATACAAAATGGAGGTGGTAATAAATCTTCCAGGTGAACACTCAGTGAGATAGGAAGCATTTAACTGCAATGTTATCTAAGACTAGGGCTTTGCATGCTGCTCAGTAAATTTAGTTCTTCCCTCTCTTCAAATAGCAAGCCTAAGCAAATAAAGAGAAGTAAACATCTTGAATCTGACTATTCAAAAAGGTTACTGGCCCTAACAAAGGCAGGAAAATCACAGTTACTATATTAAAATATACTATTTACTTGAGTGGGATAAGGAGTAAGGTGTCTATGACATGTCAATTTTCTGCAGAAGATAATATCCCAGTATGATGTATTGTGCTAAGTTTTCTGGGAAGATTTTTTCACAATGTGAGACCAAATCACTATCTCACTTGAAGTGGAAAACACAATTTACTAAGCAGAAGGTATTTCCTGTTCTCAGCAACTTGGCAGAAAAAAATAAAGGCATCAATAATTACAAAGTAAACCTCTGCCTTTTCTGAACATTTCAGAACCACAGATCAACAGGAAGCTTCAAAGTTGATATAGAAGAGAGAGATAAGGATTCTGGCTTTTCTTGTGGCCCACACAATTTTACTTGTAATTTCAAAGCCATAATATGTAAGTGAAAGCATTCTTGTATCCATTTATCATCAGAATGCACAGGAGATGGCAACTACATGATCGCCATCTTGTAATGTGAGTGATGGCTCTTAGGAATTTGATTATAATTTGATATAATCCATAGCAATCTAATAAACCGGGGATGGAAACATCCCCAAGTTGGAGAAAAACTTTTTTCTTTTTTTTAATGTTATTGACAGGGATGATGAAAGATGCCTCAGAATAGCACAATGCAGGCTGTCTCCCTAATGTACTTGTTAACAATGTCTCAAGTGCAAAGAGGGTGGAATCTGTGTTGAAACATCATGATGCATCATTCATAATTTGTCCCTTCTTGCTACCCTGTGAACTCTAATGGTTTCTGATGTATATCCCTGGCCTGCTGGCAGCAAAACAAATGTGAAACAATGTCTGGGTAGTTGAAAACTCCCATTGAAACCTCTGGATAGGTTTTTTTTGTGACTTCTGTTATCTGCTTTAATGAAACTTCAGCTACTTTCTTGATTGGTTTGATGGTCTGTAGCAGGCTCCTAACAAGACATCCCTTCTCTTAGCTTGTATTTTATTTTATCTCAGATGCTTTCAACATCTGCATTACTATAAGTCCTGTAGTTCTTTGTATAGGGAACTCATTCCAAATATAGGGTGATAAACCAGTTCTCTTTTGTTATTTGTTCTTCTGAAACATTAAGACTTAACCCATTAAGGGTTAGCTCTCCGGGGTTATTTCACCAGGTTTCTTTTATCCCTTATTACCTCATACTTGCCTTTGTGTTTCATTCATTTTATTATCTATATTTTGTGCACCACTGTCCAGTGGCGTAGCGTGGGTTGTCAGCACCCGGGGCAAGGCAAGTAATTTGCGCCCCCTAACCCGCTTTCAAACCACAATAAAAGTGGGAAGAGACGGAAAAGTGCGTGCATCGGGGGCGGGGGGGGGCGGGAGGGGCGCCCTGCGTGGGGAGGGGGCGCGGCGCTGGGGGGTTCCGGGGGCTAAGGGTGGGGGCGGAGGGGGATGAGGAGCGGAAGGGGGTGTCTGGCGGGGGGGCGTTCCTCCTCCCCCTCCTCCTGCTCGTCCGAGGTGTCAATTTGCAGCGGGAGCTCCGCCTCCGCCTCCTCCTCCTTCCCGGCCCCTCGCTCGCATTCTCGACCCTCCCCGGGTGGGCTGAGTAGGGGACCCCTCCGGCCACCGGAGCTAGTGACTTCCACCCGGGCTCTCTCCGCCGCCTCCGCCCAGGCTTCCCCGTTCGGCGGCGCCTGGCCTTTTCCCGCCTCTCCGCGCTCCCTCGACGCCGCAGGAGGGAAAGCTCTGTGGCGCCTCCGCCTCCCTTCCCGCGAGTGTCAAAACTTTGTCGGGGCGGCGTCGGTGGCGGGACGGGGCTGAGGCGGGAGGCCGGCCTGAGGCAAGCGGGGTGCGCGGTTCGAGCGCGCCCCCCCAGATGTTGCACCCGGTGTGGCCGGCTCCCCCTGCACCCCCCACGCTACGCCTCTGCCACTGTCACAATAATAAGTTGAATAACCATAACCAGAATCTCTTTTTCTTTAACCCAGTATTTGTTTCATTGTTAAAGTGGTAATTTCCAAAACACTTCGCTTTACAGCTACAGTATATTCATTCCATTACCTGCCAATGTATTGCCTGCCAATGGTCTCATGATTATCCACCTTATCTCCATTCTATTCCTTGTATTCTAATTTAAAACTCCCTTGATCAGGTTAGCCCAGGGGTGGGCAAACTTTGCAACTTTAAGTCTGAAGGACTTCAGCTCCCAGAATTCTCCAGCCAGCTTCAGACTTAAAGTTGCAAAGTTTGCCCACCCCTGGGTTAGCCTCTCCTGGAATTTGTTAAAAATTTTAAACCTTTGCCATTTGTATCAATGTTGCACCATTTAAAAATTGTCCTTCCTCTTGCTGAATTTTTATTTTTAATAGGAAGCGCTGATGAGAACACATCCTGGAAATCACGATCCTCCACCCTCTTTCCCAAATTCATGAAGCTATTCTTCCTATGCTGAAGATCATGCCTTGCAAGTGTCATTTGTACCCACACTGGAGTCTCTGATCAGCAAGTTTGTTTTGTCACATCTCTGATTTGAGCAGCTGTGAGGCAGCATACATGTCAGGATGAAAGTTGTGGACAACAACCACCTGTTTGTGTGTTAGTTTAATCTGTGTAGCTGCCCATCACACATGAAAGTGATAGTTTATTCATGCTTATTACAAGCATGGTTTTACTATTCTATACAGATTAGAATGTCTAATTTAGAGACTGTCTTCCAACCCAATGTACTATTATTCATATCCCATTAACTCAGAGGGGTTCCCCACTCCCATGTCTATGTAAGTTTGGAATTTGTTGCTACAAATTGTGGTGCTGACTACTAGCTTGAGTAACTTAAAAAATGATTTGGACCAATTCTTGAAAGCCATGGGTATCAACAACTATTAGCCTTGGTGGAAGTGTGATATCTCTGAAAGCCATTTGCTGGGAGACTAGTGGGTTTCCTTGTGCAATCGGTTTGTTGCTGAGAATAGACTGCTGGAAAAGATGAAGCAGCAAGGCAATTATGGCTACTGCAGCACCCTCATGGTCATGGTAACAAAAAAAAGGGTGTTTTAAGATTGGGTTACTCACACAATGGCAACAATTTTTACATTGGGTTGCCCTGAAAATGATTGGAAGCTGCAATCAGTTATTTATTAGGATTTGGGCCCAATACATGACTATGGATTAGAGCCCTACTTGCTTTTGCATTTGCAGGATTACTTTTCCTGACCAGCATGAGTGCATTCTGTGCATGGATCATAAGGTGTTAGGCAGCTGGGATTCTGGAAGCGTACCTTTTTAGTGATGCCCCTTCCTACCCAGATCATAAAATACTTTGCAAGGTAAAGAAACTCCCCAACTTGCTTACGTTTTGCAAATCTTACAAACTACTCATTGCCAATGGACTTTTGTGATTGACTTGAATTCCATTTGTAATCATGATGTATATTATATCTTAATTTTTTTAATACAAAAGCAGCTTTTGTATTAAAAAGGACTTCCTGTTCCGGCTTCTGGCGGTGACGGACGAGTCCTGGGACTCGTCCGCCGTTTTGTTCTTTTTTCTGCCCCAAACGGGGCGGGGTGCCCCTTTTTTGGGGGGACCCTCCATAGGACCGGCTTGCCTGGACCTGTTCAGCCTGGTGGCGGCCGGGGAAGGGTACTTGTCTTCGGTCTAGGTGGAAGAAGACATGCTGCGGGGGGCTTGGTTCCCTTCGCCAACGGAGGACGGTAACAAATAGCGAATTTGGAGAGAGCGGGAGCGTTCGAGCCAGATGGCTTTGCCGGGGCTTTGGCGGCGAGGCGGAGAGTGAGTGACTTTGACTCTTTTGCTGGCAGCTTTGATTGAAAGAAACTCCCGAGGGGGAGTTTGTTGAACTCCCCCTCGGAGTTACAGCAACGGCGTGTGGAAATGGCTCCTCGAGCGAGAGGAAGCGGATATTTCTCATCCGGACTTTGCTGAAGTAGTGAAAGTCCTTTGCGGTTTGTTTCTAGCTACAATGTATCTAAGCCCGGCTTTATTGGAACAATTTTTTCTGTTGTTTTCTCCTGCTGGCTTCCAGACTGGGAGGGGGAAGATGGCTTCCCTTTGTTCCTAAATGACTATTCTTCATGGAAAATTTCCAACATCCCTTTGTGATCCGGACTGTCTCTCTCTACTAATGGAGGATATTTGTGATTAATTGATTCCTTCCCTGGAGTGCCTTCTTTGTCTTTAAAATTGACTGTGAAAATTGCTCTCTTCTCTGGATTTCACAACTTTTTAACTTTGATTTGAACTTTTTTCTCTGGACTTGCTCCAGCGGCCGCACCCAAAAATCGCCATCTTAGTGGCACTGACTTAAACAGCTCACCATGGCTTCTAAAAAACAACCAGAAAATCCAGGCTTAGAAGAAAGAATGACAGCTATGGAAGCAGTGTTACACTCTTTGGTACTGGAAATTAAAGAATTAAGAAAGGACCACTGCAGTTCCAAACTAGAACTTTTGGAGACACAGAAGAAATTAATGCAGAACACACAGAAGACTGAAGAGTTGGAGGTGGGGCTGGCTGGGGCAAAGGGAGAACTTAAAAATGTTAATACTGAAATTGGAGATTTAACTGGTCATATGTCTAGGATGGATTTTGAAAGGATGTCATATTTTTTAAGATTTCAGAACATTCCTGAAGAATCTGGTGAATGCCTCCCTGATCTTATGAGCACAATTTTAGCAGATTACTTACATAAACCCAAGGAAGAGATCAGGGGGGACATTGACCTGGTTTATAGAATAAACTCAACATATGCCAGGATAAATGAAGTACCCAGAGAGATACATATTAAATTTGTTAGAAGGTCTACTAGGGAGGGAATTTTGAGGGCACAGAGAGAGGGTCCTTTACTTTACCAACAAAAAGAAGTCGCTATCTTGAAGCAGATCCCGAAAAAGATTAGAGAGGTAAGAAGGAGGTATTCCTTCTTATCCAAAAAATTATTCAAACAGGGGGTCTGGTTTAAGTGGGCGATGCCTGAAGGGATGTTGGTGTTCTGGGAAGGAGGAAGAGTAAAGATTAAAACAGTTGCTGAGGCGGAAGCCTTTCTTAAAAAAACATTCCTCTATCCTGGGGGATGAAACTGGAGGAGCGGAGGGGGCCACGGCCCCGCCCACTGGGGGTCAGGGAGGAGAACAAGAAGATACAATTGCCGGCTTCCGGTTCCGGCTCCTGCGGCGACGGGCGAGCCTAGCGCTCGCTCGCTGCTTTGTTTCTCTTTCTGCCCCCCCACGGGGGCGAGACTCCTCTTGTTTGAGGGTCTCCCGTAAAGCCGGCTCGTCGGGGGGCGCCCCCCCCCATGGCGGTGGAGGAAGTGGCCCCCGGCGCGGCTTAGGTGAGGGAGAACATGCTGCGGGGGGTTCTCCCTTCGCCTAAGGAAGAGGGCGCCATTCATAACAATGAAGAGGGTTAATCGGCTAAGTCGGAAGGCTTCCCGAGGCTTCAGCTGCGAGGGGAGAGTGAGTTTTTAAAAAACTTTTTTTTCTGCTGTCAGCCAGGCTGAAAGGACTGGGAGGGGGGAGTTTGTTTTCAAAAAAAACCCCTCGGACTTAAGCGGCACTTGGAAATGGCTTCTCGTGGAGAGAAAGCGGAAATCTCTAATCCTGACTGTTTGCAGCAAGGGAAAGTTATCTGTGGTTGTTTGCAACAATGTCTCTAGGTCTGGCTGAAACAATTTCTTTTACCACTCTCTCCTCTGGGCTCTGAGTTTGGGCGGTGGAAGATGGCCTCTCTTTGTTCCTGACTGACTATTTTACTTATGGAAAATTTCCAGCGTCTCTTTGCAACTTGGACTCCCTCTGGATATTAAGGAAGAATTTTTTTTCCCTTGGATTTGTGATCTCTTCTCTGGAGTATCTTCGTTATTATACTTATTGATTTGGAAAACTGTCTCTCTCTTGGTTCCTGAATTTCACAACTTTACAACTCTGAACTGAACTTTTGGCTCCTGGTTTGCCTCAACAGCCCCACCCCAAAAACGCCATTTTAGTGGCACTGACTTTAACAATTAATCATGGCACAAGAAACAGCACTGGCAAGCTTAGAACAAAGGATGGCTTCTCTTGAAACTGTTATACAAACTTTGGTACAAGAGATTAAAGCCCAGAGGGCAGAAAATATCAACTTCAAGAAGGAGCTATTGGATACACGGAAGCAGGTGCTGGAAAATACACAGAAGAATGAAGAACTGGAAGGGGGGCTGGTGGGGGCTAAGGGAGAGATTAAAAATGTTACTAATGAGGTTGTGGAAATAAATGCGCATGTGTCTAGGATTGATATGGAAAGAATGACATATTTTTTGAGATTTCAGAATGTTTTTGAGCAACCTGGTGAATGCCTCCCTGATCTTATGAGCACGATTATAGCAGACTATTTACAAAAACCTAAGGATGAGATCAGGGGGGACATTGACCTAGCTTATAGAATAAATTCAGCATATGCCAGGATAAATGAAGTGCCTAGAGAGATACATGTGAAATTTGTTAGAAGGTCAACCAGAGAGGAAATCCTGAAATTGCAGAGAGGGAGTCCGTTAATTTACCAACAAAAAACGGTTGCCATCTTGAAGCAGATCCCTAGAAAGATTAGAGATGCAAGAAGGAAATTTTCCTTCTTGTCTAAAACATTGTTTGATCATGGGATTTGGTTCAAGTGGGTGACACCTGAAGGGATGCTGGTGTTCTGGGAAGGAGGAAGAGTGAGGATTAAAACAGTTGCTGAGGTGGAAGCCTTTCTTAAAAAACATTCCTCTATCCTGGGGGAGGACTCAGGGGGGACGGAGGGGGCCACGGCCCCGCCCACTGGGGGCCTGGGAGGAGAAAAAGAAGATACAATTGCCAAGAGACTTAGATCAAAAAAATAATAACTTTGCCTTGATTTTTTCTGATTAATTTTGCATAATATTTGTATTTGGATTTTTTGTAAATGTCTGACAGTATAGAACTGAGAACTTAGGTATATGTACTTGCTTTCACTTTGTAGTGTTAAGATAATAATTTTTTCTTTTACTGTTATTGATGTATTTTGAGGCCCCGGAAGGGCCGACGACTTTGATGTGAATACTCTCAAAATTTCTTTGTATCCCTTACCCTACCCTATAGAAAAAATTGTAAAACCAATAAAACTTTTTCAATATAAAAAAAGAAGAAGATACAATTGCCAAGAGACTTAGATCTGAAAAATGACTTTTTAATACAGTATAACCTTTGTTTGGATGTTTGTACACGATTGCTAGCATAGAATTTGGAATTTATAATGATGTATGCACTTCTCTTCATCTCGTAATACCATTGAAATATGTATTATCTATGTTTTGTTAAGAAGCCCCGGAGGGGGCCAACGATCTTGACGTGAAAGTTCTCAAAATATCTTTTTAACTCACCTTACCCTACCCTTTTTGTTAAAAAATTTGTAAAACTCAATAAAACTTTTTCAATATAAAAAAAAAGCAGCTTTAAATCATGAAATGTAGGCAAGTATAGAAATGTTGTCAGAAATAAATGTTCAGATATCAGTTGGTTCTGGATGAAGCAGACAGATTGCTCTCTTGAAGCAATGACCAAGAGAAAATATTGGCAAGATTGAGAGAAGTAGAAGAAAGCAAAACAGCAAAAAGGTATCTGGATAATCATTGGATTATCACTGGAATAGGTTGAGCATGACTGGGGATAGGGCGAGATATGGTCTTTTCCCATGCAATCCCCGGAACTCAGGCTTGATTCAGTGGTACCAAATTAATTGCTGTAAAACTTTGAGGGTGAAAATAAAAATCTGACTGCTATTGACCCTTTGATGCAGTGTATAGAAAAACACATACAGTCCTTTGTACTGACATTATATTACAGTTTTTTTTTCTTTACGGCTATATTGACAAGGGGCAGAGAATACCAAAATTCAGCTGTAGGGGAAAGAGGTATTTAATACATTACTGTCTATATTTTTCTCAATCCAAATGTCCCCTGCCCCATATGATCTGATTCTTGTGGTGAGATAATAGAGAAATGTGTGTTTATTTACTATAGAACAAACAGCACTTTGGGGTATAGTTTGACCCTGACTCCTAATCAAAATATATGCAGCCTTTCTAGCCTCAGCCTTCAAGTGTGCAGTCTACTTTCCATCATCATCTCATGTCCAATTATTTGTTTTTCTGATGGCAGATCTGGCTGATCAAGATACAGGAGATAGGGAAAGCATACTCTTCATTTTTTAGTTCCTCTGTATGGTATGTATCGGCCTGCCCCATATTTGACAACTGGTAGTAAAAATCTGTTACCTTAAGGACAGAAAAGCTTTACATTTGCAGTATAGAAGAGCAACACAATCAACCAGTTTTGGGGGTATGGGGAAACAACAACCTGTCACTAAACAACCTGTCACTAAATAAAGAAAAAGATGGAAATGTGTATAACAAGCATGTATAAAAACAAGGTTGCTTAAATGAAAAAGCATGTGGTATATTTCAGTTGCAACGGGGACTAAACGAAATGTTTTGGGGTTATGTATGACAGACTAGTAGTACAACTTGAGATCTACTGTAGTCAATCAGTTATATGAGGAGGGCACATGCAAACAGAGTAGAAGAAACAACTCTGGTAGATTTCAAAATGTGCAGAGCTAGAAAAAGACCTGCCTATATATTCTCCTAACTATTAAATTATATTGAAATGAGTTCATTCCAGAGAGGTGGTATGTTTTCAAGCAAATGATGAATATTAGATAGTCATCTCTGTGATGCCCTAGTTGGATTGCCTCCTGTATTAAGTGTGTGTGTGCGTGTGTGTGTGTGTGTGTGATTATGAAGGTCTTCCAGCCCTAGGATTTCATCACTTTCTTTGAAAATCCAGGGTGCTACAGACCAGCCTATTCGAGGCTACCTGGCATGCAGAGTAAAGCCAGCCAAAGACATGCAAAATCGATACCATCTTCACAGGAGCGTCTGCTTCTGAATTAAACAACATTCATTAATCAAAAGAAAGTGGTGGCCGCACATAGTGAGGCAATGCTGCACTTTTCTTGACGAAGCGAGGAGAGGCTCCCCATACTCCAGTCTGGGGGGGGGGACTGGCTATAAATAGAATGCAAGGTATTAACCGCAACTGTCCAGAGACTAGTGCTGTTGGAATCCAAAAATCCCCATTATAAAAGGGGGAGAAAAGGCGGGATGAGGTTGGAGGGGGGGAAATGGGAAGAAATCTTGCGCCTGGCTCGGTGATGAGACTAACGAGCACTGTATGCAGAAACAAGGGCGGTGGGGGGGGGCATGAAAGGACAGCAATCGAAAGTAACGCTGGGGAAAGCAGGCAAATGTGCTGAAAGGTGCACTAGGCGGAGGCCATTCGCGGCCCCCAGTCAGTCTTGGCGCAGGCGGCAGCCAGGAAAGGAGAGGAGAGGAGAGGAGTCTGTGGCGCAGCCTCCGATGTTGTTTTGCCTTCCGAAAAGCATCTCCCAGCCAGAGTCTGGACTGGCTAATGAAGGCGGCTGGAGGAGAGGAGCCAGGAGAGGGGAGATGCATCGCAGTGCAAAATATTAAGGGGCGCGGCGCCTCCGGCTGAGCCTTTCCTTCTTTCGAGAGTCCCTGCCCGGCCCGTCTTACAGCCGGGCTGCCTCTCAATCACGCCCCCTTAGCAGCCATTAAGGGAGCCTGAGGAGGGCTGAAGTGCGGCCCGGCGGTCGCTTCTTCCCTGCGCTCCATCTTCCTGTCACACACTTGTCAAGGAAGCGGCAAATTACCCCAGCCGGCCTCGGTTCCGGTTTCTTTCAGGCAACCGGGACGGAGCATCTCTCCAATGCATCAGCAGCAGAGAAGAAAACCAGCCTGACTCTACTAGTTGCCGTGGCTGAGTAGACGGCAGGAGACGTGGGAAAGCGAAGCAATTACCTTGTTTTTAATCATCTCAGGCATATTTTATGTTCGAGACAGAAACCCAGAAAACGCATAGCTTTCTATAGGCTGGAAGAGCTGGAAGCCATTCTGGGCTTCAAACACTCCAGAAATGAATGTTCAGAGGTGCAGAGCGAACACCCATCTGCCCCAGATTTAAAATCCAGATTAGAGAATATTTCCAAGGAAGGAATACTGTACTCTGTTTTATTTATTTATTTATTTATTAGTCAAATTTATATAACCACACCCTCTCCCCGAAGGGACCCGGGGCGGTGCACAGGAAGTTAAAACAAACAATATAAAATATAAATAATTAATATCGAATTAAATAGGTTATCCCTGTGCTAAAATTTAAAAAGTTAAAACATGATCCATTAAAAACCCAATTAAAACAATTTATAATGCAGACTGAAGGCTAGGTAAATAACTTAGGCCAAACCGGCCTGATGGAAAAGGATTTCCATCCATTTAATTTCTGGCAGAAGGTGCGGAGGTCCGTGGTTGTTCTGAGGTCGGGGGGTAGGTCGTTCCAGAGGGTTGGGCCCACCACAGAGAAGGCCCTTCCCCTGGGCGTCGCCCGCTGGCATTGCCTAGTGGACGGCATCCGGAGAAGTCCCTCTCTGTGGGAGCGAATCGGCCGCAGGGATGTATGAGGTAGGATGCGGTCTCGCAGGTAGCTTGGTCCCATGCCATGGAGCGCTTTAAAGATGGTGATCAACACCTTGAAGCGCACCCGAAAGGCTACAGGTAACCAGTGCAGCTCGCGCAGGAGCGGTGTTACATGGGAATATCTAGACGTTCCCCAAGATCGCCCGCGCGGCCGCATTCTGGACCAGCTGCAGTCTTCGGGTGCACCCCAAGGGGAGCCCCATGTAGAGCGCATTATAGTAGTCTAGCCGGGATGTCACAAGCGCGTGAGTGACTGTGCGAAGGGCGTCCCGGTCCAATAAGGTCCAATAACTGCCGCACCAGGCGTACCTGGTGGAAAGCTCCCCTGGCCACGGCCGTCACGTGATCTTGCATAGACAGCCGGGTATCCAGGAGGACACCTAGGTTGCGTGCCCGATCCACGGGGGCCAGATGTTCACCCCCTATGGCCAGTGATGGAATCAACTGGTTGAACCGGGACGCCGGAAACCACAGCCACTCAGTCTTGGACGGGTTGAGTTTGAGTCTGTTGCTTCCCATCCAGATCCATATGGCTTCCAGACATCGGGACATCACTTCAACGGCATCGTTGGGGTGGTTTGGGGTAGAAAAGTACAGCTGCGTGTCATCAGCGTAGATGTGGTACTCTACCCCAAAACCACGGATGATCTCACCCAGCGGCTTCATGTATGCGTTGAACAGGAGTGTTTTGGGGTACAGTTTGTGCTTGACAAATCCCAGGTTCCTCCTTTATTATTCCTTTTCAATTCTACACTATATAAATCCATATTACATACATTCAATACCATATTGACACATTTACTACCTGAAACTAAAGTGGGATAAATGGGACAAGCTCAGGGCATTAGTGCCAATGTCATTCCCACCATTTCAAACTTATTTATTTATCTGTCCAATTTCTGAACTGCCACAATTGAAAGTAGCAAGGATTAGCAACTTTCAGATATGTGGGTTTCAACTTCAGATTTCAGTATTCCCCAGCCTAAATTTGAAAACCTATCATCATTATTAGCCTTTATAGCAAACAGAAATGAATTCAGCCACCCATGAAGGAATGGTTCAAAGGAAGCCACAGCAAGACCATTGCTAATTTATAAAATATGAATTTCCTTCTCAGCCTTATGAGCTTTATGTGTCTTCCTCAATCTCAGTCTACTATGAGTGGCCTGGGAATTTGAGGGTTCTGCACAGTATCTTAGCTGTGCTAGCACTGCACTTTGCTGGACAGAGATCTCTGATGTCGGTCCTAGGATCAGTTGGACTACTCTCCCAGTTTAGGAATCACAGCTCCAAGGGCTCTTACCACCACTGGGATCACTTTGGTTTTTACTTTTCAAATCCTGTCTTGTTCCTCCTTCAGACTCTGGTACTTCTCCAGTGTGTCACACCCCTTCTTCCTGATGATGCTATCACCTGGCACTGCTACATCTATCACCACTGCTGTCTTCCCATCCTTGTCTACTACCACAATGCCTGATTCATTGGCTAATACCTGTCATATGTCTGGATCTGGAAGTCCTATGGGATCTCTTATTCTGCATAAGGACTCTCCCATTTGGACTTAAGAGAGTTTAGTCCATACATTCTGCAGGTGTTCCCGCACACAATGACAGCTTCTTGATTGTGCCATTCAGTATATGCTTGTCAGACCTGCCCAGTTCAATCCCTTAGGAAAGAAAGACCCTTGACTCCATTTGGTTGAAGTGATAGGTTCTTTTACTAAAAGATGCTGGCTATAGTAAAGTCAGACAAGAACTAAATTTTCTGTGCTGAAGATACAGAAGGTTTCCCCCATGACCAGTTCATCTTCAGCCAAGAAGATTCACCTAAGTGTTTTGAGAATGCTGAGATGTTTGGGATAATCCACATTCCTTCTCAGGGTGCATGGCCTTGAGCACACAAACTGGTTCTGAGCTTCTCTGTTTTTCATCAAACTGTCACTCCCCCCCCCCCCCAATTTTTCATCACATACTGACACAGGCTTATTGCCCATTTGTTTATCCCCCCATGCCCCCTCCCAGCCTTTGATGGCAGGATGCCAACAAGGAGACAAGCAATGATTGCAGACCTGGCAATGCTATTCCCCCTTGCATTGTATATACCCTGCCAATATGTATTGGACTGTCTCTGAGGCCTCTTTGCTAGTCAACATTTTGGGTCCTGTCTAGTGTAGACTATTGCTTCAATCGATCTAGGTACCTGTTCTTGTACTGCTATGCAGGGCCTCAGTGGTGTCTTTTAGTCTATCCCTTTCCAACTATAGCATCTAGGTGTCAGATTTGGGGTGGAAACAGCTATACATTACGAGGAGCTTCTGGATCTTCACATTGACAGCTTCCATAGCCTGTTTTGACAAACTCACTATATTGGCAAGATATCTGATGACTGGGATGGCATGTTGTTGGCATGGATCTTCTTCTTCTCACCTATCTTATTCTTTGGTGGTATTTGGCTGTTGCTGTCTTCCTTGCCTCCTTATTGTGGTTCCCTATAAACTGTAACTGGCCTGGTATGTCTGCTATGTGGTCCATAGGTAGTTTCAGCCCATCAGTCTTAACTACTTCCCTCTCTTGGCTTTCATTCAGCCACACTTCTCCAATCAGAAGGACATTCCAATATAATAATAAAAAATAATAATAAAATTTAATTTGTTGACCGCTCCCTCTCCCCGAAGGGACTCGGAGCGGTGCACAGGGCAAATAAAACAATAAATACACACATATAATTAAAAACAAATTAAACCTTATCCCTGCGCTAAAACTCCAGTTAAAAATTGCTAAAATCCCCATCTAAAATTTCTAGCAACCCCATCGAAGAGAGACTACCCTAGGCCGGCCAAGCAGAACAGATATGTTTTTAGTTTTAGACGGAAGGAGCGGAGGTCCGTGGTTGTTCTAATGTCGGGGGGAAGGTCGTTCCAGAGGGCTGGGCCCACCACAGAGAGAGCCCTTCCCCTGGGCATCGCCCGCTGACAAAGTCTAGTGGACGGCACCCGGAGAAGTCCCTCTCTGTGGGAGCGAATTGGCCATGTGGATGTATGAGGCAGGATCCGATCCTGCAGATAGCTAGGTCCCGAGCCATGGAGCGCTTTAAAGATGATAACTAGAACCTTGAAGTGCACCCGGAAGACGACAGGCAGCCAGTGCAGCTCGCGCAAGAGCGGTGTTACGTGGGTAAACCTTGCGGTTCCCATAATTGCTCACGCGGCTGCATTCTGGACTAGCTGAAATCTCCGAGTGCACCTCAAGGGGAGCCCCATGTAGAGAGAGTTACAATAGTCCAGTCGGGATGTCACGAGAGCATGAGTGACTGTGCGAAGGGCGTCCCGATCCAATAGGGGGCGCAACTGGCGAACCAGGCGAACCTGGTAGAACGCCCTCCTGGCCACGGCTGTCACTTGATCTTCCATGGACAGCCGGGCATCCAGGAGGACACCCAAGTTGCGCGCCCCATCCACTGGGGCAAGATGTTTGCCCCCAATGGCCAGCGATGGAGTCAGCTGGTTGAATCGGGCAGCCCGAAACCACAGCCACTCGGTCTTGGTCGGGTTGAGCTTGAGTCCGTTTCTTCCCATCCAGATCCGTACGGCTTCCAGGCACTGGCACATCACCGCTACGACATCGTTGGGGTGGTTTGGGGTAGATATATACAGCTGAGTATCATCAGCGTAGAGATGATACTCTACCCCAAAACCACGGATGATCTCACCCAGCGGCTTCATATATGTGTTAAACAGGAGAGGCGAGAGGACCGACCCCTGAGGCACCCCACAAGTGAGGGGTCTCGAGGTTGACCTCTGCTCTCCTGTCAACACAAATTGCGATCGGCCAGAGAGGTAGGAGGAGAACCACCGTAAAACGGTGCCTCCCACCCCCAACCCCCCCAGCCGATGCAATAGGATACCATGGTCGATGGTATCAAAAGCTGCCGAGAGGTCTAATAGGACCAGGATGGAGGAACAACCCCCATCTCTGGCCCTCCAGAGATCATCGACCAACGCGACCAATGCCGTCTCGGTGCTATGCCCGGGCCGAAAGCCGGACTGGCGCGGGTCTAGATAGTCAACTTCCTCCAGGTGACGGGGAAACTGTTGTGCCACCACACTCTCAACAACCTTCGCCAAAAAGGGAAGGTTGGAGACTGGACGATAGTTGGTTAATAAAGCTGGATCCAAAGAGGGCTTCTTAAGGAGGGGCCTCACCATAGCCTCTTTTAGGGAGGCAGGCAAGGAACCCTCACTTAAGGATGCGTTGACAACCTCTTGGAGCCAGCCTCATGTCACCTCCCAGGATGCCAGTACAAGCCAGGAGGGACACGGGTCCAATAAACATGTGGTGGCTCGCAGTCGCCCATGTAACCTGTCCATATCCTCGGAAGTAACGGAGTCAAACTCCTCCCAAACAAGATCTGTCTCGTGGCATCCCACTGGGCCATCAATGGGGGCTAGCTCGTTCTGTATCTGAGCGATTTTCTCCTGCAGAAAAGTCACAAATTCCTCTGCTCTACCCTGTAGCTGGGCTTCCCGCACCCTCTGTTGAAGGAGGGAGCGGGTCACCCTAAACAGGGCGGCAGGGCGGTTGTCTGCGGATGCTATGAGAGTGGCACAATGATGACGTTTGGCCACTCTCAGCGCCACAATGTAAGTCCGTAAATGGGCTCTTACCTGTGTCCGGTCAGATTCAGATCGGGTAGACCTCCATCTTCTCTCTAGGCATCTCTTGTGGCGTTTCATCACCCTCAGCTCCTCGGTAAACCATGGAGCCAGGGTGGCTCGCCGCCGCAAGAGAGGCCACAAGGGCGCGACCCGATCCAAGGCTCCCGTGGTCGCAATATTCCATGTGGCCACGAGGTCCTCCATCGGGGCGCGGGTCAGGGGTACAGGAAGTGGCCCAAGCGCCGCCTGGAACCCATCAGGGTCCATCACGCGCCTGGGGCGGAACCAAATTGGTGACTCAGGTTCCGCCTCCCCGCGGAGGGGAGTAGCGGTTGGAAAGTCGAGCCGGAGAAGTGAGTGATCTGACCATGACAAGGGCGTGATGACTATATCCCCTATACCTAGATCACTCTTCCATTGGCCAGAGACAAAGATGAGATCCGGTGTATGTCCACCCTCGTGAGTGGGGCCTTGAATTAATTGGGTCAGGTCCATGGCCCTCATGGAAGCCATGAACTCCCGAGCTACCTCGGATGATTCGCCCACCGATGGCAAGTTAAAGTCCCCCATGACTAAAAGTCTGGGGGTCTCAACTGCCACCGTAGCGATCACCTCCAGGAGCTCGGGCAGGGCTGCTGCTACATAGCGGGGAGCCAGGTATACAACCAGCAAGCCCAAATGCCTCCCTAGGCCCCACTTCACACAGAGGGACTCACAACCGGTGGTCTGAGGCACAACGGTCTCTCTCGGCTCAAGACCTTCCTTTACAATAACCGCTACCCCACCACCCCTGCCTAGGGCCCGAGGCTGATGAAAAGCGCGGTAACCTGGTGGGCACATTTCATTGAGGGGGAGTCCACCCTCGTGGCCCAACCAGGTCTCCGCTATTCCTGCCAGGTCCGGCTCCCCCTTTGACAGGAGGTCATAAATGTGGGGGGCTTTGTTGACAACGGACCTGGCATTAAAGAATATCCCCACTTAGATCTGTGATAGCTGGATTGGTAAGTTGTTGTCTGATTCTCACTTTGTGCACAACTTGATGTCATCTATGTAGAGGAAATGAGTGATGGTAGACTCTACACTTTTAAACTTATACCCATATCCTGTGATTATCTGATTAAGGGCATTCAAGGCTAGGGGGAAAACCATAATCATCTTAGTATATACCAAATTTAATGGCCAACTGTGTAGACTGTTATGAGTTGACTTCCAGAGTTGTCTTCCAGTCTGGTGCAGCTGGATAACATTATGGTTAAAGTGTCACCTTTGATACGTGAGTCTGGGATTCAAATCATGGTTGCTATCTATCTTACCACTATGGGGATCCTTGTGCAAAGACCCCTTAACACTTTGCCCACTTATCTCAAATATGAGAGTGACACAAACTGGAAGAGTCACGCTGGCTCAGATGCTGTATGGAATAACATGATCCACATTAGATGTTGAGGAACTAGGGCAATCTAATGATAAGTGGAATATTGGAACAAACCATACATGGATGTAATAAGAGACTTTTGAATGTATAAATTTGTACTGCAACCCTGTTCAATCTTACATATCAACTCTACTTGTGAGGAGAGGTAACAGAGATGAGCTTGTTTGCCTTGCATTTTATATATTGCTTGCAAGGAGAAAATTGAATGGGGTGATGAATAGCAAAGAAGAGAGTAGCTCCATATTCAATGCTTCTCTTCCTTAGACATAGTGTTATTTTTATGTATGTATACTATTCCTTTAACATGAATTTATTACTGTTTATACTGAGTTTTTTTGTATTTCAATTCTATTTTTATTGTACACGTTCTTATTTGTTGTTATCTGGCAAAACCAGCTTGTAAAATTGATAAAATTACAACCTAATCCAATCATTCAGTGGTGTCATTTAATGAATTGCATTAGCAATTGTAGGGCATCTGTTGTTTCTGGGTGTTCCTAAAATAAATAAAAATCACTATTCTTCGACCTTTGGCTTGTATTGCTGATGATAGGAAAACATATCCCATCATCAGCACACTATCTGTGCATTTTCCTATACTAATGGGAAGGATCTAATACTTTGTTCCGTTGTATTTATTTATAATACTTATAATATGTCCCAAGTCAAACAACTCTGAAAGATTGTGGGTAGAAAGTGGGGGATGAGACATTTCATTTATCTGAGAAGAGGCAATAGAGTCCAGATGTCAGGGATACTGGAAGAATGTATTTCAAAGAGATTCTACCTGAATTAACTCATTATAACTGAGGATGAGTATTTTATTACAATTTTAAACCATTAAGAATATCTTCCTGAAGATCAATATTCTTGTTTCCTTGGTTTTGCCAGCTACCTGGGGTTTGACAATAGCAGACAAGAACTTGTACAATAAAAATATAATTGAAATAAAAAATAAAAACCCAGTAAAAAGCAGCAATAACCTCATCATTGTTGTGATGGCATTCATTCTGATTTGGGCCATTGGCATGTTACAATAATATTGATTTAATATATCCAAGAGAGGCATTCTCCCCGATTAAGGTCTCAAGAAAATTCATTCACCAAAGTAACCAATGACATTATTGGCCAGGTCTGAATCCTGGCTGGAATGAATAAATATCTTACCAGTACAGAGTATTCTGCCGCAGTTGCTGTAGGCATCTTTCAAATCACTTTATTTACCTTAGCTTTCAGCTAAGGAGCCACTTGGGTCTAGTCTTTCAGCACTTCGGCTACTTTTGTGTTCCATTGATTGACTTCACATGAGATGAAACTGCCCATCAAATTATCAGGAATTGCTTTCTGGAAACCCACTGGACCTATTAGGCATCAAGGCAGACCACTCTAATACAGTAAATCTACTGCACTTGTGAGGTTTGTGATCCATAATTTGATGATGAAATGATCTGACCATAGGAAAGGTTGGATATTAATTGAAACATCTTCGAATTATGTTCCATCTGCAGCAATGTAAAATTAAAACCAAGTATCTATCCTATCACATGTTGTAGGGGCAACAATTATTTAAGCAAGCTACACAGAATCTGAAGGCTGAAGTCATCCAAAATGAAAAACTTTGTGTAATTCAGCATCAGCCACAAGTTAACATCAGCCACAAGTTAACATCAGCCACAGCCACTCGGTCTTGGATGGGTTGAGTCAGAGCCTGTTTCTCCCCATCCAGATTCGCACAGCCTCCAGACACCGGACCACCCCAACGATGCCGCTGAAGTGATGTCCCGGTGTCTGGAGTTCGTGCAAGTCTGGATGGGGAGAAACAGGTTCCGACTCAACCCGTCCAAGACCGAGTGGCTGTGGCTTCCGGTGTCACGATATAGCCAGTTGGTACCATCTCTGGTTATTGGGGGCGAGTCATTGGCCTCTACAGAGAGGGCTCGCAACTTAGGTGTCTTCCTGGATTCTCAGCTGTCTCTAGAAGACCATATGATGGCCGTGGGCAGGGGGGCTTTTTATCAGGTTCGCCTGATACGCCAGTTGCGTCCCTTTCTGGATCGTGATGCTTTATGCATGGTCACTCAAGCCCTCGTCATCTCCCGCCCGGACTACTGTAATGCTCTCTACATGGGGCTTCCCTTGAGGTGCACCCGGAGGCTCCAGCTAGTTCATAATGCAGCCATGCGGGGGATTCTGGGGGCGTCTAGATGCTCCCATGTGACACCTTTCCTGCGCGAGCTGCACTGGCTGCCTGTGGCTTTCTGGGTGTGCTTCAAGGTATTACTAACCACCTTTAAAGCGCTCCATGGCAAGGGACCTGGTTATCTGCAAGACCGCCACCTGTTACCAAATACCTCCCACCGTCCAGTTCGCTCCCACAGAGAGGGCCTCCTCAGGGTGCCGTCAGCCAGGCAATGTCGGCTGGCGACCCCTAGGGGGAGAGCCTTCTCTGTGGCAGCCCCCGCCCTCTGGAATGACCTACCCCCTGACCTATGGACAATCACGGACCTGCGCCTTTTCCATCGGGCTTTGAAGACTTATTTATTCCGTGCAGCCGGCCTGGAATAGTTTCTAAATTGGCATAGTTTTAAATGTTATAGTTTTATATGGTTTTTAGCAGGGAATTTAACTAGGTTTTAAGACAGGCTCCATTATTTAATGTATTTTTAAAGGGTTTCTATGTTTTTATTCGTGTTTTTACTGCTGCCTGTACACCGCCCTGAGTCCCGGAAGGGAGAAGGGCGGTATAGAAATTTAAATAATAAATAAATAAATAAATAAATAAGAAGGGATGGGTAGCTTGACTAGCACCATAGCTTCTCATGGCAAATAAGTTCCATGCATAATTACTAGAAACCAGTAATTCTCTCTCACTATGAGAGTCTCACATACAATTATAGCTATCCCTCCTTCCAAGCCTTGGAATCATGCAAGATTTGAAATCCAGCTATGTGGATTTCCAGCTGTGTTTGCTCAGGCAAGTCTTAGTAACAGATATCAAGTCTGCATATTTACCATATCAGATATGGACGTGCACCTCTTATAAACAAACCTGACACTTATAAACAGTAGCTGGAGTCTTAAGGCACCCAATAATTCAGCTATCAAGATCCAAATCAGGACAACTGGCTTAAAAGAAGTAAACTATCCCAATATATAACATCGCCTTCTCATGAAATGGCCTATCTAATGCCCCTAGCATATTTACCTCTGCCCATAATGATCCCAATTTCAGGTCCCACAATTTCACCTCCACAGCTCCTCATTTTCAACCTAAGAGCAGAATGACTGAATATGGCTATTCATTGTTTTCATATATTTTATTGATAACCATGTATCAAACACACAGTCATAAAATAATTAGGTGATTCAGATTGTGCCATCTATATGACTTTGTGCCACATAGCTTCTGTCTCTTCATCCAGCTATATCATGCAATTGTTTTTGGCCTTGTAATTCCAAATTAAAAATAGAAGTTCTATGATACTGTACCACCATCAAGTTCTTTGCAAGCTTTGTGACATTAGCAAAGTTAGCAAGTGCTTTGCTTACTGTGTTTCTCCATCAATTCACATTTATGTGCCAGTGTGGTGAGTCATAGCAACAGCCTCTGTACATTTTTTCCACATTTCCCCAAAGTCTATTTTAGTTACGTTGTGGTGGGATGGCACATCAGATTTATAGGGCTCCAGGTAGTTACTAGCTTTGATACATTATTCCCAGTGCTGTTATGATGTTATGTTAACTGTTGTTCATCCAGTTTGAGGATCTTTGATTCTTTGCTTTGCTGGGTGGGAGAGTTGTTTAGTTCAGGTACCAATGATATATGAAGGAGTTGTACTTTTAGTTAGATCTTTCTTACATTTTAATGATTTGTAGATCAATGAGCATGTTTCCATTAAATTGCCACTAGAAATCAAAAGTATGGTTTTATATATTGAATGGTAAGCAAATTGTCTCTGAATTTTGTTCGGTAGCCACTTGCTGATGCATCAATCATTCACTTGCAAAACTGCAAACAATATATAGAGTAGGAATGCTGAGTGCTAGTGAAAGTTGCTGTGAATTTTCTTTGCAATTTAATATTATTATGAGAATGAAGATGATTAATTAATCTATTAGAGGATTAAAGCCTCTTTATGAAAGGTTTTGGAGTATAATCTAGCATGCTATGCCAGTGCAAGTTGGGAGTGTTTTTCAACTTCCTTAAGAGAGACTAACTGACCCAAATTTACCCAGCCATCTCCCATGCCTAAGAGAAGACTAGAACCTTTATCTCTAACTCCTGATCCATCCCCTTAATCACCTTACTGCAATAACTCTCAATTATAAAAATTATCTGTATATTATTACTGTATGAGTATACCTCTAACTAGAAAGAGAAAATATTTTTTCCTAAGAACTTGTTCTGTAGAAATAAACCTTTCGTGTTTATTCCAGCATTACCACTATAGAGAATGACATGATAATGACAAGATAAACATAGAAAGTGGAAAAAATGGTAGTCAAAATGCCAACTTCAGCAGAGGACAAAACCCGCTTCTTCAAGAAAGCTTATCTTAGATCAAGAGTAGAATCAAAACCCATTCACTCCATTAAAAAAAAAAACATACACCCTCTCATCCAACAAGATCACAGGAGAGTGTACATGGATTGAACTAGAAAGCAGGGACATCAGATTAAGGGCAAGGCTGTTATTTCTGATTACCTCTTTTTCCAACTGCAACACATTCCCAAGGTGCCTGATGGGAGGGGCTCTTTACAAAGTCTTCACCACGGATTCAAGGTGAAGTCAAGTTGGATCTGTGACAATGGTGTGACCACTTGTGTGTTTCTTGTGTAATTATATTCTGGACAGGATTAACATGGCATAGAAGCAGTTCATTAACATTCAAAACTTCTCCATTCCTGCTACAGTGTAGGGGGGGGGGGGAAAGATATACCGGTATGCGCCTTAAGTGCATATGAGGTAAGGGACACAGTTCATATAGTAAAAGGAACTAAACCTCTAGTATGAACATTAAGATAAGAAGTGTACTAGTTTTGAACCAATCCTGCATTTAGCTATGCAAATTTTGACTTTAGTCTTGCTACTGCATCTTTCTGAACTCATAATTAGAATGGGAATTTGGTTACTTCCAATTATATCATGCTTTCTGGGCATGGTTTGGGATATGTATATAGAGAAGTCAAACATGAAAAAGATTCTGTACAGCTATAACATCTTTGGGGAATCTCAGCTATCATTGAGATAAGCAGAATGGCTTAGAAATGCTTGCTGTTTGCAAATGAAATACAGTAATAGTAAATGGATTTTGCCTGGAAAGTGGTTTTCTCTTCAACTCCAGCCTACTACAATTGGTTTCTGATTCATTAATAAAGGAACAGTAGTAGTGAATAAAAACTCTTTATAAACCAGACCAGAGGTGCATAATTAACTTTGGTCCTGCTTAGTCTGATGTCAAAGAAGTACACTTCAGATTTGGTCTTCTTTTCTGAAATCCTGACATATTCATGTTCTCAGAGGGAACTAACACAGGCTGTTTATTTAAAAACAAAGCTCTGTATGCATGCACTCGTCTATCTATACAATATTCTCTACAGCTCTCTCTCTTCCACTATCTGTATCTATATATGGAAGGCTGAAATTGCATTCATAGTTTCCCTTGCGTTAAAAATTCCAGGTGCTTCTAATAGCCTTTGCAGGAAGCCCAGGGAAGCAAAACAGAAAACCTTTGAAAAATAAATTGCCTATGTGACTCACATTAGTCCTCCTCTCCACCATAGCTTGGATCCCCAACTGATGTAAATCTGTGTGGGCTCGGTCATGCTAATCGTCCTGTTGTGATTTGCACTAGTTAAGGAGCCAGCCATATCGGTGTTCTTTTTCTCTTTTCTTCCAATTAATGTCACTCTTCGTCCTTCTTTTGTGCAAAATGGTTCCATAGCATCTCTGGAAACACAGGAGAGAAAAACTAATGGGCCTTAATGCGTACTGGAACAAGTTGGTTTTGTTGCAATGAAAGTCAGTGGAATTGTGTCAGTTTGTACCATCTCAGGATGTGGTTCTGCCACTCTAATTGGAACTACTATCCAAATTAAAATCTTATTGAAACTTCACAGCTGTGTTTACAGTTTTTTCTGAGCTGGGCTTGGACTGTTCTGTACTGCCTGGACAGCTGTAGTTAGTGTCTATGAGGAAGACTGGTAGTGATAATGCTAGGTGGAAGAAATGTCTATGGGGCAATTTAGCACTCAGACATTTATGAAGTTGTTTGTCTATCTGCGTTAGCTTGTTATTTTTTTCCTTTCCAAAAGAAAAGTCTCACTTGTATCCTTCCATTTGCTTCTTTGTCTGAAGTTATCCAACCTTTTCCCCAGACAAATGGTAAAAGATATTAAGGTGCCCTTCAATATACTCGTATTGATATTAAATGAAGAATGTTAATACTTATATAGCATTGCCAGACTGCACAGAATGTTAAAAGTACTGTCAAAGTCCTAATAATTCTAAATTCCTCTTCATGATAAATTCCTAAATGAAACTATTTTTATGATGATAAGTTCTCATCAATGGGAGAAGCTTAACTCTTTCTAATATGTTCAAGGAGAAATGCCAAAGTATTATAGCCAGGAACAGCATAATTGTTGCCTAGATGGTTTAGTATTTTGATAGAGTGAGAATGGAGAATACAGTATCTAGATCAAGTCTACGGGCATCTCTGAGGGACCTTGGAGGAGGTGGGGGGAAATGATGACACATCTGCAATTCTGCAACTGGTCCAGCTGTCTTCCTTGCAACTATTTGTTTTTCTTCCAAATTTTAAATTATATGTAATATTAATCTGTCCATACTCTGTAATTTTCCTCTGTGAATTGGAGCAGGAAATGCTGGAGTTGGAAGTTGTATCCCTTTCCTTCTCCCCCTCCTCCTCCTTTGACATAGTAGTTTTCTCGCCAGCAGTAACAGATATCTTTTAACTTCAAGAGGGAAGAAAAGGACACTCATTTACACTAGGCCAATAAAAAAAGAAACTAGATGCCTTTTTCCCTTTTCACACAAAATGTCTATGTTATCAAATATGATAAAATATCCTTTCTTGTGATTTCCAACATAAACTTGAAATGCATATTAGACAATTTCTCTGATGACATCTATCAATGGTATATCATCTTATTAAAAATAAACATAATTTTATGTTAAGATTATTATGAATACCTCAGTCCATTTAGTCACATATTTTCCCATTGTTCCATCTGCATATTATAATCAAATTTTTAGACATCTTTATCATAAATTATTTCACTTGTTCTTCTGCTTCAAAATGTAATGAAGTACATTTTAGCAATCACAGGTTCATCATTTGTACACAATTCTATTTCAAATTCATTCTTAAACTATAACTTCTTTTGTTTATTTTAAATCTTTCTAATAATTATAAATAAGACAAACATTGATATCTTTATCTCTCTGCCACCAGTTCTTGACTTGATTTTATTTTACAGTCTGACAAAATTCTGGTATCTCACAATTTGTTACTGCAGTTTACTTATTGTTTCATGTTTCTAAAATGCTTCTTATGCTGAGAGATATTTTCAGATACAACCTGGATTTGTATCTTTCCATATTATCTATATTGCACATCTACCTTAATGAGTTTTAAAACCCACATTGACCTTAGCTTTGTTGTATCACAAATATCCATGCCTACTAAATCTAAAGTCTTGATCTTCTAACTGCAAAAGTCTTCTTTTTCTCTGCAACACCTACTCTTTCATCCAAACCAATCAGCAAGCTGCAAAATATAATAGTAAATCAGGTAAACCCTTTCCTTTCCATCTGGTAGTACCTTATATTTAACTTATGTTTTTTTCCCTCCACCACAAATTTAGATATATCCTTCTGCTACTGTTTAAATGGTGCATTGATGATCAAAACAGATATTGTCTGAAAGAAAAACATCATCCTGGATAGGGGGGATTAGTTTGCTAAGTGTGCCTTAGCAGAATACTTTTGTAGGCAGATGATATTATGTTGTTTACTGAGAATATGAATGACTTGAGTGATAGATTGAATGATGCACCAAGGAGTATAGATCTGAAAATCAATGTACCAAAACCCCAAGGGAGTTATCTTTGACAAGGAAAATGGAGTGAAGCATTCAAAATTGTATTTCAAGGGTAGCTTCTTCCTTCCCAAATCCAACAAAAGTAGACAATGAAGTGTTGATGACTTTTATTGTTGTTTTATAATTATCTGTTGTATAGTGTTCTCAAATTGCAAAGAAATAAATAAATTGGAAGGACACTTTCAAAAATAGCCGTAATATGTGATTAAATGCTTGTAAGAAGAAACAAACATGGCTGAATACTTCTGTCCACTTTGTTAAAAGGGAGCTGGAAAAGTCAGAAAACATAAAAGCAAGATGAAAAGCATGGGAATGGCTTATTTGAAAAGTGTGCCAATTACAGGGTCTCTGCTCCCTCTTGTTATAATTCTTCATCTTTAAATCAAATTTGATCTAGGGAGCCGTTCAAGATAAGGTTTCCTTCAAAGAGAAGTAAGAGCACATACTTTATAGCATTTCTAGAAGGGAGAGGGGCTAAAAAAAACCTGTAAGATGCAAGGCAGCTATTATTTTACTGATCTTTCCGGTATCTGTTTTAAACATTATGGTTCCTCCACTATACATTTACAGGTCAAACTAATCTTCCCTTTAGGACCACTGTAGAGCTAAACTGTACACTTTGCTATCTTACTTCTTAGAAAGGAGTACAGAATACAAGGAGGTTGTCAGATAAACACAATTAGATTTTAGCACACATCTAGGCCAGTGTTTTTCAACCTGGGCAACTTTAAGAAATGTGGTCTTCAATGCTCAGAATTCCTAAGGTTGCAGAAAACTGGCAGTTAAAGTTCACACGTCTTAAATTTGCTAAGGTTTGAGAAATGCAACTTTTAATGGTGTCATAGAAATTTGATAAATAAGTTTGGAAAGGTAGAGATGATGGCACAAATGTTTTGAGCTTGTCCGATGTTTATCCCACTTTGGTTTCAAGTAATTAGATGTGTCAATATGGTACTGGGAAGATAAAAAAAACTCTAAAATATGGATGTAATGCAAAACTATATAACACAAAATTGAAACTGGGATTTTCCAAGCATGGGCTGTACCAAAAAATAGTATTTCTTCTTTGAAAAGATGCTATCTAACCTGGGTTTTAAATCTGGGGCCGATAGGTGTTTGTTTCCTGCCTCTAAAATGATTTAATATCTACACAGTGCAAAGCTAAATCAATGTTTGGTTTGAATTATTGCTTAAAATTGAAGTCATTCTTTTTAGATATCTATTGCATCCTTTCATGGCCCATAAACTGATTTTAAACGTTATCTCTCCTTTATACCAACCAATTGGAGTCAGGACTTGGAGGCTGCCCTGGAGAAATAATTACAAAACTATTTATTCCCAAGGCAGAGTATGATTGTGCCAGCAGAGAACAGGGGTGTAGCCAGGAAGGCTGAATTTTGTGTGGATTCAGGACACAAATACAAACTGGATGCCTTGGGTGCTTTTGTCCAGTTGCATCCTGCTGACCAATGTGGGAATCAATTCCTCTGTTTTTGATAGAGGATAATATTAGCCATTTCTCCTTTAGACTGATAAAATACGGTTAAGTGATACAGAAAAGATTTAAATGTTTTGTCCCAGACATGGGAAATATGGTTTCTTCCATGGTTCTCAGATACCTAGTATTCCCATGGCTAAGTCGCTTAGAGTCTAAATTTATGTACTTTGACTCAGAAGTAAGTCCCAAGGATTTAAAAGAAAACGTGGCTCCTAGAAGGGAGCACATAGGGCTACTATCTCAACACTGTAAACATCAAAGCGGCTATTTTGGAGAAATTGCCTTCTGATTGCAAGGCTTCTCTTTACAATGGGAATAATCATGCAGCACTGGAAAAACAAATCAAGTGCTGTTGCTACATCACCTCTATTAATTTATGAAGAATTCTGTGCGGACCACACTGAAATGAAATGAGATGCATAGCTGAACTATGCGCTAAATTGTACCCTCTATCTCTCCCCTTGAGTAGCATTTATCTTTTGCAACATTATATTTACTTATTTATACAGTTTCTATCACAGTGGGGTTTCTATCTTGTTTGAGTGCAAGATGAATATTAACAAGATCCGAAGATCCACTGTTCTCTACACCTCAGGCTGCAGTACTGTGTTACCTTAGCTTGCCTTGCGCCGAAGCCCTTCACCGAATTTCTTCTCCTCAAATTTTTTTTGGGGTGGGTGGGTGGGAGGCAGGAAAGCAAGCTTAATTCAGACAATAACTTTCTGGGTGAGTCCTGGTAGATGGCTGCAAAGAATTCCAGGATTTTTAGAGTGCTAATTCTGATTCATTTTTGCACATTTAATGTTTTTAATTGCAATGTGACTGGGTTTTTTATTCTGCTTTATAAAGTGTTTATTCTATATTTAGCTGAACTCAGCACATTATGATCCTTTTAATAATTCACAGCTTTCTGTGACTGAGCCAGATGCAGCAGGGTTCAGTATCAAGGGATTTAAATTAGGATTTAAATCAGGCTGAGCAGGAGAATTGGAACAAGAAGCAGGTGTAGTGGATGTGTTTCCTTGTCTTGTAGCGTAATTTGCTGATATCTAGCAGACAAACCTGCTTCATATAGTAGAGTGATTTGCTTATTTCCACAGCCGGAGGCAGTAACACAGCCTCCTACATTTGTTCCTTATTTTAACCAGTATTCGTGCTGGTATTTCTTATGTATCAATACAGGACAGGTTGTGCTTAAAGCTGGGCAGAGAGGTATAGTAGGTGGATGATTTATCTGAATTTCTCCTGGGGAAGGAGAAATTTCCCATCAATTTCACAAGAGCAGGATTCCCCCCCCCTCCATATAATGACAGATGCATTGCTACTAACACCCCACCCCCACTTTTCATGGGGCTTAATTGAAGCATAGGAAAGGAGGCTATTGACCATGGGAGGATTATACAATGAAAGACTAAATATTCAAACATATACTTTGGGTTCTTGTCAACTGGCAAATGCAAAAATATCCCAGCTAAGAGAATTTCTCCAAGAGTTTCTTCTCTCTTGAAAAATTATATTAGATTCCCTTGCATTAAATTGAATGAGAATTGGTTGCAAAAAATGTGGCGCTTTTATTTACTTGTTCTTTTCAACTTTTAAATAAGAACAAAATGGCATTGGCTCATTTTATACTGACTTGATTCCTGAAAACCCCTTCTAACAACAATGATGGAGAATCTTTGGATGTAGCTAGCATGTGAAAAATTTGGAAAAGGCCTCACACACTGTCGATGTTTTAGCCCCTCCACCAAGGAGAAACAATTCTCTATCTCACCACCACCACCTGGACATCTGGGCCTGCAGTGGCACTCAACCCCGGCTTTGACTTCAGACACTGCTATCGTACAAAAATGCTATGTATGTGCTGCTTATCTTCAAGTAGAGTTTTCTTTCTGTTTGTAGACCCCTGCAGCTTACCTGAGGCAAATTCCATTCTTGGAAATCACGCAAGAATGGGTGAACAGTTAGAGAATAGTTATTGTTAGTGGTTGGTGAACCCAAAAGGGGTGTCACTCAAAATGTTATGGTGTGCCTGTTTTGACAGATATGTCATAAGGTCCTCATCACTGTTCTACAACCACTCCAAATTAAATTCATATATATATATGTTACATTTTTGAGCTGATCAATAAATAAGACAGAGAGACTAGGATAGATCTATTTCGAGCTTTTTAGCTCTCATCAGCTAGCCATACCCTTACTGGGACTCGAACCGGGGCTGTATTCCATGCCAGGCGAGAGCCTTAGCCATTAAGCCAGCCAGGTTCTGTTCCTGCTCAGCTGAGACAGGAGGATAAGTATATATAATTGTTCCACAACACCCTGTTAGGGCCCCAATTAAGGGAGGAGACATACTGTATAAATGTAACACACATATAAAAAAATTACACAACGGAACTCATGGCTTTCTGTCTAGATGGTCTCTGGTGATGAGCCGAAAGGCAGAAAAGGAAACAGTATGTCTCCTCCCTTAATTGGGGCCCTAACAGGGTGTTGTGGAACAATTATGTGTGTGTATGTGTGAGTGTGTGTGTGTGTTAGGTTTTTTGAGCTGATCAATAAATAAACCAGGGAAACTAGTATAGATCTATTTCGAGCTTTTTAGCTCTCATCAGCTAGCCATACCCTTACATCGGGGCTATGTTACATGCTAAGCAGGAGCCTTAGCCATGATCAGCTCAAAAAACCTAACACACATATAAAAAATTTACACAACGGAACTCATGGCTTTGGGTAGTCTCTTTTTAGGTTAGGGTTTTTTTAGGGGTAATTTTTAGTTTATAGGTTTTAGCGCAGGATTTATTTAATTTATTTTTAATTCTGTATTTTGTACTTGTCTGTGTTTATTTGTATTTTTAATTGCCTGTGCCCCGCCTCGAGTCCCCTCGGGGAGAGAGAGCGGGATAGAAATTAAATTATTATTATTATTATTATTATTTCTGTCTAGATGTTCTCTGGTGATGAGCCAAAAGGCAGAAAAGGAAACAGTATGCCTCCTCCCTTAATTGGGGCCTAACAGGGTATTGTGGAACAAAGTATATATCTATATAAATAAAAATGTAAAATAGTTTGTACGAAGCAGCTAATCTCAAAAACTACTGCACCGATTTACCTCAAATTTTGACACAATGTTCCCAAGGACTTCCGATAATAGAATACGTACTCATTTTGTGCCTAGCACACGTATGTCATGTGCAAGGTACACAAATGTAAAATGTACCCACTGATCAGGTTTTCACCTCCCTGTAGCCCCGCCCATCAGACTGCTTTTCAACTGTCATTGTTGGAAAAGGCCTCATATGAGGCCTCTTAGGGCCAAAAAGAGGCACTGAGATAGCAAACTCCCAGAGGGACCAGGGGAGACATGATAGCAGCCTTCCAATATCTCAGGGGTTGCCACAAAGAAGAGGAAGTCAAGCTATTCTCCAAAGCCACTGAAGGCAGGAGAAGAAGCAATGGTTGGAAACTAATCAAGGAGAGAAGCAACTTAGAACTAAGGAGAAACTTCCTGACAGTTAGAACAATTAACCAGTGGAACAGAAGTTGCCTCCAGAAGTTGTGAATGCCCCAACACTGCAAGTCTTTAAGAAGATGTTGGATAGCCATTTGTCTGGAACGGTATAGGGCTTCCTGCCTAGGCAGGGAGTTGGACTAGATGACCTCCAAGGTCGCTTCCAACTCTGCTATTGTATTATTGTATTACAGTAGGTAGGAAGATAGAGGGATAGATAGAGAGGGAGAAGTAAGGTAGGTAGGTAGGTGGATAGATAGGGAGAAACACGATAGGTAGGTAGGTAGATAGGGTGATAGATAGAGAGGGAGAAATACAGTAGGTAGGTAGGTAGTAGATATGTAGGTAGAGGGAGAAAGGAAGAGATATAGTAGGTAGGTAGGTAGGTAGGTAGGTAGGTAGGTAGGTAGGTAGGTAGATAAGGGAGAAATACGGTAGGTAGGTAGGTAGGTAGGTAGGGGGATAGATAGATAGGGAGAAATACAGTAGGTAAGTAGCTAGATAGAGGGAGAAAGGAAGAAATACAGTAGGTAGGTAAGTAGAGGGATAATTTAATTTATTTCAATTTATATACCGTGCCTTCTCCACCGAAATGGACCCAGGGCACAGGAATTTAAAACGAACAATAATAAAAATACAATAAATACAATAAATAGGTAAAAAAGAGTTAAATCACAGCCTGTGCTAAAATTCCCCCTAAAAATCTAACCTAACATCCATTTACGTCTTCGGCAGAAGCTATATTACAAAAGTCTAAACTATTATGCAAGACCAGCTTGCTGGAAAAAATATGTTTTAAGTGAACGCCGAAAGAGGGGGAGGTCTGTGATAGTGCAAAGTTCGGGGGGTAGGTCATTCCAGAGGGCTAGCCCTGCCACAGAGAAGGCCCTACCCCTGGGCACCGCTAGCCGGCATTGACCGGTGGTAGATAGATAGAGAGGGAGCAATACAGTATGTAGGTAGGTAGAGGGATAGATAGAGAGGGAGAAATACAGTAGGTAGGCAGGTAGGTAGATAGGGGGATAGATAGAGAGGGAGAAATACAGTAGGTAGGTAGGTAGGTAGAGGGAGAAAGGAAGAAATACAGTAGGTAGGTAAGTAGAGGGATAGACAGAGAGGGGGAAACCCATTTTTTGTGCATTTGTACTGTAAGGATATGGCTATCTGATGAGAGCTAAACAGCTCGAAATAGATCTATCCTAGTCTCCCTGACTTATTTATTGATCAGTTCAAAAACGTAACACACATATAAAACAAAATAATTACACAACGGAATTCATGGCTTTCTGTCATATATATATAGTTTTTGAGCTAATCAATAAATAAATCAGTGAGACTAGTATAGATCTATTTTGAGCTTTTTAGCTCTCATCAGCTAGCCATACCCTTACTGGGATTTGAACCGGGGGCTATGTTACATGCTAGGCAGGAGCCTTAGCCATTAGGCCAACCGGTTCTCTTCCTAACACACATATATAAAAAAATTACAGAACGGAATTCGTGGCTTTCTGTCTAGATGGTCTCTGGTGATGAGCCGAAAGGCAGAAAAGGAAACAGTAAGATTCCTCCCTTAATTGGGGCCTAACAGGGTGTTGTGGAACAAGTATATGGTTATCCTCCTGTCTCAGCTGAACAGGAAGAGAACCGGTTGGCCTAATGGCTAAGGCTCTTGCTCGGCATGGAATACAGCCCCGGTTTAAATCCCAGTAAGGGTATGGCTAGCTGATGAGAGCTAAAAAGCTCAAAATAGATCTATACTAGTCTCCCTGATTTATTTATTGATCAGCTCAAAAACCTAACACACATATAAAAAAATTACAAAACGGAACTCATGGCTTTCTGTCTAGATGGTCTCTGGTGATGAGCCGAAAGGCAGAAAAGGAAGCAGTATGTCTCCTCCCTTAATTGGGGCCCTAACCGGGTGTTGTGGAACAAATATATATATGTTTTATGAGCTGATCAAATATATATATGTTTTATGAGCTGATCAATAAATAAATCAGAGAGACTAGGATAGATGGCAAAAAGGCAGAAAAGGAAACAGTATGTCTCCTGCCTTAAAAAAACCTCAGCATGTTTTATAGCCTTGGTATATTTTGGTGTTCTCCTGCCCAGCCCTAATCAGGTCTAACCTTGCTTTCATCTTCAAGAATACCCAAGTAGAGGAATTATGATGATGATCTGAATTTATTCCAATACTGAAAGTGACTTATAGGTTTAAAGTGTAAAGTATAAAACATTTTAACAACACAGATGCAATTAAATAAAAAAACAATTACAAATAAATAATCAAATTAACAAATAAGATGCATTTTGCAGAAGGATTGCTGAGACAGATAAATTCCCTCCTCCATTGTCAGTCAGGGCTCCATAATACAAGCCAGATCAGCATGACGGGAGTTTTGAAAGTCGGAAATGTTTTAATTTATAACAAAATTTCCTAAAGATAAAATATTTTATTCATATTAAGTTACAGTTTGCCTACATGGGCAAATGTGCCTACAGTCACTGATTACTAAAAACATGCTTAATCTCATGAGGCTATTAATCTCTGTATTTTCTATCCAGAGAAGTCTCTAGCATCATATGCCCATAAATCATTTCACTTCTTTTATTGTCCTGAAAAGGTAAGAAAGAAGGTGGACAAAGCACTAGGAGGAGAGGGACACCAGTAAATAGACAGACAGTTGTGCCAGGTAGCAAGGCTGTGCTGACAGCCCTGTCAAAGTAAATTCAAGAAATTCATAAGAAGTAAACACTGGTATGGCTGTCTATTTTTTCTAGCAAGGCAAGAATTTTTTTTAATGAAAAGAACATGTTCTTTTTCAGGTTTATGGTTTTTGTTTTGATTTGCAAAAGGTTCTTGTCCCCTGACTAAAGGTTTTGGCAGTTCTCTGCAAAATAATGTTGACCTATATAGAAATATCTTTTACCTAAAACGAATGAACTCTGTTATCCTGATATGTAATACCTTTGTAACTTTGAGTCTTGTGATTGTAGCAGCACTCAATTTTGATTTAATTCATTAATGTATTTCAATTTGGAAGATTTTAGGATTTTTGCCATGACCAATTGACAATAATAGATTTTTATAATTCATCATAAATCTCTCATCTTATAATAATTGGGAATAGTTATTATATAGTTTCATATTGTAACATAGGCTATATCTTTTCAAAGAACATACTTAATAAGCATAGGAATCTGCATTGACTAGTTCTCTATCTGGTCCATTTGGCCCTGATTGGTAAATCTGCAAAATTTCAGATAGAGGCATTTGACGTTATGTGTCTTATTAACTAAAGATATAAGGTCTTGAAGGTGAGATTCTGAGGAAAGTCTGTTCCTCAAAGGGGTGGAGAATCATTGCTACAATATTATTTGTTGGCTTAGATATTAGGACCCTAAGATATTAGGATCCTAAGATATTAGGACCATAAAACAGGGTCCTAATTTCCAAGACATATTCATACTTTCCTTCTAGTTTATTTGAGGCTAAACTATGAAGACCAGGAGTGGTATTCAGTAGGTTCTGACTAGTTCTGGAGAACTGGTAGCAGAAATTTTGAGTAGTTTGGAGAACTGGTAAATACCACCTCTGATTGGCCCCATCTATTCTCTGCCTCCTGAGACCCAGCTGATCGAGAGGGAATGGGGATTTTGCAGTAACCTTCCCCTGGAATGGGGAGGGAATGGAGCTTTTACAGCATCCTTCCCCTGCCACACCCACCAAGCAATGCCCACCAAGACATGCCACGCCCACCAAGACATGCCACGCCCACCAAGACATGCCACACCCACCAAACCACGCCCACAGAACCAGTAGTAAAACTGTTTGAATCCCACCACTGATGAAGATGCTTGAAGTGGGCATTCCATTTGTCACATCCTGCCCCATAATTGATTCCAATGACTTTGGCTTTAACTAGAGATGCAGTTCTCCTTCTGTTATTTCTGGGCTCTCCTTAGAATTTTTGTAAATTATTTCAGTATGTTTTTCTGCCACTCCAATTTCTCTAGTTATATTACCTCTCAACATCGGTTTCATTCTAAATCAACTGCTGCAATATTTACCATCTAATTTTGCTTTTAACAGTAATAATGGTATTATGAAAAGATAAATATGCCCTCAAGTGAATCTCATGTCCTAGGCACCACGTGATGAGCCCTTCTATTTTGCTTTCCTGGCAGCACTGCAGCACCGCTTTGCCTTTCTGTTCTTTGGGGGATGTTTCCTTCACTTCTCAGCTTAATTTGCAACTCTAATCATTCCTAATGATTAGCCAGCCAAGTCCTAATGAGGTCTGAATTTCTCAAAACCAGCCGTTGACTAGACGTTGCTACTTGTTATGACAATAAGTATATATAATATTCAGAAATATACATTTATCCACCATCATTGCTACAACACAGGTTTACAACTTATTGCAGAGGCTGGAAGAACATAAAGACTACTATTATGACCCCTAGTTTTTGGTATGGCACAACAGTGCCCTCTAAAGTATTTGGTAAGTTTAGTCCCCTCCCGATAATGTTTATCTTCCCCAAATTTAGTTGATTTGAAAACCAGCAAAAGGTTTTTTGCCCTTAGATATTAACATTGTCAAATCATATGTATGATAAAGCCATTCTTGTCTGTGGGATAAAATCCTTCTCCCTAAAGATCAAAAGTACGTAGAACAAGAGTGTACAACTTTAGTTGGCTCAAGGCCATGCAAGCCTTTGAATAGTATGTCAGAGGCCACATCTCTCAGAAATAAACAGGACAACCTTAAAATGATTAACATGCAAAGAGTGGGGGGAACTGAAATTTAAATAAATTAATTGAATGAAATATTCATATTGTTGTCATTTATTTTTTCAGCTACCTTTTAGTACATATAAACCCATACGCAGATACAATTGTGATCCTCGTTGCTCATAACTTGACTGATTCTCCGTTAAGAAGCATGTCAGAATAGAAGACTTCCTCTTACACCTATCCTAGAAGGATGAGGGAGAGGCAGGTGGAGAAATTGCACTATAGGCTGCTGATAAACAACAGAATTTTCAGGGGGCCAGGGAGCGACACCTAGGCCCAGATTCTACATCAGTGACTGTCCTGCTTAATCTTCCTAGTCTGCAAAACAGGCGGAAATTTACATGATGCTTAATTGAAAGACTGTGTTCCCCTCAAATCCCAGGAATAGGATTAAATGAGAAGAATGAACAAGAATTCAATTTCCCAGAATCCAGAATTGACACTAGCTGCTAGAATTTTAAGTTTATGGGCAAGGAAGAGCTCCCGCACCATGGCTAGAAACAAAACGCAGAGAAATTTCTGCCTGTTTGCAGACTAGGAAGTTTAAGCAGGACAGCTCTGACTCCAGACAACCACAGGAATCGTAATGAGCCATATTAATCACAAGAGCTAGTGAATGTCATCACCAGTACAAAGTAATCTGCTTCGGGTTCAAAGCTATAATAATCAGAGAAGTCTGAAAGGGACCATAATTAAATAAGCCAGACCAGTCGCCAAAAACTTTATCATCACAAGAGATTAATAATAGGAGCACAAGAGAGACCTTGGCTAGCTTGGCAACCAGTTGTTCTGCGCAAAACTAAGCCTCATTTGATGCTCTTTAAATAGTGCCAACCACTATATTTGTTCCATTGCAGTCTGTGACATTGACTAGCATTTCTTTCTTGGAGCCACAGCGACCACCTTTGTTTGGCTTTTCTCATTTGCTGTATTCTTTTTTCCCCCCCAGGCTTGGCACTTGGCCAAGGTCTTCTGATTTCTCATCACTATCAGAGTGATTAGCCACCTGTGCTGGATTCTGCTCATTAGCAGAAGAATCAGTTTCTGCTGGCAAGGAGCCAGGCCGCTCCCCTACAGCAGGTTGACGGTCTGTCAGGTCCAGGTCTGCTTCCTTTGCCCAAGAAGAATCCATGAAAAGAATAAAGACTTGGGATGTAAACCAAAGTAGGTGAAACAGTAACTCTCCCTTTTAAAGTATTAAAAGTGCATTTTTGCACCAGAGATGATCCCACTCAGTCCACATCTTTAATATTTAAATTTGGAATAGGGCACGTTAGTTTAGAAATAGGCCCGCAAGTGAATGTAATGGTATTTGCTTTCCCAAATGAGTCAGCCAAATTAAATATGAGACTCTCTATCTATATGAATGCTATGGATATTAATCGTTTTTAAATGAAGTCAGTAGCAAGGCCTGCCCTTAGGATGTTCTTGCAGAAGTTCCTCGCTGGATATTCTTGCATGAGCTGTTCAGACTGGAAAGGGAATTTATACTGGTAGATCTACAAGCAGAATAAGGGTGCAATCTAGCATGTTTGGTTTATTAAACTTGTGCAGAAATATGAGCAGCAATTTGGTCTGGATGGGAGCTCTGGGTGACAAGATATTCAGCTGGAGAAGGAAATGAGCACCCTTCATTTTTAAGAATGAAGGCAGAGTTACTTTTAGCTTGCAATCCTTCCCATTTTTCCTGCAAATAAATTCTACAGTATCTCACAGGGCTGTTCTGAAGAGATGTACACAAGTCAGGATTATCATAAAAACTGGTAGCTGCCTAATTCCGATAACCGCTCTGAATTACAAATCAAGACTCTGGCAACATATTTTTCCCCAACTAATACATTTTATTAAAAGACATAAGCTTTCTTGAGCTGTAGCTCACTTCTTCAGATGCCCTTCTGAACTAAAGGACATTTGCTATTCAAAATAATAACCCCATTAATCCAATTAATTCCAATAATACTTTGAAATGAGATAAAAATAGATGAGAATGCACAAGTAAGAGCCATCTCTAAAGGGGTCATCCCTTATCCCTCGCCAGAGAATATAGAAGCTTGAAGACATTTCTAACTATTGGATGCGACTCTGATGTCATTAGCATTTTGAAAAGTAAAAGAAGCAAAAACTAATGGAGCAAAGGACAGGAAGTCAAAAGGTATAACTTCCACAAAGGGTAGAAGTGGGAACTAGAAGGACAGCTGTAGAGGGACTTAATTCTTACTAATAGGGCTGAAATGGTCGAGGGAGTAGAAGCTGTAGGAACTCTGGGGGAGAGCAACTGTGTCATACTTGAATTCCCCATAATGCAACCACAGAAAACTAAACCAAGTCAAACTAGTGTTTTAGATTTTAAGAGATCTAATTTCAACAAGCTACAGGGGAGACTAGGCAGGATTCCGTGGATGGAAATCGTAAAAGGAAAACCAGCTCAAGATGCTTGGGAAATCATGAAAAATTTGAGATAATGAAGGCCAAGCAAAAAAATGATACCACAGGGAAAGAAAAACAAAAGACGCCACACAAGACCAGCATGGTTGCACAAAGAGCTTTCTGACAAATTAAGGGGCAAAAAGATTAAATATAAAAAAATGAAAAGACAGGCCCATAACTAAAATAGAATGTTTTGTTTTAGCCTGAAAAGCCTAAAATAAAATAGCCTGCAAGGAGGGAAATAGGAAAGCAAAGGCCCAGAATGAGCTAAGACTGGCCATCCCAAAGGTACTTTTCCAAAAGGCAACTGGACTTTCTTGTTTTTTTCTTTGGAAATATTTTGTTTTTAATTCAAGATGCTTCTTCAGTTCTGTCTGAATGATGGGGAGTGGAAGGATTTATATTCATAGCAGTCACCTGGTTGCTAGTGTTCTGAAGGTCAGTCCTTAGCTCTCTGAGAGTCCTGTCCTCTCTGGATATCTTTATCTACTACACAGTTATTTCAGCAGTCCCAAGAAGGTTCCACATCCATTTGCCTTCTGATTTGGGTGACCCTGAGAATACAGATAACCCCCCCAAATGTCCTCAACAACTCTTGGAGAGCTAACAACTGATCTTCGGAACGCTAACAACCAAATGATGCCATGAATATAAATCCTTCCATTTCCCATCATTCAGCCGGAACTGAAGAAGCTTCTTGGATGAGAAGTAAAATGATTTAAAGAACAAAACCCAAGAAAGTCCAGTTGCCTTTTGGAAATGCACTTTTGGGGCAACCACGACCTGAAAAATCTCCATAGATACTGAAGTAAGAGTGGCGACTAATGCCAAAAGAAACAAAAGAAAGTTTCTTTCAACATGTAAGGAACGAGAAGAAAATTAAGGAAGTGATAGGTTCTCTAAGGAGAGCAGATGGCAAGAAGGTGACAGGCAGCAGCAGGGAGAAAGCAGAGTTCTTTAGTTCCTTCTTTGCATCTGTTTTTGTGCAAAAGAAAGAAATAGCCCAACCTATCAAAAGCAGCATCAAGGGAGCTAGAACAGATACACAAACCAAAATATGCAAGGAAATAGAAAGAGAATACCTATCTACCCTGGACAAATACAAATCACCTGGACCAGATGGTTTGCATCTCAGGTTTCTAAAGGAGCTGATAGATATAATCTCAGAGCCACTGAATACAATCTTTCAAAGCTCCTGTAACACAGGTGAACTACTGGAAAAAGAGCTGATCTTGCACCAATCTACAAAAAAGGGGAAATGGATTCAGGAAATTAGGACAATCAACTTGACATCAATACCTGGGAAAATTCTCGAAAAGATAATCAAGTGGAGGATTTGTGAGCACCTACTGTAGAAACGAACAAGGTGATTACTAGAAGCCAGCATGGGTTCATTAAAAACAGATCATGCCAGACAAACCTTATATCCTTACAAGCTTATAAAGTGACTAAATTAGTAGACCAGCAAATTGCTATGGACTTAGCATACTTGAACTTCAGTAAGTCATTTGACAAAATAGATCACAGCCTATCTCTTGATAACAGAAAATGGTGGGATAGACAGATGACGTTGACAGTTGACTGACCAACTATACACAGAGTGTAGTCCTTAATGGAACTATATCTACATGGAGGGAAGCATGTCCCAGAGTAGCTCTTCAACATCTTCATAAATGATCTAGATGACGGGATAGAAGAGGAAGTCATCAAATTTGCTGATGATATCAAGTTAAATGGAATTATTAACATTTTGGAAGATAGACTCAAGATTCAGAAGAATCTTGACAGACTTGAGCATTAGGCCCTATACAACAAGATTAAGTTTAATGGAGAAAAAAAAGTAAGATCCTGCAGTTATGCAGAAAACACCAAATGCATAGGTACAAAATAGGTGGTACCTGGCTCAATAGTAGTAATTGTTAGAGAGATTTATGTGTCTTACTGGACTACTGCTTAAGCATGACCTGGCAATGTGCTACAGTTGCCAAAAAAGCTAATGTAATATTGGGCTGAATCAACGGAGGGATAAAATCAAGATCACAATATGTAATTATACTGCACTAGTGAGGCCCCACTTAGAATACTTCATCCAGTTCTGGTCACCACGATACATTTTTTTTTTAACTGACACTTAGAAAGTGTGCAGAGAAGAACAACAAAGATGATAAAGTGTCTGGAGGATGAGTTGTATGTTGAATGGTTTAGAGAGCTAGTTATGTCTAGTCTCCTGAAGAGAAGAATGTGGAGAACATGATAACTGTCTTCCAGTTTTGCGGGGCTGTTACAGAGGTAAGGGGATTAACTTACTCTCTAAAGTACCAGGGGGCAGGGTAAGAAGTAATAGGTTAAAGAGAGATTCAACCTAAAAGTAAGGAGAATATTTTTTATCTGTGAGAACACTTAATCAATGGAATAGCTTGTTTTCCAAAGTTGTAGGCATTCCACCATTGGAGGTTTTTTTAAAAAAAACAGAATGAATGAATGAATGAATGAATGAATGAATGAATGAATGAATGAATGAATGAATTTCACTGGAATGGTATAAGGCAGTGATGGCTAACCTTTTTTGGCTTACGTGCCAAAAGCGGGGGGAGCGCAGTGGGGGGTCGCGCATGGGCGTGCCACACCCATAATGCTATGTGCGCAACCCCCTGCTTTTGGCATGCTTTTTCTGCCCTCCCCAGGCTCCAGAGGCTGTCTAGGAGCCTGGGGAGAGTGAAAACAGCCTCCCCCACCACTTCCAGAGGCTTCAGGAGCTTCCCTAAAGCCTCCAGAGGGCAAAAAATGGCCTCAAAAGAAGGCCTAAATCAGCTGGCCAGCACACACATGTGCGCCGGAGCTGACAGGGCAATGCCTCGTGTGCCCTAAGAAATGGTTCCATGTGCCACCTGTGGCACCCATGCCATAGGTTCGCCATCACGGGTATAAGGTATTCTGCCTTGAGCAGGGAGTTAGACTAGAAGACCACCGAGTTCCCTTCCAGCCATATGATTCTAGGTTCAAAGTCTGCCTGTTTAAAGATAATAGGAATTTATCACTCTCTGGTTGATTGTTTCTCTTTCAGAATAACTCTCGGCCAATAGTGGCTTGGGGCAAATTATGCAATTGCCCAGGACCCTCTTGATCAGGGACCCCACACACACACTTTTGTCATACTTTTGATTTTTTTAAAAAGAAAAATAAAGTCTAGAGGGAACAATTTGCAGGTCTCTTTTCCTTAGCCAGATAACCAGCTATACCAATATATTGTATGGTGACATTAGAAACAACATATTTTCAGAAAGTCCTCATTCATTGTAGCTTGGGGACTTTCAAGGACACGGTGTTTTCTTGAGCCCCCAAAACTACCACAACTTAAAGCATCTACTCAACTGAACCACAATTTAAATGAGAGAGAATTGTCTTCAAAAAAAATAGATGCAGTCTATCATTTTCACAGCAAACAAAGTAAGGTGTTTCAGACTGTGCTGTACAGGACTAACACAGGCTGTAAATTCAGCATTACTATGTTTTGTGCTAGCTCCAAAGGAAAATATGCCTTTAATACTGACTGTTCTCTATATCACTCATAGAAAACCCTCAAAACTACAGTATATACTTCTCCTAGAAACATAGGCCTTCGTACAAGGATTGAAACAAATCTTTCAGAATTAGAAGTCATAGAATGATAGAGTTGGAAGGTTTCTTGGAGGTCTTCTAGTCCAACCATCTACCTGACACCATTCCAGACAAATGGCAACTCAATCTTTTTTTGAAAACCTCCAGTGATGGTGCACCCACAATTTCTAGTGGCAAGTCGTTCTAGTGATGAATTGCTCTCACTGGCAAGAAATTTCTCCTTAATTCTAGTTGGCTCTCTCTTTGTTATGCTTCCATCTGTTACGTCTTGTTATGCCCTCAGGTGTTTTGGAGAAAAAACTAATCTTCTTGCTTATCCCATTGTTTCTGTAGGATAGGCTACACTGACTTCATCTTCAAAATTTCATTAAGTGTGATGCCTCTAAAACAAAATAACACACTGTAACATTAACTGAGATATTATGATATGCGAGAGAGCTAAATAAATCCTTACACTTGAATTTTCCCGTTGACATCCCCCAAAAATGTAACTCATCTGGATCGCACATCAAAATGTCTAAATCATTTTGTGTTCCTAAGCCATTTGTCCATCCATCCATCCATCCATCCATCCATCCATCCATCCATCCATTAATAAAATCATAGAATCATAGGGTGAGAAGGGACCTGGGAAGTCCCTAAGCCCCCTACTCGGGGCAAGAATTCTCTTTTCAGTATAAACAAAACTACATATATTAAGTTAATAGGATCAGATATCCTCTGTGCAATAGTGATTGTTAAGATACGAATGACTTTCGAGGCCTAATAGATGTGCGACCTAACCTGTATGGAGCCATTCCAGTTTCTCTATGGCCTGCGCAGGGCCTGGAATAAGTGACCGCTCACTGTGATCCTGCTGCTGACCGCAGAGCTGATTGAGTTGCCAGGACAAGACTGCTGGAGCGGACGATAGAGTGAGATTAAAGACTCCCATCTCACAGCAACTCTGCTCAAGCCTGCAGTTCCCCCCACTGCTAAAGCCAATGAGAAATCAAGGGGAGATGAAACAAAAGAGCTTCCCTTCCCAGCAACTGTTTGCGTATATCAGTGAGCCATGGGTGTGTGAATATATCCCGTGTATTTGCATGGCTGTGTGCTGTGGGGTGGTATGAATGTTATGCCCCCACCATATGGGCTCCTCCTTGCTCAGTGCAGGAATCCTTTAAATGCATTGCTGCCAGATGTAAAAAAAAAATCAATCCATGTATTAAGCTATACTCATTAGTCCTGTTCACTCAACAAGATTAGTCACGGAGAGAAAGATGCTGAGTGAACATCCTACCTAGCCAAATAACCCAGAGGGCATTCATTTTAACCAAAACAGCCCTGGGACTGTTTGGGGTGGTGATGGTAAAGGAGCTCCTTTGTATGGGGCATTGTTTGAGCCGTTGACCAGGGGATTAATTACCCACTGCCCCCACAAAACCCTAGACAGGCAGGCAAAAATGGTGCCTCGCTAAGGACTCCAGCTCTGTCATCACTTTAGCTTTCAGTACCGCCACAGAAACATGAGGTGGTGAAAAAAGGAGCAGACGAGAAAGACAGCGAGTGGGTAACCTCCTGGACTTGGTCCACAATACTGTCAGCTCCAGTCAGGCCACTGAGGATTTTGTTCTTAAGAAATTTCACAACAATGAGGTGAGAAGGCCAGCAAGTGACAGCTTCCATTCTCATTTGTGGTGAGTAGGAGGACTTAGCGAGTATCTGCTCCTCCACTGGATAGATCATTGGAGACCGTGCTCTCTGGAGGTACAAAGATGAACCCATTAGCTAGAGGAGCAACTAACTGGGTCAGCTGAATGCAAACAGGACTGTGGAAAATGGAGGGAAGCATAGCCTATGTAGTGCTGATGTCCCTTTCACATATGTATATATTAAATCGTAGCAAATCCTGTCCTCTGAAAAGTCCTGCTGTGTGTTATTTGCGCTCACAGAAATTCTCTGTGCAACATAAATAATGATAATGGTCATTCCATGTTTTTCCCCACTTGCAAACATTTCTGCATGTAATCTAAGTTAAAGAATTGGCACAGAGCAAAGAGAGAAGAGGAGGAGGGGAGGTCAGGGAAAGGAAGGCACAGAATCTCACTCGAAACGAGCCAACAATTTTTTTTCATGGAGAGACAACACAGTTCCTTTTTTTTGTATTAATATACTATGAACGTTATCCATTGGTGGGGATATTGCTCATTTTCAAACATTAAGCTGGTGATTCAAATGCCACATCATAGCCTCAGGCAAAGGATAAGGTTCCTCTTCAGGAAATTCTCTGAAGTATCTGGCAGCCTGGCTAGATTTCGTGGGTGTGTATGGTACATCCAGAGGGCACCGGTTTGGGAAGGCTGGGCTTGAGAATTAGATGATGGGTTAAACAAGAAGTTGTTTCTGTCTAATTCCCCGGCCATCACCCTCCCTGCCCCAAACTTTATCGCTGTTAATCTAATGTAGCCAATTTTAAATGAAGAAGCTGCCCTCCCCTGACATGAATCTCCCTGTGGCACTGAAATTAAATGTAGACTATAATTTGGCATTTGAGAAGTGAAAGGGATGGTGGCCCTAAGGGAGAAGATAACAGCTTGGCTCTTTGTGTTAAAGAGCTGTCTGCAAGCCTCAAACTGCAGAATGAGATTTAGACTGCTCCTGGGCAGGCTGCCAAACCCAGGCACTTGGCTGCAGGCACAACAACGTCTCATTTATACCAAGGAAGTCTGGCTGGGCGGTGCACTGCACCACATAGGTTTTTCAATACCGTCGGATAAAATGGGTCATCTGGCTTTGTGGCTAAATGGGGATGTGCTCCGTGAGCGCTGGCATCATCCAAAGCAAAATCTGGTCTCCAGAGTGAGGTCTAGTTTCTAATGTAAGGTTTGGGAAGGCTGCTGGAATTAGAGGGACCAAAGGCTTTCCTGGGGTGAGGCGTATATTGTATGGGGTAATTGCTATTATTGGTGTTATGGCATCCCTGCAATTTTGGATTGTTACTCAGGTTTACCTCAGACTGCCTGTATGTGGTGTCATTCTGGCAGGCTGACTGGATTTCTTTTCTTCCAGAAGTTCAGTAAAGCCAGCAGTTGAAAACCGACCTCCCTGTCCATTATTTGATGAGGAGAAAAGACAACAGTGATGACAAAGTGGGATTGTAAAAAAAAGCCTTTCAAGTCTCACCTTGTCACCAGAGGAAGAGAAAGAACAGTAAAAAAACAAACAATGGCTCACAGTGAGCAGAGACAAAGGGAAAAGAGCACAGTAGGTTGTTTACTTTTATTAGGAAGATTAATGTGTTTGTGCCACAGATGACTGGACGTTATTTGCAGAGACTTGAACCATTTTTGAAGCAAATGTGATAGTTGTTGGGGAAAAAAGGGAGGGGGTCCGTTTTGTTGAATGTCAATGGGAGGCAAAATATGCAGTCTATTAAGAAGCTAAAGGACCTTAAAAAACCTGTGTAGTTTAATTTTCCACAACTAATAGAAAATAACATATGAAGGTAAAAGCCTCCATGACGTTACTGACCGCACATCAATCCCCAACCACCCCTGACCCACCAGCAAACTCAAGACAAGGATGCAGAGAAACCACTTAAACCTTTCTGCCCAGGTTGACATTTTTGGGCTGCAATTGATTAAGTGCATCTCGCATAAGGAAATAAGTTGATATCAGCAGTATAAATAAAACCATAAGAAATCATCTCATGATGTGGAAATCCTTTATGTACACCAAAATGTCTGAGACCCATCTTCAACCGATACAAAAAACCAGTGGTGGGTTTCTGCAGGCTCGCACCTACTCGCGAGAGCCGGTTGGTGAAATTTAGAGAACCGGTGAGAGGGGGTTCCACCGGCGTACCTGGAAGTAAATCTGGCCCGCCGCTGCCAGTGACCCAACGGGAAGAAAAGGAAAGGAAAGGAAAGGAAAGGAAAGGAAAGAAAGAAAGAAAGAAAGAAAGAAAGAAAGAAAGAAAGAAAGAAAGAAAGAAAGAAAGAAAGAAAGAAAGAAAGAATTTATCATCACAATTGAGTCCAAAATTTTGGTTGCTAAGCAAGAGCGTTGTTAAATGAGTTTCACCACATTTTAAAAGGTGGCCACTCCCACCCTGTCACATGACTGCTAAGCCACGCCCACAAAATAGGCCACACCTACAGAGTAGGTTCTAAAAAATTTGAAACCCACCACTGCAAAAAACACACAGTATCTATAACACATCCCACAGGGTGAGAAGATGGCGTTTTCTCCCAGACCCAGTGCAAGACCCCCAAGGCCTCTGCTAACAAAGACTCGACCCCTCGGCAAATATTTCCAAATTTTGTTTTCAAAAAGTGGCCAACTTCAAGCTCTGAACTGTGTGCTTATTTTGCTGTTGAATAAATTCTACCTCCCCTTCAAGCAGGCATCCTCTGCTTACTTACCCAGCTGGGGAACGTATCAGGACTTTTTTCTAACAATTCATATGGCATCAAAATAATTATTGATGGTAGAATATTCAGATTTCATAAGTACAAAGAGAAAGAAGGCAACCCATTGCAAGATATGCAGTGGAAACTTAAAAAAAACTATCGGAACACTGCAAATTTGATGAAAGGCTAAATGATACATTGGAAAATTGGCCAATCTGTGGAATTTTGAAAGAAAGCATTTTAAAAGGGACTTAAAACAGAAGTAGATTTAACATAGACAGGGCATTTAAAATTGCTGCTAGAGAGCTACAAGGAGTAAAATTTAAACGTGAATAGACTTGTAATAGCATTCAAACAGTCAGTAATGGATCGAAATGAGCTGTGTTATTATTGAGGCAGAGTTCACGAAACCCCAGTGCAAAGCAGATTTAAAGGAGAAGCCTGCAGAAAATGCAGTAAGTGGCAGAGACAGTCTGTCATTCAGAGAAAAGCAAATAATTTGCTAGAGGTAAATAATCCAACATTACTTTAAAAGGAGCACAATGGAATGCTATTGATTTAGAATTTGTTGGTGAAAGTGAAACAGAAATAATTAACCTTGAAATCTATAGCATAAGAGTTTAAATGAAATCAGCAGTGTAGCTCATGAAATGAATGGCAAAGCTGAATCAATGCAGTTGTATGTTGGTTCTGCTCCAGCGGTTATATATCACAGTATGAATGTCAGCTGCATTTCAGAGATAGTAAACAAAATCCATCAGAAGTACAACTAAAAACTTATATAAGAGAAATGATCATTCTCACTATATTGATACCTCTAACTTCAACATAGTATAATTATATATACTGAAATTAAATGCTATGGCCCAGCATTCCAGGTGGATTGGGATTATCCAAGGAACCTGCAGGTGGATTAGGAGTCCCATCAACAGTCTGTGTGCTATATTCTGTACAATGGAGGCCATTGAAAAGGTATTGGATGATACTGCACCTGTATTCAAATATGACATTGGCCACTCAAGCACACCAAAGGAAAAAAAAATAGTTCATCTAGGCGTTTCAGTCAAGTAAACAAGAAAAGACCTATTCCTGACACTGCCTTTTGTTTGACCAACAAAAAAGACACAACAGGATGCATCCACTTTGGGGGTGGGAGGTGCTTTAATGCCCTGGAACATTAATAGCAAGGGCAAAAAAGATTAGAGACCGCAATGTCACCTCAGAGGTTTCCTCAATATCTCTGTGCCTGGCATGCTTTTCTCATTTGTTATAAGGACATACAAGAATGGCAGTGATAGTCTTTATGTCTCTGAATCCACCCCAGGAATTGTACCCCTCACACCCTACACAACCCCAGGTCTTCAAACACATTGCTCTGAAGCATTTCACTTTCCAGATCAATTTTATAGGCCACCTGGGTTGGCAACCACCTATCTTCGTTTTACCTGAGGGGATTTTAACCTTACTGCAAAAACTAAATAGCAGTTGTATTTAAGATGTCAGAGAACTATTTTAATATACGTTTGCTGTAACAGATTAGCACCAAGTAGAATATTTGTAGCTGAATCAATATTTGAAGGGTGAGTCAACCTTGAGCCTGGTGAGATTTGAACTGCCAAATTGCAGGCAGCCGGCAGGCAGCAGAAGTAGCCTGCAGTACTGCCTTCTATCCACTGCACCATCACGGCTCAGTAAAGGCTGCTCCATTCTTCATATCAATAATGATCAAGAATGGCAGTTTTCCAAGTCATAATCCTAGCTCTTTGAGGATCAGGAAAGACATGAAGCTTTAAATAACTGCGCTCCTGTTGTCAAGGATCTACCACAAGAGCTAACACTTCTCATCATTTGTGAGTCTGAAGGATCCATGCCTATAGTACAGTGGTGGGTTCCGGATCCCATCACAACCAGTACACTGTGACAAGGCCGGGGATCCACCATGGGCATGCGTGCTGCACATGCATGCGCACCCACTGCCCTGCAACACTCCAGCTACTGGATGGAAGTTGCACAAGCCACCATATGCTGCATGTGCATGCGCAAATGACCCTGTTAGCTCAAATAGAGGTAAGGAATGATGGCAGGTGGGTGGGGCCTCGAAAGCATTGTTCCGGTACAGTGGCCGCTGTTCCCAGCTGTCATCGGTACACCTGTGTACCACCCGGAACCTACCACTGCTGCAGTGCCTGCTTGAAAAGTGGCAATGACAATGGAGCATGCACTTCGATGTTGCCTTTGTTTCTACTAGAGTACAAGGGGGAGGAGGAAGAAAAAGAGGAAGAGGAAAGTGTCATCTTTTCCTCAATTCTGAGACCTCCAAGGAAGTTAAGATGATGCATGGTTCAGCCCTAAATATCTGAGATACCTGTGATATAAACTGCTAAGAATCCACAAGGTTCAGTTAACATATTGAATGGATGTCTCTTTTTCCATAGGGTGTTAGGAAATCTAAAGAAATTTAAAAGATCACTAGTAATAAGTGGGTTATATCTGCTTCTTAAAGTACTGGTTCGTTGAAAGGCAGCAATTTCATCAAACATGCAGTAGCTTCAGAAAATTCCTTCAAAGACATGCAGAGGAATGGTCACTCTCTGTCTAACATCACAATGTCCACGTCTTCATAAACAGAGCTATGACTTGGGATCAATTGGGGACTTCAGCTTTAAAGTTGGCATAGTGCCTGAGAGTCACACAAGAGTTGTAAGGAAATGAAAGTACATTTTTAGAGGCAATACCTCTTCTACACACAGGATTGCTACCACTATAGAGGAGATAGTTTGCTGGGGAACTGCTGGGGAACATCCTTAGACAAACTTTCTTCTACAAAGATCTATTCAAAGTATACATGAAAGAATCTCATTGCACCTTAAAGGATTGAATAGAGTTCTTGCTAGCAGCTTTGTTTGAACAGAGGCCTTATTTTGAACTGCACAAAGGACAGCAATGATGTATCTGCAAGACACAGGAATTCTTTTGGCCCTTCTTTCATATAAATAGCATTAGTCATCTCTCATTTTCTGTCTGAGATACAAATTCTCTGCTTACCTGAGATAACATGATGTAGAATTTATATTGGCAGTGGCTAAAATGCTTGGGGCTTATGCTATGAATTGTGTGTAGGAAATTGTCTATATTTATTCTCTTACACAAATTAGAACTTTATGTCACTCAATACATTGGCAGGTGGGCGGGTGGAAGGAAGGAAGGAAGGAAAGCCTTCCTTCAGGATTCCTACAGGAATTCCTACAGGATTCAGTGTAGAATTTCCTGGTACAAGAGGGCTAATAGCTTAATCCAGGGGTCAGAAACCCACGGCTCTGGAGTTGCATGTGGCTCTTTCATCCATCTGCTAGGGCTCCCTGTTGCTAATTGGTAAAAGGAAAATCTTACTGTAGGACACCACACCAGGAGGAGACTCTATGGTGAGGGAACTGGACTTCCGGTCGGCTCCAGAATTGAATGGGGGACTTCCAGCTAGGACCTTTGTGGCTCTTTGAGTGTTTAATGTTGCTGACCCCTGGCTTAGACAGTCAGAAAGGGTAGCAGAAAAATGCAAGGATGATCTCAATAAGTAATAAACAGTACAGTATAGTTAAATGGAGCCTTTGTGTTTAGAAGTGGCATGGGATACATTGTCGAGAACCATCAATACAAGAAATGTGTTTTTATTGGCCTTCCACTTGGGAATTTTTGAAGAACACTGGTTGGTCTTTGTGGAAATATTGATTCAGAAGGAGCACAATCTAACGCAGAAAATCTTTTCATAGTATGTTACAATTTTTCTGCATTAAGTACATATCCATGTAGATTTTCGTGACTTTCCATTGCTTTACCAATAAAGGAGAATATTTGTCGCTCAGGATTGAGATAAGGGCTCCTTGTTGCTCCCTGATCTTGCTTGTTTTCTCACAGACATTTTATTACTAATTTGGTAACATCATCAGTGCTAGTACTCTCTCTGATGATGTTACCTAGTTAGGGCAATGAAATATCTCAAAGAAAATAAGCAAGCTCAGAGAACACCAGCACCATTCATTCCATTGCTTTCTAAGATGTTTTTTTCAACTATTGTATGGATAGATTACCCTATTTTATGAATTTCCTTTGATTTCCCATATAAGCGCTAATCAAATTTGATTCAGTTTAACTTTTATAGATTAATCAGTCAATCAGAATAGAGCTGGAGGTCTTCTAGTCCAACTCCCAGCTCAAACAGGAGACCCTATACCAGTGATGGTTAACCTTTTCAGCACTGAGTGCTGAAACAAAAGCACATGCTAGAGTGTCGGAACCCGGAAGAGAGTAGCTGGCCACCACGCGCATGCTCACCAGCCAGCTGCTTTCTTCCAGGTTCTCTTTGCATGAAGACCACTTGACCAGCATGTGCCAGAACCCAGAAGAGAGCAGCTGTCCAGTGTGCATGCATGCGACAGAACCTAGAAGAACAGCAATGGTGAATGTGCCCGTAGAGAGTGCTCTGCGTGCCACCTCTGGCATGCATGCCGTAGGTTCACCATCACAGCCCTATACCATTTCAGACAAATGACTGTCCAGTTTTTTGTTAAAAGCCTCCAGTGATGAAGCGCCCAGAACTTCTGATGCAAGCTGTTCCACTGGTAATTGTCCTCACTGTTAGGAAGTTTCTCCTTAGAATCTTGGAAAGATTAGTTATAGTTGATTAGATGCAGCCAACTGCTCTTGCTACATATTAAGCAAACATACTCCATAGCTTGCTCCTTTTAGAAAGGAGGATAGATCAGTTATTGATTGTTAACATTACCACTGTCTAGCAGGCATTATGACATTCTAGGATCAGAGGAATTGTGCTCTTGGACCCCAATTGCTGAGAAGTTTAAGTGGGAAATTATTGCTCTCATTTTCCACTAGTGGGATTCCCAGGAGTCTTTGGCTGGCCATTGTAAGGACAGTCTGGATAAAATAGGTTCTTGGTTTTTACTAGTGGGCTTTTCTCATGTTCTTAACAATCCAGCCAGCACTTGGCCCCTCTGCTTTCCCACGCTTTATTTCACAAGTCATGGGTTGTCATGACAACAGAGATAGCACTTGCTAGCAAACCTCAATTACTTGTTTATTAAACTACATGCAGAGAAGAGCCCTCTAACAGGACATGGCACTAAGAATCATTTTGTTACTATCTTATTTTATTGATATACTACCCTTCTGTCAAGGAGCTCAGTGTGTTTTATGTGATGGCCATTTCCCACCCATTCAACAGAGTCTTGCAATAGATTGGGATGAGCCATGCTTGATAAGCTACTTCTGAACCCCGAAAGGGATAATTCATACAACCTCTTTACATCACATTTCCTTGTCCCACGTTTCCTTAGGACAAATTCAGGATTCTCTTTATCTCACCAGATTTCTGTTATACTCGTAATTTCTGTACCAACCTGCCTTTAATCCAGCTGAGACAATGTGTCTCTCTAGCCCAGCATTGTCAACAACAATAATTCTCTGGGGTTATAGGCTGGAGGTTTGTTGGACGTGAAATATGTCATGCCTACCCTCTGCTACCCTAAAAACCAATCCTTCCCTAAAAATTTCCCAATTTATTTTCAGTCCATGAGAGTGATTACATGATGCTCTCTACTTGAGTAAGATAGACAGGCCATTTACAGAGCAACACCATGCGACAATATGCCCTGTTTTTCTTCTTCCTGTGAAACTGAGCATGCAACTGGAAAGTATGTTACTTGCCATGTCTGGCCATAAAAGGGAGGGAAGGAAACGAGAATCAGCGTTAAGAAAATAAATGAAGATGCAGCTTGTCTTTTAACCAGAAGCTTGTTGTAGAAGCTGGCTGATTTAGGACACTTCCCCTCCCCCCTCACACATTAGCACAGAGAACATTCATAATGACATCCTTTTAAAAATGTTTATTACTACAAAGCAGCATATCATGCGGACAAAAATTCAGCATAGGAACAGCAAGGGATGATTGCTATTGTTGCTGAAAATTGGCATGAAGTGGAAGCAAGTTGGGGAGGATGCATGCAGCCCGCAAGGGGCTGACCCCGCTGTAGACTCTGGATGGAAGTGGACGGAAGAGTGTACTCATGAATGACTGTAAAGGGCTCTTAATTGCACTAGGCTGGCATCGGGTGGGGGCGTTTTTATCTTTGCTGCTCGTCTGGGAAATGCAGCTCAACTTAGATTGGAGTATAATGCCAAAAAAGGAAATATTATATTTAAAGACAGTATCCTATCCAAGTAGCAAAACAAAGTTAATAAAGCTGAATTGATTTGCTGATTTTTTTTTTTAAACCTTGTGTGGAGAAGTCTAGGAACAGCAGAAGCTGAAAATACCATGCAGAGGCTTAAAATCCAAAGCTCTATTGTCACACAATTGGCTTGAAAAGCATTTTCCACAGACATTGTATGAACACAGTCCTGGAAATGCAGAGTTCCTAGCAGGGAGTTCTCTGCAGAATTCAGCACATGGCGCTTTTTAATCTTTCCAATGTGATTATGCTCCATTCCTCGAACAGCAGGAGAGAACATCAATGCTGTCTTTTTTTACTGCTGGTCATGCCAAGCGGCAGCCTCTTTCTATTTCCCAATCAAGGACATTGCAAGTGCACAGATGTGGGGCTATACCTTATTTGGGGGGGGGGGGAAGGGAGGGAAACCCACAGGTATCTAGCTGAAAGTTATCAAGTATAGCAACCTTTTTACTTGTAATATTTTTTAGCAGCCATTAGATGTCTCTAAATGCTGTGCCCTAGAGCCGTCTAAAAACAATGGAGCAAATAAACAAAAGGCATTTTCTGATGATTTTTTTTGATTATGCAACCATTTCATTCATGGAAATGTAGAGGGACTCAGATGACATCACCTATTTGTAAGCTTTCCATGCTCTCCTACCACAAGCTTTCAAGAAAAGAGAAGAACAATCATTAAAGAAAAACAATGACACTGAAACTAAAATTCTTTTCACTGTTAGAGCTAATATCCACCTCATCTCCCTGGGAGAACTAGAAAACTGCAGAGGTGGGTTTGTCCCAATTCGGATCGGTTCGGCTGAATAGGTAGTAACTCAGCCGGACACGTGAAGGTACCGGTTCTATCCTCGGCGGCGCCATCTTGATTTTCTGCAAAAAAAAATTGGGCACTGAACTGGTTGTAATGCCGGCAGGAACCCACCTCTGGAAAACTGGATATTATGATTACTTAGGGCTATCACATATGGACTGCAAAAATCTGGATCACTGCTAGATAGCAATAACAATAGCAGTGCTTTACAGACCACTCTAAATGGTTTACAGACTCAGCTTATTGCCCCCAACAATCTGGGTCCTCATTTTACCTAGCTAGGAAGGATGAAAGGCTGAGCCAAGCTTGAGCCCGTGAGAATCAAACTGCTGGTAGGCAGCAGAATTAACCTGCAATGCTGCGTTCTAACCACTGTGCCACCAGGGCTCGTGACAGCACAAGTTAGAGTTTTCTGTTATCTCCTCCTATTCAAAGAAGCATAGTAACAGTTTACTATTCCTCTTCCTAGTGCAGTTCCTAGGAACCTCTGCATTTTAGATAAGGATTTTTTATTTTATTTTCTAGAAACTCTTGTTCTTCACCTTTAATCAGTCCTTGTAGACAGATGAATTAATAATTAGGAAATATGTCTATTATAATGCAACCCTATTCCCATGCTCTCCTACTGCAAGCTTTCAAGAAAAGAAAAGAACAACCATTAAGGAAAAAATGCTACTGAAGCTAAAAAAAAATCATTGCTAGTGCTAATACAGGTCTTTCCTTCCCCATGCTCTGGCTAAGTTCACAAACTGATCTAAGTCATGGTTTGTTGATTATAGCCTAACTGGCTGGGCTGAGATATCACTGTCTATCATAAAACATACCTTGCAAACTACAATGGCTACATTTTTAAAATCAAGCAAACGACACTAGAGCTTAGTGTAATGTGAACACTGCATACTTGATATTAGGTAGACAAATGTTCAACTTGGACTAGAAAGACTTAGACCAAAATCATGTTCAGAGAATGTTTCTCCCTGAGTTTCTGAGGATTTTCGGCACTCTTCATCTTCTTTCATTACCAGTTGGTCTTTTCCCTGAGCCATCCACTACTTCTTAGTCTTATCCCAGAGGTGCTTTTTCAGGAGGCAAGTGGGCTTTCTTGTTTGAACAAAGAAAAATAAAACAGTCCAGTTGCCTCTTGAAAAATCACTTTTGGGATAACCATAACCTGGATGACTGAGAATCTCCATTGACATTTCTCAGTCTTAGTTACGTCACCATTAGTAACTCTAACCTAAAGTGGCATATTATTGTACTGTGAAAGTACATAGATGGTGTCTTTAGTGAATAATCTTCTCAGATGGAAGATAATCAGCTGGAGAAGATTATTGTGAAAGTTGTGAAATCAAATCTTTAATATGGTCATAGACCAGCATAAGGAGAGAGGGATAATATAACAAGTATATATAAAAGATGCATCAAAATCTAATTTTAAGAAAGCTAAAAGATATAAAATGTATACATAAAAACAAGATTCTAAAAAATAACCTAAAGGGAGGGGTAGAAATCCTAGATGCATATAGAGAAGCATAAAAATTAATATATACTAAACTAAATCTATCACAGTACAGAACAGTCATGAATAACAAACTAATTGCTCAATAAGCCTAATTTATGGCACAGGTTTTGATCTAAAATCTGATGGGTTTTAAGAGCTGTTGTGCCGAATCTGGCAACATTATATGGGGTAGCAGGGTTAGTATCTGCTAATAGCAGGGAGGCATAGAATTGCCCTGTGTGTCCTGGGTATTTAATGGTAGCAGTGGTAGGGTGAAACTAGTACAGGTTCTGGAGAACCGGTAGCAGAAACTTTGAGTAGTTTGGAGAACTGGCAAATAGGCTGCCCCTGCCCCCACTGCCTCCCAGCCTCCTGTTGACCTGAACATGATAATGGAGAATGGAGCTGGAAATCAGGTTAGTGGGGTGGGGAGGGAACGGGGATTTTGCAGTATCCTTTCCTTGCCACTCCCACCAAGCCATGCCCACAAAACCGGTAGTAAAATAAAATTGAATTCCTGAAGAAGGCGGAGCTACTCGCGCCGGCACAACCAGAGGTCTCTAAGCTGCAGGGACCCCAGTCGAACTTTTGTCTCCCTCGTGGTTCGATAGGAACCTAAGCTGTCCTGGAGGGGCAGTGATCAGGAAGCAAGCTTTTCTGGATACAGAGATATTGCAAGATCTCTGTCTGACACGAAGAAAAGCTTCTGAAGGGTGACGGAAGGGACCCACTCCTGCGGGGTGATAAGGTGACGAGAGAGTTTCCGAGCTGAAAGGAACTTTAAAGTGAAAGTGAAAAACACCTGGAAGGTATGCTATCTTACTTTTGAAACACTTCACAAAGAAACTTTTTCTTCTTTACTAAAACTTTGTATTCTGAAATAAGCGGCGGACTTAACCGAATTGACAGATTTATCCTGTTAATAGAACTTTTTGAAATGTTGGACTGAAGCGTAAGAACAAAGAACAGAGCCATTTCCGCTTGCGCTGAAAGAGAATGATTTATGGCTGATTTATTTATCATCTTTTCTGTTTAATCTACTTTACTTAAAATCTGGAAATTTGGACTATTTCTACAATCTTAAGGAATATTTGTGAAACTTTATTGTGCATTTTTAAAACTTAAACAAGGACTATATTTTATTTTACTTTGTTTCTGCCCCTCCTCTAACAAAGAAGTTCCTAAGCTACTTTGTTACATTCTGTTGCCTCCAGCAATTGTTTGTGGATTGTTGATGGGTACTTAAGAGCAGTTAAGCTCTCTGATACACTAAAGAAAGCCAACAAAGAGGAGGCAATTAGATCTATTCTTTTAGCTTGTGGATTTGTCAGTACGTCCACACATATCGATATATATACCAAAGAAAATCAGGAGCTTTTGGCTGAAATTTTGAATGAAATAAAAAGATTAAATGATATATTTGATAGAAAGCCATTTACTATTTTAAGCAAAGACCAATTGAAGATTCTAGAAATTAAAAAAATAAAAGAAAAAGAGGAAAGTGAACAAGATAATGAACTTAATTTAATTGAAGAGGACGATGATGATGCAAACCTACTAAATCATGGGGAAACAGCAGAGGAAGGGACAACATCTAAAGCGCATCAGGAGGTTATCAGGAATTTGGATCTCAGCTTGACCGGCAAGAAGAAAAGAGAAAAGAAGAAGAAGAAAAAAAGGAGAAATCTTTCCAGGAACAAACTTGACATTTAAAAGCAAACAATATGTAAAAGGAGTTGGTCAGCATTATGATGGGACAGTTATATCGGATTGTAAAATGCCAAAAGAGGTTGACAAAGGACCTGGGAAAGAAAATAAAAAGAGACTGAAATCACAAATTATAGAAGAGACAAATTTAATCCACCACTGGAAAGACACTGGTTGAAAAGGGAAATTATTATCCCTTGAAGAGTAATAACCAGCCAAGCTGTGTGTTAAATATCATCAAAGGATTATTAGTTAATTGACTGCAAATAACTATAGACATTTGTAACAAGATTAATTTATAATGAATGTCTTGGTTAATGATACACATTTACTTATCTATAGATGTAAGATGCTATTAGATACTATTGAAGAACTATAGAATAATGGAAAAATGATAGTTAATTCTGATAAAATGGGAATTGTTATATTTAGATGATTAATAATTAATCAATTATTTAGATGGTTATAATGTTGCTGGAAAATTATTATTTAATTAATAACTACTTATAAAGCTCAAGATTGTTTTACATTATACTACTATGGAATTTATATTGTTATGACAAGACTAAATAAGGGATGTTAATAGTTAGACAGGCTTTAAAGACACTCTTAAAGAAGAAATAGATCGATGTTAAAATATTTGATTAGAACTGTGGATATTGATATTAAGCTACATGATAAATTATTAGATCTAAAATTCATAAAATGAGATTACTTTTAAAAAATAATTATTCATGAGCACCAGGTTAAAATATTCTTTAAAGGATACTATCTAGAGTGAACTTTTTTTTTTAATCCATTTTTTCTCTCTCTCTCCCTCTTTGTTGGCCTTATAAATAGAAAGCCATTATATAATCATACTGTATATAAAAGGATGTTAAAATGATTAGTAAGATTAGGGTTGAGATATAAGAATTGTAATAATTAGGAGCTGGGTATATCTAGTTTGATGAAGAGAAGGACCAGGGGAGACATGATAGCAGTGTTCCGATATCTCAGAGGGTGCCACAAAGAAGAGGGAGCCAAACTATTCTCCAAGGCAGGGGTCCCCAACCTTTTTTGCACCAGGGACCGGTTTCATTTTAAAGAAAATTCCGCGGACTGGCCGGCGTAGAGGGAGAGCGGGGGGGAGGGGGAATAGGCGGCGCATGCGCATGCGGGGGTGGGTGGGTCAGCTCACTCGCCCCTCTAGGGCCCCCAATGTGTGAGCGGCCGAACCTGCGCTCTCCCGCCCCCAGTGCGCGTTCAGCCCAGGGGGCTGCCCCGTCCCCCCTCCTCCTCCTCTCCAGCCCTGCGGCCCGATTCCTATCAAGCCACGGACCGGCACCGGTCCGCGGACCGGGGGTTGGGGACCCCTGCTCCAAGGCACCTGGGGGCAGGACAAGAAGCAATGGGTGGAAACTAATCAAGGAGAGAAGCAACTTAGAACTAAGGAGAAATTTCCTGACAGTTAGAACAATTAACCTCTGGAACAGCTTGCCTCCAGAGGTTGTGAATGCCCCAACCCTGGAAGTCTTTAAGAAGATGTTAGATAGCCATTTGTCTGAAATGGTATAAGGTTCCTGCCCACGCAGGGGGTTGGACTAGAAGACCTACAAGGTCCCTTCCAACTCTGCTATTGTATTGTATAATCGACACAAAAAATAAGTGATAACATTGGAAGAAATTTATAGAAATCTGTGATGAATTGATAACCTGTTATGGGAATGGCTTTTTGATGGTTTTTCTTTCTTTTTTTCTCTCTGTGAAGTTTGTATTATTTGTGTTTATGTTAAAAAAATTAAAAAAATATTATTAAAAAAAATTGAATCCCACCATTGGACTAGTACTGTATATGTGCCTCTGTATACAGGCAGTGGAGGAGTACTTGCTGTGTTGTTTCTGTATGTCCAGAGTCACAGGGAGTGGAAGCAACGGTTCTAACTAATGGCCATACTTGACAGATCATGGCATTTTGGCTGTAGTGGTATTAAAAAAAAAAGAGATTAACAGTTGTACAATTGTCTACTAATGAAACCATCTATTAAACTATCTATTTGGGTGTTTTTTTCCACTAGCAATTTCACTCTCTATTAAAGCCAATAATAAGTAGATCAAAATCAAATCATTAAAAAAATCAAAATTCAAAGCATAAAGCACAAATTAAAGCACAGTAATGAAACAATATTGTCTAATGAGTATACCTTTCTAAATAGAATATTATTCTATTGCCAGAACAAAAAAAAACATGTTTCTCAATAGAAAAAAAAAATTAGTTACCTTGACTTCTGATAGCAGGAAGTTATATCACTGAGGAGCAGCTACAGAGAAAGCTTTTAATATAGGTGGGGCCAACATCTCCTACATTTTAAAAGATCAATAGGCTAGTAGACTGAACTGTATTTCATTTAACAGAAAACAGAGTTGGAAGGGACCATGGAGGTTTTCTGGTCCAACCTCCCTACTCAAATAGGAGACCTTATACCAGTGGTGGGTTTCTAACCGCATGCGCAAAATGCCCTCTCAGCAAACTGGTAGTAAACTGGTTTTTATTGTTGTGCATGCACAGTTGACTGAAAACTGTTCTGCGCATGCGCAGAAACATGCTAGTGATGGCAGAAGAGACCAGGGAACCAGTTTGGGGGCATGGCAGTCCTGGGTCACTGCCAGTTCCAGCAACACAGACCACTATACCACTACGAGTTCAACTGAACTGGGCCAAACCGGTAGGAACCCACCACTGCCTTATACCATTCCAGGCAAATGGATGTCTTCTTAAAAACCTCCAGGATGGAACCCCACACAACTTCTGGGTGCAAACTGTTCCACTGGTTAATTGTTCTCACAGTTAGGAAATTTCTCCTCAATTCTATGTTGCATTTCTCTTTAGCACTTAGCAAAAACACTTTGACTTACATCCTACTCCACAGTGGTTTACAGCACATTCTTAGCAGTTTACAATGTCAGCATATTTCCCCAAATAATTTGGGTCCTCATTTACCACCCTTGGAAGAATGAAAGGCTGAATCAACCTTGAGTCAGTCAGGATCGAACTCCTGGCTGTGGACAGAGTTAGTATGCAATACTGTATTCTAAACCTTATAACATCATGGTTACCTCCTCTTTGATAAGCTCCCATCCATTATGTCTTGTTCTCAGATGCTTTGGCGAATAGGTTGACCCCTTCCTCTAGTAACAGCCCCTCAAATATTGGAACATTGTTATCATGACACCCTAGTCCTTCTCTTCATTAGACTGTGCCTGATCTCTTTCTGCTTCGTGTCCTCTAATCATTGTTGTTGCTCTTCTTGGTACTCTTTCTAGAGTCCCAACATCTTTTTTGTACCATGCTTGCTGGACCTAAATTGTTTTGGACTTGATGGATCCTAACTAAGAGAACTGTGGAAATTTTTGAGGGACAATCTAATTTCAATAAATTCAACAGAGATGATGACTCAGGAGTCAGTGACTTCTTTCTGAACTTTATCTTTATCTTTATCGCTGCCCTGGGTCCTTGCAAGGAGAAGGGCGGGGTATAAATTTGAAAAATAATGAAAAATAATAAATTTATCTTTAATCGGATTTTTATACCGCTCTATCTCCCAAAAGGGAACTTTGCCACCACCAGCTTTCTGGCCTTGGCCCCTAGCAGCCTTCTCATTTCCGGCCCTAAAAAACCAAAATTAATGTACTTTCACCACAACCAGCCTTTTTACAGTTTGAGAAGTTACAGAGTTCAAATACTTCTGAAATGAGTATGTCTGCACTGTGAGGTATACTCCTTAAGAACTGAATTGGCCATAAACTGGAGCTAAAAGGAACATAATTACAAAAACTCTTTATTTTCTACCAATTATTTTGGTATCTGAACATTTGATGACAACTCTGATCATACGGTACTTGCATTTTTTCCAACTGCCTTGTAATGTGTAAATCTATTCTGCATCACTACCAAGACCTTGCCATTTGGGGGATATATATCTTAATCCTCAAAGGGAATGTAATCCTGAACAAGACAAGTTGATTGTGAACAGTCATTTGGCTTATTAAAGTATCTTGATCTTGTTTGCATTGAGCTTCAGTTCACTTGTCCGCCTTCAGTCCTTATTCAAAAAGTTAAATTTGAATGTAACCTGACTTTAGGCATTTTGATGAATTAGAAATAATGGATATCCAGCATATTGACAGTTCTAAATCTCTTAACAGAAGATCATTTATGTTATAATAGTAACATCACTTGTATTTGGACTTCAAAAAACATTAATATTGGCATGTTTAATATTAAAATGAAAGTGAAACATTAAACTTATTTGGGGGGGGGGGGTATGACTGAGTTCCACGAGAGTTTTCAGTCTTACCAGAGAAACCTTTCAGATTTTGAGTGAGAAAGCTGAGAGAGAATTTGTGAGATTTTGGCATTTAGGAGCAACATTTTGGGAAGAGATTGCTAAAATTTCCAAATGTTGTGACATTTTTAAAAAGTGCCTGAGCTATTATAAACTGGCATGTCAAACAATTGCTGAGTTTTGTTCTAAGGCAGGGGTGTCCAAACTTGGGAACTTTAAGACTTGTGGACTTCAACTCCCAGAATTCCCCAGCCAGCTATGCTGGCTGGGGAATTCTGGGAGTTGAAGTCCACAAGTCTTAAAGTTCCCAAGTTTGGACACCCCTGTTCTAAGGTTCTTCTTATAAGTTCTGTGAGAAGCCAAATTAGTGGAGAAATGTATCTCAAAATAAAATGCAAATATTAATCAACCTGAAATTGATTATAGTGATAGTCAATTGTGCTAGACTGTGGGGATTTCATTTATTCTGTTATACAAATTCGGGGGATAGAAAGTTTTCAGCCAATGGGAAGATGTCCCTCAAAACTAATATTGCACATGCACTGTTCTTCCAGTGAGTTGTACATCCAATCAAACAGTTATTATTAAGAGCCAATTAAACAGCTGAGTCCAAGTCTTTGAGAGCTGATTTGGAGGGGAAAAAATGAATGATTAGGGCCACCAGCTGAGGAAAGATATAGATCATCAGGAACAGATGAACAGAATACTTGGGAGAAAGAAGAAGCATTAAAGCACAAACAACAAGCCCTGAGGGGAAAAATGAGCTGAAATCAGGAGACTAATGGGATGCTGTGTGATTTAGGTGGCAAAGTTCCACCATAATGGAACTGAGCCAAAGTGTAGAAAAACTGCTTTGGCAGTAATGAGGCAGGGAGGAAATCTTTCTTTCTACAATTATAATCTTATGAGAAAGCAGGAATCTGATTTACCAAGAACCTGTGTGAATCTGAGGGAAACATAAGGTAGGATAATTTTTTATCAAATATAAAAGAAACAATTTGGTGGAGGAATTATGTGCAACATTCTTCATAATGTGAGGGACTCTTATGTGTGGAGTAAATAGGATCTGGCATAATACCATCCAGATCTCTCACTCCTTTTCCTGTCTTATACTCACATTCCTGAATGGCAGCACTGAGTTGAGAGAAGAAGTGGGAGATCTGGTTGGATTTATGTCAGTTTCTATTTACTCCACACATAAGAGTCCCTTGCATTATGGAGAACTTTTCAGATGCTTCATTAGCCATTTCTGAGGAAATGTCATCATGATATTAGTCCTGTGGAGGCAGCTTAAAGTGCTATTCAGTCATTCCAATTATCAAGTATTGTAGTGTTTTCCATTTCCTCCCAATCAAGTCTTGCTCTACAGCCTATGACACTTCACTGCTGCTGCTGATGACATCATAGGCTGGGAACCTCCCAATTCCTATTGGCCATTTTGCCTTATGATATATCCTCTAATTGTCTCTGGATGCTGTACTCCATAGTAATTTTGGCTTAGACCATCAGAGACACCAAACACTTGACTCCACCCTGCAACCTATCAAAGTCACCACACCCAACCACCACATAGTAGTTGTTTTTCCCACTTATAGGTGAGACTGAATGGAAGGGGAAATGGACCAACATGAATCCACTCAGCTTAGAAGATTCCCTTTTGTATCTGTGAGGACAACAACAGTTGCTAGCCTAGTCAATGAGTTTGGCTATCAGGAAAAAATAAATTCTGCTGGCAAATTTTCAGCAGAAAACCCTGAAGCTGGAGGAATGAGGAAGAGCCCTTAATTTCAGTTGTGACTAAGGAAGGATAATACCGCCCACATGCCATCCTTAATCCTTGATCCTGTAGTGAGCTATATAGGGTAAAGGTTTTAAGCTTTTTGCTTCGTCTTTCTGAAAAATAAATATTCATAGCAGAATTGTGTACTCTGAACTTCCCGAGAAGCTACAAATATTTTTTTTCCATACCATTTGTTAAGTTGTGGTAAAATAGTAAGGAATCCTCATACAGATTATCACAGACAATTAGCATTCGTCTTCATGAGAGAGTTGCATGGGAAACAAGAATACTTGGGGGGAAAGGATGCAAATTAAGTGCAATTACAGAATTATTTATTCCTGGTTTCCCCCCCCCCCAAAGCCAATACAAATATATGGCATTTCTTATAATATGCATACCTCTTGCATAATACCTGGAGAGACTGCATACTTGGGGTGAAATCTTCAGGTACATAAAAATATTACAATCAGCAGACTTGTTCGCATTCTTCAGTCCTCCACAAGTCATGTGGCTCTTCTCCCAAATTCAGAAGCAACCTCTTATTCAGAAGCTACAGTTAGTACAGAATGCGGCCGCGCGGGTGATTATGGGTGCCCCAAGGCAAACCCACGTAACACCTCTCCTGCGCGAGCTGCACTGGCTGCCTGTGGCCTTTCGAGTGCGCTTCAAGGTACTGATGACCATCTTTAAATTGCTCCATGGCTCTGGGCCTAGCTATATACGAGACCGCCTCCTGCCCCATACATCCCTTCGCCCGATCCGCTCCCACAGAGAGAGTCTTCTTTGGGTGCCGTCGGCCGGGCAATGCCGGTTGGCGACACCCAGAGGAAGGGCCTTCTCTGTGGCGGGCCCGGCCCTCTGGAACGACCTACCCCCCGACCTTCGCACAATCTTGGACCTCCGCCTCTTCCGCCAACGTCTTGAGACGTACTTATTCCAACAAGCCGGCCTAGGATAGCCCCCCGTTTCTGACTTTTAAAGGAAATTTGTAATTTGGTAGGGTTTTTAATATTGGGTTTTTAGCACGGGTTAATGAATTTAATTACATTTTAATTGATATTTATTGTATTTTTTGTTTTTAAGATGCCTGTGCGCCGCCCTGAGTCCTAACAAGGAGAAGGGCGGGGTATAAATTTAATAAAATAAAATAAATAAATAAATATAATTTAAATTATCTATTTAAATTATAATTTAAATTATTGTTATGTTGTTATTCATGGATAGTCCAAGAATTGCTGTACAAGAAACTCCTCCTCTTTAGAGGTTGGCTCTTTGATTAATACACCGAAACTGTATAAGTTAATGAAGAGATCCCCTTTTCACCTTCACATAGTTTAGAAATTAATTGCAAGCTCGATCCACCTTCAGGTCCCATGTTAACACTTTCTTGTGGATTTTTTTTAATACGAAGCCTTTTTTTCTGGATCAGAAATCCTTTTCACAAAACAATCTATTGGGCTCGTAATTTTTCTCACATTTTCCTGCATTTTTCTCCATCAGCCTCAATGCTTGGAGAAACAACTGGTGATCTTACTTCTAGTCAGGAACACTAGTACTGGCACTTGTTCAGCCTAAGCCTTTAAGTCTCATTTATTGACCCAAAGCATTATGGGAAACTGAAAGGACTATTTGCTATTCTCCATCATTGCCTGGTAAGCTCACTAATGTAGGAAAAAGAAGGATTTTGCTGTAGGCCCCTTAGAGCTGGCTCTCATCCAGTGTAGCTCTAAGAAATGTTCCAGTTTTGATCTATTTGAGCAACATAAGACAGCCTGTTACAGCCATTATCAGAATGTTAAGCACTCATATTTCCTCATTATTTGCACTCTATAAATTAACAAGTATTAGAGAACTGTAAAATGAACTAGTAGAAGTCGTAGTCCAAGATTTGTTAGTCTTTTGTCCATCTGTCATGAGAAAATAGCAGTGATGCCCATTAGTATTTACGGAAGTCTTTGTATAGGGTGATAAATAATGAATTTTTAATCTCAACAATGGCTTGGGTGTACTCTGAGAGCACTGAATCACATTAATGTGAATTAGATACTATTAACAGACTTTGCTCATCCTTTCGGTCACAGACCCAACATGATTAAAGAGTGTCAAAGGAGATTTTGTGATTTCTTTTGGTTCATGTCTATGTTCTGATTGGTGCTTTAGATGCAGTTTAACAATGATTACGAAGACAAAATCAATCACAGAACAGCATGCAGCCCAGCCAATAATAAATGTGTCATGACTGCATTCTTGTAGCTAAGAGGGAATGTAAACTATCAGGTTATATTTCTGCTGGATTGCAGTTTTAGGCTATTTGTTCAATGGCCAATATTACAACTGGCTATAGGAGTTCAGGATCCTAGTATTCCTAGTTGTTGTCCACATGATTGTGTGAGCTGAATCTATGTTTTGATGAAGGTAGTAATCAATCCATTAGGAGTGAACCCAGCTCATAAGATGATGGTGTTTGGCTGCACTAGGCTAAACAAAGGATGAGTTAGTTTTTGCTTCAGTCTGTTTTGGGGATCTTCCCATTATGTTGGGATATTGTGTCATCCAGCCCATGATATTAACATGATATGTGGCTACAATAACTGAGGTTGTTCATCTGGGTCTAGGTTATATGAGCCCAGTCTTTTGCTGCCATTGAAAGTGAATTAACCACACAGACTTCACTCAAGGAGAGATGGCACTTGACAGAAAGCAAGAAAGTCCATGTGAGATTAGCCAGGGCAGTTGTTTGAATGTGGTTTCACCATCCTCCTAAGACTGGAATTCCCTCCTGCCTGAACAGACACCACAATTTCCCCCCCTGCTGGAATTCAGATGTCCCTAGATCTGAGGTTTTTGTGCCTGCCTGCCTGCCTCCTTTCTGGTGTTTTACAAAAATAAACCGAATGCCATACTTACCCTCCTTTGCCAACATTTCACCTTCCCCACCCCTCACTGTCTGTGAATCATTCAGCTGGATGCCCTCCTTTGATTAGCATTTTAATTATTCTAATTGCGTTGTTTGCAAGCTTATCTCTCAGTTCAAACCCAACCACGTTTGCACACACAAACACACAGACTTTTTATCGCAGGCCCTCTGCAGATGCCATTAGCATTTTCACTCTGGTATCTTGTGGCAGAAAGGAAAAAAATTAGCATTTGTTCATCTCTTTCTGTTTTGATTCAGGCAGGCATTGTGCAATGGGAACAATAGCTAGTCTCCTCTGTTTGCCTCTGTTCAGGGTCATTGCATTCTGCCTAGAAGAATAGGGATAATTTATCTCTATTTTCCCCTTACGTATCCATTTCAAACAAAGGCTTAGGGAGATTAAAATAAATAGATTGTTTATACCAAGGCCAGTAGCCCACATCCAAACTGCATTTGAATGCATTTTCTATTTCTCCAGCACATGAATTTGGCAGAGATGCCACAATTTTGGCAATTTTGAGCAAAACTGAAAAAGAGTAGCTCAAACAACCATGGAGGGAATGCAGAGGTGCTTCAGCTTGCGACAGAAAGAATAGACTCAGCTCTGACACAGTGACGAAGGGGGGAAAGTAAACAAAACGTCTGGGACACATTCTGACCCGCATTCCAAATCTGGTGACCATAAGGCTTTCTGAGCCATTATGCCAGGCAGGCAGACACAATTTCTTTCCCAGTCTCCAAAGAGTGATAAAGTATTTCTGATCGGCTCTTCCTGTTCTAAAGTTTGTTCCCAAGAAGTTCAGGATGAGGTAGGCAATGTAATGTCCTCTAGAAGAATTGAATTGCCTCCCACAACTCTGTGCCCTTGCCTATAGTGGATGGGGCAGATAGGAATTGCAGCAAAACTTCTGGAGGAGGGCAAGGTGTCCACCATAAATCTAGGGCCACCAGGGGGAGGCTATTCTGCAAGGGCTACTATGCCAGCACAGGTGTCCTGCAGGGGTGGTATTCACTTACTTTTCCTACTGGTTGGCAAATTTGAGCCCTGTCCACGCATGCACTCAGCCTTCTGTGCATGCTCTTTGGCTTGAATACATGGCTAGATAGGTCGGCTAGATAGGACATAGAGCTGAGGGTGAGAGCCCACGATTTTCAACCCATGATTTTCAACCCACGGTTTAATTCAGTTTGGGCGAACCAGTCCGAACCAGCTGAATACCACCTCTGGTGTCCTGGATTTTGAGATAATTGTCTGCTTGGCAGTAGGGTTTCATTACCTAAACATGGAATAGGAAATTTTTATAAATACATACGTATCTAAAATAACTACTGCAAAATGGCATGATTCTGAAGCTTGAGCGGTATGTGACAAATTAGCAGTCTGAAATTTCCTATTCTGTGCTGCTGCCCTCATGGGGGCGCATACATATTGACCTTTCACTATGGGTTAAGTGAGATCCAGGGATCATTCTGAATGGCTTTTGTATGTGCAATGTTGATGGAAAACAGGAGTTGCTACTAGATATAAACCTTACCACTGAAATTCTGTCACTGAGAAAAGCCACAAAAAGAAAGATGACCAAGGGGAAATGCAAAGAAACTTGATGCATGAACATAGATTTGATGCATTATTGTTGATGAAGAAGTCAAGATATAGAATAGTTGAATGTGTGGGATAGATTTGAAATAAGAATTTAAGTCCAGCTCTTCCATTAAGCAGGAACAGGGAAATGGCCTGAGGCGTAGATGTCACAAAAAGAGCAACAAAAGAGAAGCCCTTCTGGGATTTTCTATCTGTGACACAAAAATAACTTTGCTAACCTTGGATATAATATACTTGGACTTAAGAAGGAGAGAAAGCACCATTACCTTTATGGATTATGCACTAATTTCCAAATTTCCCCCCAAAATGATGGGCACATATGTTTTTTGAGCCATAATAGAATTCTTTATTGGCCAGGTGTGATTGGACACACAAGGAATTTGTCTTCCTTGTGTGTACAATTATACTTCCTATAGAAGACACATTGTGCCCCTACATTTTGTGCATTCAATAAACATTGAAATCCCTCACATGTATCAATATCCTAATGATTTTGAAGGTCAGATGAGAATGAACTTCAATGCCACTCACCTTTTTAGCATTTAGCATTTATGCTTCACAAAATAAACCTTAAAAGGTCTATAATTTGAAAGTGGCTGGTCAGCTGCAAATTAGTCTTAATATGAAGTCAATGATGCTAATGGATTTCTATTGAAAAGATCTGATTCTTTGAGAATAATATAATTGTCTTTGAATTTCAGGGGTAAAGAAAACATTCTGAACTTTAAGTCTCTTGTGGTAGAAAAAGACTTATCCATCTCCAAAACAATTAACTCGGGCATCTTAGTGGACTGATGCTTATAGTAAGGCTACTATATTTGGATATAAAGATCTGGAAGATCATTGGATGGGAACAAAATAGATTTCCTGATCTCTATGCTGTCATCTAGTGGTCATCTGGATTTTTGTAGCCCAAATATGTTTTATGGGACTTAGTTTGCCCCTGCTGGCTCTGAAAAGATATGACTTGCACTTCTTTAATTCAGTTTTAAGCATTGCTATACAATGCAAAAACAATTCATGTATTAAGGAAAATGAGTACTTCTCAAAGCCATTGCATTGATAAAATGATACGTTTCTGAGAGCCTCTAGAATCTTTTATTATTCTTTTGTTCTTCTTGTTCAAGCTAAGAATAGATGTTACCTCATTTTGGATGTTTTTAATCAGACAGTTGCCTTGATACGAGTGTACAATGCAGCCAATAAAAATTCATTGGCTTTTCTCATATTAAATTTAATTGATTTTTCTATTTCTCTTAGTGGCTATTGATATTGTTTATTGTGGAATTCATCTACTTAGCTCTGTGGATTAATTCTTACAATGATTCAGTGCTCCACTGTACATTACCTTCTCTCTGAAGAAAGAGGTGTAAAATCTGGTTCTACTGTTCTACGTTAGCTTGTGATCTGGGAAGCTCATCTTTTGACGACTGCTCTGGACTATCTATGAATTATCTTTGAATTTGATCTATGAATTCTGATTGACCAAATGTTGCAGCTTTCAAAAATGATACCAGTGCTACAGAATCCCACATTTTTGCCACAATGTTCTTAAGAAACTGTTCTGGGTGCCAATTTGTTACCAAGCTGTTGCAAGTTTCAAAATTGTAACAACATATAAATCCATATGCTGTAGGACCTGAAAATCAGGCAAAACCTCTCTTCTTTTTTCTAAGTATCAAGATTTCCAAACACATCTGCTGTATGCCAGCCTAAGAAATGGCATTCTCAATACCTGGATGTCCCAAGGGTGCTTTTTGAAGAGGCAACTGTACTGTCTGGTTTTCCTTTGAAGACATTTTGCTTCTCATTCAAGTAGCTTTTTCAGCTCTGACTAGATGGTGGGAAATGGAAGGATTTATACTACTTGCGGACAGCTGGTCAGTATCTGGATGCCTGTTATGAAATATCCTCTATCCTCAGTTAAGATGCGACCAAGCCTTTTAAACTTTTACTGCCAACTGGAAATGGTGTTTAAAGCTCTTTTAAAGCTGCTTTCAAGGTATTTAAAATGGCTTTAAAAGACTTAAGGCTACTTAAAAACATGATATTTCCAAAGGATTTTTATTATAACTAAAACTGTTCAAACTGTTAGTGCCCAGATTGTTTTATCAGTGAAAAGCAGGTAGAAATGTACTTAGCACGTAAATTAATTAATTTCCTGAGTGAGAAGGATTTACTATATTTATAACAACAACAACAACAACAACAACAACAACAACAACAACAATAATAAATTTTATTTGTAGACCGCCTCCTCTCCCCCAAGGGACTCGGAGCAGTGCACAGGGAAATTAAAAATACTAATACAAAATACATAAATAGATAAAATAAAAATTAAACAAGATAATCCCTGCGCTAAAACTCCCGATACTAAAAAATTACATTACATCCCCTAAAACCCAATTGAAAGACGGAAGACTAACCTAGGCCGGCCAAGCAGAAGAAGTGTGTTTTCAATTTTTGACGGAAGGAGCGGAGGTCCGTAGTTGTTCTGATTTCGGGGGGAAGGTCGTTCCAGAGGGCAGGGCCCACCACAGAGAAGGCCCATCTTTCCTCCAAAGTATTGTTGATTAGTGTTACACCAATTGTAGAAGCTTATTTAGGCCTCATAAAATTTGGATTAACATGAACTACACCATGAACTTAATGTCCTAGCTTTGATCTAAACTCGCTTATTCAGATTTTAAATCCACCACTTTCACCAGGTAAAGAACTTTAGCACCTTTGAATTTAATTCATGAATCATATGACTGCCCAACTCAAACATGACTCTGGATGGCTAACAGCAGTTAAAATTACCATGAAACAACACACACTAGAAATAACACATATATAGTATAATCAAGAGTCAAAGTAAAAAACTGAAACAACTAGCAACAAATCAACACTATGCCTAAATATCTGCCACACATCCAGATCCTCAAACTCAGTGATGCAACCCTATCTTTGACTTTATGGAAACGCCTATCTAATCTTTGGGGTATGATATTCCAAAGGGCACATGCCATGACATAAAAGTCTGGCTTTCTGAGTCCTGCCAGATGGCACAACCCAATAGAAGAACCTGGAGCACACCTCTCTGCCAGATCTCAAGTGGCAGGTAGATATAATCAGGGAGAGGCAGTCTCTTGAACAGAGACCTTTTCAAACTTCCCATAGCCTTTATCCTCCCCACTTGTCTATGCATTAGTAACAGGTAGCCAGGTTACTAATTTGCTTTAGTAACAAGTCAAGAGAAAAGGGAAAGATGAGAGAAGTTGAGGATGGCCTCCAAGTTTAATAGCTGCTTATTAACAGTATAGCCTGTAGTTCAAAATTAGACACATGGAGTTTTATGGCAGCAGTTTGGTCCAAAAAGATGTTGAGAAGAGCGTGGCAAGAGTCTGTTCTTTTTCATGATTACAGTTACACAATAGAGATTCACAAGTTATTCAGGGAAGAAGCTCAGTTGCAAGTACCACTGTGGGAAGTCAAAGGGCAGACATAAATCTGCAAAGCAGGGCGTCCTCTCCATGAGTTACCTAATTATCCTGCAGGAGAACCTTTGGTCTTGCCAGCAGTGAACTTCAGATATTCACCATGACTTCATTCCAGTCACTGCAGTTGCCATTGCTCTTTTGAACCTGGAGCAGGAGTGGCTACTACCAGCTCATCATCTGAACTCTGTGCAACATCTTCTTTATGAGAAGTGGTTTTCTCAGGTTTTTCCCCCCACAAGAACTGGCTGACATGTTCTTGTCTCCTACATTCCTGATCTGAACAGATGTAAAATCCTCCTTATCAGAGGAAGACATGACAATGACCAGTAGGCAGGGAGTCTCAGAATTACATTTGAAATTTCTGGAGGGCACTAGATTGCTTATCATATATTATGGTTATTGAGCATTTCTTCACTGTACTGTTTCTGTTTCCTTAATCATTCCTGGATCGGGATGCCCTGCGCACAGTCACTCACGCTAGCATCTCTTCCCATCTGGACTACTGTAATGCTCTCTACATGGGGCTCCCCTTGAAGAGCACCCAGAGGCTGCAACTGGTCCAGAATGTGGCCGCGTGGGTAATTATGGGGGCGACGCGATGCTCCCATGTAATACCCCTCCTGTGCGAGCTACACTGGCTTCCGGTGGTTTTCCAGGTGCGATTCAAGGTGTTGGTTACTATCATTAAAGTGCTCCATGGCTTAGGACCTGGGTGCCTACGAGATCGCCTTCTGCCACCGAGAGCCTCCCACCGGCCAGTACACTCCCATAGAGAGGGTCTCCTCATGGCGCCGTCGGCTAAACAATGTCGACTGGCGACACCCAGGGGGAGAGCCTTCTCTGTGGGAGCACCTGTCCTCTGGAACGACTTGCCCCCAGAGTTAAGAACTATCCCTGTCCTACACACCTTCTGCCGTGCTTTCAAAACCTTTCTTTTCCAACAAGCCGGGCTGGCATAAATATGAATTTTTAAATATGAATTTTTATTAATTTTAATTGGGGTTTGTTGGTTTTTTAATCTTATAAGAGGCCAAATTATTTAATATGTTTTTTAAAATTGTTTTTAACTTTTATATATCTTTTATTTTGGCTGCACACCGCCCTGAGTCCTTCAGGAGTAGGGCAGCATAAAAAACTAATAAATAAATAAAATAAATAAATAAATCCTGCCATCATCTTCATTCCTGCTGACCTTGAAACACTGAGAATTAACAGAGAACACTGTAAACCAATCAGAATGGCCTCCAAATGTTGAATGGGAGACTGCAAGAATCACAATTTGGTCAGTGCCTCATAACCTGAGCAACCCCATTTCTCATTAAAAAAAGGGGGGGGGGAATGGCTATTCCCACTCTCAGCATTTTTGTCTGCATTCTGGAAAATCTGATTTTTCGGAGTGTCAGAAGGCTGGCCATCAAGATCTCATATCTTCTGTGTGTATAGGGTTATCAGAACTGGGCTGCAAAAATCCAGAAAGGTTGTTGTTGTTGTTGTTGTTGTTGTTGTTGTTGTTGTTGTTGTTTTTAGTTGCAAAGTCATGTCCCACCCATCACAACCCCATGGACAATGTTCTTCCAGGCCTTCCTGTCCTCTACCATCTCCTTGGGTGCATTTAAGTGCATGCCTACTGTTTCAATGACTCCATCCAGCAATCTCATTCTCTGTCTTTCCCTTCTTGTTTTGCCCTCAATCTTTCCCAGCATTAGGCTCTTCTCCAGTGAGTCCTTCCTTCTCATTAGGTGGCCAAAGAATTTGATCCAGGCAGGTTGAGAGCAGCAAAGAAACACATAAACAAACTCTTGTATAAATTGGCAGTGTAAAAGTGATGAAAATGACAAAGTATCAGATTTTGAAGGCAAGCACTTTCACAACCCGTTGGAAGATTTGCAGGATCTGTATTATTTATATTATGTAGGGAAATATTCCTGTACAAATAATGAACCATTTTGATCCCTGCTTTATTTCAGTACCCTAAAGAGCTATAATTGCTTATATTGACTTATACAATAGACATTGTTAGTGAAGTCCAGTCTGGCACAGTTTGCCTAATGAATAACTTCCCAACATGAGAAATTTCAGAACGGGCAATTTCTTATTCCTTCATCTTACATTTTGTCCTGAAGCAGTTAGTAACTTTACTTTCAGGGCATCCCATCTTTCTCCTATAATCATCACAATATTCATGGTCCTAATAAAAGTCGTTAGTAATACTGATGTCACACTAAGGTGATGTCACACTATAGTCATGGGACTATATTTTCAACTGCCAGAAACAATCCCGTTCTGAGAACAAAGATTATAATCTAAGCGAAGTGAAAAAGAAGTCCTTCCACATTGGGTATACGCATGGCTTTTGCATCAGCACTGTTTCCCTTAGATTAGGGGTCTCCAACCTTTGCAACTTTAAGTCTGAAGGACTTCAGCTCCCAGAATTCTCCAGCCAGCAAAGCTGAAGTCCTTCAGACTTAAAGTTGCAAAGGTTGGAGACCCCTGCCTTAGATCAAGTAACATTATTCTTTTTGGATGACCAAGCTTATCTTTCTCAGGTAAGCTGTAGTGCAGCTCAAATCATCCAGTTCTTGTTTCATTATATGAAACAGTGATAATTGTATGACCTTGTAAATGTCATGTAAGTATTTATTTGCAATTCTAGGTTTTAGCAAAATAATAGAATAACAGAGTTGGAGGGGACCGTGGAGGTCTTCTAGTCCAACTCCTTGCTCAGGAATCCTACTGTCGCACTGCTCAGGATACCCCATACAATTTCAAACAAATGGTTGTCCAATATCTTCTCAAAACCTTCCAGTGTTGGAGCATTCACAACTTCTAGAGGCAAGTTGTTTCTCCTTAGTTCTAGACTGCTCCTTTCCTTGATTAGTTTCCACCCATTGCTTCTTGTTCTATCCTCAGGTGCTTTGGAGAATAGTTTGACTCCCTCTTCTTTGTGGCAACCCCTGAGATATTGGAACACTCTATCATGTCATCCCTAGTCCTTCCTTTCATTAAACTAGACATACCCAGTTCCAGCAACGGTTCTTTATATGTTTTAGTTTCCAGTCCCCTAATCATCTTTCTTGCTCATCTCTGCACTCTTTCTAGAGCTTCAATATCTTTTTTATATTGTGGTGACCAAAACTGGATGCAGTATTCCAAGTGTGACCTTACAAAGGAATTACAAAGTGGTATTAACACTTCACCTGATCTTGATTCTATCCCTCTGTTAATGCAATTATACTGGTAATTTCATTTGTGGGGATACTTGCTTCATCCATCTTCCCACACCCTGAACTTAATCTCTTGAGAAGATTTCACAGGCAACATTATCAGTAAATTCAGTCTTCATCCTAATTACTTTCATCTTGGTCTCATAATCTTTGTAAACACTGGGCTCCCATTTGACACTGCCTTCCAGCCTCTGAGTTTAAGCCAGCCATCACTAATGTTCACAGCAAACTGTGATGTTGGCAACAGGATGTCATAAATGCAGTGACAACATCACAAATGGTAGTCTTGGGTACATGTCAATGTTTGATGCAAAAGTGCATTGCATGGTAATATAGTCACAAAAGTATTGTCATTTGCCTAACTTCTCCCTCATGGATAATTCCTTTGGCAAAATTTGGAAAATTTTTGGTAATTATCTTCTAGAATCTGCAATATTCACAATTCCACAAAAGGACTAAAATTGGGGAGGCAGAAAACAAAGAGTCTCAGATCAATAAGAATATTATGCCACACATTTGTCTTTGTGGTAAAGACAAAAGAGAACTAACAAAATAGCAATATAGAGAAATTAAGGAAGGAAGACAAGCAGGAAAGAAAGGAAGGATGCATAGCCATGTCTAGTTTACACCAATACCCCCATTATACCTCTCCATATTTATCTTTGTGAATCACCTTTGATTTTTCACTTCATCAGTGAAGCATTCTTTTAATATTTCTCATTAGCATGCATTTCTATGTCACTCTATAACATATTTGTTTCACTATGTGAAAAACAGCATCCATATCCTTTTTAAAAAGTTCGTTTTTCATTCATTCTGTTGGGTAATTAATTTATCTTCTAATGCTTTTTTTTGTAGGCTCATATTTTCTCTTCCTGATGTTGTACTTTCATTTTTACCACATTTTTTTCTTTTTTATATACCCACTGTTTTTCTCAAGACACATTTTTGAAATTACCAAATAATGATCTTTCCATATTCAGAATATCTCATCACTTTTGTGTCCTACATTAATTTTCTCAAACTTGCATCATAAACAATCACATTTGCAAATTCATATTCCTTCCATATTTACATATCAATGGACTTACATTTAATGTATACATTTAAAAAAAAGATATTTTCAGTTCATTCTTTGATCTCTGAACAATCCACTGATTTTTTTCTGTATTGTCTCATCTCATTCCCACCAATCCATTCATGTCACCCAACAGAATTCTTCCCCCCCACCCTGCATCATGCTCATTTAGAATACACACGAACTCATCTGTCCCTCTGGAACGACCTGCCCCCCGACCTTCGTACTATCACGGACCTTCGCCTCTTCCGTCGAGCATTAAAGACCTATTTTTTTCATGCGGCCGGCCTGGCATAGTTTGTTTTTACCATTGTTTTAATAGGGTCTTAAATTATTTTAGCACGGGTTAAACTTATTTAATTTAATTTTAAATTTATTCAACTGATTGTATTTATATGTATTTTATCTTTTTTTATCATCCCTGTGCACCGTCCTGAGTCCCAAATCGGAAGAGAGGGTGGTATACAAATTAAATAAATAAATAAAATAAATAAATAATCCCTGGTTCTTTCATTATCATTGTTCACTGGAACATAATATGCAATTATCATCAGTCCATTTACGCCTACTTTAATGTGCATCCACCACAACCAAAATGATATCTTTTGCTTACCTTTCTCAGACACAAAATTTACCTAATTTTTTTTTGGTGTCATTTAATTCATGCCCTTTACTCCACTTAAATTCCAAGTTACTATCTTCTGTAGACCATTGTCATTGCCAGATAAACCCATACATATTGACTTGTTCCACCAATCATGGTTTTCATCAAAGTTGCATACAACATTTATTAGTCAGAGTTGTATAGCACACTACCATCCCATCATTATTATTTATACAAACAAACTCAAGGCAATGAACATAGCTAATGCTTCCTCCTTCTCCTATTTTATCACAACTCTATGAAGTGGGTTGGGGTGAGAGTGAGTGACTTGCCCAAACTCATACTAGTATTATATGATGATGATATGGACAGAAAACAGAATTGGAAGGGACCTTGGAGGTCCTAGTCCAATCTCCTGCCTAGGCAGGAAACCCTACACCACTTCAGACAAATGGTTTTCCAATATCTTCTTAAAAACTTCCAGCATTGGAGCATTCACAACTTTTGGAGGCAAGTTGTTCCACTGATTAATTGTTTTAACTGTCAGGAAATTTCTCCTTAGTTCTAGGTTACTTCTCTCCTTTATTAGTTTCTACCCATTGCTTCTTGTCCTGTCCTCAGGTGCTTTAGAGAATAGCTTGACACTTCTGGTAAGTTTTGGTACATTTTGGGCAGTACATCACAAGTGGAACTGAGTCCCAATTTTACTCCGAGTATGTTTATGCTATGCAAAGCAAGACCTGTAATCTGGAGACTATCTTGCAACATACCAATACACATGTTTTACCACTTAGGAGGTAAATGTATTATACTGACAAACACTTGGAGTACTCCAGGCAGAGTCATTCTGTAGACATTGAACAGATATCTGACTCTTGAATTCGTGGAGAGTTCAAATTTATTGTTGTGACAGTGAAAGTCTGACCTTCCAGGAACTTCTTTGCAACAACCAATTTTTGGATAATATATAAACTGTATGTTCTGCATGAGAACAAAAAGCTCATTGCTCATTCCTCACTATAGAAACAGGAATCCGTTCACCTACATTCCTCACAAAAGAAAGAAAACGTGGCCCCTCTTGAAGAAAAGGCATCCTTTTCAAGTTCAGATTTGCTCATTTGATTGGAGCCATTAAGAGGAACTGTAGGACTTGAAGCATAGAAACTGATCTGTGTGGGTGTGTGTAAACCATTATTTCAAATAGCCATGTGGGGTTTTCTTCTTCCCATGGGAGGCTTATGAGTTTCTGAAGGTTAGCTATTGTTGAAAACTAATAGGAACAGATACTCGGTTTTTAAACCCATCTTTTGCTTTTCTGATGCAGCAGGATGGTTCTAACATTCACAGGATTTGCTATAGACAGAACATTTGTACCATTGGGGGGAATGGGTTTGATTGCATAATGAATACAAACGTGAGCTTTTCTGTTTGGTGTGTGTTTGGGTTGGGTGGGATGGGTCCCTTTGGCTTAGAAGTAGTAAAGTTTGGGGGATGTTGGGTCAAGTACTGGCTATCACATTTAAACTCTGAATGTTGTAAGGCCAAGTTATTTGATGGACTGTCTCTCCTTGAGGGTATTTACCTATCTCAATAGCCAGGGGTGGAATTGAAATTTTTTAGCAACCAGTTCTCTGCTCTGTTGCTGGGGGTGTGTGGCTATGGGGACATGGCCTATTTGGCTTCCTGCACCACAGCGGGGAGGGGGGCATGTTTTCACCCTCCTCAGGCTCTGGAGGCTTTTCCCAAGCCTCTGGAAGGGTGAAAATGGTCTCCCCCAGGTTCTGGAGGCCCTCCAGAACTTCCAGCAGGCCCATTTTTCACCTTCCCAGAGCCTCGGTGTGGGCCCTGCACTTACCTGGCATGATGAACAGGCCATGTGGAGATTCCTGTGAGAGGAAGGGAAGGGTGGGTGGGGCCAGCCAGTCCTTCCAACTACCAGTTCGGTGAACCAGATGTAAAATTAGCATCAAGTTCCCCAGAACCAGTCCGAAGCAGCTGAATCCCACCTCTGCCAATAAGCCATATGAGGGGAGGGTACATGACAGGTTCCTTCCCTAAAATGTTTTATTCTTTTGGGGCACAGGAAGTGCTCCTCCCCTATCAGTGCCCTTTCCCTATGGACTCTTCACTCCTTTGATATCTAGCACACATACACCATCCCCCTTGCCTTTTGGAAGAACTTGAAAAGCTGGCTTTACTACCACGATTGAGCCTTTTGAGTAGGAGAAGCAGGGATCTAGTGGAATTGAAGTATGGAGGAGTGCTTGCTTTTGAGGCATCAGGCTTTTTGCCATTTTATGCTTAGCTTTTTAAAATGTTTTATCATTGCGATGTGAGCCACCCAAGTTTAGGACTTATACAATGGGTAGCTGTATAAGTCTTTCAAATAAACAAAGTAGAAAGTGCACTCTGATTTCTTGTGGTTGTCAGAAACAAGTTTGTCAAGATGTACCTATTGATATTGTACCAAAAGGCTTGTTGACTTGTAAGTCAGAAATCAAAGAAATGGGAAGAAAATTCTGTATACAATGGAAGTAGTGCTGCTGGTAGTGACTCTCATTGCACATAATGTCTTAGGCATCATTGATTTCAGGACAGTCAGTGAATCCTGGATTAATTTAATTTAATTTAATTTAATTTATTTAGATTTATAGAACCACCCTTCTCCATCGAAATGGACTCAGGGCGGTGCACAGGAAATTAAAATCGATAAATAACAATAAATACAGAAGAATTAAGAATAAATTAAACTAAAAGCCTGTGCTAAAAATCCCAATTAAAATTCTAAAATACATTTACTCATTGGCTAAGCTAGGCCGGCTTGATGGAACAGATAAGTCTTAAGTGAGCGGCGAAAGAGGGGAAGGTCTGTGATGGTCCGAAGTTCGGGGGGATGGCTTCCAGATTAAAAATGGTGCATGAAGTTGGAGTAACTTGCTCAGCAATCTTACCATGTTATACTGTTATATATTTTGGGGATTCAGTGGGTTACTGCTATTTCCCATACAACCCCACCTTCAGCCTTCTTACTATTGCAACAAAATCTCTCCCCTGTCTCTTGAAGAAGAGGTTCTGTTTTTAAAACTCATACTCAGGGAGCTTTAAAAAAATAGCTAGGATTTATTTTGAAAGTTTTAAGTTTATTTTATTTCGGTAAAAGGGTATTATGGTAAGGGGTAAGAGTTTACTTAATTACGGTAAGGGGCATATTTTCTCATTGTTCTGCAGCTACTTTCGCTAACTCTACTTCCCATTCTTCCCAAAGTAAGAAATCTCTGTTATTTTCCTTTGGGATATAACTAAAGGGAAATTGAAGAGATTATTAGTGAAAGATGGAGGGCTGATATACATGCTCATATAGTAGCATCGTTCTCAGAGGGATTGTGGAGGAAAAACGACACCCAATAAATTCCTATCTGAGCCATAAAATACATCTATGAGACTTAAAATCAGCAGCTTTCTAATCAGCTAGATTCTTTCATCTAACCAGGAATTATTTTATTATTTTTGCTGCTGAGTATAAGAAGCAGAAAGATTTCATGCACTTCCCTGAGAAAAAAAACCTGGCTTTCAGCTCCATCACCTGTTAGCTATAAACATGTTGTGATTTTGAGAACTATCTCTATTTTCCTCCCTTTCCTCCTTCACTCTTTCCTGATCATGAGATTTATTTAGCAGAGGAACAGTCTATTTATGGAAGTTATGGTTTCTCAATCTCGGAAGGTTTTTAAGATGCCGGGTGGCTGAATCTCAAGGATAGCTTAAGGATGGATTTCCTGAATATGGCAGAGGGCTGGAGTGATCATCCTTGTGATCCCTTCCAACATATATCTGTAAATTAGTGAATCTGTGGTGTTGTGTTTTTAAATCAACATCAAATAGTCCTACTGCATCTGACTTGCAGAACTCTGAAGCGTAAATAGATGGCAGCAAAAAGTAATCGCAAACTCTAGCCTTTTGTCATCTAATAATCAAACATAAGCACATCTTCAATTTTTCGTATTAATCAAACTGATAATTGTTCTTGCAGGATGTTTTGGTTGAAGAATAGGGGGAAAGGATTTAGATAAATAATCACCACTACTACCCACTGGTGTTTTTTTCCAAGAAATGTAATAATCAACAATGCTGTTCTCCATTACTTCTACCTTTTTCTATATCAGTACTTGAAGTATGGGCTGAGAGTAAATCTTGTATTTCTGCAAAGAATTCCCCACTTCAAGTTATCATACCATGCAGTGATGGGATTCATTTTTTTTTACTACCAGTTCTGTGGGTGTGGCTTGCTGGGCATGGCAAGGGAAGGATACTGTAAAATCTCTATGCCCACCCCACTCCAGGGGAAGGATACTGTAAAATCTACATTCCCACCCCACTCCAGGGGAAGGTTATGGCAAAATCCCCATTGCCTCCTGATGAACTGGGACTCCGGAGGCAGAGAATAGATGGGGTTGAGGCCAGTCAGAGGTGGTATTTACCAATTCTCCAAACTACTCAAAATTTCTGCTACCAGTTCTCCAGAACTGATCAGAACCTGCTGAATACCACCTCTGATACCATGGTGTGACTCAAAGAGAAGATTGAGGGAGAGGAGGCTGGCTACCCTGTTTTCCCGAAAATAAGTCTTCCATGGATAATAAGCCCAATCGGGCTTTTGAGTGCATGTGCTAAAATAAGCCCTCCCCTGAAATAAGCCTCCCCAAAAAATTTTGCAACACAGCAACAGCCATGTGGTGACTACACTCATTGCATCCTGCACTTCAAAGATAATAAGACCTCCCAAAAAATAAGGCCAAGCGCTTATTTCGGGGGGATCAAAAGAAAATAAGACCCTGTCTTATTTTCAGGGAAACACTGTATCACCAGGCTACTTAATCTTAATCTCCACTCAGAAAGTGGTATATATAGATGAGAGAAAACATTTTTAGAAAAAGACAACAAAGGTATCTTGGAGAAAATCATACCCTTGCTACAGTCCATTATTATTGTTGCAACGGGATGGAAACACTTAAAATTGTAGTCCATACATGATTCGTACATATAGAACTATATTTTCCGTAACAAGATCTTAAGTGATGTTTGCTCAGAAGTAAGTTTCAGTCAGCCTAATTAGAATTACAGGCTTCTTAACAAGGAAAAGTAACAGAAATAACGTTTAGACAGAAATAATGTTTAGTTAGTCTGTTCCTAGCTAGAAGTGAGGCTTCTAAGCAATCAACACTTCAGTGCTCCTTGCTTCTTCTCTCCTTTCTAGCAAAGATTGATCACGTACGTTTCCTCTTCCTGAAAAAAAGGAAAGAGATGTATTTTTTCCAGCTGTAATTATCTGCTAGTACTGAACATGGAGTGGGACTTCCCAAAGATCTGGGGCTATCTTCCCCAAACAAATACCATTGAATGATCTGCTAGTAGCAATAAAGGAGTGGCAGCTTCAGGGAAGGCTTTCAAACAAAAATTGTGTTTAGTCAGAGGAATGAAATGTTTTGAGGGGCAGCTTTTAGAAAACTACATCCAGAAAACCACATTCTCAGCAAGTCTCTTATTGCACGGGTTGCTGGTTTATTATACCGCCAGGCGGATGGATAATAATGCTTTGCCAATTAACAGTGGCTGGTGCTGCCATTGTGTTTAAACACCGCCTCACAAAAAAACATAAGACTTTAAAAAAATCAGGCTGATGACCTGAGAACATAACAGTTTTGTGGTAACACCTTCAGCCTTATTTTTTTAAAAAACAACAACAGGAGAATTAATGATGTCAAGTCAAATAGATACCAGGAAAGCCACCCAGATATGAACTGCTTAGAGGAGGGGAGGGTGGTGGTGCTCCAATCGGTTACTTCCTGGATTTTTACCAATAGTGTTGACATGGCCAATGAAGGGCTTTCTAGGGGTAAAAATAAGTTTCTTGGTAACAGTTAAAAGTGTTTGTTCGTGGCTTATTTCCTGGATTTTTTTTTTTAAAAATTTTTCAATCAAAACTATAATCTGGGATTACCTAATGGCTTCCCATTCAAGTAATAATCATTTCTGACTTGCTTTCCTTTCTTTCTTTTGAACCAGGATTCTAACACAGCATTTCTGGGACTTCTATGTATGTTGGGTTTGAATATCAACTGTATAAGAAACAGAGAGACCAATATCTTGGAGTGCACATTAGATGAAAGCTCTGTTGTTAGTTGCAAAGTCATGTCTGACCCATCACGACCCCATGGACAATGTTCCTTTGGGCCTTCCTGTCCTCTACCATCCTCTGGAGACCATTTAAGCTCACGCTGACTGCTTCAGTGACTCCATCCAGACACCTCATTCTCTCTCCCTTCTTCTTTTGCCCTCAATCTTTCCCAGCATTAGGCTCTTCTCCAGTGAGTCCTTTCTTCTTATTAGGCATCAAGTATTCAAGTATTTGAGTTTCATCTTCAGGATCTGGCCTTCTAAAGAACAGTCAGGGTTGATCTCTTCTAGGACTGAGGAGATTGCTTTGCAGTCCAAGGGACTCGCAGGAGTCTTCTATGAATGCTCTAGTGGGACTCTTATATTTAAAAAATATATTTGCTGAGCAGTTAAAATTCCAAAATCATGTAAAACAGAGTCCTTCATATGAATAAAACAGGTCAGCTGAGATCTGCATATATGGGTTTGATCGGGGTAAATGGTAGGGTGGCACAGAGACATAATTTGCATTCTTCATTTCATTCTTTTTAATGTTTTTTAAAATTCTATTTTCAATGTTTTTTATTAGTTTTATATTCTGTAGGTTTTATATATTATTCTGTTTCTATGTTTTATATGCTGTATTTTAATATGGCTTAATCAGCAATAAAATCCCAGATTAAAATTCCAGGGTTCTGTCAATAATTTTTAAATGGTGGGAAGTCTCCTTCAGAGTTAGGTTGTTGGAGATCCTGACACCTATCATCCTTTCCCTAACAGCCAAGGCTAACTGGTCTGAACACTCGAATAGGCCTGTCAATGAACCATTCTAGATTTATGAGTTTAATTGCACCCTAATTGCCCCATAAGAGCTGCCTCTCTGTTCTTATGATGCACATAGCTTTAATAGATGGCTGTTTTCACTGGTAACAGCAAGGAAAAAGCAGCCCATTCTTTTGTCACTAGTGAATGACTAATTAGCTGGATGGCAAAGAGAATTGGGTGGATCTCGCAAGTTTTTGTGGGCTGTCAAGTGAGCATCCCAGAGCTGTGCACTTGCAGAGACTGCTGCAAAGTGCTGATCTTGCTCCAATCCTGAGGCAAGGAAGGATGAGGCAAAATAGGATTGAAAGGCCATGCAGTAACTAATGTGGAGTGAAGAAAACAGCGATCCAGCCAACACTCTGTTCTCAGTTCTCACCCCACTCCATTTGCTTTTGCAACAAAGAACAAGAATAAGAGCTGTGTGTGTGTGTTTGTTTGTTTGTTTGTTTGTTTGGTTGGTTGGTTTGTTTGTTTGTTTGTGTTTGGGTGCATGTGACAAAACCAAGCTTTCAATCAGTCCTTCAGCTCAGGAAGGGGAGGAACAAAGACCTATGGAGGGAGGCCACAATGAAATGCTAAGGTTGAGAGGCCAGATAAACAGAAAATCCACTAATGGGCAGCCATCAGATCCAGGGGAAACCCTGCAGAACTGTTTTTTCCTTGAGGAAAATTAGATGAAATTGACTAGAAGTGAGAGAGGAGGAGTTGCAGAAGAGAGAAAAGAAGTGGAAAGTAAGTCCCAAATATTGGGGGGACCCCAATACAGGTAGGGATGTGTGCAAGGTATAGTCAAAAGATCAACAGGGCAGGCACAACAGTGTGAGTGAAGGTTTATGTGAGTTGAGGCAAAGGAAAAACAAATAGAGCTTCAATGGCACCAGTACGGCCCCCATCATGACTTTTTTGACCTTACAGATGTCTCTGAATATAGGTAACACTGATATGGAGGGGGGGGAATTATGTGCTGGGATGTTCTCTCCCTCTCTTCTACTGTTTTGCACAATAATTCCAGAGCCATTTTGTTGATGCCCCCAAAGGGAAACATCAGACAACAGCTTCAATGAGTTAGACAGCAATAACTTAATGATAAGGAAATTAGATACAAGAACTCTATTAAAATAGCATTAAGACAAGGATATAATGCTACCAAAGCAATGAAATGAGAAGCAATAGAAGATAATAAGATGGGAGGGGGAGCCATGGTAAGGTAATATATGGCACGGTATGGTTTAATAAATCTGCTTGAGAAAATAATGAAGAGGCGGGAGACCCAAGAGGCAGTGACAAAAACAGAGTTGGAGGCCCCCAGCACGATGCAAACGGCAAGGGATGTGCCAGGAACAGGAAGCAAAAACACAGTGACTCAAAGGATACAGACCCAGCAGGGAGTAAGCTGTAGTTTTCCTTGGTAACAAACTAAAATTAAAGCAGGGCAGTTTCATAGAGAGAAATGCAGTGCTGTGTGTCTACTTCATGGTATGATGTTTTATTTTACACTCCTAATCGCAGTGGGGGAAGCTCATTGGAAATGTGTGTCTCTAACCTGGCCAGAGAAGAGAGGGAGCCAGAATATATAGACAGAACCAACAAATGTGGATAAATATTGACCTGGAACTTAAAAGGGCGATTGTTGTGGAGATAGGTATTGCACATTAAGTGTTAGTTGTGGTTGTTGTTGTGGTTAGAAGTTATGTCCAACCCATTGCGACCCCATGGACCACGTTCCTCCAGACCTTCCTATCCTCTACCACCATAAGTGTTGGCGCCAGGGTTTTAAAAAAACGTGTGGGAAGCCAACATGTAACATGAAGAGTCATCTGGTATAAGGATTAAAATGCTGGCCTAGAAACCAGTGGTGTGATTCAAAACTTCTCAATACCGGTTCTGTGGGCATGGCTTGGTGGGCATGGCATGACTTGGTGGGTGTGGCCAGGGAAGGTGACTGCAAAATCCCCATTCCCTCCAGATCAGCTGGGACTCGGGAGGCAGAGAATAGATGGGGGGCAGGGCCAGTCAGAGTTGGTATTTACTGGTTCTCCGAACTACTCAAAATTTCAGCTACCAGTTCTCCAGAACTGATCAGAACCTGCTGAATACCACCTCTGCTAGAAACCAGAAGATGATGAGTTGTATTCCCACTTTAGTCAAGGATGGATAACTTTGAGTCAGTCATCCTTTCTCAGCCCCAAATCACCTTACAGGATTGTTGTTGTGGGGAAAATAAGAGGAGTGTTCATTTATTTGCTGCCCATCTTGCTATAGGGCTACTCTAAGTGGCTCAGAATAAAACAGAAATAAATAAATAAAATGTAAACATAAAAATAGCAAAGGATTAAACAATGAAAATAAACAACTGAAGTACAATCCTATGAAATTAAAGAAGATTGGCAGAGGGGGAAGAGGAAATGCAGAGGGGAGGTTGGGGTCAGCTACTTAGTCCAGTAGCCACCTCTGATGATGAACTCCCCTATTGGGTCTTCGGCTCAATTGGCCAAGCCAGTTCTTCAGGCCTTTGTGAAAGGATGGGAAGGTAGTGGCAAACCTCACCTCATAGGATGGAGAGGATGTTCCAGAGGGCTGGTGCTACAGCATAGAAACCTCTTCCACTGGATCCCAGAGAATTAGAATGAGGTATGTTGACTTACTTGTAAAGTAATAAAGAGAGATAAGATCTAATAAATAAAATAGAACAGGTGAATCTGGGATATGAATGACATTAGATTGGGCAATATGAAAGGCAAAGAAAAAAATTGAGAGAGAAAATGGGTGGAGAGACTACTTAACCTAGACCAGAGGTTAAGAGAGGGAGTGGGGAGGAAAGTTTTGATACAGCTCAAAACTGTACCAAATCTCAGTTGCAGGTCAGGATTCTTCTCTTTGATAGGGAATTGTGAGTCTTGCACATTTCAAGCTTCAAAATCTGAAAGTAAAACAACTAACGTAGATGTAGGCTGAGATAACTGGAAACACAGGATGGAAGGAAATAACAACAAAGTTGCAGGTAAAAAATGAGAAGACCTTTCTGTTTTTTTGTTCTAGAAAAAAAATCTGTTTTAAAACAATTATTCAGGAAGGATATATTAAAAGAAGTAAAACTTATAATAAGATCAGGTGGAAGAGGAACACTAAAATAATAATAAAATAACTGTCGTCTCCTTTAAGAAAAGCTTGACTCCTGTTGATTTAATAGATGCACTGGTGCACTTTGCTTAGTAACAAGAACATGCATTAGCATTGCCTTCTTCTTCCATGACCTTTTATTATTATTATTAATTTTACTTTTTGCCCTATCATATTGCCAGTGTGCAAAATCACATTCTAAACAGATCTGTTTATATTTTTGAGATCAGGTGCTGTCACCTGCCTGGGCTGGTAGAACAAAAAAAAATTTTTTTAATAGGTATTCAAATAAAAAGAAGAAAAAATAAAAGCAATCAGAAATAGTGAATTTGAGACAGAGAGCATGAAAAGTTACCATTGTTCCAATCCTGTTTTGGTCGAGTCTTCTCTAAGAAGAGGACTTATATTTGATTTGAACTTGAGTGTCAAGGATGACTTAAGAATGTCAAATGAATGAACTCATCTGGGTCTGTAGGAATAGCGTAGATGGTGCTGAACAATCTTGATAGATTCTCAGTCCTCTGTCTGCCCCTGAGGAATTTTGGAGGAAGGCAAATGTCCCTATCATTAAAACATGAAAAATGAAGGACCTTAGAGAGATATACAACAGTCAGTTTGACCTCAGTGTCTGGATTGTAAACTGTTTATGAGAGCCAGCTTGATCTAGTGGTTAAGGCACTAAACTAGAAATAAAGAGAGGGTGCGTCCTAGTTCTGCCTTAAGTATGAAAACTGGCTGGGTGGTTTTTATTTTTTCATGTTTTCTTTCTTTTATTTATATAACATACAAAAAATTCAATTTCAATCAAATTGTGTATTGTCTGGGTACAATTATTTTTAGGCAATCATAATCAAGATGTTTACAATACTATTCATCACAATAATATTAATACTACAATAACAATAATATTTAACTTATCTACTTTAACAAATCTACATTTTAGCATTTATCCTTTTTATATCCCCACATTTCTAACTTCTGTTTCTATTGTCTAACCCTTGGTAAAATAGGTCTCACATCAAAAAATATTCAGTTTCTTCTTTGTCCTTAATAGTAAGAGTTAGTCTATCGATTTCTGCACATTGTAATATTTTCTTAATTACACTCTCATCTGTCAGAATCTCGTCGTTTTTCCACTGTTGTGCAAATACAATTCTGGCTGTTGTTAGTACATGTAAAATAAAATATATAGTCCTATTTATTTTTCCAGTAGACTGCCTAATGAAAATATTTCTGGTTTCAAGTCTATATGCTGCTTTATCGTTTTTTCCAACCAAGTATGTATTTTCATCTAGTATTTTTTGCTTTTTGGTATGACCACCACATATGGTAATATGAACCAGGTGTTTGATTGCACTTCCAACATTTAGCAGATCTATCGTTATACAGTTTTGCCAGTTTTGTTGGTGCAAAATGCCATCTATAGAACATTTTATATAAATTTTCTTTATATGCAGTTGACATAGTCAGTTTAACATGATATGTAAAAAGCTAATGGCAGTAACTTTATATGCAATTACTGTCATTTATCCAGTTCTATGGCATATCCATAAATTTTAACCCAAAAAATCATTGTCTCCTTTAACTACTACTTTCAAGTTTAATACTTAATGTCACAATATATTTTCTTTGTTTTTCATCCATTCCAGTTAATATCTGCTCCAGTTCTGTTAATTCTTTATTAAAACCATACATTTTAGCATCTTTTTCATATCAAGATTGCATCTGCATTTGTGGCCACCATGCAATGCCCATCCCTTGACTACTAAGTTTTTGCTTGGTTTTTATTTCCCCTTTTTCATTCAAAATATCTTTATATCTTACATTTCCCCCCATATTAATAACATTAGGATGTATCAATGCTTCCATTGTGAAAAGGCAGACTGGTATTTTCAAATAATGTTATTCTTTAATTTTGACCCATGCTGATACCAATGCATTTCTAACATAATGTCTTTGAAAATAGCTATGTATCTTAATCTTCCCATACCATAAAAAGTGTGTCAACCTAATTGAAGGTCACATCCTTCTAAAGTTAATAGTCTTTTGTGCTTCAAGTTAATCCATTATTTGACCCATGGAAGTACCGAGACCTGATAATACAAGTCCAAATCTGGCAACCCAAAGGCCCCTCTTTTTTTTGGAGTCTTGTAACATTTTCAAATCTATTCTTGTTTTTCCCCCTAATCAAATATATCTTAATATTATTTTATTTAGTTCTTTGAAATCCCCCCCCCCCCATTTTATTGGAATTATTTGGATAAATATAGTAATCTCGGTAAAACTTTCATTTTTATAGTAGATATTTTTCCTGTTAATAACAATTGCATATCTTTCCATTTCTCCAACTCTAGTTTCATTTGTTGCATCAGTTTCACATAATTATCCTCTTTGATTGTTGCACATTTTGCTGTTAGTTGTATCCCTAATCACTTCACTTTTTTATTTATTTATTTATTTATTTAATTTTTTTTGACTATCTGTTTATCAATTCTTTCCATCAACACTCTTTTTTGTGTATCTGTGAGGTTTTAAACTGAAATTTTCATCTTATCTTTATTTATTTTCAATCCTGCAACTTCCCTGTATTCTTCTATGTTTCTAATTAATTTCAGTTCAGTTTCTAATGGGTCTTCTAGTATAAAGACCAAGTCATCTGCAAACGCCTAAAGCTTGTATTTCTCTTTTTTAAATTTTAAATTAAATTTTTAAATTTCCATTCCTTTTATTTCTTCATCTTGCCTTATATTTCTGGCTAACACTTCCAAAGTAAGTATAAATAGCAGAGGGGATAGTGGACATCCCTATCTAGTGACTTTTATTATATCAAAGTTCTCTGTCACATCCCCATTTACCATCACCTTGGCTGATGGTTTATAGTATATTGCTTTAAGCATATTAATAAATCTCTCCCCAAAGTCCATGTATTTTAATTTTAATGACATAAATTTCCAATTAACGTTGTCAAAAGTTTTCTCTGCATCTCAGAAAACTTCATTTGTTTTCCAGGATGTGTTTCATAATACTTCAATGTGTTTAAAATAGTCTCATATTATTTTTAATCTGCCTCTTTGGCAAAAATCGATTCTGATCTACATGTATAAATTCATTCACAACACTTTTAATCTCTCTGCCATTTTTTATATTTTATAATTTGCATTTTAAAAAAGATATTTGCCTATAATTCTTTATCTGTATTAAATCTGAATCTCGGTGATTTTAGACCTCTCTCTCTCTCTCTCTCTCTCTCTCTCTCTCTCTCTCTCTCTCTCTCTCTCTCTCTCTCTCTCCCTCCCTCCCTCCCTCCCTCCCTCCCTCTCTCTCTCTCTCCCTCTCTCCTCACAATGTGGGCAATGAGCAGATCAGTCAATATTTGTTGCAGCCAATGGAGCAATGTTTAGTTTATCTGGGAGGTGGGGGGAAGCAAACCCTGCACTTATTGGAAAATTATAATGAAAAAAATAGTTTTAAGTGCTGTTTATAAAACATTTGATCTGTAACCAACGTGGCCTCTGGCTTGTTTTTAAAAAAAGTTTTTAGAGTTTTCTAAAAGAAGGCAAGATTGGTGTCCCAAACATTTCAGGTAGGATGGTATTCAGAGGCTGGAGATAATGAGAGAGAGGTCACAAATCTGTTTATTTAGTGAGACCTGAAGCAAAGACATCTTGAAACAAATGAAATATGACTTCTAGAAGTCCTGCCCTCACTTTGCTACTCCGGTTTCTCCTTGGATCATATAATTCTCTCATCTTTTAAAAAGTTAATTAATGTTAAAAGTTATGTAAGGGCATGATATTGCATTCCATATGATGTTATCTGAGCTTCAGCAAAGTATTTGACAAAGTGTCCCATGATGCCCTAATTAGCAAGCTGGTGAAGGCTGGACTGGACAGCTTGACTGTTAGGTGGATTTATAGTTGGCTGGAAAATCATATTCAAATTACTTATAACTGAGTCCTACAATAATGTCCACAGCAACCCGGAAGCAATGGGGGGGGGGGGGGAATGAAAAAGTAGATTCCTCATCAGGCCCAACCAGGTTTTTCCCCTCCTTGCTTCAGACAGATGAAAACAAGAGCAACTTTTTGGTGTTAGATTGTTTGCCTTGTGTCTCCTTCCCCCTAGTTCTGTTTCACTATCTTCTTTAAAGGAGAATTATTTAAGCATGCTGATGGAAAGTGGTCATGATGTTTGTAAGCTGGAAGAAGTGCTGTCTACAAACAAAGGCTGGAAATGTCTATGTTTAAAACAGAATAGAGTGTTTTTTTCTCTTAGACCCCAGATGAAAAGAAATCAGACTCCATCTTCAATAGTGTCACTTGATAGTTTCATCAGATTGACGTGATCAACAAAAATAATACAGCCTAAGCCTTTTGCTTAGTTAGATCTGGGGCACAACAGATTAATGTAGCAGGGGAATAGAGTTTTTAAATAATAACTGGAGAACTAATAATTTATGAGCAGAGAGATTTTGCTTGGTCCCCCAGAGGATTTAACATAGAGGAAGGATGTGCAATATATTCTTTCCACAAATGATGTTAAAAGTTGCCTTTGGAATGGAATACCTCATCACCAGGAAGCATTAAAGAGAAAGCTGAGAAACTTTTTAAAATGAATATACAGTCTAGTTTTCTGTCTCATTATACTTTTACATGAGAAATGGAAAACTGGCTAAACCCTGCTTGTGAAGAGGAACCATGAAACTTGATACTTTACCCTTACAGTGTACAAAACATGAATGAGCACAAGGATCTGCCACACAGTTCTGTTCCCATTGGACCTACTATGCTACTTGGCAGAAGAGTTTGAAGTCTTTCTCTCTACTTGTCACTTGTTCATCCTTCAATATCTGTTACTTCTCTGGTCCTTATAATAGTCAGTTTACTTCCAATACAAGGACGGACCATGTTGCCAGAGTTTTTAAAGAAGATGATGCAGTATTCGGAGCTACAGATTCTGAGAAATCACAAGTTCCAAAGAAATTTCAAAGAAAATATGGAGGTGAAGGTTATACTTGGATTCACCATATCTGTTCCAGGCCAGGCTTGGCCTGTGATGTCACAGGTACGTAATTTGATTTGAAAGAAAGAGTTATTACAAGATATTGAGGATATAACCAGAAATGAAAAACAAAGGAAAAAGCTACAGATCTGATTTAGGACAAATCTACTCTACATATTTAAACTTGGATGAGGGAATAGACGGGGAACTCATCAAATTTGCAGATGACACCAAACTGGCAGGCATACCCAAAACTCCAGAAGATAGGCTCAAGATACAGAAGGATCTTGGCACACTTGAACATTTGGCGCTATCTAACAAAATAAAGTTCAATGGTGAAAAAAGTAAGGTTCTACATTTAGGCAAGAAAAACAAAATGCACAGTGGTGCCTTGCTCAATAGTAGTAACTGTGAGAGGGATCTTGGAGTTCTAGTGGACAACCATTTAAATATGAGCCAGCAGTGTGCAGCAGCTGCCAAAAAAGCCAACACAGTTCTAGGCTGCATAAACAGATGGACAGAATCAAGATCATGTGAAGTCCTAATACCACTTTATAATGCCTTGGTAAGGCCACACTCGGAATACTGCATCCAGTTTTGGTCACCATGATGTAGAAAAGACGTGGAGACTCTGGAAAGAGTGCAGAGAAGAGCAACCAAGATGATTAGGGGACTGGAGGCTAAAACATATGAAGAACGGTTGCAGAAACTGGGTATATCTAGTTTAATGAAAAGAAGGAGTAGGGGAGATACGATAGCAGTGTTCCGATATCTCAGGGGTTGCCACAAAGAAGAGGGAGTCAAACTATTCTCCAAAGCACCTGAGGGTAGAACAAGAAGCAATGGGTGGAAACTAATCAAGGAGAGAAGCAACTTAGAACTAAGGAGAAATTTCTTGACAGTTAGAAAAAATTAATCAGTGGAACAACTTGCCTCCAGAAGTTGTGAATGCTCCAACACTGGAAGTTTTTAAGAAGATGTTGGATAGCCATTTGTCTGAAGTGGTGTAGAGTTTCCTGCTTAGGCAGGGGGTTAGAGTAGAAGACCTTCTACTCTAGAGAGAAAGAGTAAAACACACTTCTTTCACCTAGCTGGCCTAGCTTAGAGCTTAGATTTTAGATTTTAGCTTAGATTTTAGCCTAGATTTTAGCCTAGAAATAATTTAACTGTATTTGGTAGGGGATTTTAAAAGTTTTTAGTTATATTTTAGCACAGGCTAGTTAATTTAATTTAATTTTAACACTGTATTGTATTTATTGTATTGTTTTATATTTGCCTGTGAGCCACCCTGAGTCCCTTCGGGGAGATAGGGCGGGATATAAATCCAAATAAACTGTAAATAAACTGTAAAACCTCTGAAGTCCCTTCCAATTCTTCCATTCTATTCTATTCTATTCTATTCCAATTTGAAAGAGTTTAAATTACCTTCAAAATGGTAGATGGGAGATTTCTTTATAACATTACAAAATCTGAAGAGGAAAAACATCCTAAAAGCTCCACCCACAACAGCTACCAAAAGATGTCAAAGTCAAACATGAAAGTGGTCAGATGGATGGTTTTTTACTCCCAATCTGAGATGGTACAGAGTTTTTTTCCCTTTCTATTTCATTTCAGACTGGCAAGTTCCTTTTCCCTGCTGTGATTCTCTTCTGATCTACCTTAGGTTCTGTCATTCACATACTTTTCAATCCTTGTGCCTCTGCATTCTTTAATAAACAGTTTTAGAAATACTATATTTATTTAGTATGCACCAAAAACTAATATTAAAAACACCTACAGATTAAAAGCTTGAAAATGCATTAAAAAAGCTGGATACTATTGATTTTCAGTGTTATCTTTAATTCATATTGAGCTACATAAACATACATGCCAACATACCCATCATGCTGTTTCCTTTCAGATTATGTAACATTATGCAAAGTGAAGAATTAGGGTAAGAAATTTAAATCAAAGAAATTAAAGAATGAAGGGAGAAAGAGAAAGAGAGAAATACAGCTACAATTAATTTACACCATCATCATTTACATATCTTTCAATTCTTGGAAACTTTGTTCCTCCTACATGCACTATTTTATATATTGCCTTTTGTTCAAGGATCTTTTTAGTGGATTCTTTGATAAGAACTCATTAATTCAATCCAACCATGATTTTTTTTGGTCTTCTTCTCAACCTCTTCACTTTTCCTTCATAGATTTGTTTCACAATTCATTCCTCAAAACCGATTTGCTATGGTTTAAAATGATTCACTAGTGTTTAACAAGATTGTGTTTTACAGTTTTTTCCCCTTCATGGGATTCCAACAACATTTTACCATTATCATAATCATTTTGGTTTGAATTAAAAAAACATTACAGTGGAAAAAACGGTCATGTTAATGTACTCTGTAATGCGATCTGGTCTTGTTCAGATAAAATGTTAATTAAATAAAGTCACAGTTTGGATGGAATTGCCTCATAAGATGTTATTTTTAAAAGAATCCAGTTAAGCATGTAGACAATGGAAAAGATTAGAGAAAATAATACCACAATGAACAGTAATGAAAAAAAGGGCAAGAGTTATGGAATGTGCACCTGGACAAGGAGTGGTGATGGAAAAATTTCCCAAGGAGGAGGCAGTACAGAAACCCAAATTAAGAGATGGTAGGTACATAGTCTCAAACTGGATGGTGGGGGGGGGGGGGGGAAGAAGAGATTAAGAGTAGCGATATCCTAGAATCTTGCAAGATATACCTATTAGGTTTGGCAGTTTTAGCTTTAGTCTGGCAAGACTATATCCATCAGGTGTAAGCAAATAAAGAATTGGACTCAATTGGATTTTACTGTGTCATCTTTGGGCTTGGGCCTGTTTGCAAGTCTGATCATTTCTAATGTCTTCATAGCATCAAGCAGCCATTTTTTGAAGTGACAGAAAGACTCGTCTTATAATTCTTACTTCAGCACAAAGACGATGTTGGATCTCCACATAGCTGCATCATTGTGTGTTCTTTTCGTACCCAAGTCTTCTGGTCCCAGTTGTCATAATTTAGGGTGCCTGGACAGCGAAATTCTAACCTGCCTCTGATCAGTTCCTGCCCTTAGAACTTTAGTGAGGAACAATTTAGATTCTATGACTATTTTCCCTGGCCTTTTTTCCTTTCTTTCCCAGCATCAGCAGCCAACACATCAATTTATATTGACCATATAAACAGCATTTAATTAGAATTGGATCAAGAGTCTGAAAAGTTTCTTCAAAGGGTTTTTTAAATCAGATCCTTTGCTTGTTATTTATTTTATTTTTATTTATTTATTTGTATCCTGCCTTTATTATTTTTATAAATAACTCAAGGCAGTGAATATATTCAACATACCTTCCTTTTCCTATTTTCCCCACATCAACAACCCTATGAGGTGGGTTGGACAGAGATAGAGTGACTGACCCAAAGTCCCCCAGCTGCATTTCATGCTAAGGTGGGACTTATCCTTGCTGAGTAAATTTGTATATAATAATAGTCCTTAAATCATATTAATCTCCTTTGATTAGTTTTGGAATCTTCTAACTGTACTTTGCTTTGCTATCACATATTGCCCAACAATGTTTGTATGTAGGAGTCCACATTCATTACATTCAAATTTATGAAGGGGTTTTAAAGGTGTTGGGTTCAGGAAGAAGAACAGTTTTTAAAAAAAAAAAAAGAAGACAAATCATCCATTCAAATCCTTGACTTTTTTTTAATATGAATCACGCCATATATGAAGAAGGATGAGACTTCAATCACATGGCCCCCATCTCAACTTTTTTGAATCCCCCTCTGCAGACACCTCTGATCAGGAGTATAAAATAGAGAAATTCTTGAAAACAACCACCTACTAAGTTTCCAGGTAGTTCTTTATCAAAAATTCTTTCTAACAATGCAAGTCTGAACCAAATGGCCACTCCTCTTCCAACAATATTAATTATAGTTTAGGTTTACTAGGTGAACCTAACTGCTCAGTTTCTCATCAACAAAAAATCCTGTTAAAATAGATATTATCTGTGCTGTTAAGCTAGGAGATTTCAGGCACTGTGGTCTCACAGGCTGCCAACTAGGATCCACCAGCGCTAATAAGTGCAAATTATCACGCTGTTTCTAAAGAATAGAAGTTGTCAAATCTTGGTTCCAAAGACAGCTCATCCAATATTCTTGCTGCTCAGGGGAAGCAAGGAACCCCAATAGTTAAAATGCAGTATGAAAGGTCCTTGTGTCAGATCATGACTGATGTAAAAGATGAATAATAGTGTGTGTCATACACAATTATGCAGGGTAGGAGTACAAAGCCCTTTGGGAAAGCTTAGATTAATACAAATAAAGCCTCCTTTGACTCAACTTCTGGGCTTCATGACATGGTCATGTAACTTCATTGGCAACAATAAAAGTGTGTTAGTATTGTGTTATTCTGGGATGTTTCTTCGGCTTCCCAGTCTAACCTACAGCTCTAGAATGTCCTATTCATCTCCTCCCCAATTCCTGAGCAAATGAAACCTGCATAGAATTCTGTGTTGATGGGAAATTAGGTCCACCCAAGTGGAAGGTGTCAAGGTTGGGAAAATTATGTTTATCCGGAGTGATAATAATTCATAAGGACACTTTCCAGTCCCAGATAGAGATAACAGGGATTGGACCTTGGACCTTTCACTTGGAAAGCATATGCAGGAGCCTGTAGCTAGTAAGGTGTTAAAGCGTTTTCCTTTCAAAGGATCATGAATAAAATAATGATTTTTGCCTTTGAAGAGAAAGAAGGAATTTTTTTTAAAGGACAAAATGTTCTTTTTTAAATGTTCACTGAGCTTTGTGCCCTGAGGTTATACTCTGCAGCTTTATCTTCAAACTTTTCTTTTCTCTTGCCAGATTTAGAAATGAATTCCTTGGGAAAATAAATAAATAAAAGTGGATATTCATGCAGCATCATTATGAGGCACAAACTTTTAACTTAGGAAGCTCACATTACAAAGAGTTGTGCAAAGGCAACCTGAGGTTTTTGGGATTTTTTACTCAAGACAGGACAATGTGTGATATTTCCAGTCTACCTTCAGTGTTTTGGCTCTTCAGTGGAGATTTTATTTTTATTTTCCCATCTGGTGGGGATTTGATGAAGAAGTGGAACACACTATTTTAGAATAATTTACTGCAAATTTGATTACAGTCTATTTCACTATGGATCAGAACATTTGGGTTCCATTTAATTAAGTCCAAAGAGACTTCCTGTCAAGATGGACATGCTTAATAAAATTACATTTGTCGCTAGGGTATAAAGTGAATGCCACTGTCTCAGGGCTTCCTCATCAGCCTTCTCCTTTGTTTTGCTTTCTCAACTGTTTTGAGGAGAGATGGTCTGAGCTCGCCCTCTTTCCCCATGATTCATTTCAGAACTCTGGAATACACACATGCTCCATTTGCACCAGATCATGGTCTTTCTGACAGAAAATGCAAAGAGTTTGATCTATAATTTACACAGATGCTCGTCTAGGGAGTAGTTTGATGTGCTAAGAAATATAGATGCTACCAGCCTGGTGCGGTGTCTTCTTTTAATATGGAAAGTTTTTTGCATCAAGGAAAAATATTAATGATAATATATGACAGCATGATTAACTTCCCTAGGACCTACTATCTCCAAACACTTTCCCCAACCCTTTTCCTTTGCAGAAAACCTTGTGATTCTTTTTTCACTCTAGAGGATATTTGATCAAAGGATAAAGGATAAAAGTATCACATCCCACCTGCTCCATTTTCAGAACTTTCTCCCTATCCTTTCTGCTTTCTTCACAAATTCACTGTGCTCTCACAACTCTCACCACAAATTCAATTGGCTCTCATCACTCTTCTTTGATAGCAAATGACCCCTCTGCCAAAAGATTTATAGATACGTGAGTCTGTCTGCAGTGCAGGACACATATGAGGATTTCATGGGTGAGGACACTGCCAGATGCTGAAGCTGGAGCCAGGGCAGTGCTAGAGGCAGATCTGTCGGAGTCTGCTGAAACCTAAAACCAGCCCTTGAGCTTTGGAATGCAATTCAGTGAGATCTAGTTCTTCCTTCGGCATGAAAGCCGGCTGGGTGACTTTGGGCCAGTCACTCTCTCTCCTTCCAGCCCACCTCACAGGGTTGTTTTTGTGGGGAAAATAGAAGGAAGAAGGAGTATTTGGTATGTTCACTGCCTCAATTATTTATAAAAATAATAAAGGAGGGGTCGAAACAATCCAAAAATAAAATAACAATGAACCATAATCGTTCCCTGGAACCCCTCATTTGAAACTTGCAACAGAAGCCCATAAATACAGTGCATGCATCATCCAAAGCTGTAAGTAGGGTCCTGGATTCTGGGTAACTCTGTGAACCCAATTGCTGTGGCTTATAAGGTGGCCTTTATCATTTATCTAATATTGAGTTACTGCACAAACATGACTTATTTGACTTAAATAACTACGATTCTGCCAGTAGTAGAGGTAACCTGCTTGCCCTTCAGGATTTCAGGATTTCCTGAAATCAGGATTTCAGGATTTCCCTGTGAAGGATCTCTGTCAAGATGTTTGGCAGTTGTCTAAAATAAAATAAAAATTCACAGCAAGATTCTCTCAGCCTTCTTTCTGGTAAAGCTTTATGGAGATTTTATTTATTTTATTTTTTATTTTATTAAATTTATACCCCACCCTTCTCCTTGTTAGGACCCAGGGCGGCGCACAGGCATAATTTAAAAACACAAAATACAATAAATACCAATTAAAATATATTAAATTAATAAACCCGTGCTAAAACCCATATTAAAACCAATTACCGGCTTCCGCTTCTGCCCTCCAACGGCGACGGATGGGTCCCTGACTCGTCCGCTGCTTTGTCCTTTTTTCTGCCCCCCGACGGGGGCGAGACACCCCACCTTGGGGGTCATCCGTAGGGTTGGCTTGCTGGGGTCATTCTCTTCCCATGGCGGTGGGAAAGCGACCCTTGTCTTCAGCCTAGGTGAGGAAAGGCTGGCTGCGGGGGGGAGACGCCTGTCTCCGCCTTCGCCAATGGAGATCGGAACTGTTTTTTCATTGTGAAGAGAGCCGGACGTTCGGAGTTGAAAGGCTCTCCCGAGGCTCGGCTGCAAGGTGAAGAGTGAGTGTTTTATTTGCTATTTTCTCTCCGATGGCAGCGCTGGACTAAAAAGCTTGGAGGGGGGTGTTTTTTTCGTTAAACCCCCCCTCGGATTTAAAGCGGCGCTTTGAAATGGCTCCTCGTTCCGAGGAACGGTTGTTTTTTCTATGCGGTTTGCCTGGAACTTAGTGAAAGCGAGTGAAAGTGATTTGCGGCTTGCAACAATGTTTCTAAGTTCGATTGGCTTGCTACAATTTTTTTTTTCTTTGTTACTCTCTCCGGCTGGCTCCCAGCTTGGGCGGTGGAAGATGGCTTCTCTCTGCTCCTGAATGATTATTGTATTTTTGGAAAATTACCAGCATCTCCTTGTGATTTGGACTTCCTCTTGCTATCAATGAAGAATTTTTTTTGGGATTAATTGATTCCTTGTCTGGAGTGCCTTTTTACTATAACTATTGATCTGGAAAAGTGTTTCTCTTCTGGTTTCTGAACTTTTTTACAACCCTGATTTGAAACTTTTACCTCCTGATTTGCCTCAGCTGCCCCACCCAAAAAACGCCATTTTAGTGACACTGACTTTAACACCCAACCATGGCACAAAAATCAGAATTGGCAGGTCTGGAACAAAGATTGTCCTCTCTGGAATCTGTTATACAAACTTTGGTGCTTGAAATTAAGGCTCAGAGAGAAGAAAACAACTTTAAGAAGGAACTTTTGGAAACTCGGAAACAAATGCAGGAGAATACACAGAAGACTGAAGATCTGGAAGGGGAGCTAATTGAGGCAAAGGGAGAGCTTAAAAATGTTAACAGCGAGGTGGGGGAATTAACTGGGCATATGTCTAGGATGGACTTCGAAAGGATGTCATATTTTTTAAGATTTCAGAATATTTCTGAAGAATCTGGTGAATGCCTGCCTGAACTCATGAGCACAATTTTAGCAGACTATTTACATAAACCTAAAGATGAGATCAGGGGGACATTGACCTAGTCTACAGAATAAACTCAGCATATGCCAGGATAAATGAGGTACCCAGAGAGATACACATTAAATTTGTTAGAAGGTCAACCAGGGAGGGAATTTTGAGGGCGCAGAGAGGGGGTCCTTTAATTTACCAACAAAAGGTGGTCGTCATCTTGAAGCAGGTCCCAAAAAAAATCAGAGAGATGAGAAGGAAATTTTCCTTCTTATCCAAAACATTGTTTGATCACGGGATTTGGTTCAAGTGGGCGATGCCCGAAGGGATGCTGGTGTTCTGGGAAGGAGGAAGAGTGAAGATTAAAACAGTTGTTGAGGCGGAAGCCTTTCTTAAAAAACATTCCTCTATCCTGGGGGAAGATCCAGGGGGGGCGGAGGGGGCCACGGCCCCGCCCACTGGGGGCCAGGCGAGAGAAAAAGAAGATACAATTGCCAAAAGACTTAGATCCAAAAAATGATTTTGCTTGTTTTTCTTTTTTTTACTAATTTTCTTTCTTTTATTATTCTTTTGTACCAGGATGTTTGCACATGTCTGCCATCTGAGAATTGGAAATGTACTATGTATTCATTTGCCTTTATCTTGTAGTATTTTTTCGGATAAATTGCTTTACTATTGTTTTATTATGTAGCCCGGGATGGGCCAAAGACTCTGACGCAAAGGTTCTCAAAATGTTTCTGTAACCCTTACCTTACCCTCTAGAAAATTGTTAAAACTCAATAAAACTTTTTCAAAACAAAAAACCAATTACCAAATTATAAATTATTTTTCTTAAAAAGTCAGAAACGGGGGGCTATCCTAGGCCGGCTTGTTGGAATAAATACGTCTTAAGACATTGGCGGAAGAGGCGGAGGTCCGAGATAGTGCGGAGGTCGGGGGGTAGGTCGTTCCAGAGGGCCGGGCCCGCCACAGAGAAGGCCCTTCCCCTGGGTGTTGCCAACCGGCATTGCCCCGCCAACGGCACCCGAAGAAGACCCTCTCTGTGGGAGCGGATCGGACGAAGGGATGTATGGGGCAGGATGCGGTCTCGTATATAGCTAGGCCCCGAGCCATGGAGCGATTTAAAGATGGTCGTCAGCAACTTGAAGCGCACTCGAAAGACCACAGGCAGCCAGTGCAGCTCGCGCAGGAGAGGTGTTACGTGGGTTTGCCTTGAGGCACCCATAATCACCTGCACGGCCGCATTCTGTACTAACTGTAGCTTTCGAGTGCACCTCAAGGGGAGCCCCATGTAGAGAGCGTTACAGTAATCCAGCTGATTTGGGGTGGATATGTACAACTGAGTGTCATCAGCGTACAGATGGTATTCCACCCCAAAACCATGGATGATCTCACCCAGTGGCTTCATATAGGTGTTAAACAGGAGTGGCGAGAGGACCGACCCTTGAGGAACCCTACATGTGAGGGGCCTCGGGGACGACCTCTGCCCTCCTGCCATTGCGACCAACCAGAGAGGTAGGACGAGAACCACCATAGAACGGTGCCTCTCAGCCCCAACCCCCCCAATCGGTGCAATAAGATACCATGGTCGATGGTATCAAAAGCCGCTGAGAGATCTAATAGGACAAGGATAGAGGAACAACCTCTATCCCGTGCACTCCAGAGATCATCCAGCAACGCGACCAATGCCGTCTCGGTGCTGTGACCGGGCCGGAAGCCGGACTGGCGCGGGTCTAGATAATCAACTTCCTCCAGATGTCGGGGAAACTGTTGAGCCACCACACTCTCAACAACCTTCACTAAAAAGTGAAGGTTGGAGACGGGACGATAGTTCTCTAATAAAGCTGGATCCAGGGATGGCTTCTTGAGGAGGGGCCTCACCACCGCCTCTTTCAAGACGGTAGGCAAGGACCCCTCACTCAGAGATGAATTCACAATGCCCTGGAGCCAGCCTCGTGTCACCTCCCAGGATGCCAGTACAAGCCAGGAGGGGCACAGGTCCAATAAACATGTGGTGGCTCTAAGGTTCCTCCGCAACCTGTCCATATTCTCGGTAGTAACAAAGTCGAACTCCTCCCAAGGTGTTATCTCAAGACCAGCACCGGATACCTCGACCGGACCACTAGTGGAGGGCAACTCGTTCCGAATCTGAGTGATTTTGTCCTGCAGGAATACTCCAAATTCCTCTGCTCGACCCTGCAGAGGGGCTTCCCGCGGCCTCAAATGAAGGAGGGAGCGGGTCATCCCAAACAGGGCGGCAGGGCGGTTTTCCGCGGACGCGATAAGGGTGGCACAATACTCACGTTTGGCCACTCTTAGCGCCACTAAGTAAGTCCTAATATGGTCTCTCACTAGTGTTCGGTCAGATTCGGATCGAGAAGATCTCCACCTACTCTCTAGGCATCTCTTGCGGCGTTTCATCTCCCGAAGCTCCTTGGAAAACCAAGGAGCCTGGGTGACTCGACGCCGCATGAGAGGCCGCAAGGGCGCGACTCGGTCCAAGGCCCCCGTGGCCGCACTATACCATGCGGCCACTAGATCCTCAGTCGAGCCGTGGGACAGGGACACAGGTACTGGCCCAAGCTCCCTCTGGAACCTTTCCGGGTCCATCAGGCGCCTGGGGCGGAACCAACTCGGTGTCTCCGGTTCCGCCTCCCCGCGGTGGGGTGTGACGGTTGGAAAGTCTATCCGAAGGAGAGAGTGATCTGACCATGACAAGGGTAAGATGACTAAATCCCCTGTTCCAAGATCACTAATCCATTGTCCAGAGACAAAAATCAGATCCAGCGTGTGTCCTCCCTCGTGAGTGGGGCCCTGAACTACTTGGGTCAGGTCCATGGCCGTCATGGAAGCCATGAACTCCCGAGCTGCTTCGGATGTTTCGCCCGCCGATGGCAGGTTAAAGTCCCCCATGACCATCAGTCTGGGGGTCTCCACCGCCATCGCGGCGATCACCTTGAGTAGCTCGGGCAGGGCTGCTGTTACATAGCGGGGAGCCAGGTATACAACCAGCAAGCCCAACTGCCTCCCTAGGCCCCACTTCACGAAGAGGGACTCACAGCCGGTCGTCTGAGGCACAGTGGTCTCCTTCAGCTCCAGACTTTCCTTAACAATAACTGCCACCCCCCCACCCCTGCCTAGGGCCCTAGGCTGATGAAATGCACGGTAGCCTGGTGGGCACATTTCCACGAGGGGTAAACCCCCCTCGGGGCCCAACCAGGTTTCCGTGATTCCCACCAGGTCCAGGTCCCCCTCTGACACAAGGTCATTTATGAGGGGGGCTTTGTTCACCAGAGACCTGGCGTTACAGAACATAAGCCTAGGACCCCGGCTCTATGATCCCTGACTGCATAGCTCACGAGTGGAGCACAGGGGGTTGGGGCAAGCGATCGCCCGTAACCAGCGACCACGAGCCCCTAACCCACGATGGACATCCTGTCTCCCACCGCCCCTGCCCCTCCCCACGACCAACCGAATGGGATGGCCCTCAATAGAGATGACCCCTGGTCCCCCCTCCCTGGAGGACCCCTCCTTTATCCTACTTCCACCAGCCGGCCCTATATCTTGACCCCCCTCTGACTGAATAAGCCCTCCCCCCACCCCAGAACCCCTTAAAAATTGAATTAAAAAACCCCCTAAAAAACCCCTCAGTTTCCTTTTCCGCCACCTCTCAAGATTAAGAAATCTGTCATGAAGGTGGGCCCTCGTTAGAGCAGAGGGCCAAACCTGCGAGAGGGGGGACTCTCGCAGGGCGCGGAGGTCAGCTGCCGAATAAATAGATGAAAGTTTGTGTGTGTTTGTGTGTGGAGAGCCATTACAAAAATTCTGGCAACACAATCATTTTTCATTTCTTTCCAATAACATTCTTCTGTACATTAAAGTGGAGATATGGAGACCTTCTGGTTTTCTTTCTAGGTTCTTCATGACCTTGCAAACAGGCAGGTTTGAGAAATTTGCAGCTGACTTTTTATATAATGGTCTCTACAACCTTCATCCATCTGGGAATGGATTTTTTTTTCTCTTTTCCAAGCAGTCAGAGACTTTTGCTAAAAGAAGGGTGGGCAGGGTTTTACTTCTATAGTATTTCATTGAAAGCCCTGCATGCCAGTAATAGATGGATCAGAACCAAATGTATGTAGACCTTGATAAATGCAATTTATCTTTGTTCAGTGCAGAAGGCCATGCATCCAGATATTCTCCATGCTTATCTTCTGCAAGATTCCCTCCCTGTTTGTTAGCTATGGGATGAGAATAGAACCAGTGACAAGGCATAAACTGGTAAAGGCTTGTATCAGAGGACTGACAGGTCCCTATTCCATGACTAAACATATCTTCAGCAGGGTTCCTCTGATTAGTAACCAAGACCGGAGTTTGTGATCTTTCTTTGCTACACCCAGTAAAATAAGACCTTTATTGCAAAGGTCCTTATTCTCAAAACAATTGAAGGGTCTATATTTCTTGGTAGCACATCTTAGCAAAACCAAGGCATCTCCGCCCTGGCTGATTCATTATTGATCAGGCTGTGTTGCAATTTAGAATTTGCAATAATGTAACTCCATCTAGCAAACGTTCCTTATATCCTTCCCCAGCTGTTTCTAGATGTAAGAGCAGCTGAGTCTGGATCTTGAGATATAAAACATAGGAAGAGAACTTTGGGGTAAAAAGTTGTAACAGGTTTTTTAAAAAAATATGTGCAAAAAATGAATTTGTGCATGTGATTTTTTTTAATAAAATAGCAACAGAGCTTTAGACTCAAACTGGCAAATCTGAGAGGTGAAGTCTTACACATTTAGACGCATCAGGCTGGGGATGGCAGCTTTGTCATTATATCTTTTCCCTTCCTTTATTTAGGAATGTAGTTCTCATTTTAGAACAAAGAAATATGAATATTTATGCTGCATCATGATGTTTTAACTTCTCTCAGTGAGAGATTAAGAGACTAAGGGACCTATAAAACACTATGAGACTAGTGAATTTAGAGAGTCTTTCTCTCTTTGGTCCAGATTAGGTCCAGAGTATTTGAAAGCTGAGTTTTCTCTTTGGACTCTATAGTTTTTGGACAATCGGTTTTCCCAATGGTTAATCATTTCTTGGTTCCTGGATTTAAGTCAACCCTTAGTGTCTCTCCATCCCACTCCTTCAATATTCTGCTTACCATATCTATCCATTGGAATACTTTAGACTATAGTAGGCCATTTGCGTGCTGTTGAGTGATCGTTTCAGATGTTATTTCCTTATCTAAACTTAGAAACAGAATGACCAAAGCTAGGCAAAAAAGCAATGGGAGTGGGAGCAATTTCTAACTTCCTGCCAGCTTCCCCATTGAGTTTCCTTATGGGAAGCTGGCAGGGAATATCAGAAACCTCCTTTCCTGGAGGTGCAGCTCAGGAATGATATGGGGGAGGGGGAGGTGTGTTCAAGAGATGCCAAATGATTTGGGAAAGATGTGTGGGAGTGCACATGGGTTGGGAAGGCGATGTGTGCAGTTGACATAGAATAGGAAGGGTGTCTGGTATGTGCTATGCAGGGAAAGTGGTGCAGGTTAAGAAGAATGCATGAGGGTTGCAAGGATGTGTGAGAGGTGCTGTGCTGGTTGAGGGTGGCATGCAAGGGGTGGCATGGGTTAGGAAGGGCACCTGGGGTGCTTGGGAAGAGGTGACATGCAGTCATAGACAATTGGAGGAAGTGTGTGTGTGTGTGTGTGTGTGTGTGTGCCTAAGTGGTGCTGCATGGGTCAGGAAAGGAATGCAAGGCACAAGTCAGGAGTGTGCACAGAGTGGTGGTGGCATGGACCTAGACAGGTCTGTTACCTCCCTTCCTTCCCCCTTTCCTTGCCTTCCAAATAGGGAAGTAAGTGACTGCTGCCAGGTGGATGAGTGAGGAACTGTGAGGCTGATTGGGAAACTGTCACAGAACATTGAAAATGAAGATTGTGTAACTATAGCAGTAACCAGGAGCTTGAAGCAACCACAACTTCCCCAAACTTCATTCCCTTGGGAGTAATTGGTTCCAAATTTTGGTCACATTCGTAAGTTAGCCCATCTGAAGTACCTCCTTTGTTCAAAAATTGTTGCCCTGTGATGCATCATTTTGCCCACTTGAAAGTCATAATGAGAAACTTAGATTCTTCCCTCTCTACTGAGTTTCTGCTAGCACAGCACCACAAAACTCACAGCTCTAAAGAAAGTTCTGGTTGCAAAACTGCCAATATGCTGTTATTTCAGTTTCATGTCTTGCAAGAGGCTTTTTGATGCAAGAGAGTGGTGGCTTTTCATAAAAATGCCCCTCACAGCAAATATTCTGAGTTGTGTTTGTAGTGAACGTGTGATGGGGCATTAGCAATTTTCCTTTTGTGTGGCATGGCAGTAGTTAAGGGAAAAGGTATGGAATAAGTAACACTCTGTATTGTTCAACTGGACAGGGCATGGTTCACAGTGTTCCCTAGATTGGCAGAAATGAAAATACTCCCAGATCAATTTCAAGCTGTGAGGAAATGAGGAGTGGGAAGAAAAACAATGATATAGAAGTTCTTATAGAAAGAATGATATGGTGGTTTCAGATTTCAGATTCTGTTTTCATAAAATTTTATCCAAATCAAGAACTTTAAGCATAGATCCAAAACAGCTTGGTCAGTTTCACTAAAAATTGTGGATATTGTTGCCCAAAACATTTGGAGAACAATGTTGTATTCTCTCTCCTCTCCCTACAGGTTTGGCTAAATCAGGGATGGGTTCCTGCCAGTTCTAACCTCTTCTATAGAAGAGGTTCCACAAATCTACAGTGTCGTTTAGAACCAGTTCCAGCTTCCGCCCCCCCCCCGCCCGTCTGCACATCATCAAGATGAAGAGCGAGAGGAGGAATTCTGGGAGTTGAATCCACAAGTCCTACAGCTGTCACGTGTGAACTTCCCTGGGGGTTTTTTCCCCTAAAGGGTTAGGGGTGCAAGGGTTTTGTAACTTGACAGCTTTAAGACTTGCATGCTTCAAATGCCAGAGTTTCTGAGTCAACATTTTGGTTGCTAAGTAAGAGCGTTGTTAAGTGAGTTTCACCACATTTTACAAGTTGGTCACGCCCACCCAGTCACATGACTGCCAAGCCACTCCCATTCGGTCACATGGCTGGCAAACCACTCCCACATGGACCCCCATTCGGTCACATGGGCAGCAAGCTACTGCCACAAAGCAGGCCACACCTACAGAAGAGGTTCTAAAAAAATTTCAAACCCACTACTGGGTTACATGATGCATTCTCTGTCCCAGAGTTGGTTGCTGTTTTCCCAAGCAGAACTCTTATCATAATTGCAGTAGTTTACAACAGTAGTAGTAAGAACAACAATAAAAACTCAGAAGGAAAAAAAAAACAGGCCAGCAAAGTAAAGTAAGATGAAAAGATACAATCTGCTGAACTAACCAATGACAAATATGATGTCCAATTTTCAGAATCCTTGTCGCAGGATTAAGTCACTGCAGAGAAATGTGCTCCTCTTAAATTCTACCCATTCAGACATGTGTCTTCAGACAAATTCCCCAAAGTTTTGGGTAATGTCAGAACAAGTGAGCTTAGAAGGAAACATGAATCAATACTTGTGCTCAATGAACAGTTAATGCTGACAAGGACTTATTTGTGGGACATGTCCAGATTTTAAAGAATGGATGTTTACTATAGAACTTTATAGTTCCACAGAACACCTCAATGACACCAGTGATGGTGTGTAAAACAACAGCACTGAATTATGAGGCCCACAAGACCTGAATGTGTTTTGCAGTTATGGTAGCATATTAGATGGCTATATTCTAACAAGTGCAAGGAAAATTTAGGCAAACCATATAATTTATATGGCTGCTATTTCTTCTATACCTCTTAAAATTATTTACTTGAATGTCAGTATTTCCCACAAAGGCTATATTTTGTGTATAGGAATCAGACTGAGTGGGTTTCATTTTAAATTAATGCACACAAGCATTTGCAAGTTGCAATATGTGTGTGTGTGTGTGTATGTGTACACACACACACACACTATTGTTATTAAAATACTTCCTCCATGTATAGGGAGGTGGGGACTATGCTGTTTCATATTAGTAGCATAGTCTGAAAGGCTTCTGATAAAACCAGTTTTAAAAAATTACTATATCAAAGTTGCATACCCAACATTTAAGAATTCTCCATAACATTAAAAAGTTGGGGTGAATTTTTAAAATATTATGAATTAAAATATAGAAAAAAACTCAAATGGGTTGGAGTGAGAGAAGGATGGGGAAGACCTCCTGAGAACTACAGGAGAGTTGCATGTTTGAGCAATTTCAATGGCATTTTCTTTGGTGTGGGTGTATACACACACACACACACACTATACAAGAATAAATATATAAATTGAAAGTTAATGTTCCTGGTTAATTGATAATAATTTGTTTTTATTTGTTTACATACAGTAAGAAATAAAAAGGGATGGGGAAGAGAGACACAGAGAAGAATTCAAAACCAATAGTTAAACATAAAGTCCTGTAAGTAACTATGGACAAAAAGACTTTCATTTGAGTGAGAAATCTTTTGTAAAAGACAAGTCACTCATGAATATCTGAGCCTAGTTCCTGAAATTAACACACTACAAAACAGTTGGACAATGTTGTAGAAATTATGACAAACGTAAGGACTTATTCAGGTCTGTGCTATGCTGTCCCCACTTTTCTACTTGTCAGAATCTTTCCCCACTGCTGAGTTAAGGTATCATCCATCCATCCTCGAGTCAACAGAAAACTATACTAGCATGACATTTGGTGGCCTCTCCTACCTGTCCTGACTCAAGGTCAAATGGCGATCTTCTCATTTTCCATGTGCTAGGTGTGATCACTAAAGCAATTGAGTATTTCTTACAGCTGTGCTGCCCTCCCTCTTCTACTTGTCAGCTGACAGGAGAAACATCCACCAGTCATGATGCACTGCCATGAATAAAGCAAGCCTGACTGCTCTTTCTGTTGCCACCTGAATAAAGTTAGGGAAAACAACAGAATAGATATGTGAAGGGTGCTGAATCACAAGTAGCACACTTATTGAAGAGTTTCCTACACTTCTTTTTCTTTACACACACACACACACACCAAATGGCTGAATTTGTTAAAAAATATCGAAATTTCTTATTCTTTGTTCAGAAGATAGGGGCCCTGGTCTTGTCATTCAGCTCTTTCAAATTTGCAACAAACTGATAAGGGACACAAATGTTAAAGCAGACACACAATATCCCTGACTGAGTAGTCTAGCTCTAACTCTGAAACACCACTAGGACAAGGCTGCTCTGTCCAGCTCTTTATTAAGAGTAGAGCAGAAATGGGACAAAGTAGGGATCAGAGGGCAGGGGGGATGTTTGTATCAGCCAGAAATAGCCAATAAATGCTACTCCGATCCACCCATTACTTACTGATCAGTCGACCTTACATCCAACATAATGGTTTGTGAAGCATTAACACATATTCTATACACCTTGGGGCTATCTTTGAATTCCATTTTAAAATGCTGTTTTAACCTGGTACAACTAAGCTGTCAGAATAAAAAGAGAAGTATAGCTTATTCACCAGCGCAGCTAAGGATGACTTAAGTTTGTCTTGCTCATCAGCTGGAGTCCTGGTGTGAGAAGAAGACCCAGCAAAACAGCATTTTTGTATTAGGAGAGAAGGATACTCAGTGATACATTGCTATGTAACTCTTAGACTATGCAAGGGCTGGATCCATAAATTGTAAGGGTTTTTTCAAGTTTGGATTGTACAGTCACAAGTGTTATTTCTACATTTTTTACCCTGATGCTTCCAATCTCTAAATTTATTACGCTCCTTGCAGGTGACCATTTGCAAAAATCTAGACCAGTGGTAGTCAACCTGGTCCCTACCACCCACTAGTGGGTGTTCCAGCTTTCATGGTGGGCAGTGGGCGGTTATAAAATTTTACTACTAAGCGAGATACAAAAGTGGGCAGTACTCAGAAATCGGTATCTAACAGCAGGAAGATCTGCTATTTGGAGATGTTCTTGGAAATGCATTCCAGAGTTGAAACCATTACAAAAATATATCTCATCTTGCTCTTTGTTAATTTACCAAATAAAAAGTTCCATGTAGTTATCTTGTCTGCCCTCAGCCAAGCATGTACAGAAGATAATCTTCCTTTAGCGTTTCTGCAGGGCTATTTACTTCATACGGCTTAGAGTGAAATAAACTTCTCAAATAGAGCATAATGTGGGACAACTGAGAATACAATAACCATGTGGTTAAATCTGTCTTGGTTATTTCCTTTATTCCAGACATGGAGTTCTTCAGTGCCACCATTATTTGCAAATCATTGTAAACCTAATCCACAATCCCTACACTCTGCCCTATTCAAGTTCCAAATGCGTTTAGCATCAGTTGACAAGGAGTATTTTCAGTCAATCATTCCTTACTCCAAGCTACTGAAGTTAAGCTCTGAGAACTTTGCCCATTCATCACTCAGTCTCTGTTTTAAAATTGCCAGTGGCTGAGTTTACCTCCCTCCTCTTGACTTCCCAATGCTCTGAGAAATAAAAAGGAAAACAGACAAGTAGAAAGTCTTTATTGTGGTGATTTTATAGTATGCTCTGTGCAATGTATTACTTCACAAATCCTGATAGTGTAACAACCCAGCAGAATTACAGCAAGGGCTTTCAGCAAACTGAACTGAAGGTTCTACACTTGTGGTTTGCCTCATTGAAAAAACAACAACAACCACCTACCATTTCTGGAGGACTCTAATACACAGTGGATAGATTCAGTTCATCAGCTCCTACCCTCTTGCCCCACATCAAAAGTTGTGTTTTCTGATAAGTTGTGTTTTCTTTTTTATCAAAAAGATTATATAAAAAGGGAGTGTGGTTCAAGTGGTTGATGCCCGAGGGAATGTTGGTGTTCTGGGAAGGGGGGAGAGTAAGAATTAAAACAATTGCAGAGGCGGAAGCCTTTCTTAAAAAACATTCCCCAATCCTGGAGGATGAAAATGGGGGAGCGGAGGGGGCCACGGCTCTGCCCACTGGAGGTCAGGGAGAGGAAGATACAATTGCTAAAAGACTTAGATCTCACAAATGACTTTTTTCTATATAGTGTAACTTTTATCTGGATGTTTATAGAAATAATGATTGATTGCATGAATATAAAATGATATATTTGTATCTCTTTCCACTTTGTAGGGAAATGAAAAAGGATTTGTATTATCTTTTTTTTTTTGTAAGAAGCCTCGGAGGGGGCCGACACCTCCGACATAGGTGTCCTCAAAATATTTCTGTAACACCTTATACCCTTTTCCTATTTTTAAAAATTTTGTAAAAACCAATAAAACTTTTTTTTCATAAAAAAAAAGTTGTGTTTTCTAACCTATTGGTACAAGTAGGCCTGTGTGATCTGCCTGCTTCATTTCGTTTTGTTGTAGACAAATGCCTTCACTCAGGTTGGCAAACATGTATTATGGTGAGTGTACTCCTCTCCGGTCACTGGTTGTTGCCTTCCATGGCCATTTTATCCTTGACTTCTGGCCCCTAATTTTGCTTTGGGCAAGTGACTGAGAAGACTGTTGAATGACTGAACTTCCTCCTTACACACACAGGTGGAGTCAAATGATGACCTTTTCCAACCCTCCATCCCTTCTCCCTACCCTCCCTCTGTTTTTAAAAAATCTATTCATGGTCCAATGAAATGATAAAACTACCCTCCCTCCCTCACCATTCTGTAGTGGTCAGGGTAAAGCTGCACTCATGGACCAAGGAAACTGGAATGGTGAAATAGGTCTTTCTCCACCTGCCACCCATTGGTGGGAAAGTGAAACAATGGTAAGAAGTTGATGACAAGAGTTCTTTAAGTTTCAGCTTCTGACTGAAGTGAAAGCAGCAAGAGTGGTAAAACTCTTTACATTGTTTTGTACAACTGATACACTTCTGCCCCACGCAGAGGGAGAGCCCCGGAAAAAAAATGTCCTCAAAAATCACCAAAAGGAACATGATTGATGCTTGCTTTCCCAGCATGAGCAAGCGTAGAAGAAAAGAAGCAAGGGAATCTAAAATCAGGACACATACAGTAGCAATTCTGCCCGTACGCAGCAAAGGAACAGACTGAGACCTAGACAACAATTCCCTAAGCCAGTCTCATTTCCAGCTGGGTTCAGCATGAGAAATGAACATCTTAAAGCTATTGTATAAATTAGTCCCGAGGTGGAAGTGTGCCAATGAGAATAAGAAATGCCCACAAACATAAAGGGGATTTGTTGCAATGTGAGTTTCATGCATAGCAGGAACATGGCAAAAATATTGGTTTTCAAAGGGTAGAAAGAAACCAGGATTTGCTGTCTATATCATCTGACAGGAAGAGAAGACACAATGGCAGAGGCATGGCAACATTATTGTGTGTAAGTGTCACTATGAATTAAAAAAACCCTCCTATCTGCTTGCTCCCACTTCTTTTTCTGCCCACCACATCAAATGTTCCACTGGTTCCACATTAAAGTAAAATTACACATTGAAAACTTTTTTTTTAACCAACTCTCAAAAATATGTATCCATTCTATTCTACAATAACACATGGATGCAGAAAATCTGTAATAAGTTGTTTCTTTTTCTCCCCCCACCCCCCCAAAAAAAAGAATCCCTAAAAAAACCAGTGCTAGAGAAGAGCCCGTTGCAATCATGTTTCAAGAACATGACAATCCTTTCTTCTATGAGGATTCCCTGATGCAGGAGACATCTCCTTGATTTACTATTATCCATGGAGATCAAACATGCACAAACAAGACAAACAGTCACAGCATTTGCATGAGAAAAAGAGTACAAGGTAACTCCTACCTTTTTTGTTCTCCTCCCTTCTTTTGATCCATGCAAAGGTGCCCACAGGCCGGGTCAAAAAATTCAAGGTTGCATCCTCCCTTTTTCTTCTTAGCTCTCCTCCTAATGATCTTTTGTCAGATTTACAGAAATTTTATTATTAGCCATTCCTTCAACCTTGTCCTGTTTTGTTGCCCAAATCGAGGAGCTGCACTGAAATTTTCTTCCATACTTTTCATCTCAATAGTTATTAACTGTTATGGTTAAATAGTTAAATTAGCTGAGCTGACACAGACACTCACATACAGAGGTTTTACTGAAAAACGAGAATCCCTGACATGCACCTGGCTGCAGATTGGGCACCGTTCATAGACCCAGGCAAATATATCCTGCTTCCAACATTATGTAGCTTTGGAAAAAAAAGATAACTTATTCATCTGTCAGCAGAATAATCCTTGTGATCCAATTGCTGAGAGATACTATCACCCCATGATTTCATGGCTTATTCTGCTCTAAATGACACTGCAATCGTGCAATTAAGGAGTCTGTGTGTGAACAAAAAGAATCAAAGCCTTGAGGAACAAGAAATTGAATCCTTACTAGCAAGAGTGAGGATTGAGTATGAAAGGCATAGAAAAACAAAGACAGCAAAAGAACAACTAGGGAAAAAACAGCAGGTAGTTGAGTGGACAGAGGATATGGAATTCTTTTAGAAAGTATTGTAGATGTAATTGTCACTGTCTTGCTGTGTGCACAGATATTTTGCTGAATGTTAACTGGGCCACTCTTGCTCAGGTGTAGCCCTTCCAGATATATTGGATTACTATTCCCCAAATCCCTCACTGTAGGCCAAACTACCTCAAGATAATGGGAGCTGAAGTCCAAAACCTCTGAAAGGCATCTGATCTGGTGTCTATCTCTGCCCAAGTTTAGGTCAGGGTTTCTTAACCTGGCACACTTTAGGAGTTGGTGGGTACATTTTGGGGGGAGGGGGGGAGTTTCTGTGAACTTAGATGGGGAAATAATTATGTTACTTTCCCTAACCCCTAACTGAAACTTAGCTTTCCGTTCTATAACTTTTTTAAAACATTTTTTACAAACATGTAAAATATATAGACACAAAACTTAGATGTACACCACATTTACAAAATACAATATGAATAGGAGCTCCCTGTTCTTTTTAATAGCAATTGCCAATCAATACTGCTCACCTAATACTATTTCCCCTTCTATTATATTTCATTTGGATTTCACCATTCTTAACCCTCTTATTTTTTTCTCAATAATTTATATAGGCAGCAAAACAATTTATCTAGACTCCAAATACGTTTGATAGCTTAATAAATCTCTTTAAAATTATATCCTAAAAAGGGTGATGTCTTGTTCTTGATTTAATGGATTAATTAAGAAGCATGTATATTACTATATTATGCATTTGTTAGTTTAAAATTATTTTGATATCTGAGCATAATTGGTTTCCTCTGTAATGCAATCAATATTTCATTTTATGCTTTTGAATTCATGGGTTTTTTTTTTTCTGAGAAGGGTCTGCACCAGACACTCAAAGGGGTCCAGGGCACAAAAAGGTTAAGAGCCCCTCAGCCAGATTCTTTGACTTCACAAGCAGATAAAGAACAAACAGGGAAAATGCCCTGAGCAACTAAGTGTTCTTCGGTCTCAAATTAGTTTCTCTCCGTTTCCTGTGAATTAGCCCTCAGGTAGGCGTAGGACTGAAGTTATACGCACCACCTCCATGTTTCCATTAAAGGGTTCACTCCAGTTTACCTCATGCCGTCGCACACAGAATAACATTAGGCCAATCCGTTGGATCCCCTGCCCCAAAGACAGACTCACAATTGTGTTGTCTTTTGCAGCCCCGCACAGCAGGCGTTTTTTTTTACCAAGCAATAGCCCAGAACCACCTCCTGCATCTTTTAACTGGAGATGTCGCTAAGCAGGACCCAAAGGGGGGAGGGGGGGGGAAATAAAATTGTTTTGACAAACACATTTTCTCAAGAAACCTCTGGAGAATTGCTGTAGCTAAACAGAATGGGGGCTGAATTGGATTGGTTGCCATGGAAACTGCAGAGAGCCAGAAGAACCCATGAACTAAAGCCTCCTAATAATACCTCCAGCTCACACACACCAACTCAGGGTGGAGGCAGCGGCAGGATCAAAATCGCCATTGCTGAAGGGTTGGGACTTTAGAAATGCTCAGAGGGCAAGAGCTGGGGTGGGGGGGAAGGGTTGCTAAGGAACTTTTCCTTGCTGGCCAGGTGCAGGACAAAAGGGTGTGTGTGTGTGTGTGTGCATGTGTCTAAACACAACACCGAAGCAGATAGCAGTGAGTTCCTGTTCATCTTAATCTCTTCCTGCTGCCATTTTTTTCCATTAATTTTCTAATTCCCCCCCCCAACAATGTCAACCTTTCTCTCTTCCTACAGCTTAGCCCTCTCTGTTCCCCCTGTTTGTCCTTTTTCTTCCCTGTGGCTCCCATCTGGCGCACCTCCTTTCACCTCTTCTCCTTTGCACATTTCCTCCCATCTGCCTCTTCGACCATTTTTCATTCTTCTCGTCCACTTCTTGTGGGATAGCAGGTTCGAGCTCCGTGGGCCATTCTGTCTACAGCTTCTCCCCCACCTCCCCCGGACCCTGCTACAAGCGTGCCAATTAGTGTGAATTGTCTCGCTGGTGTAGGTCTGCCAACAAAGCCACACAAATAAGTGGGAACCATTTCCTCTGGCTACTGGGTTCACTCAATTCAGTCAACCTGTTAAAAAAGGGTCACCGCTCTTTTGACTCCCCAGCTCCAGCCAGCTGTTCCATGGGAAAAAAAAGGTTTCCTAATAAACCTGCTGCTAAGACCAACTTTCCTCAGTGGAACTGATCCCACTTCGTAAGACCTATAATAGAAAGGTACAAACATCTCCTCATTCATCAATTCAATTCTGCCAAAGTATAAAGCTCATCAGCAAGACAGCCAATAGACAGGCCTTCATGTTCCTAGTTTAAATGATCCTTCTTATTTTGTACCCTCTTTCCCCGAAAATAAGACCTCCGCAGATAATAAGCCCAATTGGGCTTTTGAGCGCATGCGTTAAAATAAGCCCTCCCCTAAAAATAAGACCTCCCTGAAAAATATTGCAGCACAGCAGCAGCCATGAGGTGATCACGCACGACGCCTCCTGCACCTCAAAAATAATAAGACCTGCCCGAAAATAAGGCCAAGTGCTTATTTCAGGGGTTAAAAGAAAATAAGACCCTGTCTTATTTTCGGGGAAACACAGTACTTTCATTCCAGGTAATTAAGTGCATGCCCAAATCAGTTGATGGCAAAGGGTTTCAACTTGATGGTTTACTTGGAAACTGTATTTTGTTAAGTACTTTTTGGTTCAACAAATGTTGGGAAAGTTAGAAGACAAATTGAAAGTGAGTTTTGTAAGAATTACCTTACTTCAAAATATTACTACTGATCCTGAAAATTCTGGGCTTATTTATTCCTGTTTTCATTCCATTTAATAAAATAGAATTAGTAGTAGTGGATATTTTAAAGAAGAATAAACTCTTGAGGAACATTACATTATTGCCCAGTCACAGTGACCTCCATACAGCAGTGGGATTCATTTACCGTCCCTACCTGTTCGCAAATGTGAGCGTGCATGCGGGCGCACCGCCTTCTGCGCATGCACAGTGCTCATGCATTATGTCGGGGCGGTTGGGGGGAGCCTCCCACAGCCGCCGCTACTGGTTTACCCGAACCAGAGAGAACCTGCTGAATACCACCTCTGCCTCCACAGCTGCTCATGTTTCATTTAAACTCCAAGGAAAAATGTCTTTAGAGGTCTCTTCTCACTGGTTCTCTTTATTTCTTTTTAATCTTGGGAACTATATGTGATCAGAAATGCTTAAGAATAATGACAAGATGTATAACTGAAAACAATGCTAGCAAAAATGCTGTTCTGCTATCCCAACAATAACAGAAGCTAAAAAAATAACTGAGATCAATTCAAATGATATAACCAAGTACCCTGAATTTAAGAAAACAATTGTTTCTAGCTTTTAGGTATACACAAATCACAACATCTTAATATCTTTTCCAAGGCTTTCATTGTTGTCCTGCCAAAGTCGGAGGCATATTTCTTGACTGCTGGTTCCTTTAGTGTTAATAGTTGATTCTGAAAGGCAGAAAATATCCATCCCTTTAATATCATCGTTGTCAGTTCTTAGACTGGCTGTTTTACCTGTTGTCATTAGTTTGGTCTTCTTTATATTCATTTGTAGTGCCATTTGTTTCACTGTTTCTGGAATTATTCAGCATATAAATTGAATAAATATGGAGAGCACATACAGCCTTGTCTCACTCCTTTGCCAAACTGGAAACAGACTGTTTGCCATATTCAATCCGAGCTGTGGCTTCCTGCCTGCTTATAAGTTTCTCATGAGGACAATTTTCCTAAGGTCATTCTACAGCTTGATGCAGTCAAAAAGCTTATGGCCTTTTTATAACCAATGAAGCACATATTGCCTTCTTTTTGATATTTTTTGGCTTTTCCAGTTATTCAGCACCAGCAATAATGTCTCTTGTTCCCCAGCCTTCTCTAAAACTAGCATGAATTACCTCTCCACATAGGGAATTCAATTCCATCCCATCTGTGGTAGATGATCCTGAGCATTATTTTGCTAACATGTAAGATTAAGGATATTATATTATATTTTTCCATGTCAAGCTGTGAAATGTGATTAGACATAGCAATAGCAGAGGGCTGGAAAGCACTATGAATTGGTATATAAGTCTTTATATACCACTTCATAGTGTTTTCCAGCCCTCTCTAAGCTGTTTACAGAGGCAGCATATTGCTCCCAAAAATCTGGGTCCTCATTTTACTGATCTCGGAAAGATGGAAGGATGAGTCAACCTTGAGCCCTTCAGGATCGAACTCCTGGCAGTGGGCAATACTTCAATACTGCATTCTAACCACTGTACTATCACAGGTTCCAATACTAAAAGTCGTGAAAAATAGGACTAAATTTAAATTTTAAAAAGATTGAACTAATGATAACAGGCATATCAACCAGTCTTAGATTTGTTCTTAGATTTTTTTTTATAACCAGTCTTAGATTTGACAGTGAAGATCATCAACAGTAAAGAAACAAGAAATCAAAAGTAGTCACAAACTAGAACTTGGAAGAGCAACCATCAAGGACTTGGGAAGGCATTTGGATTCTGTGACATGTCTGTACCTAAAAGAACAGAATCATACAAACAATAGTTTCATGCAGAGTCTGTGAAGTCAGACTTTGCAGAAACAGGATAAAAAGAGTATTAACTCTTTTGCAGTTTGAAGTTAAAAATATTTCTGAGAATACCACGGACAACAAACAAATGGATCATGAAACAAATTAACTCAACAAACTAATCCAACAAACAAACGCAGAATTCTCACTTGAGCCACAAATGACCAAATTACCCTGTTTTGAACACATTGTACAAAGACCTGGCTCTATAGAGAAGCCTGTAATGGTAGGAAGGGGGCAGGAAATGAACAACAAGGTGAATGGACTTAGTTATGGGTGCAATGGAAGACCTGAAATATCATGTTAGGGACAGCTCATTAAAAAAAATCCATTTATGTGGTTGATAAAACAAACAGTGGAACTTGCCAGAAGAGAAAAGAAGCCAATGCCAAGAAAGACAAGAGTTTAAAAAAGGAACAATAAAGGATTTCAGAGAATTCTTTGTGAAGTTCCTTTAAGTCAACACTGACTTGATGGGACATAATACAATGATAATTTGTACCCATCATTAAGATTCATATCTTTGGCATTAATATATGGATAGAGCCCTTTTCAATGTATTGAACAGTAAGTCATTTTCCAGACTTTCTCGCATACTTTGTTTGGAACTTTTAATTGATTCTACATCTATTTTTTGTTATATTACTGTACGTATTCCATCAGTTCCTATAGGCTTCAAACTAGGTAGTAGCTTGAGTGCTGATTTAACTTTCTCTTCTAGTATTAGAAACTCTTTGTAATTGGGGGATGTCTTTTAAGTTACCTTGGTTGTTGACATCTCTACTGTACAGAATTTCAGTACATTGCTTCCATCTTTGCTTGGCTTTCTTAAGTTATGTTATTCTCTATCAATTGGTGCTCTTTTGCACACTAATTTGAGGTAGAAACCTCCTTGTGAATTTGGAGATATTTTAGAATATTTTCCTTGTTTCTTTTTCTACCTTCCATATTTACAGATATTATGATATTGTTTCTTCTCTCTTCTAAGACTTCTTTAAAATTCTTGGTTAAAGTTCCTTTTCAAGACCTTTGTCTTTCTTGGTGCTAGCTTCTTTTCTCTTCTTGGCAATTTCCATTATTTTTTTTGACATTCAGTTTGATTTCTTCCATTTCTTGGTCTCTGACAGGCTCTTTTTACATTAATCGTTATCAACATCTTCGATTTCATTCCACAGTTCCGTATGACTGAGGTTGAAGACTTGAAAACAGTTCTTTGAAAATGGTGAATATATGCTCACAATATTATGAAATCTGGGGTTTGTTGCATGCTGTTGTTCTTTTGCTTTAAAACTTGAAACTTGTACTTGAAAAGTAACCTTAGAGTAGATATAATGCATGCCCATTATAAAGTGAAAGTTATTATAGCCTAAGCTTATTGAAAAGCATAAAATTTCCTTTCCTTCTATACTAATTATTAGGGATGTATGTTTGCAATAACAGGCTAGCTCTACTTTGTATGATCATGCTACATTACTGCTATAAGAAACTCCAAATCTGAAAAGTTATTTTCAAAGAAATCCCTTTAGTGGGCTTTTTTTTAATCACCACATGGAATCAGATGATATTTGAAGAACTGCTAGTAAAATGTGTGCAAAGAGTTAAAATACCTCTTAACAACTAGATATACGCCAGTAATCTTTACTGCTTCAGAATTACTTTTAGCACGGGCAGATTTAATATATTATAATAAGACTGTAATAACTAATTATAAATGGTTGTTAAACTATACTTAATACATTAAATTAAATGTCTAAGACTACAGAAGAGCATCAATAAGGAACTGGCAGGTCTAGTACATGAGTGTCAGTGGAAGACTATTTTGGCATCTATATGTCACATTTCAAGAGATTTAGAATTATGATTAATTCAACAAAGATATTATGCCTGTTGGACTGCTGCATATTTTTTTGCTGGAAGAAATGTGTAGATTCAGCTATTTTTTAAAATATTCAAAAATTACACTGTTTAATTTGATATATTCTTGTACTCTCCTCACTCCCTCTTGGACAAAGTTTTTTCCTCACATATCTATTTTGGTTTGAAGGTTCACTTTGTTTTTGTAGATGCCTATTGTTTTTAATCATGTGCTAATGGCACATGGAGTACACTAAAGACAACTGGAGCACGCCATAAATAGACATGAAACGTTTTTATGATCAAAATATTCCAGAGAGAAGGAAAAATGTCCATCCTTCATCACCTATGTTGCCATCTAAAGAACTCACCTCTCTTTTGATAACAGCGCAAATGATTTACCATCAGCAATGTAATTTGGAGAATCAATTTAAAATCTGGACTATATTCTTAGTCTGTGTTCAATGGCATGTGCTCACTCTAATGAACAGATTCAAGCCAGGAAGGTACATACAGATTTCCTCTTCAGTAGATGCCAAGAGTCATTCACTTCATTGTAAGATTGTGCTGCCTATTCTGGGAGGTTCCTTGGCAGACACTGAGGGGCACGTCAGAGGGCCCACTTGCAATGTATATTTTGACTGGAAGTTCTCAACCACTCTGTAGAAGTCTCCTTAAAGTCTCCCGCCCCCCATGGTGTGAACTATAGCAGAAGACTGGAAGGATCTCCAAAGCACACTGAAGGTCTTGAAGACAAGGTAACCACTATGGTTCACAAAGCAACTTCAAGATAATTGCTTCCTTCGGATTCTGTTGAAGTGAAACACCCTCAAAGTTTCATACAGCCTTTCTGCTTATGGTAGTTTATATGCTTAGTTTCCCATTTTACTATTGCTAAGTAAGATGACTAAAATATTTAATAATTTAATTTTATGACATTGCATGATATGACTATATCTCTATGACTATTTTTTATTTTATTATTAAAAAAGATGCTTTGATGGGTGTTTTTATCCTCCCCTTCTTTTCTTAATACAATTAAACATTTTAAAAATGTTAATTTTAGCCCTTCCCTTTCTTCTCCTTACATTCTATGCGCAATCTTGAAGACCATGTCCCTGTAAACAAGAGTATGTGAGGAAATCTTAAAGCTGGAAAGAACTTTTGAGATGGAACTTTTAAGATTATGTACCTCAAGAAATCTTAAGATTAATATTTTAACCGATAGGATTAGTTGCCATGTCAACTCATCTCCAGTAAATGTATAGGCAATCCAGTGAACTACCCATTTTATTAATTATCCCTCCCTTACCTATTCAACTCATCTTCAAAGTTTTCAAGCTTCTGCTTATTTGTCATCATTTCAAGGAAGCTTTTATTTCACTCAAGACTGATTGGCCTTTGTTTTTTGCTGTCCATGGTACTTTTCTAGAGCAAAGTCACGATACTGTTTAAGGCAGGGGTCCCCAACCTTTTTTGCACCAGGGACCGGTTTCATTTTAAAGAAAACTCTGCGGAGCGGCTGAGTGGCTCAGCAGTCATGTGACTGGGTGGGCGTGGCCAATTTGGAAAATGTGAAACTCACTTAACAATGCTCTTGGTTAGCAACCAAACTTTTGGGCTCAATTGTGGTCATAAGTTCTCTCTCTCTCTCTCTCTCTCTCTCTCTCTCTTTCTTTTTCTTTCTTTCCTTCTGTCTTTCTTTCTCTCTTTTTTCTCTGTCTCTTTCTTTCCTTCTCTCTTTCTTTCTTTCTCTTTCTCTCTCTTTATTTCTTTCTCTTTCTCTTTCTCTCTTTCTTTCTTTCTCTCTTTCTTTCCCTCTTTCTCTCTTTCTTTCTCTCTCATTTTTTCTTTCTTTCCCTCTTTCTCTCTCTCTTTATTTCTTTCTCTTTCTCTCTTTCTCTTTCTTTCCCTCTTTCTCTCTCCCTCTTTTTCTTTCTCTCTCTTTCTCTTTCTGTCTCTTTTTCTTTCTTTCCCTCTCTTTCTCTCTTTCTTTTTCTCTCTCTTTCCTTTGTCTCTTTCTTTCTCTTTTTCTCTGTCTGTCTTTCTTTCTCTCTCTCTTACTTTCTCTCTCTCTCCCACTTTCTTTTTCTTTCTTTCTCTTTCTCTCTTTTTCTTTCTGTCTCTCTCTCCTTCGTCCGCCCATCTCTGTCACTCTGTGTGTGTGTCTGTCTGTCTGTCTCGCATTCAGGCACTTAATCACTCATTCTGTGCCTCTGTCTATCTTTCTCTCCCTCCCTCATTTCATTTCATTTCATTTTATTACATTTATATCCCGCCCTTCTCCACAGAGGACCCAGGGCGGCGCACAGGAAATTTAAAAAACATACACAATAGAAGATAGACAAATAATTTAAAATATATATTAAATAATCCCCCAATCCTGTGCTAAAAACCAATTATTAAAAACCCAATTTAAAACTTTTCTAAAAGTCCCCATGGGAGGTTAGGCTAGGCCGGCTTGATGGAAAAAATATGTCTTTAAACATTTGCGGAAGAGGCGGAGGTCGGTGATGGTCCGGAGTTCAGGGGGTAGGTCGTTCCAAAGGGCAGGGCCCGCCACAGAGAAGGCTCTTCCCCTGGGTGTCGCCAGTCGGCATTGTCCGGCCAACGGCACCCTGAGAAGGCCCTCTCTGTGGGAGCGTATCAGTCTGAGGGATGTATGGGGCAGGAGACGGTCTCGCATTTCCTCCCTCTGTGTGTGTGTGTGTCACTCTCTCTGATTCCCTCCCACCCTGTCTCTCTCTATGTCTATGCCTCTCTCTGTCGGTCTGTCGTCCCCCCGTCCCATTCCCCCCCCCACCGCGGAGACTCCTCAGCCCGGCTCGACTTGCTCACTCGCCTTAGCCTGCCCCGCCCGGGCGGCCGCTGCCGCGCTTGGTCACTCGTGCACTGGTCAGGCTCCTTCCAGGAGCTGAGAAGGCTCCGTGGGGTGGGGGTGGGGGGGAGGAACCTCTGCAGCCCCTGGAAGAAGACGAGTGGGCTGCATGCCAGTTGGGGAAGCTCTGGGGGGGCAGGGAGGAAGGGAATCCGCGGGCGGTAGGGGGGGCTGTTGCTGCGGCACGCAGAAGTCCCACCATCGACAAAGGTGGAGGAAGAGGCGCACTCCAACCGCGCGAACAGCCTCGTCTGCGCTCTCCCGCATGCTCTGCCCAGGGGGCTGCCCCCTCCTCCCTCCTCCTCCTCTCCGGCCCTGCGGCCCGGCTCCTACCCAGCCACGGAACGGCACCGGTCTGCGGCCCGAGGGTTGGGGACCCCTGGTTTAAGGCATCAGGCTAGAAACTGGAAGACTATGAGTTCTAGTCCTGTCTTAGGCATGAAGAAGAGGTAGCAACTATTTTCAAAACCACATTTTGAAAGTAACTTTTTTCCTTGCTTGTTCCTAATTTCCAGCTGTAATAGTTGCTGTAGAGGCTGTCTCAACATTCTCAACCTCGCCCAGCTGTATGGTGAAGGAGAAGGGGAAGAGGAAAGGGGGAGGGATGGAAGGAGGAGAAGGAGAACATATGGCCATGGAGCAGCAAACATGTCAGGAGATGAAAACAAAGGCATCCATCTTATTATTTTAAAATGAGCTTATTAAAAATAAGAAAAATTCAAACTTTCTTAAGTTCAAGTCAGACAAATACCCAAACAACTACAATTGGGGGAAATATTTTTTTAGCACAGATAAGGTCATAAGTAGCATCTCTGTCTTCAGTCTCCCACGGTTGAAGTTGGCACAAAACGTACAAGACTAGAATGAGCACAAGAGGCCATAAAACATATGTTATGATATGAAACAACCACCACCACCACCAGAGGCAAATTTTTAGAGGCAGTTTAAAGATTGTTCCAATTATCTGTGACCACAAAGCAGAGAAGCATATATTAAGAGCAAAAATCTTGGAATGAAAAACTTTTCTTTATTACCAAAAGGAAGGATTTTCAAGCTCACTTCTCCAACTAGTTTCTTTGTCCCCTCCTTTGAGGCTTACATTTTGCAGCTCATATCAACACTCCTTATTTTTTATGTTCTTGTCTAAGTTTGTCACTGTGTTCTCTTCTAGGATTAATCTCCTCTTTATTTCCCCAATAAACTAGCCATCTGTGTTTATTGTTAAAACTTCTAACATCTTCAGTATCAACTGTTGACTAAATATGGTGGTTAATATTAGCTTTATCTTCTTTATGAATCCACACTGTTAATTTTCAAAATGGATTTAATCTATTTTTAACTATGTTTGACTGTATTTATTATCTCTGTTTTCATTATTCCTGTGCACCGCCCTGAGTCCCGTTGGGGACAGAGGGGGGGTATAGAAATGTAATAAAAGTAAAGTAAAGTAATAAAAGTAAGTCTAATTTCCTTTCACAAAGATCTTATAAGAGGCACCTGTAACATTATATAACCTAGTGCAGGGGTCCCCAACCTTTGCAACTTTAAGTCTGAAGGACTTCAGCTCCCAGACTTCTCCAACCAGCTTTGCTGGCTGGAGAATTCTGGGAGCTGAAGTCCTTCAGACTTAAAGTTGCAAAGGTTGGGGACCCCTGACCTAGTGGATCTCACTGGATTAGTAGAGTTCCTACGGCTAGTAAGGTGAATAAGGTATCTTTCTGTGAAGATAAATAATGAGGGAAAAGATTACAAGGTGCTTTTGTTGTTTGAAACTTCCTGTGGGGAAAGAAAAAACTTAAAAGTCCACTCCAGGACTGTGGTATGAAAGCCATCTTGCTTTTTATTATTTTAAATATGATGTTAAAATAATATTTGTAGTGCAGTTTGTATGACTATTGAAATTTGATACCATGACTCAGACTGTCTATGCCTCTGCAGATTGATTATTAGTTAGTACATGTCCTTGTTTTTTCACTTATTAAGAAAAAACGATGTTTTTCCTTCTTTTTTCTTCCTTTTTATGGGGAAGAGATGGGGGGGGAAGGTAAGAGATGAAGATGGTAATGGAGGAATCAGCTGTTTCCAAATATGATAAACCCATTATATAAACATAAAGCAGATTCCTTCCAATATCAAGGCCAGGAAGAAAATGGATTTCCACTAATTTGAAAGAAGGCAAAAGGAAAATGCTTAGAATTTAAATCTTGGTGCACACAAACATACTATATATACTGTATACATATATGCGAACATATTTTGATTTCTGTGTTATTTCAGGAGGCAAGTCTTCTGTATTTATTTATTTATTTGTTTGTTTATCTGTATTCTGCCTCTATTATTTTTACAAACAATTAAAAGTGGCAAACATGTCTAACACTCCTTCCTCCTATTTTCTCCACAGTAACCACACTCTGAAATGTGTTGGGCTCAGAGAGAGAGAGAGAGAATGGCCCAAAATCACCCACCCTTAGGTGTTCACGGCTAAGATGGGACTAGAACTCACAGTGTCCCCCTTTCTAGCCTAATACCTTATCCACTAGACCAGGGGTCCCCAACATTTTTGGCACCAGGGACCGGTTTCATGCAAAAAAATTCCACGGACTGGTGGGAGCCTCTAACAGGTGAGTCGAGTCACATGGGCCGTGTGCGTGTTCAGCGGTCACGTGCAACCGGGCGGGAAAGCTGCCAGGGGTCCTGGGTGAAGGATCCTCAGCTGGAGCAGGGAAGGATGGGCTGCGTCTCGGGCAAGAGGGTCTGGCAGCCCCTTCCCCCGCGCAGGGCCAGGTGGTGCCCCGAACCCCCCGAATGCAGGCTGTTGCCCCCGTCCTGCCCCCAGGGAGCGCCTGGCCAGCTGCCAGGATAGCAGAGCGTTTGCTACACTTTTCTAAGAGTTGCACTACTCTCTCTGCCGCTCACTCCGGCCCGATTACTATCAAGCCACGAACCGGCACCAGTCCATGGCCCAGGGGTTGGGGACCCCTGCACTAGACCAACTGGTATGTGTAATTTTGGAGGCTTCCTCATTTTCAATAATGCAACTAAGGTATCTAGGAACTTTTGCTTCAATTCAGAGAGCTAATTGTTGAAGTAAAATGCATTGGCAGAGAATAGCAATGTCAGTGGAAGCAATAACTGCTGTATTACCTCAGCTAGCTTGTTAAGACCTTTTCCAAGTTCTTTACATTCTTTGGGTGCCTGTTGCTTTCTGAGCTTGGTTGTTTGCTTGCAGACATTTTTTACCTGACTAGGTGACATCCATTATTGCCCTGCTGGGAAGATAGTGGTGGTTTGGTCCTTTTCTGAGGGTTTCTGAGGGCTTCTCTGCCTCTGCTTTAAGTTGGTTCTGCTTCTGGTTTGTGACATGATTATTGGACTTTTTCCCTTGGGTCTCTGGGGAAAATCTTTTGGCTTTAAATGCTGCTCTGAGGCTGCAACAAATTCTAACTGATTAACGTTCTCTGTGTTAAAGCTGAGACCTTCTGGGAGATGAAGATCAGTTCGTGCTGCAGACAAGGGCTCCCATAATACGCTTTTCTGCATCGTATTATACGCAGAGGACAAAATTATGGTGGAATATCAGTCAAGTGAATGTCAATCAAGTGAACCTTCAGCTGCTGTTTGACACAGTATAGTCCAGACACAGGTCTGACAGCTCACTGAGCATGAGATCTTAGCTTGAGCAGGACCAGCATATTTGGGCAAGAATAAAAATAGCAGGCTCCAAGATACCAGAAACAAGAGTTAATCTTTCCGAGTCCTACGCACTACCTCCCCAGCTGTAGATATAAAAGTCTGGCTGCTGGGTATTTGCTTGCTGAAACTGACAGCTGCAAATCCCCGAGAGACTCGAGTGGTTTGCTTTCATTTTCTGCATTTGTGCTGGTGTTAATTTGCCCAGACAGTGCATCCCACAGAGTTGAGTTTGACAAGATGACAAGCACTCTGACCGCTTCTGAAGAATACAGCAGGACAAACAGAAAGACAGGCCAGTGTCCGGATGGAAGGCAAGGCCAACTCTTCTGTTTACCTCCTTGTTAAGCACCAGTGTGCAAGTAATGATGCGGAAGGTGGTGGATCTTCAAAGCAGAGACCTTGCTGCCTTGAGATTCTGCATACACGACGTCACTCCACCCACTATTTCCCCCCCTCCTTCCTGATGGTTAGACGAGTTTAGTGAGACAGACACAAAAGTAGCAGAGGATTAACTTAGTTTATCCAGAAATGCCTCAGCACAGCAAAAGGCAACATAACAGCATTCGTTCCTGCTAATAAACGCCAGTCTTTGCTTAGCTCCGCCAGAGACTTGCTCGGGGATATTTATCAACAGAATGCTGAACAATAAAGGCTGCTAGACAGATCTTCTGTTTTCAGAATGCAAAAGGCTACAGTTGATATCCCGGCTCCCAAAGCCCCCTGGGTGAAATGCCCAACTGAGCACACTCTGGTGACAAGGCTTCCTGTCTTTTGCTTTTGGAAAGAGGACGCATCTTTCCACCTCTTGAGACATTGGCTCCTGCCAGAAGGGGCTGGCATGCTTTTGTTCATGAAGGCAAAATCTCTTAGGTATGCTAACTGAGACTTAATTGCAGAAGGAAAGGAATGTATTGTAAAGCCTATTTATTTATACGTATTCATTTGAAAAAGTCCTTGGTTTGCCAATGTGACAAATAATGCAGCTTCCTAATGAACTGCAACTGAATTAGGCCCATGGTACAGAAAATAATACCCCCTACGCTTTGTTACACTTGCTGCTACAAGCACTAAGAATTATCTTGTTAAATTAGGCAAGCCTATAGTCAGATGCTATATTCCCCATTCTTGGTCTACCCGATGCCTTGAAACATTGACAAGCAAGGAACAACAAACTTGATCCATTATTTGACTGCAATCATCTCAGTGTTAAATTACTTCTTCTTCTCCTTGTGGTTTTAATCTTTTTGAGTGGTGTAGAATTATTGAGTTAGGGTCTTTCAAGCCATCTAGTTATATCGTCTGCATAATGAAAGGAAATTAGCTATAGGAACATTCCCTACTAACGGCAGCTCGCTTCTCCAGCTGAAGGCTTCTTGCAATTCTCATTTCCCACTCAGTGGTACCTTGGCTGGAGATCCATCTTCCTTCACTTCCTATGTCGTTCCATAATCTGCCACTTTGAATGCACTAGCTAGGAATCATGGGAGTTGAAGTACAACTCATTTGGTTTGGGAAGGCTGTTCTAGGAGAGCAGAGCTTCCTTGTAGTCTTCCAATCAGTTTACGTGCCATGCTAGTTAACTTCATGTTCACTTGGTTCTTAACTTCCCTCTTTCACCCTACTGTATTTCACCTTGCAACACAGAGTTTGAGGCTTCAAAAAAAAGCTTAAAAAATCCTTTTCTTAGGACAATCCCTACGCTCTACTGTACAAAACTAATTCCGTCCCCTTCTTACATTTCATACTTTTATGTATCTTTTCCATTCCTAATTGTAGCTTGGTTGCTTCCTTTAAAAATGTCAAACTTTTAAGCTTTTCTTGATCAGAAAGCTGTGCCTTCCTTACAATTTTTATTTATTTATTTTATTTTATTAAATTTATACCCCGCCCTTCTCCTTGTTAGGACCCAGGGCGGCGCACAGGCATTATTAAAACTACAAAAATACAATAAATATCAAATCTTAATCACTTCAGTTGTCTTTTACAGAATTGTCTTTTCTGTAAAACACATCCTTTAAAATGGGCCAAAACTACTGACATCAATGGAACAGCAAAATCTCTTAGGAGGCTGGTATACAGTATACAGAACCACTTCCCACACGAATGTATATATCTTCAGCTCCAGTCATTCCAGCAATATTAAACACCATTTTGGATGTACAGTTAGGTTCTAAATCTGTGAAAATCGATGAGGGTCTTTGAAAGTCCTGTCTATGGCATTTTATTTTTAATTGGAATATCAGCTTTCTCCAGAGGTTTTAGTGTACACAAGCATATAGGTGTGTGTGTGTGTGTGTGTGCGCACCTGTTCTTATGCTTGCCGCAGAGGAAAATATCAGAGGGACCTCCAAGCAGAAACAAGAATATAAGGAAGCCATTTTCAGATAAGAACATCTTCCCCTTCTGAATGCTTTCAGATACTTTTGTTCTTCTGCCAACATCTATTACAGGAGTGTCCAGCCCTGCCAACTTTACAATTGTGAACCATGCTGGCTGGAGAATTCTGGGAGTTGAATTCCACGAGTCTTAATGTTGCCAAGATTGGACACATCTGATTTATTCCAAAGACTTTTCCACAAACACCAGTCCTACTCTCAGCTGATTTGCCTTGCCCTTCTCAGCCCTGTCAATGAGAAAACACACCTTGAAGCTACTGTATTAGTGCCCTTTTCTTTCTTATCCCACTGGCCCCAGTTGGCATCATGTAAGCACCAGCCTAAAAGCAGAGTAGGGTGAATGCAGCTGGGCTGGTGCAATGTGTCACAAATTAACTCTAGGTTATCTTAAGGGGGCATTTTCTGCATAGCTCCTGGCTATGAAATGGAGTGATAATTAAAGTCATTCCCTTCACCCCCATCTCCCTCACATTTTCTTTCCTACCTTGGCTAATTATTCTCATTCCTTCCTGAGTTTTGTAGCCAGAATGAAAAGGTCAGTTAGCATTTATCCTTCATAATGCCAAGGAGAATCCAGCAATGAAAGATTAAAGAAGCTGCGGGTGAAACTTTCTCACCTGGATTATTTGGGCTTTAACTCTTTTATTCACAGCAAGGCAATGAGAATGTAACAGGGTCACAGAAATTGCTGGCTTACCACTGAGTAATTTCACTTGTTTCATAACCCCACTTAGTCATGACCTGGTTTCCACTTGGTTCTCAAATCCTTCATTGTAGTACCAGAAGGTTTTTTTTTAAAAAAGAAACATGTACCTATAGCTTTATGATAAAAGTAATAAAACACATTACTACAATCCCACTAAAGTATAGAGCCTCAGTTACCTGGATGCCTATGAGCATTGCAGATGAATAAGGCATTCCCAGAGTGACAAACAAAATGAAAAACCCATATTTTATATAAAGCTAAAAAGATTTGAATACAATTCATTAGTTTTATATTTTATATTTATATTTATAATATTTATACCCCGCCCTTCTCCAAGCGGACCCAGGGCGGCGCACAGGAATAGTAAAATACATACAAAACATATAAAATTTTAAAAAACGTATTCCAGTAAAATCCTGCGCTAAAAACCGAATTTAAAATCCCCAAATTTAAAACTATCTAAAAGTCGGTAATGGAGGTTACGCTAGGCCGGCTAGATGGAACAGATGTGTCTTCAGACACTTGCGGAAGAGGCGGAGATGGTGCGAAGTTCAGGGGGTAAGTCGTTCCAAAGGGCTGGTCCCGCCACAGAGAAGGCTCTTCCCCTGGGTGTCGTCAGTCGGCATTGTCCAGCCGACGGCACCCTGAGGAGGCCCTCTCTGTGGGAGCGTATTGGTCTGAGGGATGCATGGGGCAGGAGGCGGTCTCGTGTGTAACTAGGCCCCGAGCCATGGAGCGCTTTAAAGATGGTCGTCAGAACCTTGAAGCGCACCCGAAAGACCACAGGAAGCCAGTGCAGCTCGCGCAGGATTGGTGTTATGTGGGAGCGTCTAGGCGCTCCCGTAATCACCCGCGCGGCTGCATTCTGGACTAGCTGCTGCTTTCGGGTGCACCTCAAGGGAAGCCCCATTTAGAGAGCATTTTGATTCATATAAAGATATAAAGATTCATTACATAAGAGATTGCATTTTATGAACACATCTTGAACTTATTTTAACTTGAAACCAAAGGATTAACCTGTGTATTTTGAGCTAACTCTTCACAAACGATTTATAGGATCATAGCATCACCCAGTCATTGCTATGGTGATATAAGGCTATCTTCATTACTGTTGCATGATTGGATGATACCATAAGATCTATATATCTCTAAAGAGGAACAGATATACTGTATTTATTTCCACATTAATTAGTTGCAGCAAAATAACAACGTTGTGATATCTTACTTTTTTTTTTGCAAGTGTCACTGAGTGACTACTCTTGCCTGTCATCCCTTATCCAAAACTCCAGGTCTTTAGGCTTCTCTTGAAAAGATGGGAATGGCAGATCATTTCCATACTGTTGCCAGGAACACCAGAACACTAGGACTTAACTTTACCATTTACAGAATTAAGGATCCTTAATTGAAAGGACCTTGGAGCTTTTCTAATCCAATTTCTTACTTAAGCAGAAAACCCTATAGCATTCCAGACAAATGGATGTCTAATCTCTTCTTCAACATCTCCCGTGATGGAGTCCCTACAACTTCTGGAGACCAGCCTGTCGGTTGTTTAGTTGTTCTCACTATCAGTACATTTCTCTTTAGTTCTAGGTTGGATTTAAAGCCTGGGGATTTGTTTTTACCATACTAAACTTAAACCACAATAAATGAATTAATCTTCAAGGGTCCACCAGATTCCTTTAGCTGTGGCAGGCATTAAATAAACTGATCATGAATAAAAAAGAACCAAGCCTTGTCTAAACAGAGACATATTTCTGATAGTCCTTAAGCTACAATAAACTCAATATTTTGAAAAGATGTCACAAGATTTTTGTTGTTGGCAGAGGCTGATCATAATTCTCTGGGGTTTTAGACTGGAGTCCTTGCCAGCCCTGCCTGGAGATGCCAAAGATTTCATCAGGGACTTGTAACATGCACAGCTGATGCCCTATTTCTGACTCCAACCTTTCCCAAAAGTTTCCCCAAGAGGAAGGAGAAACAGTGAAGATTTCAAATGATCTTTCTCAAAAGATGAATTGGATTTTTTTTTAATGCGACAAAGAATCATTTTTTTCATTTATACATAAATGTAAAAGCAACCAAGATCAGGCAAACTATAATATCTAAATAAGGTTTGATGGAAGCTTCTTTTGAAGCATTTCAGTTAAAGAAATTCAGTTATACTACTAGCAACTCAAAGGTGGATAACAAGCTTAACACTTGTACAGTTTGGTGATCTTTATTTGCAATATATATCTTGGCTATGCTACTTTATGCCAGAGTGCTGCATGGAATACGCAATGTAAGGGAGAAAAATACAGAATTTCAAAACAACTCAATCAGCTGTCATCTCCCAAACAGGAAGAGATAATGTCAGTAACCACAGAGTGTAATGATTTATTACTACAGCATCGAAGTATTTGGCCATTTATAGAGCAATAATGAGAGCACTCTCTGATCGTAAAATGCTCAGAGGGAAAAAAAGGCAACACAGGGAGAAAGAGATAAGATATGCCAAGTTTTACACATTAAAACAGAAAAAATTGGTTGTTTGTCACATGAAGTGAAGGACCTTGGGGCTAGTGGCAACACATCTGGCCAGCAGAAGAGCCCATGGGTCAATCCTTTCATTTTTAAGCTCTACATCAGGATCGTTAAATGCTTTTGCCACCTTCAAGAGGTGTACAGGTATCAGCCAGAAAAGGGGAGAGAAAGATACTGAAATGAATCACAGTTGGCAGGCAGAGTTTATTTATACTTCTAGATGGGTAGATGGGCTTAGTTCACATTATATGCTAAACCATTATGAGACTCATTGGTTTTGGCTCAGAATATTGTGTGAGCCCAGCCAGTGTGATGTGTAAAGTTATGATTCATTGCTTGGCGTATAATATGAACTAATTAATAAGCCACAGTTCAGCAAATCATGGCTTAGCACATAATGCAACCCCAGCTCTACAGATAGCCCTTTGTTTCGGTTTAACTAAGGAGGCTCTGGGCCATGAAAACGTCACACCTTCTCTTCCTTAGCCTCTGCAAAAGAATTGGCTTTAACTGGCCTTAACAAAGGCCTATTGCAGCTCTGACTCTTTTACTTCCAGAGGTTTACTTTCCTGAATTTCATGCTTTTAAAGGTAAAACAGAATAAAAGGATATCCAGTTCTTCCTTTCTTCTCCATACCATGGACAAAATCTCAGGTGTACATCGTGTACAACATTTTTTTGCCTAAACTAATGCGGAGTCATCTGCCTTCTGCTGCCTGCTCTTATTCCCCTCACCATCTGTCCGGTACTTTGCTGCCAGAATCTTTCACCTTGTCCAACAGCCCTTTGTAAATCCCTGCACTACTTCCCTGTTGGCTCTCAAGTATAATATGGACGAGTCCTCTCCTCTAATACTTTTAGCACTTTCCCTGGAGCAGCTGTTGAACTAGAGAAGAATCAGCAGCTGCTGGTGAGCTTATGGTTGGACAACCATCTTTTGATTTCTGGTTCCTGAACTGAACCGAGAGATGGATTCAGTGACTTGAATGGCCCACTGAGCCTGCAACTCTGGGATTCCTGCTTTAAATAGGAGAGTGAAGAAAGGCTGAGGAGAACCTTTGGGCTTGTTGGATGCCATTTTTACTGCTCCCTGCTCAAGTCCTCCTTTAGGCCTTTGGCCTTTCAGAGGCAGACCTTCCACATTTTGGAAGGTTCTAGCAAAGGGCCTAACATTAAACTCTTTCCCCTTCAAGGTCGGGTGCCTCAGGGATCTTTGACCCTGAAGTTAGATAGCCTTCTCCCTCTGTCTGTCTTTATTCCACTGGCAGTTAAATATATTTGAATTTAAACAAGCATTTGGTCCTTTTGTAGCTTAATTTAGTTTTTATTGATTTTTAGTCTTCCGGCTATTCATGTTTTTGACTTTGAGGTTCCTTTTTATTGAGTTATTTTTCAGTGCTTCTATCCCACAGCAATCTTGGGCAAATTCTGGGCTTCAAATTCAAAACAAATAAGAAAACAAACAATAAAATAATGCCAATAATAACACAACCAAGCAATAAAATATTCAATGTCTATGATGGGTGCCCTGGCTAGTCACCTCTGACCAAATTGATAGAAGTTGGATAGTTTTTGCTTACTTTCAAAAAGGAAGCAGGATGGGAGCTTCAAGCAGGATAACAACTCTGGGACTACTAAAAGAAAGACCTGCCAGCTGCTTTTAATCTAATCATTGTATTAACACTAGATGCTTATCAATGGTGGGATTAAAAAAAAAATTACTACCAGTTCTGTGGGCATGGTTTGGTGGGTGTGGCTTAGTGGCTGTTAGGATATTCAGCCTTATATTGGGTTGACAATATATATGAGCCTATGTTCTTAAGGAGTTGTGTAGCTTTAAGAACTGTATTATAATCTGATTGGCTGTACTTATCAGCTCTTCCATAAAGCAAGCTCAGAATCACAGCTCATTCCCTTTTCGATTCCCTGTGCTGAGGAGCTGTGAAGAAGGAGGAGGTTTTGTTTTGCATCACTGTAAGATACTGTGTTGGGTGAAGGACTGTTATTTGTTTGAGAAGTTAGTCAGAAGAAGTATTTTAGTTGCTACAAAGTAAAGACCATTTATTTTCTTACTATCACTGTTTTTAGAGTTTGTTTGTGGCTACAGCAACGTATCTCTTTACTGTCCGGTGAATTACACTATTCCGCATTTATTTTGCTAACACTGGTTTAGGGACCAGAGTCGTAACACTGATTCTGAACCCAGAGTTGCTAACAGTGGCCACGGCAGGGGAAGGGATACTGTAAAATCTTCATTCCCTCTCCACTCCAGGGGAAGGATACTGCAAAATCTCCATTTCCTCCTGATCAGCTGGGACTCAGGAGACGGAGAATAGTTAGGGGTGGGGCCAGTCAGCGGTGGTATTTACCGGTTCTCCGAACTACTCAAAATTTCCACTACCGGTTCTCCAGAACTGGTCAGAACCTGCTGAACACCACCTCTGATGCTTATTACTTGGGTCTATTTTCTAACCCACTGTATGATATTCCAGTGCTGCAAAATACAAGTACAGAAGAGAAACAGATTCAGGGGAGATATTTCTTCAAGAATCTGTATCCTCAACCGCAAGTTCTCCAGGCCAAAAAACATTGCTTTTTACATTTGCATTTGGAATACTTGCTGTGGGCACATCTGGAGACCAAAATCTGTACAGCAAGACAGTATTCCAAATAAATGTAGTGTTCATAGAAGCTGCAATTCAACAAATCTGGAAGAAAACATGTCTGCTTAAATCCACAGAAAGCCCATCAGAAAGAAAAGGGATCAAGAACTAGACAAAAATTCATCAGGTTCCTAAAGCTGTCTGACATGGCTGAAGTTCACCTTCTTTTCTTAGATGAGTTAGGAGTGTGCTCTGACTCCTCAATTCAGTTGGGAAATCCAATTTGTCACTTCATAACATAGACTGCTTTGGTGAGATAGTAACACATCACTGGTAACATTCATTCTTCTTCTCTCAGACCCTGACCATCAAGCTGTCTGTTTCCCTCCCTTTCAAATAGTTTGGACAAGCCTGTAGAAAATGCACATTATTAGCAAGGTACACAAATAAAAACTGCAGAACTTAGAGACATGTTGTGAGGTAAGGTAAGGTAAAGCAGGGTAAGAAAAAATAAATAAACCTGCTAAGTTATCAACAGTAAGTGGGCAGAATTAAACACCATTTACTGAACGTCTGCTGTTATAAATAAATATTTTGATTTGGAAATAGTTTCTGAAATGCTGATGGCCCTTAAAGTGGCCACTTAGTACGAATGATTTGGTTGTGCTAGGCACCCAGCGTGGTTTTTAATAGTTTCCAATATGTTGTTTATGAAAAACCTTTCCAAAGCACTACGGTTAGAAAGCCAGTAAGGAACCATTTTCTTAGATCAGAAAACTGTCCATGGTGGAATTACCTTCCTCCTTTTCCACCCTACCTCAATACCAACATCTTCTATTTGTATAAATACAAATGTAACTATGAGTTTGTTCAAAACCGCTAATCACCTAGCTCAGGGGTCTGCAAAGTCGGCTCTTTTAAGACTGGTGGACTTCAACTTCCAGCTATGCTGGCTGGGGAACTCTGGGAGTTGAAGTCCACCAGTCTTAAAAGAGCCGACTTTGCAGACCCCTGACCTAGCTGGTTCAAAATCACAGTATATCTGTGAATTTGCTTACCTTCCATAAGCAAAAAGAAAATAGAAGGAACTAAAAATGCGGTGCATGGACGTAAATGAAAGTACATAGTGCTTAGCACTTAATAGCACTTAAGACTTATACAGGTAGACCTTGACTTAAAAATTGATCATTTAGTGACCATTGGAAGTTAACAATGACCCTGAAAAAAGTGACGCGACCATTTTCCATGCTTATGACTGTTTCAGCATCCCTGTGGCCAGGTGATCCAAATTCAGATGCTTGGCAACTGACTCATATTTGTGATGTTTGCAATGCCTTGGGGTCATGTGATCTGCTTCAGAAACCTTCTGACATGCTAAGTCAATGATGCCGTCGAGGTTATGTCCCGGTGTTTGGAGGCCGTACGGATCTGGATGGGTAGCAACAAACTCAAGCTCAACCCGTCCGAGACTGAGTGGCTGTGGCTTCCGGCGCCCCGATTCAGCCAGATTATTCCAACTCTGGCCATTGGGGGCGAAACACTGGCCCCCGTGGAGAGGGCCCGAAATTTGGGTGTCCTCCTGGACTCCCAGCTGTCTATGGATGACCATGTGGCAGCCGTGGCCAGGGGGGTGTTTCATCAGGTACGCCTGATGTGCCAATTGCGCCCCTTACTGGACCGGGGTGCCTTACGCACAGTCACTCAAGCACTTGTCACATCTCGACTCAACTACTGTAATGCTCTCTACATGGGGCTTCCCTTGAGGTGCACCCGAAAGCTACAGCTAGTCCAGAATGCAGCCGCGTGGGTGATTACGGGAGCGCCTAGACACTCCCACATAACACCGATCCTGCGCGAGCTGCACTGGCTTCCTGTGGTCTTTCGGGTGCGCTTCAAGGTTCTAACGACCATCTTTAAAGCGCTCCATGGCTCGGGGCCTAGTTATATGCGAGACTGCCTCCTGCCCCATACATCCCTCAGACCGATACGCTCCCACAGAGAGGGCCTCCTCAGGGTGCCGTCGGCCGGTCAATGCCGACTGGCGACACCCAGGGGAAGAGCCTTCTCTGTGGCGGGACCAGCCCTTTGGAATGACTTACCCTCTGAACTCCGCACCATCTCCGACCTCTGCCTCTTCCGCAAATGTCTGAAGACACACCTATTCCAACTAGCTGGCCTAGCGTAGCCTCCAATTCTGACTCATAGATAGTTTTAAAATGGGGATTTTAATTCGGTTTTAGCACAGGTTTTTTAGTTGAATAAGTTTTTTTTAAAAAAGTTTTATATGTTTGTATGTTTTTTAATATGCCTGTGTGCCGCCCTGGGTCCGTTTGGAGAAGGGCGGGGTATAAATTCAATAAAATCAAAAAAAAATGTGGAAACCATATTCACTTCACAATAGTGTTAGCTAACTTAACAATTGCAGTGATCCACTTAACAATTGTGACAACAAAGCTCATAAAATGGGGCAAAATTCATTTAACAAATGTTTCACTTGGCAGCATAAATTGTGGGCTCAGTTGTAGTCGTAAGTTGAGGACTCTTCATAGTGTTCTACAGTACTCTCTAAGCAGTTTACAGAGTCTGTATATTGCCCCCAAGAATCTGGGTCCTCATTTTACCAACCTCAGAAAGATGGAAGGCTGAGTCAATGTTGAGCTGATCAGGATCGAACTCCTGGCTGTGGGCATAGTTAGCTTTACTATACTGCATTCTAACCATTGCACCTCCATGGCTCTTACTTATGAATCAAATTTGTATGGCCACCCCTTTCAGAGAAAGTGATGTGCTACAATCATGTATAAAACAGAGAGAGAGAGAGACACACACACACATATTCAAAATCTTCATTCTGCCTGGTCGGCTCCTAGGGCCAGAATCAGCAGCTGAAAGGCTCCAGAGGTCTAGTCTGGCCTCCCCTCTGCAGGACTGCTGTGTGGAGAGGCGATAGCTGGGTAGGGATTCCTGACTATTGTAATGTTCAGATCAAGTCCTCTTTGCCAGCCAGACAAGCTCGGTGATTAAGAATGCAGGGAAGTTCACACTGCCTGGCTGGGCGGAGGGAGACAAGCACAGCCATTCTATCCATTGGGCTCCTGCTTACTGCCAAACGCATTAGGGGATAATTAAGTAAAAATAGGCCTTCCGACCAGTGTAGCTCATTAAGGGCTAATTAAGTTAATTAGTGCCAGGTGTGGATTGCGGCTCTCGCTTTCACTTGGCTGTTGTTTGCTGTAATTGCATTTTCTCTGAAGCTTCCTCCCTTTAGCTGGAACACTGCCAAAGGAAAGGTATTCAATGCTTCACACTGTTGATGCAACAGTGACTAGCTAATGGCTGCCTAATGACGGCCACAGGGAAACTGGGGACTCATAAGCCCCCTTCACACACACACACACACACACACCGCAAAAGCCAGTGGAATAAGCCAAAGCCTCATTTCCAGCTAAGTTCTGATGGTGGGATGGCATTTCATACCCACATACCCACTGGCCTTCTGCGACTGTTTATGGAGGCTGCCAGTAAGACAAGCTGCCTCCTCCAAAGGACAGATGTGTCCTGAACAAATCAGGGGAGGCTCATTGAGTCTTGGCAGCTGATGCAGGATTTACCCGAGTGGAAAACTTTGCAAGGCAGAACGTGTGGATTAGGACTGTACTTACAGGTGCATCTGATGGATGTTTCCTTGAAAGAAGTTGACAGACGATGCTGACATTACTGGGTAGCTCCGCTGGCCACATAATGAGGACTAGGCATTTTGCATGTGCCAATCCATTGAACCCCCCCACCACACACCCCCACCCTCGTCACAGCTTTCTTCATAATCTTGCTTCTTCACTTGCTGCTTCTGGGGAAATTTCAGCACAATCATTAGACTCTTCCCCCTCTGCAAATGTCTTTGAGCTGCCATAAATGCTTTCCAACTGGCTAGGGTTTTCTCCTTTCCCCCTAGTTAATCCTCAGTGCAGCACAGCAATTGTCAATGCAGCCAATTTTCTGAATGTCTCAACATCTTTTCTTTATCAGTTTTTATTTTGTAGCAAGGAAAAAAAATAGCAAATCGAAAGAAAGGAGGTACAGTGTCCTCTGGATTTATCAGAAAGGCTAGGCATGGGCTAGGCATTTTGACTTTTGGGGCGACAAATGTTGAAAGAGATGGAACTGGCTATCTGTTTTGGGGATATATTGCAACAGTATTGCAGGGGGTCCTTGCAGAACTAAAGGATTTCTTTAATTAACTTTTGAAATTGATTTACAAAAGCCCTACAGTATTGTTAGGGACCAGGGTGTGGCTTTGATGTTGGACTGGTCCAGTCCTTGCTCTAGAAAGGGCCGACTTAGTAAATGGTGACATGTGGAAGGAGAAGGTGGACAGCTTCACTTTCTCCTTGGAAAGAGCCATGTGGATTGTGACCAGGAGAAAAAAGTAATGATGGTTACATGGGTATTAATACTCAGTGAGGGCATCCAAGGCAATCCTCTGCCATAATCTTTGGCCCATGTTGCTAATTGGTTCCAAAAGTATTTTCCGTGTAATAGCAACAGCAATCGCACTTAGACTTATATACCACTTCACAGCCCTCTCTAAGCAGTTTACAGAGTTGGCACATTGCCCCCAACAATCTGGGTCTTCATTTTACTGACCTCAGAAGGATGGAAAGCTGAGTCTACCTTGCGCTGATCAGAATTGAACTGCTGAACTGCTGGCAGCCAGCAGTCAGCAGAAGTAGCCTGCGGTATTGCATTCTAACTCTGCATTCTAACTTCAACACCATGGCACTCACAGCTTGGATGGAGGAAAGAGCAAAGAAGAAAAAGTCAACAACTTGTTTCTCTCTATTTCATCACTTTCTTTTCACTGTTTTTGGTATTTTCTGACACCTATAAATATGCTCCAGGTGTGGGATTCAGTGAGTGGCGGCCCCAAAGTATTTAGAGACTACCCTTGATTGGGTATCACCACTATGACAAGAGGCAATCATTAGAGGTGTTTCAGGTCAATCACTTTAGAGCAATATATACAATAAAAAATCAACAGTCTCATGTTGTGAATTATATTCTCCACACCTAAGGATTTTTGTTTGTTTTCACATTTGCTCAGGGGAAGACCAGATCTCTCAATTTAGATGCTGCTAAAAAATATCTAGCTAGCAGTTTGGGCTAATACATCATGTTAGCTCGGTGTGTATTCATCTGGGACTGAATGGAATTTTTGTATCAGTCATGGGGTTTTGGAGTGTCTTGGTCTGTCCTATCAAAAATATTTTCAAGTTTGAATGTTCAAGACCCTCAGATCTTACTCATACAAAGACTCTCTTCCTGGGCTCATCTACCCACCCTCTGCATTGGTTTTCCCTTTTCTAGGATAAGGGCATGGGGGAGGCAGTAAAGTGAGCTTAGCTGGCTACCTAAGGACCTCAGTAGATTCCTGAAAAAGCTAGCTGAACTCTATTGCCCCTGCTGTCCTAGCTGATCTTCCCCACATTCTTGCTCCCACTGCTAACCATGTTTGGCCTGGCCCCTTTCAAAGAAGCTGCTGGCCAAATAAGGGTTTCATCCCAAGGTCATCTATGGTAGTTTTCTCAAGATCTAGCAAAGGTGGCCTCATATGGCCAGGAGCTGCCCTGCAAAGGTTCTGGGTGGGCATGCCTTGTCAGCAGCGGGAATAAGAAAAATGGTGAAGTTCAGCTGGGGCGGTGGAGTGCAGGGTGGCACAGACATTGGCATGCAAGGTGACAAAGGCAACTGCAGCTGAGGCAGCTTAGGCTTCCAGGGTGGCCGTGGCTTTGTGTTGTGGTGCAACTCAAGGGCTTCTTCCTTCACCTTTGAGCTGTGGTGCGGCTCAAGGGTGCAGGATGACCAAAAGGACAGAGATGGGGATAGATCAGGGCGGAGCTTAAGGAGTAGGCAGTCCCTTATCTTACTGAAGGTTTGGGCTGGGGAGGCGGACCAAACCCAAAATAGTGTCGACTGGGGTGGGTCCTTGACAGACAACTGGCTGCATTTGGTTAGCAGTGGCAACAAGGATTGCTGGGATTGCCTTCACTAAACAATGTGGTTACGTAATGTTGCATTTTATGATCACATCGCTTAGTAATGGAAATTACGATTCCAATTGTTGTTGTAAGTGAAAAACTACCTACATTTGATTGCCTGCTAATATTAATATTGATCCATGAATTTATTTTCCATGTGAAATATTAGTTAATTGTTTCTTCAACAGTTTTCTTTAGGAGTTAGCCAAGGCTGGGCTTTGTATTGTGTCTGTGTATCTCTATGGGAAGGGAGGGAGGAAAGAAGGAAAGGAGGAAAGAAGGAAAGAAGGAAGGATTGAGCAGGACGATGATGTATAAGCTCATACTTTGGTCTTAGCACAAAATAATTCAGTTGAAGTTCTCTGTGTTGGATGGTCCAAGGTATCTTTAAAACAAACACACCAGGGAGGAGTCAGTGTTGACAGTTATTCTATTTCCTCACACGAAGCTGATTGTCCTATCTGGACAATCTGAAATGAACTTGGTATTTGTAATTTTTATAAACTGCCTCTTTTAACTTTAATTGCTCTCTGTGGATCATTCCACATTCTCTGTGCATCTAGACCACTGATTACTAAAGAGTTGTCTCTCAATGGAGAATATCAGAAACAATTTTTTTGAAATACTGGTCTCAGCCGGAGATGAGGCAAGCAAGGTTGGGCTTATTCATCAGCATTCGTCAGCCTCTCTTTCCGTTACGCCTGCAATGAATCAGAGAAAGATGAGGCAGGAGCCTAGTGGAAAGATTCATCTATAATCAGCACTCCGGTGCCAGGGTAGACAATGGCATCCCAGAGGAACAACTCGTCTCTGCATCTGGGCCAGTGGAAAGATCCTGCTAGGAGATGAAGGAGGAACTGGTGGGAGGGAAGAGCCTTCACTGGGTTGTTACACTTGTAGGCTGCAATTTCTCAGCGGCAAGGTAATTGCCTTCCCATGACAGCCGAGGTCAGGGACTATCTCCTTGCTATGGCACTCTGAAGGCCCAGCCCGTTATTGCTCCATTTCACAAATACAGCAATTCAGAATGATGAGAGGGGAAGAGAGATCCTTCCAAAGCCACCTTCCAAAAACTGACTGAGAATGACTTTCAGAAATCACTACTTGACAAGTTTTTGACTGAGAGACCTACAATAATAATTTTTAAAAAGCCTTTGCAATACTCCTTACATTAAGTCTTATTTAGTCATCTATTCAAAGCATTTATACCTTGCTCTGCAGCCTAAAAACCTCCCATTGTGCTTTACATAATAATAAAAACTCCTGTCACTCCTTTATTTACAATCTAAACAAGATATAGCACAAAAGTGGGGGGTAAAGGGATAAGGAGAGAAAGTGGGAGTGGGAGGCTTTGGTTTATTTTATTAATTTCCCCCTCTTTCTTTCCCTCTGTTTTTATGTGGGTGTTTTAAAAAAATCAGTTCTGTTGCATATAATACCCTGACATCAACCTTCATTGCAGAAATATTTCCATAGTCATTAAAGGAGAATTATCACCCTTGTTATAAGAATTTGTCAACCATTATTCCTGACCTTGTTCCTCTATTTCTTTCTCTCCCCAGATTGAACTACTTCATAGCTCGGTTAGAATCAATACTTCTCTTGTTTTTAATCATTGTATTTTATAACTTGCTATGAAGCTTTCTCACTTTCTTCCTGGTTTACAGTGGAAGTATATTCCTATTCCTATGTCATTCTTGCTGTTGTCGTTATTCAATAATGATAAATGAGCATGGAAATACACTATCACATTGCTCTACGGATACTAATTTGAGAGTAGGTTCTGCTTAACTGAGTATGATTTACTTCTGGGTAAGAGCCTGTTAAAATGCAAGGTACTCTACTTCTTGGTTGGTAGGCAATCAGAAGGACATCGTGCTTCCATTGGCCCTCTGTTTTTTCCTAATAGAAGTTTGATATGCAGAAATGGGTAGCAAAACATCTTCTGATAATTTAAATGGAGCAGACTGTTTTTAACTATAATTTTTAAAATCTTCCTGCAGTATGAGATAACTTTGCGTCGTGGCTCCAGATTTTTATGGGTGCAAAGGAATCCTGGGACAGTAGAAGAATGAGATGAAGAAAAACAAATGTTACTCAAAATATACTTTATTTAACTTGTGTTCATTTTTAGCAACAGTATAACTTAAGTGACCTAAGCACACTTGATGCTAAAATACAACTCCTTTATATTTGGAAGTCCTCCTCATTCGGCCATCCTGCTCATGCTATTATGTTTAGCATAGTCTTGAGGTCTTAAGATGGAAGAGATGGCTTGTGGACAACGTGTCCCAGGGTAGTCTGTGATCTTTTCTCTTAGGGCAACTTCTGATCCCTTTATTTTTTCAGGAGCAGGATCAGTGGTGGGATTCAATTTTTTTTTACTACCAGTTCTCTGGGCATGGCGTGGTGGGCGTGGCGTGGCTTGATGGGTGTGGCAGGGGAAGGATACTGTAAAATCCTCATTCCCTCCTGATCAGCTGGGACTCGGGAGGCAGAGAACAGGTGGGGGTGGGGCAAGTCAGAGGAGGTATTTACAGGTTCTCTAGACTACTCAAAATTTCCACTACCGGTTCTCCAGAACAGGTCAGAATGCCATCTTTGAGGATCTTCAATTCTCCAGCTCTGCATGTACAAGTCTGTATGAGATCTGAACTGGTTGCTTTTATCCATTCTGGAAATCAACCTCCTCCATGGTTTAAAGAAAGAATCCGGACCTGGAAATTAAAGCATCTCAAGGAATTAGCATTTGCTTCAACTTAAAAAAAAATGTCTGCTGTTTTCAGTTCTTGCACTTCAAAATCATGCACCTGTTTTTGGACATACTACCAGCAGCCTTTTTCTTCTCTTTAGCAGCTCACATTTCCTTTTTGTTTCCTAGTCTCAACCCAGGGTACTGCTTGGAAAGAGAGAGCAAGGCTAGTGAAGGCTGCCTCCTCCTTCCTTTTTTCCTTGTGGTTTGCACATACAGACAGAAATCGTGATCAGACAATGACAACAAGGCAGGAAGTTAGAAGCTTCTGGAGAATAGCTGTGCCTGTGAGCTTCTGTCATTTGGATATATTACACCTGTCCATCTATTTCTTTCTCTCATTTTGCAGAACAGAAGAAAACTCACCCAGAAAATTCTTACTCCTTTCCATTTCTATTCTGCTGTTGTTCTGTACAGAAAAGGGTTAAAGCTGGTCAATCTTCTTGGGGTGTCTAGACTAGACTACTGGTTCTTGTAACACAAGTATATACTTATTCCCCTGTCTCAGCTGATCACGATAAGAACCAGTAGTCTAGTGGCAATTACAACTGCCTCACATGTAATACTTGCCTGGTTCGAATCCCAGTAAGGGTATGGCTAGCTGATGAGAGCTAAATAGCTCGAAATAGATCTATCCTCATCTCCCTTGTTTATTTATTTATCAGCTCAAAACCTAACACACACACACACACATTGCTGATAAATGAAGGGATATATATATATGTATATATAGTATATCAAACAGAGAGCATTTCATCCACCATAAAAACCAAAGTGAAAAACAAATAATATATATACTACTTAAACAGTGCTAGTCTTCTATAATTATTTTTGACCCTCATATTCATTCTAATACATATATAGAATCTCATTTCAGGTCTACTTAGCCTAGTTTTTTCATATTCCGTCTCCCACCTCGTGTTTCTAGGCTATTTTTTTAATCCTGATTTTGCCTATTAAATGTTTTATGTTTCATAATGTTTAATTTAAAAAAAACACCAAGTTCTATTTTTGTTAGTTGGATGGATATGTATACTTGTTCTGATCTGTGTATAAAGACCGACTGGTGCAAACTAAATCACAAGTCACCCATAGTAAATTTCCAACACTGTGGAGGTCCAGATTTAGTCGTTTCTCAATTATATGGACGGTTGGCAGTAGCTGTGGCATGGACTGAGTTTGTTCAAGGTACAGTTAAAGGGAATAGATGGGGAAGGATACTAAATTGAGCATAGCTTGTTTTAGAGAGAAAGGTATGAACGATATTCAATGATTCAAAAGCTCCCAAAGCTTAAAAAGAAAAGATGGAATTCAAACATAGAACTATATTTACATCAAAATACAGTACTGGGAGTTTCACTTAGCATTTCATATTTCAACATAGTGGCTTGGTTACAGTATTTTTGATCTCCTTTTCTCCTTTAATATTTGCAGAGGTCCTGTAGAACACAAATCAACATCCCGTAATTTCTTTAAGTCTCTCCTTGCTGAACAGCTCAGTTGCTGCTCAGGCTTCATTCATTCTGACTTACAGATCATGTTCTTGTCCCATAAACCCAAGCAGTCAATTAAGAAATTATATTTTTCTGCTGGCCAACCAATACACAAACTTCTTGCTTGCCCTATCTTAATAGAGGCTCTTCACTCCTCCTTCCTCCTTTGAAAGATAAATGATTTTTGTCAATTCTCTGACATAATTTGAGATGGTAACTTACTCTTTTGTTTAAGAGTAAATTCCAAATTTCCATTCAAAAACTACAATATTGTGGTGAAGTGCCATCATCACAAAAGTGATTCTAAATTCTGCTATTAGTGAGCTTGGAAAAATGTCTATGCGGGCTAATGCACTGTGCAGTGCCTTAGATACAGATGGATGGATACTAGATCTGAGTGTCCAATCTTCTCCAATGGACAGCTCAGTTCCTGAGGTCAACTTCTTTTGTTTGCTCACAAGAAAATACCTTTCAGGAAAGGTCTCAATGTAATACTACCATGAACATTTTCTACTGCCAACTGAAGTTCTTTTCATTGCTTCCTGTTGATCAGGCAAGCAGGAAAAGCTGTTCAAGGTTGCTTATATCCCCAGGAGCAGCCTTGATCAACAAGTAGTACTAAAACAGTCTCAGTGTACAAAGATAATGTTCAGGCAAATGCAGGATGGCAGTGCCAGACAAAAGGACCAGTTGGGGAGCAACCAAACACCTAGGAGATGCTCAGTCTAATAGTTCAGATGTTTGCAGCATTAGGCTAGTGGGATGGTGCTGAGGAATGATCTGAAGAGATGTGATAAAGCAAACAGATCAGTATTTAAATGAGGAGCTGTCTGGAAGCTACAGTGGCCAGACGTCTCGAATTCTGCTAGACAGTCCAGATATTTTTTAAAGTTTACCCTCCATCCACTTCCACGTTCCTCTCTGGTAAGCTTCCTTCCATCTCTGGGCTGTAGGATTCTTAGAGGACAGGAAAGCATTTTCTGAGTACCTCTATTCTTCTGTGAAAGCAGCCAGCAAGCCTCTCTTCTTTCTCTCAGCAACTGCTAGTACAAATTTTAAAGAATAGAATAGAATAGAATGGAATGGAATAACAAGAGTTGGAAGGGACCTTGGAGGTCTTCTAGTGCAACCCCCTGGTTAGGCAGGAAACCCTATAACCGTGATGATGAACCTATGGCACGCGTACCACAAGTGGCACATGGAGCCATTTGTTAGGGCACGCAAGGCATTGCCCTGTCAGCTCCAGTGTGCATGTGCACGCTGGCCTGTTGACTTTGACTTTCATTTTTGGCTGTTTTTCACTGTCCAGAGTCTTCAGAGAAGCCTCCTGAAGCCTCCGGAGTGCGAAAAACAACCCCACAAATAACCCATCAAGCCTCCTGAAGCCCCCAGAGGGCCTCCAGGGCAGCAGGGGAAGCTATTTTCACTCTCCCCGGGCTCCTAGAAAGCCTGGAGCTTGGGTGTGTGTGTGAAAAACGAGTCCCCTGTGCCATCCCATGCCAAAGGCGGGGGGGTCACACGTGCATACATGGGGGAGGTGTCACATGCATAGACTTATGGGTGTGGGCGCACCCACGCACAACCCCCCTGCGCTCCCCCCACTTTTGGCACGTGAGGGCAAAAAGGTTAGCCATCACTGTCCTACAACATTTCAGAACAATGGTTATCCAATCTCTTCTTAAGTGTTGGAGTATTCACAACTTCTGGAGGCAAGTTGTTCCACTGGTTAATTGTTCTGTCGGCAAATTTCCCCCTAGTTCTAGATTGCTTCCCTCCTTGATTAGTTTCCACCCATAGTTTACTAACAGAGCAGCTAATGTTGCCATGGCCTGCAAATAGGAAATCCTCAAATCCCATGTAGGTTTATAGGGGTGGAAGAGGAAAAACTACATATCTGTGTGGAAAGATAGGAATCTCTATACGTTTGATGCAGAGATAGTATTGTATTTTCTTCATTATCGGTACGGTAGCGGGAGCGTGCGCTAAACTTAAATTATTTTTGATCACATCTTAAGAGAATCGAGGAAGGTGGGGCTATTTTGAGTTTCTTTCTCATACTTTCCATTTGTCCCAGGAATGAATTGCTGTTTCACTTCCCTTAATGATTCCTCCCTTCCAAGGTCATCTCTACTTTCTTTTTTATCACGTCTCTGGCACTTAGTTGAGTAAAAAAATAGGAGTAAACTTGAAAACTAGGTTCCAGGAAGTATGAGATAACCAGCATATAATAAACACCTGGATGGACAAAAATGCCGTCTTGATACATTTTCTTCCCTCCGACTTCTATGGCTGTGCTGATGTGCATAAATTCTGTCATATTTCTAATTTAATCTGCACAACCAGGACATAACCAGAACAGAAAACAACTTATGGATGTGCTTCAATAGCTCCCACTCCAGAACCTGTCTTCCTCCTTTTGATGTAATATTATGATTATCTTTCTCACTGGCAGAAATATTTAAGGAAGAACCATATGGGAAGCTCTGTGGGATGGATTTACAGAGAGCCCACCATTAAATAGCACTCGGCTGATTAATTACTTCAGACCAGCAGGAGAACTCAGAAACAGATCCTAATGTTATTATCCACCATTATTCTTCACTGATCAAAGGCAGGCATTTCTTTCTCTCAGTCTTCTACTGAAGCCCCATAATGAGATTTACCTGCAGTGAAAGGGCCAGAGCGGCATTCTTAAAACTAAGGTTTTCTACCGTAAGATAATGCAAAGGAGGAATGAAGCCATCCTGTTCTGGGTACCAGCTGGAATCAAGGCAACACCTGCCAGTGTCAGTTCTCAGCTTTGTCTTGCCAAAGCATTTACTACTTCTCTGCCACGTCAATCTGGCTGGGGCCATAAATCTGAAGCCAATGGGAGCTCATGTCTCCAGGCTGTGTGAAGCAAACAGCAAATATATCTGTGCAGTGTTAGAAAGGGCAATGTTTTCTCCCTTTCATCCCAGTCACACAGGAGGTGTACACTTCTGAAAACTTGTGCTGATATGTTGAGCTAGCATGTTTTCCAACCCAGCTGACAGCTAATATCAGCCCACCTTAGGGAATGGTAGATGAATGTTGTACTAAGCAAGGGAGTGCCATTGCAAACCTGTGGAAAGACAGGAAACCCAGGCGAGTTAGCTTGTTTTTGCTATAGCAGTGACCTAAAAATATTACCTCCATTCCTAATTCTTGTGAGCAGAGTTAAGAAAGTGCTCTTAAACAGAGCGGCAAACCAATAATCCAAAACAGTAACATGGTATATCAAATAAATGTTATGACCCCTTGTTATCGGAATGCCATTGACAACAATAGCTGCAGCAAAGATTTTAGAAGTTGCAGTATGGAAATCACGGACGAGGAGGAAGCATTCCTACTACTGTGGGATGGAAAATTAAATATCATCTATCCAGATAGTGGGTTAATTCTTCTCATTTTGCATCTGTTCCCCTCTTCCCTTTCCAGCCTCTCAACTCCTTTCTTACTATCGGAATATTTGCCTGCATATCCATGCACATTCCCCAGTTACTTAAATTCTTTAAAAGACATACATATATCAATTAGTGATAAATACACCAAGTTATTAGAATAGCTAACTATTTGGTAGGGATGGATCTACTGCATACTGGATGCTGATTCCCTGTGTGGGGATTCCCAAGCGATGGAATCAATGTGTTTGTATGTGTATGTGTACTGAATTTTTGAATTTAGAAAAGAATTTATTTATTTTATTTATTTTATTCAAATTTATACCCCGCACCTTCTCCAAAAACGACCCAGGGGACCTAGAATAATGTAAGATAGGATAGGATAGGATAGGATAGGATAGGATAGGATAGGATAGGATAGGATAGGATAGGATAGGATAGGATCTTGGGAGTCTTCTAGTCTAGCCCCCTGGTCAAGCAGGAGAACCTATACCATTTCAGACAAATGACTGTCCAGTCTCTTCTTAAAAACCTCAACTGATGAAGCACCCACGATTTCTGGAGGCAAGCTGTTCCACTGGTTAACTGTCCTCACTGTTAGGAACTTTCTCCTTAATTCCAGGTTGCTTCTCCCTTTGATTAGTTTCCAATCACTGTTTTTTGTCCTGCCCTCTGGTGCTTTAGATCAGGGGTCTCCAACCTTTGCAACTTTAAGTCTGAAGGACTTCAGCTCCCAGAATTCTCCAGCCAGCTTTGCTGGTTGGAGAAGTCTGGGAGCTGAAGTCCTTCAGACTTAAAGTTGCAAAGGTTGGAGACCCCTGCTTTAGATAATAATTTGAACCCCTCTTCTTTGTGGCAACTTCTCAAATACCAGAATACTGCTATCATATCTCCCCTAGTCCTTCTCTTCCGTAGACTAGCCAAACCCAAATCCTGCAGCTGTTCTTCCTATGTTTTAGTCTCCAGGCCTTTGATCATCTTAGTTGCTCTTCTCTGAATGTTTTCCAAAGTCCAACATCTTTTTTGTGGTGTGGTGACCAAAATTGTTTACAGTATGGTGGGGATCTTAATTAAATTGTAATAAAAGATATCTCTAGATTCAGAAAATGCTTAAATAGCTCTCATAATGATCATAGAGAAACCATCACCCTGAATTTCAATATCTCTAGTCCTATATTGACTTTCAACGATTCTCTGAGTTATTGGTTTGGGTTCACTGAGTTATTGGGCAGCAGATTTAAAACAGGCTGGTGGTTAAGATTCAGAATAAACAGATTCAGGAACATTTCTGCTTAGACTGGAAGAAGAAATTGAAGAGAACATCCCATTATTACCCCTGGTTTGGTCAAGTGCAGATTCTCTTCAGTGCATGATGGATTCAGGCTCTATAGCTGGAACAATTAGACTGCTGTTCCCAGCTGAGAAAGAAAGGAAAGAGGCTTCTCTTCCATTTCTTCTGTCACATTTTGTGCAGACTGAGGTGCCATTACATCTCAGCAAATAGCTTCTGGTTATTTTCATTGGTCTCTCTACCGGAAGGCCATCAAGAGGCTAAATCAGACCAAATTGCACAGACCAAATTGTTTTTATATACCCCAGCGATAGTGTGTAAGTGATGATTTTTAAAAGCCATGTTGATCTATTTGGGCTTTATAGAAAAAACATTAGGAAATATGTCAGATTGGACTTGAACCGTTGAAGTGCTATCTACTCTGCCAAGGCATTTTCAAGAAGAGCCTGTGAAATATTTCACATCACAAATTGCAGGCTTTTTTTGGTTGTTGTTGTTGCTCTTCTCTCCTTATCAGACTGTTGTCTGACACTTGGCACTTTTCATATTAAGGAGTGTTGCATGCAGGAATATATCTATGTGACAAGGGTGCTTCTCCTGAATAATACTGAAGGGGGAAGAGAAATGTGGTGCAGCAGAGATATTGAGCAGGCTGCTCAAGGAGATATTATTTAGGAGACAATATTTGCACCAAGGATCCCACGGATATTATTTAACCCAGTATTTTTCAACCCTGGCAACCTTAAGAGCTGTGGACTTCAATTCCCAGAATTCCCCAGTCAGCAAATGATTTAACTCATTTGTCTCCGAATCCTTATCTCCCAAGTATTCAATTCCCTTCAATTCCTGTAGCACAGATTGCTGATGGCATCATTACAGTCTCTAGCTGGGGTTCTTCCCTTATTTCCCACCTGCCTGGCATACTCTCTTCTCCTTTTGCATAATGGATCAGTTGTGAGTAATGGGAAATGGCAGGGCAGCCAAGCTGGCTGGCAGACCTTAATGAAGGATATGGAAATCTCATCAGTCCAATCAGGCCAGCAAATGAAACTGTTTTCCCCACCCCACCCCCTCAACTATCACTGATGTGAGCAGAAAACTAACAAGGCGTACAGTCCCAGTCTTGGAGTGCTTCTGCCTCTTTTACTGACAGCTTGGCTGCAAATTTCATTTTGGCGTGAGGGCAGCCTTTGGCCCTATTTCCTGAGTTTCCCCTGAGCAATTTTTGGCAATTAGCAGAGTCTGGAAGCTTTCTGGTGTGGCCTTTCAGATTACACCAGCTCCCGGAACAGCAGCTGAACATTGCTTGCCATCTTCTTTGTGCTGATGCAATCTTTTGACACAGAAGATTAATGATGACTAAGAGGGTACCAAGTATAGAAATGGATTGCTTAGGAGTAATTCCCAGCCAAGTACTATATAGTGGTAGAGGCAAACTATCATGATGAAGGCTGTCATAGGAGATGGGAAACAAAGAAGGCGGGATTCCTGCTGTGGCGTTTCAGGCCATCGACAAGTCTCACTCACACCCTCTGTTGGCATATTGTGCTGCTTCAAGTGTGTTTATCACATTGATGAAGTTGAGCACCTTTTCATCTCCTTGATTTATTGTATCTGGGCATGATGCTCATCTTCCCTGGAATATCATTTGAATGGTGTAATTTGGCTAATTGCTGTCATCAAAATTTAGGCAATAGGGCCAGGAATGGAGAATAAAACATTTAGTAATAAATCCAAATGTGCTTTCTCAAGAGGGAACTGGACTTTCTTCCTTTTTCTTTGAAGACTTTTTTGCTTCTCATCTCAGAAGCAAAACATCTTCAAAGAAAAAACAAGAAAGTCCAGTTGCCTCTTGAAAAAGCACCTTTGGGATAACTATGACCTGGATGATTGAAAATCTTGAGACATTTAGCTATTTAGTAATAAAATCTGGGAAGGAAAAGCTGAAAGTTAACAGAGTAGGCCTTTGAGTGAAAATGATTTTCTCTCTTTTTAAAACTCAATATAGGTTTACACAGAAAAGAGTAATCTAGATGTAATTTACATGGTGGAACTCTGATCACCTCGATGTAATATTCAATTTTACCCATGGCAATTAGCTCAGGACTGAGATGTCAGCCTTAAAGGCAAACACACACACACACACACACCCTATGGGGCTGAAGGCATAAATTAACAGCCTCAATACAGTAACATCATACATGATGTTAAACCAATATCCTACTTATCTCAAATTTAAAAGTTAGCTGTGGAGCTACTGGGTGATGCATCCATCCTCATTGAGGGACTGAGTTGAAAAGCTGGGGTTGCCTAGTAACAGGGGCGTGGCTTAACAACAATTGTCATCAGACTCAGTCCTATCAGGGAGCAGATGATGTCAACCCAGTCTGGGTGATACCTCCGCATTAAGAGAAGAGGTGTATCAGGTATGTACCAACACCCTTTTTACCCATGGCAATTAGCTCAGGACTGAGATGTCAGGCCAAGAGTCTTTTGTGGTGGGAGAACAGACCAGTTCGCTGAAGCACAGGCACCCCATCATGATTGACCTCTTTACTGGTTTAAAGTTTATTAAGCTGTACTTTGTTTTATCCCAAAGTGATGTCCATTTTTCACTTTGCTGCCCGTGACTTAGTAAGTAATTACTTTTAAGAGGGGAAGCTGCTTACTTTGTTTTTGTAACACGAGGAGTAGCTTAACTTTGAGAATACGCTATACAAAATGATTGGGAAGGACAAAAGTTCTGAAATGCAGATAGCATGGAACACCATGCTGAAGCAGCTATTCTAATGTTTTACTAATTTCCAGGCATAATTCAAAAGACTGATAAAAATATATAAAAATCTAAAAGTTTTGGGACTGACATATGTGATGTTTTGACCTTGTTCATGTGAGCCTAACTATCTGCTGAGTTAGTTTCAAAGTTCTATTGCGTATCCCTTCATTTAAAAAAATAAATCCAGAAAAGACTAGGAAAGTAATGCATAACATAAAATCTCTAAGGCCACATAAGTCTTCTAAAAGCCTAGGGTATGGAATATAGAATGTGTTTAAGAAAGGTCATTGTATTTTAAGTTGACATGTGCCAGAAGCAATACTTATTAAACAAATAAACACTGTTTAATCTGAATTAATTTAATATAAATTTGATTCTGATTTGATTAGTTTGACACTAACCCTTATTGTATTGAGGTTTTAGTGTGTGGTCCATAGCATGTCACTAAAGACCATCCATTGTGCAAACTTTGAACAAATAATGATCCTAACTGAGACTTATACATGTCTCTATGTAGGAACATTTAGATTAACCAATGATAGGATTTGTATCTCTCTTGTTGAAGCCAAGAGGCAAGACAGATGCTTCCATAAGCATTGTGTTACCTCAATAGTGCCACTTTCCAAAACCAGAAGATGCTGAAGAAGGTAAGTGATCTTTCCCCCCACTGAACTTGGCCAAAACATTGGTTGAAAAGGCAAGCTGCACATCCTCCAACAGCAAAGCATTGAGTGAATGAGGCCAGAGAAGCTGAATTGTGCTAATCATCATTTTGGTTTGCAAAACAAAGCAAGGGCCCCTTCTATTTCACAAGGCTTGTGAAAGTGCTTCGCTTGAATCATCATCAAACTGAAACACCCTTTCAGGGATTTGCACAGATCTGTTGAATAGATGCTGAGCCCTCCTCTCAAGGAGAGGCATCCAATAACATTGAGGAATGCCAGCCAGAGCACTAAAACCCATTGGTCCCTTTCAATGACAACCTTTGGGTGGGTCATTAGAAACAATCCAAATGTCTGTTAGAGCGAAACACAGCAAAATACAGTGGTACCTCGGTTCACGAACGCCTCTGTTCACGACCAATTCGGTTTACGAACAGAAATTTTCCAAAAAATGTGCTCCGGTTCACGAACACCGTTTCGGTTCACGAACGGAAAAGATCGTAAAAAAATGCTCCGCTTCATGAACTCTGCCTCGCTTCACGAACTCCGCCTCGCTTCACGAACTCCGCCTCGATTCACGAACAGAAAAGTTCATAAAAATGTTCGGATTCACGAACCCCGTTTCGCTTCACGAACCGGAGCCGCGGACATTTTATCTACGAACGTATTCTGTTTGCGAACAGAGTCAGTTCAAGAATCACGACCAAAAAACAAGGTCAGAACGGATTAACTGGATTTACATTGAACCCTATGGGAAATTGTGCCTCGCTTCACGACCAATTCGGATCGCGAACAGAGTCAGTTCACGAATTAAGTTCGTGAACCGAGGTACCACTGTATCAAATTAGTTAGCATAAAATACATTTATTACCAGAATCAAATAATCATGACCTGCCCAGCAAAGGAGTTGTGCCATTTGCTTACACGTAGGGTTGAGTAAATGAAGTAAATGAGTGACCAAGTCCTGGGTATGTGGACTAGTTGTTTTCTTTTTAACCAGATGCTTTATTATATAGCCAAATGATGCTAGTATCTGCTCCCATTTTAGCACAGGAGAAGCAGATAACGTGGGACTGCATCTTAATTGCCTTCCAATGTCCTGGCATCTTCTTTCAAGTATGCACTTCAGAAGAGCATATTCTAGAGCAAAGATCCATTGCATAATATATGTGTGGGTCATGTGTACAAGATTCTTAGGAATTCTGTTTGTTTTTGTAAAAGAAAGTAAGAGTTTGACTTTCCCTTTTGATTTTTGATTGGCTGTTTATAATAAACTTGACATCGGGCACAGTAAGTACAGTATATGCCAGATAAATAAATTCCCTCTTTTTATCTATGCTATTCAAACTGAAGAATCATATTTTTTGAATGTCTTTATTTTAAAGCACTTTCCTTACTTTAAACATTCTCCTTCCTTCCTTCCTTCCTTCCTTCCCTCCCTCCCTCCCTCCCTCCCTCCCTCCCTCCCTCCTTCCTTCCTTCCTTCCTTCCTTCCTTCCTTCCTTCCTTCCTTCCTTCCTTCCCAGTGATATGTCTCTGAAAAGCACTGTGGTCTCAACCCAAATCTTATTAAATGCCTTGTTTTTCGCCTCCATTCTTGAACAAAGAACAAAGTAGTACAGTGGCAAAACCCTTTTTGCATGGAAAAAGTTTTCCATTCAATGTTCCTTATCTTAGCAGAACTAAGTAACAGCAGGTAACTTGAACCTGAACTCCCAGAATGTTGCTGGGAATCGAAGCCGAAGGAGACCACAGTCCCTCAGACAACCGGGTGTGAATCTCTCTGCGTGAGATGGGGCCTAGGAAGGCAGTTGGGCGTGTTAGTTGTATACCTGGCTCCTCGCTATGCAACTACAGCCCTGTCCGAGCTCCTAGAGGTGATAGCCGAGGCGGCAGTTGAGACCCCCAGACTAGTAATCATGGGGGACTTTAACTTGCCGTCGGCGGGTGAAGCCTCCGGAGCAGCTCGGGAGTTCATGGCCTCCATGACGGCCATGGACCTGACCCAGGTAGTTTTAGGCCCCACTCACGAGGGGGGAAACACGCTGGATATGATCTTTGTCTCGGGACAGTGGAGTTGTGATCTGGGAATAGGGGATTTAGCCATCACTCCCTTGTCATGGACAGATCACGCTCTCCTCCAGCTGGACTTTCCAATCGCTTCACCTCACCGCGGGGAGGCGGAACCGGATACTCCTAGATGGTTCCACCCCAGGCTTCTAATGGACAAGGAAAGGTTCCAGAGGGAGCTTGGGCCAATTCCTGTGACCCTGCCCCACGACTCGACTGAGGACCTAGTGGCCGCATGGTTAAGTGCGGCCGCGGGGGCCTTGGACCGAGTCGCGCCCTTGCAGCCTCTCTTGCGGCGACGAATCACCCAGGCTCCCTGGTTTACTGAGGAGCTTCGGGGGATGAAACGCCACAAGAGACGCCTAGAGAACAGATGGAGATCCTCTCGCTCCGAAGCCGACCGAACACTAGTGAGAACCCATATTAGGGCTTACTTAGTGGCGATAAGGGTGGCCAAACATGAGTATTGTGCCACCCTAATTGAATCCGGAGATAACCGCCCTGCCGCCCTGTTTGGGGTGACCCGCTCCCTCCTTCACCAGAGGCCGCGGGAAGCCCCTCTACAAGGGCGAGCAGAGGAATTTGGGATTTATCTGCAGGAGAAAATCACTCGGATTCGGAATGAGCTACCCTCCATCGACTGTGGTCCTGTGGGACTGTCCGAGACTAGTCTTGAGGTTCCATCTTGGGAGGAGTTTGACTTTGTTACCACCAAGGATATGGACAGGCTGTCAAGGAAACCTAGGGTGACCACATGTTTATTGGACCCGTGTCCCTCCTGGCTTGTACTGGCATCCTGGGAGACGACACGAGGCTGGCTCCAGGGCATTGTCAACGCATCTTTGAGTGAGGGGTCCTTACCTGCCATCTTGAAAGAGGCGGTAGTGAGGCCCCTCCTCAAGAAGCCGTCCCTGGACCCAGCTTTATTAGAGAACTATCGTCCGGTCTCCAACCTTCACTTTCTGGTGAAGGTTGTTGAGAGTGTGGTAGCCCAACAGTTTCCGTGACACCTGGAGGAAGTTGATTATCTAGACCTGCGCCAGTCCGGCTTCCGACCCGGTCACAGTACCAAGATGGCATTGGTCGCGTTGGTTGATGATCTCTGGAGGGCGCGGGATAGAGGTTATTCCTCTATCCTAGTCCTGTTAGACCTCTTGGCGGCTTTTGATACCATCGACCATGGTATCCTATTGCACCGACTGGGGGGGTTGGGGTTGGGAGGCACCGTTTTGCGGTGGTTCTTGTCCTACCTCTCTGGTCGGTAGCAATATGTGTTGGCGGGAGGGCAGAGGTCGACCTCGAGACCCCTCTTATGTGGGGTTCCTCAGGGGTCGGTCCTCTCGCCCCTCCTGTTTAACACATATATGAAGCCGCTGGGTGAGATCATCCATGGTTTTGGGGTGGAGTACCATCTGTACACTGACGACACTCAGCTGTACATATCCACCCCGGACCACCCCAACGATGCCGCCGAAGTGCTGTCCTGGTGTTTGGAAGCCGTACGGATCTGGATGGGTGGCAACAAACTCAAGCTCAACCCTGCCAAGACTGAGTGGCTGTGGTTTCCAGCACCTCGGTTCAGCCAGATTACTCCAACTCTGGCCATTGGGGGCGAAACACTGGCCCCCGTGGAGAGGGCGCGCAATTTAGGTGTCCTCCTGGATTCCCGGCTGTCCTTGGAGGACCATGTGGCGGCCGTGGCCAGGGGGGCGTTTCATCAGGTATGCCTGATGCGCCAATTGCGCCCCTTACTGGACCGGGCTCCCTTCGCACAGTCACTCAAGCTCTCGTGATGTCCCGTCTCGACTACTGTAATGGTCTCTACATGGGGCTTCCCTTGAGGTGCACTCGAAAGCTACAGCTAGTCCAAAACGCAGCCGTGCGGGTAATTACGGGAGCCACCAGAAGCTCCCATATAACACCAATCCTGCGCGAGCTGCATTGGCTTCCTGTGGTCTTTCGGGTGCGCTTCAAGGTTCTGACGACCATCTTTAAAGCGCTCCATGGCTCGGGGCCTAGTTATATGTGAGACCGTCTCCTGCCCCATACATCCCTTAGACCGATACGCTCCCACAGAGAGGGCCTTCTCAGGGTGCCGTCGGCCGGACAATGCCGACTGGCGACACCCAGGGGAAGAGCCTTCTCTGTGGCGGGCCCTGCCCTGTGGAACGACCTGCCCCCTGAACTCCGGACCATCACCGACCTCCGCCTCTTCCGCCAATGTCTAAAGACATACTTTTTAATCAAGCCGGCCTAGCCTAACCTCCCATGGGGACTTTTAGAAAAGTTTTAATTTGGGTTTTTAATAATTGGTTTTAGCATAGGATCGGGATTATTTAATATATATTTTAAATTATTTATCTATTTTCTATTTTGTATATTTTTTAAATCTCCTGTGCCTGGGTCCTCTGGGTCCTCTGCGGAGAATGGCGGGATATAAATGTAATAAAATGACAACAAATGAAATGAAGTAGGCATTATTAGGCTAGAATGACAAAAGGTCTTCTCAGTGTTGCTGTAATGGATCTTATTAAACTACTCAGTAAAATAAGATTGATTCATGAAGTTTGTGGCCTTCATTGTGAGTCTGGGAAATAAACAAGATGGACAGGAGTTCTTATTGCGGAAAAGATAGTTGATTAATATATATTTCAATGAATCTGAAAAGCTGGTACAATCTCTAAATGGTAGAGTTAATTGTGATATCTTTCTGCATATTTGAATGCAGAATTATTATTTATTTGCAGATGTTTACAGATTGAAAATTATTAAACAGTATATTTGGCAGGGCCGAAAATTTGGATACCCTTTTAATTAATCCCTTAATAACAATTTCCACAAATTTCCCATTGCCAATTACTAAGGTTTTTTTCACCCTTCCTTGCAGAACTTTTTTAGTTCAGTAATTGTTTAAAGTATACAGAAGAAACTTGTTACAAAATACTAACTTAAAGTGTTAGAAGAAATGTCCATCTGGGTTTAGTTCCAAGTGGGGAGAAAGACACTGGAAACATGGAAGCTGTTTGGAAAGATGGTTTAATGGTGGTGGGCAAGACCACATGGTTTGCGGTCCCTGGAAATTGAGCATATAGAAGTGAGAGAGGGAGAAATTTATACCCTCTCTTGGGCCCCACCTTAGAACTTTCTGTTCCTATGTCAAGGAATGTATTCAATTGGTTGCTGTAAGACTTCCATGTGGAGTCATGTTTGTCTTGAAGTCAAGTTTGATTGAAGTGTATGATGTAATGAAGGGGCTTGGTTGTGCCATGTGGTGAGTTCTGTTGCTAGATGGGTAGAGGGCTAATCCTATTATGTCCTGGAGGGTCATGTCTTAATCCCATCACCCTGGAGCTGAAGGAGGGGAGGGGACAGGAAGCTACTTTGTCTTTAAAAACATGTTTCTCCTTTTCTCATCCAGGGAAATATAATATTCTGCCTTTTTAATATTTCCTAAATTATTTCATTCTTCTAAGAAGGGTAGGTGCTAACTTCCTACAAAAGGATGTCCATGTCTTTGAATCTGCTGCATACAATTTTCTTATTTTAAATCCATAAAGAACTTCACATTCAAATCTGCAGAAATATGCAATGTTTAACTTTGACCATTTAGGGGTTGGGTCATCCCAAAGGTGCTTTTCAAAAGGCAATTGAACTGCTTTGTTTTTTCTTGAAGATGTTTCACTTCTCATCCAAGAAGCTTCTGAGGATCTCCATAGACATATAGGGATTTGGTCATTTTCTGCTCAATGAAGGAGTCAGTGAAACATACCATTTGACAACTCAAGGGGCTCCTTAAATTTTGCATACAACAGATGGGATGATTCCAATGTTTTAGAGTACACAAGGTGAGGAACAGAACTTTTTCAAAACAACAGAAGGGGGGAATTGCACTTCATGTGCACCATATGTTGCAGGTATATTACACCTGATCATAAATCCAAGAAAATAAATTTGGTAATACTATAGGAAATATGTGGAATGTTTCCCCCCAAAAAAACAAATTGCAGGTCCTTGAGAAAAATAATGGGCTTTAAGTATCTCACGAGCTGTTGGAAGATAAACTCTGCCAAGAAAGTTCTTCTAGGATATTTCTAAATCCTTTGCTGACAATCTTTTCTTGAGGAAGATGAAAGAAAGATGGAAAGTCCAAATGGAAGGAGGTAGAAGTGCATCTGGTATAATTGACTTGATAGTAATCCATTGCATCCAAAGTAGAGGAACCTTGGGGACCACATGATGCTAGAATTCCTGATCCTAAGATAAATTGAAGCTAAGTATGGTCAAACATGCATCTTATGTTTTGGGAGAGCACATGTTTAAATTCAGAGCAATAAGGAGAATTCCATGGCAAAAGATGTTAATGAGAAAAGGATGGGCAATAGTGTCTTTAAAATAAGAAATTCCAAGCCCAAATATTGCGGTAAAATTCATCCACACCTGGGTTATCAGGAAGGGTTAAAAATGTATGCATTTTTAATTGCCTTAAAAAAAAAATTCTACATTAGGCTTGGTGGTGCAAAAAGTAGAAAAATTCAACAATTAAGCCAGATGTTGTAGACATGTTGGATGATTTAGACTCACCTCATTTCTTCACTGGTGACTTCAATGTGCTTTCCTACCATCCAGCTCTTGTTATAATGAGGACAGCTTTAAATCACCTCAGTAATAGCCAGGTGATACTAGAAGACATCTGTAAATCACTTGCAGGGAAGCAGCCTCTGTCCAAAAATGGAAACAGCAAGCGTAACATATTAGTCCATAGTATGGTAATATTTGCAAATATAAAAATGATACATGTTACTCTGGGACAAAAAAGCAGGAGTCCCTCTCCCTAATACTTTCTAAAATTATACAAGATTTCTGGAAATTAGACCTGTCTGTTTTCTTAAGAAAAATCCCAGGGACCTAGCCTAGAAGAGACCCACATAAAGAGAAACTTAACTAGACTTTCTATCAAGAAAGGAGAAAATTAATTTTAGGAGAAGCAAAGTAACAACATAAAAAAGCAAAACAAAAGTCAATTACAGCCAGATTGAGTTGCATTATTTAATGGTAGAAAAACTGAAGATTTTAAATACGAGGCTCTTCTTTGGATGATTATTACTACCTGGAGTAGCTAAATACATTATTTTCCAAGTAATATTGGTGTGGGGAATAGCTAGTCAGAGAGAATGGGACACCTAAGATTGCGTGCTTTGGGTTCAGAAGGAAGCTGGCTCCTTTTATGACAATTACATTTGTAAACTTTACATCACATTTTGCTTTTTAGATATTGCAATCATGGATAAAGGAATATTTTGGGTGCTTCTGCTCTTGGACAATTCCAAATTATTAGACCATATTTCTACTATATGTATGGGATTTTTAAAGCTTTGGGTTCATGAGAGCCATGGACTAGATTTATTAAAAACATACCAGCAATAACATAAATATAGATTTGAACAAATATCAAAACAGAATAGAATGTATGCTTCCATATTTCATACTTTTTCTATAGGATACAATGTCAATTGTTAGAAGGAATGGCCAACATACTTATTCTGAAGTCCGATTGTTTCCCTACACATGTTTTATTTTATCGAGAAAAGTTAAATGAAATTGGAACTGATCTAAAAGAAAGGATGAAAGATGAAGGCTGGAGGGAGGGGTAGAGGGGGAGGTGGCAAAGAAAACTTCAGAAAAGGTTTAGAACTCTGCTGGTTCTGATACTAAAGGAATCAACAGCCATAAATTTCCAAATTGTGGAATTTATCAGGGGCAGCCTATAAAACTGCTTTGATAAATGAGGAGATAGATGATGAGTCATACCCTGCTTAAAAGACAAACCAGCTTGATGTTGCCAACTTAAAGAGAAGCTGGAGCATTAGAAAACATAATAGGAAAACAAACGTGAATCAGTAAAATGCCCCAAATCAAAAGAAATTCAGCTTTCTTGTATACAAGGTGAAGCATTTCTTTTTAAAAATCCCACAGCGTTGAGGCACAGAAATTACAGTCTGAAAATGCAAAGCATGCCATTTGTTGGAAATATGATGTTGTTTATGTGTCTGGGTTTTTCATTTGTTTGATGTGTTTGCTACATTTTTATCTGCTTGTCGTCAGGCTGAAGAGCAAATCAAGGAACTGATGAGGCTGTTTTGCTGCAGTACGGCAATTAACTTCATTAATAATGATAATGATCTTACATTTATAGACAGAAAGATTTATAAATCATTCCTGCCATTGCTGAAGTGCAGAAACCTTAACGGTCTGAGGGTGGGAGACTAGGGGGGCAGAGTTATGCATTTCAAAGTCATCTGCGATCTTAAACAAATTTTCAGTACAAAATATAAAAATGCTTATAGAATCCAGCTGAAAGTATAATCTACTTTGCGGCAATTTTTTTTCCCCAACACAAACATTCTACTAATTGGAAAGAAGAATGAGTTAAACCATACTCAAGTAAGCCCCATATTAAAATCTCTGCAGTTTTTGCTATTGAGTCTCACACAAATTGAAAATATACAACATGAAATCAGTACTGTCCCATTGATGTATCCAATCCATTCCCATTAAATTGCCGCCACTCTATGTCGGTGTTAGGAATCATCTGCTTTTCAAACTACAGAAGGCATCTCAAACCCTTATGAATAAACAAGAGCATAATCATTATCTCATAAATCATATGCAGCTCAGTATTTATTCATGTTTTTTGCAGTGCTTTTCCCTGTTCAGCCTTCCACATATTTTATGCCTTCCAAGGTACCTGCAGTTTTTCTAACGTTGGATATTAATCTGAAATGTTTGCTGCTTCTTTGGAAGCTGCTACTTTATAATCGGGCTTTTAAAATAGCTTAAAAGTTTCCGTTTGGAATGGGAAAAAAGTATTATTTTTAAATTCTGCTCCATAAACTTGGCTTAATGTATCGCCTAGAGAATAATAGAAGAAAACCTACCAGCTGTTTTATAATAATATTTACATTACTATTAACTATGGCATTTCTGATTCTTGGTTATTATTATTAGCTTATAAATGTGCAATCCTTTTCCAAATTGACCAATTAACTAAAGTTTGGTTAATTGCAAAAACACTAAATTGCCTCCCAGGTGCACATTTTTCCTGCTAGTTTGTATCTGATAGCTAAAATAGGTGTATTAACCATTTTTGCCCCCTAAATGAGTACCTGCCACATTTTTAATGAGTAGTAGTTTGCTCCAAATGTGCATTAGATCTCTCAGTAGACAGAGTAGAGGGTCATGAACCGAACAGCATTGCAGTGCCTTTATACATCTTCTCAGGAATTTATTGATATTCATGGTGGTGGCATTATCAAATTTTTGAAAGCATTCCACTAGTCATAGGATATATCTGACAGCTTCTTCCTCACAAGTCACATTCACTCTGTATTCAGACCATTTGGGTGTTATTGCTCATCTATTTCTCTTGTTAGAGAGTTATTTAAGTCAAACTGCAGATGGGCCACATTTTGGAAATGTTGTCAACCTTCAATATTGCCTTGCATGAGCCAGCACATATTTATCAAGAATAAATCATCCAAACCAACCTTTTAAGACAGAATGACCAGTGTAGTTGACCACAAAAATGCAGTATATATATATAAATGCAGTATATATATAAAAATGCAGTATATATATAAAAATGCAGTAGATATATATAAATACGGCTCTCCCAAAGAAATTGACCAAAAAAAAGGATTGTTCTATACAGAAGGGGTCTCCAACCTTTGCAACTTTAAGTCTGAAGGACTTCAGCTCCCAGAATTCTCCAGCCAGCAAAGCAAAGCTGGCTGGAGAAGTCTGGGAGCTGAAGTCCTTCAGACTTAAAGTTGCAAAGATTGGAGACCCCTGCTATACAGTATTACCATTAGATGAGTAAGAGCTGGTTGAACAATTGCACCCAATAGCTGTTTATCAAGCTGGAAGAAAATGTTGAGTGATATACCTTAGATTTACTTTGGAGTTGGATAAAGGGATAAAAAATATGATTATCAAATTTCCAGATTTTCAAAATATGAAAATCTATATAAATAAAAATGTAAAATAGTTTGTACGAATCCACTAATCTCAAAAACTACTGCACCGATTTACACCAAACTTTCACACAATGTTCACAAGGACTTCCGATAATAGAATATGTACTCATTTTGTGCCTAGCACATGTGTTTCATGTGCAAGGTGCACAAATGTAAAATGTACCCACTGATCAGGTTTTCACCTCCCTGTAACTCCTCCCAGCAACAGTCATTTCCTCAGCCACTTATGGAGGCTTCTTAAGGCCAAAAAGGCACTGGGATAGCAAACTCCCAGGTGGCCCATAGAGAGAGAGAGAGGGAAAAATACAGTTTAATAAAAGAGGGACTAGGGGAGACAGGATAGCAGTCTTCCAATATCTCAGGGGTTGCCACAAAGAAGAGGAAGTCAAGCTATTCTCCAAAGCACCTGAGGGCAGAACAAGAAGCAATGGGTGGAAACTAATCAAGGAGAGAAGCAACTTAGAACTGAGGAGAAATTTCCTGACAGTTAGAACAATTAACCAGTGGAACACCTTGCCTCCAGAAGTTGTGAATGCCCCAACACTGGAAGTCTTTAAGAAGATGTTAGATAGCCATTTGTCTGAAATGGTATAGGGCAGTGATGGCTAACCATTTTTGGATCGCGTGCCAAAAGCAGGGGGAGTGCAGGGGCGATGTGCACAGGTGTGCCACATCCATAATGCTATGTGCATGACCCCCTGCATTTGGCATGCTTTTTACATCCTCCCCAGGCTCCAGAGGCTTTATAGGAGCCTGGGGAGGGTGACAACAGCCTTCCCCCACCTCCAGAGGGCAAAAAACAGCCTCAAAAGAAGGCCTAAATCAGCTGGCTAGGGCACACATACACATTGAAGCTGACAGGGCAATGCCTCGCATGGCCTAAGAAATGGTTCCGTGTGCCACCTGTGGCACCCATGCCATAGGTTCGCCATCATGGGTATAGGGCTTCCTGTCTAGGCAGTGGAGTTGGACTAGATGAACTCCAAGGTCCCTTCCAACTCTGCTATTGTATTATTGTATTACAGTAGGTAGATAGATAGAGGGATAGATAGAGAGGGAGAAATTAGGTAGGTAGGTGGATAGATAGATAGGGAGAAACACAGTAGGTAGGTAGGTAGGTAGGCAGGTAGGTAAATAGAGTGATAGATAGAAAGGGAGAAATACAGTAGGTAGGTAAGTAGGTAAGTAGGTAGGTGTATAGATAGATAGCGAGAAATACAGTAGGTAGGTAGGTAGGTAGAGGACTAGAGAGAGAGGGAGAAATACAGTAGGTAGGTAGGTAGAGGGATAGAGAGGGGGAAATACAGTAGGTAGGTAGATAGAGGGAGAAAGGAAGAAATACAGTAGGTAGGTAGGTAGAGGGATAGATAGAGAGGGAGAAATACAGGAGGTAGGTAGGTTGGGGGTTATATGGTGGTTGTGTGTATGTGTGCAGGTGTAGATCTACATACAGATTGGTTGGCCATTTAACCAGACTGGGCCACAGCAACGCGTAGCCGGGTATAGCTACTCTCCCAGTTTAGGAGTCACAGTACCAAGTATTCTTATTATCATTGGGAGCACTTTGATTTTTATTTTGACCTTTATTTTCCACATCCCCTTTCAGGCCTTGGCACTTCTCCAACTTTTCACATTCCTTCTTTCTGATGTTGCTGTCACTGGCACTGCTACATCCATCATGACCGCTATCTTCAGATCCTTGTCTACTACGATGAAGTCAATTGGTCAGCTACTCCCTGCCTGTCTATCTAGATTTGGAAGTCACACAGGATCTTAGCTCTCTTATTATCCACAACCTTCTATGGAACGTTCCCATTTGAACTTGGGAGGGTCTAGCCTATGCGCTGTACAGATGTTTCTGTATACAACACCAGCTATTTGGTTGTGTTATTCAGTGCATGCTATTCCTACTTGCATCTTACATCCTGTGTGTTGGACTGTCTCTGAGGCCTCTCTCCATAGTCTGCACCTTGAAACCTGTCTAAGGAGGTACCATATTTTTCGGACTGTAAGATGCACTGGAATATAAGATGCACCATGATTTTGAAGTGGTAATTTTAAAAAAAATGTTTTGCACTCTGCAGGCCTCCCAAACCCTCTGTACATCTTGTTTTTTTGCAAAAAAAGAAAAAGAAAAGAAAGAGGGGATGCAGAGCTTTGCGAGACTTGTAGAGTACTTTTAGGGGCTGGGGGAGGGGAGGAAAAATGAGCAAAAATTGGTCCATTTTTTGCAAGACAAAAAAGGGCATGCAGAACTTTGGGAGACTTTGTAGAGTGCTCCTGGGGGCTGGGGGGGGCAGAAATGAGCAAAAATTGGTGCTTTCTTGCTCATTTTTGCTCTCCCCAGCCCCCTGAAGCACTCTACAAGCCTCCCAAAGCTTCCTAAGGGCTATGTACTGCCATTTTTGCAAAAGGGGGCAGGGTTTTCGTAGGCCAGAAATACTATATTCAGTGTATAAGACACACCCAGATTTTCACCCTCTTTTGGAGGGGAAAAAGGTGCATCTTATACTCTGAAAAATACAGCACTGTTCCTGCTTTTTTGGATCTGATGCTTAATGCCTCTTTTTATGTTGCTATGATCAGTGCTGTCTGTTTGCCTAGGCTTTCCAGCTACTGGTAGGATTTCCCAGTATCTGCCACCTTAGCTGTCTGTTGATCATACATCCCTTGCAGGGTCATGTCTTGCAATGACACTTCCACTGCTTGATTTTCAATCCATGTCTGCTGTTGCCAAAGGCATTCTGTCAACGGCTTATCTTTGGATGTCATCTTACTGATGTACTCCTCAATGCTCTGGTATCATCCAGGACAATGGCTTTGACATTCACCCAACTCCACTCACCCTCTTTCCAAATGCTTTACCATCTATCTACACTGTGAGAAGCTTCTAAGTCTTTATATCAGTAACTTCCATGTCCTGCTATGGCCAGTTCATTATATTGAGAGGGCAGAGCATACATGTTGATGGTGTGGGTCTTGTTCTTCCCATTCAGCTGGTTCCTCTTATCCTAGGGTGTGTTACTATCTTCCTTGCCTGCTCCTCATGTTTCTCACGTGACTATGGGATACCAAGGTTCTTGTAATTGATCTGTATGTTTGCCCTGTGGCCTGCTGCTAGTTCTACTATCGGTCTTAATTACCTTCTCTTCCAGCCACACTTCTCAAGTCTGAATCACATTTCAATGCTCTCACTGTAGATTTGCATTAGGTGGATCAGCAAGTCAAAGTCTCTGTTCGCCCTTAGCATACAATTTGATGTCATCCACATAGAGGAGGTGGCTGATGGTACTTCCATTCTGGAATGTGTATTCATATCTAGCTCTTGTGATTATTTAGCTAAGGGGTTTCAAGCCTATGCTGAACAACAGTGGGAACAGTGGATCAACTTGATATATGCTGTACTTGATGGTCACTTGAGTGAGCTATCTTGAGTTGGCTTCCAGAAAAGAATTCTGAAGAATTGATCCATTCACCAGCTTCTCTTTCCACTGTAGTCATGAGAACTATGGGTTTGTCATCGCTTCCCTAAAAATAGGATAGCAAACACTTTAGAAAACACCATTCCTATTTAGGAGAATCTTGATAAGCTGTAAGAATTTCAAGATGAATTAATGCCAAGTCCTTCACTGAGCACAATTCAAATGTTCTTTCTTCCAGAAATTCACTAGCTGACTAGTGAGTCATCAAATTTTGTTTTCATTAGCATAGAAGTTTCATAATATCAGTGCATATGTAATCATGGTATCATTTTTCTTGGAAGGAAAGCACTAAGAACTGAAAGGTAGAGAAAGGAACTAGAGAGAAAGCTATGCTGGACCTAATACCAGTGGCGTAGCGTGGGTTGTCAGCACCCGGGGCAAGGCAAGTAATTTGCGCCCCCTAACCCGTGGATTTTAGCACTCGGGGGAGGCAGCTCTTCTTGTGGAGTCGAGCCCATGCACCTCCCGCGAGGATCCGGCTGGCAGCCGCTGCCCAAAGGGCTCGGCCATCCGGGTCCGACACTCGTTGCCTCGCCTTGGGGAGAAGCGGGCGCCCTTTGCATGGTGCGGGCCTGGGACACTCGACGCTCCTTTCTACGGAGGGCGGCGGCCCAAAAGCCGGGGCAAGAGGGTCTTCCCGGGCCGCCACGGGGCCCAGGTCGCCGCTCCTCTGGCTGGCTCAGAACGGAGGAGTCTTCCAGGGTCTCTGCACGGCCGTTGCTTCGAAAGACCTGCGCCTTTAAGTCTCGCCTGGCCCCCTCGGGTGGCGCTGGCGGGTGCGAGGAGCCGGCGCTGGCCTCAGCCGGGGGATGGCCCGGGAGGGTTTGGCCCCTACTGGCCGCTGTTCGCTCCCCGACTCTCGCCGGCCCAGGAGCGCCCAGGCGCCGGCGCCGCCAACTCCAGAGACCCGCGGAGGAGAGCTTCCGAGTCGGGTCTCTGGAGCGCGCCCCCCCAGATGTTGCGCCCGGTGCGGCCGGCCCCCCCTGCACCCCCACGCTACGCCTCTGCCTAATACTTACAAATAGAGAAGTGATAGAGGGAGTTGAAGTTGCCAGAACTTTGGGTGAGAGTGACCTCATCATATTGGAATTTAATACAATGCAAACACAAGCAATAGAACACAATTCAACTAGTGTCTAAACATTAAAAGAGCTGATTTTAACAAACTCAGAGAGAACCTAGGAAAGATTCCTAAAGGGGGAACAACTCAAGCAGTGTGAGAAACTCTGAAAAATATTATCATAAAAGCTCAGTCCAGCATAATACCACTGAAAAAGAAAAACATGAAATCCAAGAAGAAACCAGCATGTTTGCACAAAGATCTTTCTGATAAACTGAAAGACAAAAAGAACATACACACACAAAAACAGAAAAAGAAAGAGGATACAACATACAGTATTTTTCAGAGTATAAGACACACCTCCCCCCCAAAAAAGAGGGTGAAAATCTGGGTGCATCTTATACACTGAATACAGCAATTTTGGCCTGCCAAAACCCCACCCCTTTAGATCCCGTTTTTTGCAAAAATGGATGTGCAGAGGGTTTGGGAGGTCCTGGGGGTTGGGGAGGGCAATAACCTTTTAATAATTTACCTCTTCAAAATCTTAGTGTGTCTTATACTACGGTGTGTCTTATAGTCCAAAAAATACAATAACTATCAGCAGATACCTAACTATCACATAACTATCAGCAGATACCCAGAATTTGGAAAAGACGAAGTCAGCAAAGCAAAATCTCAGAATGAACAAAGACTTGCAACAAAAGTCATTGGTATTTTTTTCTAAAAGTTTATTTCAATAAATAAATAACAAGAAAAAAGTCAAGGAAATAGTCAGACCACTAAAGAGAGAAGATGGCAAGGAAGTTGTAGGCAGTAGAGAGAAAGCAGAGCTGCTTAACTCATTTTTTTTTGCATCAGTCTTCATGCAAATAGAAACTATAGCCCAACCTACCAAAAACATAATAATAAAAGACAGACTAAAAATTAAAATTAAAATAAGCAAAAAAAAATGATAACAAAGCACCTGTCTGATCTTGATGAATATAAATCTCTAGGACCTGACAGATTACAACCCAGAATTCTGAAGGAGCTGCTGGCAGATGTTATCTCAGAATCATTGTACCATATCTTTCAAAACTATTGGAGCACCAAGGAACTACCTGAGAATTGGAAAAGAGCTGATGTGGTTCCCACCTTCAAAAAAGAAAAAGAAAAAAGAGATCTAGGAAACACAGACCAATCAGCCTAACATCAATACTTTGGAAGATACTAAAAAAGATAATCAAAAAACAGATCTGCAAACATCTAGAAACAAATAAAGTTATAACTAGAAGCCAGCACACGTTTGTTAAAAACAAACCAATCTTATTTCATTCTTTGACAAAGTGACTAATTAGTTGACCAGAGAAATGCTTTGGACATAGTATACTTAGATTTCAGCAAGGCATTTGAAAAAGTAGACCACAACCTATTTCATGGTAAGCTAGAAAAATGTGAGATAGACAACATCACCAACAGATGGATTTGTAACTCACTGACAAACTGTACTTAATGAGTAGTCCTTAATTGTACTACATCTACTTGGTGGGAAATAAGCAATGGGGTACTACAAGGTTCTATCTAAGTTCCAGTACTCTTCAATCTATATAAATAAAAATGTAAAATAGTTTGTGCAAAGCCGCTAATCTCAGAAAGTACTGAACTAATTGACACCAAATTTTCACACAATGTTCCCAAGGACTTCTGATGATATAATACATACCTTTTTTGTGGCTGGCACACGTGTGTCATGTGCACGCTACACAAATGTAAAATGTACCCACTTGTGAGGTTTTCACCTCCCTGTAGCTCCTCCCACCAGGCTACTGCATCACGTACACGTCACATTTCTAACGGCTGAAACTGAACGGCCTTGAGGCGATGCGTAGCCAAGGGCAATGCAGGAATTTGCACATGCGCCTCCCTGGGCAAGGCCAACGGCAGCAGCCATCTGGCAGCTTCATGGGATGCCGCGTTGGGCTTCTCCTGGGTGGGCACTGTAGCTGCTCTCCTGCTACCCCCATCCCAGGATCAGAAGGCAATGGCAAGGAGAGATGTGAGGTTATCGGAGGAGGGCGAGGCACCATCCCTGCAGCCACTCTCCTCCCACCCTGCCCCCACCCCCAGGATCAGAAACCAGCGGCGAGGAGGTCAGAGGGATCTCCTCCCTCCCCCACCCCCAGGATCAGAAGGCAGCAGTGAGGAGGTCAGAGGGATCTCCTCCCTCCTCCACCCCCACCCCCAGGATCAGAAGGCAGCGGCGAGGAGAGAGGCGAGGAGGCCGGTAAAAAAAGAGAGAGGTGGAAGTGCTCGCTTTTCAAGTGGGTGTGCTTTTCAAGCATGACTCTCCTGGGGTTTCTAGCCAAGGCTTTTACAGGTGGCACTGCGCATGCGTGAAAAAGGGAGCTTGGCTTCTGGCCATGCCACTCCCGGGCAGTGTAAAGTGCGCCTGCCCAATAAAATGTTTCTCCCATAGCAAAATGTTTGAAAAATATTAATTAAAAGTTAAGCGATTTTGCAACCCGACGCCTGCCTTCTTTAGCTTCCTCAATGAGGTAGGTAGGTAGGGAGAGGGATAGAGAGAAATACAGTAGGTAGGTAGGGAGAGGGATAGAGAAATGGAGAAATACAGTAGGTAGGTAGATAGAGGGATATAGAGAGGGAGGAATACAATAGGTAGGTAGGTAGGTAGGTAGGTAGGTAGGTAGGTAGGTAGGTAAGTAGAAGGATAGAGAGAGAGTGATAAATACAGTAGGTAGGTAGGTAAAGGGATAGAGAGAGAGAAAGAGGGAGAAATACAGTAGGTAGGTAGGAAGAGGGATAGAGAGAGGGGGGAAATATGGTAGGTAGCTAGGTCAGTAGGTAGGTAGGTAGGTAGGTAGGTAGGTAGGTAGGTAGGTAGGTAGGTAGATAGAGGGATAGAGAGATAAAGCGAAAAATACAGTAGGTAGGTAGGTACGTAGAGGGATAGAGAGGGGGGAATACAGTAGGTAGGTAGGCAGAGGGATAGAGAGAGGGGGGAAATACAGTAGGTAGGTAGGTAGGTAGGTAGGTAGATAGAGAGAAGGGGAAATACAGTAGGTAGGTAGGTAGGTAGAGGGATAGGGAGAGAAAGGGAGAAATACAGTAGGTAGGTAGGTAGGTAAATAGAGGGAGAGAGGGATGAAATACAGTTGGTAAGTAAGTACACAAAAATTGGTTGGCCACTTCACCACACTGGGCCACAGCAACGCGTGGCCAGGAACAATTAGTATCTTTATAAATGATTTAAATGAGGAAATAGAAGGGGGGGCTCATCAAATTTTCAGATGGCACTAAGCTGGCAGGAATAGCCAACACCCCAAAAGGATCTTGACAGACTTGAACAATGGGCCCTATCCAACAAAAGGAAATTTAATGTGGAGAAAAGCAAGGTTTTACACTTAGGCAGGAAAAACCAAAGCTACAAGTACAGATTAAGTGAAACCTGGCTCAAAAACAATAACTGTGGGAGGGATTTGGAGTCCTAGTAGACGATCACTTAAATATGATCCAGCAGTGTGTGGCAGCAGCCAAAAAAAGCGAATACAATCATTGGTTGTATAAACAGAGGCATAAAATCAAAATCACATGAAGTATTAGTACCATTTTATAAAACTTTAGTAAGACCACACCTGGAATACTGCACCCAGTTTTGGTCACCACATTACAAAAAAGATACTGAGACTTTGGAAAAAGTGTAGAGAAGAGCAACTAAGATGATTAAACTCCTGGAGATTAAAACATATGAAGAACACTTGCAGGATTTGAGTATGACTAGTCTAGAGAAAAGAAGGACTAGAGTGGACATGATAGCAGTATTCCAGTATTTGAGGGGCTGCCACAAAGGAGAGGGATCAAATTATTTTCCAAAGCATCAGACAGCAGGATAAGAAACAATGGATGGAAACTGTTGAGGTCCTCGACTTGCGACTGGCTGCAAGTCTTCGACCTCACCCCTGTAGGCTTGGTAACAGCCAGTCGCATCTGATTGGCTCAGACGCGACTGACTGGAATTGGGTTGCTAGGTCTCCTGATTGGTTCCCCGTTTGACAGCTCTCCTTTAAATAGCTGTCAAACGGGGAAGCCCCTGTCTACTGCACCTTTTCACTTGCTGAGTTCTACTGTTTGCGTGTTTGTATTTTTGCCTAATAAACGGCTGTTAGTTTAACCTGCCTGGCTTGAACTCCCTCTGTCCAAGCTACAACAGAAACTAATCAAGAAGTGAAGCAAACTGGAATTAAGGAGAAACTTCCTAACAGTGAGAAAAATTACGTGGAATTATAACCAGTGGAACAGCTTGCCTTCGGAAGTTGTGGGTGCTTCACCACTGGAAGTTTTTAGGAATAAATTGGACAGTTGGTGGTTTGAAATTGTATAGGGTCACCTGCTTGAGCAGAGGGTTGGACTACAAGACTTCCAAGGTCCCTTTCTAGCTCTATTCTGACTTTGACTATAAATGCCAATTATGATGAAATATATAGGCTTATGTTATCTTACTCAGAGACATAGCTAGAAAATTCACAGTGAGAAACAGTGGGAGAAAATTTGACACCGAATTTTGTGCCAGCTCTCTTTTCTTGCTCATATCTTGGGATTTTTATATGTACAGAAGCAAACTTTACATTTGGATATGAGAATGTGGATTCTTAAAATATCCGTCTTTGCTTCCTTCCCTCATCCCTTTGGTCTATTCCTCATTTTCTTCACAATATAATTCTTCTCGTGTGTTCAAGGGAAGCAAAATCAAAGAAAATACTATAATGTGGATTTTCATAAATATCTCTGTTCTGTGAGAGATATTATATAGTGCGAAAATAAGCTCCTTCCCTGTCACACTTCCTGCCAAGCCAGTTGTGTATTTCTCCAATTCCATTTCCCCAAATCAGAAAAATATGAGTTTATTTGTGTGCAAGGAGGAAAGGTTAGTGCCTGTTCTCAACATTGGAAAAATAAAAAATGAGACTGGGAAGATCCAGCTTTTCTGCACACTCTTGAAGATTTTATTGCACTTACTCACTTTAACATGTTTACAGGGAATACAGAGACAGAGAAGTTGTATATCTCCTAAGACTAAACAAAACACCTAAAGATTTTTGTAGGAAATCTGTTTCTTCTTTTAATTTTATATAGTGAGATAGATTTTATATATACGTATGTAGGTGTGTATATAGTATAGACGGGTGGGATTGATAAATTTTAGGAATCAGTTCTCTGCCTGTTTGCTGGGTAAGTCTGGCCATGGGGAGTGTGGCCTCCCCCAGGCTCCAGAGGCTTTCTTAGAGCCTCTGGGAGGGCAAAAATGTCCTCCTCAGGCTCTGTTGGCCCTCTGGAAGCCAGCAACAGGCCCATTTCTGGACTTCTGGAACTTCGGTAGGCCCATTTTTTGTCCTTTCCAGGCTCAGGAGGTTTTCCTCAAGCCTCGTGGAGGGCAGAAATGTCCTCCTCAGGCTTCGGAAGCCCTCCGGAAGCCAGAAACCGGCCTCTTTCCAGACTTTGAGAAATTCTGGTAGGCCAGTTTTTCACCCTCCCAGATCCTCTGTGCAGGCCCTGTACTTACTTGGCATGATTAACAGGCCACGTGGAGACTCCTGGAAGCGGAGGGGAGGGGTGGGCGTGGCCAGCCGGTCCTTGCAACAACCAGTTCAGCGAGCAGCATGCAAAATTAGCATCAGTTCGCCCAAACCAGCTAAATCCCACCCCTGAGTATAGTATAGTATGTATGTGAATGCATGGCGGTGCGGAAGGAGAGGGAAAGAGAGGGAGACAGAGACTGACAGACAGACTTGAATTCAGTTTCCCAATTTCTCGTTTGGTGCCATAATTATCTGTCTCTCTACTTTTAATTATTTGCTGACTTCAGTTCCCAATTTCCAATAACTTTTCTTCCACTGTTAAGTTTTTCTAGTTTTTCACATTATTGAGAATATATATATGCTCATGCTGAAGCACGAGAAGCCAGGGAGGGGCTCTACCGAAAACCTCTTAAGTGGCAACTATATAACAAAAGATAGGACAGTCGCAAAGATGCCTTGACTACATTTATGTGATTAAGTCAATGAAATGTATATAGAATTTTGTGTGTGTGTGTGTGTGTGTGTGTGTGTGTGTGTGTTTTATGAACAGGGTTCTACAATATTTTGGATTTCAGGAAATAGGTTAACAAATGCCGCAAATTCTGTCTGCAACTCTTTAAAGCAGCCATGTCTTTTCCTGGGATTTTGTGGCTATGCTCTCCAGCTGCCATGTTTATCCTGGGAAACAATATGGCAGTTTTAAAGCACCTTTTCTGAATGAATTTGGAGGCACTGCCCAGCTGTAACATATGTATGACTTCCTAAGCCTCCAAAGAGCTTTCTTTATTGCTGAATGGAGACTTCTTAGCTAATAATATTCCATGTTCTTCTTTCAGAAAAAAAATGGGCCAATGACAGGCCAATTTTGCAGGGGTGAAACTATTCCCCCCTCACCCCAAAATATCCCAAGAGACTGGCTCCATTATGACTGTGCATGAAGTCCAGGTCTGCAACCAAACAAAGGGATGAGGAAAGAAAGTGCAAGTTGCCATAGCAACACTATCCAGGCCAGCTGGTTTTATCAGCAAGGGGCCTGGTTTTCTGCCTGAGTTACAGGAATCTGAAGCAATTTATTTGCACTGCAAGTCAGTAGAACTGAAGAAAAGCAGAAAGGAAGGGTGAGCTTTGGTTCACTGTCTGGTGACATTTACATCACGAAAGGTGACTCATCTAATCTTGGGCTCTCATTACAAAATGAAAGAAAATATCTAAGAAAATAAAGCATGCATTTGCTTGGCCATATATGTGTCAGCAGCAAACATGGCATTTGGAAATGATGCGGGTCATTGTCTAACCCATCTTGTGGCCTCTACATTGGGGAAAGCTGTTGCATTTGAATCAGGTACCCTATTCTAAATCATGTTTTTTCTGGCATTTCTTAAAAGAAGGCAGCACCTTCTCTGAGAACCACATCTGAAACTGGACCAAGAAAGATGAGCGATTTGCATTTCCTGTTGGTTTGAAGAGGAAAAGTCTATTCCACTTATGTTCAAATTGTCTACCTTTGCAACCAGCCTCCACAATCCTCCGGTGTTGTGGTGTGGAGACACAGCTTCTTGACATTCCTACGACTTCTTCGGATCAATTAACAGAAGTTGACATAAGATGTGATCTATTACACCTTGCTGCACCCTCTCCCTCTTCCAGAACATTTAATTTACTAAATTAAAAAAGTAAATAATCTACGGCTTGGAGTGGACTTTCTGAGTTCATCCACGATAGATAATCTTTTTGAAGATAAAAGACTGCATAAACTTTAAAATTATATAGCATAATTTTTATAATAGTAATTTTATCCATAGTCCTAAATACATATATATACACACAGAGACATACACATACAGTTTTGCTGGAGGAAGCAGGTGGGGGGGAGAGTGATGGTGAAAGCTGAGAAACAGAATTACCTATAGATAAGAACTCTTAACAGAACAGCAATTAGGTGTTACACAGACGTTCTTGCATTGATTTGCTGGCTAACAGAAGTGGTGTGATAAGACACCCCATTCTCTGGTTAATGTGTAAGAAATGATGTTAAATCTCGTTTAATTCAGCTGTTTCACAATGAAATTGGTTGCTGTATTTTTTTTTCTTTTTCAAAGATAGTCATCTCGAGGTCAGCAACAATAAACTCTGGGGAGTTAAAACATTCTCCTACTGGTTTTTGAATTCAGTTGTTTCTGAAGTCAGATTGACATTCATGTATTCTTTTGCACTGAGATTAGGGAGTTTATCTAATGTAAAATGCATAGGATATTGCTGATAGATAATGGCAGCCTGTGGATTTCAGTTCCAGATTCCACAGTTAAAGATATTCAGTGCTAAAGATTCTGGTGTTTATGTCCATAAATCTGGAAGCTCTCCAGGGTGGAGAAGGCTAGATTATGGCATCTATCACACTGTGGGATGAACAAGTATATGTTTCCCTGGTATTGTGGGTGAAGCTTTAGGTCCACTATTGGTTACAACATACTTTTTATCACTTTCCTCTCCTTCAGCTCCCTTACCACAAATATCTATGCTGTATAGGAAACTCAATACATTGAACAGAATGGATGAAGAACCTAATACTTAAACAAAAGCTTGGTTTAATTGGCTGATCCATCAGATTTGCTGCCTTCTCTTCAACCCATCTCCACCTGAGGGGGGAAAAGACTTGCCAATGGAAGCACTGAAGCAGAAATGGGGTGGCTGTAGCTGTCATGACTAAGCTTCTTTTTGCGCTGCTTCTCCTCCACCCCATTTTGCTCTGACACAAATATAATACATTTTTAAAAGATAGTTTTAGATGCCCCTGCCTGCCGTTTTTCCTTTCTTTACACCAGGGATGTCCAAACTTGGGAACTTTAAGACTTGTGGACTTCAACTCCCAGAATTCCCCAGCCAGCTATGCTGCTTTACACAGTCAACAAATGCTAACTCCAAATTCTGTTCAGAAGGGAGAGAGAGAGATTTGTGCCATCCTTCCACAAAGTCAACAAATCTGAAGAGTACAGTACTGCTTTAAAAGCCTGCTAAATTTGATATCAACCTTAACAAATATTGAACACTGAACTTTATAGGAATTCATGAACCTAAAATGGATCCTTACTTTTGTGCCGGTCATATGGCTTTTGTTATTTGTTCTTCCTTCTGAGTGAATCTCATAGTTTTTTGGGGTCAGAGACCCTATCTCCACATTTCTCTGCAGAGCTGGTCACAGAGTGTTGAGTTCAAGCTAATTAGCAATTCTTTTCGATAGCAGGCTTGGTGTGAGACTCTTCATTCCACCGGGGCTACAAGGGGTTGCATTTTAATTCTTTGATACAGTTATCGCTTCTTAATAGTTGTGTACTCTTTCTTTGGCATGGATGGCAATTGAACCTGCTTTCCAGATGGTGCATCAGTAGGGACATGATCTTTTACAGGTGGTCAAACTGTGTTGACCGTCTTATACAAACAGACAGGTATGCATGTGCGCACACAAAGAGATACAATTTACTGTGTTTCCCTGAAAATAAGACCCCCAAAATAAACACTTGGCCTTATTTTCAGGGAGGTCTTATTATTTTTGAGCAGTGATGAGGTGATGTGTGGTCACCTCATGGCTGCTGCTGTGTTGCAATATTTTCAGGGAAGTCTTATTTTCAGGGGAGGGATTATTTTAGCGCATGCGCTCAAAAGTCTGATTGGGCTTATTATCCGGGGAGGTCTTATTTGAGGGGAAACAGGGTAGATGACTTCTTAAACTTAAAAGTTTAGATGTTTCCTAAACTTTTCAGTTCATTTACAACACTCTGCAACCTATTAATGTTATTCTTTAACTCTGGCACTTTAGAATGTCACTGCAGGAAATTCTACATAATACAAAGTGTTTGCAAAAGAGATATGAAGAATAATTTCAAATGATCTAAATGTCACTTGAATCTATATTAACTGAAAACCTAACTACACAGAGAAAGGAAAATGGGGAGAATTGATCCCACAACCTCATGACTTAGTATTGATGGGATGCATACTTCAGGCCCCTTCCTTCCAAGAGGTAGCAGAAAAGGTAGTCAAAGGATGAGCTTGATACTTTCTAAGTCTTGCTGTTCCTCCACTAAGAAATTATTACCTAAGCTAGGTGTGAAGGTCTTTAAAAAAAGCTGCAGTGCTATGATTGGCAGATGTAGCTCCCATCCTCTGGTGATAGGTTGAAGAGAAGGCAGGACAACAGGAGGCTCAACCAATTGTTTTGCCTATCACTTGCTGTCTCATATAACCACTACAGCACTATTTGGCAGTGAGTCCAAACAGAGGCAGTAGAGAATAGGAACTGGCAATAGGATAGCACATTTCATGCCATTACAGTTTTTGATGGCTGAAAGATGGGTGGAGAGCACTTGGACTTAGCTAGGATAAAAGCTCTATGCTAAAGTGAAGGATGCAAAAACAGAGCAGCAACTCATGACCTCTATGAGGTCTTTTAATGCCTCTTTCAGTACTGTGTGAGCCCAGGAAAATGCAATTTCTTTAAGGAGCTGCTAGCTGTAGCAATTGCAATAGGCTCACCAGTGACAAATCCAGATCACCTTGGGTGGTTTTGTTTGACATAGTTGCACATCCTTCAGACAAAGTGGCTCTTGTTGAATTACTATTTTAATGAGATTTTCTTTGCATTCTTAGCCTCCTTTTTCCCTTGCCCAATATTAAATACAAGGGCAGAACTGAATGAAATGAATTCAAAATAGTCTAAATTCTGATATAGTCAACTGTAGTTCCTTAAGTAATTGAATGGTATAAGGTTCTGAAATGGTATGAGGTATCTGAAATGGTATAAGGTTCCTGCCCACGCAGGGGGTTGGACTAGAAGACCTACAAGATCCCTTCCAACTCTGCTATTGTATTGTATTGTATTGTATTGTATTGTATTGTATTGTATTGTATTGTATTGTATTGTATTGTATTGTATTGTATTGTATTGTATTGTATTGTATTGTATTGAATGTTTGGGCTCCATTATTATTAGCAAGGCTGCCAGTCCCTGCACAGCCCCACGTCATACTATATAACATCAATGTCATAATAATTTTTTTATGAATTATATTATTTGTTATGTGTACTATAACATAATGATTCAACCTTCCTATAAAGACTCTTACTCAAACACCATTATAATAATACTAATAATTGTCATTGTACTAAAATTACAATAAAATTGGTTTTAACTTCACCATATTCCACCATTCTCCACCTTTCTTCCAGCTGTTTGTGACATCTTGTGTTAAAAAATACTTTCTTGGCATATGGAAGAATTTAACTCAACTTCTAGTATTTCCAGGTGGGTCAGAGAGCAGACAATGTAAACCATCCTTTCTATCTATCAGATAATTTTTCTAATGCCAGGGAAAATGGATCAGTAGACTGATCTAGTAGAAGACAATATTCTAGTTGAGAAAGCCAAAGATTTATTCAAGAAATACCCACAGCAAGAGTAGGTTTATTGTTGCTAATGCCCAAATGGAATAAATACATTGTGGTTTTGCATTATCACTCTGTGCGTGTGTGTGTGGCCACAGGTGCAGTGAACAAGAAACAAGTATTGATAGAAGGCAGTGATGGACTTGGCTTAACAAATAGCAAAATAAAGTGTCAATAAAGAGACCAAATCCTAAAATGGCAGGATATATATTATTGTAGCAGATGAATCACACTTTTCTTGAAAAACATCTATATATTTTAAAAGCAAAGCAAAATTTAAAAAATTACCCCAATAGAAATATAATCAGTAGAGAAAGCTGTATTATGACTTGTCTCTGGTGTGGTACTTTTGTACTTAAATGTAAACACCATTGTTGTTGCCAAATTAGAATTCACAAAAATTATCCACTGGCTATCTATTATTTTTCTTCCAGATTCTTCTCTATGTGCAGGCTGGATCTCAGCATTGCTACATATACTGGCTTTTGGAAGGAGGACCTGCTTTGTGTTCATGCAATTAGAAATGAGGAACATGGTGGCTCAGTAGCTAAGATACTGCGCTTGTCGATCAGAAAGGTTGACAGCTTGGCGGTTTGAATCCCTAGCGCTGCATAATGCAGTGAGCTCCTGTTACTTGTCCGAGCTTCTGCCAACCTAGCAGTTTGAAAGCATGTAAAAATGCAAGTAGAAAAATAGGGACCACCTTGGTGGGAAGGTAACAGCATTCCATGCGCCTTTAGCATTGAGTTATGCCATCCACATGACCACGGAGACATCTTCAGACAGCTCTGGCCCTTCAGCTTTGAGACGGAGGTGAGCACCCCCCCCTAGAGTTGGGAACGACCAGCACATATGTGTGAGGGGAACCTTTACCTTTAATCAGAAATTAATTATCATTTTAATGAAAGAAGTTACATTATGTGATGGACTTGAAAGAATACTTTAGTGGATACCTTTTTGAGAATGCCAGATTCATATACACACACACACAATGCCAGATAAGCCATTATTTTGGCTAATTCTAGTTTATGCATCATATACTACATAGAATTGTTAAGATCTCCTACTAAGAACTCTTACCTTCATCTCCGGAATTTTGAGAAATATCTCCGAATCAAAACAAGGCAGCTTAACATTTATGCTACATTAGCAGGTTGACAGGTGGGTAAAATTCTATTAATGAGAAATTGCTAAGAATATGTTTTTTAAAAATGAGTAAACCAGATGTTCATGTAGGGAACCTGCTGAGGGAAAACTGGGGTGATGAAAAAGGAAAGGCTCCAGATCTTCCCCATGGATTTAGAATATTTTTATTTTTTTGAGGAAACTTCTACAAATCAATCTAATTTCTCATATTACTTGCCTGAGTGGAGTCTTGGTTTTCAGAGCAGGCATAGGAATGTAATGAGAAAGAGTGCTTTAGATTAGCCGGCTGCTTGGTTTAAAAAGACAACACAGCAAATGTTTCCTCAGTTCTCTTCACACTAAAACTAGTTAAAAGCCAGGATAGTGATGGTGGCTTCTTTCATACAAGTGAGCCAAATACCTAGTCAGAAATTATCTAGCAGTTGTTTAATCCTTTTTTCTGGAATTAAATGATGATTTTAAAAAAATAGCAAATCTGCCTAGCTCAGTTATTGTTTAAACAAAAGAGGGAAATGAATTTGAAGAGGCTGATTGGAAACTGGCACACAGGCGTGCTCTTTATTCAGGTTTCATCACAGGGATGGAAGAAGGGTGAACACTGGAGACACTGCAGTTGGCCTGTTCTGAATACAGAAGTTTATCAGACATTATTTTGAAAGGTTTTCTGATGCAATTACCATGAGGATGACACACTGAAAGCTACATTGATGGCTCACATTGATGTTATGCATCAGACAGTCTTTTAATATCAGGGTTTGAGTTGGAATCTCTGATGGATGTTGTACACTTGAAATCCTCATTTTAAGCCAGTGGGAGTGCTGCATCGGCTTCATAACCTTTGCTTGGTTCAAAATCACATTTTGACTTTCATTAGTTCAATTCTGAACAATGTAATTGAACTAATCAAAGTCAAAGTTTTGCCTACATTAAAATGTAAATGAAGAAATTATTCCAAGTCAGAGTTCAGAGAGGTACTCAAGGGATGTAAATTTGAATTTGAGGGTTTGTGGAAGGAAATTAATACTCACATTTGATTTATGGATTTAATAGCACTCTGCTCATTTACTCTCCTGTGTATGTGGAAAGTTGCACATCTGTGGGTGTCATGACAGAATGCATATATCTGCTTTTTGTGTCTGTGTGTTTGAAATTTTGTATTCATATAAAGCCACCTAGGCAAGTATGCATTTCTATGTGTGTAAATGAATTCACTCTGGCCTCTGATTGTCATTTACTGGGTGAAAATGGAATTAATTTCCAGACTCTTGACCTCTTTGGTTGCCATGGCATCTGTGCATCGACAATACAGAATGCTGAGTCTGACACTGCTGTTCCCAAGAGTTTGGGGACACTCTATAAACCAGAACAATAAAGGTCTCTTTCTCCCTTCTTTGTGCCTGCTGAATATAGAGGAAAAGTCAGTGACAGCAGTTTACTCATTTGTGATATATTTCATCTACTCCTGGAAACAATTAAAAAAAAAAGTAAGAGGAATTTTGGTTGGAACTATTGCAGTCCATATTAAAAATGGTGTAAGATCAGAATCTTTCACCATTTGTCAGTTTTATAAAAGATCTGGGTAGCGATTTTAACTGTGCATAGTGCTTCGTGTGCATTATTTATTTATTCTTTCATTAAAAAACACTTCTCTAGGCCACCATTTGGTCCTAGTAAATCCTCCAAAGTGGCTTAAATTAAATCAAAGCAATAACATTGCTAAAGTGACTTCATATGTTTTAGAAAAAGCAGAATGAAACTTCAAAAACCAAAGAATGTACAGATTATAAAAGCCTTTCACATGAAAGTATTGTTAAAAACACAGATATTCCTTTTTTAACTACTACCTGCCTAAAGGTTTTGAAGGGTAGCCTGAATCAAATTTCTTTTGAGAAAAAAGCTTCATAACCTGGAAGTTGAGATAGAGAAGGACTTACTTTTAATTATTGCTAAACAAAACCTTTTTAGGTGGCAGAAGAAGATTAAGGCTTCAGAAGTGATTCTATGAATTACATTTCTTAGCTGAGTTGAGATTCAAACCAGAGATTTCCTGATTTATAGTTTACATGTTATACAAAATCAGGTGCTGTCCAATTGAGTTGATTAGAACAAAGATAGTGTAACATAGTATAATGTAGTGTAATAAGATATAGTCTGCTTCTGCTTTTAAGTGAAAGAAGTCAAAGTAGATTATGTGAATTAATCTCTGGATATTTTTTTTTTTCTACTTTCATGAAAAGGAGTGATTCTAATAATTAAAATACCATTTGTTTTGCTAAATACTGTGCTGATCTTTCAGATTAGGTCAAACTGAATGTAAAAAAATAAGTGATGGAATTGGATGAATTGAGAAAATATCTGAATGAAAAAAAGTAGCATATCTTCCTTTAAAAAAGACTCCTGTAGTTAGAGTAAAAGGACATAAACATCTGAGCTGCTGATCCACCGTGAGTCAAGCTACCACTTGACCTGGGTTCTGCCTTTTGACATTCCTCTAAGGCTTGACTTCCTAAGAGGAAGTCTTCAGTGTCCAAAATGAGATGAGACGAGACGAGACGAGATAAATAGATAGCTAGGTAACTAGTAGATAGATGACATTTATTTATTTTTATTTAGTTTGTCGAACATGTACAAGATAACAGGTGTAAGTACAAACATGGACATGAACAAGGAAATGAATACAAATAAATGGAGACAGTAGGACATGGACGGTAGGCACGCTGGTGCGCTTATGCATACCCCTTTTACGGACCTCTTAGGAAAGGGGTGAGGTCCACGGTAGACAATTTAAGGTTGAAGCTGTTGGGGTTAGAGGATGTAAAAATGGAGTCAGGTAGAGCATTGTTGATCACTGTGTTGCTGAAGTTATATTTTCTGCAATCAAGTTTGGAACAGTTTACCTTGAGTTTGTATCTATTGTTTGCCTATGTATTATTGAAGTTGTATCTGAAGTAGTCATTGACAGGTAGGACATTGTAGCAGATAATTTTGTGAACTATGCTTATGTCAGACTGTAGGCGGCATAGTTCCAGGTTGTCCAAGCCCAAAATTTTGAGCATGGTGGTGTAAGGGATTCTATTGTGAGCAATGGATTGGAATACTCTTCTCGTGAAATACTTCTGGGCCCATTCAATTGTCCAGATAGATAGTTAGATGGATGGATGGATGGATGATACATTTAAAAGCATCAGCATGCTAATACCTGCTAAGTTATTTTAAGTCAATTAATAGTAAGAAAAATTTAATGGGAAGGACAAACCCTTAGATTTGCTTCATCTGAATTACAGTTATTATGTCATGTCTGTGATCTAGCAAAAATTGGTCTCATTTTTAACTCTATTGTACTTCCAAAATTAAAGTCTCCAAAGCAAATTTGGAAGATGTTGAGCTGAAAACATAATTTTAATACTAATTTGCATGACAAACTTACACTCTGGGGCAATCACAGTTTGAAAATTTTTGGAAGTCATCGGCAAAGAGAGTTATTAGTATTCCGGATCAGTACATTGCCAATGAGATTTTTAAATTATTTGAGTTATTGCAAGGGGAGTTTGGAACATTTTAAATTGTAAAATATTAAATTAAAACAGAGCTTGATATAACAATATAGTCCAGATGTATAAGCAGTGCCTAAAACTCCCTAATTGTTGCAATATTTGAATATATTCTGCTTAGAGCTGTTTTGAAAATCAGTGGAATAGATATAATACCAATAAGATAGATGTTTTGGTTGCTACTTTTTCTTTTTGCATATTAAATCAATTAAAATAAGAGAGGATTAAACAGATACATGCAATTATCTAATGATTTAGAGCTCAGTTCTTAAATTAATGGAATGTTTTATATGGATTTATTTATTTTAGAGAGGCTAGGCTTCTGAATATATATGTGTCTGGTGTTATTTTGAAGAATATCAGAATATATGTATCAGTCATCTAAAATAAACCAAACAGATTTGCTTATGGCTCATTAGGAAGCAAAAATAGGAATACAGGTACAGTAATCCTCAATTTATAATCACAATGAGCCAGAATTTATATTGCTAAGTGTGTTTTGTCCCATTTTACAACCTTTCTTGCCACAATTGTTAAGCGAATCTTTGCAATTGATATATTAGTAACCCAGCTGTTAAGTAAATCTGGTTTCCCCGTTGACTTCGCTTGTCAGAAGGTCACAAAAGATGGTCACATGAACCAACTGTTATAAATATGAACCAGTTGCCACACATCTGAATGTAAATCACGTGACCCTGAGGATGCTGCAATGGTCATAAATGAAGGTGGTCACATAAATCACTTTTTTCAGTGCCATTGTAACTTTAAAGGGTCATGAAATGAACTGTTAAGTGAATTCTTAAGTTGAGAACTACTTGTATGTGGCAAACATTAAGAAGTTGACCCCCAAGATCTCGATCTGGATCAATGAGCTGAATTCACTACATTGATGAAGTTTGTTGCCCTGCACCATTTTCGATGGGATAATAAAAAGAAACAAATTTTCAAACTTGAAGGGTAGATTAAATACGAGTGTGCACCTCCCCCTATGTGGAAATAATCTCTATGGTGCTAAGTGTACAAAAGATCATATGATGATAGCATGATTGAAGGTTATAACATTATATCATGAAAAAATTGGGAGACTATCTTTTCCCCTCTCCCATAAGATTAGTAAGGCTAAACGTTGAAAGAGGCAGGATAAAGAATTGAATGAACTTCTTTACACAATACCTAATTAAAACACTGGATTCATTTTTGTACTATGTGCTGATGGCTCTAGAGCAGGGGTGGGCAAACTTTGCAACTTTAAGTCTGAAGGACTTCAGCTCCCAGACTTCTCCAGAATTCTGGGAGCTGAAGTCCTTCAGACTTAAAGTTGTAAAGTTTGCCCACCCCTGCTCTAGATGGCCCTATAAGGAGATCAGAATAGTAAAGCCCATCAGTGGCTCTCCCTGTTACTAACACCAGGATCCGAGGCATGATATCTCTAGATGAGGATGGCTGGGAAGAAACAATGTGAGAAGGCTATTGTCCTTGAGTCCGCCATGAGGCCAAATAACTTGTTCTGTATGTTCTTCTTATTAAAAAAAAACATTGTTATATATTATTGTAAATGCCACTTGGAACTTAATTTTAAAGTAATATAATGATGAATGAATTTTAACCGGATAAATAACTGTAGTAAGCAATAATCTGGGGAAGGAAGTCTCCTTGGCTCTTTTGCCAATGAACTCTTTCAGCTACTGAGTAATCAAAGTTTTATGGGAACTTTCAGCATTATAATGCTGCATTTATCCAGTCTTGGTTAGATTTCTCTGATGTTTTCTAGTTGCTTCATAAATGGACAAGGTGTATAACCAGTCACCAGGTACAATTGATTAAAATTTAATTACAGCTCAAGAGCGAACAGTCACCATAGTTGAGGTGACCGCTCAGTTTTGGTATATAGCATCAGTACCACTTGAAGTGTAAGTAGGCAGGCAAAACACACTGCAAGCCACTGAGTGACAACTCTCACACATTCAACTCAAATTCAGTTCAAACTCAGCTCTCTTGAGCCCGTTCACTGAATTTCAATCCTGATTTTCTGCTCCATGCCTCTATCTAGTGATATTGACCTCTACTGAATATTGATAATCCTTGTTTAGTGACATGGTCGTTAAGCAGAGTGGTTGCTAAGTGAAACTGCAACTGTGCTTATGATCTGACATTCATTTTCCTTTGCGTTACAGCTCTCTGAAGGTCATAGATGTGAGGATTGGTTGCATAGTTACTTTTTCAGCACCATTATAACTGTAAATTGCTGCTAAACACAGCAGTCACTAAATGAGGACTACCTGGATTCAATTTAGGCCAAGCTTTGAAGGTAGACATAGGCATCCCAAATTCTGTAGCTGGAAAACCCAGGTTCCACGTTTTGATGGCAAGAAACAACTTGTGCCTCTGTTCAAATGATGCACGTTGTTTTATATTTGATTATCTCTTTTCTGGGTGGGGATTGAGGGGAAGGGGTTGTGCCTTCATATATGTCTCAATTTCTGGAGTTGACTGGACAGGTTCCTGTAATTTCATGGCAACATTTTGGAAGTGTCTGCCTTTGTCTGCCTCCTAGGGTTGAGAAAGAGTGACTGGCCCAAGATTACCAGCTGTCCAAAGGATGGACTAGATTTCCCCATTTCTCCAGTCTCTAGCCTGATGCCTTAACCACTATAACAAACTAGCTGTCCTTCTGGTTTTATATTGCAATAAACCACAGGTGGGTTGCTGCCGGATTGGCCCAGTTCGGCTGAATCGATAGTGGAAGTCAGGCCTGGGTCGCAGAACTGGCAGTGACCCAGGCCTGCCACGCCCTCAAACTGGTTCCCTCACTGCCTCTGGGCCTCCACTGGGCCGCCACCATTTTGGATTTTAGTGACTGCGTGTACACAGTTCACTGTAAATTGTTCTGCGCATGCGTGCAGGACAATTTACATTGAACAGTGCGCTCATACGCAGCATGGGTTGCGAACCGGTAGTAAAACCAGTATCAATCCACCCTTGCAATAAACAGCATGGCAAATTTTATGGTTTCCTTAATTTTTCAGGGTGAATGATCAGACATGCCATGGAATTTTCAAAAAGGCACTTCTGATGGCTTTAATATTCTCACCCAAGTGGAAGCTTCTCTGTTTCTATTGCCATAAAGAATGAATCCTCCTGCTGAACAGCTTGATGTGGGTGTGCTTTCCTAAAGCTGAGGGAGTGAGCAGGTGGCCATTACTATGCTATGCAGGTGGCTGCATAAAGCTGTGAGAGATAACATTTGGAGATGCTTCATAGTAACTCTCCTGGGGAACCCTGTCTGCAGAAGGCAGGGGCAAACAAGTGGGGTTCTGGTGGGAAGCCGATATTTCCCTGCACATTGTTAAGGATTGCGATATTGTAGCCGTCTGCTGTTTGCTTTGGTGGAGATGATGGTAAGAGCAGCATAAAATATCAAAGATGATGCAGAGAGGCAGCCTTGGAATCAAAGACAAACCAGGTAGAGCTATTTGTAGCTTTCACCTGCCTACCTGCAGTCACTCCTCAGTGGGGGCTGACTGCTCTGCTGGGCATAATTTATAGCATACCATTAATGCTTGTTCCACTTTCAAATGAGCATGCTTATGACTGTGTGTGTGTGTGTGTGTGTGTGTGTGGAGAGAGGGGGGGAGGCGGGGAGGAGCACAGTCTCACTGGGACCAGGAAGGTGCGCACAATGGATAAAGAAATAGAATGGCAAACTCCCTCCAGCGTGCAGCAACCTAAAATGAGAGATGGGAGAAGAATCCAGGCGAGCGAGATCTCCAGGGAGCACAATGCAATTTTGAAAAGTTTCTTACTCTGAAATCTCATTGATCTCAGACGGAGAACGGAGAGTATGCTTTAGGTATTAAATTTATACCAAGGATGTATGACCGCCAAGATATGATTCGGGCAAACAAATGGGCCATCAGCTCATTTAATCCAAATTAAAGTTGTCTGATAGTTTGCAGACTAATTGTATTTGCCTACACTGACTGGAGTTATTGAAATGTACTTGGGAAAAAATGCAGGTAGTCCTTGACTTACGACCTCAATTGAGACTGGAATTTTGTTTGTATCTCATGATGGATTGTAATTTGAGGCACCCAGGTGGCTGCATACTCTTTTACCACAGGTTTTTATGGTGATCATTAATTTAATCACAAAGTCATAAATCCAAATAATGTGGTTGGGCTTTTTTGTAATTTTTATTTTATTCTATTTTAATGCAAACAGTCCATCTTCCATCAAACAGTGTGTTGTCTGGGTATAGATTTTGTGCAATAGCAATTACAATTTACAATCATATTCATTATTTAATCTATTCTTAGCTTAATATCAATACTTTAAATGTTTAATACAATTCTCTTCTTGATTTATTTAACTCTATTAACTCTATTAATACATTTTCCATATTTTACTCATCTACTTTTATTTCTGATTTTTGTATTTATTCTCTAACCATCGGTAAAATGATTCCCATATAGTATAATAATCAGTTTGTTCTTTCACTTTAATTGCCAATGTTAATCTGTTTATTTCTGCACATTCGAATATTTTCCTAATCACATTCTCCTCTGTAGGAATCTCTTCACTTTTCCAGTTTTGCGCAAATACAATTCTAGCTGCAGTTATTACATGGATAATGAAATATACATTTTCTTTACTATACGTTTCTGGTAAAATCCCCAACAGGAATATTTCAGGTTTCAAGTCAATATGTCGTTGTATCATCTTTTCCCACCACATATGTATTTTTGTCCAGTATTTGTTTGCTTCTACACATGTCCACCACATATGATAATATGAGCCAGGTGTCATGTGGATGTTAACTGATTCACACAGTCATCAGTCTGAAACCATTCTTCTGAATGGATTCAGAGAGAAAAAGACTACACTACTAAACTGACAAAAACAGTGCAAACTGCAGTCAGGTGACTACGGGATGCTGCAGGCAATGGTAAATGTGACCTATTTGCCAAAGATTGGAGATTGCAGTCACATGATTGGAGGGGAGGCATGACATTTTACAATCTGGAAGTGCTTTACAGCACATAATCCAAGTCATTACATGACCAGTCATAAGTTGACAATACCTATAGCATGTAAAATCTACTAGCAAAATTTGTGATAAAGTGTAGTCTGGATTCCCAGGAGGGAAGGGCTGCATTCCAGATGTGCCAGGTGTGCCTGACTGGCATACTAAAAGTATGGCTTGAAAAATCTCAAGAAATTTTAATAATCGGTTCTTGCAAGCAGGTCTGAGTCCACCACTGGACACAGCCCTTCAAGGCCATCTTTCCGTGGTTGCAGGAAAGACCAGATATCTGCTTTCCACAAAGGCTTCTGCATGTGTAATGCCTGATCGGTGCTTCTCAAATTGCTTGTCAGGACATACACATTTTTTTAGTAAACGTGAGTTTAGCATCCTTTGCACAGAACCCCTGGGCTTTGTTTAAAATGTCTAGAGCAAGTCCTTCCTGAATAATTTTAGATAAATCAGGAGAAGAGAGCTGGTTCTGCCAGTTCTGTGTCACCAATTCTGTTACCTTTTGATGCATTGCTGATTTTCTGTTGCTTCTTCCAGCCAGGGGTTTCAAAGGCATATAGACTTGACATACTCTAGTAAGCTATACAATTTTTATACATGCAGATGCACACATACACACACCTACTTTTATTGTTATTAATTACTTAGGGACTGATGCCATTTTGTGTACACACTCTGAATTTTACAGCAGAAAGTACAATGGTGGTGATTATTGTTATTATATGCATAGGCAACCACAACTGGGTGCTCCCTGTGCCTTTCTACTATCTACTTCCAGATACTGTTGGCTGCAGGGTCAGAACTGGGTTTCTTGGTCACTTCCTGCCAGCACTACCCTATCCATATAAAAAACAGAACTCATTCAGTTTCATTATTTCTCCCTTTATATTTATATATTTATTTGATTTATATCCCGCCCTTCTCCAAAAGGACCCAGGGCGGCGATATTTAGCCCATCTTCTTCCTCTGTGCTTGGATTGGTCAACCAGGCTATATCCGAATCCAGGTTTAACACTCTTTCAGATGAAGGTAGCCCTGTGTTAAGAAATAGTCTGAAGGTCTCAGGTGTGGAAGAAGGATTGTGTCAAAATGGAGCATTGAGGGTGTTTCTTCATCTCTGCCTGAGACCTATTAGTAGGACAACTTGATAACTGGTAAATCCACTATTCTAAGCATCACACCACATTTTCAAGCTGTCAGATTCAAGGGGAATTGAAGCTAAGCCAATCCACCTATTCCTTTATTTTCCTTTTCACACATTAGTAATGACAGCACAATCTCCAGCTTGGGTATTGATACAGAATAGAGATGAGCAAAGGGAATACAAAAATATATGCTAGCATACTATTATGCCAGATCAAGGACTGGTAAATATCTCTTTAATGTTACCACCTGGAAGTGACTTGAGTCTTCTGTTTTCAAGGTTAAGAAATCTTCCCAGTTTCTTCCATATTTTCTAGCAGAACTTTGTTTCTAGTCTAATCAAGAAAAGAACCAACCTAAAATTGAGGAATTTCCTGACAGTTAGAACAATTAATCAGTGGAATGGCTTGCCTCCAGTAGTTGTGGGTGCTCCAATACTGGAGATTTTCAAGAAGAGATTGGACAATTGTCTGTCTGAAATGCTATAGGGTTTCCTACTTGAGCAGGGGGTTAGACGAGAAGACTCCAAGGTCCCTTCCAACTCCGTTATTCTGTTAGTCCCCTGATTATCCTCCTTAGCCTTTTCTGAATTCATTTGAATGCTCCTCAAGTGTGAGTCCCAAAATTTGAGGTAAGGTGTAACTAATGTAGAATAAAGTGAAGTTATTATTGCCATGATTCATGAACCATACTTCTGCTGAAGTACACCTTTTTTCCCAGCCGCATGTTACTGCATACTCAGATTCAGTTTGTAACTAAGATCCATAATAATGGAGCATTATAGTTGTAAGTGTTATTGCCAACATATTCCTGATCCTATCAATATAGAATTGACTCTTAGTCTACAAGTGCATAATGATTTTTGTCTGCTATTTTACTTTAATTCTCTAATCTATTGAAATTTTTTTGAATTTACATTTCTGTCTTCTGGATGTAAACCATGGCCCACTTTATTTTATGAAATAAGTAGTTACTACACAGAAATTAATGACCATCTAAGACTAGGCTTTTTAAGTGTGGGTATGGTAATAGCAATAGTTGTAGTGAAAGCCAGTTTAGTGTAGTGGCTAAGACATCAGGCTAGGAACTAGAAGACCGTGAGTTCTAGTTCCGCCTTAGTACATAGCCAACTGGGTGACCTCTGACCAGTCACTTCCTCTTATCCCTAGGAAGAAGGCAATGGTAAATTACTTCTCGCCAAGAAAACTCCAGGGACTTGTCCAGATAGTCCCCAGGAATTGGACGCAATTGAATGGATGACAAAAGTGGTTGTGGTAATTAGTTATAACATAACAGATGTTATGACTACTAATGTACCAAAGCACCAGTAGAGAAAGAGTAAGAGAAAAACCTTTGCTTTTAGACATGCAACCTTAATTATAAGGATTAGTAATTTGATATAGGCTATCATGGTGTGTGAAAATAAACAAAAGCTGATTTCATTATTAATTTTCCTAGGAAGATGTTGTCCTGAAAAAAATGGACTTATAACCCATTTCTGTACATTAACCCTAAACGGATGATTTAACATATCACTTGAAAATACAGCTTTTGCAACATATGTCTCACCACCAACACACACTGTTTTATTTTTCAGAAAGAGGTAAATGGTTTAGAAGCCTTAGATTTTGACTCTCTATTGAGAAACATTTACCACCTTTCCTGTAGTACAAACAGCACCTTGCAACACATGGTGTTACAAAAATTGCCTCCATTCCTCTTTTGTATACACACACACACACACGAGAGTAGATTCTGGCTCGAAATTCTGAAACAAGATACAGGTTGTCTGAGAGAGAAAACCTTCTTATTTTTCCCCAGGAAAGTACTCTGGCAGTCATAAACTTCTAATCTTTCTCTTGTACCAAATTGCACTCAGAACAACTATATAAGTACAGTGAGTTGAAGGTAGGAATGGAGTTTATTCAGCAGCAATCCACTTCTCTGGGCCAGAGAGCCCCTTCTCAAGTGCATCAGTGTAACTGAATCCTACTTCTAAAGAAATCTGCCCTTGTAATATCAAGGTTGGCAGCTTGATGTGATGGACTTCTCCGTTCAAGGCAGAAGATGACCCTAAGATACTGAAGAACGGCTCCAGATTTAGAAAGTGCCCAAAAGGCTCCTAATTGTCAGCCACCCAAAGGGCTGTCAGGGCTGCTGAGGCCTCCCGTAAAAGGGGCTGCAGAGTCTTCTTTGGCACCTTCAGAGTCACTCCATTAACTACAGTCAGAAACGTCACCCTTGTGTTGGGAGCACTTTTCCGACTCCTTGTCCAGTGTGGCTCCCCGGGTTTCCACTGGTAAATCGTATTGCCCACCAGCACATGGATTCTTCTCCTCCACTGCACGGCACAAGGTGGCAAGACCAATATAGGAAGGTCTGGGATGGCCACATCTTGGCTCACTGTGCCATCCTTGCTCAGGAAAAAACATTTATGGGTGCCAGAAATCAGAGCTCTGATTACAGTGCCAGGGGTTTCACGCCGGCTGCTCTCTTCCACAAGTCCGCCAATGACAAAGATGCCATTGTCCATCGCCACTGCGGTTGATTTGTAACACTGAAAAGCTAATGGCATCTGATTCCACACATTGACGCTTGTATTGTAAATCAGGATGCCCCGGTGGGCAAGTCCATTTGCTCTTGTGTGAGAGAAGCCTCCAATTAAGTAGAGCTTTTTGTTTAGTGAAGCAGAGGCAAAATGACTCACTGCAAAGGGTAGATTGGCAATGGGAGACCAGCTCTTCTTTTCTAAGTCAAAGCTTTCTGCAGAATCGAGCACACTTCGGCCACTCCGGCCTCCCAAAGCATATAGTCTCTGTTGGCATGCTAGAAAACCATGTTCCCGTCGAGGAACAGACATGGAAGGTAGCTGCATCCATCTCCCAGTCAGAGCATCAAACTCATGCAGGTTGCATAAAACAGAGCCATTAAGCCTTTGCCCTCCAGATACATAAAGCTTGTGCCCTACGGACAAGAAGCCAGAGGAATCCAGATACATTAAGGGTGGTATCTCCTCCCAACTTTCTGTCTGTAGGTTGAACCCCAGGAAATGAGTTTTCAAACGCTCCACTACTCCTCCTTGCATGTTGCTTACAAAGAGACCCAAACTCACAATCCAGTCATCATACATGCCATGCCTGAGACCTCCACTCTTCAGCAATCTTCCTACTCCATCCAATTGCTCCCATTGTAAATGGGCGTGCCCATATTCTGCAATAATGTCCTTCTGGACTCTGGCGATCTCCTCAGAAGTTAACAGTGGAAGTCGGACTTGTTGCATCAGCTTCTTGATGAGTGAGAAGTGCTCAGCAGGTTGTGACCTGACCCAGTTCTGCACAGCCTGGTAGACTGTTAGCTCAGAAGACACAAGAAGTTTGTTTGATGAGACAATGCTGATCACTGTACTGAGATCTAAGCCTGGAAAGGACTCGTGTTCAGAAAGAGGCTCAAAATTCAAGGTGATGTGGCGTGAGGCTACACGGAGCAAAGTATGGTGATTATGAGCATAGGCCAGAGCATAAATCTCTAAGCAACTGTCCATAGAAATGCTGTCAGCTAGGAACCTAGTAAGTGCAAAAAGTGAAGGGGAGTGGAAGAAACGGGGGAAAGGAAGGAGGGAGAGAGGGAGAGAAGGAAGGAAGGAAGGAAGGAAGGAAGGAAGGAAGGAAGGAAGGAAGGAAGGAAGGAAAGAAGGAAGGAGCACAATTGATTAGTGGAATGGCTTATCCACCATGCCTACAGACATTAGCCAATTTTCCCCTTCATTAAAGATCAAATATAACTACTGAGGCAAGTTTGACAAAGGACGCAATGTTATCTTTTCTGTAGCAATTATAGCAAGACAAAATGTTCACAAAGGAGTGGTCAGCAAAATAATTTATGCCTTCCACCAGGCTCTCTTAAATATAAAGTTAAGTATGAGCCCCTCATGACTCTGCTTTTGATTTGTATTTATTGACACATTCTTACATTGCTGAGTACCCTAATCTCAGAGTGTTCTACCACATAAATCTAAATCAGAGTCAATAAAAGATTAAAATATTTAACATCAAGCATGAACGATTACTCATTGGAGAGAGAATCCATTAATTGAGAGCACACTTTACCTCACAGAAGGCTCAACCAACAAGTGCGGGTTAGGAATTGAATTTCCTTGGAGATGAAATAAAAAGAAGGAATGCTTGGGGAGAAATAAAGAAAGAGGGCTGCTACTGTAGCAGGTCAGCACTTGGTAAGGCAAAATTCAGGGCCTGAGCCAAAATAAGCTTTAGCAAAGGCAAGGCAGGGATGAGTGGAATAAAATGGAGAACTTTAACCATGTATATCAGGGATGTCTGCAAGGTATGGTCAAAAAAGCAAGATGGTGGCCAGAGCATTGCTCACGCCATCACAGTGGTCACCTTGGTTTTTGGTTGTTGTTGCTGTTGTTGTAGTTGTTGTTGTTACCATATAGCACAGACACTCTTGATGTATGTGGATAAAGAACAAATTCCAAAGTAATGATGAAATGAAATATGCAATAGCAATTCCAACATGAGGACCGCCGGAATGAATACTGCTCATTTTTAGGCAGCATATTTTTGAGGCAGAAATAGAGATGGCAACAAGATTAGCTGTGCATCCATCTTCTATTTTTTCCTGATTTCAATTATAGAACCGTTCTATTTCTATTAGACAATCAGTTGTAATAACTTGCCATGAGATTGCTGGAATTTTTAGTGACTGTATTTACATGAATGTCACTTTAATTGATAATGCACTTGTGATATTTTCCCATAGTAACAAATAAAGCCCATAGTAACAAATAACATAGCTCCACATAGATTAGGATATTTTTCATTCATTTTGCTAATATATCTCAAACGCGTATTGTCTCAACTGTAAATGGAAAGATCTTAAACTCTTTGGACCTTTAGGAAGGACTAAGATGCAGTACTAAAGATAAGAATGAAATTACAAGCACTCCCTTTATATATGCGAGCAAAATAAATATTGCTACTTTCTCAGACATTGTTACCCATTCAGACAGTCATGCTGAATATTCCATCACATATTATTTTCTCAAATGTCTCAAATAAATATGAAATAAATTGTGTTCTATAAAAATAACATTTAACTTTTAGAGAGAAAAATGCTCCGCATTTAGAGTTTTAAAGGATTCATCCACCTTCTCAGACAGCCCCAATTTCAGCTCCAAAACATTGTTTTGTTTAGTCTAAATTACCTGCCAATAATGTCCTGCAGAGGGAGGATGACAAGCCTATTGGCTGCTGTGAAAAGGTCTTGTGCAATCTCTGGTGTAAGAAGTAACCGTCCTGTGTAGAGATAATCTAAGATTATCTGAAGGATAGACGAGGCCATGTCTTCAAATACAACCTGCCTTTCCCAGCATTCTCTAAAGGGCCTGGTGAACATGGCCCGGAAGTATGGACTGAACGAAGCCAACAGTGCCCTACAAAGAGAGACAGCAAAATACTAAGAATGTGAGCTTGGATTAAACATTAGGTGCACATTTTTGACAGAATAGAATAGAATAGAATAGAATAGAATACTTTATTGGCCAAGTGTGTTTGGACACACAAGGAACTTGTCTTTGGTGCAGATGCTCTCAGTGTACATAAAAAGACAAGATACATTCTTCAAGAGTCATAAGGTACAGCACTTAATGATAGTCATAGGGTACAAATAAGCAATCAGGAAGCAATCAATATAAATTGTAAGGATACAAGGAACACATAGTATAGGATTCTTTTAAATGGGGATAGGGAAAATGCTACTTAGCTTGCATGTCCATGCAAATCTAATTAACGCTTTCCAAAAATGTCCAAATCACAACATTTTTATCAGTTGCTATCTCTTCTGACTTGACTATTGTGACGCAACTCTTCAAAAAAGAACTGCAATAAAATGCATAAATAGATAATGCAAACAGAAAATCAGTGTGCAAAAAAAATGCACTGAACCTAAAAGCAATTCCTTTACAAAGACTGTCCGTCAGACAAAAATATTGTGAAGCCTACTGTATGTAATTAGGAAAAATAACCACGGAATCAACTTCCATGAGGATTTTTTTTTTTTTAAATACATCACAAACAATTGTGAAACAAAAACAGGACAAACATAAAATTGGAACATAAAAATTGCCTGAGTTCAGAATCTGAAATTCTGACCTGTCCTATATCATGATATCAGCAATGTTCAGATGCCAAGTGAGCTCAGATAGCAAGCAATCTGATATTTCTCATTAACAGAGTTGGAAGGGACCTTGCAGATCATCTAGTCCAGCCCCCTGCCCAAGCACGAGACCCTACATCTGCCTCTATCTAGGATCAAACTCACAACCTCCTGCTTGTGAGGCAAGAGCTCCACCTCTAAACCACAGCAGCAGATATGTTTAATAGCTCTGTAGAACGGAGGGGTTGCTTTGGTACACCTCCCAGCTTCTTTTCCTATCCCCCCATTCCTTCATAGAGACAGCCTTTTTCTCAACATTTCATGACTGGCAGAAGTGCAGGTGATAATCGGCTGGTCTCAAACGTCATTTGAAGCATTGAGAAGTGGAACAATTGACTGTTTCATATGCTTGAATTGATAACTTGTCACTGATGACTTCCACCCGTCCTTCCTCCACCCACCGATCAAGACCTACAGTTTTCCTGCATACTTCATTAGGTTCCAAATTCTTCAACCCATGCTAAAAGCATCCTTAGATGATTGATTGTTTTCAATAATGGTAGCTATTAACATAAGTACATTTTTTAATTGTTCCAAATCTGAGAATACGGTATGAAGGAATGAGACCTTAGATTAAGTTTGCAAAATTGTGAACTTTCATAATGTGTTTATAGTTTTTATTATCCTGCATCATTTTACACATATTGGCCCTGCTGGTTTGGGATAATGGAATGTATAGTGTTGTTGATCTGGAAACTGGGCAGTTCAGGAAGATTGATTATATGATCCATATTTTACCAGATTATGATAAATACAAACAATTTAACATCAGCATTAATATCAATATTGCAAAATATTGAAATAGTCCATTGGGGTTGGGTGGCTGATAAATTCAAATACAAACATACATGCATACAAACAACTAGAAGGACGATGCTGTTCCAAACTAATCAAGCCATCTTGTTCAACACACTCTTCTCCATAATAGCCAGTCAATATGGTCATTCAAAGTCCATCATGAGGGAACGAAAATGAACAGCTTTCCTCTAGAAGCTAGTATCTAGTATCCCCAAATTCAGAGGTTCTATTTTTCTAGATATATATTGATTAGTTGATCTTTCCTGAAAATATCTAATCCTCCTTTAAAGCTGTCTAACATAATGAGTGGTGATGAAATTTGTGCATTAATTATGTGATATATGAAGGAGGACTTTGTTTTCTTTGAATCTTCTGCCAATCACTTTTATTGGATGACCCTGGACCCCCATACCAGGAAGAGTGGGGGGTTGATATCTCTATCTAGTTTCTTCACACTAGGCGTAATTTTATTAAATTTAATTATATTTCATTTACATACTGTAAATCTTAACTATTAGTAGCAGGAGAGGGATTTATGCTATGCTAATTTTACAAAAAAAAGTTTGTTAGACAAAAATAAATAAATCAAGCTTTGGAAGGAACATGAGGTGCATAAAAGTACGGGTGATTTGACTGGCTGATATGGGGAGATCCATTGTGACAAAAAGTATCATAGATTCTGCAAGTTGCTTCCTAGAACTGCAATATCTTACTGTTAATATATTCTCTGCCCTAGTTTATTTCTCTATCTCACAATCCCGGATAAAACACCTGGTTGCAGATTACATATAACATGACTTGGCTTTTCAGGACAATATTTAAAAACTATGAGACTTCTAAATCCAGAAAAAAACACACCTGTGACATGGGAAACGCTTGCCTTCAGCTACCAGGATGGCATCACAAAGCTGTTGGGTCTTATGGAGCTGCATCAATCCTGTCAGGATGGGGAAACAAAACCAAGTTGGAATGTTAGGTCCTGTCTAGAAACAAAAAGGAAGATGGACATGCCCACTGGTCAAGTAAGAACACCACCAAGAGTTTAGAGATGTCCTGGATCTTTCATTTCCAGTGCTGTTTTTATTTCAGTAGTATATCAGAACTAGTTTGTGGTGTATAAGGTGTCTTCTGTTTTAATTTCTTGGTATCTGTGTATTGTTCCAGCTTTCATTTTGCTAGGATAAAAGCCACACAAGTAAAATCAACATAAAAATGTCAAACTGGGGTGATCTATCAACGAAAGAAAGAAAAAATCCAGAAACCATACTTGAATACAGAGTACTACACTTAAGCCGCTTCAACATTAGTGAAAATAACAAAACATTTCATATCCATATGAGACATTTCCCAACTTGGTTCCTCCACATTAATTGGATTACAAATCCCAAAAGTCCCAGATAGGGCCAAAAAGTGAGACTGAAGCAAAAGTATGGCTTCTAAGTGAAAGCAGAAATTATTTCCAAGGGGAAAAAAAGGTTTTGGCTTCCTGCTGAAGGAAATATAGCAGTTCATATAGACAACTCATTTCTATAATCTGTGATAAACTTACCCTGAGTTACATAATATCCCAAAGTAGTAGGCTTCACCCTTATATCAATCTCTTGACTATTGTTGAAGTCTTTTTTGGCATCCATAATCCACCTACAGGTACAAGAATCTCTTTAAAAAGGATTCTTCTCTAAGACTCATCAACCAATCATGTCTAGGGAAGAAGACACCATCTTACAATTGGCAATAAGATGTTAATAGCAGCTTCATGTGAGTTAGAATACAGAGCTCCAGGACCCAGCAGCATCAAGCCAAATATATCACAGATACTCTGCTGTCCTCCTGAGACCCATTGTTATATAATAAATTGGAAACCTAGAGGTTTTTTTAGTCCAGGTCTCATCTTGAAATTCTGAAGCACATTACAAATTGTAATCCATACTGAGACGTATAATCTGATTTTTCTGTCTTCTTCAGGGCATCATTGGTCATCTTATTGTTTCTTCTTCTCCCAGGCACCTTGGAATTATATCCTTTGCACTCACAGATGGCTTTTTTTCTGGTTAATTCTTGAAGAGTCAATATATTTTGCCTTTTAGATTAAAGTTGTAGAGACAGCATAGTTCCCAGAGCTCAGACTTCACATGCAGAAAGTCCAGGATTTGGTCCCTGACCTCTCCATTTTTAAAGAACTAGGTAGCAGCAGATCATTTTGCTTCTGATTGCAGTGAGTGAGTAGATAAGTGGGGAGCCATTACTATTCTGAATAGATAGATGAACAACTAGCTAAACATTCAGGCTTTTATGTACTATGAATGATTTAACCTGGAACAAAGAAACATTCACAAACTCAGTCTCTGCCCATTAATTTTATTTTCATCTTATGTTCCCAAGTATCTACCAAAAATAGGTATCAAAATAGTGTCCAAATCTGATTTTTTGGGGGGAGGGGGTTGTTATTTGATAACTATATCAGTTATTTTTACAGGGCCTGCAACAAATCCTGAAGCAAAAGCAGTCCTCAATAGCACTGGAGGAAAAAAGAGAATAATAGACCTAGTGGTATTTAACTTATCATCCACGTTGATTTCCCATAAGAAATTGGTTGTGTTGTTTTGCTGTTCTTGCTTATTGATGAAGTCAAAATACATGGGCATTATTGCAGAAGTCAGAAATGCAGAGTACAAGTGTTGTTCCCAAAGACTCTAGCCCCTATTGTGATAGTATCTCTTGAAATAACAGGCAGCAGCCAATGAGCTGTTAATGCCATGTCTAATTTGCATACTGGAGATGGGACTATAAGGCACATTTTATGCACCATTAATTCAGACTTGAACATCAAGGGGTAGGTCCAAAATCATCTCTTCTTTTAACATTGAACATTTGAGAAGGCTTACATTTATAAATGAAGATTTGATTTTTAAAACTCAGGTATACCATATAGATGCTTATTCTAGAAAAAGAGATGTCCCATATTTTACACCACAGAAGGGTTGAAGAATAAGATAGTATTCCTCCAGAATCAACTTGTCTGCCTCCACATGATTATAGGAGTCTTCTGGATAAATTACCAAGCATCAACAAAGAGATGTTGTTGACAATGAGACAGAAAAATGGACAGTTTTTACAAGTAAGGTGGGCTACAATTATGTTTCTAAATTGAGATAAAATGTATACAGTCTCTTATGAAAGTCAAATGCCAATGCAGATTAACTACCAACCCTACTAGCAGTATTAGAACCTAGTGTTCCTTAGCCTACAGCTTCAATGTATAAAGAGAACATTTCTGTGATGCTGAAAATAAATCAATATTCTCACTGTAGATGGCATGGGATGCTTCATTGTCATCGTTGGACTACCAATACGCATTTAGGCATTTTTCTTTATTCTTTATTCCTAAATAATATCTTCTATCTTCCTGAATCAAATCTTCCATTATATTAGCCCAAGATAATTTACTGCTTGAAGTAAAGTCCAGATGGGCATATTTCCCCATATATACCATAAATACTAGGACCAACATCCTTCTTGGTGCCTCTTTCAGATCTCACTGCTTGCAAGATCAGTCCTAAAGTTATCTCTTCAACATTAATTTTTCAAATATTTATAACTGTCTTCTAGGTCCCTGTTTAACAGGTAAGTGAGACTATTCTTTGCTCAGATTTCTCCTTTTTCACTGGATAAAATAGTTCTCATGACATGTCTTAAGCCTTAAGGGCTGTGGTACTCCCTAAGTTTCCTTCTAAATTTCTAAGGTTTTTTTGAGGGGTATATTTATTTCTTTTTAATATTATTTGCCATCCAGAATCTCCTGAGTGGCTTTACAAATTGATTAAATAAATAAATCAATATTCAGGTGACAAATATATGTAATCATGCATCAATGGATTCAATTTGCCAAGTTAATGGGCAACTATGCCTTTATGATTGTGACTGTTTCTTCTTCTTTAACTGCAAATATTTAGCTCAAAATTGTCCGTATTTGATGTGTCTGTCCAGAGTGGGTTTTACAGCAACAGAATTCATGAACTGAGGCAATTTTGCCCATGTCAAAAGTATGTCCAGCTGGACCAGGTCTGCCAGTAAAATGCAAATTAACAAAAGGCGCAACCTTCTGACCTTGCATAAATGAATGGTCTCAGGATGATCTTCTCAATAAGAAAAAAAAATGTTTTAATTACTCAAAATGCTTTAGATAATACTTTTAATGAGGCTTATACAGTATTGTTCACTGAGACTTATTTTGCTCTGATTTTAATCTGTACCTACTTTCATACAATTATCTCCTTGTATATGGAACAAAACCAATCATTTCTAAATAAAGCCTGGAAGTGATTTGTAACATCACAACAGTGTGTTCTCAGTGTTCGGTGCCAGACCAGATAAGCTGCATTCCAAAGTAACATATTATCAGAAACAAAGACAGACTGTATAGTGAGGGGGGGGGGGGGGAACACATTCTCTGTCTCAGATTCTTATAGCACGAATTTGTCTTCCTTTCCTTTATCAAATCATTTAGGGGCCAAGAGCTTAATCAGAACTAGAGACAGGTGAAGAAATTCAATCTCTCTAGCCTTCCATCCACCAATCTATCTTTGTTGTTGTTCAGCACGCACCAACACACATACAGACTTATCCATGAACTAGTTAACCTTTTCTGAGCTTGGAAACTAAAACAAGGTGGGTCCTCCTAATCTTGGAGACACAAACTAAACTGGGAAATTAAAAACCATCCTAAAAAAACAGTGGCAGCCCAGTTCCATAATGCTGTCAGGAAAACTTGTATAGATACGTATGTCTCCGAAGTCATCAGGACTTAAGTTTGACTAGAAGGAGACATTACCTTTATTTATTTATTTTCACCTTCTACCACAGCTTCTTTGCTAACATAAATTGCAAACAGGCATGTGGCATAATACACCATCTGTTGATACTTTGCCAAAATGCAAGAAAAACACCAGTACATTTCACACCTTGGAAATTCCTGGATATGAATATACATTTCATAATAATAATAAAAAAATAAAAGTGATTTTTTTTAAAAAAGGACAACCCTGGCTTCCAGCTTTTGTAGTTAAGAGACATAAACCACAGAAGAAACAGTGAAATGTAGGCATAAAACACGCTCCTGTAGACAAGAAGAAACTTTTCTGATTTGGCAGCCTTGATATAGATCTAAGAATCTGCCTTCTCAAACACCGAGAACAATTCTTTCTATTTAGAAGAAACCCTACTTCCAACTTCCAACTGAGTAAGGCCAATCAAAGTTGGCCTTGGCTCTTACACTGTGCTTCTAGCCCTATGATAAGAGCTTTGCTGAAGTAATAGACTTAGCATCTAGTCTGTCTAAGAGAGAGATTTATCTTTGTGTAAATAATCCATGACACTTCAACTTTAATTTGCTTGCCAGAGCAAAATGTGAACTTCCCAATCATATCCTCTCTAAGTTATGAACTATTAAGCATTTAAAATGATTATAGAAAACTTAATGCACCTCTCTGACATGTGGGGAAACATATGTAGATCTTGTATTTTGTGCAGTTAACCCTGGTTCATCTCCATTTCACTTTCATACCTCATGTCTTGTTCCCCATTTGCTGTCTCTGTTAGGTTGTCCATATCTCTCTAAATAATGAGTCCGCTTAGGCATTTTCTCAAACTAAGTAACGTACTCATCTGTTGGAGTGTCAAACGTGGTCTGACACATTTGATAACCTATTCAAAGAGGGGGGGAAATAGCCCCAAGGAGTCTTGAGAATAGTGGAATTAACATCTGGACTAACCCAATTTCTAACTTTACAAATGGCAATAAGGCCAGGAGTTTTGTATTCGTGAAAAACTGGAATTATTCCAAGTTATTATAATAATAGTAATATTTTAAACAGTATTCTCTTTCTGTAAAATACTTAAACTTGTGGAAGAGCATACAGAGCCTATATTATTATTACCTGTGGGAGCCTGTGCAATTATTCATTATCAATTGGATTTCCATTTTTCTTTATGAATATCATAACTGTTTATCCAGTTTAGGAAGCCTTTAAAAATGTCAATAGTTACCTTGCAAGTAAACTCAATGGCTGAGATATACTGAATGGCCTCATTCGGTCGTATATTACTGTGTCAGATGTTCTAGCTAGGAATTTCAAGAACTGTAGTCCCAACAACCACTAAAGTCTAGAGTTTGGGAACAAAAAACTGACTTTAGAACAATCATAAGTCGTTCCCATTCTTACAGGTAACTAAGATAGAACTCGATGTTGTTTACACAATATCTATGAAAATCTCCTGCTTGGCTTTCCTAGTGGCACTCAGGGACTAAAATTGAATACAATTGTTATAATCCTTCACAAATTAAGATTGTTGACAATACTTCCAAATTGATAATTGTATACAAATTAATTAATGCTTTATGTGATATTTTAAATGCTTATCTGTAAGCCACCTAGAGTCTCCTTAGTGAGATGGGCAGCATAGAAGTCTAATAATAAATAAATAATATCTGCAGAGATTTCATACCAGCATCTGATTGCCTTCAACTTCATGTGAATATAAAGTCTACACAGAAAAAAAAATCCATGTGCTACATTAATTTCAAACAGAGCATCCACTGCATAGAGTACCCTTTCATATTCAAGGATTTGAGCAATGAACATAAAGGTGATGGCATCTAATTATTGTATTATTGCTGTCATGTTGTAACAAGGGGTAGCTCAGTTTTAAGCACATTAGCTTGGAATGGCTCCCATATACACTTATTTTGCCAATTGCTTCAGCCAAAAGCATTTAGTTTTCACCTGCAATAAGCCAAGAGGTAGATTTAGACATTCAGTTTTTAATTGTTTTGCTGATCTTCCTGCTGGTATTTGGCCTCTCATTAAAAAAAAAAAATGCCACCCAACAGTGTGTGGGCTTGGTGTCAAAGATGGTATGTACATCCCCCATCTGGTTCTATAATTACTACCTTCAATCAGCATCACCAGAAGAATGTTAATGGATAATATGTAAACACAAAATCTTTTATGTTTACCTAGCAAACATCTGGAGAGGAAGCTATGGATAATCTCTTTGTGCTGGAAACTCATTAATGGAATTATTGGGAGTTACACCAGGAAGACACTGGGAGAGGCCTACTTGGGGCAGCACCAGAATACACAAGGAAAGTAGGCATTTGGAATAACTATGTACAAATGGAATACAGAGGATTAATGAAATACATACATACATACCAAAAAATTCCTGATGGAATGTCAAGGTAACGTCAGAACAACTTATTATTATTCTCCATTATGTTTGCTTTTTTGTTTGCAAATCTTACAGTGAGCTAAGCAACATTATAAGATATGCCAGATTTCTTTTTCTATTTATCAATTTTATAACTTTTGATACTCTAGTTTCATCCATTTTATTATTTAGTCTTTTGCGTTTCATTGATATTCATCAATAATTAAAAACCAGCCATTTATTTGGATATTTGTTATTTGTTTTCATTTTGCATTGCTTTCGACAGAAAGATTTAAACACTTTATCATTGTGTGTAATTTTGGAATTTTTGTTTTGTACAGAAATAGTGCACATAGACATGGCTTTTCATTTTTTGCCATATAATATATTCCATACAGAATATCATTTTATAGTGCAGTGGTGTAATATAATAGCTGCTATTCAGAATAGAACCGATCAAAGGAAGGTTTTCTAATTCTAATATATAATTTGGGTAATTGCATGATTATCATGGAAAGCTAACTAGAAGAAAAATCCATAGATAAGCATCCCTTTAAAAGTCAATTTATTAAAGATCTAATAGAGAAAAAGAATCTTTGTTGCTTAACTTTGTAGTTCTTCAGCATGTATATAACTATTAAGAGGAAATACCAACAGTAAAAACCACTGAGAGAACTCAGGTATTACATACTGCTGACGTTTAAAATATTTTGCCCTGTTGGAATGTATATCAGAAAGAATATCAGGACCTCTATATAGTTTCAATTGATGCAAAATGCATGAAACTGAACAGAAAACTAAAATGGCTAAGACCAGGATAATAATCCAGTATCAAATTCAATCAAATAAAACAAAACAAAATGTTAGCTTAGTAAACAGGACTTATGAAGAAACTGAAGTTTTACTAATGCAACTCATGGAAAAAAGCAGAATAGGGAGGTTTCCTAGGTCTAGGACATTCTCATAAATTGGTCATTTTCTCTGCACCATTCACTTAAAAATAAGGATAGCTGTTGCCAGAGATATTTTTAATGATTCAATGTACCTCCCTAGCAAAAAAAATCAAACCATCTGACTTTGAAGAAGAAAATGACAGTCTAAAGAAAGCACCGCAAAAAAGAGGAGGTGAAGACTGCAGTGACCAAGAACCAGTGAGTAAGATCAGCTCTTTGAAACCTTTCTGAACAAGGAGATGACTTGAGATGATCCACAAGTGCTCCAGAAAGCTGCTCTGGAGACAGTTTATCAGTCTAGGAGACAAGGGAATAGCCATCTTGCTCAAACCATGGTCAGCTCTTTTGAAAGGATACTAAGTTTGCATAATTGATTTTCTAGTAACCTTCAGAAATTACTTGTTAACTACTTTTCAGCTACCATATTAGCAACCCTTGGAACAACAGGTTTCATAGCAGCACATGGGATTCCCTCAATATTTAGCAAAAAACCCAACAACCTACAAGTTTATGAATTTTAATTGGGGATATAGAGCAAAATAATGATTAAAACGTTGATTTTAAAAAGTTACAAATAGATTAGGGGTCAACAGCAATATCTGCTCCTGTGAATAGACTGTGTCAAAAAAAATGTATTCAAAGAGGAACAGGTTTTATCTGACAAGTCAGAGACTGAGTTGAAAGTGGTTTTACAAATGACAGTCTACCAGAATGACATGGAAAAAGATGTTACACTAAACATACAAAAAAAAACGGCTGATATTTTAATAATTAAAGGGATATACAAAAAATAAACCAAGAGTGTTACCCGGATAATTGTGCTATATCAGCAATAGCAATAGCACTGAGATTTATATACTGCTATACTTACAGCCCTAAGGGGTTTACAGAATCAGCCTGTTGCCCTCAACAATCTGGGTCCTCATTTTACCAACTTTGGAAAGATGGAAGACTGAGTCAATCTTGAACCAGTCAGAATCAAAAACTCCTGACAGTCAGCTCTGAGTTAGCCTGCAATGCTGCATTCTAACCACTGCACCAACGCAACTCTTATTGGATTTGTAAAAGAAATTATAAAGAGTTATGTAGAATCTCATGAGAAGGGATGAAGAAAAATGAAAAGAAGTCAAGTTTGATAATATTATTTGAATGGGCTAAATGTTGAAATTGTTAGGAAAGAATATAAAGTTGGTTTACTTCATCAAGGTTAAAATAGAGATGTTGTCATTTTGGCAACTCTTAAAAATCAACATACTTCAAAAGAGAACATCAAAATAACACAACATAATAATCACAACACAACTTCTGACAGAACCGGGCAGTTTCAACTTTCAAACACCCTGTGGAATATACTGGTTTGGCAATGTTTCTGGTGCCTCCATTGAGGACTATTTGACAAAGTCAGAAACATTCTTTTGTGCCTTTGAGTCTGGTTTTTCTGATTTCTGTACCCCCTAAAGTTTTCTTGGCAAGTTTTTCAGAAGTGATTTGCCATTGCCTGCTTCCGAGGGCTGAGAGAGAGTGACTGACCCAACATCACCCAGCTGGGTTTGGGCCTAAGGCAGGCCTAAAACTCATAGCCTTCCAGTTTCTGGCCCAATGCTTTAAACGTTATAGCAAAGTGGCTCTCATTCAGGACCACACACTATAGAAAAACACAATTTATGGGCTCCCACTAATCTCATCTCTTGTGGAAAAAGTAGTCTCCATATTCTAACCATTGTGAGTAAATGGAGGGATGATGTATCTTGTCCCATGAATACTTTCTCAGGAATTTCAGTGAATATAGGAGAACTTTCTCTATATTTTTCTCCCTTCAGAAAGACGGCTTGAGTTCAGATTTTTATAGCTGAGAGAGAACCATATAATTTAGTTGCTGATTCCCTTACATAGGATCTTTTTTTAAAAAAAGAAAAAAGAAAACTTTTGGCTTTTTTCAATTATTTTTCCCTTGACTGAAATTTTCACACTGTGTGTATCTTGTCTCTCTTTTTATGGTTATTTCTCTAGCAGACTGTGGGATTTAACAAGAGAATATATCATAAAGGAACTCTTTTCACAAATTTTCTTTTTTTTTTAAATCAGGAACTGTGAGTAGCCAGGGAGGCTGGAGAGGGAGAGAAAAAAATTAATAGGCAAGATAAAAATAAAGTGAGAACAGCAGCTCCTTCTACCACCTCCTAACAGAGAGTATAATTTTTTACCAAATGAAATGGAAAGATAATTCTAAACTTCCCCAAGATTGAACTAAGTAACAAAAACTTATTTTATTTTAACTTATTTTACAGGGGAAGAAAACTTTAGGAACAATGTTGGTGAATACCTAAGTTAACTCACTTCCTCTTCCCCCCCCCCCCCTGTTTAGCAAATGTAACCTTTGAGTGTATGTTTGTATATGTGTGTGTTTTCATTTTTGTGTATGATTTATTGGTTCTATTTTTTTCTTTCTTTTTTCCTCAGTCACTTGAGAGGTTCAAGACATATAGGAAAGATATTAACAATAAAAGTAACAGACACAATGGATGTTCCTTTGTTGCATATTTCAAATGTACATAAAATACAGTGACCTTAGATCCAATAAAAACTGTTGACAATGTATGTATGTATGTATGTATGTATGTATGTATGTATGTATGTATGTATGTATGGTGTCACAACACCCTGGTAAGCCCCAAATATGGGAGGGAGTGGAACTACTTCCCTTTTCTGTCTTTTGGCTCACCCTAGGAGAAAGCTATTTTTATATATATAAAATAAATTGATCTCGTGATTCTGAAGTCCCCCTGCAGTCACAGGAACAGGAAATGTGGGAAACTGCATATGATCTAACTTTTCTTCTATGCACATACAGATGATATAGCACTATAATATCTGCAGTATTTGAAATATCCCTGTCAGGACTGTCGATTTAGATTGCCTTGGAAAAGGTCTGAATTACAGAAAATGTCAAAATAATACACGTCTTTTCAAAATACCAAATGTCTTCGGTAATTCCAATTACATGCCCAAGTCGGGTCAAGCTTGGGGTTATCCCTATGAAGACATGCACAATTTGTCTGGCTTTACAGATGTATCCTGGCAGACCAAAATCAATCAATCGGTCAATCCGTCAGTCAGTCAATCAGCCAATCAGTCTGTCGGTCAGTCAGGTCGGTCTGTCACCTATTTCTGCCATTAGATTCTGCTCTTATTCCCTCAGAATTGATTAAAAGGGGGGGAGGGGGAAAGGGAGAGGCTAATGCTCAAGAGCTTCATGAGCCTAATTATGATAAACAGCCTCCATCACTGCTAATATCCAGCCATTAATCCCCAGATGGAGCTGTGGAAATGTCAGCACTGGAAATGTCAGTTCTATAAGAGGACATGGCAGGCAGTGACGTGGGACTGAGGCTTCAGCAAACCAAGAGAGGCCCAACCCAGCCCTGTGTGATTGCACACGGAGCTTGAGCTTGGGGCAAAGGAGCTTTGTTTTTCCATTGGAGATTCAAGTTAGATTTTTTTTTTTTTTAAAAGGATGAAGATACTGTTCTTTGGAGAAAAGCGAAGAACGGGATCCAAGGCACAACACAATAAAGCATAAATGAACCTTTACAAACCCCCCCCCCCAAATACAGCTGCTATTTTTCAAACACAGCATAGAAGCAGAGGTCTTGGAAGGCAGTGGAGGATTCTAAATGAGGCTTGCATTGCCCCACACTCCTGGGTCAGCCCATGACTGTCGGAAAGATGTCAGATGAGGCTCCCTTTCATGTGTTCCCTTTTCCGTTCTCTTCCCCACAGCCACATATTAAGGCGGCAAATGCTAAATACGTGACACAGTTACAATGAGGGGGACAGAAGCTACCTGTAAGACGAAAAGTAAAATCTTTGCACCAAACACACTGAAACGAACAGGGGATGATGAGGTGTAGCCTGATCTAAAAAGATCACAGAATTAAAAGGATCTTCTTCAGGAGTCTGTTCATGATAAAGAAAGCCCCAGCAGAGGAGGTTGGATGACTCTTTGTCATCAGGGGTGAAATCCAGAAGGTTCTGACAGGTTCTGGAGAACTGGTAGCAGAAATTTTCAGTAGTTAGGAGGAATGGCAAACGCTGCCTCTGGCTGGCTTCAGAGTGGGGTAGGAATGGAGATTTTGCAGTATCCTTCCTCTGCCATGCCCACCAAGCCACAGCTATAGAACCCGTAGTAAAAAAAAAATAGAATTTCACCCTTGCTTGTTATTCAGAAAAGCCCCTCCTGGTCTCAGTTGCCCACATCCTCACTATGACTTCTGTGGAGTCCTTTTAATCACTTTATATATATAATGCTGGCTGGAATCTCTTTGTGTCTAAATAGCAAATAGCCCTTTTCCATAAGGCTGAAATGCCTAAGCATAGCTCAGTCGAGTGCCGACTCTGGACAGCAATCAGGAGATGCCAAATGTGAGCTTTTCTTCGCACAGTTTTTGAGGAGTGGAAAACAGGACCTCTCCTCTCCCATTCCCCTGGTGGTTGCCTGGAAACTAGATGTCAAAAGAATGAGCAAGGGCTTATATTCAGCTACACTGATTATGCCCAGAGAAAGCATCAATACAAGACTGCCAGCCTTTGATGGCATCTGGCAGGATGCGTCGTGTCTTTCCCTGATCCTGACTATGGAAAGAGGTCTGAAATCTCTGTCAGATACAAGAGCAGAAAAGGCTGCAGAAAATGAAGAAATGCATGAGGGAAGATTGTGCAGGCCATGTCCTTCCTTTCAGGCAGCCTTTAATGGTTTAGCATCCACCTCCCCTGCATCAACAAGAGAATTTTTTTCCCCCCTACAGTTGTGGAACTGCAAATAATGAGCAGGACTGAGGATGCAGTAAATTTTATTTTCAGTACAAACCAGCGGTGGGTTACAAAAATTTTTAGAACCTCTTCTGTAGATGTGGCCTGCTTTGGGGCAGTAGCATGCTGTCCATGTGACTGGGTGGGAGTGGCTTGGCAGTCATGTGACTGGGTGGGCGTGGCCAACTTGTAAATGTGGTGAAACTCACTTAACAACGCTCTTACTTAGCAACCAAAATGTTGGCTCAGAAACTCTGGCATTTGAAGCACGCAAGTCTTAAAGCTGTCAAGTTACAAGATCCTGGCAGCCCTAACCCTTTAGGGAAAAAAAAAACCCAGGGATGTCCAAACTTGACAGCTTAAGACTTGTAGACTTCAACTCCCAGAATTCCTCCTCTCACTTTTCATCTTGAGGATGTGCTGACGGGTGCGGGGAGAGAGCTGGAACCCGTTCTAAATGGCACTGTAGATTTGTGTAACCTCTTCTATAGAAGAGGTTAGAACTGGCAGGATCCCACCCCTGGCACAAACCATGCATTTGGAATTCAATCTTGAAATTTTAAAATGCGAGAATGGAGCCTCTCCTAATTTTTCTATACTCTCCTTAATTTTCAGTCTTCTACTTAATTTTCCCTATCTCTATGAAGACTAAATTGAAACTTCCTGCCTCAAAAATGCTAAATGGCAAAGAATTATCATCAATGAAAGAGGGGGGAAATAGTCGAAGGGGGTCAAAGCATATTTAGATGGAATTCTCTGTCATATAAACAGCCTCTTTTGAAATCCCTTCTTCTTTGCAACTATTAAAACCATTGACTGCCTTCCCTCATACATATCTCAATCTTAAGAACTCACTAAAGAAACATTTCCGGTAAAAATAATGGTTCATGTCCTCCTAGCTCTTTTATACAGGTAGTCCTCAATTTATAATAGTTTACTTATTGACTGTAACAACAAAGCTGTACAGCAAAGTTACAACAGCACTGAAAAAAGTGACATATGATCACTTTTCACACTTACGACTGTTGCCGTATCCCCATGGCCACATGATGAAAATTCAGATGCTTGGCAGCTGACTCATATTTATGATGGTTGCAGTGTCCCAGGGTCATGCGATCCCCTTTTGCGACCTTCTGAGAAGCAAAGTGAGTGGGGAAGTCAGATTTACTGTTAATTTTACGCACTTGTTTTGCTCTTGGCACATACTAAAGTTGTACAAATATACCACTGCTCATAGGTATCAGAATTATGTATATACACCTGACTATTCTGGAAAGGGACTTATTTCTTTAGATCAGTGCAAAGTAAGAATCTCTTCCTAGCATGATCTGTAGACGTAGTCGAGGTTCTCTTAGCAACTGTCTTCTGCTTTATTTAGTTAGGGCCCAAAGGAGACCGAAAAGTATATATAAACTCCTCTCATTCTATATTTGTCAAATTAAAACATGTGCACCCTTCTAGTTACATAGGAGGGTAGCTCCTCATAGTGGGAGAGGGAGCAAGTGATGTGCAGAACCATATTCTGCAGTGGCTGGCATTATTAATCAAAAGTCTTTGGCCAATTAATGTTTCAGAGTGTTCATTGTTCTGCTGAATATTTATATCATAATAAAACATATTATTATTCTTAAACCATTATTCTAGGGCAAGAGTGTCAAACTTGCAACAACACGTTGTTGTCACATGACATATCACAACTTTTTCCCCCTTCGCTAAATTGGGGGTCAACTTGGCTGGCATGTGACACATCCAGCCCACCGGCCATGAGTTTGACACCCCTGTTCTAGGGTAATTTTTGAAATGTGCCACAAGTAGAAAATAAGTTGTATTCAAAATAAATGCAAAGCTCAGTTAAATGAATTCATTTTGTAGGGTAACTCTGTTATGTGACATTCAAGGATATGTTAGTTCTTCATTGAATCACCTATTTGCTAATAGTTAGGGTTCAATCTGTACATGGAATTTCCACAATTTACTATAAACTAAATCTACATTCATCTCTTGATTGATTTATGTTGCCTGTGTGTGTTTCTGTGTGCATGTGCCTGAAAGAGTAGGGAAACATAACCAGGATAACATAGGGTATATGCTTAAAAACCCGAAGATGCAATGTGGGTACAAAATCACCATATCAACTTTTTGACAAAACATCTATAAAATGTCTGGCTTAGATTCATCATCAAGTTAAAAGTACAGAATTATTTCAGAGCAATTCTACCTCTAAGACGCTACCAATTCTTAGATGGCATCTTTCTTCCCAAAGTGCACAGAAACTCACAGGAGCCAATCTTCATTAGGGGCTGATATGTATACAGTAATTTGTTACGTGGGAAAAGCTATTTCTGTCCCACTAATTATTTATTTCACACTTGCACTCACAAACAATGGAAAATAAAATTAGCTCAGCAAGGATTTAAAAGCAAGAGAAAAATTATACCAGGCAAACATTAGTGTGCAAACAGATTAACACATTTATTTTACACAAAAATGAATAAGGAAGAAGGCATGGAGAAAGCAATAGTTTATTTTTAGATGAAAATGGGCTCATCAGATGGACTTGTGCATTCATTTGAAGTATCATAAGCTAAAGATAATATGTCAAGAAAACCTAAGGAGAAAATATGAAGAGAACTCAAGGAGCAAATAAGAAGAAAAGAAGTAGTATTCAAGAATTGGAAGGAAGGGAGATATTAACAATTGGAGATTACTACATGGAGAATTGGGGGACACGGTGGCTTAGTGGCTAAGATGCTGAGTTGTCGATCAGAAAGGTCAGCAGTTTGGCGGTTCGAAACCCTAGCACCGCATAGCAGAGTGACCTCCTGTTACTTGTCCCAGCTAGCAGTTTGAAAGCATGTAAAAATGCAAGTAGAAAAATAGGAACCACCTTTGGTGGGAAGGTAACAGCATCCTGTGAGCCTCAGTGTTTAGTCATGTCGACCACATGGAGATGTCTTGGACAGCGCTGGCTCTTCAGCTTTGAAACGGAGATGAGCACCACCCCATAGAGTCGGGAATGACTAGCACATATGTGCGAGGGGAACCTTTACCTTTATCTTAGATGGAGAATTATCAGCTCAGTGCTGAGGAACAAAAATAAAATACACAATGAAAAGAATAGGTATGTTTACAAAGGAGGTGATGGACGAACAGATTACAGCGACATAGATTATAGAGACGGATTCCAGAAAGTGAAATGAAAAGGGACTTCATTCATGTTCATGAATGGTGGAAAAGAGCCACTGTTTATAGACTACTTTATAGAGCAGGAAAGCAAAAACCATATGCTGGGGAGAGAGTACATGGTAGTCCTGTATCCTAGCCCTACCCATAGACTTTGTAGGGGAATGCCAGGAAAATGAAGTGGCTTTCAACAACTTGAAGTAGCCATTGGAGCCTTTGTAAAGGATGTGGCTACTTTGGCATTGTGAAAATAGATACTTTGTGCTAAAATGTTTTCTAAAGCACCTCTTTTTAATGTTTTGCACAGCCCTAGTATTTACCAGCTGAGCAGTGGCTCCTAATTAGATATGCAGTGTATAATTGTACTATCACTTGAGGAAATTTCCCTGAATCAAATTAGCAGGCATATGCAGATGACTACTTAATTCATTTATGTTCTGAGATATACAAATTACAGCTAAAAACAGCCTTTTGTTTCTGGCAGCTTCTCCAGTCTTCTCCAGCTGGTCTAGCTAGATCCAGAACAGAATGCAAACAAAATGGAAGGCTGAGCCAAGATTTCTGGGTAATGTCAAGCAAAATACAAGCCACCAAAATAATACAGCTCTTAATGGAATAGTCCGTGAGGTGTCTAATATCCTATTTGGCTTACACTGATGGAAAGGACAAAGTACAGTTTTTGAGCTTCACTTTCCATCTTCGTTCTTTTGTTTTATGGACTTCATGTCCCATGTTGTATTATGCCACATCGAGAGCTACTGTGGATAGAGCTACCACTAGTTTGAGAGGGTGTCTCAAGACTAAGTAAGTTCCCACATGCCTTCTTTTCCAAGAGGTTTTCTATGATGGGATGTTAGATCTGAGATCTCTAGCGATTCTCAAAGTTCTGTAATATCATATCTTATGGTCCTTGGGAAATCTTTCTGCCTTGTACCTGAAAAGGAAGGAGATGTATGGGGAACTTTATGAACCTTACTTACCTGTTTGTTTACAATAAGGCTATGCCATTCATATCTATTTTTGTAAGGTTCTGAAGACCTAGTTGTCCTCCAGATTTTAAGCCAAGCAGCTAAGCAAATTCTGTTGATATTTATGGTATCATTTTGTTGCGGGGTGGGTGGGGGTGGGATTGCTTAATTGGCTTGTAGTTCTGTGATGGTTTTAAATCTTTGAGCACAGCCCAAGATCACTGCTGTGAGATGAGTAGCTCTATATATTAGATAGATAGATAGATAGATAGATAGATAGATAGATAGATAGATAGATAGATAGATAGATAGATAGATAGATAGGTAGGTAGGTAGGTAGGTAGGTAGGTAGGTAGGTAGGTAGGTAGGTAGGTAGGTAGGTAGGTAGGCAGGCAGGCAGGCAGGCAGGCAGGCAGGCAGGCAGGCAGGCAGGCAGGCAGGCAGGCAGGCAGGCAGGCAGGCAGGCAGGCAGGCAGGCAGGCATTGTCTAGTTCTCAGATAATTTAAGGAGGACAACATCTCTTCTGAGTCCCAAAACACTAACATTCTAACAATACAAGATTTCATGGGCTCAGAGACTCTAAAGTTAAGCTGTGGGACTAAGAGTGGGGAGATCCACATTCTAATGTACTTTCAGCCATGGAAATTCGCTAGCTGACCTGGGGCCCATTAGTGTCTACCTCATAGACTTCTTATTGTGGGGAGAAGATACCCAAGCAAGCTGCTTTGTGCTGTTGGGGAAAGGCAGGACAGGTAGAAACTGACGTATCCAGAAAACCAAACAAACAAAACCTGATGCAAAACAAAGTGGAAGACAGACTTTGGAAGTCTTGTTATTTTGCCCTGACGCCAGGTTTTTGACAAGAGAAATGTGATTAGTGAGTTATTTTAATTAAAAGTAACAAAACTGACATTTTCTATAAATAGTACTTTCCTTACACCCCATAACACTAGCCTGTTTTTATAAAATTGCACAGTGAAATATGATTAAGCTTTGTCAGATGTATTTAAGGCCAATGCTGTAACATGTGATGTTTACTCCAGATTAGCATCTTATCTTGTGGGTGAGTATGTGGGTGTACTGACAAAAATGGAAAGCTTGCTGTTACTCAACACAGTCAAAGTAATCACCCCACGCCCCAAACAATTCTGCCGAGAGAATGATGTGGAGAACACAAAGTGCCAATATTCGCATTTTGTATAATTAATCCATTGTATAAATGGTGACTCAAGGTAAAAAATAGTATCTGTTGCATCAGTTTGTTTATTTGGAATATAGGGGAAATGGGACAGAACAGACAGCTTTTAATTCATCTTGGGTGGCCTTACAAAATGCATTAAAATCTGTATGTTCAGAGTCTTTAGGGTTATTAAAACATCATACAAGTATTTTCAATGAGTTGAGAGTTAAGTGGAAGTTTATTTAACTTAAATCATTTAACCTTTAAGATCATTGTATATACTGTAGTCATAAAATCTGGATTAATCATTATCTGCAGTTGTCCAAATTTATTTATTTTACTTTTTTATTTGCAAGAACGAACCCTTTATCATTTTTTTTGAGCCATGTATGTATTTTTTGTCCAATATTTTTTTGCTTGTGGGCATGTCCACCACATATGGTAATATGAACCAGTTAGTTTGCTCTTTAATGTGCCATGCAAATAGAAAATTTGGATAATTGAGTAAACCATGGCTCAGTTAACTATGAGTTAATGTATCAAGTGAAACCACCAGCCTCAGGAAAGTTCAAATGAAATGGAGTTAAAGGGCCCCTACCTTGGTCCTCTTTGTCTCTCTGACTCCCCCCTTGTACCAGCAGCTCCAATCACCAGCCTCAGGAAAGTTCAAATGAAATGGAGTTAAAGGGCCCCTACCTTGGTCCTCTTTGTCTCTCTGACTCAGCCCTTCAAACCATCAAATGGTCCACTTTTAAGTGCAACACCTAGCACAAGATATTAGGGAACAAAAAAAGAGATTTCAGACTAACATAACTCAATCAGTAAAATAAAACAGATACAGTAGTTTTATATATAAAATATAAAATACCCAGCTCAATTGAACAATAAACGAAGGACCAGGTAAGTTTGTCAAGAATCTCTATGAAAGAGGCAGAGGCTCTGCCAGGCCCTTTCTGACATGGTTAGGAAAGAAAAGAAGGATCAACGGATGACCCTCTGGAACGACCTTCCCCCCGAAATCAGAACAACTATGGACCTCTGCTCCTTCCGTCAAAAATTAAAAACACATTTCTTTTGCTTGGCCGGCTTGGGATAACTTAACTGTTTTTAGGGTTTTTTAGGGGTTTATCTTAGTTTTAACATGGGATTTTAGCGCAGGGTTTAGTTTAATTCTTTTTTAATACTGTATTGTTTGTGGTTTTATATGTACTTTTAATTTCCCTGTGCCCCGCCTCGAGTCCCTTTGGGGAGAGAGAGCGGGTTATAAATTAAATTATTTATTTATTTATGTCCTTTTCTACATTTTTTTCTTTTTAAGGATTCTGGAAATGACCTTACTAAGGGGGCATGGTAGTCCAGTGATTAGGTTACTGGGCTTGTGGACCAGAAGGTTGGTAGCTTGTAGACCCAAGCCCCTGAGCTCCCACTTCTGCCCCATCTCTTGCCAACCTAGCAGTTCAAAAAACACACAAATGCAAGTAGATAAATAAGTACCACATAAGGAATAGCATTTTGTGTTTCTCTTCTTATAATGTTACTAGCAGTTCCTGGCCACACGTTGCTGTGGCCCAATCTGGTTAAATGGCCAACCAATCTGTGTGTAGATCTACACCTGCACACACAAACACGTACACACAACCACCGTATAACCCCCAACCTACCTACCTACTCCCTTTCTCCCTCTCCCCCTCTACCTACCTACCTACTGTATTTCTCTCTCTCTCTATCCCTCTACCTACCTACCTACCTACCTACCTACCTACCTACCTACGGAAAGAGTATTTTATGTCATAAAGGATGGCATAATACCTGTGGCCCACTGCTCTATCTGTATCCATCTACCTACATTTTTACCAATTTTTTACATTTCTGTTGCATGTATCTGGCACAGGTGTGACATCTACACAATCTATATATATCATTGGTGCCGTACTCAAAAGGAACGTTGTGTGAAAATTTGGAAGTGATCGGTGCAGTACTTTTGGCGATTAGCGGTTTTGAGCAAACTCTTGTTACATTTTTATTTATATAGATAATCAAGCTGGACACATGGCCAAGATTTTGGAACTGGCCTACTCTTTCTTTCTTACAGCTGAGGGAGAAAAACTGGCCCAAGGTCACTTTGCTGGGATTTGTGCCTTTTCAAACAGCTCATTCCCACAGTAGTGTAGATGATCAAAGCCACAGAACTTTAAAACTGGTACCCAGATGTAAAAAGAACATGTGGATATCTCTCAAAAGTAATAAAATCCCAACTAATATTTATTAGCCCATGCGCTGAGGTGTTTGTCGCAAACTGCAATTTTGCAGTTAATGCTAATGCATCACAGTAGTTTAAAGCCCCCATTTGATGTAGACTCTTCCCTTAGGCCACAGTCTACCCACAAGAGAGAATATCGACATTTGTCTTCATTTTGGAATAAGTAGTTTAAAACCACTTTTCCCAACTTGGTCCCAGTGATGGTTGAGAATTCTGGGAGTTGAGCTGCAGCACATCAGTTTTGTTTGTGTTAATTACTTACTTTAATTAATTACTTTATCAATGGTTTTCTTAACCAAAAGTACACAAACTTTTTCTTCCCATTTGCATATCACGTCAGACCTGCCGCTAACCAGATAGAGCATATTTTAGAACAGGCTAGGGTAAATATAGTTGGCTAGCTTGTAATTCAGATGTGCCACGCCATCTGGAAGGCTGTTTATAGAGCTTATTGCTTAAGAAAACTTCCACTGAGAGTGATGAAGATTTCAATGGAAGAGGAGAACATAGTCCCTTTCGGAGAAAACAAAATGGGCACAGCATGTTGGGAGGAAAAGGTGTATCATTTTGTCTCTGGCAGCCATGGGAAAATTAAGTTCCATCTCTTTGCAAAGACCGGCGAGAGTGGGGATGAAATCACCTGCCTATCACAGGAACTCTCTGGCCTGCTATGGTTCAGTGGCTGCTTGAACTCTTTGCTAGTTAAACTTCTACACTTTAATCTTTTGACTCAGTGAAGCGTTTTGTCTCAAGCCTTGAAACACACAGTAAAAATTAGATGAGATGAAGCACAGAGGCAGAAGAGGCTCGCTGTGAACTAAAGCTTTGAAGAGCCTTGGATAAATCACTTGGATTTTCCACTGGGACTAAATGCAACTGGTGCTCAACTAGCCATTTTATATTACCTTTCAAGAGGGCAGGGGACCTATCTCAGATTACAGGGGAAACTTATTTTAAAGAATTAAAGAGGAGATACGGCGTTCCCAAATAAAGACTCTGTAAGAAGACTCTGTACATAAAGAAGGGAATGTTAAGGGGAACAGCTCAGGCTGGAAATGTTCAGTCACCAGGACTGGTCAAGTATTTAGAAACCAATTATATTGCTAGTGAGTGCCGTGTTCTTGGAATATGGGCTCCTTATTCCAACAAGGACACTTTGCTCTGCTCCTAAACTCAGCAAGCCTCTTCGTCTGTGTACCACATCTAGATATATGCTTCCCTGAGAATGTCATAAGGAGGGGGAAAACATCACTTTCTGACAACATGCTTGCTGGACCTGTTTTCAGAGAAAGTGCAGTTTAGGCCCACTTTAGAAAGTGGCTGCTGCCTGTGGTTCATCGGGTGATCTCCACTGCCCTCTTGTGGCCATGTTGCTGCCCCATCTTTAAAATGATGAGAATTGTGAGGGATGCTACATGTTCTTGAAAGCAAAAATTGACAAGTAAAATACTTTGATTTCTGACTTGTTTTAGATTTCAAAAGATATTCATTTCCTCCCCCCATAAAAGATCATTCTTGGGCAATACCTTGTTAAGAATAGAGACAATTTACCAGGGAAGAGCAACCCACTGGGCAATATTGCTCTCCCTCTCCCTCTCGGTCCCACCAGGGCTAGTGATCGGGAGCAGACTCCCCTGCTTTCTGTGGCTTCCTTTTTTCTGCATTAAAAACAATTCAGGAAGAGGCCCTTTCTTGATCTCTGCCTGGTTCTCTGTCCCAACTAAGGTACAGGTACAGGTTGTCAGGGGTGGGCTTCAAAAATGTCAGCAACGGGTTCTGCCGCCCGGTTGCTGGGTGGGTGTGGCCATGGTGGGCGTGGCCTAGTCAGCCTCCTGTACCACAGCGGGGGGAACAGACAGATGTTTTCATCTTCCCCAAGCTTTGGAGGCTTTCTTCGAGCCTCTGAGATGGCAAAAACTGCCTCCCTTTGGCTCCAGAGGCCCTCTGGAAGCCAGAAACAAGTCTCTTTCCAGCCTTCTGGAAGTTCCAGGAGGCCCATTTTTTCCCCTTCCCGAGTCTTCGCACAGGCCCTGCACTTATCTCGCATCCAAAACAGGCCACATGGAGGGGCAGGGTGGGGTGGGCGGGGCCAGCCAGAGTTGGAATTTGGAGGTTCTCTGAACCAGGCATAACATTAGCTACAGGTTCAGTGGTGGGTTTCTGCAGGTTCGCACCTACTCGCAAGAGCCGGATGGTGAAATTTAGAGAGCCGGTGAGAGGGGGTTCCACCGGGGGACCCAGAAGTAAGTCTGGCCTGCCGCTGCCGGTAACCCAATGGAAAGGAAAGGAGGGCAGAAAGTAAGAAAGGAAAGGAAAGGAATTTATCATCACAATTGAGCCCAAAATTTTAGTTGCTAAGTAACTAAATGAGTTTCACCACATTTTACAAGTTGGCCACTCCCACTCTGTCACATGACTGCCAAGCCATGCCCACAAAATAGGCCATACCTAGAGAGTAGGTTCTAAAAAATTTTGAAACCCACCACTGTACAGGTTCTCCTGAACCCGGGCGAACCCATAGCAGCCCACCCCCGCAGGTACTCCTCCACTTACAACAGTTCATTTAGTGATGATTCAAAGTTACGACCCTGAAAAAAAGTAACTTATGACTGTTTTTCACACTTACAACCATTGCAGCATCCCTATGGTCACATGATCAAAATCTAGATGCTCGGCAATTGCTTTATATTTATGATAGCTGCAGTGTCCTAGGGTCATATAATCCTCTCAAACAAGCTCAATAGGGATTCCAGATTCACTTAACAATCATGTTACTAACTTAACAAATGCAATGATTCACTTAACAACTGTGGCAAGAAAAGTCGTAAAAATGGGGCAAGCTCACTTGACAACTGTCTCATTTAGCAGCATAAATGTTGGGCTCAATTGTGGTCATAACTTCAGGACTACCTGTATTTACTTAGCAATCCTGGAGGTCCCCTGCCATCAATCACAGTCCATTTTGCTTCTTTTTTAGTCTTCCCACGTCTGCTGAGAACTCAAGAAAACTAAAAGGAAACAAGGGATTGCTTAGTGGATGGGAAGGCCTGGGAGTACATACCATTTTAAAAATTAATAAAAGGAAGGAGTCCCTGCTTGTTTTTGTTTCTCAAAATTAATCCATGCAAATATCCATGTAGGTCTGGAAAGTCATTTTACATCTGCAGTGAAGACAAATGCCAAATCTTCAGCTTCTCTGAAACCTCATTTTCCCTTTATTTCCCAATTATCCAACAAACCTATCACTTCAAATACTGTGACATTAAGATTTTCCATTAGTTGGTTTCAACTAATTCTACACCAAAAGAAAAAATGAGTTTATTTGCATCCTTCATTGTCTCTTGCATTTTATTTTAGGGTAATTAATATTTGTGTTTCCTTTTTATTATCGGACAAGGCCCCCATTCTCTGAGGGAAGCCTCTTCCCCATCTCCCAAAAATACTTTTGTTGACACTGTCTACTGACCCTGCTGGATATCTCTTGAACATGGTGATGCATCTCCTCACTTGCAGTATTTTACCACTCCTCTGTTTGCACTTGGGACTTCCAAGCGTCTGAAATAAATGGGGCTCCATTTCACACATGGTTTGGTTTGCACTTGGCCCTGCCTTCCATTCCATCCATCAGATCAATCCTAGGTGTAGGTTGGAAACCTAACATTCTTAGACATTTTAAACCATTTTAAATTTGTATTACTAGAGACTAAATATGAAATAAAGTCATGCTCTGGGTCTGGAACAACTCTCTAAATCATAAAGAAAGTGCAAATATGTCCATAAATATATTTGCTTACATAAAAGTGGCCACCATTTTTTTTTCTATCAGCATTTATATTCAGGCAACTGGGTATAAAATTGCAATTTTAAATTACAACTCTGTACTCAATGCTACTTATTCAAAATTTCATTATTTCACTGGGTAACGTTTTGTAGATGCTAATTCAGATCATTATTATTTTATTGTCTGACCTTGATTTTCTTTTTAGTCTGAAACACATCTAATGCTATCTGATAGTGTTCATGCTATGAAATTGGTTCTTTCTTGTGAAAGTTCATGCTGTAGTAACAGAGGAAATAACCTTCCAACTATGCAGAGATACTTTTCCATTTGTACATAGCTACCTGAACATAAAACTAATTTTAAGTCAATTTGGCTTTTGACTCAATAAAGTAAGGCTCATTGATTGAAATGAGATTTAATCCCATGCAAATGTACATAGAATTGAGGCCTCATTATTTTCTTAAGTGTCATCATGCTTTGTTCCTTTTGGGGAGTTTGCTAGAAGATGAAGATATTTGTTATTATTGCGCTTCCTTAATTATCTACAAAGAAATTGGCAAATCAGTTTCATTTGTTAAGAACATAGGTCTTTTGTGCATAATTTCTTGGAGCTCCTGCTGCGTCTACACCATGTAGTAATCTTAAAATCTGTAGCAAGAAAGAATCCCTTTTATGTAACTTTTTTTGTGAAATTAGTTGAAGAAATTTACACTGAGAATATATGCTTAGCCTTGTAGTAGTTAATAGAAAACAGAGCCATTCCATTGTTATCTCTATTGCAGTAAAAAGACAGCAAAGAAGCCACTTCCAATGTTGTAGGTCGCTCAGTTCCATGAGATGTTTGTCGCTTGGGTTATACATAATTGTATTGGGTATGTGGAGAAATCAAATCTGATTTTACCAAAAAATTATCAAAGAACAGAAGAAACGCTCTTGAGATAAATTCTTACAAAGAAAAGTGAGATCTGAGTCAGTGGTGGGATTCAAATTTTTTTTTACTATCAGTTCTGTGGATGTGGCATGGCTTGGTGGGCATGACAGGGGAAGGATACTGCAAAATCCCCATTCCCACCCCACTTCAGGGCAAGGCTACTGTAAAATTTCCATTCCCTCCCCACCCCACTAAGCTGCTTTCCAGTTCTGTTCTCCTGTGCAGGGCAACAGAAGAAGACCCCGCTGATCAGCTGGGACTCGGGAGGCAGACAATAGATGGGGGCGGAACCAGCCAGAGGTGATTTGCCAGTTCTCCGAACTACTCAAAATTTCCACTACTGGTTCACCAGAACTGGCTGAATACCATCTCTGATCTGAGTGCTTGAAAGCACCTATTCTCTGTGGGCATCGGAGAAATTAACCAAGTTTTACTTGACCGAAAAAACCTGCTGATATTCCAGATCAACTGTATTCCACTGTTTATTTAACTGTGTGATTCTGATACAGTAAATACTGGAGTACTTGTAAACTTTGATAACAAAGGACTCTGTGTGAAGACAGTTCTCCATTAGCAGCTTGCACTTCTGGACAAAGTGGGCTACGTTTCATTTAAATAATTTTGGGGGAATTGCTTTCTTTCATATTGCAGAAAATGTTTTTAGTTTACCAACACCACCTAAGTTAGCATCTGTGTTATCTAATCCCATTATTTTTTGTAACTTTTGCTCGCCAAAGGCCTTATAGATATCTCCACAGTGTGGAAGAAGTTTCAGCTGTTTTTGTTGCTGTTATTCAGTCAGTCACTTCCACTTCCAACAATGGACATAATTTTGCAAAGACAGTCTGTCAATAACTGCTTCTGTAAGCTTATGTTTGTGTCAACACGCAGAGTCACTAGCCTCTTTGTCATTTTTTATTGCCTTTGATTTTTCCAGGCATCAGGGTCTTCTGCAGTGACTTGTGCCTTTGCATACATCCAAAAAGGTGCAACTTTAGCTTTTTAGTCACATTTTCAACGAGCAGTCTGCTTTTGCTTCATCCAATGTTGAATTATTTGTTCTTTCATTTCAATGTATTCTGAACACAATTAAAAGTATCAGGCTTTTTTAAAAAAAAATTGTTAATCCAGTTTCCATGGCATTTTATGGTCTTGGAAAACCAAGTTGTTATATGTTATATGTGTTGCGATGTCTCTGCACTTTAATATGTTGGTATTTCTCATTGCTTTTGCCCTAAGTAGCAAATCTTGCTAATTCATGTGACTACAGTCCCCACTCTGAACCTTGGAAGATGACATTTCTTACTATCTATTCTCTAACTGTTTCAGTTATGCTGGTATTGCCTGTTGAGATTTTATATAGTGTATGTACATATTGAACATATATACATAGTGAACAGAACTGGGTTGGAACACTCTTTAGTTTCAACAAGTTTTTCTCATTTCCAACCATCAAATTAATATCCTATCTATCCTATCCTATCTTCTGCTAAAAAAATTAATTCCAATTTATATTTCTTGTTGTCCAGCATTTCTAAAGATATATTTTACATATCTTGTTGTTGTTATTGTGCCATACCTGTCATTGGATGTTGGTGATCAACAGCCACACAAAAAAGTGCTGCTGAGTTTTGTCCAAACCAGACCCTTAGAGTTTGAAGCCATGAGGTTCTTCTTCTGCCTGGACCTCATTTGCCTTCAATCTTTGCCTTCAAAGATTAAGTGAAGTATGCCCTATTTTTCCAGGTGTCGCATCACATGTCCGAAATATTCTAGCTCAGGGGTCCCCAACCCGCGGTCTGCGGACCGGTGCCGGTCCGCGGCTTCATAGGAACCGGGCCGCAGGGCTGGAGAGGAGGAGGAGGGAGTAGCCCCCTGGGCAGAGGATGGCCAAGCACGCCTCCACCAGCTCCTTCCGACGGCCACCACGGCGCACTTTCCGGGGCTACCTGGATGAGCCGGCATGTCGGCTGGGGAGGTTATCCCGCAGCAAGCAAGCGGGCGGGCGGAGGACCCGTTAAGTGAGTTTCACCACATTTTCCACATTGGCCATGCCCACCGGGTCACATGACAACTGAGCCACTCCCATAAAACAGGCCACACCTTTTGGCTCTCAAAAGAAATTTCAGTAGTGGTACTGTTGATATTTGGCTCTATTGACTAATAAGTTTGCCCACCACTGCCCTAGAGGGCCAAGTGAGCCGACTCCCCAGCCCCCGTGTGCACATGCGCAGGCCGTTCGCGCTGTTGGAGGCCCTTGCTCACTTTTTTATGGTTTTGTTGATTTCCCTTGGCTTTCCCAGGCAGCTTATCACCTCATTTCTGATTTTGTCAACCCAGCTTATATGTAACAGCTGCCTGTAAATCCACATTTCAAATGCTTTTTACATATAAAGTAAATAAAAAAGATGACATATAGCCATGGTACACTTTCTACTTCTGAACTATTTAGATACACTATGTCCCATTATAAGTCTTCCATTCATTACACAAATTCTTAAACTGGCAGATCAGGTACATTTATGTTTTTAAAGGGTAGCCACAATTTATTGTACTCTGCAGTCAAAAGCTTTTGAAGACTCAATTCAGCAAAAACAACAGGTTTTTGTTTGAAACTGCCTTGCCTTTTCTATTATCCATCAGACGCCAACAACGCGATCTCTTATTGCCTCTCATCTTCTGAATCCACCTTATACACCTGCCAGTTCTTCTTCCATGTCCTGCTGATGCCCTAGGTTGCAAAATCTTGAAATAAGCATGCAAGGGTGTGGAATAAGTGCAAGTACTTTGTAGTTTGAACTTTGAAGAACGGCTGCAGGAGCTGGGTATGTCTAGTTTGATGAAGAGAAGGACCAGGGGAGACATGATAGCAGTGTTCCGATATCTCAGAGGGTGCCACAAAGAAGAGGGAGTCAAACTATTCTCCAAGGCACCTGGGGGCAGGACAAGAAGCAATGGGTGGAAACTAATCAAGGAGAGAAGCAACTTAGAACTAAGGAGAAATTTCCTGACAGTTAGAACAATTAACCTCTGGAACAGCTTGCCTCCAGAAGTTGTGAATGCCCCAACTCTGGAAGTCTTTAAAAAGATGTTAGATAGCCATTTGTCTGAAATGGTATAAGGTTCCTGCCCACGCAGGGGGTTGGACTAGAAGATCTACAAGGTCCCTTCCAACTCTGCTATTGTATTGTATTATTGTATTGTAGTGTGAACATTGCTTATCGCCGCTGTATTTGTCCATACCCACTTAGAACTACAACTCCCACGTAAGGTGCATCACCTTGCAAGCGTTTTAACCAGGGATTTCATTTCACCAACTCGACTAGTTCCCTTGCCAGCCATATTCGAGGGGCAAAGAGAGCAATCCCCGATTAAGTCCTTGAAGCTCGGAAACTCCGGCCTGCCAAACGCCCCGCGCGCGTCCCTTTTATATTAAGAAGCAACCACTTTCTTGGCCGCGGGGGGAGGAGAGGAGGAGGGGGGAAGCGGTCGTCGGAAAGAAGAGCGCAAAGGGTTAAAGAGAATCAAAAGTCCCAGAGTAAAGTCACTGAGAATGAGCGTCGGACTAGGAAAGGAGCGGGGATTATGACTTTTACTACGGAAAAGAGGAGCGCCGGCCTTCCAAGCCTGAAACTTGGAATGGTTTCGCCCCCATCCCCTAGCAACCCTCGCGGGCGTCCTGGAGCTTGGAGACCGAGCGGTTGGCCAGGCTTAGGAAGCGAAGCCCCCAGGCTCGGTGGGTATCGGCGGGACTGGGGTCGGGGTGGTGTCGTTTCTGGCGGTGGGGCTCAGCTGCTGTGAGGCTGCCATGGGGTCAGGGTGGCCAGTCTGGGTGGCGGGGTGTCTTGAAGGGGCGGGGGGGTCAGCGCCACTGGAGGGCAGAGCGAGAAGCAGGGAAGGCCCCTCAAGGCTCTCTCGGGTCTGTGGTTTCTCTGGGTCACGGAGCCTAGACCTAACAGAGTTGAGCAGTCGGGCAATACAGAAGAATATAAATAGAAATAATAGCAATAGAGTTCTTTATTGGCCAAGTGTGGTTGGACACACGGCGATGTTTGCCTTTGGTGCATCTGCTCTCAGTGTATATAAAAAGACAAGATACGTTCATCAAGAATCATAAGGCAAAGCACTTAATGATCGTCATAGGGTACAAGTAAGCAATCGGGAAACAATCAACATCAATAGGAAGGATACAAGCAACAAAGTTACAGTCCTGCAGCCATAAGTGGGAGGAGATGGCTGATAGGAACGATGAGAAGAGTAATAATAATAGTAATGCAGTCTTAGTGAATGGTTTGACGGTGGTGAGGGAATTATTTGTTTAGATAGTCATCTTGACTGAATGACAATCCATTTAGTGACCGTTTGAAGTTACAGCAGCACTGAAAAAAAAGTGGCACGTGGCCGTTTTTCACACTTTCAACCCTTCTAGCATCCCTATGGTTGCGTGATCAAAAATTGGGGTGCTTGGCAAATGACTCCTATTTAGAGCAGTTGCAGTGTCCTGAGTTGCTGGGATCCTCTTTCTGACAAACAAAGTCAACGAGGAAGCCAAATTCATCCAATAAGCATGTTACTAACTCACTATCTGCAACGATTCACTTAACAACAGTGACAAGCAATGTCTCAAAATGGGGCAAAGCTCACAACAAATGTCTCGCTTAGCAACAGAAACTTTGGCCTGGCTGTGGTGGTAAGTCGAGGACTACCTGTATCTGCCTGCAATAAATAAATAAGTAAACGATGGCTTGCTGAATAACGCACCATGGGTTGGGTCTCCATCACGTGCTAAAGCATAGTTTGCAAAGCACAAGGACCTGGTTCCTTCAAGACACTAAGCGACAAGCACGCCAAATATATTGTGGTCCAATATGTTGTGAGCCATTTTGCAGAGTCAGTATTATTCAGTGCAAACTAGAACGTGAGCCCATGCAGGAAAGATGCTCCTTATTGAAACAGCTATTGTGTGAGGATTTATTCAGTCACAAATCAAGCCAAGTTAAAGGAAGGATCTGGCAAGTAGTGCCCCTAAAGTGGTCCAAGGCAGAGTAGGGTCAAGTCAACATATGGTTGGCAGAGCTCAGGATCACTACAGTTGCTATCAGTTCTAGGCAGAAGAAAATATTCAGAAAGTATAGGCCCAGTGTGGTTTGGGGCATTATATCACTGTCTTTCAAGAAGGAAGTGACTTCATAACCTGGGAGCCAGGAAAACCTTTATATAGATTCATTTGGTGTGCGAAGAGGTTTTTCAAATAATCATTTGTTGGAAATTTTGTGCGCAGACTGTTGCCTATGCTGCACATGGGGCTTCCCTTGAAAATTGGTCCGAAGCTGCTGCTGATCCAGCAGATGGGCAGTTACAGACATGTGACAATATACTCATGGAACATCTTTATTTTGTGGGCTACACTGCTTTCCAGTTGGTTTCTGGATATAGTGGTATGTGGGGATGACCTTAGAAGATAAGAGGAAGAGTCACAGACTTTTAGACTTACAAGACTCCATTTATGTACCCTTATAATAAAAGTAGAGTTAGTACTCATGATTTGTGCTTCTTGTCTGAACTACCTCAAAGGACTAACATCTTGCATGTCTTCAAGTATTTCTCTTCTACTTACTTTTACTCTCCAGAACACTAAATACTTAGAAATACTTCCTATGTCTGCTCTGTTTCTGTGGGCTGATATATCTCATGTGTGACAGTTATCTAGTCTTTGGCTCTTCCTGTCAGTTATTCTTAGACATCAGTACAGCTGGTTAATATCTTCATAGTATAGATAATCCTTGCTTATCAACCATTTGTTCAACCACCGTTCAAAGTTATGCTGAACAAATGGTAGTTACAGTTGATCCTCAGAGTTATGGCCATTGCAGCAGTTAAAATTAAAATTGGGTGCTTGGCAGCCTGTCTTACATTTATGACCACAGGGTGCACTTTGAGTGTCCCCAGCTGCCTGTCTCCCAACATTTCTTCCTTTTTGGCCACCCTACATTCCGCTGCCTATCTCTGACACCTCCCATCATACCCAGGGGATCTTTGCAGTCTTCTTCCTGATGTGCTGTGGCAACAGTTGATCCTTTGTAAGGCCTCCATGAAGCTATGTGAAGATCTTGCAAAGGGCTATCAACTGATGAGGCCAGGTGTGCCTCAGTAGCAGGAGGAAGAAAATGGTAAAAGTCAGCTGGGAGCAGTGAGGGGGAAGCAATGGTGGAGTGTAAGGCAGGGTGGCCAAAGGGCCAGAGATGGGGTAGGAAAATAGGTGGGAAGAGTTGAAATGGAAGTAAGTGTTTCAGAACAGGAAAAGCGTGAGATCCTTGCCTAACAACAGTATGGTAATCATCAAACAACCTCAATTAGGACTATCAGAAAAGCAGTGCAGTTATGTGATTTTTTTCCTTTTAATACAATTTTTATTTTATTTTCTAAGTTAAAATACAAACTCCAAAAAAGAAAAGGAAAGGAAAAAAGAGAGGGGGGGAAAGACAAAAATAAAACAACATAAAACCTGAAAAAAATGTACATTAAAAACAAAATAATAAAGATAAATATACTGTAGATTGTCCCCCGGTTAAATACTGATAAATATGTATTAATAGTTTTGAAAAGCAATTTTTCAAAAATTTCCAAGAAGGCTTTAACATTAAAGTCATTGGGCTCCTGCCTTTCCTTTGTATCTGTTTTTAGTGCCATTGTAAAGAATATATAGTATATACAGTTCAGAGTTTTAAATTTATTATTGCTGTAATTTTGGCATAGTCCCAGTTTCTCTTATGGCTGAACTTCCACGGCAAAATATAAGCAATTTTTGTCAAGGACAAATAAGTAAATGTTCCATAACAAAGTAAGCACAGAAGAAACACACAATGATGCACAACAGTAGAGTAAAGATGGAAAAAAATTAGAATGATATGTATGTATGTATGTATGTATGTATGTATGTATGTATGTATGTATGTATGTATGTATGCATGCATGCATATATGTCTGTGTGCGCACGCGCATAGAGTAAAACAAAATTCTTTTAATAACAAGTAAAATACCAAATCCTTATAGTAGAAATTAGTTTAAAATCAAATCTAACAACTTTCACTATCGAAGGAAAGTCCTCATGTCACTGACCTCCATGCAGCAAAAGAGAAAGTCTTATGAAAATTCATTTTGTAATTTGAGAAGGGAATAAATCAGCATTCAGCCAAACAATTAACAGTTAAATCGAGACAAAAGAAACTTAAAAACAGAGAGTGCCTACAAAACCAGGAAAATTACTGGAAAAGATGGAAGCCAGACCCTCTGGCATTGCTTAGAGAGAATTGTGATCCACTAGATTCTCTTCCCAGGCAAGTTCACACACATTTGAGGATCATCATAATCTATTCCAAGTCCTGTTCAAAACCTGGGGACCATGATGCCAAAGAGCTGTCTTTGGCAGCAAAGTCAGTTATTTGTTGGCAGGAGAAAAATGTCATTTTCTGGAGACTCCCCAGTTAGGTGATGTTCCATCTAATGACCCCTTCACTTAGCGATGGAAATTATGGTCCCAATTAGCTTCATCAAATGAGGACTATCTGTATAGGATTTGTCACTATGAGGGATTGTCTCTTACAGTTTGTGCCTCTGCTGTGTGATAGTTCCCATCAGGAATATATAATTGATTACAGTTCTCATCAATTACGTAGTGTCATTTTATGGGATTAAAGAAATAGGCCTTGTCTGTCAGAGCACTTGAAGAGCATTCCCCAGAGATTTGTGTGGCCCCTACCCTGACTTTCATAAACAGGCCTTAAAAACCAATTCTTCCTGGATATGTGATAGGCCTCTGGTGGGAATATTTATGTCTAGGTTATTTTATTGATATTTCTGAACATTTATGGTACCTTTTTACTTGTTATTTTGTTCTGACCTGATTTTAATATATACTAGGGTTTTTTTTTTTTTTTTTTTGCTATGTTGTTATTGAGTCTGGTGGCCTTAGAAATTTGATAAATTCATGAATCCAAAGAAAAAAGAAAGATAGAAGGTGACCTCCAAACACAAAAACACTTGTTTGAACTCTGGCAATAAGTTATTGCCAGTGAACAAAATAAAGTAAGAAATTTCAAGATTGCAAATGTAAGGCAGAAAGTTGACGAGGGCAGACCTTCATAGCAGCTTAATTTATTTGAAGCCTATATTTTCAGCCATTACACAAAATAAAGGTAAACTAAATCTTATGTGATTAACTTCAGGAGTGCAAAATGAGATCTGAAAAACTTTTTTTTTAAAGAAATGGTATTGGGAACTTTTGTCATATAACCTGCCCTCACTCTCTTGCCCTCCGGCATTTAAAAAAAGCAAAAGGCACGCAGTTTAAAAATGAAACATTGGAGGGAAAATGAAAGAGAGAGCAAAGGCTTTTTTTGAAGTTGCAGAAAAACACGCTCCTTTCAAATAACTTGCTTGTTTTCATTCCCCAAGTCTTAAATAAATGTTAAAAAATAAAGATTTTTGGAGTTTCTCCTCATACATGCATACATGTTTCATTACTACTTTTCTCATGAAGAGTGGTATAGAAAAAGGTAATGAAACAATCTCCAGTAAAAACAAGCAAATAACAACAATTAAAATTCATTTTAAAAAGCAGCCTACAAGGTGGTCTAGTTCTAGAGAAGTTGTTTATCTTGTGGATGCTTATCTTAAGTAACACATTTTTAATTTTTGTTTAAGCAAACACAGGGTGAAAACAATTAGTATCTTCCCAAGGAGATAATTCCATAATTAGGACCCTACAATTGAACTATCTTCTTCTAGCCATCATAGAGTGAGAGAGACTGAGTAGTTGCATCACGATTACGATCTAAATCCTGATTGGCTCTAAAACCAAATCAAAATTTGGGAATCAGATGGAGGGGCTTCTTGAGCATTTGATAAATCTGCTGTTCCACTATTTTATTTGATCCTGATTCAGGTAATTTAAGACACAATAAGCAATCAGAGATGTTCGTTTTTCCTGAAATGTACTGAATAACAAAAATTGTACGACTGCAATATTTAAATAAGATGTTGGCTGCAATGTGGCAAAATGATAGTTTAGTTTAGTATGATTAAAGCATATGCACAAAGAAAATGTGTTCTATTAACAGCTCAAATTGATGTGTCTACAGATAATTATTAAAATCTTCTATAGCCAAAGTTTAGTGCTTAATCCATAAAATCCGCTGCTCTATGGAAGAAAGTGCACAGTTGGCATATACAAAAGGCATCTTTGATCCATCTTCTTGAGTCTAGAACAAAATGGAAGCAAGTTCCAAATGACTGCCATCAATCACCACAAAAGTTGGTATATTGAGATTATAAACCACACATGGTTGCTTAATGGACTCATTTTTCAGTGGTTGAAGTGCAGAGTCAGCCACTGCAGATCAGTGCCAAGTGGTACCCTTTTTAATCAGCAGTCAAAGTGGGTTTACATAATTAAGAATACTGTCATACAATAGTTACAGTAGCTGGAAAAGAACCAGCAAATCCAGATTTTCAAGAGTTGAGCTTGAAGAATAACTTCTGCCTTGTTTGAATCAGGTTTAATTTCCTCATCTGAGATAACATGCCAACAATCTCTTCAAAACCAAAATGATATTTGTTTTATTTAGTTTATATCATTTGAGAGTTTAAACAGGACTTGATCAAGCCTGTAATATCTGTGGTGCTTTTTCAAATGGGGAAATTCTGGTGGCAGTTCTATTTGCCAAAACATCGGTTGCATCTATGTTAGCAAATCTGATGCAGTTTACATAGATTTATAAAATGTTATCTCTTGGTACAGCCTTATTTACTGCCCTCCCCAGATTAATACAAGTGTGAGAATCAAGAAATATAGCCTATTGATCTATTAGATTCAGTAAGTCCTATGGATGATAGAAGGCCCCAGAAGAAAGAGATATGAACCAAATTTTTAGCTAGGATGATTTCAAAATTTACCAGAAATATTTGTAATCCTGCTGAACCGTTGCTAACTGTAAAATATGTTTTTCTAAAATATGCACCTGTATAGATTCATTTAAAGCAGGAAGAATGAAACTTGGAAAAGAGGAATTGAAAGTAATACACACAGGTGTTCATAGATAGTGACAGTTAGTGAGGTTGTGAAGCAAGTTATGTGGTTAGAAGAACAGTATAAAAGATAGGGTTCAAGATTGGCTCGGGGTTCTTTGATTTATAGCAGTTCTTGTAGGACTTGTTGTATCTCATTGGCCCTATGCATTAATATGTTAATGCAGTGTATTATTGCTATTATATCTTCTATATCTATTCATTTCTAATGTTCCAAATTATTAGAAATAATAAACCTCTCATCTTAAAGTAAGAATTTTTGCTTGTGTTGTTGCCTTTGTTTCCTATTGGAATTTTCCTATGACACAAGGCAGCTATAATAATTAACTACACTAGGCATGTTCATCAGAGGCACTAAATGAAGAATGCCTCTGTGAAATATAATTTATGAAAACCCATGCCAGATTATTCATTGCCTAGATCAAGAAGAGTTTTGTGAGGTGTTGGAGTTCCTGGACATCTAGTGACATGGGCTACAAGGACACAAAGTGGGCCACCAGCTGCAGAACTACTGGAAGAAAAGTTGTTCTACCCATTTCAAATATACAGAGACAACAATGAAATCATAATCCGTTATTATAAATTAAATTACAAATTATTATAAATTACAAGTCCAACAAGAAAAGGATAAGAGGAAAAAATTGCATCAGTTCTGGAAAGAGCAATATCCAGAATCAGAAATAACAGAACAGAAGCTTGCAGTCAATTTATAATACAGATTAAAGTATTCACAGAAGTAGAATTGGAAGAACTGCAAAAATCTACCCCACAGGGCAAAGAAATCAGAATCTTTGCCAGAATAGCTCAGACAGTAGACGCAAGCCAGGGGGAGTCTACAATAGAGGAAGCAACATAGTTATTGAATTGTTTTCATTCCCAAACCAGACACCCTCTCCTCTGCCTTCTCCACAGAAAGAACAAAGCCTTCTAACTAAAAAAAAGAAACAATAGGAATTGAAACAGAATAATTGATATATAGAACAGCACAAAAACACCAGAATAAGGTTGCCTTCACTGAAGTTTGTTCCAAAGAAACAACTACTGTGTTTCCCTGAAAATAAGACAGGGTCTGTTGACCCTCGAAACAAGTGATTGGCCTTATTTTTGGGGAGGTCTTATTATTTTTGAGATGCAGGAGGTGGTGAGCATGGTCATCTCATGGCTGCTGCTGTGTTGCTATATTTTCGGGGAGGGCTTATTTTAGTGCATGTGCTCAAAAGCCCAATTGGGCTTATTATCTAGGGAGATCTTGTTTTTGAGGAAACAGGGTAATAGCAATAGCAATGGCATTTAGACTTATATACAGCTTCACGGTGCTTCATAGCCCTCTCTAAGCAGTTTACAGAGTCAGCATAATACTTTTCCCAACAATCTGGGTCCTCATTTTACCGACCTCAGAAGGATGGAAGGCTGAGTCAACCTTGAGCTGGTGACAATCAAACTGCCAAACTGCTGCCAGCAGTCAACACAAGTAGCCTGCAGTAATGCATGTCAACCACTGTGCCACCACGGCTAGTACAAGTATTCAAATATATCAATACTGTAATGTGAAATATAAGCTCACTAGCTCACTATAAGACACAAACCAACTAATGTATAACACGGCTACAGTTATATAACTAGATACAAAATCAGCAATCTAGAAAACAGGTCAAAATGGAAGATCAGATTGAAAAATAACATGAGCATGCTTAGATCAGATGTAAGCAACTAGAACAGATGAAAGAAAAACCAAAGAACAAAAAACTAACAAGTAATCAAGAATAATCACCAAGAACAAGGAAAATCAAGGAAGCACTGGAAAGAATAAAGCAGCAAGTTAACAGCTATATTCAAGAAGATCAGCAGATACTAAGCTCAAATTGCACACTATAGGTAGAATCTCCAATTTCAGTCAAATCATAAATGTTTCTACCAATCCATCAATAATACAATAATACAATAGCAGAGTTGGAAGGGACCTTGTAGGTCTTCTAGTCCAACCCCCTGCGTGGGCAGGAACCTTATACCATTTCAGACAAATGGCTATCTAACCTCTTTTTAAAGGCTTCCAGGGTTGGGGCATTCACAACTTCTGGAGGCAAGCTGTTCCAGAGGTTAATTGTTCTAACTGTCAGGAAATTTCTCCTTAGTTCCAAGTTGCTTCTCTCCTTGATTAGTTTCCACCCGTTGCTTCTTGTCCTGCCCCCAGGTGCCTTGGAGAATAGTTTGGCTCCCTCTTCTTTGTGGCACCCTCTGAGATATCGGAACACTGCTATCATGTCTCCCCTGGTCCTTCTCTTCATCAAACTAGACATACCCAGCTCCTGCAGCCGTTCTTCATATGTTTTAGTCTCCAGTTCCCTAATCATCTTGGTTGCTCTTCTCTGCACTCTTTCCAGAGTCTCCACGTCTTTTCTACCTCGTGGCGACCAAAACTGTATGCAGTATTCCAAGTGTGGCCTTACCAAGGCACTATACAGTGGCATTAACACTTCACGTGATCTAGATTCTAACCCCCCGGTTTATGCAGCCTAGAACTGTGTTGGCTTTTTTGGCAGCTGCTGCACACTGCTGGCTCATATTCAAATGGTTGTCCACTAGGATTCCTAGATCCCTCTCACAGTTGCTACTATTGAGCAAGGTACCACCTATACTGTACTTGTGCAATTTGTTTTTCTTGCCTATATGTAGGACCTTACTTTTTTCACAATTGAATTTGGAGAGGCTGTAACATTTGACAATGTGCAGTTCTAGGACGAGCTATGGGACAACCCGAAAAAATACAATAAAAATGCAGCTTAGATAAAGGAGGTGGATAAGAATTTTTTTTTAAAGCTGAAATGAAAGAACTTGTAATAACAGCAGAAATGGTGGAGAAAAGAGCAAAGAAGATCAAGAATTAGTCAGCATCAGTTAAAAATGAACTGCATGGGTTTTGGTTAAAACATCTGACTGGTCTATATCCCTTCATTGCCAAACAGTTTAAGAACAGATTCCAAGGAGTTGTAAGCTGTTCAATTTGTTGATACAATCAACATGTTCAATATCCAACTTGTATCTTTGTGTTCTAGTTTTGAATACCATTATTCAACATTTTGCTTAATTCAGCATTCATAGCTTCAACCCTACCGTATAGTTGTGTGTCTGAAGATCAGTATGAAAGGCACAGTATATTTAAGCACTTTAACCATTGAAGATTCAGTGATTATTGTCATGTCCTTTAAACAAGAAGTTGTATACCAATTGGCTCAGCTGATTCTGAGAATAATTAGTGGCATTCATAATGGGGTTCATATGTTCTCCTTTCTGAACAATATGATAAATAAAAGTAATTTTCAGTCAAGTATCTATTGAAGATCTAGATGTCCTTGGATAAGATATACAAAATAATCAACCACATTTCCTAATGAATTTGTGGAGTAATTCAGGCACATGTGTTGTAGATGGGTGAGGCTGACCATAGGCAAAATTTAAAATAAAATAAATGTTGGCAACAACTTAACTATGCTTGCAAATTCAATAATATCATCACCACCACCACAATCATTTTAGCCATTGTCTATCCACTGCAAGATGAAGGCCTCTTTCACTTGTCCCCAGTCAATACAATCGTGAGCTTTCTTTTGCCAATTGGGTCCACAATACTTGCTCATGTCATTGTTGCTCCACCTTATTTTAGTTGTGGGTGCTTTTTATCAAGCGAGATCCATTCTATGACTGCCTTGTTCCACCTGCCATCAGTTCTTGGTATGTGACCATTTCCATTTCAATTCTTTTACTCTTTTGATGATACCTTATATTTTTATTTGTGCTCTAATCCATGTGTAGGTCTTTCTATCTTGTCTTTTAATGTTAAGCATGTATCTTTCCATGGCTCTTTATGCCACTTGTAGCCTTTTTTAATTGATTGGAAGGTTAGTATTCATGTTTTTCCAGGATATGTGAGAGTAGCTAGCACACACTGATTGAAAACTTTTCAGGCGTAAGGGGAGGTTTTTCTTGAAAATTGTGCTTAGTTTGCCGAATGCCTGCCAACCACATTTAACACATCGATCAATTTCTTTTATTGTATCACCTTCCACTGAGATCTGTTGGCCAGGGTATTTGTAGTGGTTTACTATGTCTAGTTCTTTTCCAGATATTTTTTTTTCTTTCTTTGGTGAATTTAATATACTTTGCTGTAAAGTTCTGTCCAGGCCCAGAATGTCTAGTTAGTATCCATGAACACAATTTCTTTCTCTTTGGAATCCAGAACATGAATTCATTATCTTCACTTTCTGTTGTCTTTTTATCCCCTTCAGACTTTTCTTCTTTATATGGTTGTTCATGTATGGGATGTATCCTCATCTTCTAACAATTTCAATCCATTGTTAAAATATAAATAGGTAGTGTTTGTTTGATTATTTATTTCTTTATTTACTTTCCTGCCATAAACAAGGCATACTTAATGCTCCTTCCTCCTCTTATTTTCCTCACAACAACAACCAAAAAACCCCAAAACACTGAGGTGAATTGGGCTGAGAGTGACTGGCACAAAGTCACTCAGCTGGCTTTCATGGCTAAAGCAGGATTAGATCTCATGGTCTCCCAGCCTCTAGTCTGGTGCCTTAACCACTAGATCCAACTGGCTTGCTGATGAACGCACATAATTAAATCTTTGTAGAAATGCTATTATTGCAGCCATTAGGTGACTTTTTCTTGAGTACTTTCTTATAATTTCTCACGGTAACTGCTGCATTTATATATGTCAAATCTATTGCAAATATGAATGTGTGCTTTGTAAATGTATTTTCTCACTTCTTGATATTAAATCATATCTGCTACTTTGCACCTTAGTTGATTCCCTAAATGCATTGATATATGCATCTGCAGAAACTTTAGAAACCTATAAGCTATATCCAGCTTTTAAATGCTCTCTACATGGGCCTCCCATTGAAGAGCACCCGGAGGCTCCAACTGGTCCAGAATGTGGCCGCTTGGGTAATTATGGGGGCGACGTGACGCTCCCATGTTACACCCCTCCTGCGCGAGCTACACTGGCTTCCGGTGGTTTTCCGGGTGCGATTCAAGGTGTTGGTTACTATCTTTAAAGCGCTTCATGGCTTAGGACCTGAGTACTTACGAGATCGCCTTCTGCCACCAAGAACCTCCCACCGACCAGTACGCTCCCATAGAGAGGGTCTCCTCATGGTGCCGTCAGCTAAACAATGTCAACTGGCGACACCCAGGAGGAGAGCCTTCTCCATGGGAGCACCTCTCCTCTGGAATGAATTGCCCCCGGAATTAAGAACTATCCCTGACATACGCACCTTCCGCCGTGCTCTCAAAATCTTTTTTTTCCAACAAACCGGGCTGGCATAAAAATGAATTTTTAAATACGAATTGTTATTAATTTTAATCGGGTTTTTTTTTTAATTTTTTTTTAAGAGAGGCCAAATTGTTTAATATACTTTTTAAACTGTTTTTTAACTTTTATTTATCTGTTTTACTTTGGTTGTGCACCGCGCTGAGTCCTTTGGGAGTAGGGCGGTATAAAAAACTAATAAACTTAAACCTAAACCTAATTGTTCCAACATAATGCTTATTGATGGAAGGAAGTATTTATCCAAAGTACCTTTAGTTTATGGGATAAGGTATACTTTTCTCCTGGTAAGTTTGAAAAAGAAACCACAAGCAGTGGAGTTCCTAAGCAGTGCAGTCAAAGATCATCCTCCTTGTCAAGCTTGATAGCATGTTTATAGGATGCAAAAATGTTCTTCCACATGTTTATGTCATCTGAATGTTTTTAGTGACTGTCAGTCAGTCAGTCAGTCAGTCATGTTTCTTTTTAAATTATGTATTCTTTTAAATAATATAAGTCTCCAGAGGTTTTTTTGGATTCAAGTTGCCTCAAAATCCAATATATAAACAAATATTAAAAAGAGTGAAGAAAATAAAGCTAGCCATGCTTATATAATATTACAGGATCTTACTTGACAATTATTCTTGTTTTCTTCACAGGTTCTTTATTCAGACTCTTGATTACATAATTGTTTTAGAAATGCTTTTCCTTTCAGTCTATTTTTGTACACTTTTCCCAAGTCTTTTCTCTTCTTGTCTGCCACACAGTCCTCTGAGACATGTAACATTGTCTATAGAACTAAAAAGAAACAGGCATAAATGTGCACTGTTAAAACAGTCATGTGATATTTATGCCCATTTTTAGTTTATAGGTGTATTCCAACATAAATGCTCCTGAATCATTTGCAAATAACCACACTAGCTGCTTCTCTAACTTAACTGATCAGCAAAAAACAGGAGCAATCTTTTTATTTATTATTTATTTATTTTATTATATTTCTATACCGCCCTCTCTCCTCAATGGGACTCAGGGCGGTGCACAGGAATAATAAAAACAGCAGTCATTCCCACAAGATAGACCAGACAAAAAAACAAATGCCATATAAGTCTGGACTACACTAACAGAATCTTGGGATGCTGAATGTGTCTCTCTCCCCCCGCCACGCCCCACACTTTATCTTCATGTGAATTAGGGGCTTGTTTGAGATTTTTTTCAAATTAGTTTCTTGGAAGAGGCTTACACACCACTTATCTGGCTATTGCCTTGGTAGTGGCTCTTCCTCTCAAGCCTTCAAAGATATTCAGTATGCCCTCCACAAATCTAGCCTTTCTTAAATTAAATTTCATAATAATGAATCTCAATATTGTTATAGCACTCCGAAATTTTTACACAACACAATGATAAGGCAGAGAGGTGTCCAAGAGATTTCAACAGTAAACCTTATAACAACTTGGGTCTTGTTGTACCATCCAGTTTTTTAGACATCAAGTCCTACAATCCATACCCATCATGGCTGTATCTTCCATCTTTGAAAACTAAAAGGAGGTGATCAAATCCAAAATCAGCTCAAACTCTTTTTGATATCTTCCATATGCTTTACCACTGTTAGTGGTAGCAGGAGCACGGCAAGATCTCACTTGCCATCATCAGGCAGGCTTCTGTCACAGACAGAAGCCTGCCTGATGATGGCAAGTGAGATCTTGCCGAAACGTTGCAATAACATCTCCATGCTATATACACGGGAAAATCCCCGAAGCCAGCAATGCCAGCATACCTACACCTGTGAAAATCTACGAAAACATTATGTATGTATGTATGTATGTATGTATGTATGTATGTATGTATGTATGTATGTATGTAATTGTTTCACAACAACCTGTTATTAGGCCCCAATTAAGGGAGGAGACATACTGTTTCCTTTCCTGCCTTTCGGCTCATCACCAGAGACCATCTAGACAGCAAGCCAAGAATTACGTTGTATAATTTTTTTTTAGATATGTGTGTTAGTTTTATGAGCTGATCAATAAATTAAATTAGAGAGAGACCAGGATAGATCTATTTAATTTATTGATCAGCTCATAAAACTAACACACATATCTAAAAAAAAAATTACACAACGTAATTTCATGGTTCTCTGTCTAGATGGTCTCTGGTGATGAGCTGAAAGGCAGAGAGGGAAACAGTATGTCTCTTACCTTAATGGGGCCCTAATAGGAAGTTGTGAAAACAATTATCTATACTAAATACTCCTGTCTTAGCTGATGCAATGGGTAGAGCCTGGTTAGGCTGTAGTGCTAGGCTTCTGCCTTGGATGCATTGCAGCCCCGGTTCGAATCCCAGTGGGGTGTGGCCAACTGATGAGAGCTAATAAGCTCGAAATAGCTCTATCTTGGTCTCTCAAATTTAAATTTATTGATCAGCTCATAAAACTAACACACATATCTAAAAAAAATTTACACAACGTAATTTCATGGTTCTCTGTCTAGATGGTCTCTGGTGATGAGCCAAAAGGCAGAGAGGGAAACAGTATCTCTCCTCCCTTAATGGGGCCCTAACAGGAAGTTGTGAAAACAATTATCTATCTATCTATCTATCTATCTATCTATCTATCTATCTATCTATCTATCTATCTATCTATCTATCTGTCTATATGTGTCTGTGTGTGTGTTAGTTTTATGAGCTGATCAATAAATTAAATGAGAGAGACCAGGATAGATCTATTTCGAGCTTATTAACTCTCATCAGCTGGCCATACCCTTTACTGGGATTCGAACATATCTAAAAAATATATATTACACAACGTAATTCTTGACTTGCTGTCTAGATGGTCTCTGGTGATGAGCCAAAAGGCAGGAAAGAAAACAGTATGTCTCCTCCCTTAATTGGGGCCCTAACAGGAAGTTGTGAAAACTATATATACATCAGCCAATTTACAGGACTCTTAAATGAGAGTCTAATTATCACAGCTCCTGTTCAGGGTCCCTTTAAGGGGAGGAGACTTAACGTCATCCCTCTCTGCCCTTCGACTCATCCTAGAGATCATCCAGACAGAGAACCTAATTAGATTACTGCTGTGTGACATTTTTTAGATATGTGTTAGATTTTTAAGGGCTGAAAATAAAGAGACCAGGATGGATCCATTTCAGGCTTATTAGCCTTCTTCAGCTGGCCATACTCCTTCTACTGGGATTTGAACCGGTGCTTTCCAGCATTTGAGACAAGGCTCTCTATGCCTTGAGCTATCCGGTATCCCTGATACATCTCTAGGTTGAGTCGAAGGCCAGAAAGGGATGACGTTAAGTCTCCTCCCCTTAAAGCAGTGCTTCTCAAATAGTGGGGTGTGCCCCCCAGAGGGGGCGCGAGGCTCCGTAAAGGGGGGCGCGTTTGACCTCGGCAAACACTGTCATAACAAGCCAAGCCCCGTGTTTATGTCTCTGTGACTGCGCATGCTCCTCCCTTTCGAGGAGAACAGACCCGATTGGATAGACATGATGCTCTATCCTGATTAGCCAAACCCGCCCGTGTGACTTTTAGACCCGGATGATACTATTTAAGTCGCACGGGGGGCGCGAAATGTTTTCTTCTTCCTAGGGGGGCATGACAGAAAATAATTGAGAAGCACTGCCTTAAAGGGACCTCTGAACAGGAGCTGTGATAATATTCTCTCATTTAAGAGTCCTGTAAATTGGCTGATGTACATATCTAAACACACATATCTAACACACATATCTAAAATATTATACAACGTAATTCTTGGCTTGCTGTTTGGATGGTCTCTAGCGATGAGCCGATGAGCAGTAAGGGAAACAGTATGTCTCCTTCCTTTAATTGGGGCCTAATAATAACAGGTTGTTGTGAAACAATTACATATACTAATATACCCTGTCTAAGCTGATGTAATAGGGGAACTGGTTTGGCTTAAGTGTGAGGTTCCTCGCCTTGCATGCAACATAGCCCCGGTTCGAATCCCAGTAAGGGGTATGGCCAGCTGATGAGAGCTAATAAGCTCGAAATAGATCTATCCTGGTCTCTTCTAATTAATTTATTGATCAGCTCATAAAACTAACACACACACACACACACACACACACACACACATATATATGAGAGATAATGATCACAGCTCCTGTTAAGAGGTCCCTTTAAGGGGAGGAGACTCAACGTCATCCCTCTCTGCCCTTCGACTCATCCTAGAGATCATCCAGACAGAGAACCTAATTAGATTACTGCTGTGTGACATTTTTTAGATATGTGTTAGATTTTTAAGGGCTGAAAATAAAGAGACCAGGATGGATCCATTTCAGGCTTATTAGCCTTCTTCAGCTGGCCATACTCCTTCTACTGGGATTTGAACTGGTTCTTTCCAGCATATGAGACAGGCTTCTCTATGCCTTGAGCTATCCAGTATCCCTGATATATCAGCCAATTTACAGGACTCTTAAATGAGAGATAATTATCACAGCTCCTGTTAAGAGGTCCCTTTAAGGGGAGGAGACTCAACGTCATCCCTCTCTGCACTTCGACTCATCCTAGAGATCATCCAGACAGAGAACCTAATTAGATTACTGCTGTGTGACATTTTTTAGATATGTGTTAGAATTTTTTAAGGGCTGAAAATAAAGAGACCAGGATGGATCCATTTCAGGCTTGTTAGCTTTCTTCAGCTGGCCATACTCCTTCTACTGGGATTTGAACTGGTGCTTTCCAGCATATGAGACAGGCTTCTCTATGCCTTGAGCTATCCAGTATCCCTGATATATCAGCCAATTTACAGGACTCTTAAATGAGAGATAATGATCACAGCTCCTGTTAAGAGGTCCCTTTAAGGGGAGGAGACTCAACGTCATCCCTCTCTGCCCTTCGACTCATCCTAGAGATCATCCAGACAGAGAACCTAATTAGATTACTGCTGTGTGACATTTTTTAGATATGTGTTAGAATTTTTTAAGGGCTGAAAATAAAGAGACCAGGATGGATCCATTTCAGGCTTGTTAGCCTTCTTCAGCTGGCCATACTCCTTCTACTGGGATTTGAACTGGTTCTTTCCAGCATATGAGACAGGCTTCTCTATGCCTTGAGCTATCCAGTATCCCTGATATATCAGCCAATTTACAGGACTCTTAAATGAGAGATAATTATCACAGCTCCTGTTAAGAGGTCCCTTTAAGGGGAGGAGACTCAACGTCATCCCTCTCTGCCCTTCGACTCAACCCAGAGATCATCCAGACAGAGAACCAAATTAGATTACTGCTGTGTGACATTTTTTAGATATGTGTTAGAATTTTAAGGGCTGAAAATAAAGAGACCAGGATGGATCCATTTCAGGCTTATTAGCCTTCTTCAGCTGGCCATACTCCTTCTACTGGGATTTGAACCGGTGCTTTCCAGCATTTGAGACAAGGCTCTCTATGCCTTGAGCTATCCGGTATCCCTGATACATCAGCCAATTTACAGGACTCTTAAATGAGAGACTAATTATCACAGCTCCTGTTCAGGGTCCCTTTAAGGGGAGGAGACTTAAGAGGGATGACGTTAAGTCTCCTCCCCTTAAAGGGACCCTGAACAGGAGCTGTGATAATTAGTCTCTCATATATATATATATATATATATATAAAATCTGTAAAATCTTTCATCTGTCTGTTTAAGGCACAATTTTGGATACGTGGTATAAAAAACAATGTGCTGTGTTTTGCAGGATTTGAACTTCACGGTACTTTTCTAAAATCAGACACATTTAACTATTCCTGAGATAAGCAAAGGATGCAGTAAGGATGCATTAGCAAACAAAAACACTAATTTGTTGCTGTCCTTTAACCTTTTTAGATACTCATAACTGACTTTAAAAGTATTTTTTCTTTCTTTGAGATAATGATTGAGTCATTTTGAATCTCATTAAACAATTTATAGTTTTTATACTTAGTTGAAATATTACATCAAAGAAAAACCAGTAGATCAAAAGCTTGTGCCAATGAGTAAGAAGAATATCGCATGGCGAAGTTTAATGTTTCCACTGTGAATTCTGGCTTTGACTAAGAAACTCAAATTGTAGTTAGTCTTCTCAGCACATATTGAGGCTTATGTTGTATCGGCATTTCCACATTTCATTTTTTCTTAGTATTATTAAACAATCCTAATATAGAATATTCTGTGCATATCCATAACATATATATTTTAAGATGTTGTGCAGCTGGTGGTATTTTGTGATAATGCACTCAGTAATAGGATAGATAAGCTAGTGTGAGGTATTAGTTAGGATGTCAGATTTTGTGATATTTTATAATATTTGTTATTGATCATTACATAGTAGTGTATGATATGTAAATAAATCATGGGATATTGATAATATATAATTATATATTGATAATATATTATTTTTTCTTAGTTTGTTAGGGGAGCTTTTGTAACTAATCTTTTCCTTTTTCCCCCCCTTTAAGTTTAAAGATTATTTTGTTAATTGTGTGGGAGGTTTGTGGTATATTTAGATGTTTTTCCAGCTGAGGGGAATAATATGAACATAAAATGTATTAACCATCAGTCAGTTGCAAAAAGCAGCTTTCGTTTGAAGAGCTTACATCCTGCAATGATAACTTCATCACATCAAACAATAATATCTGGCCATCCCAGGATTTATCGATAGCTGGATAAAAATCCATCTAGATGATTTCTGATAGAATGGCTGGTGTGTGTGAAAGAAGGATACTATTTCTATGCATCCTTCCATCCCGCACTATCCTATCAGAACCTATCCTTCCATCCTTCCCCCCCACTATCCAGTCTCAACTGTCAGTACTATCTTTTCATTACCCTACCATTAGAACTGTTGAAGCTGCTTGGAGGAGAAGCGAAACATTTTCTTCTTTCTCAAGGAAAAAAAAACCCAATCTAGCTGCCTTTTGAAAAAAGCACCTTTGAGATAATTGTTCATTTATTTCAACAATATATTTATCTCTTGACTATTAATTGATAAGGTCATTAATATTGCATGAATATTGCATGAATACATCCTCACGGCCGATCCGCTCCCACAGAGAGGGACTTCTCCGGGTGCCGTCCACTAGACTCTGTCAGCGGGCGACTCCCAGGGGAAGGGCTCTCTCTGTGGCGGGCCCGGCCCTCTGGAACGACCTTCCCCCCGATATCAGGATGACCACTGACCTCCGCTCCTTCCGTCTCAAGCTAAAAACACACTTCTTCTGTCTGGCCGGCCTAGGATAGTCTCTCTGTCTTTGGGGTTTTTTAATGGGGTAGCACATTTTTAGCGAATTTTTAGCACAGGGTTGGTTTAATTGTTTTTTATGAAATGTATGTATTTTTTTGACTGTTTTTATTCTGCCTGTGCACCGCCCCGGGTCCCTGTGGGGAGAGGGTGCGGTTTAAAAATAAAATTATTATTATTATTATTATGAAAAAGGTTTTCCAGAGAGTAAAAATTATCCAGGCATTTGTGTTTGAAAAACAACTTATTATTTTAAAACCTTGCTCTTCTCTCACATTATTGTAGGTTTAATTCTGGGGGAACAAAAGAATCAAACAAGATATTGAAAGATTAGATTGAGTATAATATATCTGTATCTTGTTTAGCGTTTTATAGATTCCTATATTTTGGTTTCTGGATCTATGAAGTATGTTTCAAATCCTTTGGGAATATAGAAAATCTGTGTGGTATAATCTGTTTTCACCCCAGTTGTTGACAGGGAAAAGAGAATTTTTCTTTCTCTTCCTTCTCTTGACGTAAGAGAGCTAGTTGGCAAATTCAAAACTTCATTCCTTTGCAGGAGGAAACGCTTCTCTAGAATTTTAGAAGCATAACAAAGAAATTTTATAGTGATCCAAAACTAATGTTTAATACAATAACAGTCCATTAGCTGGCTGAAAGCTCAGCATCTTATACCCTTTTATAAAAAGAAAGAACAAACAATTAGCTGTTCATCCATTCTATAGAAAGTGGGGGGGGGGGACAATTAGTCCTTAAAATGATTCCCCACTGTTGAGAGAGATTATTACTCACCAGTCCATGACTGGGAGAAACTTAACCTGCATACACTTTCTGTTTCCTATTCTGTCCTATCTCTATTGTGACTGCTCCAAGTCACTGCCAAATGAATAAAACAAGCATGGGTAGTTCCTCCTATGCATCTGACAAATGGGCAGATTTTTTCAGGATACCGAGCTAGAATTTGTATTAATTGATGAATAGATTTTTATGATCTTACAGAATTTAAGTGAAGTGCCAGGGATTGTATCAGATGCACAGCAGCAAAACATTTAAGTTCATGGTTTTTTTCTGGCTTTCCCCCTACAGCTGGCCTTGAATGGCTATGTTGTTTCCATTCTAGGCAGAGTTACTTATCAGTCAACTACCCTGTATTTCTTGTTGTTCCCTTTCTCACTGAGAGTGTCACTTTAGGGTAGTTTATTCTGAATATAAACATATGCATGAGATGTACATTTAAAGCATAAAATAAGACAAGATGGTCCTCACCAATGAATCAGATTTATACTTGTTCGCTAAAGTATCGAGTTGGAAATGGAAGTGTTTATTTTGACCTTTAATACTGTTCATAAGACCAAGACCATCTCTTTTCTGTCTTCCACTACTTGAAACCTTTTGTCATCTAAAAGCCATGTTTAATTCCAAATAAAACAAAGCAACGGAATGCAGAGAAAAGCAGTGTTGCCACTATTTATTGACAAAGTAATTAATATAGCTAAAACAAAGAGCATGCCTTTAGCAAACACACATGTCTGATTTGCTCAATCTACTGGGATAATATTCAGTAATATAGGCAGAAAATGTTTAATAGCACTGATGGTACAGGGAATGAAATTTTCCAGAGTAAAAAAGATATGGAGGCGCTATTAATGAGAGTAATCCAATGAGACAAAAATTGTGTGTTTCCAAGTTGGCTACATTTCTCAGCAAATATTCACCTCATTTAACATCAGAGATTAAATGGGCACAGTTTTATAAAAGCAGCTAATGCTGATAGAATAGATTGGAAGGAAGAAGGAGGTTAAATTTGAAAAACATTTTGTGATTCTTTTATGGATGTTTTTTTCCCCTACAGATCGAATTGTCATGCAAGTTGTTCACTAAGAAGGATATAGATGGCGCTTATGTCCCTTGAGCATCCTTCTCAGTAGAACAGGCATAAAGCTTATGTTTTCAAAGGTGAAGAGTTAGTGCAGTTTTTTTGGCCTTTCCTATGACCTCAAGGCAGCACTGCAGGCACATGAAGGCAGACACAGTAGGTCAGTTTACATTAATGTTCCATGGTAACAGTTCAACAGGCATAAAAGAGTCTAACCATGATTCATCAAGAGTCCATGGATCTTAGCTGATAACAATCTGTCATGCTGTGCAGCTACGAAAATAGATATGGGCCCAGCATTAAACAGCTAATAAAAACAACATTCTCTGTAGGAAACTCGTTCTTCAAGGATTTAACTTTTAATAGCAAAAGAAAACAAGCAGAAGCAAAAAAGTAAATGAAGATAATGATGGGGAAGTCTTTAGAGAAATAATAGACTTGATATTCTGTTTCATTAAGCAATTCTTCTTATTAAAAAAATACTTACTGACTGCACTTATATTCCATTTTCACATGAAACTTCCAGCAGTCAAGAACTATATAATTGATAACGCCTTAGAGATGCCACAGCATCAGATACTTTTTTCATTCTGATTTGAATGGATTTGTGAATAACCCACAATATTACAAAAGTTCTTATTCCCTTATTATTAATTCATGGATTAATGTTTTACATTGCCTGGCCTCCAGTGACTTTGGAAAGTGGTGACAATCTTTTTGCCCATGACACTTGTAAGAGAAATTTCTCAAAACATTCTTTAATAATGGGGATCAGACACACTTTTACACTGAGGTACAACTTGTTTATTAATGGTACCAGAGGGAGCTAAGGAAAGGCAGCCACAAAAGGGTGGCAACAGTAGGAGGAGCCCCAGGAAAATTCTTGGAAACAAACTGAGAATATATGTAAGATAATGGCAAATTGGCCTAAATTGTATCTGGATCATAGTCTTATGTATTTGTACTTTCAAGAAGGGTGAAATGTCCATAGCAAATCTGAAATGGAAGGAGAATTTGAGAATGTCTCTGCAAGACTTGCAGGGGTATTAGGTGGAATAAGGTTTGCTGGTTCAAATGCTTCTTTGAATTTATTTATAATAAATTTTATTTACAAACATGTAAAATACACTCACACAAAACTTAGACATACACTACATTTACAATATACAATACGAATAGGAACTTCCTGTTCTTTCTCATAGCAATTGTCGATCAAAGCCGCTCATCTTATATTGTTTCCCCTTCTCTTATATTTCATTTGGATTTCACCATTCTAAACCTTCTTATTTTACTCATAACTACTGTTTTTAAGTTTTGCTGTATTCCTTCATTAGTTCTTGTTTCTTTCCTCCATCCACCTATACCATTTATCCCATATCTGATAGAATTCTGATTCTTCTTTTCCCTGGATTTCTTTAGTTAATTTGTCCATTTCAACGCAATCCATAACATTTCTTATTATTTCATCTTCACTTGGAATTAGTTTATTTTTCCATTTCTGGGCAAGGCCATCCTTGCCGCCATAATTATATGTATTATTAAATACTGGATTTCTTTTTTATATTTTGCAGACACTATTCCTAATAGGAAGACTTCAGGTTTCCATTCTATTTTAACTCCTGTTATTGGTTCAAATGCTTTCTATGAAGTCATCTGCAAGAAGGATGATGTTGAGCTTGTTATGATTGCCTCCGTCACAAGGCACAGTGGTGTCCAGGTTGGGATTGCTACTGCCAAGAGTAAGGGCAATGGGATCACCTATGTGCTTTAAACATAAGCAATAGCCTAAAAGGCCATCTGGTACACTCAAGTGAATTTTTGAAGTGCTGTCCACATAAACATTTGAGTTCATTTCGAGAACTAGGATGCCACAATGTATCAGCATAGAATATGTGCGGATCCAAGCAGTGTTGCCTTTTGCAACTGACAGGTCAAAATTTTGTCATTCACCTTGGAGAAGGAAGTGAACCAGAACAAAACTGTGCCACCCACCAAAAATTCCCTATTGGCCCAAAAGAATACCATGGGTATCAAAAGCCACTGAGAGGCTAAAAAGAGCAAGGATGGATATACCATCTCTTTCCCACTCCTGCTAGAGATCATATAAGAGGGCAATTTTTATTCTGTATCAGGGTCTGACTCCTGGGTGAAAAGGGTCCAGATAATGTACTTCATCCAGGATCCTCTGGAGTATCAGAGCCATCACTTCCTCAACTACAAAAAGAAGGTGGGAAACTGGATAAAAATTGTCCAGAATGGTGAGGTCCAGGAATGACTTCAAGGGAACAATCAGCCTCTCTTACAATCTATAAAACCATAACCCATACCATCAAACAAAGCAATATATAAAGAAACCACACAAAATCAGTACCAAGAATGATGTGATGCCCAGAGACACTGCTACTTTATTGAATACCACCATTTCCTCTCCAGCCAGCACACTCACTGCTGATCCCAAATTTGGATTAGTGAACAGGTCCTTTTGGTCTCATGTTTTCTTTAACCTGAAATTAGTTCACCAGAGTCTTAGGCAGAGGGGTTTTTCACACCTGCTGAACTTTCTTCATGGTAAGTGGATTGAGTCATAATTCCTCCCTTCACATATTCTACAGTGAATGCTAAAAAAATCTGCTATTCTTTCTTTTTTTCATTTTAGAGCTTATCAGCATATTTTGCGTACCTTGCTGTATTTCTAAACCTAATCTGAAGTAGGCATCATGTAATAATATGTGATTCGCATTTTAGATTCACATTTTTATTAGTATCCACTGGAATACCTGGTTCAACTTGAGTTGAACCAGAGTTTAGTCTTGCATACAGGATCAGCATAGTCCAATGTATGTGGATCAGTATTTCTTTCAGGCCACATCATTTTAATTAAAACCTGTACAAAAATAGCAGACTTGAAAATGTACCTCTAGACACTCACATTCACCAACACAAAGTTCTCATGGATAATGGAGAATTTCCTAAATAAAATTGCCCTATTTTCTTCATGTGATTAGATCAGCATTGAAAGAGCAAGTTGTTTTGGATATTGGCAGTGTTGTCATTAGGCTACAGAGTTGACTTCCAATAGAGATGAAAAGCAGTAATTCACATATCATGCAGGAGTCAGGACTGCAGTTTCAAAATGTCTTTTACTTCTCAGCCAGATATCACAGCTTCTATCTGTCTGCTTATCCTCTTCACATTTTGATATTTACTCTGCATTAGACTGAATTGATTATAACAGTAACTGCCAGACTGTGTACTGGCCCCCTGAATGGGACTGAATAGCCAGGCCTCGGAAGAGGTTATTCACTCAATCTCTGAATAAATCATTGCTTTAGGCCAATTTTCTAAGCAGGTGGCATGCTTAAAACAGTGATTTAAGCAGAAACATTTAGCAGGAATATAGGCACCTATTTGCATGCAAAAAGTCCCTAGGTCAATCTGTGGCATATTGAGCTAGGCTCAGAAGCCCTTATCTAAATGCTACAGTCAAGGCAATATGAGTTAGATGGATCAGTGATCTGATTTAATATCAGGTACCTTCCTTGTGGGTTTGAGTCTTATAGATAGTGCTTATTCTTTAATGGCCTAAAATATGTATTTTCAGACAGAAGATTGAAGTGTATTTCCAGTTCTAATTTAGAAAGCAAGCATTCTTCACTATTACAAGTTTGGAAAACATTTATTTTAAAAAATGAAATGGAAAGGATTTTTTTCTCAGTAATGAGTATGTAGTGGAGGGAATGCATAACTGATTTTTTAAAATGAAATCCCTGCTTCTTCTTTCCAGTTTCAGAATCTTGTGTTGGGAGCAGCATTATTTCCATCCATTATATCTGGTAGTTTCACTTGTGATAATGGATATAGGATGGAACAGAAAGTGTCACAGATTACCTGAGGCATTGCTACAGATGAATGAGATAGTCCCCCTCTTGTAATTTGTTTTTAAATGTTATGTTTTCACATTCATTTAGCTATTGTCCTGTTTCGTCATTCCTCTGTTTTAGATTATTTATTCAGTGAAGTGTAAGAAAAAAGAGAAACAAAGGAAGATGTGATTTCTCATAACAATGGCCTGCCATTTCATGAGTGTTCTATCATTTTTATCCCAGATCTATAAAGGCCATATTCTTTTCCTTTCTATAACAGATGAGTGTTCAGAGTTATTTTCTGCAACATAAAAGAATAGCAAAAGAATATATTATCTTTTTTCCAACACATTGTAATTTTATTTATTTTTTCTTACATGAAAATAAGTTTTAGCCTAAATATGGAACTTGCTGAGCACACATAGAACAGATTAGCCTGACTCCTCTAAGGTATGTAGATTTTGCTCATGCTTTGATTTCTTTTTATTGCCTTTTCACCTTCGTAATTATAATACAACATCTGCTCGGTCACTGGTCACCAACCCTTATTTGCTGATGCCATCCCACTATGGCACGACCATTCATGTGTGATAGCAGTAGCCAATCGGGAAAGATCTTGCTGCGAGAGGTTAGGTTGGGCACACAAGGAATAGCTCTGGGGGCAAAATGTTGCAAAACAAAAGGCTGCATTAGCCTCTTGCCAGAACGCTGAAGGCAGCATTTAATTAATACCATCATTTACATAAGCATCTTTATCTAGCTTGGATACTCAGGCTGATAATAATTGCTTGTACTTGTATTTTACTTGGCAGTTGAATAGAAATTGTGATGAGATCACCCAAGGGGTGGGGTGGGGGGGACAGCTATTAGAGAACTAAACAAAAAGAATTCTGCAGTAAGTTTATTTATTTATTTTAATTGCCAAAGAAGCAGAAATGAAATGTTTCAGTTGTGTGATACTGTAAAGACTTTAAACACAAATTTTATTTTAACGTTGTACAGTTTATGTGGAAAAGTTTATCTGTGCTATGGGAACAATAAATTTGTTTTCTTTTGAATTACAATATTGTTTACGTAAAATATAATTATTGTTCATGGTCAATCATGTAATGCATTGTGAAACATTGACATTGAAAGGAGAATCTAATTCTGGTTAACTTTTATTAAAGCAAATGGTATGAACAATTCAGCATTTCAAATGATGTGCTTGTACTCACTAAGCCTTTTTAATGACTTTTTGTTTATTAGGATACTGTATAGAACCATGATGGCGAACCTATGGCACGTGTGCCACAGGTGGCATGCAATGCCTTCCCTGTGGGCATGCAGCCATCACTCTAGTTCAGCTCCACTGCGCATGTGCATGCGCCTCCCACCAGCCAGCTGGTCATTGGGTCTCTGCCACACATACGTGGGTGGTAGGGTACATGCGAGGGCCCACGTACACTGGAGAATGTTTTTAGCACAAGCGAAACTTATAGAAAAGACATCTACTCAAACTAAAGATGGAAACAATTCCTGGTGCAAAAAAACTGGCAGAGTAATTTTTAAACCAATTCTTAAGGGAATACAGACAGCTGCTAGACAGCATTTGGTTCAGGAAGGTACAGATATTTCACACTATCAGAGACCAGTGCTGGAAGTAGGTTGATGAGTGATGTGTCAATCGGGAGATGAAAGGGAGACAAAAATGTTGTGAAAAAGGTTCACGCTAAAATGTGAAAAATATGTGACATACTGGTGTTTCCGTGTTAGTGCTACCAGCTTCTAAGACCAGAAATTAGATTTTGAACAAAGTAGATATAGTGAGTATAACTGAAACTTGCTCTAATGGATAAAATTAATGGCTTACAGTCATTCCTAGATGCAAGAAGACAAGGGTAGGGCCATTTGGGAAGGTTTCACTCTTTATATCAAGTAAAATATCTAACATACTAGAAAAAAATGACAAAAAATAACGCTGTATTTGTTCGTAAAATCACTATCTGACCACAGCATTCTTTGTAAAATCACTACAGTAATTAGACCATAGTGTCCATTGGTTGTAAAGGTTCCAATATAGGCTTCATCCAGAGGTTGTATTCAGCTGGTTCTCTCTGGTTCGGGTGAACTGATAGCAGCGGCTGTGGGAGGCTCTGCCCACCCACCCCAAATTAATGTGTGACCTGCGCATGTGCAGTAGGCGGTGCACATGCGCAGATGCTCATTATACACGCACGCTCACATTTATGAACCGGTAAGGAAGGTAAGTGAATCCCTCTGCTGGCTTCATCCCTCATATATGTAGGTGCAGTATCATCAGGGGTGAAATTCAGCTGGTTTTGTCAGGTTCTGGACAACCGGTAGTGGAAATTTTGAATAGTTCAGAGAACTGGCAAATACCACCTCTGACTGGCCCCAGAGTGGGGTTGGAATGGAGATTTTGCAGTATCCTTCCCCTAGGAGTGAGGAGGGAATGGAGGTTTTGCCATATCCTTCTCCTGCCATGCACACCAAACCATGCCCACAGAACTAGTAGTAAAAATATTTGAATTTCACCACTGGGCAGAATATGCTCCAGAATATTGTAGTAATAAATTCCAAATGTGACAAGAGCTTTAAAACGATCTCTTGAATTAAGTGAATGTTGAACCAAATGATGGATATAAATTAAATTTTTGTATATAATTTTATCATGAATTTTGATTACTGTAGTAAAAACTAATAAAAATTAAACTTAAAAAAGAATAGTAAGAAAAAATGCAAGTAAAAAAGAAAAAAGAACAGAAAGTATATTATGAAGAAAAAGAAAAAAATACATAGATGATTTCCAACTTTCATTACAACAAATATAAACAAATTTAGTAATCTTTCATCCCTATAAGGTTGCAAGCAAATATATCTTCATCCCATATCTTATCCCCTTATAAGCAAATCCAATAAACATCAACTTTTCAATTTTTGTTTTCAGCAGAAAGTCTGTAAAGAGTTGCCAGTACTTTGCAAAAAAAAAAAGTGTTATTTCAACTACCACTGTGACCGAATAAACCAGCTTTATATTCCTTTCTTTTACTTCTAAGTCTTAATCTTTAGTCCATTGAAGTATTGTAGGATTTGGTTTCTCTTCAGTTCTTCTTTATCCTATTACTCAGATTTCTTCAAGGGTTTAACAAGACACTTCTCTAGATCCAATAAGAAAACATTTCATCTGTATTTCCCCTTTAGTCTTTAAAACTTCAGCCAGTTTTTTTGTATATCCAGTAATGCATACTTTTCTAAAGCATTCTCTTGATCTGTTATTTGTGGTTGCACTTTGAGTACAGTACTTTCTCTGTCTTGTCAAACAAAATTTGCTCCACATCTGTTATTCCCTCGTTAACATCTTTTGGACATAATCTGTCCATATAAATCAGATATCATTGTTGACACTATTGATAGTGTAGTTATTAATTTCTGACTCCATTTTTCAAAGATCTTTCTTAATATTTCTGATATAACATTTTGGTTCATTTTGTAAGTCTTAGTTAACCAACACCAAAAGCAGACTTTAATCTTAGACTTAGAATGCTGAAGATTTTTTTTTTTTTTAGAATGCTGAAGATTTTTTTTTTAGTCAGAAAATCCATGATTCAAATCCCTACCATCTCTCTTTTAAGAAGCACAAAGGGTAGAAGCATTTTAAAATCTCCAGAGAACTAGTAAAAACTAAATTAGGCAAAATAGAAAGTGTAGAATAGAGAATACTGTATCATAGGCCAGAATAATTGGAATTTTGAAAGCAACCATGGCCAGTTCCATATAACTATAAATAATTATATAGCTAATGCAGAATATCTTCTCATAAAAGAATAGCTGCTACAATCATAAAATGCTTATTGAAAACTGTCATTGGGAACAAACCTCTTAAGACATAGTTTTTGATTACTGGTACCCAGTTTTATGAATGATGACTGAAATGGGATGAAGAAGGCTGTTATGTAGACTATAAGAAGAATGGTAGATAAAGCCTAGGTCATGCTTGATTTTTGGACATGTCCATGCTATTTCCTTGGCAGCATTATAGGAGTAATTTGTCATTGCTTTTTCCAGGACTTTCTTTTTTCTTTCTTTATTATTATTTATTAAACAAATGTATATATGCATTTTTTCTTGTTACTTCCCAGTCTAATCTTCATCCCTAGCATTTTTTAATGTTTTCCTGCCTAAGTACTGATCATATTTGATGTATATAGAGATCCTCAATCATCCAGGTTATAGTTGTTCCAAAGGTTCTTTTTTTCAAGAGGCAACTAGACTTTCTTGTTTTTCTTCAAAGACATTTCACTTCTCATCCAAGAAGCTTCTTCAGCTCTGACTGGATAGTGGGGAATGGAAGGATTTATATTCTTTGTAGACAGCCAGTCACTTGCATTCTTTTAGGGATTCATTGGGGCCACTTGGAGGTTTATCTGTGTCCTCAGGGTTACCTAAGTAGTGGAAATTAGTGTGGAGCCCTTTTGGAACTGCTGAAAAGACTGTTGTAGACTGGAGATAGATGATGTCATATCTATCCATCCACCTTTGGGATGATCAGGTTTGACTCTTTATCCTTTCTGAGGTTAGCCTAGTAAGGCAGGTATGATTCTAGATGTAGATGAATAGACATCAGTTTTCTAAATTGAACTGAGTATAAAGTATAGGGATTATTTAAACAAACTGAACTCCACCTTCTAGTCTCTTAGGTGTTCTCTATAATTTTGGTTTACCTTTGTCTTTCTGTGGACAACTGTACACTTAAACAAAGCAGTATGTTTTAGCTAATCACAATTTTCACTTTATAAGAAATTCCTATGGAGCTTATGCAGTATGAAACGCAGAAAGATTCTTATAAACAGGATGGTAAAGATTGCTTGCAACATGGTGGTTTCTATTATAAACAATCATTATAAACAAACAAAAAAATAAATAAAGTGTGGTGATTCGGGGAATCTGAAGAAGATCTCCTGCAGTGTAATGATTAAGATGCTAGACTAGCATCTGCTGAAGTAAGGAAACACAAGTTCTACTCCATCTATCACCATGAAATGACTTTGGACTAATCACTGTCTTTAAATCCAACTTAACTCAAAGGACTGTCCTGGTCAATGATCATCATTGTGGAAACCCAGAGAGATGAGTTTGAGAATACAATAATATGACTGTTACAAAAAAATAAGAAAACACTAAAAATAGATTCAAGATGTTTCACTGGGATATAGGAGGTAGATAAAGGAAAACAAAACCAGACTTTTGACATTGTGTTACTACAGTTCAGATCGGTAAACTTCCAGTCATTCTTGAGGAGTCTGTTTCCTAACCTGGTTTACCTAAAATGGCTGACAATGATAAAGATTTATTTGATTTGAGAGTTGTTAGGTTGAAAAATTAAAGAAGGATTACTATTCGTGGCATCTTGAGTTCCTGGATGTATAATGTTGAATATAGATATCAGTATCAATACATTCAGGAGCCCAAGATGCCATAAATAGTAATCTCTTCATTTAATTAATAATTAATTAATGTATCAAAGGAGATTCCTGCAGATGTATACCATTTGCATTCTCTGTACTCAGTGCATCAGGAATGTTCTTGTAGACACATAGGTTCTACGTTTTCATTCTGGTTTCTGCCTACTACTACTGCAGTACTGCAGGCATGTGTATTGGTAAGCACTATAGTCTCCTTCTCATTCAAGTTATAGATATACATAATGAGATTGTTATACTTTCATGTTAATGTATGTGCCAAAATTACATATATAACTGCAGTTTATTTTTATTTTGTGGGATTTTTTTTTCTGTAGTTTTGTTTTAGATGCCATTTTTCCAAGAAAGAATCCACTGAGATGTGTGCCCTTATTATCAAAGATTAATTGAAACTGACCCCATCCACCTGGAATATTGTGGGGAGTTGTCAGTTCTTAGTTTTGGCTTCCAAGAGACTTAATTCTACAAGTCGCTGTCTGCACAAATGAAACACTGACCATGGTTTATAAAATATAGATTAGCCGTTTGTCTTGCCAAATTATTAAATGTTGCTTATAACAGTAGAGATACTCATAGCAATTTCTTTGTTGTGTGTGATGTAAAATGTGCCTTAGTGTTGTGACATCAGAAAGCAAGATGGATAAAGCCAAGAAGGAACTGACAAACTCTTTGGGAAGAAGTCCATATCCCCCATATCCCCCATATCCCAGCAGCCAAAGAACAGACTCTAGTCCAGGAACCAGCTCAACTCCAACGGATGCTTCCTACAGGACATTCAATAAGAAATATCCAGTGGTGAAAGAACGTGGATTTTATTCTGATGTCCTAACACCTGGTGCTTCAGATCTCTTGGGTGTAAGTATATAGACTCTCACTTCTCTTCTTATACAAAGGATACTCATACAGGTAGTCTTCGACTTACAACAGTTTGTTTATTGACTGTTCAAAGTTACAACAGCATTTGAAATAGTGACATGACCATTTTTCACACTTATGACCATTGCAGCATCCCTATGGTCATGTGATTTATATTAGGTTGTTTGACAACTGACTCATGTTTATGACAGTTGCAGTATCCAAGTCATGTGATCCCCTTTTTTGCAACCTTCTGACAAGCAAAGTCAATGGGGGAGCCAGATTAACTTAACAACTGCAGTGATTCACTTGACAAATGTGGCAAGAAAAGTCTTTAAATGGAGCAAAACTCACTTAACAAATTTCTCACTTAGCAACATATATTTTGGGCTCAATTGTGGTTGTAAGTTGAGGACTACCTGAGAGAGGGAGAGGGAGGGAGGGAGGGAGGGAGGTGCTTTGGAGCACGTGGAGAAATAAATTGTACTTGCCTGCAATTTCTTACAGTGAACGATATTTTCTTGGAATTGCACGGCAACTAGAGACAACAGCCATAGAAATCTTGGAATATATGAAGCTACTTTAAGGTGTTGCAGATAGGTGTTATGTAAATGTCCCTGTGTTCTTCAAGGCACTTTTTGGCCTTGAATCTGAAACACTGCACAGCCTGAGCAAATATATAAATTATGGATCTATTTAATCAATAGGGAGTAATTGCTGATTTTCTAATTTCATTCTTTGCCCAGTTTCTATTTTTCCTCCCTAAAGCTATTCTTAATTTGGATAGGAAGATGAAAAATAGATTGTTTTCAGTTCTAATTTCTAAGGAGAGAAATTGCCACTTGCGAAAGAAAGTAGCAGTCTCTATTCAAAAGTATCTCAGATTAGCTTGGCTTTCCCATAATTAGCTTGGCTTTCCCATAATTGTTATAAAAGGGCACCCATATGTTGTAATTCTGTCTTCAACTGATTTGATTCAATAAAATTTAAGAGCTTGAAATTAAGTTTTAATAATTAAACTAAGAAAGACTAGAAAAGGAAAAACAGAACAGAAATACATATGAAGATTGATTTATAATATCAGAGGTAAGAGAAAAATTCTGCTTTATATGTATGATTCACAAACTACCAGAAGATGTATTTTTTTAAAATCAGTGGATTGTATCCAAATGTGTCCATTAGATGTTTGAATTCTCAGTAACTTCTGCAAGACATTGTACAGATGGGGAAATATGATGTTTGTAATGTGTCATACTGAGGAGTGTAAATATGATGCTTCTTATATTTATATTTATCCAAAAACTCAGTACACATGGAAAGAAACACAGGTTCACGAGTGATTATTTTCTGAACTAAAACTTCTACTCATTCATACATTCATGCATCTATGAGTATCTATTTGATTTAAACTTAGACAGGGATCTGGCAGGCTTATGTTGGTACTGGTAATAGTTTACTTATTTTCTTTGCCAGACTTACCCAACTTAGAATCTAGTTTGTTTTGCTAGATTTGAATTCCAGTGGAACTGAGTAAGGACCCATTTTGCATAGTACCTAGTCATTTCATTTCATTTATTCAATTTATACCCCGCCCTTCTCCAAACGGACTCAGGGCGGCGCACAGGAAAATTAAAAATACATACAAAAACCATATAAAATTTTTAAAAACTTATTCAATGAAATCCTGCGCTAAAACCAAATTAAAATTAAAGTCCTTTACGTTGGCTCCAAAATGCTACCATTTCAATAAGTGTTCCATCAGAGTTGAGTAATTCCACTTGCTGCCTTTCTTAAAAGACTCCTGGCAGGTATCCAATGGAGGCCTACTACTTTGTCCTGTTTGGATGGGAACTTTTCTTGTTCTGAGAATATTTTTTTCAATAACATTTAGTTTTGTCCTTTTAAAATGTTCATTTGGTAATTTTCTATGTATTGTATGACCTAAGGAGTGACAGTACATAAGGACACTGATAGCAATGTGATGTTATAAGTAAAGGAAAGATAGTTAGAAAGTTTTCATTGTATAAATAGAGGTCTGCTCATGTAGTTGTTGAGAATCGTAGGAAATTGCATGTCAATTTTTGAATTGGAGAGTTCAGTATCTTCTTCTCTATATTTTGTACATATAGAATTCTTGACCTTGCATCTTCTTGAATTTTTTCTTGTGTTTAATTTCAGGATGTGTGCACTGGTCCCAATGTGTACCAAGATTTATTGCAGCAGGCCGAGCTTGAGGAGCACACACCAGAAGGTAAACATACAGCAAAGGATACTATCATTACCTTTCTCACTGAGCAATAGGGGAAAAAAGTACAGCTCCTGGAATCCAGCAGTTAAAACAGTGAAGAATGAGAGTTGATCATATAGTGTCAAAATCAGCGGAGCACCTGAGTAGAATAAAAATGACCCAAAACAAATGTAGATTTATAAACAAGTATTTGTGGCACCCACTGTTTCCATAAAGCAGCTGTGAATAAAGGAATGAACATCAGGAAAACCCATTTCCAATTGGTTTATTTAAGTTCCTTGAACAAATGTTTGGTTTTGGTTTGGAGATTATGAGAAATGGCATATACAATATGTAAATTGTAGTTTTGCATAAGAGCAATCTTTTAAAACATATGAAACATTGGAAAGATGACATTTGGGATAGCGATATATAAAAACTAAGGTAATTTCAAAACAGCCATAGTTCCACAAAGCTCTGACTCTTTATGCAAAATGAGCAGGCCTGAAAATGCTTTTCAGTTCTAGTTCACTCTGTCAGTGGAAGAACTGACTAAACAAATGCCAAACACAAACTAACCAAGAAACAAAGGTTTATTGATTAATTATGTGCCAAGAAATTGATGTCAACTCTAGTGACCACATTAATAGATTTTCTTCTCCAAATTGACCCTTCAGATCTTCCAATCATGCACTCCTTACCATTGAAATTGAATTAATCCACCTTGCTACTGGTTGTCCTCTTCTTCTCTTTCCCTCCACCTTTCCCAGCATTACAGACGCTGAGTTTGCATAATGTCTTCAAAATATGATAATTTGAGCCTGGTTTCCTGTGTAATCTAGTTGTTTGTTGAGTCTTCTCCAACACTAAAGTTCAAAAAACTTTTTCTATTTGGTAGATGGGTGTCCATATGCATTTGTTTAATTAAAAAAAATGTTCTTCTCGTTCAAAGTCCAACATTCTGTTTCATAGAGTGTCATAAGGAAAGCCAATGCCAGGATGATTCTAATATTCATAGGTACACAGCATGGCATCTGAATTTTTTTTCCAAGGGTGTATTGTTCTCCATAGCGCTGCTTGGAGAGTCCAAGGATGGGTAAAATCAACCTTGTTGCCCTAGGACTGAGTGTCAATTTCTTTGACCACGCCTCCTTTGCCTTCCTATGGTCAGTTTTAAAAAACTCAATCCGCCCATTAGGACTAATATTGGAGAACTCTTAGGAATTTGGCAAATAGGCTGAATTTATCACAAGTTTAGTCAGAAAAGTTGCTGATTTCTTCAGTTGCTTGTCATATTTCTGTAGACATTCCATGAGTTCCTGTAGCCTTCTGATTTGGTAATGACCAGAAGAATGCCCTAACTTCATCTTCTAGCACTAGAGGTTCTTGTAAATAGGAAATTTCTTCAAAGGTATCTGTATAGTATTTCAGCATACATTTTCCATGCTTACTTATCTTCTTTGAATCAATATCTATCTATCTAGTGGTGTCTTTCAGTATACAAGTTTGAAGTTGAAGCCTAGTGAATTTGGCTGTTTCCATCTTCAGTGTCTTTATAGATGTCACTGTGATATTGCTGCTTCTCTCCTCTGATACCTTAGTATATGGTTCACTATTATATGAAATCCCAGGCATTGTGACTTATTTAACTATGTAATTAAAATACGTCTTCTGGGATGTCTGAATCTAGATTGGTATGTCCAAATAATAAACCTTTATTGCAATAATAAACCTTTTTTCCTCAAGTACTGATGGGCTACCTCATTTGGATTTCTATTCAGAGTATGGGGGTGGACTTCATGAAGGATCCCTTCTGATTTCAGGATTCATTTATTTTAAGAGACCCCAAAATTTGCCATTATGTAGGCAGGAATTATTTTTATATTGGGATATGTCCTAGTGAAAGGAATGTAATCACATAGAATTAAATATTCTGTCTAATCATAATCATTGCCATGCTTACAGAATAAATAAATAAAGCAGCAAATATTGCCAGCAAACCCATACCTCCATGCCAAAAATTCAGAATACTGTCAAATCTGAAGTTAGTGATGCAAAATCTAAGATTGAGATGGTAGATAGATGAACAAGCTAAGAAATCTCCTTCCCTTCCTAATATAGGTTTATCACAAATTTAGTTCAGGTGACAAATTTAGTTTAGTTTATGATTTAAAGTTGGTTCATAATGAGCTTTGTCTTGTGGATATTCTGTTTTAATTTTCTTATTTCCTCTTTTTAGCTTGATATAGAGATACAATAGGGACCATAACCCAGCAGATTCTCTGATGCAAGTAGTATCCAAAGCTATTGATGACCAAAGGGTTATTATATTGCCCACTGTTCCTATGGCATTCTGTCCTGTATTTGATTTGATTACAATACCTTACTTTAGCCTCTATCAGAAAATTGCCCTCACTAGGTAAAAGGTCAGGAACAGGCAACAGAAAAAGGATGAGGTGATTTAAATTAGATTCTAGCAAACCTCCTTGTCCTCCTAACCATTGTCTTCAGCTTCCAACCATTCTTACCTTAGAAAAGAGCTGATTTTTTAAAGGGAACAAATAATACATGCTGTTTCAATGCAGATCTCAGTGTCAAGAGATCACAAACAACTGGGCAATTGGGACAAACTATAGATTTATTGTTTAAAATATGACAGGGAGAATAAGAAATTACCTAAACATTACTTTTAATCAAGAATCAAGATGTTATGGCTCAAGAATAAATCAAAAAGCTAGCCAGGATTTCTTGGGATTAAACAACTCTTAGCACTGTTGTACAAACATAAGCAACTTGACAATGGGGCAGCTCTATAGCTCCAGTTACTCAATTCTTCTAGAAAAGAGTTGGAGACTGAGAGCAGCTGAAAAAGCAAGATTTTCTATACAAACTTATTGGCATTGTCCTGGCCGCCACAAAGCATGCTTCTTTTCCACAAATTGGTTCCCATGCCCAAGCCAAACCTACCGCTGTCTGGTTAACCCATGGAGAAGATGCTAATGAGATCAAAACTTGGCAGTGTTTTCTGATGTAAGGGATTAATGAATACTAGACATTAGCTGTGGGTAATTATGAGGTTTGACCAGTGTGATTATATGCTACCAGAACCATTGTGATTAGATTAAACATATATGAACTGGATTAAATCTTTTCATGTGTTGTGATAAAAATGAACCTTAAAGATTATTTAAGGAAAATATATATTTAGTTATAAGGAATTTGAGGAACACTAATGCTATGCCAACTGCTTTCTATATTATTTCTATATTCTTATTCTACTGTATATTCTATTGGATTTTCCCCCCCTTCAGATTGCTTAGGCACCTCATTTTATGGAGCTTACCATAGGATCAAAAATAGTGTTAGGATCTAAATTAGGATAAGAATGACTGGCCCACTAAGGTTATCCAGGGAACCTTTTGGTTGAGTTGGAAATTTTGCTTACATTATCCTACACCAATGTATCCCATTCACTTTTACTAGCTAAAGAAAATTCAAGTAATATTGATACTGGATGAAACAGTTTCTTAGTTTTTATTCATGTTTTTACCACCTCAGCATAGAAGAGTGCATAATTAAATCAAGAAACATTTAATCTGTGATTTTTCCCCCTGAATTTTGTTTTTTGTCAGTCTCAACTTTTGATACACCAGAAAATATTGGACTTATCTTGGATAATCAGAAAATTGGACCAACTACACAAATTATCAAAGAGTCAGATTTTCCACTGCAAGCATATAAACCCAAGGTTCAAATTCCATTTGAAGTGATTCCAGGACAATGCCCTCGAAAGATTGCAATTGAGAGGTATTTTCATCCTGAGTTCAGACAATCATCCTCTGGAGTTTGTTTTGCTTTATTTATTTTGGAAATGTGTAAGATCACCCAGCTCTACAATGACTTTGGACAGCATACAATAAAAGCAATCATAAAATACAATTATTGTTATTACAAACTTGGGGGGAAGAAGGCCTATTGTATTCCCCTCAGGCACTTAATAGATCCTATAGATTACCAAAGAGCTTTTGCAGAGTTTCCTGAAGTCTTAGTGGGCAATTTTGCTGTGTGCTTGGCTGATCTCTGAAATAAGGGGTAGCTTGCAAAGGTTGATATAACTGCTCTTGAGTGATAATAATTTCAAGGGAATTCCTGGGTTTTCTGAGGAGTACCTGGAGATGAAACAGCTGAAGAGACACTTAAAGCAATGCTAGCATTAAATGAATGCAACCAAACGTGGATAAGAGCTCATGTTCAAGCATATGCTATGGTGCTAAGAACAGTGAAACATGCATACTTCTCAGCTCAATTATTTAAAGTGAGTCTCTCTCTCTCTCTCTCTCTCTCTCTCACACACACACACACACACACACACACACAGAGCTGGAAAATCATCTGTTGAGAAGTTGAAATGAATGTATAAAGCATGTAGAGGATAAAATAATTCATGCTCAGAATTGAATGCCAGTCAAGAGGGTGCAACTGAGAGGATGAGGCCTTGTTTAGTGAGGTTATATGTTTGGCTGTGGATCCTGAAGAGGTTGACAAGGTTCTCTGTGCTGTTAGTTTGGCCTCCTATGTACTAGATTCCTATAGTGAAAGTTTTCAGGTAAGAAGAGGATGTGTATGGGTAGTAAATACAGGTGAAACCCCCAACACTTTTGAATGGCCTTTTCCTGACACTCCTCTCCAGGCTGCGGTCTTCCCTGCTGCTTGTGCACCTTTTTCTTCCACACTTTTCCCTTCCACATAATTTTCTATTAATGTGCTTTGATACAGCACTTTGGGAACATCCAACTTCTTTTGCAATTACCTTTTGAGACTTTCCCTCCTTATGGAGGGGGTCAATGATGGTTTTCTGCACAACTTTCAGGTCAACAGTCTTTCCCATGATTGTGATTCCTACTGAACCAGACTGAGAGACCATTTAAAGGCTCAGGAACCCTTTGCACATGTTGTGGCTTAATTAGATGATTACAGTGAGACACATTGAGCCTAGAATATTGCACCGTTTCACAATATTCTAATTTTCTGAGATTGTGGATTTGGGGTTTTCATGAGTTGTAAGCCGTAATCATCACAATTATGACAAATCATGGCTTGAACTATCTTGCTTTGCATGTAATGCGTCTATCTCATATATTAGTTTCACCTTTTAAGTTGCATTACTGAAATAAATGAACTTTTGCACGATACTCTAATTTTTCAAGTTTCATTGTGTACCATTGAGGGGAAGAGTGTCATTATTCAGCCTTTTCAATTTGTGCAACCACAATATCTGGTGATCAACCCTCCAGGGAGTGCACATCAATGATGCAATGGTGGGTGTTGCTAAAGCAAAGAAGGGATGGGACCTCTCTCTCTCTCTCTCTCTTTCTCTCTCTCTCTCTCTCTCTCTCTCTCTCTCTCTCTCTCTCTCTCTCTCTCTTTCACACACGCACAAACACAGAAAATTGACTAGAATGGCAAAGCAGAAACAGCATTACACTTTGCCAACCTCTATATTTGATTTGCCAGTCAAATCGGCTCTTTCTTTGCTGCTGTTCAGCAGAGCAGGAAAGAGATTGCAGACATGGGATATTTAAGTCATAGTCCCCTTTTATTACCATGGAAACAAATGAGTATCAGCAAAAAGGCATTGGCCTCTAATGGAGCAGCTTTCACTAACCTTACAAGACTATAGGAACTTTGAAGCTCAACCTCCATTTGCCCACTCTTCATTTTTTAACAGAAACAGGATTTCCAGAAAGCAATAGGGGGTATATTCTAAGTAGAGAAAACCTAGTGGATCAGAGTTTTCCCACTGTTATTGTAGGATTGGATTGGATTTAGAGATAGATTATTCTGTATAAAATTGGGTTATCACTATAAAATGTATTATCTTTCCCATAACACTAAAGTGTGATGGAGAATTAAGGCTGCCACTGACCACTTATCAGGATAGCTATGTTTAGTTCCATTATTGGAACTTTTCCCAGTCTTAGGGAACTTGTTTTCAGAAACACAATGAAAAGTATATTGCTTTCATGTCTTTTTTATGAGCTTTCCTTACGTTTCTATCTGGCTACTGTGAGAAAAGCATTTGGACTAGGTGGTCTAATCTAGCATACCTCTTTGTATATTCTTACATAGAAAGATTTTTTGAAGAAACAATAATCTGCTGATGAATGTACATAATTTGGGATATTCTTCAAGATAATAGTGTAGGCATGTTAGAAAATCAGTGAGAAAATCTTTAGTAGTATCCAAAATATAAGTTGATTGCATCTTTAGTAGAAATATCATTAGCTAATAAAGGACTTGTTTAAATATAAACCATTTCTTCTTGCTGTTTAATTAGGAAAAGACGATTATATCTCAGCTTAGATATCACAAAACTTTTAGAAAATGCAGGAATAAATTCTAATGAGCTGATGCCAAGACACCAAGATGTTGCTAATTTACCAACAATTGAACAAAACAAAGACCCTCTTTTCCCCATCTATCTACCATTACAGGTAAGATGAGGGAATTATTGGTATTTGTGTTCCACTGTCCGGGTTCCCAAGCCTATAAAAAAGCGCGGTTTTAGGGGTTTTTTAATACGTAGATTATTGTCTGTTTTAGGGGGTACCAGGGAGGGGGGAGGGTACAGAAAGGCAGAGACGGAGAAAGAAAGAAAGGGCCGGACCAGCAGCCAGCGGAGGGCAGCGGAAGGTCCCGACGGGAGGGGGGAAATAAGAGTCGTCCCGGTGGAGGGCATACCCATCAATAGGGTCGTGGGGAGAGGCAGGTCTGAGGGGAGACAAGTTTCATCCTCCCGGTTGGGGGCACGCGGCCGTTGGTTGCAAACGGTCAGGTGCCACAACCCCCGCAGCCTAGGTGGTCAGGGAGTGCAGAGCCAGGGCCCGCGGCTGATGTTTTGCAACGCCAGGTCCGTTGTCAACAAAGCCCCCCTCATCCATGACCTTGTGTCAGAGGGGGAGCCGGACCTGGTAGGAATTGCGGAGACCTGGTTGGGCCACGAGGGAGGACTCCCCCTCGTTGAAATGTGCCCACCAGGTTACCCCGCTTTTCATCAGCCCCGGGCCCTAGGCAGGGGTGGTGGGGTAGCGGTTATCATTAGGGAAGGTCTTGAGCCGAGAGAGACCATTGTGCCACAGACCACCGGTTGTGAGTCCCTCTGCGTGAAGTGGGGCCTAGGGAGGCAGTTGGGCGTGCTGGTTGTATACCTGGCTCCCCGCTATGTAGCAGCAGCCCTGCCCGAGCTCCTTGAGGTGATCGCTACGATGGCAGTTGAGACCCCCCAGACTTTTAGTCATGGGGGACTTTAATCTGCCATCGGTGGGCGAATCATCCGCGGTAGCTCGGGAGTTCATGGCTTCCATGACGGCCATGGACCTGACCCAATTAATTCAAGGCCCCACCCACGAGGGTGGACACACACCGGATCTTATCTTTGTCTCAGGCCAATGGAAGAGTGATCTGGGTACAGGGGATATAGTCATCACACCCTTGTCATGGTCAGACCACTCACTTCTCCGGCTCGACTTTCCAACCGCTACTCCCCACCGCGGGGAGGCAGAACCTGAGTCACCTATCTGGTTCCGCCCCAGGCGCCTGATGGACCCTGACAGGTTCCAGGCGGCGCTTGGGCCACTTCCTGTACCCCTGACCCGCGCCCCGATGGAGGACCTCGTGGCCGCATGGAATACTGCGGCCGTGGGAGCCTTGGATCGGGTCGCGCCCTTGCGGCCTCTCTTGCGGCGGCGAGCCACCCTGGCTCCTTGGTTTACCGAGGAGCTAAGGGTGATGAAACGCCACAAGAGATGCCTAGAGAGAAAATGGAGGTCTACTCGATCTGAATCTGACCGGACACAGGTAAGAGCCCATTTACGGACTTACATTGTGGCGCTGAGAGTGGCCAAACGTCATCATTGTGCCACTCTCATAGCATCCGCAGAAAACCGCCCTGCCGCCCTGTTTAGGGTGACCCGCTCCCTCCTTCAACAGAGGGCGCGGGAAGCCCCACTACAGGGTAGAGCAGAGGAATTTGTGACTTTTCTGCAGGAGAAAATCGCTCAGATACAGAACGAGCTAGCCCCCATTGCTGGTCCAGTGGAGTGCCGCGAGGCGGATCTTGTTTGGGAGGAGTTTGACTCCGTTGCTTCCGATGATATGGACAGGTTACGTGGGCGACTGCGAGCCACCACATGTTTATTGGACCCGTGTCCCTCCTGGCTTGTACTGGCATCCTGGGAGGTGACACGAGGCTGGCTCCAAGAGGTTATCAACGCATCCTTGAGTGAGGGTTCCTTGCCTGCTTCCCTAAAAGAGGCTATGGTGAGGCCCCTCCTTAAGAAGCCCTCTTTGGATCCAGCTCTTTTAAACAACTACCGTCCAGTCTCCAACCTTCCCTTTTTGGCGAAGGTTGTTGAGAGTGTGGTGGCACAACAGTTTCCCCGTCACCTGGAGGAAGTTGATTATCTAGACCCGCGCCAGTCCGGCTTTCGGCCCGGGCATAGCACCGAGACGGCATTGGTCGCGTTGGTCGATGATCTCTGGAGGGCCAGAGATGGGGGTTGTTCCTCCATCCTGGTCCTATTAGACCTCTCGGCGGCTTTCGATACCATCGACCATGGTATCCTATTGCATCGGCTGGGGGGGTTGGGGGTGGGAGGCACCGTGTTACGGTGGTTCTCCTCCTACCTCTCTGGCCGATCGCAATTTGTGTTGGCAGGAGGGCAGAGGTCGACCTCGAGACCCCTCACATGTGGGGTGCCTCAGGGGTCGGTCCTCTCGCCTCTCCTGTTTAATGCATATATGAAGCCGCTGGGTGAGATCATCCGTGGTTTTGGGGTAGAGTACCACCTGTACGCTGATGACACCCAGCTGTACATATCTACCCCAAACCACCCCAACGATGCCGTAGCGGTGATGTGCCAGTGCCTGGAAGCCGTGCGGACCTGGATGGGAAATAACGGACTCAGGCTCAACCCGACCAAGACTGAGTGGCTGTGGTTTCCGGCTGCCCGATTCAACCAGATGATTCCATCTCTGGCCATAGGGGGCGAACATCTTGCCCCTGTGGATGGGGCGCGCAACTTGGGTGTCCTCCTGGATACCAGGCTGTCCATGGAAGATCAAGTGACAGCCGTGGCCAGGAGGGCGTTTTACCAGGTCTGCCTGGTACGCCAGTTGCGCCCCCTATTGGATCGGGACGCCCTTCGCACAGTCACTCATGCTCTCGTGACATCCCGACTGGATTATTGCAACTCTCTCTACATGGGGCTCCCCTTGAGGTGCACCCGGAGGCTTCAGTTGGTCCAGAACGCAGCCGCGCGAGCAATTATGGGCACCTCTAGGTTTGCCCACGTAACACCGCTCTTGCGCGAGCTGCACTGGCTACCTGTCGTCTTCCGGGTGCGCTTCAAGGTGTTAATTATCATCTTCAAAGCGCTCCATGGCTCGGGACCTAGTTATCTGCGGGATCGGATCCTGCCTCATACATCCTCACGGCCGATACGCTCCCACAGAGAGGGACTGCTCCGGGTGCCGTCCACTAGACTTTGTCAGCGGGCGACGCCCAGGGGAAGGGCCTTCTCTGTGGCGGGCCCAGCCCTCTGGAACGACCTTCCCCCCGATATTAGGACAACCACGGACCTCCGCTCCTTCCGCTTAAAATTAAAGACACACTTTTTTCGCCTGGCCGGCCTTGGGTAGTCTCTTTTTAGGTTAGGGGTTTTTAGGGGTAATTTTTAGTTTAGTATATGGGTTTTAGCGCAGGAATAATTTAATTTACTTTTAATTTTGTAGTTTGTATTCTGTACTTTGTTCTTTGTATTTTTAATTGCCTGTGCCCCGCCTCGAGTCCCCTTGGGGAGAGAGAGCGGGTTATAAAATTAAATTATTATTATTATTATTATTATAATAAATATTTATCAATATGTTTGTTACTTTATGATCTTCCATCAGTTTTTCCATTGTACTTAAAAATGCCCAATTATTATTTGGAAGGACTGCTGTCCACTATGTCTAGAATTGGAGGGATTTGTTTAAAAATTAGCCACATAAGTTTTCTCCATGAGTATAGCTTCTTATTTATTTAGATTTTTGATGATGAAGAATATGATTGCCGAACCCCAGAAGAGTGGCTGTCATTGGGGGTAGAGCCTGAATCTTCAGATCGGAAACCAATCCCAGGAAAAGCACTTCTACCTACTGATGACGTACTTGGACATGGTAAAGTACAGATGATATAGAATTGAGTTATAGCAATGATTAAAAGACAAAATTATAATGAGATAGCTTTCATCCCCTCCAAGTTTTATATTTTGAAAATTAATTGGGAGGAAAATATGGAGTTTCTTTGGTTTAAATAAATCTATTTACCTGATTTACGTATAGTCCATGGCTTTAATATTTCCAGAGTAGTTAACAAAATAGTAAGACATAGTATAAGAACATTAAATATAGCATCATAAAGTAAAGCTTGGAATTGAATTAAAAATAAAAATAATAATTTCACAGAGTAATATAGAAACTGTTATAAATTAACGCTGTTACACGTAATAATTAGTAAAAGGGTGGCTAAAGTAGGTTCTTTGACTGGAAAATAAAGAACATTGGTGGAAGTAACAGATGAGCCACTTCGAAGAGACAATTCCATTAGGTGTAATTTTTCATTGCTCATAGTACAGTGGTACCTTGGTTCACGAACTTAATTCGTGAAATGACTCTGGTCGCGAACCGAATTGGTCGTGAACCGAGGCACAATTTCCCATAGGGTTTAATGTAAATCCGGTTAATCCGTTCTGACCTTGTTTTTTGGTCGTAATTCTTGAACTGACTCTGTTCGCGAACCGAATTGGTCGTGAACAGAGGCACAGTTTCCTATAGGGTTTAATGTAAATCCGGTTAATGCGTTCTGACCTTGTGACAAAAAGGAAATACGTTCGTAGATAAAATGTCCGCGGCTCCTGTTCGTGAAGCGAAACGGAGTTCGTGAACCCGAGCATTTTTACGAACTTTTCTGTTCGTGAAGCGAAACGGAGTTCGTGAACCGAAGCGGAGTTCGTGAACCGGAGCGGAGTTCGTGAACCGGAGCATATTTTTACGAACTTTTCTGTTCGTGAACCGAAACGGAGTTCATGAACCGGAGCACATTTTGAGGAAAATTTCTGTTCGTAAACCGAATTGGTCGTGAACAGAGGCGTTCGTGAACCGAGGTACCACTGTACTTTAAATAAAAATACTTTAACAAAAAAATCAGATTGTACTCTCAGTGAATACATAGACTGATGCAAGAAAAAAATCCTATATTTACAATTTAAAAAAAATATGTAACTTGTCAGAAATATCTGATTTCAGCTTATTTTCATTGAAACTGAGTCTGTGGTGCTTAACATTTTGAGCTTTTATAACAGTGGGTCTAAGCCAATGCATCACATTTTTGGTTGTACCTCCATATCAAGCTTGGTACTCCATTACCTTTTGTGCAGGTTATAATTTGAGAAGTAGTCTCTGATTTTTATGTCTTTATCCTAATGTAAGATTTTTGTGAGTTATTTTTTCACAAAGCATTGAATTGTCAAGACAGGTCTTCAGCAATTTTGAAAGAAAAAAATCTTCTTTTAGAAACATTCCTTTGTCTAAATATCTATATCTGCTTATCTATATACACACATACTAGGTAGTTTATAAACAATTAAAACAACCCAAAAAAACAACAAAAAAGGGGGGAAACTCATTTTTTTGAAAGTGGAATTTAAAGAACAGCCCGAAGAGGTGACCCAACCATCGGCATGTCCCACTCCCCCACACTCTTTATATAGAGGCGATATCTGATTGAGGATGTGGGGGATGAAGATTGCTCGTTATTTGTTGTGGTTGTTGTGTCTGATATTTGAGTATTATGTGTATGTTGTTTGTTATATATTGTCTGTGGAGTTTTATGTTTCTGTACGTTTTTTTCGTTTGGTGTTGGGTGTGCACATAAAGGAAGAGGAGGGGTCAGAAATAAAACAGTTACCGCTTAAATGCGGTTTATAAAAATAATGACATGGAATGTGAAGGGTACAGGAAATCATATAAAAAGGAAAAGGTTGGAACTTAAATTTAAAAGGGACTCTCCAGATATATTATTCTTGCAGGAAACTCATCAAAAATCTGAGGATGTTAATAGAATGAATATTAAAGGTATGCAAATTTATGAAAAATCTTTTGGGACTTCCAAAGCTAGAGGAGTTGCGATATTGATATCAAATAGGGTATACTTTGAAAAAAAACAAGTAATTAGAGATGAGGAAGGCAGATATTTAATAATTATAGGGAATATTAACGAGCAAAAAGTGACATTGGTTAATTTATATCTACCGAATGAAAAACAAAAGGGATTTTTGGACAAAATTACTAAGATTTTGAAAATAGAAAGTGAAGGGAAAGTAATTGTGGCGGGAGATTTTAACTTAATTAGGGATAGAATTGATAGTAATAATCCTACCCGCTTTAGTCAAACAAATAAAGGGGAAATTTTAAATAAATGGATGTTTCAAAATAGTGTGGTAGATGTCTGGAGAGAGTTGAAAGGCTCTGAAAGGGTGTATACCTTTTGTTCTAAAGTACATAATACATATTCAAGGATTGATTATATTTTCGTTTCTAAAGATTTGTTGAATAAAGTAGATAGAATAGATGTGGGAATCTTTAAGGATTCTGATCATGCGGAAGTTATGATGGAAATAGATTTTAATTTTGAGAAAAAGGAAAGAGGTTGGAGATATGATGAAAAATTGTACAAAAGGGAGGAGGATAAAATATGGATATTCAAAAAATGGAAGGAAAGTTGGGAATTGAATGATAACGGAGAGATTAAATTTGAAATTGTTTGGGATACCATGAAAGCAATATTTAGAGGAGAAAGTATTAAATTGTCAAGTAGGAAATATAGAGAATACAAAGTTAAAATTGATCAGGATACAAGACAAATTAAGATATTGGAGAACCAATTCTCACTTACGAAGGATAAAAATTGTTTGGAGGAATTAACCTTACTAAAAACTAAATTGATAGAAGAAGATATTGAATTGGTTAAAAAAAATTTAAGATATTTGAATAGGGATTTTTTTGAATTTAGTAATAAAAATTCTAGGATATTGGCAAAGATGGCGAAAAATAAAACTCAAAAGAGAGAAATTGGTTCTCTGATAGATGAAAAAGGTACAAGGTGTTATAAGAGATTGGATAAATGTGAAGTAGCCAGGAATTTTTTTCAAAAATTATATTTAAAGAAATCAATTGATTTAGAAAAATTGAAGAATCATCTTGGAAAATATGGTATGAAAATAGATCAAACATACAAAGAGTTGATGGAAAGAGATATAACACAGGAGGAAATCAACGAAATAATACAAGAGTTAAAATTAGGGAAGACCCCAGGAGAAGATGGATTACCTGCTGAATTCTATAAAGATTTTAAAGAACTAATAATACCAAAACTGCAAAAATTATATAATGGTATTCTACATGGAGGAGAAGTCCCGATGTCATGGAATAAGACAGTAATATCTTTAATTCCTAAACCGGATAAAGATCTTGAGAGGATCGAGTCCTACCGACCTATTTCTTTAATCAACCAAGATGCTAAAATATTTACAGCAATTATAAGTAATAGATTAAACAGTTTTATAGACAAATATATAAGTTATAATCAAGTAGGGTTTGTTAAAGGTAGATATATGAGTGATATAATTAGAAGAGTATTGAATATTATAGATGTAGCAGAGAATAATGGAGATGAATTAGGTATAATATCGTTAGATATTTTTAAAGCTTTTGATTCTGTACAATGGGATACTATAAAAGTAATTATCGAGGCATTAGGCTTTGGTAATAAATTTATACATGTTATTTCAAAATTATATCAAAAAAGCAGTGCAAAGGTAAAGGTGAACGGAACAATGACGGAAGAGATTAAATTGGAAGCAGGTACGAGACAAGGGTGTCCCTTGTCTCCAACATTATTTTTGTTAGTTATGGAGGTCTTGATTAAATTGATAGAAGTAGATGAAGAGTTGGAAGGTTACAAGGGATATAAGATAAATTTATATGCGGATGACACTTTGATTATTTTGAAGGATATAGAGAAAGATTTAAAGAGGATAAATAAACATTTGATAGAATTTGAAGAAATGACAGGTTTAAAGGTAAATTGGTCAAAATCTGAATTATTAATAAATAAAGATGGTAAGGAGTGGGAGAGTATGCAAGAACAATTTGGGATAAGAGTTAAGAACACACTGAAATATTTGGGGATAACACTCTCATTTAAAGTTAGAGAATTAAAAAAAATTAATTATGAGGTGATGTTGAAGGAAGTAGAGAAAAAGATAGATAAATATAAAGAGATAAAGTTGTCTTGGTTTGGTAGAATTGCAATGTGTAAAATGATGTTGTTACCAAAGTTTAATTTTTTATTTGAGATGCTACCATTAAATTTGACAGAGAAAGATATAGAAGGATATCAGAAGAAATTGGATAAATTTTGTAATGGTGGGAAAAGACCAAGATTAATGAAGAAACTGTGGTATCAAAATCAAAAAGAGGGTGGATTGGGAATTCCCAATCTACTTAATTATTATCGGGCGTATAATATTAGAACTGTGATAAAAATACTTAAAGGTGGGGATGGTCATTGGAGAGATTTGGAGTTAAAAGATATTAAGAGATTTGGGTCTACATGGTTCCTAGATAGAGCAAAAACAAAAAAGGTAATTAATAGTTATTGGTTAAAGGGGTTGAGCAAAACTTGGAATAAATTTGTTAAAAAATTGATTCCGGATATAACGTTTTTGGGAAAGACAATTGAAAGTTGGCCGATTAAAACTAATTCAAGTCGGAACAAAGTAATTGAGGATGAAAATATAGGAAATATAGTAGATTGGTTAAAAGCTTCAGGAACTGAAAGTAGGAAGAAAAAAATAATTCAAAAACTGGAGTTAAATTGGTTTGAAAAAATACAGGTAGAAAAATGGAATATGAAGGTAAGGGGAATATGTAACATAGATAGAAGTAAAACTAAATTTGAAATTTTAGTATCTCAAATTATTAAGGATGAAGTTGGGTTAAAAGGACTTGTCAGTAAGATATACAAGATTATAAATTTTGATGGAAATCCACAAATGGTAATGAAAAGGAATTGGGAAGAAGATTTAAAGATTAAAATATTGGATTTGGATTGGAATGAGAATTGGAAGAGTCGGATTATGAAGACTTTATCTATAAGGATTAAAGAACATAATTTTAAGGTTGTTTGGAAATGGTATTGGACCCCTTTAAGATTATCACAGATAGATAAAAAAATGAGTGATAAATGTTGGAGATGTAATATGGAATTGGGAACTTACGAACATATGTGGTATAAATGTGTGAAAATTAAAAAGTTTTGGCAGCAATTGGAAACAACGATGTGTAAAATGATGAAAAGAATAATAATATTGAGACCGGAAACTATACTGTTATTGATAATTAATGAACCAGAGTTAACAAAATATGAGAAAGAACTGATTAGAATTATGATTATAATAGGTAGAATTGTAATAGCAAGATATTGGAAAATAGAGGTAAATATTAAAATAGAAGAATGGTATTGTGAAATGTGGAAATTAGCTTTAAACGATAAAATGACGTGTGATATTAAATTTAGAGAGGGGGTTTATAAAAATGATATTTTTTGGAAGACTTGGAAGCCATTTGTGGACTATGCACTTGGAACTTTGGATGTCTCGACGCCTGTACCGAGAGAACGTGGATTTTGGAGATTTTAAAGACAATAGACGACACTTGAAACCAACTCTTCCTTTTGTTTTGTACAGCACCGGGTGATATATTGTAAAAATTAAAAAAAAAAAAAAAAAAAAAAGCTTATAATACAAAATACATAAAATTCACAGCACATTGATTAAAACCATCAGTACAGCCACTGAACCTGTCAGCCTTACAAGGTTGATCAGATGGGAAAAATGACCAGATAAACTAATTCTACTTTAATGCTATATTAACAGAATCTTGCAAATGTGAAAGTACATCTCTCCCCCTCCACTGTCCAGATATCTACTGCCAGCTCAGCTGTCCTTTATCTGTCTGGTCCCTTGGCTACATCTCTTTACCCTGTTTCCCAAAATGATTCCCACATACGATTAAAGTATTCGTTTTTTTTAAACTGCCAAGTCCCCATGCCCATTGGCAAAAATGTACATCCAGGGTCTTGTGCAAAGACAACTTCTTCCTAAATCTATTAAAATATTGAGAAAGTCTGGGATCAAGAACAGAAGGGGTGATAATTGCAGCTGCATGAAATGTACTTTTATGAAATGTAATTCCACTATTCTAATTAGGGCAATTGTGAAATTGTAAAACTGTGTTTGTCATTAATACCTAAGGAGATCCAAAAAGCCACACACTGATCTATAAGTGGATAAATGTTGGAGTCTTGGATTATGATGAAGAGTCAAAACTCTACTTGGTACATAAGACAAACAAAATGGACCTTGTTCGAGACCTCAATGGGAAACGTATAATCAATGGAGGAATGACAGTTGAAGGTGGGTTTCAATTTAGTTATCACTGGAATGCAGAAAGGAAGGACAATTTCTGTACCAGTTAACTATATCTAATACATAAAGGCCCTGTGTTGTAGTGTAATTTCTGATCCCTTTTATAGGGAACAGCTCTGATCTCTTTTATAGGGAACATCTTGAAGTGGCTTACTCCTTCCACTCTTATGTATACTACTGCCTGCATATTTGCTCATCAGTTGGCTTTCTATAACCCTTGCAGAGGTTTATATATGAAAGAGGTTTAAGAGATGACGAGGTCATCAATCCCTGACCACATCATTTACAGTCACAGGAAGGGATAATAAATATATAATCACATTTCCCAAAGGTAATTTTTCAAGCGGCAACTGGACTTTCTTTTTTTTTCTTTGAAGTCATTTTGTTTCTCATCTAAGAAGCTTCTTCAGCTCAGAAGCATCTTGGATGAGAAATGTCTTCAAAGAAAAAATGCAAAGTCTAGTTGCCTCTTGAAAAACCATCTTTGGGATAACCAAGACCTGGATGACTGAGAATCTCTGTAGATATATAATCAGATTTGTACTTGGATATACAGTTTATCCACATGTCCTTGTTGTCCTGGTGGGCCAGTGTGCTATAATGGCTAAGATGTTGGCCTGGGAACCTAGGACCTAGTCCTTCCTTTACCATGGAAACTCATTGAGTAATTTAGGCCAATTACATTCTTGTCCCACCAAATGTGTCCCACCCCGAATCCCACTGTGGAGATAGGGCGGTATAAAAATATGATTAAATAAATACATAAATAAAATGTGATTGTTGTAGAGAAATTAGGAGGAGGACCATCATGCATGCTGCCTTGAGCTTAAAAATAAAAATAGTAAATAAATATATAAAATGAAATAAAAATAAAAGGCAGGGTATAAATCAAATAAATAGACTGTTTATTATTTATTAGACATGTCCTCATTTCTGTGCTACTCAGCCACTAAGCTTGATCTGGCAGGAAACTAGGATTGACAAACAGAAGAAGCCCTCACCTATAGATAAATCCTGTATTATTGCATAGAGCAGAAACCTGGGGAAGATATGCCACTCCAAATTGTCTCCCTTCCCAACTGGCTACATGTCTTGGTGCCCCTGACAGAATTAGCTGACATTAGCTGACAAAATTGAAACTTACATGGCAGTCAATTTCTTTCTTTTTTCTTGTATTTCTTATTTATCTCTGTATACATAAATCTCTCCCCACAAATGTTAAGTGCATTCTGCTGTAGGCAGCAAATGCAAACTGACATCTTCCCCAGCCTCTTTATCATCCTTCTCCCAGAGAACTACCTCCCCTACTGTCCTTCAAGACAGTTCACCAGAGAGGTAGGTTCCTGTCTATCTGAACCCTGTCATTCACTGGAGACTTGAAAGATACAACTATTTTCCTATTTGCTGCTAAATGTGCTTTCTGAAAAGAAGGGCAGGGAAGCAAAGGGTGGACGACAGTGGCGCGTTTCAAAATTTTCTAGAACCTCTTCTGTAGGTGTGGCCTGCTTTGTGGGTGTAGCTTGCTGGCCATGTGACTGGGTGGGAGTGGCTTGGCAGTCATGTAACTGGGTGGGCATGGCCAACTTGTAAAATGTGGTGAAACTCATTTAACAATGCTCTTGCTTAGCAACCATAATGTTTGCTCAGGAACTTTGGCGTTTGAAGCACGCAAGTCTTAAAGCTGTCAATTTACAAGACCCTTGCACCCCTAACCCTTTAAAAAAAACCCAGGGGTGTTCAAACTTGACAGCTTTAAGACTTGTGTACTTCAACTCCCAGAATTCCTCCTCCAGTCATGTTGGCTCAGGAACTCTGGCATTGAAGCACGCAAGTCTTAAAGCTGTCAAGTTACAAGACCCTTGCACCCCTAACCCTTTAGGGAAAAAAACATCCAGGGATGTTCAAACTCGACAGCTTTAAGACTTGTGGACTTCAATTCCCAGAATTCCTCCTCTCGTTCTTCATCTTGATGATGTGCAGATGGGCAGGGGGGGGGAGCTGGAACTGGTTCTAAACGGCACTGTAGATTTGTGGAACCTCTTCTATAGAAGAAGTTAGAACTGGCAGGAACTCACTCCTGGTGGACAGGGTCTAGATGCCGTCGATATAGTTTACTTGGACTTTTGACAAGGCATTTGACAAGGTAGACCATAACCTACTATTAGATAAAGTAGAAGAATGTGGGTTAGACAGCATCACCACCAGATGGATTCACAACTGGCTGACCAACCGCACTCAACGTGTAGTCCTCAATGGAACTGCATCTACATGGAAGGAAGTATGTAGTGGAGTATCCCAAGGCTCTGTTTTAGGCCCAGTACTCTTCAACATCTTCATCAATGATTTGGATAAGGGAATAAATGGGGAACTCATCAAATTTGCAGACGACACCAAACTGGCAGGAATAGTCAACACTCCAGAAGATAGGCTTAAGATACAAAAGGATCTTGACAAACTTGAACATTGGGCACTATCTAATAAAATGAAATTCAATGGCGAAAAGAGTAAGGTTCTACATTTAGGCAACAAAAATGAAATGCACAGGTACAGTATAGGTGGTACCTTGCTCAATAGCAGTAACTGTGAAAGGGATCTTGGAGTCCTAGTAGACAACCATTTAAATATGAGCCAGCAGTGTGCAGCTGCTGCCAAAAAAGCCAACACAATTCTAGGCTGCATAAACAGAGTGAAAGAATCAAGATCACGTGAAGTGTTAATACCACTTTATAATGCCTTGGTAAGGCCACACTTGGAATATGGCATCCAGTTTTGGTCGCCACGATGTAGAAAAGATGTGGAGACTCTAGAAAGAGTGCAGAGAAGAGCAACAAAGATGATTAAGTGACTAGAGACTAAAACATATGAAGAACGGTTGCAGGAACTGGGTATGTCTAGTTTAATAAAAAGAAGGATTAGGGGAGACATGATAGCAGTGTTCCAATATCTCAGAGGCTGCCACAAAGAAGAGGGAGTCAAACTATTCTCCAAAGCACCTGAGGGCAGAACAAGAAGCAATGGGTGGAAACTAATCAAGGAGAGAAGCAACTTAGAACTGAGGAGAAATTTCCTGACAGAACAATCAATCAGTGGAATAGCTTGCCTCCAGAAGTTGTGAATGCCCCAACACTGCATGTCTTTAAGAAGATGTTGGATAGTCATTTGTCTAAAATGGTATAGGGCTTCCTGCCTAGGCAGGGAGTTGGACTAGAAAACCTCCAAGGTCCCTTCCAACTCTGCTAATGTATTTGTATATGTATTTGTATTTAGATGGTGATTGTAGTCCTAGAGCTGGTTGGGATCACAGTGGCCAGAGATGGCTGTGACATGGGAAGGCAAGACAGTTCCACTGTAGCCAGGCACCTCTGGACCCCAGCTTCTTGCAGCAACTCCTGCTGGCCTCGTTTTAGAGGAGCAAGAAGATGACTGCCATGGGTGTACCAGTTTTCCAATCAGTATACTCCCCCCCCCCCCGCCCCATCTCAAAGAAAGGAATAAAGTATATTGGTAGCTTTGTGTAATAAGAAGTCATATGAGGGATATAGTAAAAAGATGAAAATGTCACTGATTACTTCTGTGAAGGCCATGGATTGCTGCTGCTTTTCAGTCCTAGGGCAAAAAAGACTGCTGAGGGCAATTTAAATGAGAAAAGTAGAACAGGAGGAAAGGGTTAATAAATGTGTGGTCTTATTACTTTAACTAAGAAGAGAAACAAAGCAGGAGACCTGATCAGAGAGCTTCTGTTGTCTCACTTAATTAGACATGTTGACATTTTTCCTCAGTAATCCTATAAATCTCTTTTTTTTTTCAGCAAAAAGGCTATTGACTGGACAGTAGTCTGGTTATGCACAGGCAGTTTTGGATATTTAAGCTTTCACATTTTCTGTTGTCTTGCTTTCTGATCTCTGCCTAGGGAGACCCCCACTGATCCCCTGTCAGTACTGGGTGCCTCGGATCCGTTTGCTTTTTCTTGCTGAGGATCCTCGTAATTTTGCCCAGCGTGTGATCTCAGCCCACAATTTGAGGAAGAAAACACAGGCACTATTGTTATATAATCTCTATGTGGACTGTATGCCAGTAGATGGATTGCAAAACATTGAAGAGAAAAGTTTGCAAAATATGAAACAAATGGCAATGCAAACTTCACATCTAAAGAAAGGAAGCCTGTAAGTTTCATAATAACTTTTTAAAATTTATCACTCTTCAAATTATTAACTTTGGTCAATGACAAGAAAGGCCCAGCCAGCAGGGTAAAAGTAGAACCTGTGGGGTTTTTTTTCTCATTTCCCTTTTTGTTCCTTCTTTGCTATTCATTTTCTCCTTATGCACATGCCAGAAATGTAGCCTTCTGTGACAAACAAAAATGAAGAAAGAAAATGAGTAAATATAACTAAGCAGAAATTATTTGAATTATGTTAAGTGAACAGATGCAACGATAATATGGAATAGTATGGTATTTGCCAATCATTTTTACGTATAAATTTGCAGTTTTACAATTAAAAATTGTTAAAATGCATGGGGGGCAAAGGGTGAAATTTAGTTGACTTTCATAAACTCTTCCTTTTGTTATAATTTCTTTTTGTGATTCATGAGTAACCACAAATTTGGAAATGCTAATGCACACTTGATGAGTATACATTATTGGGAAGTGCTAATATATATACTCAAATGTGTCTAATCAGTATATTATGTAACTGAATAGAAGTAATGGAGATCTATGAATAAGAAGTGTGGTTAAGTATCATATTAAATTAAATTAAGTGTGAAAACGATCTTGACACTTGCATCCTATGTATTTATGATTTGAACAATTTGAGATGCACAACGTAGATGAATCATGGTATAATGCATCAATTCCATATCACTATATTATGGCAAGAATAATCTAATTAGTACCTAGGACTAATAGTATTTATGAATCATCCATTGTTAGGAAAAAATCTGATTTTAGATAAGAGTGAAAATAATACAAAGGAATGCCTACAGTAATGTTTGACGGTATCCATCCCAATAATCCCACTTCCCCCCATACAGGTTTTTTTTTTAGTATTTGAGTATAGGATCATCCCTTTCTGAATTATAGTACTATGAATTATTTTCCTTTTGCCTTTCTTCTTGCATATTATATTAACTTTGCTCTGTGTGTAGTTATAACAATTCAGGCCCAGCTGTCACAGGCGAGTAGTTGCACAGATTCAGACATTGCTCGGGGTGTATATCTCCATGCTCATTACAAGACTTATCATTCAGCCATTTTATTAGGCCCAGATGAGTGTCATTTTTAGGTGGAGAAACTTATCAGTTATTCCCGATAAGTATCTCTAGCATTTATCTTGCTAAATGCTAGATAATCTGCTCTAGTATCTCCTGGTATGTCACCCTTTCATTTTAGGACATTTGCTTTAGATTTGTTGGTTTCTTGTATTTTTAATTCTCCCCTCTCAATAACATGTAAGCATTTGTGATCAGTTCATAATTTTAATATATTGTGAAATGTATGGAATATTACTCCCCATTCTCTCTCTTCTGTCTAATACAGCCTTAAGTGTAACATAACTATGCTCCATTTTCTCTTAAGCTTGCCATTCCGTTCTCCCCTTCGTGAAACTCCATTAATGTGCTACAAATACTTTTAATGAAGAAGCAAAGCATAAGTGAGCACAGGAGAAATGAATATGGGACTAGAGGTATATGAGTGACACAGACATATCATTTTGAGGGGTCATTGTTCATTCTGTTAATTAGTTTTTTAATTATGCTTAAGGATTTTACGACGGCTGCACCTCCTGGGAAAGGAAGTGTCCCTAGACTATGAGCGTACTATGAACATGATTAACTTTGACAGAATTGTCACTTCGAAGCGTCAGATATTTTCTTATGTCACTCTGCCTGAGAAAGAGGAAGAGAAAGTACCAGAGAAAGGTAGGTAATGCATGACAACATGCACACAGAGAAAGAGAAAAGAGAGATTATAAAAATGCTTATAAAATGATATCTTTTGTGGTTAACTTCAGATTGTAATTGATGTATTATAAGAGATACTATAAAAAGAGACTTTGGTACCACATATTTCTATCTGTTAAATACTGTTGACAGGAAAACTTTGTCAAAACATTTTTTTAAAATACTAAAATAGCAATTTCCTAAATCCTTAATTTGTCAAAATTAACATTGGTCAATAGAGTTGGTTCTCGACTTGCAACTACAATTGGGACCAGAATTTCCATTACTAAGCAAGGTAGTTGTTAAATGAGCCATGTCTGATATTACAACCTTTTTTGCCACGGTTGTAAAGCGAATCACTGCAGTTGTTCAATGCCTACAGTTATTTTGCTTATGGAAAGCCAGCTTAGAAGATCACAAATAGTGATCACATGATCCTGGAATGATGCAATAGTTGCAAATATATGGCAGTTGCCAAGTGCCTGAATTCTGATCATGTGACCATGAGGATGCTGCTACAATAGTAAGGGTGAGGACTGGTGGTAAGTAACTTTTTTCAATTCTGTTATAACTTTGAACTGTCATTAAATGAATGCTGTATAGTAAGTAAGTATATTTTTATTGTCATTGTACTTAAATACAACAAAATTGGTTAATACAATGAAATTGGTATTTCTGTATGCTAAGAACTACCTGTATGTAGCTCCATTTATTATATTTAATGTAATCTAAAATGCTGTATTATATAAACATCTTAGTTGGTTAGTTGAATTGTACTCTTAAAATAATGGATACTCGCTAGATCAGGTTAGATTGCCTGATGTACTCCAAATGTTTTAGACCAACTTTTACCACTCACAATTAACATAACCATGGAATTGTTAGAATATCTTACAAGAGCAGCTACTTCATTCAGTGAAAAAGTATTTAAATACCTGTTCAATATTCTGAAAATTCAGACTTCTTAGTCTTTTGACTGCAATCCTAGATGTGAAAGCTTGCGACAGCGCTTGGTGAAATTTCAGAGAAATGGATAATTGGAATTTTATTGCTCAATAAAAAGTACAATCATAATAAGTAAGTGCAATGTGTAATCATCTTTGTTTCCATTCAAAATGAGCAGGTATAGATCACTTATTTTCAAGATATTTTTTTTTATATTTCTAATTTGTCTATGAATCTGATAATCTGAATGATACAAACATGTACTGAGTGCTAAGTTTTGCATTCAGTACATCTGGAGGCTTCATACTTAAGAGAAAAATTTTCAATTCTTGTTTTAAAGAAGTAGCCAATGTGTGGAAGTAGAAAACAAATAGCAGCATGGCCTCTGCTGAACAAGAAGCAAGATATAGGGAACCTCAATCAGTCAAACAATGTAACTTTAAAAAGTTTCTCATATACCCTGAAAGCTGTTTATTTTAGTCACACACCTCAACTCCAAATTTTAATAGCTATGATAGCAATTGATTGAAGAGACAGATTCTCTATTGCAATAAATTGGTAAAATTGAGGCATATCTGATTGCTATTGGACCATTTTGGAAGGAGGCAATATATATAAATGCATGTATAATTGTATATATGTTTGAGTATGTATGTGTTGAGTATACAACAAAAAACAGAAGTGGAATATGTGTGAATGAGGTGGTTATGATTTTTCTGCATTACAGAAAATGAATTATATTAGGGGGCACTTTACCACAGTGGATGGTCCCTCTAAATCTAATTTTGGATTATGGTCTTGTCTACATATCCCAAGTATGGCAAAGTCTCCAGGCTGGACATACTGCATGTATCTCCAAGCTGATGGAAGATACCCTAACTTGTACAGAGTAGCAGGAGTATACCTGGTGATCCTGGTATTCTGACTAAAATGTATCAAAACAGACCGGAGCTATCCTGATTAAGAGGGGGTGCACAAGTATAATTAATGCTGGTAATCTAATTTATTTTTTCTTTTTTGCTATTAAATACGCATTGTACGAACGTTCCAGGTGTTCAAATCTATGACAGGCAGCAGAGATCAGTATCTATGTCCCATTTGGTGATGAACATGAAATGTGGTAAATTGAAACTTGGAATGTGAAAAGAATACAGTCGGGAATGGGGGTGTGAAAAGAAGAAAAAAAGAGGGAGAGAGGAGGAAGAAAGTTGGTTAGGTAGTTGGTCTAAACTTGTGAAAGCAATAAATACATTCAGGGAAGTAAAAATGCAGATTTAATTATGAAAATAGGCTAAAATGTATGTCAGAATATAAGAATTGATACAATCTCGATTATTGTGCTGTCATACATTGCATGTTACTCTCCAGTGAATAGTAACAATGAAAGAACTAGGTATAGATTTGAAGAAAAATGTTCAAAATCTGAATAAATATGAACTAGGGAAAATTATTATGTTTTGAATGTGAATGAATGAACAAAATTCTGGTCCATTCACTAGAAAAGGACTTTTTTGAGACCTAAGAATTATTGTTAATGAATACCTGCTTGGAAGAAGCTGTTCAATGATATTCCATGTGGCATACACATAAGTTTGTATATGCAATGATGCTTAACAGTTTATGAACGCAATTTCTTTGGAGATTCTCAGTCATCTAGGTCACGATTGTCCCAAAGTTGCTTTTCAAAAGGCAACTAGACTTTGTATGTTTTTTCCTTGATGACATTTTGCTTCTCATCCAAGAAGCGAAACTCTTAAAGGAAAAAACGAAGAAAGTCCGCTTGCCTTTTGAAAAGCACCTTTGGGACATTTATGAACCCAAATACATAAATAAATGAGTAAAAAATGTTATACTTATTTGTTCAGGAAAAGGATCCAAAGTTAAACACATATGTGTGGCAAAAGAGTATGAATTTTACTTTTAATAACTGGTATGTCCCCTTTGGGCAGTAATAATTGTAATTAAAGGTTTAAAATAACTGTTGATCAATCTTGCATATCAGCTTGGAAGAATTTTAGCCTTTTCCTCCTCACAGAACAGCTTCAGTTCAGGGATATTGGAAGGCTCCTTCTCATGAGCTGCCTGTTTCAGGTCCTTCCATAACATTTCTATAGGATTAAGATCAGGACTCTGATCTGACTATTTGAAAACATTTTTTCTACTTTAACCATTTCATAGTCATATAACTTATGTGTTTTGGATCATTATCTTGATGTATGATTTATTTTCTCTTGAGCTTCAGTTCACAGACAGACACACTGACATTTTCTTAGGGGAAATAGGACAGGTGTTGAATTACCATCATTTATATATGATTTGCGTGACAGTTTTGTACACTTTTCCAGCCGGGTAAGAATCAGCAACTATTTTTTGTAGGTCCTTAGAAATCTGTTTTCTTTAAGCCATGATACATTTCCATATATCTATATTGTGAAGATCAGACTTTGATAGTGAATGCTCAGAACTCTTTAAATAAGGCAGACTTCCACATTTCCACCTGCCCCATTGTCTGAAATCCTAATTCTAAATTTCCCTTCAAATGAGCTGACAATCCTAGAGGTTCACATAATAATAAAACTTTATTGCGGTCATAGACCAAAAGACAAGATAAACAAATCACATGTGGATGTTCAGCCGGGCCCCACTGAAGGATGGGAGACAACAGGCAAAATTGATGGCAAGGACCATTCTGTCAACCGTACCATCTAACCATTATAGAGATCTAAATCTATGGTTTAGGAGTATGATCAATTCGAATTGAGCATAAATAGAAGATACCATGTAAAGATTTACATGCGATCTAAATCTCAGCACCTGATGTGGCCACCGAGTGGTATGCTGCAAACAATCAGCACAAATGGCCTCAGCCAGTGGGACCAACCCGACCCTTCCCACGGTTCTTACAAGCTAAGACTGCAGCAAAAAAACTTGCAACCTTCAATATGATCCTCGAATCAGTGTCCTGGAGAAGAAGGCGAAGACTCTGATTTCCGGTTAGTCCGGGAAATCTTTGGCAAATAGGGGAGATGAGTTGTAGTCTTTTCTCCTGGTAGTAGGGGCATGTGAATACAATGTGAGCTAGCGATTCCAAGAATCGACTGTCACATGAGCAGTGGGTGGGCTTTACACCCCCGGAAAGTCTGCTATCTAGGGCATTCAAGGGGATCACATTAAAGCGTGCCTTATTAATTTATTTATTCGATTTATAAACCACCCTATCTCCCCGAAGGGACTCAGGGCGGTGCACAGGAAACAATAAAACCACATTCAATAAATACAATATAAGATAATTAAAATGAATTAAATATACCTGTGCTAAAATAAATTTAATACCCTAGTAAAAACCATTCTAAAATATAAGAATGCCAGCCAGTGTTTGATGGAGGATAGCTCGGAGAGATATTTAGGGGGGTACGTCAGGGGAATAATGCCGAGAGAGAATGGAGAACAAATTCCTATACCAAGTGCCAAGTTCTGTTGCCTTTCGATGTCATGCAATCGTTGGAATATCAGCGATTTGGCAGCGGCGGGGCCAAGTATAAAGGCTTCAATAGGGGAGATTCCTATCTTTATGAGTTTGGTGTGGATATTACGGGCCCAAGGGCTGTGGAAGTCATCCCGCCATAAGCAGTGCCCTAAGTAATAGTCTGGGAGTCTGGCCCATAGGGCCAGCCAGTAGCCAATTGTATGTTTCCACAAAATGGTGTTGAGCGATGGTATGCCCAATTCCAGATGGATTGCAGTATTGCTCACACAAGGGGGGACTCCCATTAAGCGGCGTAGGAACTGGCTTTGGACAGACTCAAGACGGGAAATGTTAGCTGGGACCCAAAGAGGAGCTCCATATGAAATGGCAGCTATCACCTTTGCACTGTTCACATATTTTTGCCACTCACAAATATGTAGCTTTGGACCGTTTTCATTAATAAATGGAAAGGTATAATATTTTGTTTGATTTGTTTAATTGGGATCTCTTTATCTAGTTTTAGGAGTTACATGGAGATCAGATTGTGTTTTTAGTTCATATTATGCAGAAATATTGAAAAATCAAACGGGATCAAAAACTTATAAGCATAACTGTATAAACATATGGAAAGACTAGTAGAATTGTTAAAGATAGTTAACAATAAATAGCATGAAACAAAATGAAAAAAGTGGAAGGCATTAGAGTGAACATAGAATGACTGAAGAAGAGAAATTATGAATCCTATACAAAGAAGACTTAATGATGGCATTTATAATGGAGATTAGAAAATAGGATATGGAACCTAAAAGAATTATGTTTAAAAATGCCAGAGTGCATAATTAGGCTAATGGCAAGAATGAAAAAAGATGAATGATAGAATGCTCATGTGAAAAGGATTTTTCTCATCTAGTCCTTTTCACATTTTTTGTAGTAAGAGAAGCTATTGTACAATATGTTTACAGAGAAATAAACTAAATTTACTTTACATATGGAGTGGGGAGAGTAAAATGACAAAATTTAATGAAAATCAAAGCAAATATTTTGGAAGAGGACAAAAAATAAATAAAGGATACTTCAGAAGAATGTAATTAAAAATAAATAAGTTGAAAGTGAAGTGATAATGCTGCCAAGAGTATTTCGAGATATCTGTGAGAATAATAGCCTCATGCGGAAAAGTGGAATTGAAAAAAATGTAAGTATGTGAGATCAGGAAAAAGCTTTGGTTACATGGTGCTGATGAGATCCTTAAAAATCAGTAATTTAAATACCAAAAGGCAATATTTGAACTGATGTACAGGCCAGATGGAAACCAGGATGATTTGCAACTATAGAAAGGTTTGGAGAGAATGAGCCAATTGTGGTAGCAAAGCAAAAAAAAAATAATTCCCTTTTTATTGTTTGTCTGCTTGCCTGCTTCTTTTTAATCTTTTTTGTGTGTGGTTTGCATAACATTGTTTATTCAAAAGGGAACAAAGGGGTGGATATGTAAGTATTTATCTGCATTTAAGAGGCTTACTTGTGAGACTGATTACTTCAATAACATCTTTCTTTTTATTACCAGGGCTCACTGAAGTTCCAGAATATCCATTTAATGAGCAAAGAGAAACTTTTAGTTTTGTCTCTCTCCTGACACGGCCAGAGGTTATCATGGCTTTGTGCCAGGTGCGAGATGAGTGCAATAAAACCGCTGCTATGTCTCTTTTCCATTCTACCCTGACTAAATATGGACGACTTGAAACATTTGAACAGATTCAAACCCAGACCTTTTCGCAGGTAACACAGCAGATTCTTTGCAGGAATGAGATACACAAATGTAAAGGACTATAACCACTGTGTGCTGGGTGAAAGGACCCCATGTAATGCAGTGTGGTAGAAGATTACTTTAGGCTAGATAAGACTTGTGCTTACTGCTCTTCACAACAAGGAACTCCCTCTTTCACTTAGGCTACTATATGATTAAAAAGTAGAAGAAATGCACACACACACGTTTCTTTGATCACGGGGTGGCATAACAACATTACCATATATACTGATTGAAAAAGTAGTTCACCAAGTTGGCCATAATGATGCTAATCTTATATCAGCAAGCTTGGGAGTCCTCCAAGATCTGCAGGCATTCAGCTTCCAGAACAGCCCACTGAGGACTAACTATGCTCAACAGCCAAGAAATGTTTGCTGCTTAGTTTAGATTGAGAGAAAATAGCTAACCTAAGCACCATCCTACCCATTTGAATAAAATCAACTCAATCTATAGCATGGTTCAGAGAGCATATATTTTATATTAAAATTCATGGTTCTATGATTATCATTATGTATAGCTTAACCACAGATATATTGGACATAGTCCAATTTAATGTGGGAAAAAACAGAAGAGCTTTGAATAAAAAACAGGTACTGCTGATTTCCAAATACTGTTTACTGTTTTCATTCCCGGATCCCACAGTTTTATTCGGCAAACTATCAATAACATGGTTCAAGAATGAAAAGCTGTGCATGCATGTTCTCTACTTATTATGAACTGTTTACATAAAAGAACTTTCTAAACTGTATTTTATCTATAATCTACCTCAAAATGAAAAGTGGCGCAGAAGTTTGAGAAACACCCACTTTAAAAAAAAACAGTAGGAAATATGCAGGTTAAATATTTAGAGGAGATAACATTAAAGCTGCTTTACGTGTGTGTGTGTGTGTGTGTGTGTGTGTGTGTGTGTGTGTAGAGGGAGGGGGAATAGGCAAGATCCCATAAAATATGTTATCTGTTTACAAGCTTTTCAAAGGAAATAGTTGGATATTAGAAAGAAAAGCTTCTGTGCTCATATCTTAAGAAAACAAGATATGTTTGTTTGTTTTTCCTGTCCTGGAGAGCAAATGCTGCACTCTTCTTAAAAAATAGATTATTTCAGTGTAACATTCTATGGGGAAAGATTTGCTTTGGTGTAGATTGCTTTTGGAACTGTTGCTGCTATTAGCAGAATGTTATTAAAGTACAATAAAATTCTTCCTGTTTACAGAATAGTATTCTGTGGACCATAAAACATGTAATAAGCCTATAATGCCTTTTTTTCCTAGACAAAGCAGTCTCGGGGGATGATTTAAATGAATGGAGATGGGGAGGGAACCTAACAGATATCCCTCTATTCTTTTCCGCTGCAAACTTCAGCCGCTCCTCTCTTCCCCAAAAGGGATAGTAACAGAGGTGTGTACTAATGCAAACACAAAGCCAGAGAAGAGAAGGACTAACCACCCATTCCCCACTGCTGCCTTTCTTTAGAGTCAGCAAGTATCTATTGCTGTATCCATTTAACGCTTAATGTGGAGTTTGAAACTAAGATGGAGAGTCTTTTATTCTTTTGTTTTGACTTCCTGCAGATTTCAATGTTCCTCAAGGATACATGGATCAATACTTTAAAGATAGCAGTGAGAAGCAGCCTGAGGGACATAGGCAAAGGCTGGTATAACTTATATGAGACAAAATGGGAAGTATATATGATGTCCAAGCTTCATCAGTTGATGGAGCTTATCAAGTTTATGCTACAAGACTCTGTACGTTACCTGGTCCAGGATTCACTTGTAAACTTCACACAGCTCTTTCTGGATGCCTGCCACAGTGTCCTGGATTGCCCTGAAAATATGACGTGGGGAGATGATCTTCTTAATAGCCCTTACAAGTAAGACAATGAGGAAACGTCTCCGATCTGAGGAACGAAAAGAACACTGAGCAATATTTTTTGAAATTTATTCCTTTTCTTATAAGTTGAATCTTTAAATGTATTTTGTCTTTTCTAAGGTTCCTGATGAAGTAATGCCACTGAACCCAAGCATTTCACATATCCGTATGGATTTATATCATCCTTGGATCAGTTCTGTGTCTTTGTGATCTCATATTATTAACTCAGTTTAACAGCTGAGCCAGCTTGGCTCAGCTAAGATATACTTGAAATTGCTGCAAAACTACCTTGTTCTTGTTTTTATTTTGTTTTTGAGATGCTCAACGGAGCATTTTGCTTCACCTAACTTCTCGGTCTGTGGGTTAAAGCTTTTAAGGGGAAAAGTGGCAATGGCTTTTCAGGTTCTCAATCATCCCAAAGAAACCACTATGTATTGCTTGCAGGCAGCCCTATAAATGATGGGTACCTAAAGTAAGGATACAAAAGGGGTTAGCAAATAATTTAATTTAATTTATTTCAATTTAATTTGAATTTAAGACTGCTTTATCCAACCATTTCTCCTGCATTCCCATGTCTCCTGCAATAATGCCTAGAAGGGTAAATGTGAAGGGCAGATAGGCCTTATTGTCTGCCTGAGTTCCCTAGCAGTCTGTAGTTATGGATAACAAAACTGTAGGTTTTTCTTTATTTTTATTACTTTTAAAATAATAGCAGAAAAATAAAAAACTAAATGAACAAAAGACAAAAATATAAACATTATTAAAAAAATCCAAAAGTTACATAAGAAGTCCTTAAAAATAAATGAAAAAAATGCAACCAAAAAGATGGTATTATATCATTACAACAGTAAACAGTTATATACAGTCTGTATATAATTCTCTAATGCAAATTTGTGAGTTTGTGTGTGTATGTGTATATGTGCATGCATACATATCTGATTCTCAGAGACTGTACAAGTCCCTGCAGTTTTCTTGGCAAGATTTTTCAGAAGCTGTTTGCCATTGCCTCTTTCCTAGAGCTTAGAGAAAGAGACTAGCCCCAAGATCGTCTAGCTGGTTTTGTGCCTCAGGTGGGAATAAATTCTAGCTTCTCCTATTTGCACCAGTGTGTGTGTGTGTGTGTGTGTGTGTGTGTGTGTGTGTGTGTGTGTGTATGTGTGTGTGTGTGTGTGTGTAAAACACACTGGTTCATAACACACTGTTTTTATATAGATGAGTCCTATGTTTCATTATACTTATCCAGATAAAGTCTACATCTTTAGGTAATTGCTTTATAAATGACATGTTTACAACAGATCTTCAAATCATTGAGTAAACAGGGCAATGCATTTATCTTTCCAGTGCTGTATTATCAGTTTTCTAGCTCTAGTAAGGCTACTTACTTACCATTTATATTGTCCAGTTGTCAAATACCATGTAGTAGGTAGACAATTCAAGGGAATCTTAATCTCTGAAAAATTTAGCTTTTGTTACATAGTCACATTCATATAGTCTTCTATTTTCTCCCAAAACTTAGTTAAGTATAGGATGCTGTAAAACATGCATTTTAAAGAAGCATGATCATTATTACATCTTGTACAAAATGCTATTTTGACACTCCTTTTCTATACAAATGTAGTGGAATCCAATTGATTCTAAATATTTTTGGTATATAAGAGATGATTGAAGTCTATTAACATGCTTGCCATAGACGTTCTCCATTTTTCTAAATATAGGAGCCTCTAGTTCTTTATTCCACTCTTTTCTTAACATCTGCATATCAACTATATTGATAACAAATGTCTATAAAATAAAAATAACCAAAAATGAAAAACAACCAAAGGAATATATATGTATTCCAAAGTTGTCCAAATTGGAAAAATAATACTACCGGTTAGCTTCCCGTATTTACATACTTGACAAATAAGTAAACTTGATGATATAACTCTAGTTTTAATAAACAAAATCCTTCCTTATTAATTGGTAATTGTATTTTCTGTAAAGATATTCTTGGAATCATAAAACCCCATAAACATTTTCTAAACCAAAAGTTTAACTATAAAAATATTTTTGAGAGATTTGAACAGGAATTCATTTCATAATATAAATTAATTTAAGAAGACCTTGAGTTTATGGAACTTAGGAAAATCGGTTCTGAAATCCTAAAAAATAATCAAAAGGGTTCAATTCAAGGTGGAGAACATACACAACACAACTTCCTCCTCCTATTTTGTCCACAACAACAAATCTATGAGATGAGTTAGGCTGATTGTTAGTGGCCCAAGATCATTCAACTGGGTTTCATAATCAAGATTGGGACTTGAATCCATGGACCTCTCTTTTTAGCCCAGTGCCTTTACCACTGGACCAAACTGGGTCTAGATCAAATCCATCTGCCCAAAATTAGAAATGTGCACAATCCTTACCATGGATAATAAGATCAGATTTGTATTGACTAACTCTGGTTACACAAACTTCATAACAAACAAGAGATATCGAGTGCCACCTGTACCTAATTTACATAAGTATTACTCCAGTTGTATCCAGTGGCTACATTGTTTTTTAATTGTATGTTAGTATATATTATGGATACATTCCTTACGATATTCATTAATATTACATTTTGGTAAACTGACAAATTGAATAAAAATAATATTCAGAATATTTTATCCATTTTAGAATACAATATCATAGAACAGATGTCACCCAATGTAACAATACTCCTGTCAACCCATCTATTTTACTACAGTGATAATATTAGCTCCATTAAATATTGTGTGAAAATGCCTTCTGGTAGAAATGTAGGATATGTATGGGCTCCTAGTTCTATGGAATATAAACAAATAGAACTGCAATATGTTTTCAGCTCAGTGCATTTTAATTAGCAAAGAGATGAGTTAATGCTTGAATCTGTTTATCCATAACACAATATGAAATTTCTGTATTCTCCCTCTTGCAGGCCACGAAAAAATCCCTTGTTTATAATTGATTTGGCTTTAGACAGTAATGGTGTCCATTTTAGCACACCTTTGGAGAATTTTGAGACATCAGTTGTTTCTCTTTTTAATAAAGGGATCTTGGCTACACACAGTATACCACAACTGGAGAAAGTGAGTTTCTTTCAAGAACCTAAAATGTCTTCTAGTTCTTACCCTGATATATGTTGCAGATTATAAAATGTGCATAGTTATATCATTGCAGACTTCATTGTTTATACTAAGGAGTTACAGAGTAGTCTTTATAGAGGGAAATATACATGTCCAGAATAATGTTGGAGGATTCAATCTGGATCAATCTCTGGGACCAGAGGTTTAGTCTTCTGAGCTTTCAAATTTGTGCTGGAGCCCATCCTTGGGGAATTTCTCATGAGACACTCTGCTAAAGAGAAGTTCCCTGAGGATGGGCTCCAACATAAGTCCAAAAGCTTGGAAGATTAAACTCTCTGGTCCCGGTGATCCAGATTGAGTCTTTATAGATTCTAAATATTTCTCAATCTGGAAAAATATTTTGCCTTTTGTTTTGCAATGGCCACATGCCAGTTTTATGAAATTATCACAGTTTTGTAAACAGATACTCCAAATATGCTGGAGATTTTCAGGCTAATATCTGTTTTTCAGAAAAAATACTGTAATTTGTTATAATTGTAATAATTGAAAGCAACAACTAAGTCATGGATTACTCTCTTTTTCAACTGAGAAGCTAATGCAGTTCTTTAGTTCAATATGTACTGATTGATTGATTGATTTTGATGTCAAATCCTGATATTTTGGGGGGTGGGAGTTGGGGAGAGGAGTTGAGATATGTCAGTCGAATTTGTGTTGTAAGTTTCATATAGCCACCCTAAACAGAGATATAAAAACTCTAAAATTTTAAAGGGCAGAAGATAAGGGAGGATTTTGCAGAAGGATTTAGCTAACACTTTTTAGCACTGACATATTGCCAGAGGAGGACTCCACTAACACTTTTCCGATTGAGGAAAACATGTCAGATTTAAATGAGAAAGTGTTGGCAATAATGCTGTAATTTTAAATCCTGGAGCTATTAATGCTGACACCAAAGTAAAGGGAATATCTGAGATGTTTCATTATATGTATTTATCTTGATGCTTCTTTATAAAGTGGTGTGCTGCAGATTAAAAAAAAGGCTTTTTATTTCAAAATTCAAATCTCAGCACAAATCATTATTAAAGTGAGTTCTAGAGTAAGTTGAAAGTTTTTTTTTTAATTCAGTTCTTACAATATGCTTCTGCTGATTTGGAGATCTTTTTACCATCAAGAATTTCTATCTTCTTTATTAAGAAGAAAAGAATACTTTCATTGTTTTTCACTGAATGCCAGCAGGCCATGCTAAAAGGATAGGTTAGCCAAAATATTTAATCTCCCCAAAGCTTGGGTATGAAGCTTGCTACTGTGAACAGCTTGTAGAGATAAGCTGCAACACAATTAAGGCAACGTTTGGTGCAAATCACATTTAGCATGACTAGGAATTCCAACCGAGCTCCATACAATATAGTTAGATCTTTGAATTGTTTATAATAGCCCAGTTCTGGTACTTATGTATGATAACCTTTATTATGATAGTTATGAGGAAAAAGAATAGTTTCTATAAGATACTGAAGTCAAAAATATAAGAGGAATCTTGTTATGGTGCATGGTTATGGGTGGCTTTTAATTTTGTGCAACCACCTTTTTAGAAACAATGGAAGCAGACGATAATCCTGTTTATGCTAAATGACTCTTCTTTTATCTCTTTTTCAGTATGTGCTTGAAAACATGTTCATCTGTGGCACACCATTGTTAGAGTCTGTGGGTCTGAATGAGCCAGCTGTGATAGAATTGCGGAATACCATCTGTACTTGCATCCTCAAAGCACTGATCCCCCTTCAAGCTTATGCCAAGAATTATGAAAAGTACTTAGAACTGAATAATCGCGATATCCACAGCCTCTTAAAGTAAGCAGCATTCACATGCAAGAGCAGGAACTAAAAACTGAAAGGGTAGATTGATACACAACCACTCTGACTTACTTTCTGTAGAATTAAAGGGCAACACCCCCCTCCCTCCCGCAAGTAGCTTTCTAAAACATATTGGCTTGGATCCTAAGTTCTTGCTCCAATTACTTTTTCATCCATTTCCTGTCCATCTGCAGCTCCCCACCATGTTCTCCATCATTCCCACAGGTCCTCCCAATTCTCAGGAGCAGGTGTTTGGCACTGAGAGGAGTGGGTTAGGAAACCTCTGACTCATGAATACTGTTCAGTTGACTGAAAGGAGTATAGATTTTGCTTTTGATATCAGGAACTATATCAAGTTGATTATATTTTCTTCAGCATCAGAATGGTTACTGATTGATTTTTTTTAAATGCAGATGAGGGGTGTGAATCACATTTTTCAATTTATTTTTACCTTTCCTAAAACAGTAGATATTTTAAGGTTTCTTCCCATTGAAAAAATTATATGTGACCATAAATACATGCTGAATAAGAAGGCACAATCGCTACTCTTGAATACATAAATAGTGTAGGCAGCCTTGACTCCTAGAGGAAATATAAATGTAATGAAGGAAAAACTATTTTTGAGAGATCAATATACGTTAAGCATTTATTTATTTATTTATTTAAAATATCATTCACATCTTATCCTTTTCAATGTTCACTTAAATTTTAATTGTCTAAAAAGTATCTGTAAAAACCTTTCATAACACCTTTGAATTTTTCATAGCTAGCTTATAGTATATTTCAGCCAAAATGCTGAAGAAAAGGGTTTTTCTCCTAGTATATTAGCCAAAATGGAATTATCTTGTTTTAAGCCCAATCATTAAAATCTTATAATGATATATTCATTTTTGTATCCTTCTATATAATATTTAATTTTCTTACTTTTTCTTTCCTTCATCTAAAAAACTAATGTTTCTATATGATTTCTCTTCTTACAGTTCATTCCTGGGTCCGTTATTTATAAATGCTTACTATGATCATCAACGAATTGAGTTTTAAAACACTGTTTGCAAAGCGCATGTTGCTTCTCATTATCTTTCTTTCAGCTTTCTGCTTCAAACACTTACTATTTGATTTATTTTGTGCCTTTTATGTCTTAGATAACCGGTTTTGCAAGATAACTATTTCCTACTGTGTACAAAGTTGAATTTTGAAAATTATTTTCTTAATCATTACTTTCCAGTTGATCACCACTTGCTAAGTGGAACTACAGATTAGCTCTGCATGTATTGCCATTTTATATAAACAGATTGAATCTCCTCATGTTTAAATTTGCTTCTGGGTATCTGGAACTTCAGCTTGCTTGCTTGCTTATTTATTGTTTATTTATTTTTAAATAACAATATTTTTATTCTGCCATTTATATTACAAGAATACAGGGAGATCTACATAACAGAGAATATAAAATATCTTCACATAATATAAAAATTATAGATGCAGCCAGGGGGGTTCTCTCCACATCAAAAGTCCATTTGACCAGAATGACTTTCACTGCTTTTTAAAATGCAAGCAAGATGGGGTTTCCCCACCAATTCAGGGGTGGGGGGGATATTTCACAATATGGGAATCCACAGTGAGAGTGCATGCGTCCAACCTCCTTCAATAGAAGGAGACAATCCTGCAAATACACAAGAGCTAAATGGGATATGCTTCAAAAGTTAAAATTAGCATCATGAATAGGCCTATGTAGACCTAAATCATTATCATGGGGACTTTTAGTCCCCATGGGGACTTTTAGGTAGTTTTAAATTGGGTTTTTAAAATTTGGTTTTAGCGCAGGATAGGTTTATTTAATAGTCTTTTAAATTATATTTATTGTATTTTGTATGTTTTTTAAATTTCCTGTGCGCCGCCCTGGGTCCTCTGTGGAGAAGGGTGGGATACAAATTTAAATAAATAAATAAATAAATCAGTGTAGAAACCTACTTTTAACAGTAAGGTTTAAAGGTTAAAAAAGGCCTAGAACTGAAAGTGCAGCCTTTCCAGTTTATGAGGAACTGAAAAATATAACTTATTCCATATATTTACTACAGAGTTAATTCTGTCTAATCAGATTGAAACCATTGTATTAAACAAATGTTGATACATATTGGACAAAGTGTATATGACTATCTGGTTCCTAAGGTAGGAGTGGAACTTTAGTCCTGTGGGACAGGGGTCTCCAACCTTTGCAAACTTTAAGTCTGAAGGACTTCAGCTCCCAGAATTCTCCAGCCAGCAAAGCTGGCTGGAGAAGTCTGGGAGCTGAAGTCCTTCAGACTTAAAGTTGCTAAGGTTGGAGACCCCTGCTGTGGGACACATCAGGTAATGAAGGAATCCTCTGTGGACTGTACATTTAGCAGTTGTTTAAACTGGAAGTGATTCTTTTTCTTTCATGATTCTCTCTAGTCACTCCACCTCCCCCATATAGGTCTTACATTCTTACATTCACAATACACACACCCTACCTTTCTTAGAAATGGGCTGATTTTCTCCCTTTTTCCTGAGTGGAAAAGAAAAGTAATAAGGTTTCCCTTCCTTCCTTTTAGCTAAGAAGCAAGAAAACATTGCATTTCTGCTGTCATTCAGAAAGCAAATACAGCAGTCGGCCTTTCCTCCCAGTAAGGGAGGACAAAATGGTTGAATTTTAAGCCTGTTTGCTGTTTTTTGTGTGCTGTTGACATTTGATGGTAGTCAAGACTCTGGGGACATCCAGAATCAGGGTTTCTGGGGAGTTTGATTACTGTCTGACTTCTTTCCTGACCCACCATAGTTTTCAGAGGAGAAGTTATGTTCCTGAATATGGATTGTTTCCTTCTACTCTGATGGGGATTTTAGAAGTTGTTAACCAGGTTGGAGAAAATGATTATATACAAATGTAAATATTTAAAAGTTTTGTGAAGCAGCATTCCTACTATAGATGTATTGTTTGGTTTGATTGTTTCTTTGCTGAAAATGCATTTCTGCTTATTTCTAGAGACTATGAGGACAATTGCCCTTCTGCTCCAGAAGTGAGAGAAATAGTAAACAAGCATTTGGCAGAAAAAGAGTTGTTGGATAATAGTTTGCCAAGCGTCATGGTCATTGGCCCTTTTCATCTCAGCGTTGAAGGTGTAAGGCAGAGCCTATCCAAGAAATGCAAAGCTTTGGCTACTTCAATGTTGGACATATTAGCCAAGAATTTACATCGTCAAGTAGAAGATGTGAGTTTTATAGTTGGTACACTGCATATAGAGGAATAACCAAAGAATTTTATAATTATTTCTGGAAATATACAATTATTTTACCAGAGACGGCTTATTGACATGTAAAACCCAGTATTATTATCAGAAATTGTGAATAATGATTCAAAGTTGCATTTCCTTTGACTTTCTTTACAATATCTCAGTGAAGACATGTGACATAATCAGACATCTTCTGTTTACAGCCCATCTCATTCCTTAATCGCTTGTGGAGAGGACAAATGGGGAGGAAAAACAGAGCATAATGACGTTAACTAAATGTTGCCTTGGAGACATAGAAAAAGCTTGAAAAGAGATTAGTGGTCTGGGCAGGAGCGGGTGGTCTATATAAACTATAGTATCAATTTCAGACACCTGACCTCACCTTTCTGATGCACTTGATTGAACTCTTTGTTTCGGACTTAGCGCTGACAGAGTTATTATTATTATTTTGCAGATCTGTGATGCTTTCAAGGCCATCAACCGAAAAATTTATGAAAAACCAAACAGCATTGAGGAACTAGCTGAGCTGCGGGAATGGATGAAAGGAATCCCAGAGAAATTGAAAGTGCAGGAGGTGAAATGTAGTCAGGGAGATGGTATCAAATAACTGGAATGTCATGCGTAATAAGTGGAACTTAGACTTATATCTAAGCTGTTTTTAATCCAGGAATGTGCACTATTGGAACATATTGCCTAAGTGTTCTTTTTCTAAAGTAAAATTGAATAAGTTTTAAATATAGGGGCTTCTTGATGGCACAGTGGTTAGAATGCAGTACTGCAGGTTAATTCTGCTGACTGCCAACTGCCAGCAGTTCGACAATTCAATTCTCATCGGCTCAAGGTTGACTCAGCTTCTATCCTTCCGAGGTTGGTAAAATGAGGACTCAGATTGTTGGAGGCAATATTATGCTGACTCTGTAAACTGCTCAGAGAGGGCTGTAAAGCACTGTGAAGCGGTAGATAAGTCTAAGTGCTAGTGCTATTGCTATTCTCCAGTGCGCTGCTTGGAGAGTTCAAGGATGGGTTAAATTCAGCCTCTCTGCCCTAGAACTGAGTGACATTTCTTTGACCACGCTTCCTTTGCCTCTCTGAGGTCAGTTTAAAAACTCTCCAAGCATTCTTAGCAGAAATAGTTATTTTTTATTTTGTAGTTAGCAGTAGTGCAGTTTAGCATAGAATGGGAGAAATCTACCTTGCCTTGATTGCCTGTTATTCTGCTGAGGTAGCCATCCGGAACTTGGCTGGCTGCTGGTCACACACAGCGGCTGTTACTGAGCGGACAATCTGTCCAGTGGCTGCCAGTGGGTACAGGGATGGCAGGAGACTTCCTGTGCACTTTCTGGCCGTTCGAAGCACCCAAAAGACTTTTAAAAAGACTGGGCCTTCGTGAATGGCGTTCTTTCGCTCCCTGGGAAGCGCGGCTGGCTTCCTGAAGGCCCCAAAACTTCACGCGCTTTTCTGGAGTCTGCCCAAGCATCAGCAATCTCCTCACTGCAGCGCGAGGTCACGGCGGAAGTCTAAGTGCTATTGCTATTGCTATTTTATTCTGCCTTTTTTTCCGTATACAATTTAACGTGGCAAAGCTAGCAATGCTCCTTTCTCCACCTATTTTCCCCATAATGTAACAATGTTTCTGTGAGATGTTGGACTGTTGGAGTGAGAGAAGGTGACTGGCCAAAAGTCCACCAGACAATATTTTATACCTAAGATAGGACTCATTTAATAAGAATGACAAAGGAAAATAAAACTAAATTCAGAAATGGGGGAAAGTAAAGAAGAAAAGAGAATAAATAGTGTACAGAAAAAAGAAAAGAAAAAGGAAACATTTTTAAAAGTAGCTTCCAATCTTCATCATACTGTAAGTACAAACAAACTTAATTTCATCGCCCCCTATAACCTTACATGCAACTATCACCTAATCCTTTTGAAAATCCATAACTTAACATTTTAGTCCTATCTCAGCAAAAAAGAGATCAAAATGTATACAAATATATCTTTATTTTAACATTGATCAAATGAACCAACTTTGTACTTTTTTGCTTTTAACAATCATAATTGTCAGTTCATTCAGATGCTGTTGTAAGAGTTGATCTTTTTCTTTTTCTCATCTCAAATATTTTTTCAAGATTTTAACCAATTTCTTTTGTAAAATAATTTTACAATAAAAAAATCCTTATCCAGTCAATCTCTTGGCTTGTCAGTTGTATTTCCACTTCATTTGTTTTCTCTGTCTTATAGTCCTTTTTTATTTTCCAATATTTCTGCAAATTATAGGTTTATTCAATTTATATCCCGCCCTTCTCCACGAGGGACCCATTATTATTTACACTCTGAGGTTTCTGCATCAGTTAAAATATGTTTTATCTCTTTATCTTCTAAGGTATTTTCTTTCATATCATTAATTTCTTATTCAATATCTTTGGAACAATCTATTCATTTAAGAAATGCTATAATGAAGCTGCTATTTTTGACCCAATTCCTCAAAAAACTGCTGAACAATTTCAAATGTAAAACATTTTCTATAATTTTGCAAGCTCTGCTGCTGACTAAAGACAAGAGCCAGACTTTTTCCTCTCTGCTTGGAATCTTTAGTCCTTTCTGATGTTCAGTTTCTTAAATCATAAATCTCAAATTTATTTTTCACTTAGGATAGACTAAACAAATTGGTTCCCATGAAGTGATGTTTATTTATATAATTATTTCCAAACTTTTATAGCAAAAATCCTAATTCATTATTCCAAGTATCTGGGCCCTTAATTCATTTATTATGTTTTTGAACCAGATTCTTATTTAGCTTTCTACCAATTTAGTTCTATTTTTTAAAGAAGTTTTTCTGTTTCCAGATAATTTTTAATTTATTCAAGAATGAAGGTAAAACTCACCAGGTGGCTTTTCACTTGCAGTATTTAAGATCTCTAATATCTTTAAGGTAATTGAATAGGTCCTTTTACAAAGTGATTAAAAGTTCTTCTGCAGTTAAGAATATGATAGTTTTCTTCTTCTCCCAGCACTCTTCTTCTCCCAGCACTTGGACCTGTGGGAAAGCAGCAGCAGCCTTCAGGAGCACATGCAGGCAATTTCATGTTATCTTCTTATGCAGGAAGATTCCATGGGACTGATCTACTTCCCTATCCTTTGGTCGTAGCTGCAGTCATTGTCTATGCTCATTCAGAGCGCTCATTAGCTCTTCTTTCCTCACCTGGAAGTTTCAATATGTATAAATTATCTTGAAGGAGTAGGGGTTGAGTATATAAACATTTATTTTTGTCAGACCAAATGGGAGCATCTTATTTAACTAATAAATAAAGATATTTCCAAGTCCCTGATTTTGTATTCTGTACTTAGTGAGCCGATGCAGATTTTTAAGAAACTGCAGCTATAATATATTCTGGAAAACATATTTATACCATTATATAAAAAAAGACACATTTCAAGCTTCTGCACAGCACTATGTACAAACAGAGCAGTACGCTCTTAGATTCAAATAAAAGATGTAGATATCTGGGGACAGAAGTGCTATGGCAGTAGAAATATCTGTTGGTGTATAAACTACATTGAACAGTTGCTGCAAAACAATTTGTTCAGTTCTTTATTTAGACCACGAGCATCAGTATATAAATTGACTGAGCAGTATCAGTGTTTATAATTTATTTATTAAAACCCTGCTTTTCTATTCTGGCAAGTATTCAAGGTGAATAACAAAATATATTTTTTTAAAAACCAAGAATTAAAAAAACCTTAAACATATAAATTAACATTATAATTGATACTAACATCATGGAGCAGAAGAGCAGCATTTTTATAGATTTTCCTAAACACTTAGCGATTAGGAGCCAAACCCAGTTCCTGAAGGAGTCTGTTCCATAACATATGAAGCAACAGGAGAGAAGGCCTTCCCCATGTGCTAGAAACTCATGATTGCAGAAATATCTTCCAGTGGACTTTTCATTGAGATCTTAACAATGTGCAAGGGTGTAAATAGGTAAGACACCGTGTTAGAAAGTTAGGCCTTATGCCCTTTAGATGTTTAATGATCAAAACCAGCTCTGCTAAGCGATTAGCAGCCAGAGCAGACCTTTTAGTATAGACATCATATGTTCTCTCCATCTGCATCAGTTATCAGCTTAGCTACTTTGGTTTGTGCCAGTTGCAATTTCTGACACTTCTCAAGGGAAGGATAGCCCAATGTCGAACATGTTATAGTAATCAAAACAGCATGTGACAAGGCACAAATCCAATTGGTTCAGGGATAATTACAGTTAGTGCCCTAGATATAATTATACAAATGTGCTCCTGGCCACAGTCACCACCTGTAAATCTAGTAGCAGCTGATATAATCAAAGGGCACCCAGACTGTGAACTCTAATTATGTTGATTCCCAGGTTATTAAAAAATGCTAAAAAGCATGGTAGGGTTGGCAATAACACTGTCTTGCAGTTGCCAATATGATATAACAGGCTTAAAGAATCATCTATAACATGGGTGTCAAATTTGTCGTGTCATGTTGCCATCACGTGACATTTCACGATGTTTTCCCCATTTGCTGGGGTGGGATGGGTGTGGCCTGCACGTGATGCATCTGGCCAGTTTGACACCCCGGCTAAAGTCACACTACCTAAAGTATCCTAAATTAATACTTCAGAAGTTTTTAGATCCTGCTACTTTCTTTGTGTTACTATAGCCTAAGAATCTAGCAATAGAATTAATTCTTCTTTCTTCATCTTTGTATCTGAATCTCACCATATTAAATTTTGTTCCGTAATGGAATGAAATGTTGATCATGGAAATAACATCTGTCTCTGTTTTTTTTTTTTCCTCTCTCTCTCTCTCTATGTATCATCCTGTAGGAATTGATAAGTAGTGTTATGGAAGAATATGAAGTCATGGAGGAATTTCTTTACAATTTGACTCAAGATGACTTCAATGACAAGTAAGCATAAGCCATTTCCCCTGCAGTCAGAGCAAGACCTTTGGCCTGGGTTATTATATTGTGTGCCTTAGGGCTTTATTTACACATCAGAAGGCTTCATCAAATCTCTTCAGGCAGCCAGAAAAGATACCTGCCGCACTACCTTATTCAAATGCAGAAGCTGTGATGGTGTGAGCCTGCAGCCTTGAATTTAGGCAATCTTGTACTTTCTGACCTTTTTAAAAAAAAAAAATTAAAGGTCTTTATTTTACGTTGCATCTCATGAAAGACCAATGAATTTAGTGACTGTAAAGTGTGAGATTGTTAGACTGTATATTTCTGTGTAGATAGATGTAGAGCATTCACAAGAACCTATGAATTGCTCAAGAATGTCTGTCCTTGCCAACATTTCAATGCAAATATATATTACAAACTAGATACAGCAAGTAGAAAATTTGGTCCCAGCCTATACAATGTATTCTCTTTTCCATAGCATTTAAAGTCAATAAGAAAACATATAAATATTACACATGATGTGAGTTGAAATACCCTGAACATAATTTGATGTTATTTTTAACTTGCTAAGGATTTGAATAACATGTTTGATTTGCAACATAATTTATCTACTATTATTTCAGTAATCAGGCTCAAAAATATCTTATGATGAAATGGGTCATTATAATATTTTCTATTTTTATAGGCTGAGAACTAACATAGCTATTCTGTCTTCTGTTTCACTGGAGCTTCTTTTCTTGAATTATAGCATGGTTTTCCATGTGACATAGCCAAAGCTATTTTATTTAATATATATATCCTGCATTTAGGTGTGATTGCATGCCTGATGGAATAGTGCGATATTAAGGAGTTTGTGGGATTATTTTTTTCTTATTTTATAAATAAACTAAACTAAACATTTCATTCCCAGATACTGCCTGTATTTAGCTGTAAGAAGTATTAGCACTTCTTTATAAAACCCCAAGAGACATTGATTTGTGCTTTCAGGTGGGCTGCAAGTAACTGGCCTCTGAAGATCACTACACAAATTGAATTAATAAGGCAACAGCACATTGAAGATGAGGAAAGATTCCATAAAATTCAGCTGATGGATCAAAACAATTTCTTGGAACGTTTAGATGGCCTTCAGGTACGAATCCCTGATTGCAGGTTTCTCTGCATTCTCATTCTCTCATTCTCATTAAACAAACATGCATGGGTATACAAGCAAGATTGATACATGAAATTCTGTATTAACCACATTTGTCAAAACAACGGTTCCTATTTAATTCATGCAATGTCATCATCAGGGTTTACATAGCCCTATGCTGTTTTGAATCCTGCAATAAACGTTCTTTGGCATGTAGACTTTTAATATAAAATATAAGATTTTTCATATAAAAAGGATATGCTTCGTGGTTTTGCTTAGACTATACATTTGCTCTTGTCCTGAATGTATTTACATGTCAAGTCCTATTTGGAGATTATTTCCCATATGTTTAAAATGGTGTTATTTTGAATATTTTGCAAATATTGCTTTTAATTCATGCTGTTACCAACTTGCTAAAACCCAAGTATACAGCCTGTGGGCTAAATACCATATACACCAAACACCTCTTTTTCAAATTTTGTTACCTACCTGTAAGAAACCTACAATGCTATTCCTTTGAATATGAATATTATATGTTTGTGTGTATTTCTGTGTATGGAAGAGTATGCAACTAAGGGAACAGGGCAGGGGGGCAGGGATTGTACATATACCTTTTGATTTATTTTCCACCCAAAAATCAAGTGAAATGTGATCAGATGGGGATCATTTTAAGAATATGTGTGTCTATGTTGGTTAAAAGTTTCAAAGTAAAAAAATTACCCCTAATTATTTTTAAAAATCTGTTTATGTGGTTCTGTCCCATTCTGCACTGCAACTCTGATATGCTATATTCCAAGACTGGTTGCTAAGCTCTCCTCAGAAATGCATTGAAATTATAACCAAAAGGCAACTACACAACTGAAATGTTGGAAGAAATTCATAGACCTATTTTCCAGCCAACATATTTGTCTGAAGGATTCTCTCTTCCTATATATTACACCTGCTTTCTCTCCCAGATTGCAGTGGCTGGATTTTCTGCACACATGGATATTGGCCGGGCCCATGAAATAGCCAATGAAGCCAGAAGAATCAGGAAACAATTGAAAGAGTCTCAGCAGTTAGCATTGCTTTACAATAATCGGGAGCGTATTTTCGGCATGCATGTAACAAATGTGAGTGTCCAGCATTTTTGTCTGTTCATCATGCTTTATATTCCTTTGTGAACAAAAGCTTCCCAATATCTCATCACCGGTATCTCATTACAACTTCACCACATTGCTGTCTGTGTTTTCTGAGCAGGTTGATTTAAAATTCTTTCCTGCGATCTAACTGAAGTGTTTTTCTCCTGTCTGTGAGCAGCAGAAAACTAAACAGGCATACAGTATATTTTATTGTCTCCGTTGCCCATTCCAGTTGTTTCTGTTCTGTCTATGAGCTGGAAAATGTGTCCTCAATTCATGTGTTGGGAACACTGTTCTTTCCCCATATTGTCAGCATCACCAGCCAGTGGGAAAATCATGTGCCAATCACATTACCTGAAGGTTTAAGTCATCTGCCAGAATTTATCCTATTCTTCACTTGCCACTTCTCCCAGTCTAGGGACCAGCTGCTGAGGCTGGGAGAGGTAGCAGGTGAAGGGGAGAGAAGGCTGTTTAGCCACCAGATCTCTGACCCAGTCCCTGGCTCAGAGACTGATCAGTCTGAATAGCTGACAGTTAGAGTCAGAAGTGACAGCTACAGGAGGGTTATAATAGTTGTCTCTGCTGCTTCACCAGGAAACGCTCCACCACCATTTCTCCTTCCCCCGCCCCACTAGCAGAAGCTGTTAGGGCAGCTTTTGAACACATGCACCCTACATAACAGCTGAGAGTTACTCTCTCTGTGTGCGCACACATGTATGTAGTTGTGCTGGGGAGTGGAGTGGCAGAGAAAGCTAGCTCTTTCTCTTCAGTTTCACTTAATCTCCACTGCTTCCAGTGGTCAGCTGCTATTCAGACTCATCCAGTTGCATTAAACTGGAAAGAGCCCTGTTTGGGGGATAAAAAAATACCACTGCTCCAAACTGAATAATGCTGGAGGACTACATCCAGGGACCCCTTTTGCTGTACATATTGTATAAAACTTAGTTATTAACCAAAGCCCAGAGAATTTCAGCTACAGGTTTTATGATTAAAGTCTAATAAGCCAAGGGACCTGGTTAAAAATAATTAAACTAGCATTCTTTTTTTTTTTTAACTGGCTGAATGTTTTATCTACCATTCAGGCAACATGGAATAAAAAACTTTATATTAAATTTTATCACAAGCATATGTTGTTTGCATTTTGTGCCTTTCTATTCCTATGTGAAATAATATCAACCTTTGTAGAAAGGTGTTGGCAATATCATATTTATACATTTGATGCCCAAAGGGTCTAAACTCATTTTTTATAATTAATTCCTATGGAACTTTAATCCTAACTTTTTTTCTACAGTCCCTCTCTCACATTTGGTCTGTAATATATTTATTGTAATACATTATATATAAAATATATTTCTTTTTAGTTATTATGATATTACATGTATTTCATTTCAGCTCTTACATAGGTAGTTTATATTACTGTGAGCATACATCTTTATTGTAAAACATTTGAAAAAACTGTCCTTTACTTATTTGTTTTTCAAAAACTTACTTTTATCTTTTTTAATCATTTAACCCTTACCGTACAAATAGTACCACTTAATGCATCGTCTTCCATATTCATGTGAAAAATATAGAATTGAATTGTCTTTTTAAAAATAAATATACACATGCTGTTTGCTTTTATTTTATTAGAATATGCTTTTTTGTAAAATGTTTCTTGTTTTACTCTTAATTTTTCCATTGTAAAGAAAATTTATAAGTGTAAAGAATTATTTATTGTTATAAACCTCTCTCATATTTACCCCCTTTTCAGGTTTGCCCCTTATTTTTTCCCAACAAAATATGGACACCATATTTTATAACCACTTCCCAATTTCCTATTTTTAACCAATTTAAGAAATTACAATAAGTGCCTAGCAGGAGGAAAGACAGATATTTTCATTCATATTGACATCCATGAATGAATCAATCAATCAATCAATCAATCAATCAACAAATCAATGAAAACTGAGAATTCAAAATACAGCAGAAATTATTTGAAACAGTGCCTGACAGAATTCACATTCAGAATAGGCTCTTGTAATTTCCTGGTCCAATCCCCGGAGGAACCAAGTCTTCAAAGTTTTTCTATAGGGCAGCAGGACCAGGTCAATCTGAATTTCAGGGAACGTTACTCTATATGTAGATACTGCAAGAGTAAAGGCATGCCCCCTGAAAGCCAACACTTCTCTGATGGGACCCAGAGCATGCCAAACCTATCAGGTCTGGTTGGACAAGCAGAGATAATTAAAATATATCTAGGCCCTGTATTGTGAAGGGCTTTATGGGTGGCCATTAGCAACTTGCATTGTACCCAGACATTGATTGGTGATTACTATATTTCATATAGTGGTGTTAATAGGTGTACCTATGGTATGTAAATAACTACTTCCATGGCATTGCTCAATTCTAGACTAGCTGTAGCTTTTCAATTATTTGGGTGCATTGCTGCAGCCCAAGTGCAAGCTAATTAAAATAATGAGTGATTGTGGTATCCAGAAATTGATGCAGTTGGTGTACAATGTGTGTAAAACGCCTCCTGGCCATGTTTGCCACCAATTCTTTATGCAGGATTCAAGAGTCTAGGAAGACCTCCACATTGCACAACATTTCAGTCTGTGAAATTAAAATCCCATCCAAAACTGCTGATGAGATGTTCTGGTATGCTCAAAGCTCACGGTTACTAGGCTTAATAGCTTCTGGCTATTAAGGCAACATCACTCAATTAGTCTAGATGCCAACAGATGACTTCATGCAAGAGATCCACATAGATGGTATATATGAGTAGGGAGAACCTTGAGATACTCCACAAAAGAAGGGCCTAAGGCTAGATCTCTCATCTATCAGCTTCAGCTAGAATCAGCCATGGAGAGAAGAGGGAGAAACAATATAATACTGTGTCTCCCATTCCTAACCCTTTGAGCCAGTCCAAAGTAAACCATAATCAATGATGTTGATGGCTCTTAAGACATCATACCAATATGCATTAGACAATTCTGGTTCCGACATTGGATTTCCACAAGTGCGATCAATGCTAGCTCAGTATTATTTCCAGGTCTGAAACCCCATCTAGAAAAAGTTCAGATTAAACATTAATATAATTTGGCTGAAAAATATGGTTAATATAATATAAAATGTGAGCAAGTCAATTCCTGACTGATATCCCCCACAGGACTATCCAGACAGCTGTTTTAATATGCTTCCTTTAGTTTATGAGCTGACACAAAAATTAACACAATTTACTCTGCACCATCAGACAAAGCACTATTCTATCCCAATAATGAGGCCAACCAGTGGCACCATTTTACCACATTAACTATAATGGGGGACAAAAAAAAGAGCAATTGGTGAATTTCCTATAGTAAAAAAAAACCCCACCACTAACTGCAATCCTTGACTAGGGATGTGGCTGGAACAAGAGGCATATTTTGACTGATGACTATATCCACTAATTTAATCTTCTGGTAGAATCTGATGCTGAGGATAAATAGAGTTTCATTGTTTGTCAGGATCTGCCTCTTATTTTACATGGAAGTCACCTATGCTTCAGATGATCCTGAGATTCTCACATGAAATTCTTGTTCTCTTTTTCATGTTTTTGTCTTTCTACCTCGCTTAGCCTTTCTGTCTCTCTAGCTCTGAGTAAAAACAAAAGGACAGGAGGTTGTTGACTAGTAGTGGCTGGTGGACTCCCCACTTCTCTTGACCCCTGCTCCCCAGCCCTTGCCCTGTATTTCATCCTCTCTTTCACTCCTTCTACCAGATTGGCTATCAGAAGTGGGAGCACTCTTCACAAGGAACATATCTGGAAGGATTTGCACTACTTCATTATATAATCTATATGTGCAGGCTAGAAATAGCAAACTCTTGACAGAATCATTCAATAAATGAGAAAATATGAAATCTTCAGCTCCCATTCTCTTCAGAAAACTAAGCCCCGCAGGAGATACTGGCAGATCCCTGTTCCTGAATCTTTGTCAAAGTATCAAAAAAGCACAAGGCTTGTGCTAAGAGAGGATGAAATAGGCCACCTTTAACACTGATCAATTAGATGCAAAATTGGGTGGTTTCAGCTCTAAACTGGAGGCAAGGCAACATCATGAGCACATAGGTTTAAAGAACCAGGTAGTTGTCAACTTATGACCACAACTGGGACCAGATTTTTTACTGCTTAAGCAAAGCAGTTGTTAAGTGAGTCACACCTGATTTTACCACCATTTTTGCCATGGCTATTAAGCAAATCAATTCATTTGTTAAGTGAATCATGTGTTCTTTAAACAAATCTCAATTCTCCCATTGACTTTGCTTGTTTGAAGTTCCCTGAAGAGGTCATAAATAGCAATCATATGACCCTGGGATGCTATAACTGTTGGAAATACATGCCAGTTGCCAAGTGCCTGAATTTTGATCATGTAACCATGGGGATGCTGCAGTGGTTGTAAATGTGAGGCGTGTCCATAGGTCCTCATTTTTTCATTGTAACATTGAACAGTGCTAAATGAATGGTTGTAAATTGAGGACCACCTGTGTTTAGTAAGATGGCTTTAAGTGGCAGGTTGGAGGCTGTGCAAATGAGACCTAACATCATTTCTTTATTATATTTCTTAATGTTTTCTCTTATAAGATATGGTCAAAAGTAATTGGTTTGGTTTGGTGTTCCATTGTATACTGATTCTGAAGAGGGTAAAATATTAATGCCAGCCCATAAGAGAATATGGGGACTTGTGATCATCCATTTTGTTGAGAGTAGAATTCCCCTCAAAATATTTTTTTTAAAAGAGAACTGTCAAAATGGCTTTAGAGCTCCTCCCATGTTTGTTTATAGCTGCATAGGGAGTGAAAATAAGTACACAGCATGATTGCCTGTTGACTTTGTTTAGAACAGGGGTGTCAAACTCAAAGTCTGTGGGCTGAATTAGGCCCACTGAGTCCTTAGATCTGACCTGTGGGCCCACTCTGGAAACAGTGAAGGACTGGCCCATGGTGCCTCTGCCAGCAAAAACGGAGCTCAGGAGGGCCACACGCAGGCCTCCCAGGGCTTATTTTCAGCCGTGGCCACCTCCTGCAGCCCTCTCCCAGTAAAAATGGAGCTTGGAAAGGCCGCATGCCCCACTGGCCATGCCCCCCCCCCCAAGGTAAAACATAACCCTGATGAGGCCCTCAATGAAATCGAGTTTGACACCCCTGGTTTAGAAGATACTTTCCACAAAGACAAGCTATCAGCAATTCATTTTGGTTGTTTGATTGTTTGTTTCTTGCTTGTTTTTGCTTCTGTCAGTATGATAAGTTGTCCAGGATGGTCAAAGACTTTCAGCCCTTCTATGATCTCTGGACCACAGCATCAGACTGGCTTCGCTGGGCAGACAGCTGGATGAATGATCCTCTGTCTGCCATTGATGCAGAGCAGTTGGAGAAGAATGTCAATGAGTCCTTTAAAACAATGCACAAATGTGTAAAACATTTCAAGGATATTCCAGGTAAGTGGGCTACATACCAGTTACGTATTGTATTGATGAGGGATGAAATTCCTACTTCCGTAGGAAATGTTTGCTTGTCTATTCTTACCTGTTGTAATACAACCACACTGTGGGCCTGCTCAATGGAAAGCGGTTTTCAGAAAATTCTGAAAAAATAGCGGGTATAAAAAAGACATAGAAAATGCTTCCCTTTGCACCGGCTCAGAAATTATACAGATATATCAGGATTATAAACTTTCTCTGAAATGATCTTGGCAGTAGCTTTATGTTTAAATTGTAATATATTCTGCACTGGAGGATTGCGGGGGCGGGGGGGTGTTTGCCTTTTAACTCGTGTTCTGTTTTAAGCAGTGTATTGTGTTTGAAATGCAGGGAATCAGTTTAGCAGAAAAATAACATGTAAACATATATGTAAACAGGAGGATTAAAAATACAATTGTATAACGGAGTAATTTTTTTTGTTTTTCCTGTACTGAAAGAATCTTGTCTCATGAAAGCACTGCTGGCTTATTACGTTTCTACTGCAAGAGCAGCCAGAGGCTATGCAGTAGACTATTCAAACCAATTTTAAAATATTGCCCCAGCACTGCCTTTCTCACAGTTATAACTTTAAAAAAAATTCTATTGAAAAAAATAATCTTTAATCAGATATACAAAGAAATAACACCTGCTAGGACAAACTGAAGATTTCCCTTTGGTTAATGTAATACTGCATTTGTCAGTGATCTTTTCCTGATTGCTTTTTTCTGTAAACAATGCTCTGATTTACTCTATCCTGGTGTCTTTTGATAGTTATTTTTTCTGTCTTATGAAAAGCATGCCAGGATGTGGCTGTGGAGATCCGTGGCAAAATTGAGGAATTCAGGCCTTACATACCTCTGATTCAAGGGCTGCGCAATCCTGGCATGCGCAACCGCCATTGGGACATGCTTTCAGAGGAGATAAAAATCAACGTGAAGCCCAAAGCCAACTTGACATTTGCCCGCTGTCTGGAGATGAAGCTCCAGGATCACATTGAGAATATAGCCAAAATTGCTGAAATTGCAGGAAAGGAATACTCAATTGAGAATGTGAGGATGCCATTCAATTTCTTTTTCCCTGTAGTCTTCCTTTGTGTTCCAATATGCTATCTAACAGCTGAATTGTTTTCTTCTTATGTCTCGTTCAGAGAATTTTAAAATTTTTATACAATATATTGGTGAAAAATGTGTAACCCAAACACTGGCAGTCTCTCTGAGAAGAAAGTATTAAAACAGATAGATCTTCTTCAATATATTAATTAGCAATCATTTCTTAAATTAACATAAGGTATAAATAATGCTGGGTGACTTAAACTAGGATGAAATTCACTGGAAATCTTATATATTTGCATGTCGTTCATTAAGTTTTCTAAGAATAAAAAGTTCAGGTAGAAAACAATAATTCCTTTTTTTTTCGTTCCTTCTTTTCTGCTTAGTAAAGCTCAGCCTATTATCAATGCCATTGCATTCTGTTAACTTTTATCCAGTTGCCATTTGTAAAGCAAGCTATGTTCAATGATGTTAAAAATATTTTTTCCCATTTCCTAGACTTTGGATAAAATGGAGCGTGAATGGGAATCTATCCTCTTCAATGTAGCTCCCTACAAAGAAACCGAAACATTTATTCTGAAGAGTCCTGATGAAGCTTCTCAGCTTCTTGATGATCATATTGTTATGACACAAAGCATGTCCTTCTCACCTTTCAAAAAGCCATTTGAGGAAAGGATCAATACATGGGAAAATAAGCTGAAGTTAACCCAGGTATACACTTTCAAGTTGCTTTCTGTGATCAGAAGGAGGATTATATTTAACACAGATTCTTAACTGAAATAATTCTGAAGATAGTAACTTGATAGATTAACATCTTTGATGCATATGTTCTAGTGCCATGATGGCGAATCTATGGCACGCATGTCACAGGTGGCACCTGGAGCCATTTGCTAGGGCACGTGAGGCGCTGACCAGCTGACTTCAGCCTTCTTTTGAGGCCATTTTTCGCCCTCCGGAGGCTTTCAGAGCGCGAAGAACCAGCCCTACGGGCAAACTGGAAGTTTAGAAACAGACTTCCGGTTTGCTCATAGGATTGTTTTTCGTCCTCCGGAGGCTTCTGAAGGCTTCCCTGAAGGCTCCGGAGGGCGAAAAACGGACCTTCGGACAAACAGGAAGTCACCATTCCTGAACTTCTGGATTCCTCATATATCAATTTTTTGCCTTCCGGAGCCTTTAGGGAAGCTCCTGAGGCCTCCGGAGGGCGTTGGGGGGGCAGGTTGTTTTCACCCTTCCCAGGCACCTAGAAAGCCTCTGTAGCCTGGGGAGGGCGGAAAAAACATGCCAAAAGCGGGGGGCGCTGGTTGTGCATGCATGCGTGCAATGGGGGAGTTGCTCACATAACATGGGTGTGGCATGCCCACGCACGCCCCCCTGCGCTCCCCCCACTTTGGGCACATCTCATCCTCTGCCATTTCCTTCTCTTTTTGCCTTTAATACTTACTGATTTAGAGGAAACATGATAAATCAGCTTAAAAACATGGGATATTTTGCAAAATAGGAAGTAGATTGGAAGCTGAAAATGATAATACTGCCAGCAAAGAATGCATGAGAATAAATAGAATATTTAGCAAACGTGTTATCACTGAATGGAAAATAAAGCAAAGTTGTATGGTGAGATTTTAATGATTTAATGTGTTTATGGATAAATGTGTCAGTTGGGGACATAGATGTACATGAACTTGGAGACGACTTCATATTGAAAATGTAATGAATTGCCAGGAATATTATATAAATGATATGATGCAGTGAGGAATATATTATGAAAATGAATTTAAATTAATTTAAGCTAATTTATATTTAATTTAATTTTAAATTTAAATTAATGGTAAGGCTTATTGTGTTTGACAGGGAAAATGGAATAAATAATTGTAAGTAATGCATGAAGAGCAGAAAAGTGAAAGCAAATACTTGCATGTGTGTAGTTTTGCATAATATTTACTAAACTGAGAAAATACATCTTTTTTCCTCCTGGCTACTGTTAATCTTAAAACCTCACAAGAGTCAGTAATTGTTATTTTTTAAATAAAGATCCATGGGCAAGTTTCTGATTTATAATATAGGTAGTCTTTGACTTACAACCATTTGTTTAATGACTATTTAAAAATCATTGACAGCACTGAGAAAAGTGACCTATGACTGGTCCTAACACTTATGACTGTCACAGTGTTCCTGTCAAAAAGTCGGGAACTTGGCAACTGGGCTGTAGTTATGATGGTTGCAACATCTCAGGCTCACCTGATTGCCATGTACAGAATTCTTAGGAGGTTTCCGACAAGCAAAGTCAAGAATGGGAGACAGGTTTGCATGATTTGTTTAACGACTGCAATGATTTGCTTAACAATCATGGCAAAAAAGGTTGTATAATGAGATGTGACTCACTTAACAACTGCATTGCTTAGTGCAGGGGTCTCCAACCTTTGCAACTTTAAGTCTGAAGGACTTCAGCTCCCAGAATTCTCCAGCCAGGAGAATTCTGGGTGCTGAAGTCCTTCAGACTTAAAGTTGCAAAGGTTGGAGACCCCTGGCTTAGTGGTAAAAATTAAGGTTGTTAATGGAGGACTACCTAAAATCTAAATACTTTAAAAAGTCTTTTAAGTTTTAGATGGAAATAAGAATGTCTTTCAGAGTGAATATATATTAGATAAATACAAATACAATAGCAGAATTGGAAGGTATCTTGGAGGTCATCTAGTCCAATTAGTACAATGTCTTCTTCAGTGAAATGCTTTAGTGAAGCATTTTAACATCAAGCTTTTATTTTGAATGTTTTTGGTCATTAGCCATCATTATGTGTTTGAATCAAACTCTGCAGAATATTGCAGGATGGCGCAGAGATGAAACATGAGGTCTGAACAAACCAGGTGACATGTTTGCACTTATAATGTGATCATGTGTACTTCGAGCATGGTTTTGCACATTTAAAAAAATCCTTTTACCAGACAGATTAATTTTCCATATGATGTGGGTTGCAAAGATTTTTACCAATGGATAAAAACTTCCCCACAGAGAAGCACTTTTCTTTCTTGCTGGAAACATCTTAGTATAGCGCTACAAAAATGGAATGCTAAAATGCCAGTGCAATCCCTTGGACACAGACAATGTAATCTTTGTCAATAACGAAAATAATGCTCCCAGGAAGATCTGCTGCCTTATCTGCTGCCTCAGAGGCAAAAAGGTTAACTTGCAAGTCTTGTTATCCTGGGATTGCAGGAAAATGAATGTTTGGGATTATGATGCCCTTTTCTTCAGTTTCAGAAAGTTTTAGCGCACTGTTGTTATTTTTTTTTCCCCTGTATGACTTCTTGACCATTCACGGTAGTCTCAGCGCTGTCTGCTTTGAAGAAGACACTTAATTACACACCTGTCTGCCCACAAAATCTGAAGAGCAGAGAGAACTGTAATTTTGTAACCCCCACCTGACTCAGAGGGGTATTGCATGCTTGCCAGTACCAGTGAGACTGGAAGACCTCAGAGCATATTTAATCAGGCATCAAGGAAGTGGGGCTTTGAACCTGACTAAACCAAGATACTTCAAAAAGGGGTGTCCTTTTGGTTAAAGTTAGTGAATAATCCCAGGGTCATTCTGCAGGTAATTACTTCAGCTGTTCATAGAGCATTCAGTGCTATTGTATCGGATGGACATTAACGTAATGTGAACTACATGAGATTCTGTTAGAATCTAACTCTTCCCTCTTTAGCCCAGGTATTATTTTTGTGGAATAACCAACTCAGTGGTTTTATAATAACTAAAATAAATTGGCTGACTTTTCCATAAAAACCTTCTTTGCCCTGAGTTCAAGGAACAGACATTATTACTGGATGAGGAAAACGTTGAAAGGTACCTCAGCATTTCCCCATCATCAGAAGGATTCCAAGAATCCAGCTATTCTGGACTTTACAAGTATAATAAATATTAAGAAACAGTTCAGTGCTGTGCTGCAGCTCATCCGTTTAAAATTTATAATACACTTGACCTTTTTACTTCAGGCGCATATGCAAAGTAACACATGAGCTGAAATCTTTATATTGATGCCCATTTTAACAATTTAATGATTTCTCAAGGAAGGTTTTATCTTAGGATCTTTCTCTGCTGATAAAAGTACTATCCTCTGTTTTTTGAGTTAACAGAAAAATATACCAGTATATTTTTTCCTGTCCCCATTAACAAACCCTATGCTGCAACTATTAAAGCATGTTCTAAGTTCCTGCTATATGGTACTGCCTTGATTATGTAGGTGTAGGGCATAACAGGCAAAGCAATTTGTAGATTAATTGACCAGAGAGAAAAGGGGAAGCCGGCATCAACTTTAAAAAGCTTCTCTGGTCCCACAAGTTACTAGTCAACTGACATTTCCTCTAACATAAAGGCTAGCAATTTTACAAACCTTGTCATTGTCTTTGGATGCATTTTCAGCTTAAGAGGAAAAAAAACAGTTTAACACCAGAGCGCTAAGGACCACTTAAGCCTATCTTACTCCTGGGCTGAGATGAGGATGCGATGAAACCAATATCATGAGGACATTTCAGAAAACAAGTTTTTCCAGGGCATGGGTATACTCTGGTTAATGGAGGTATAAAGAAGCCTTCTAATTAACTTCAGAAAGGGCATCTCGTTTATTATTTTCCACGATTTTTATTTTTCACTTTAGAACAATTTTGGTAGTAACTCCAAAATTAAAAGGGCTTCATAATATAGTTATTATTTTTGAAACACATTTTAATACTTAGTGACTCACTTAAATTTGTTCCTTCATGTACTGCATAATATAAAAAAGAATAATGACTCTTATAGAGTGCAGGAAAATATAGAATAATAGAGTGCAGGAAAATCAATATGCCTTGGTATTTTAGTAATACTTTAATTATTACATCAACCAATATAATATCCACTAGTTTCCTGATGCTTTATTATGTCATAAGGTGGTTAATACCATCTCTTTTTTTCTGAAGAACATTGCAATGTACGATCACTACATAAAATGTCTAAAACTGAAAATGGGCAACCAATTTGTTCCTTCTCCCCCCACCACCACCACCACCCCAAGGTCTTTTTGCTTATCACATGCCTGTTCTTGTTTAAAATGATTGTTTTAAAAAGTTTTGTATTTTTATTTTTGAAGAATGTAACCAATCCTACTTTTCACATTATGATTTAAAACAGTGAAAGTACAAATAAGATTGTAAAGAAAGTCCCTTCTTTAAAATGACTGGTGTTGATATAAATTGACAGTTGTTGAAGGTACTGAGGCTATTGAAAGCTAATGTGCTACAATAATAGGTTAAGAAATTGGGAATTTGGCACACACATAAAATGGACTGGTTTCACCTTTTTATTTTGTTTTTATTTTTTATTTTCTACTAGCTATACCCGGCCACGCGTTGCTGTGGCCCAGTCTGGTTAAATAGCCAACCAATCTGTATGTAGATCTACACCTGCACACATACACACAACCACCGTATAACCCCCCAACCTACCTACCTACCATATTTCTCCCTCTCTATCTATCCCTCTACCTACCTTCCTACTGTATTTCTTCCTTTCTCCCTTTATCTACCTACCTACCTACTGTATTTCTCCCTCTCTATCTATCCCTCTACCTACCTACCTACTGTATTTCTCCCTCTCTGTCTATTCCTCTACTTACCTACCTACTGTATTTCTCCCTCTCTTTCTATTCCTCTACTTACCTACCTACTGTATTTCTTCCTTTCTCTCTCTATCTACCTACCTACCTACTGTATTTCTCCCTCTCTATCTATCCACCTACCTATCTACCTACCTACTGTATTTCTTCCTTTCTCCATCTACCTACCTACCTACCTACTGTGTTTCTCCCTATCTATCCCTCTACCTACCTACCTACCGTATTTCTCCCTCTCTATCTCTAACTCTATCTACCTACCTACTGTATTTCTCCCTCTCTATCTATTCCCCTATCTACCTACCTACTGTAATACAATAATACAACAGCAGAGTTGGAAGGGACCTTGGAGGTCATCTAGTCCAACTCCCTGCCTAGGCAGGAAGCCCTATACCATTTCAGACAAATGGCTATCCAACATCTTCTTAAAGACTTGCAGTGTTGGGGCATTTACAACTTCTGGAAGCAAGCTGTTCCACTGATTAATTGTTCTAACTCAGGAAATTCCTCCTCAGTTCTAAGTTGCTTCTCTCCTTGATTAGTTTCCACCCATTGCTTCTTGTTCTGCCCTCAGGTGCTTTGGAGAATAGCTTGACTCCCTCTTCTTTGTGGCAACCCCTGAGATATTGGAAGGCTGCTATCATGTCTCCCTTAGTCCCTCTTTTATTAAACTGTATTTCTCCCTCTCTCTCTCTATGGGCCACCTGGGAGTTTGCTATCCTCTGTGTTTTGGCCCTTGTAGTCTTCCATACGTTGATGAGGAAAAGACAGTTGGAAAGCAGTCTGATGGGAGGGGCTACAGGGAGGTGAAAACCTGATCAGTGGGTACATTTTACGTTTGTGTACCTTGCACATGACACACATGTGCTAGCCACAAAATAAGTACGTATTCTATTATCGGAAGTCCTTGTGAACATTGTGTGAAAGTTTGGTGTGGATCGGTCCAGTAGTTTTTGAGATTAGCGGCTTTGTACAAACTATTTTACATTTTTATTTATATAGATGCCTTTCTATCATAAATGTTTGGATTTCATTACATTAATTAAATGCTGTAAATCAGGAATGTCAAACTCATGATGACACATTGTCATCACGTGACATATTGCAAGTTTTTCCCCCTTCGCTAAAATGGGGTTGGGCATGGCCAGTGCGTGACTCATCCAGCCCATGGGCCACGAGTTTAACACCCCTGTAAATCAATGTTACTTTATTTAAATGCTGTAAGTCAGTGTTTTTCCTTGCATGTTATGTATGAATTAGACATACTTCATACAGCAATAAATGGTTCCATCCCTTTACAGTCTTTTAGACTGTTTTGGAAAGGAGGTTCACTAATATGTGAGATGATTGGTAAAGTCTTTGTAATTCTGGTTTAGTAGATATAGAATTTATAAACAATTAAACTGCTGGTTATACTGTACAGCCATCATTGTGATCAATTTTTTCTAGTTCTTTTTACTCATGAATAAGCCAGATCTAGGCTTCCGGTTCCGGCTCCAGTGGCGATGGGCGAGCCTAGGGCTCGCTCGCCGCTTTGTTTCTTTTCCTGCCCCCCCACGGGGGCGAGACACCCCGTTTTTGGGGGTCTCCCGTAAAGCCGGCTCGCCTGGGTCGTCCTCCCCCAGCGGCAGCTGGGAAGCGACCCTTGTCCTCGGCTTAGGTGGAGGAGGACATGCTGCGGGGGGGTTCCCCTTCGCCAATGGCGGGCGGCATCGTTTTGAAAATATGAAGAGAGCTGGCCGTCTGAGTCGGAAGGCTTCCCGGGGCTTCGGCTGCGAGGGTGAAAGTGAGTGGTTTTAAACATTTTTTTTCCTGCTGTCAGCCTGGGCTGAAAGAACTTGGAGGGGGGTGTCTGCTTGTTAAACCCCCCCTCGGACTAAAGCGGCACTTAAGAATGGCTCCTCGCTGCGAGGAAGCGGATATCTTTAATCTGGACTGTTTGAAACAAGGGAAAGTGGTCTGCGGTTTGTCTTTGAAACAATGTATCTAGGTCTGGCTGATTTGAAACATTTTTTTTTACCACTCTCTCCTTCTGGCTCTGAGTCTGGGTGGTGGAAATGGCTTCTCTTTGTCCCTGAATGACTATTTTACTTATGGAAAATTTCCAGTGTCTCTTTGTGATTTGGACTCCCTCTGGTTACTAAAGAAGAATTTTTTTTTGGGATTTGTGATTTCTTTTCTGGAGTGCCTTCGTTATTATACTTATTGACTTGGAAAATTGTTTCTCTCTTGGTTCCTGAACTTTACAACCCTGATCTGAACTTTTGGCTCCTGACTTGCCTCAACAGCCCCACCCAAAAAACGCCATTTTAGTGGCACGGATTTTAACAGCTAATCATGGCACAAGAATCAGCACTGGCAAGCTTAGAACTAAGGATGGCCTCTCTTGAATCTGTTATACAAACTTTGGTACAAGAAATCAAGGCCCAGAGGGCAGAAAATATCAACTTTAAAAAGGAATTATTGGACACACGGAAACAAGTGCTGGAGAACACACAGAAGAATGAAGAACTGGAAGGGGGGCTGGTGGGGGCTAAGGGAGAGATTAAAAATGTTACTAATGAGGTTGTGGAAATAAATGGGCATGTGTCTAGGATTGATATGGAAAGGATGACATATTTTTTGAGATTTCAGAATGTTTCTGAGGAATCTGGTGAATGTCTCCCTGAACTCATGAGCACAATTATAGCAGACTATTTACATAAACCTAAGGTTGAGATCAGGGGGGACATTGACCCAGCCTACAGAATAAACTCTGCATATGCCAGGATAAATGAAGTACCCAGAGAGATACATGTTAAATTTGTTAGAAGGTCAACCAGAGAGGAAATCTTGAAAGTGCAAAGAGGAGGTCCGTTAATTTACCAACAAAAGGAGGTTGCCATCCTAAAGCAGATCCCAAGAAAGATTAGAGAAGCAAGAAGGAAATTTTCCTTTTTGTCTAAAAAATTGTTTGACCACGGGATCTGGTTTAGGTGGGTGATGCCCGAAGGGATGCTGGTGTTCTGGGAAGGAGGAAGAGTGAGGATTAAAACAGTTGCTGAGGCGGAAGCCTTTCTTAAAAAACATTCCTCTGTCCTGGGGGAAGATCCAGGGGGGGCAGGGGGGGCCACGGCCCCGCCCGCTGGGGGCCTGGAAGGAGAGACAGAAGATACAATTGCCAAGAGACTTAGATCTAAAAAATAACTTTGCCTTGATTTTTTGAATAATATTGTAGAATATAACATGTGCATCTGGATTTTTGTAAATGACTGACAGCATAGAACTGAGAACTTAGAAATATGTACTTGCTTTCACTTTGTAGTGTATGGAAAATGGTTTTTATTAATGATCTATTTTGATGTCCTGGTAGGGCCGACGACTTTGACGTGCATGCTCTCAAAATTTCTTTGTATCCCTTACCCTATCCTATTGAAAAACTGTAAAACCAATAAAACTTTTTCAATATAAAAAAATAAGCCAGATCTAGAGCAAATACCATACTCTTCTTGAGGCCTAAGAGTATATTTTATATTGAGAGCTGCAAATTTCTCTCCCAAATTTATATTTTGCATGCAGTAAGCCATGAGATCTCTTTGGATGTCCTAATGTATATTTAAATCCAACTTGACATGAGTAGACTTCTATTCATATAACAGAAGTCTATTTCTTCTTTGTTCCTTATGTCCTGAATATGCTCTATAAGAAGTACCTTTATAGAGTACCTTTAAATTAGAAACCATTTCTTTGACAGAAGAATGCCACTGTTTGCTGTATTTAATATTAAAAAGTATATATGAGCCATTTTTCTCCTAAGTCTTCTAAAGATTAAAGATACTTTAACTTTCTCAAAGCTGAGTCCCTTGATATAAATATCTATCTATGCTTCTATTCCATATATGTATAATCAAAGTTCTAATTTTATGCATTGCAATGGCCTTTAACTATGGTCAAAGTGGTTTAATATATGTATTTATTTATTATTTTAATGTCAAGGCTGTGGATTCCACAGGAATTCTGGGAAACAGATAAAAATTAAAATACAAAAATGCCAAGAAAAAGCAAGGAAGATAGTTGAACCAGAAACCAAAATTACAAAAGCCAATAACCAACCCCAAAGGGTTTGACTCCATCCCAGCTCAGGTCCAGGGAGAAAAACCAGGTCTTAAGCTGTTTGTTAAAAACAGAATCGTATGAATTTGTATGAACAGCAAATAGCCTCTAGGGGGATATTTTCCTTCCTTCCTTCCTTCCTTCCTTCCTTCCTTCCTTCCTTCCTTCCTTCCTTCCTTCCTTCCTTCCCCCTCCTTCCTTCCTGCCCCCCTCCCTTCTTCTATTCTATTCTATCTATCATCTATCTATCTATCTATCTATCTATCTATCTATCTATCTATCTATCTATCATCTATCATCCATCTATCTGTCTATCTACATATACACTTATACAACATATTATTTCTAGGATGTCTTGGAAGAATGGCTCACTTGCCAGCGTTCCTGGCTATATCTGGAACCCATTTTTAGTTCGGAAGACATCAATAGACAATTACCTGTGGAAAGTAAGCGTTACCAGACAATGGAGAGGATGTGGAGAAAGATTATGAAGAATGCCAATGAGAACAGAGAGGTGAGGTTATAACTATTAGCATGGGGCACTTCTACAAAAAGACTCTAAGTCACTTTAAAGCTGTCTCTGAACTTTAATGATTCCACAATATCAGTAATGCGCAAGAAACAACCAATTTTAAGCTGTGCTTTGGTGTATTTGAAAATGCCCATAAAGCTACTTTCCTTTTGCTGTTCTCCAGAGAATCTATGGATGTGCTGGTCTCTCATTGGCGGGAATTCTCTTATCTCTTCATTTATTCATGTTAACCATTCAGCTCAGTCATGTAGAAGATTTACTACAATAACATTTTGCTAAGACACTATTACTTCAAAGATCTTTAAACTATTACAAAGAAATAGAGCCTTATTCATAGATCCCCCTCTATGACAAATACATTAATATTCTTTTTGAGAAATTGCCACACAACATGAGGTGAAAACATAAATGATGGAACATGTCTGCACTCTGGTCTGCTGGAAAGAGCACTGATTAGCTCCTGGAATTTGTGGCGTTTTGAAGGTTAGCAACAGGTTGGCTTCAAACTGGTCATAGGAAATTGGGGGATGAAAAACCCATGATAATGTGGACATATTCAAAGCTTAATGCTATTTATGTTGACTTTGCATACATTTAAAGTAGTATATTAAAATGTATTAATTGTAATGTGTAACATACTCAGTCTTATCAATGTGCACACGTCTGTAATATGTTTCTTAGGTTTAGGACACTGGGTCAAATTAATCCTTGCCCAAATTCTAAGAATTATTGTTCCTTGTTGAATTTGCACCTTATTGTGTGCCATTGTTAATGAATTTTCGGTGGGAGTCCTGTTGATTTTGGGATAAGAAAAATTAAATAAAGAACCCTTGTATTTATTTTCTTTGCTTTTCCTTGAAGACGTTTCACTTTTTATCCAAAAAGCTTCTTCAATTCAGTCCATGACCTGGATGACAGAATCTCCATAAATTATATTTAGTTATACAGCTTAAATGTTCCCTTTGATTACACATCTGAGAAGACACATGGTTAATACATGTTTTGGGAGTTCTACTTCAGTTTCTTATTTTTTTCTCCTATTCACAAATACGTTGCTTTCTTCTATTCAGTGTTAGCTCTCATCATCTTGCTGTAGGATTCAAATAGGGTATTCTATGGTTAACATTAGCCTTGAAACAATTATTTAAAATCATAGTTCTAAGTGGGAACTCTCTCATGGATTGCATTTTCTTGAGGAAAATGCATAGCTAGCTCCTTTTCTCTTTTTCCTACTACCCATTTCTCTCTCTTTTCTTTTCCAAATAATTTATTTACTTTTGAGTATCAATTTTCTCTCTTTAAATACAGAGTCCAAAGGTACAGAGATTGTGGTAGGTTTGCAAACCAAGATTTGAAGAGCATAACTCTTTCTCTTGATTTTGTTCTTTACAATGTTGTAATTTTGCTTCATCCCAATAGTAAGCCCTTTTTGTTGTAACATAACACCAGCATTCTTATTATTAGTGCACGACTGAAATTAAATCCGCAATGTAAAATTATATTACAATTTTCATTGCTTGCTCAATTGTGTTAATCTGTCAATTTCCAGGTAATTAATGTATGCCCGGACCCAAGGCTATTGGAAAAGCTAAGGGAATGTAATAAATTACTGGATCTGGTGCAGAAAGGTCTAAGTGAATACTTGGAGACGAAGAGGGGAGCTTTCCCAAGGTAATTGTATGATCTGAAATACTTAAACACACACACAGGAGCAACAGAAAAGAAAGTGAAGGCCCTCTCTTGCTTCCTGCTTGAAGATGTCCTGTCATTCTCACTTGAGGAAATGTATGTTTGGATGCTGTTCAGCTTTTGTATCAAGGAAACAAGGGATGTTGATCAAGGAAGCTTACAGTATAACCTCAGGAGTAAAATTATTGTAATTGAGATTTAAATATAGAGCAATAGAAAAGAAAGAAGAAGACTGGGAAAGCTTGTAGCATGTATTTTGAGCTTCATGTATGGAGGTTTTGTGTCAGCTTTCATTCCCATATGCTCAATTCACTAGACAAAGATTTACTCATATTCTGGGACAAGTCTTAATTGAAGTCTCTTTTCTGTAAGGCATCAGAATATTACTCATTTAAGGAGGGAGGGAGGGAGGGAGGGAGGGAGGGAGGGAGGGAGGAAGAAAAAGATTTATTACCCAGAGAAAAATGTCCTCTCCTCTAAGTCTGATGCTACATCTCCCAGAGCATCAGGCAATAATCCTTTCTAAAAAAAAAAAAGTTCATTGGGAATTCATAAAAGAATAATGGGATCTAATTTTCTCTTAATATCCCGGATTAATTTCTTTGGTATTCCTACATTTTCAGTGTTTTCCTTTTAGATAAGAACATTTATTTCTTAGTAGAATTGTATTCTTTTAGAATCCCAGTAGAAGGATTGCATTAGAAAGAAAGTGATTCTGGAATTAGATCCAAGGCTTCAAAATTGCATTCTAATGTACTATATCATATTGTGCTCTAGAATCCCGGGACACACAAGAATCTTTTTCCTTTCCAGATTTTACTTCCTTTCTGATGATGAACTTTTAGAAATACTGTCTCAAACCAAAGATCCTACAGCTGTGCAGCCTCACCTCCGCAAGTGTTTTGAGAATATTGCACGGGTAAGCAATGCATGGGAAAATAATATTCTCAAGGTCTAGCCTCATGCCTTGGCATCTCTAGTGGTCCGATGAGGAGCTGACTTAAGATCAACTCTTGCAGGATCAAGTGGCCTTGCATCCACAAACTTTCTAGTTCTGAGGATTTTCCATTTTTATTTCTGAATGGCACAACTGGTTTGCAATTTTGGGGTTTGAAAGAGCAGATGGCAGCTATGGCCTTTGTGCAGATTTGTCCTGGGCACTGATTGCTCATTTTCCTAAATTGAGAGTCCTTCTTCATTCATACCCTACTCACCTCATATGTGTAATACTGCAATGCAGTCATCTGAAGATCACTCAGAATCTACCACTAGTCCATAATGCAGTGGCATGAGTATCTATAGGCTTACCTCACTATTTCCATGTAACGTTCCTCCTGCACAAGTTGCTCTTGTTACCAGTAGGTTTCTGAGTACAACTTCAAGGTGATGATTTATATTACAAATCCCTGTAAGACATAGGGTTTAGTTATTTGTCTTTCCTTTCTTGTTTCTACCAATCCAATAAGATTTGACACTTTTGACATGGCCTGGGTCCCATCTATCAAACTATGCTATACTACGAGATCTAGGAGCTATGCCTTCCCTAACATAATATCTATCCTTTGGAACTCCATGACCCTGGTGGTTCAAACAGCCTCAGTTCTCTTTTGCTTTGACTGAGTTTAGAAGGCCTATTTTTTCCCCTGACTTTGAACTAGAATGAAATGTGCATCCACTATGGAATAAGTTTTATATATTTGTAGGGTAGATAGATAGATAGATAGATAGATAGATAGATAGATAGATAGATAGATAGATAGATAGATAGATAGATAGATAGATAGATAGATAGATAGATAGACAGACAGACAGACAGACAGACAGACAGACAGACAGACAGACAGACAGACAGACAGACAGACAGACAGACAGACAGACAGACAGACTGACTGACTGACTGACTGACTGACTGACTGACTGACTGACTGACTGACTGACTGACTATTTACTTATATGCTTTTTATAGCTGTCCATGTCACATATGTGACTGCTAGCAATTCACAGGCTTAAATCACACAAACCCATTAGACATAATTCATTAGTACTCAGGGATAAACAATAGTCTAAATTACCTTCAGTAATAACATACCTTATCTTCCCACTTGATTCAAATGCCTGGGGAAACAGTCTGTGCCTTCAATGCCTTCCCCTGTTAGAATTATCTTTCCTTTTTTTAAAATACATTGTGTCTTTTTTAAAGTTTCTACACTAACCCAAATCAGTGATAGTTACTTAGATATTGAAACTGTAAATAAACTAGTAAACAAACAAGCAAACAAATAGAGAAATCCTACATATTGAGGTGAGTTAGTGAGGTGGCTCATACAGGTACTGCTACGTGAGCATGCTTGTGATATCAAAAGATATTTCTCTGCATTTAGAAAGTAAAATTAAATGGAAAAAATGCCTACCTGTTAACAAGATCTTTATCTATTCTTTGTACAAGGCAAGAATGGAAGAATGGTTGTCAGTCTCATGCTGTGTTTTTCCTCATTAGCTTCTCTTTCAGGAAGATCTGCAGATTACACACATGTATTCTGCAGAAGATGAAGAAGTGGAGCTTTTCTCTCCTATTTATCCCACGGGCAATGTGGAAGACTGGCTGCTGCAAGTTGAGAAAATTATGAAGGCTAGTGTGCGGGACAATATTGAAAGAGCAATTAAAGTTTACCCAAATGTAGGTGTCTTGTTTATAATTGTACAGAATTCATGTAAAAATGAACGAACATGATTTGTGCTATCGTAAGGTTCCCATCTCTGCTGATAAACTCCCGGTGTGAATTTTAATAACCTTCTGGTTTTCTCACCCTATTCTTGGTTCTTAATATGCACATAAATGTGTCTTGGTGTCTGCCTTCTATTTATGTTTCAAAAAACATATTTCTTCTTTGAGAAAAGCCTCTTTCCTCTTTTTTTGTCCGTTATTTAAATAGGTTGTATGGGGATTGCAGGAGTAAGCCAAATGATTGTCAGCATAGATGGAATAAAATACCTTGGACTAAGTGGGTTTAGATTGGCCAGGCCAGGTATTAGATTTTTAGTTGTTTTAGTCTTGTTAGTGGATGTTAAAAATGTTGAAATAAAACTCCACAAATATCAATCCCTGTTTATAGTAAAAAAAAATGTTTTTTTTAAAAAAAGGCTAGCATAGCTTCTAAAATATATTTTCAAGATTTGCAAGGTAAGTCAAAGAAACTGAAAGCAATTTTCAGAAAAACCCCTCTGTATATTGTCACTTGTCTTAGCTTACCAGTAGTAAAACCACAGGAATGTATTTGACAGTGTGACACAATAAAGGAGGAAAGAAATGAGAGGTATTGGTCTGAAACTTATTAGTCATAATCAATATCTTTAAGATAACAGAGACAGCGCCAAATGCTGCACTGTAATCTTATTTATTTATTTATATTTCATATTTCTTAAATGCTCATCTCTATCCAAGAGGGGCTCTTAATCTTAACTGTTCCTATGTTCTCAACTGTTGAATCTTCTGAAGTTACAATCAAGTACAACTTGATTGGATTTACTGATTGAAGTTAGAAATTTAGGAATGAGATTGCCAGCTGAATTTCATGGGCTGAAGTATTCTTGATTGTATGGAGCTGATAAATGGCTCTCCAGGACAAAGATGCAGGCTAGGTTTCTAAAAGCCCTATTGATCCAAGGAGTACGTTAAAGCTGCATGTCTTTTTGAACATACTAGGCTGAGATTTACTGAAGGTGAGGCTTCCTTGTCATTCTTATCACCTCAAAATTTGTAATGTTGTGTAGATTTGATTTTAATCTCATTAGCTGGCTAGTGTCTACAAGAAAGTGGTGTGAAAAAGATTTAAATCTCTGTCCTTGTAATATCACTGAACTGATCATAACTTTTTAAAAAAGTTTTCATATTTATGTATATGCTCTAAATGTTAAGAAAAATGTACTTGTCTCTCTTCAAAAGGAACCCTGTATAAATTACCACATACCGTTATAAGTGTAAATTACAATTGATTATATCGTGGTTATGGGGTAGTAATGAAGATGAAAGAAAATTACGCATTTTTTTACCAATAAAGTGATCTATTTTTAATGAAAGACACCACGGACCACATGGGTCTTAGATTGGCCAGGCCAGGTGACCATAGCTGGATGTCAAACATACTGGACAAAAGAAGTATCAGAAGCTTTAGAAGCTGGAGATTTGTCTACCAGGCTATTTCCACAGCTAAGTGCTCAGGTAAAAATGTCAGTCAATTGTATATTTCCATTTAAATTATTTCTGCAATGAAAAGTTGGTTTTCATGTTATTTGCTTAGAGTAGTCTTCTCCTAGTCCTATTCAGATATTTTTCAAATTACAATACCATGTTTCAAATAGTTATTCATTGGTTTTTGGGCTCAAATTTAAAGTGCTGGCTTTGGCCTTAGAATCTGAATAGTTTGGACTTCTGGGACCAATAAATCTACTAGGGGACTAGAGGCTAAAACATATAAAGAATGGATGCTGGGATTGATATGTCTAGTTTGATGAAAAGAAGGAGTGACATGATAGCAGTGTTCCAATATCTCGGGGGCTGCCAGAAAGAAGGTGGATTCAAGCTACTCGCCAAAGCACCAAGGGCAGGGCAAGAAGCAATGGGTGGAAACTAATCAAGGAGAGAAGCAACTTAGAACTAAGGAGAAATTTCCTGACAGTTAGAACAATTAATCAGTGGAACAGCTTGCCTCTGGAAGTTGTGAATGCTCCAACACTGGAAGTCTAAGAAGATGTTGGATAGCCATTTGTCTGAAATGGTATAAGGTTTCATGCCTAGGCAGGGGGTTGGACTAGAAGACCTCCAAGGGGGAGAAGAATCTTCTCCTCAACTCACTGCTCATGTTCAAGATAAAAAAGGGCCTGGTTTTTCTATTCTATGCATTCTAATAGATGCAGAATTGAATGTTTGTGGGAATGGAGATCAGATATCATCATGATATTCCTTTATTCCACTCTTTTCAACCATCAATTTCTGGATTATTTTGACAGTAGTTTTTCAGAGGAAATGAGACTAGACACAATTTGATTCTAGACATGCATGCTGATATATTAAACCCTGTCTGGATTTTATACACAGGACAAAAGCAAGGAAATAAGCTGGATACTAACTGTTCTAGTAGAATAGAATAGCACAGAACAGAATAGAATAACAGAGTTAATGTTATTCTATTCTGTTCTGTGCTATTCTATTCTACTAGAACAGTTAGTATCCAGCTTATTTCCTTGCTTTTGTCCTGTGTATAAAATCCAGACAGGGTTTAATATATCAGCATGCATGTCTAGAATCAAATTGTGTCTAGTCTCATTTCCTCTGAAAAACTACTGTCAAAATAATCCAGAAATTGATGGTTGAAAAGAGTGGAATAAAGGAATATCATGATGATATCTGATCTCCATTCCCACAAACATTCAATTCTGCATCTATTAGAATGCATAGAATAGAAAAACCAGGCCCTTTTTTATCTTGAACATGAGCAGTGAGTTGAGGAGAAGATTCTTCTCCCCCTCCCCCCCCCCCTGTTTCCTAAGTAACAACAGTTTTCTTATGAAGTCAATATAGAGGTGGCTAGAGCATATCAAGTAGATTTGCGATTTAGTGGGTAAAGGCACTGCCTGATTTGTTTTGCTTTATTTGCGCAGCTGCGTGACCTAGTAGCACTTGTGCGAGGTAAACTGTCTCGGATGCAGCGGGGAGTGTTATCAGCTCTCATTGTGATTGAAGTTCATGCCAAGGATGTGGCAGCAAAACTTATTGAGGAGAATGTCATGAGCGAAAATGATTTTGAATGGATTTCCCAGCTCAGGTGAGGGATTTCCTCCTACCTGTGATGTTATTAGAAATTGCTAGTAGTATGGAAGGATTGTTCTTTTTAAGTAGGAGGTACACTGAACAAGAGAGAAAGAGAGAGGTCAGACATACTTTTAATGGTCTGAAAAACTTCTTTCAATTCTGTGTTTTTACCTTCTAGTACTTTTATTCAGGTCATTATTCTAGTACAACAAGCATCCCCTTAATTATCTCAGCATCATCCTTATTTCTGAGAAGATTATTTAGTATAAATGAAATCTATCCAGGTGAACAGAAATGTACTATAAAATGTACCAGCCATGTATTTCAATTTAACTTTTAATGCATTATTAGGTACTACTGGACAAGAGATGATTTATACATTCGGGCAGTGAATGCTGAATTTATTTATGGCTATGAATACTTGGGTAATAGTGGGCGCCTTGTGATCACTCCTCTTACTGACAGGTATAGTAACTCCTTTGGTGTCAAACAATTAAATATCTTCATAGTTCTGAATGAATAAATCTGAATCAAGGCATTTGTTTGTGACTTTTGGTGAAGTCTGTCATCAATTGACCCATGAGGTAATTTGTCAGGAGCCAGCTATATGCAGGAGCCCTCTACAGAACAGCATTTTGGAACACTGTACATCGATAAATATTGCAATGCCTAGGGTTATTCTTGCAGCAGTCATGGACTTATGTCAATCAAACCTGAAATGATTGGAGGAAATGTGATGCAGTCAACAAATGCAAACCATTTGATTTTCTCTGGATTTGCTGCTGTCATTCCTTTCATGCATGGTGATCTTCATATCAACATAAGCATCTTATGCAGGGTGAGGCATTTGGATGGAATGACCTTTGCACCCATGATAGTGGGGAAGTCAAATCATTGCATACAGGTAAAATCTAGCTGTTGTGGTTGCTGCTGGCATAGGTGCTCAAGTGGTTGGCATACTTTTTGAAAAATGTGCTGGTGTTGGTAAGATTTGCTATGGAGAAATCCAGGACTCACTGTCTATGCTCATTTTCCACACCATATTGATTGCCATCATGACAAATGTGATTATCACCATGACAATTGTGACATGTCAGTTTAGGTGCAGAGAAGTAGCAGGTTTTCTTGCAGGCAGGTAGATACACAACTTCAAACAGTTTTCATCCAAAACTGTTATTTCTCCTCTCCACCACATCCAGTTTGTGGAACATAGACCAAGAAAATATGTGGCAGCAGTACAATGACAGTTAACGTGAGGTGGCCAGAGTGTCAATGGGCCTCAAAAAGATGGCTGGGCAGATCAGTGCCTACTATGATAGCTATGCCTTTATTGTTTGAAACAGTAGGTTATTTTGTACTCTTTGCCAATGTCACTAGACTTTTGAACTTTCTAGTGTGTCTCTTGTATGCACATAATATCCACCTTATATCATATTAGCATGGCTACTGCTCATGACTGCATCCAGTCAAGATGCTGATCTTGATTGGAGCAGTGTTTAAATATGATGTTTGACCTGGCTTCTTCAGCCAGTTCTGCCCTTGAACCAGTAACCTTTGCCCTCTTGTCAGGGAAGTCAGGCAAGACCAACATGTCACCTCTGGGCAGATGTCCTAGCATTGTTCAACATTGTATGTGGCTGTTCATCAGTTGTAACAAAAATATACCAACTGGCTTGTTGCCCAAGCTTGACACCAGTTCATCGAGGTTCAGCTCAGCACCACCCTTGTGGAAGGGCATCAGTTTCTGGTAGCATCAACAATGAAGAACAGATCTCATTGTCAAGCTGTGTTTTGTCTGCAATATCCTAATCTTGATGAGCTGTCTCTTATGAGTTGTCTGCCAAATCAAACTGAAAAGTTGAACTAAGGATTATGTGTCCAGAAACTGGTGATTTACTGATGAGCCTAGATGTGAAGCTTAACGGCATGCTGTTTAAAAAGTAATAAAAAAATTGATTGCAGTCAAATGTGCTGTGGAAGATGATAGCAGAATGTGTTCAGAATTTCAAAGAAGTAGGAAGCCTGAAGAGCAGGTGAGGCTAATGTGAATATACAATTGAGGAAGATAAGTTCAGCACAGAAAACAATTAATAGGGTTTCAGGATGTTTAGAGACAGCATAAAAAAGAGATCCAGGAAAAGACCAACAAGTAAATCAGCAATATTTGTGGGGTAAAAATCAAGACAATTATGGGCGCAAAATCCTTCGTGACATGGGTTCAGGTTACTAGAGAGACCATCTCATCCCATTAGTGCCAGCAGAGGAGGCATGCTACGGGTCCCATTATCTCAATTATTCTGGCAGGTAGGGCCCAGGAAGAGGGCCTTCTCTACTGTTTCTCCCACCCTTTGGAACATCTTGGCCCCAAATGTGAGGTTGGTCCCAACTCCCCTATTTTTCCGTAAGGGCCTACAGACATGGCTATGCCTGTTGGCTTGTGGCCTCAGTGGGGGAACAGCGCAATGGTGGTGGTTGATTGAGTAATAACAGATCTCACCTCTCCCCTACTCTGTCCCAGCTGTCCCCATGTGTCCTTGGTTTTAATGTCCAATTTTAATTGTATAGGTAGCTGTAAGTTGCCCAGAGTTACCCTATATTAAGATGGGCAGTCAATACATTTCATAAATAAAATAAATAAATAAATATGAAAAATCCAGCTTCTTTACTGTTCTGCAGTACTCATTTGGATTTTGCAGCCCAGGTTTATTAATCCTTAGTTAAGGTGTGAAAGCCTTCAAAATTTCTACGAATCACATATGTCAGTATAATGCTGGAAATAAAGTTAATTATTTACAGTATTTTAATCTCACGCTTCAGACAATTCTTTCTCTCAAAGCACCTCACATCAATTAATAAAAGAGAGACAGGCTCCACTATCAGGTTTTCAAACTTTAAAAAAAAAAGACACATAAGGGAAGAAGAATATTGGGAGTTAGGGGGTTTAAGGCCAAAACAATATAATATGCTCTAAACTGACATTTCTATCCAATTTTGATCAGACCAATCTTTCCCTCATGGTATTCTTGCACACATCCAGCCAGAATTGATTACACTTGTTTCTTTCCTCAATGGACAGGGCCAGAGTGCCCTTTCTCTTTGCTTCAGTAATCCCACAGCAATAGAATATTGGAGCTGCTTTTTCTTCTTTTTTCCCTGAGAATCTAGGGAAAGGTTTGTGATGCAAGAGTCACTTGGGGTTAATCAGTTCATCCCAAAGTCATATGGAATCTAGACTATCTCAACATGCCTGTTATAGTTAAACGTTGTGTACAATTAAGATTTATACAAGTACATAAAAAGAAAATTAGCCTTTCCTGCTAAAAGCTATTACATAAATGAAAACCAGTGGTAAGATATATTTCTTTAATTACGATAATGTAGCATCCATATATGTGCAAAAAGGGGGCTTGTATCTTTTGTAAGTTGAACAGGATATGGTCATTGAGTTGTCAGTAATGTTAGTAGAGGCAATTTAAGCAAGTGGTCTATTGTGGATAATATGGAATGATGGAAATGCCTAATTAATTCAGAACAGTTAAAACACTCTTTGTGGGAGGGGGATAGCATAGATTATGGGTATTGTTTCAAAGCAGTCTTATGCTTGAAGATTGGCATCAGCATTGATTATTAGTACTTTGGAGGAGGGTCAAATGGATTTCTGAAATGCTAATTGTTCTCAAGGGATCAGTTGAATCATGTCTAACCTCATTCAGCTCTAATTGATCATCAAATTAAGAGTCAAAAAGAATCATAGAAGCTTTTCAGCCCTTTTAGTATTTTTTCTTTCATGAAATAATTGTATTCGTTTTAGTAAAATAAAAGAGAACTCTTTTCTATATGTATCATCTTAGACTATGTTGCTATTTACATATGAATGATTTAAAATTGCAGTTGCACAGTATAAACATATAAGGTAGTTCTTCAGAATGCTGGTTTATGAATAATGCATGCTTCAATCTAGAAAATTTAAAAATATACGTTCAGAATTCTGAAAATGATTTAATTCCTATTACAGGTGCTACCTGACCCTGACTGGAGCCTTGCATTTGAAATTTGGAGGTGCTCCTGCAGGACCAGCTGGAACAGGCAAAACAGAGACAACTAAGGATCTGGGAAAAGCTTTAGCTATACAGACAGTTGTCTTTAATTGCTCCGATCAGCTTGACTTTATGGCAATGGGAAAATTCCTGAAAGGACTAGCCAGGTATTAAAGCACAGTACTGTATCCATGTAAATACATATGCCTGAATTAAAATAGAGCTACATCAAATCAGAAGTGGAAGAGAGTATGCACATGTTCAGAATAAATGAGTTTATCTAATACCACTCTCCTTTTTTTTTGTTATTGCCAAGGAGAAGTATTAACATATGAGGCCTAAAGTAGTGAGAATTGGCTAAATTTCAGTGTACAATATTAATTTACTCATTTATTTAATGTATAAGCTGCTCCAATCTGTACAGTTCTGAGTAGTTATGACCATAAAACCATAAAAATGGAAACCCAATATAATCCAAAAGAAAAATCAGATAGCCAAACTTTCCACAAAAGGTCTATTATTCATTGTAACCCAAGGCTTGAGATAGAGCCATGTTTTAAAGCTGAGGGTGATATCAACCTCAGGTGAAACTGTATATTATCTTTTGAACTAGAATAAAGTAGGGTGTTCATGAAAATAGAAATTTTATTTTGCTTTGAACAAACCCGAAATAAAATCCTACATCCCAGAGGTTTCATTAAACTGTTTTGTATTTGTTGCAATTCAATATTAAAACAGTGTCCCAGCACTGCAACATCAGATTTTAGGAGTTACTTCTCATTTTTAACTATGAGTAGAGCACTGACACAAAATAAATAAGGAATCTTTGAGTACTGTGTTTAGTGCAGATTTCACATATGAACCTTCTTGCAAAATGTCCTAATAAGAAAATTAGAACATTGGTTTAGTCATTTTTCTCTGCTGATACCTTCTGATTTTTAAGATTGATTGCATTAGTAATCACTACTATGGATATCTGGTATTCTCTTCTATTTATACACTTAGCTCTGGAGCCTGGGCTTGCTTTGATGAATTCAATCGCATTGACATTGAAGTGTTGTCTGTAGTTGCCCAGCAAATCACAACTATTCAAAAGGCCCAGCAACAGCGAGTAAGTCAGGACATCTTCATAATATCTTTTTGTTTAGTTATTTTCAACTGGTTTTCATCTTGAGACAACGTGAATACATGATAATGTATTTGCAGGCTTTTTAGGAGTAACAATTTAGTTGTCTGAATGCAAAAAATGCTACTTAGCCATACATATCAATATATACCCAACACATTGCTACAGCAATTACAGTTATCTGTCTGTCTAACCATCCATCCATCCCCAAAGAGTACTCTAGTGATGGAGTGAAACATCTATTAACATCTGGCAAAGTCATAACCCTAACCCTAACCTAATACTCTTTGGTTAAGTTTTATTTTGTTTATTTGCAGATATTTATCACAAATGAGATTCTTAACTGCTGTTTATGATTAGAATTACAATGATTTTTTTTAAAATTTAAAATTCTAAACTGGACAGCTTTTTGAGCTTCACTTACCACATAAATTGTTCAGTCACTAGTATGTGAAATCTGTAAAATGGTAAAGAAGTTGTTATAGCCAGAAAACAGTTTCTTTATGATGGAATTTGAAGATATATTTTTGAATATCAGTTTGTTCACTATTTTTATTCCCTACAGGTGGATCGCTTCATATTTGAAGGAGCTGAGATTCCACTAGTTCCATCTTGTGCAGTCTTCATCACAATGAACCCTGGCTATGCTGGACGCACTGAATTACCTGATAATTTAAAGGTAATGGTACTGAATGTTACAAAAATACTACATACATTGCCTTCATTTTAATTTAAACCTCTTCCATTTTCTTTGCGTGATCATTAGAAATTACGTGGATAATGGATGGGCCATTAAAAACAAGCAAGGTTGAGATATCTCCGTTCAAGAGACCACAAAGTGTGTCAAAAAAAAAAAAAAACCTAGAGGAAAATGCATTCAGTGTATGAGGACAAGTAAACTAAGGTTGACTCCTGACAAAACAAAAAATATGTGGATTGGTAGTTCCTGGATATGGGAATTGGGGGCTGTAAGAGCCTAAATATGCTATATTCTTTTTCCTGGATAGGGATGGGCTAGCAACAGTTCACAAAATATCTGCTTCACATTTAGATTACTGTAATGCACTCTATGTGAAGCTACCTTAAACTTGATGCAGGAGGTGCAGATAATACAGAATGTAGTGCCCAGGTTACTGAATGGTATAACTATATTATCCCTTTTGCTAAAACAAAAATGACTTTGGCAGCTAAATAATACTAAGCATATGACATACCATATGAGGCCCTATCTCTTCATGGATTACTGCCTTGTCATGGCAAAGGGGCTTGCCTAGCTCAATGAAGCTATGAGCTATGCTGTGCTTGCTCCTGGGGAGGAAATCTAGATAGCATACTAAAAAGCAGAGACATAACCTTGCCAACAAAAGTGTGTATATTCACGGCTATGATTTTCCCAGTTGCAATGTACGACTGTGAAAATTGGACCATAAGAAAAGCTGAACACGAAAGCCTTTGAGGCCTTTGAACTATGATGCTGGAGAAGACTCCTGCGAGTCCCTTGGACCGCAAGGCGATCAAACAGGTCAGTTCTAGAGGAGATCAACCCTGACTGCTCTTTAGATGGCCAGATCCTGAAAATGAAACTCAAATACTTTGTCCGCCTAATGAGAAGGAAGGACTCACTAGAGAAGAGCCTAATGCTGGGAATGATTGAGGGCAAAAGAAGAAGGGGATGACAGAAAATGAGGTGGCTGGAGGGAATCACCGAAGCAGTCGGCATGAGCTTAAATAGACTCCAGAGGATGGTAGAGGACAGGAAGGCCTGGAGGAACGTTGTCCATGGGGTTACGATGGGTCGGACATGACTTCAAAACTAACAACAACAAATGAGGTTTTAAACTACTTGGGACCAGCATATAGTTGGTAGATTACCCTCACATTTAGAGACACAGGTAGATTATTAATCTTATTTTATTTTATGCCACCTTTATTTTAATAAATAACTCAAGGGATATCAGACCTAATACACCCTCCTCCTCCTATTTTCTCCAAAACAATATTCTCGAATCACTGCATATTTCTATAAACTTTGTAGAATTGACCTAGAAAGATATGCTGGGAAAGCATTGCTTTTTATAGCAAGAAGCATATAAAAGCTGACATGCAATATACAAAATATTGACACTGGATTCTTTCATAGAATCACTATGGTTTACAATACCTGACCACAAATATAAATTAGATCTACAAATATGTTGTCACTCACCCGAATAAAAAACTGAGGAAGATAAATGTGAAATGGCTAACTTCTTAACAAAAATATGTGCCACATTTTTCAAATTAGTGAAATGGTATTGGAAGGTAGCCGAATGAGACATCAATTTTTTAAAAAGGACTAAGGGGTAAAAAGATAACATATTGTTCAGTTGGTATATGTCCCTAGGAAAGGGATTGAAAACAAACCTGAAATCACATACTATTCCAGTTACCTTGTTTGAAAAAAAGAATATGATCGAGATTAAAAAAGCAAAGAAGACAGCAACGAAAATTATTAGGGGTTTGACCATCTTCCCTACAAAAAAAAATTAGAATGTTTGGGATTTCATCAGTTAAAAATGTAGGAAGACATAAATAAGATAATGAAGAAAGTAGACACTACTTTCAAAACACTAGGACTGGGGCCATTAAATGAAGAGGAGGGAAGGAGATTTAGAACAGACAAAAGAAAACACTTCTTCATATAGTAAATAATCTGTGAAATTCATTATTATAAAATGTAGCACAGTGTTCTTACTTCATCAGCTTTAAATGGGAATAGTATTGATTTAAAAGAGGAAGACAAAGATATCAAGGACTATTAATTTTGAGACTCCATGGAATCTTTGGATTAGCGGTAGCATGCCTTCAGATACCAATTGCAGGGAAATAAAATCTCCACCTTCAATAAAATCTTCAAAGCACTCTAGAGAATTCATTGGCTACATGAGAAGCAAAATGCTAACTACAGGTGAAACTCGAAAAATTAGAATATCATGCAAAAGTTCATTTATTTCAATAATGCAACTTAAAAGGTGAAACTAATATATGAGATAAGACTCATTACATGCAAAGCAAGATAGTTCAAGAGTGATTTGTCATAATTGTGATGATTATGGCTTACAGCTGATGAAAACCCCAAATCCACAATCTCAGAAAATTAGAATATTACATGTAATCAATAAAACAAGGATTGTGCATAGAACAATATCGGACCTCTGAAAAGTATAATTTAATTTAATTTTAATTTTATTAGATTTATAAACCGCAACCTATCTCCCCGAAGGGACTCAGTGCGGTGCACAGGAAGTTAAAACAATATAAATATAAATAGATATATACAACCATACAAAATATACCACAATAAGACTAATTAAATGTAATAAGCCCTGTGCTAAAAATTTAATAAAACCCCCTAATTAAAACCTCACCCAATTTAACACAGTCTATATACAATGGGCCTGAGGACTAGGCCAGGCCGGCTAGATGGAATAGGTGTGTCTTCAGCCGCTGGCGGAAGAGGCGGAGGTCCGAGATGGTCCGGAGTTTGGGGGGAAGGTTGTTCCAGAGGGCTGGGCCCGCCACAGAGAAGGCCCTTCCCCTGGGGGTCGCCAACCGGCATTGCCCGGCCGACGGCACCCGGAGAAGGCCCTCTCTGTGGGAGTGAACCGGTCGAAGAGATGTATGAGGCAGGAGACGGTCTCGCACATAACTAGGCCCCATGCCATGGAGAATGCATATGTACTCAGTACTTGGTTTGGGCCTCCTTTGCAGCAATTACTGCCTCACTGCAGTGTGGCATGGAAGCTGTGAGCCTGTGGCACTGCTGTGGAGTTATGGAAGACCATGATGCTTCAATAGCGACCTTCAGCTCTTCTGCATTGTTCAGTCTCATGTCTCTCATCTTTCTCTTGGCAATGCCCCTTAGATTCTCTATGGGATTCAGGTCAGGCGAGTTTGCTGGCCAATCAAGCACAGTAATCCCACGGTCATTGAACCAGGTTTTGGTGCTTTTGGCAGTGTAGGCAGGTGCCAAGTCCTGCTGGAAAATGAAGTCAGCATCCCCATAAAGCTCGTCTGCGGAAGGAAGCATGAAGTGCTCCAAAATCTCCTGGTAGATGGCTGCGTTGACCCGGGGCTTAATGAAGCACAGTGGGCCAATACCAGCAGATGACATGGCTCCCCAAATCAACAGAGACTGTGGAAACTTCACACTGGACTTCAAGCATCTTGCAGTGTGTGCCTCTCCATTCTTCCTCCATACTCTGGGTCCTTGATTTTCCAAATGAGATGCAAAAGTTGCTCTCATCAGAAAAGAAGACTTTGTATCACTGAGCAACAGACCAGGTCTGTTTTTCTTTAGCCCAGGTAAGACGCTTGTGATGTTGTTTGTTGTTCAAGAGCAGCTTGACAAGAAGAATACGACATTTGAAGCCCATGTCCAGGATCCGTCTGTGTGTGGTGGCTCTTGATGCACTGACTCCAGCCTCAGTCCACTCCTTGTGAAAGTCCCCAGCACTTTTGAATGGCCTTTTCCTGACAATCCTCTCCAGGCTGCGGTCATCCCTGCTGCTTGTGCATCTTTTTCTTCCACATTTTTCCTTCCACATAATTTTCTATTAATGTGCTTTGATACAGCACTTTGGGAACATCCAACTTCTTTTGCAATTATCTTTTGAGGCTTTCCCTCCTCATGGAGGGTGTCAATGATGGTTTTCTGCACAACTGTCAGGTCAGCAGTCTTTCCCATGATTGTGATTCCTACTAAACCAGACTGAGAGACCATTTAAAGGCTCAGGAACCCTGTTGTGGCTTAATTAGCTGATTAGAGTGGGACACTTTGAGCCTAGCATATTGCACATTTTCACAATATTCTAATTTTCTGAGATTGTGGATTTGGGGTTTTCATCAGCTGTAAGCCATAATCATCACAATTATGACAAATCATGCTTGAACTATCTTGCTTTGCATGTAATGAGTCTTATCTCATATATTCACCTTTTAAGTTGCATTACTGAAGTAAATGAACTTTTGCACGATATTCTAATTTTTCAAGTTTCACCTATATCGTAATCCAATAGGGCTATTTTTAAAAACATTCTTGAAGGTTATGGTATCATTCCCACTATAATTAATTTATATATTCCAGGCCCTTTTTCGTCCGGTGGCTATGATGGTTCCAGATTATTCCATGATTGCTGAGATTTCTCTGTATTCTTTTGGGTTTAATGAGGCCAAAGTTTTGGCAAAGAAGATCACTACCACTTTCAAACTGTCTTCTGAACAACTCAGTTCTCAGGTAAATATGCATGTCCATCAATTTGGTAATTCATACCTGAATGTGGAAGACATGGGAGCTATCTGTTTCTTTGATCATTTCACATTGATCATACACAAACATTAAAACATGAGATTTGCTTTGAACAATAAGGTACTACTTTTCTTCTTTAGAAAGATGATTCAACAGCAACTGAAGTAGGAGGTTCTTATACAAATCGCTTTTCTAGACTTAACTAAACAGATAATTATCTTTCCAATACAGTTCCTGGTTTCACAGCTTGTCATTTTTCATATATGTCTCTATATATATACCATAGGATCATTATGATTTTGGAATGAGAGCTGTGAAGACTGTGATTTCAGCAGCTGGCAATCTCAAAAGAGAAAATCCAACCATGAATGAGGCAAGTTCTTCTTGACAATATTTCAGTATTAGTAGGATGTCTCTTTGTACTATGAAGAATGACCTTTGAAATAATTAAAACATAGTTAAATACCACTTCCCCCTTATGTCTGAAAGTTGTTAAAGTATTTAGATTTCCTTTTCATTTTAACATTATGTCTTAATTTCTGTTCCTGAGGAAAAACTCAGAGTAGCTAATATCAAAACAAGTAGAGCAATTATATCATACTATTAAATTCAGATTAACATTTAAATAAGTAAATAATAGTTCGGAAGCATAATAGCAATTTAGCATTTTAAAACATTTATTCATTTCATTAAGTTTTACCCTATCTTATATTCAGTTGAATGTTCAAGGAGGCTAACAGCAGCAAAAGCATAAACTTAATTAGAGACAGCCGTTGACTTACGGCCATTGTTGAACCTGGCATTTAAGTTGTAAGTCATTGAAATTACTGTTTATTAAGTCTATGTGACCATCTCACTCAGGACTGCAATCCTACCTCTCCTTGTTGCAACCATTAAGCAATCATTAAGCAGATGGAATGAAAGAACTGCCTATCAAAGGAAAGCAGGCAGTTCCCTTCCATACTCAGGAAACTGCAATGGTGGGCAGCCCTGTGCTGCAGTTCTTATAGGAGATGTCTTGTGCCTGATAGTTCCCCTTCCCTCTGTCAACAGAAGAGAATTCTGTCATGAAATCCAAACAGGATTTTGGCATGAGACATTTACAGCACGGGACATTTGGTGCCAGCCCCCAGAAATGACAGGGAGTCCTCTCGTTTCTGGGGACCAGTTGCAGACACCCCATGCTGCAAATGCCCTGTGCCAAAACCCTGCTTAGATTTCAGGAGGGGCCTTTTTCATCCAACCTCCTTGGCAATGAAAGTGTTGCCTCAGTTGATTTCATCCTCTCTCTACGAAGTAGCACATCCCTCTCAAGGAAGCTGGGTGGAAAGGTTTATCCCCAAAGCCAAGCAGCATGTCCCACTTGGATTTTGTGGCAGACCATTTTCAACCAGCCCCCAAGAACTAGAAGGAGTCCTGTGGTCAGGCAGCCAGGTTTGTAACTTTCTCTGCTGGTTCCCCTATGGCAGAGAACATTGCACATGGCGACTGAATGATTGTGGGGTACTTGGCAGCCCACTGTAAATGTGACGAGATTGCAAAATGCTCAGATTGCAACCTTTTCATTGCAGGGGTACTGCAATGGCCATAAATTCAGCTTTGTAAACCCCTTTTTTAATTCTGAATGGTGGCTGACCCATTGATCATTAAACGAGGACTACATGTAATGATTAATAATTAAAATATTAAGAGTTGACAACACCTGGCTGATTAAGGGAAGACTTAAAAAATATGAGTTATGTTGACATTTGCATTCACAAAGATGATCTGTAATAGACTCAGTAGGTCTTACTTCTGAATAAGCACTGTATAAGCATGTATAACTAAGTAATCATCCTCTTTTACTTTACAATACTTGTTGGCTTTATTCCAGTGAGGTAGAAGGCTTCATAGGAGGCTTCATGTAGAATTCTTTATTGGCCAAGTGTGATTGGACACACAAGGAATTTGTCTTTGGTGCATATGCTCTCAGTGTACATAAAGAATTTTTTTTTCACATTTATAACCCGCACCTTCTCCTAAAAAAGGACCCAGGGAAAAAATAAAATACATTCATCAAGAATCATAAGATACAATACTTAGTGATAATCATAGGTTACCGATAAGCAATCAAATCATACTAGGAAACAAATAAAGCAATATAAATTGTAAAGATACAAACAACATGATTATAGTCAAAAGTGGGAAGAGACAGCTAGTAGGAAGGATGAGAAGAAGAATAGTAATACAGTCTTAATAAATAATTTGACAGTATTGTGGGAATTAGTTGTTTAGCCGAGTGATGGCATTTGGGGAAAAACTGTCCTTGTGTCTAATTGTTCTGGTGTGCAGTGCTCTATAGCGTCGTTTAAACAATTTATGTCCAGGATCTGGAGTCTGTAGATATTTTCACAACCCTCTTTTTGACTCGTGCAGCATACAGGTCCTCAATGGAAGGCAGGTTGGTAGCTATTGTTTTTTCTGCAGTTCTAATTATCTGTTGAAGTCGGTGTCATATTATAGCAGTATGCATATAGCACAAATTATTTCATTGCATCTGACTCTTGTAAAATGTAAATCTTACCATTTTCATTGATGAGATAATAATAACTTAAAATTATCTCAAAATATTCATTTCCTTCCTATACATATAGTAATTTTCACCCGTATATGATATTGGAACTAGATATGATAGAACAGACGCATTCTTACTGCACCTGCTTACCATCCAAACTGAAACGTTTTGTAAAATACTTTTTGTATCATTAATATTTAGCCATTGAGGGCAAAGCTGATCATGCTGATAGGGACATAATTTCATCATATTTTGTTTTAATGGTTTCTAGGAAATGATTTGCTTAAGGGCTATCAAAGATGTCAATGTTCCTAAATTCCTGCAAGATGATCTCAAGCTGTTCAATGGTATAATTTCTGACCTATTTCCCATGATCAAAGAAGAAACTATTGACTATGGCATTTTGGAGGAAGCAATTCACAAATGCTGCCTAAAAGACCATTTGAAAGATGTTGATGGTATGCAAAACACATGCTATCTATTTTTTCCCACCATACGTTGTATTACTCTCACATTTAAAAATATTGCTATTCTTGCTACATAGCAGCACTGCAGTCGCAGGAGGGTTGGGTAATTTGTCATCCCACACAGTCTATAATTCAAGTTTCCTGCCTCAGCTCATACATCAGTTTGGAAGAATAATATTGTTAATGCTCACATGAGCTATCTATGTAAAATATTTTGCCTGATCTTACTACTCCAATAAGATTGTAAATTAAAATTGTCTATCTACGAACAATTCGTACTTTGCATCTCAGACGCTCCTAATTTTTGGGGGTAGAAAATTGGTCAAGGTACAGTAAGTTCAATTGAGAGCCAGGTTAGTGTAGTAGCTAAGGCATTAGACTAGAAACTGGGAGAATGTGAGTTCTAGTCCTGCCTTTGGCACAAAGCCAGCTGAGTGACCCTGGGCCAGTCATTCTCTCTCAGCCCTAGGAAGGATGCAACGGTAAACCACTTCTGAAAAACCTTGTCAAAGAAAGTTGCAGAGATTTGTCCAGGCAGTCTCTGACAATCGGACACAATTAAACTGGGGGTGGGGGAGGAGGGGGCTCTTGTGCAGAATATGTGATACAGAGTGAGGAAAATATCATTTATCTAAAGAAGAGAAAAAGGAAAACATAAATAAATTCAATTCCCCTCTCTACAGATTTCATTTGAGATCCAGATCCTTTATATTTTCCAAAGAGTTGGATAAAAAGCGTAAGAGCAATAGGGCACACTTGGAACGTGATGTTGTTTATTTATGTGAATCTATGTAGTATTTGCTATAACAATCTTCAGCCAAGAGCCAGATACTTTCAACTAATAATATAAATAATAAATTATTAACACATCAGTGCATTCAAAGAAGAGCAAATCATATTTTTGATAATAAAAACACTGATGGTGCTGGGCAAGTTGCCCAGTATATTTTCTTAGAAAGAGAATTCCACATGCAAGAAGCTTTTTAAAAGCTCACTGATAGAAACATTTACATATCCTATCATGTCTTGATATCTAATCCAAAACTACTAAAGAATGAAGTAAGCATGCTGCTGACATCTCATGTCCTATCCTGTGAGCACAGAGGTTTCCTATGTATGGTCACCCAAATTCACAGCAGGCTTTCCAAGGCATTGCTGCCTGAATTCATAGCTCTACAGCCAGTAAAAGATACCAGGAGGCATTTCTGGTCTGAATCTTGTTTTGCTCCAGGTTTTATCACCAAGTGTATTCAGCTGTATGAAACAACCGTGGTACGGCATGGCCTCATGCTGGTGGGGCCCACAGGCTCTGGAAAAACAAAGGTAAGCATTGCTGAAGACGCGTTGTGATAGAACAAGAAAGAAAACTAACTCCAGAAATTTCCTCCACCACTGTCAATTTCTTTTGCTTAATCCTCTCTTGCCAAATACAGTAGCAGCCTCTATAGGAGAGCTTTGAAATAAATAGCCTAGGATTAAAGGGCTAAACTGAATCTATATGTTGTTGGGAAGAGCCTCATTAAGGTGAATATGGCTGACTTTGAGCCTCCAGAGCATTAGCAAGATTTTGATAGCATATTTTTGCCCAGTATGTCGTTGACATTCAGAAATGGGGGATCACTCTCTTTTTTTCTATTTCTTTTCTGATCGTGTCTGCTTTTTATAAATCTTAATTGTGCCAAAACCTTGAATAAAATCCTGCGTTACTACTATATATTGTTAAAGATCTATGGTGAATTTGGGCTACTGTCTTAGTCTTGAAAGAGATGCTTATGATGCTTCCTTCTATTATACATTTTTCTTCAGTGTTATAAAGTTTTGTCAGCTGCGATGACATCTTTGAAAGGTCGGCCTTCAGTCAGTGGTGGAAATTATGAAGCTGTCAATTACTTTATACTGAATCCTAAATCTATAACTATGGGCCAGCTGTATGGAGAGTTTGACTTGTTAACTCATGAATGGTAAAAGACAAAACTTCTCTTTCTCTTTTCTGTGTTAATTGGATTTTGTATTTCTTCTTTCCAGGAATTAAAACTCTGTATTAATGGAAACTTAACTAAACTTTTTGAAAAATTCTAAAAAATCTAACTGCAAAAGATTCAGGCTTGATCCAGAGAAAGTTAAGCATCTGATTTATTTTCTGCCAATATTCATATGACTTTGAATATTTAACTTTGGTTGGATCACACCTTTTCTTTTCAGCTTTCAAAAAAATATGTACACATTTTTGTGCCTATATTTAATGAAATAGTTCTTTAGTAATAGTGTTGCTATGGTGGAGTCATTCTGAGCCTGAACAAGGTCATCTTCCTTTTATTAAAAAAAATGAATTAAGTCACTTTGTGAGATAATAATTATTTGAGAACTAGCAAAAATTGATTAATCACTAATGTAATGTATCCATTTTGGTATATAATCCATCTCTTCATTTTTCATTAGCTATAATTTTTAATCTAAATGAGCAAAAGCAAAAGCATTTAGGAAATCCCATCTACTCCCAACCCCACCCTTCACAGTCATCTTTTCACTCTCTGTGTTAAAAGTTTCCTGGTACATAAAGTGAAACAAATTCTGTGGCTTACTGCACTTATTGTACAATAAGTGCAATGTGTATATGAGCCCTATACTTTACATAGTATACTGGAGAGCTTCCTGTTCAGGAATGAGACAATAAGGATAGCTGTATGCTGGAACATCAATTTTACTGCTCCTCTTTTATTTACTGTATCAAATGTATACTTCTGTTACCAAACATGTAACCCTGTACAGATACGAAAAGCAATAGAAGTAACTCAGCTTGAAGCTGTGCCGGGTAAACCTTTTATATCTTTACTTGTAAGCTTCTTAGATATGGGCACATATTTACTCAAGTTCTTCTTTAGCAAATTGTGGTTGAATGTGTGGACTAATTTACAGTATAAGTTTTGCCTAAAGGTTGATATATAGATCCATCTGAATGACCAAAAAACACAACAGCCATAAAAGCTACTTCACGGGCAGAAAACCATCTGCTCTCTCCAGCTGGTTTCCGAATGTTTTATTTAAAAGAAAAATCTTGTAAAAGGAGACTTGAATATCCTCAATATCTAAATAAACAGATGAATAATAATTGTAACAGTTTATACTGACAGAGATAAAATGTTGGCCTAAATCCAGTAGCCTCTGGGATTTGATACATGTTTTTATATACATGTATATAAAAACCTGATACCAAAGGTATATTTTTATGTACTTGATCCTACAGAGTTAGCAAATGGAAAACTTTATTCTTAAAGAAAGTTTCCTTCTCCAGTCCAACTTCCCACCCTCCTCTTTGACTTCTGGTATCTTCAAATATTTAAGTTATATGTATAATGCTTTTAAGGGATGCCGTGGCTCAGTGGCTAAGAAGCTGAGCTTGTCGATCAGAAGGGTCGGCAGTTTTGTGGTTCGAATCCCAAGTGCCACATAACAGAGTGAGCTCCCATTACTTGTCCCAGCTTCTGCCAACCCACCAGTTTTAAAGCAGATCAAAATGCACGTAGAAAAATAGGAACCACCTTTGGTGGGAACAGTGTTTTGTGTATCTTCAGTGTTTAGTCATGCCAGACACATGACCACAGAGACATCTTCGGAGAGCGCTGGCTCTTCAGCTTTGAAACGGAGATGAGCACTGCCCTCTAGAGTCGGGAACGACTAGCACATATGTCCAAGGGGAACCTTTACCTTTATAATGCTTTTATAAAGTATATGAGATTCAAAGAGAGTGTTCAACTATTAAAAAACTTGGGTATTTCTCTCTCTCTAATTTCATAGGACAGATGGGATCCTCCCTGCTCTCATTCGGGTAGGAACTGTAGCTACCGATAAAAAAAAGAAATGGTACATGTTCGATGGCCCTGTGGATGCAGTTTGGATTGAAAATATGAACACTGTGCTGGATGACAACAAGAAACTCTGCCTTAGTTCTGGTGAAATAATTAAACTAACAGAGGTATTTTCTTTCTCTCTTTTTGTTTCATTATGCAACCTCAATATTCCTTCGTGTCCATTCATAAACAGATTCCAATTCATATATGTTTGTTTTTTAAAAGGGTCCCTCATGGTGAAGAAAGATAAATAGAGATAAATAAGTACAGATATGATTTGAAAAGCAAGGTCATGATTGGAGGTTTTTACTTTTTCTGAGGAAACTTTCCTACTTTTTAATTCATAAAGGCCAATGCTATTTTTATTAGCCTCTAATTCCAGGTGCTTGAGGAATGTGGAGAACTGAATTTAGGGAGCCTTCCATTTTATAAATATAATCCCATCTGTGTAATTTCAATGTGCTCCTTTGATTAAAAAAAAAAAGCTTGGGGAAATCTCTGCTATCTTGCCTCTCGTTTCCAGGCAATGACCATGATGTTTGAAGTCCAGGATTTAGCAGTGGCCTCTCCAGCTACTGTGTCTCGATGTGGCATGGTATACCTGGAGCCCAGCATCTTGGGTCTAAAACCATTTGTGGAATGCTGGCTAAAAAATATTCCAGAGATTATGAAGCCATTTTCAGAACAGCTGGAGTCACTTTTCAACAGATTCCTAGAGGTAAGCTATTACTTGATCCTAATATTTTGATTCAATACAAACTAAGTAAGTGGGTTCAAGGTTTAGCCGGGGGTGTGGGGGAAGAGGGGCATTAGTCATGAACTTCTCACCTCTGGTTACAGAAGCTTGAGAGCAGCTAGTAGACAGTTGGCAGGAACTTTTGCAGGAGGTAACCTTCCTTATAATTCCAATTAATTTTAATTGGTACCATAATAGTAAAGTGTTCTACAGACTGAGCTTCTGTGCACAATGGCATTTTCCCACCTTGAAAGGCTTGAGATAATGACTGCTGCATGTATGCTTCAGGGTTAATATCAGACTTTGGCATTTTTGAGTCTGAGTTCTTTTTTCACTTGTTTTCTAATGTGAGTTGTAGGTTGGTGAGAATGCTAATTTTCATGCTTCCCCGCAATGTTTCTTGGGATATTAATATTAAAACAGTGTTGTTTAGAAAGGCTCCACTTCCTAAGATGCACAAGAAAATGTTTCTGGTCTTTATCTCCTTGTCATGCTAAATTCAGATTTTTTTTTTCTTCCATTAACTTAGAAAAACAAAAACAAGTAGCTCTGAAACCTGTATTTGCCATGTCAAGTCTATTCTTAGTCATTTTTCAATTCCTGAACATAGCCAAATTACATGTTACATTGGAGGTCAATGTTTGGAGCCTCTAACACAATTTCATTTTTTGTAAAATTAGCTGCCACAAGAGCTTGATTTGGATTTTGACTGTAGTGTAGATTTGGCAGTTTTAACTTTTTTTTTCATGTGTTCCATATCCTCAGTCCATCACAATCCACAGATGCCTGGCTGTGAATGCCCAGAGCTGCAAAGAATGGATATTAATATAGAATATTTAAAATTCAATTGTACATGTTTTCACTCTTGTTAATGTTACTTACACCCAGCAAGTTTGCTCAGTCTCTGCTGGTGCCTCTTCTCTAGTTGAGCTGAAGAGTATAAAAAGTACTACTTAAAAAGCAGGGCTTTTATAGAAGAGTTAGCTGCTAGAATAACAGGGAAAACATAAAGGTTCAAGATAAATCTAAAAACAATTAATCCTGGGTCTTCCTTCATTTCAGGAATCTGTCAGTTTTGTCCGAAATTCAGTGAAAGAAATAATTGCCTCCACAGATGCTAACTTGACAAGAAGCCTTGAGAAGTTATTGGACTGTTTTTTTCAACCCTTCATTCCCATTGAGGTAGGATTACATGATGCTCACATTCCCAATGGAAACACTGGAATGGAAAAATTAGATATAAAGGATAGTTGAATTATTATGCACTATGATAACAATTGTATGTATGTATATGTATATGTGTTACATTTTTGCTGATAAAGAAATGGAGACTAGTATAGATCTATTTCAAGCTATTTAGCTCTCATCATCTAACCATACCCTTGCTGGGATTCGAACTTGGGCTGCTTACATATTAGGCAGTTGTATTAACCTCTCCTCTCTTTATCAGCTGAGCCAGGGGAGTGATTAAGTATTTTTTTTTCTTTTGTCAAAGCACCTGGTCTCCCCAAATATGGGAGGGACAATTCTGCTTCCCTTTCACCTTTCAGCCCCACTGTGTGTGTATGTGTGTGTGCATGCACACACACAGCTGGATTTTGAATCCCAATGATAATCTTAGCATTAGGGGTCCTTGGGCAATGAACCCCTAGGATTTAACCTGCCTACCTCTGATATGAGCACAACATGAACTAGGAGAATCACACCAGCTCAGATGTTGCCCAGATTAACAAGGACCACACCACATGTTGGGGAATCAGGACAAACTGATGATAAGTGGGCTACTGCAACAAATTATATGTGGGCTAAACGAGAAAAACTGGAAATGATGAAATGCTATTACAACAGCAGAGAGGTAATATATGAACCACATGAGGGAATTATGTATGGATAAAGACCCATGTTCATACTAACTGAAAAACAGATAGTTATCTAGTGTTTCAACATAATGAAGAGGAACCTGCTCTACAATTTGAGATAGGCCAATTACATACTTATATCCAAGACTTAAGAAGTCATAGAAAAACAACTGGATGTGCAGCCAACCCCTGAGGCTGCAACATCACTGCCACCCTCTTCATTACAGGGTACAGCAGCTGATATGAAGTACAAGATCTGGATAAAATAGTTACAGTCGAGCCTTGAGTTTAATTACCAAGACTCAGTGGAGAATATCAGAGAATACTGTAGTTGATACCAATAGAGCTACCATTATAACCCAAGCTACCATTATAACCCAAACCAATGAACTGGTCTACTCTACAGCTGCTTTAATCCTGGATATTCTTAGCTACATGATTAAGAAGAACAGCAGAATATACTGCATTGAAAAATGAGGTTGGAGGCTAAGATCAAAGCAATTTGAGAGAAGTTAGCAGATCTACAGAAGATGTGGAAATTAAGGATAAGACTTGGCTACTCAAAAAATGCAAGCCTAAAGAAAGGCTCACAGCACTTGCTAGCAAGCTAAACAGATTACACTGGTAAAGCAAAAGTGAAGAAGACAAATGCCCTGTCCTCCAAAAAAACATCTAAGGTGTACTCACAGCTCTAGTGCCACAATAGTGCAGGTAGTCCTTGCCTTTTGACCATAATGGAACTTGCCCATTATGGTTGCAGGTCATCATGATTATTAAATGAGATAACCATATGATTACCTCGCTTAAAGGCTCTCACCCTTGCTCTCCCTAATAAGGATGTTAAGTAGACCACCAGGTGGCCCAGGGGTGAGGCCCTGGGAATTGTTAAAGCCCTAACGTCTTAACAGTTTCTGTTAATTAAGAAGACAAAAAAAAACCCCATCCTGGCTTACTATATAGCACAGCTCAAGCAATTGGCATTTCTGTTTGCAATACAAGAATTTCCCAATGGTCATTTTGTAGACACTTTACGAAGTTACTTGTTTAGATTGTACTGAATCTTTCACAATTCCTCTCAAGCATTAATCTGTGTTGTTGCTTTTGTATATTTCTTAATTTATCTGAAGATTCTAGTTCTTGTTCGGTTAAAGAATCTCAAGGGACTGACAAAATTTAAATGTGGTCAGTATTGAAGAAGCTTGTTTTCAGTTAATAAAGCCTCAGTCTCCCATCGGGCATTTCCGATTTGCAGTTGTTCAGAAGTTTTCCTTCAGCATTTTCACAACACAATTTTCTCTCACATGCTTATCCCAAGGCCTCATCACAGCAACTGATCATGTAATGAAAGAGAAATTGGGAGGGGACAATGCTGCACAGTTTGAATGGTAACATGTTTAACAGTGAAGTTAAAACCAATTTCATTGTAATTTTAGTACAATGATAATAAAGATTATTATTATTATTTACTTTATTCATAAAACATGAAGCTCAGCCAACTGAACATTTAAAAATGCATATTACAAATACTATTGACTGGTGTTAATTGTTGATACAGTTTGCTGCCAGCATCCTAGGTATCAACCAAGTATCTTCGTAAAATATAACATGTGCCAAGTAGCGCCGTTTTTTGCAGTTCTGCTGGTGTTATTGCAGGAAGCTGCAATTTGCTGAGATATTTATTAAAATTCTTGGACATGGTGCCAAGTGCCCCAATGACAATGGGTGTCACTGTGACATGCTTCATCCATAGCCGTGTGGTTTCGATGGCCAGGTCGTGATATTTCATGATTTTTTCTAGTTCTTTTTCTTCGACTCTGGCATCTCCAGGAACAGCGATATCAATGAACTGTACACTTCAGCCCTCTACAACCGTGATATCTGGTGTGTTGTGCTCCAAATGACGGTCTGTTAGTATTCGAAAGTCCCACAAGATCTTCACCCTCTCATTCTTGATAACCTTTTCTACTTTGTGTTCCCATGACTTTCTGGATACAGGTAAACCATATTTTTTACATAATGACCAGTGGATTAATTTAGCAACTCGGTCATGTCTAGCTTTGTAATCAGTTTGTGCGATTTTACTGCATTCGCATATTAAGTGTGAAACAGTTTCGACTTTGTTATTGCAAAGTTGGCAGTTTGGGTTGTCAGTGGATTTTTGAATCTTCGCTTTCATGGCATTAGTTTGTAGTGCTTGTTCTTGAGCGGCCAGTATTAAACCTTCCGTTTCTTTCTTGATAGTTCCCGTCTTAAGCCATGTCCATGTCAAGTTGTCATCACATTTTCCTTCAATGTTTTTCAAGTGCTGTCCATGCAAAGACTTGGTCTTCCATCTATTTAATCTGTCATCCAGCTGTTTTTCCTTATATTCTGCCTTTGTTTCTGTTGTTTTTATGCTGTTCTCCATTTTTACAGCCTGCAGCAATTTTTCTGCACTTTGGTTGACATAATCATTCAAACTTCGTTTTTCTTCTTCTACAATTTGATGGATTTGCAATAGCCCCCTGCCCCCTATTTTTCTTGGCAGGTACAACCTGTCAATGTCACTTCGTGGATGTAAAGCATGGTATATATTCAAAAGTTTGCGTGTTTTCCGGTCCAGGTTTTCCAGTTCAGCCAGAGTCCAGTTGATGATTCCAGCTGGATAGCGTATCACTGGAACTGCCCATGTATTAATGGCTTTAATTATGTTTCCGGCATTCAGCTTTGATTTTAATATTTTGCGGACACTCCTGATGTATTCCTTTTGTGTTGACTCTTTGACTTTTAATAATAATTATTATTATTATTATGTACACATGTTGTTATCTCCTTTGTTAAATTTTGCCATTGATTATCATTTGTTATTGCTTTGATTTGCCCCACACACACAGACATTTTCCTTTCATACATTAATTGGAGCTCCCGAAGAGCTGTTTCTTCAATCTTTCTCCTTGATCTGTTTCCTGGTATTCAATTCTATCATGCACTGAGAATCTAATCAAGCGTTTCCTCAACTGTGATCAATTTATAGCAATTTCCACAGAGGGATAAGGCAAGCTGTCTTAGCACAGAAAGACAAGGATATTGTTGTGGTCCATCAGTGGAGCTGGCAGAAGATTTAGACAGTGAGGAGGTTGGGGAGGAACCTGGGCCAGTCCTGGAGTCTGGGGAAGGCTCTAATGCGGGCTCTGTGTTGGAGGCAAAGAGGGGCCTGAGCTGTATGCCAGTTATCAGCTGCCTTCAGAGTCAGACATCAGTGAAGTAGACAAACAGCTGGACCTTGTTCCCAGTGTGCACATGCACAGAGTTGCCAGAAGAAGGGAACAGCTAAAGAACAGGGGTCGACTTGGGCCACAAGTGGACGATGAATGGTCCCTCCCAGAGAGAATAAAGGAGGAGCAAAAGGGGAGTAGATTTTACAGGAGACAATTAGATTGCTTGATTGGTTTGTGACTCTCGAGATTTCTTGCCAAGTTTTACAGATAGCAGTCTGTCAGCCCTCCAAGCCAGATAAGGTCTGTGACTGTAAATCCTCCCTTGAAAAACTTGGTTGGATGTGAATGAGCAGAATTCACAGTAAATTAATAAAAGAAGTTTTTGTCAGGACAAGGAGTTTGCTTCAGGCTCTTGGGAAGCCTAGATCAAAACAGATATATAGGTTCGATATACCTGCTTCAAGTGTTCTGGATCTTTCATAATATCTCTACCAAGGTCTTGGCCTTCTTTATCTGCCTAAGTATCTTCAGTTGGTCTCAGTTTGTGAGAGTTTCAGAATGGCAGAAGGAGTCAGGAAATATTGCTGAAATCAGCTTTCTGTGGATCAGATTATTACTTCCCTTTTCATCCTTTGATCATCACATTCCATCCATGTTCCTAAATTGTTGAAGAAACTATATCAACAACCAATAAGTTTTTCCATTAAAAAAACCTAATGATGGCCGTCAGAAACTTCTCCAGAAAGGTAAAAGATCCTTACGTTATCAAAAGTCTAGCCAGGAGATGACTAAGATCTGAGAAATTGTGAGTGCCTCCCAATCTAAGAAAATTACATTTGTGCAGTCCAAGGAATCTCCCAAATTTTGTAGCAGTTCTGCCTGGAAGAATGAGACCATATCCAGAACTACACAAGGAAGGTCCTGGGATCCAACAGATCCTAACATCAACAAAATCTTAGTAGGATTGATCTGAAGACTGTAATTCCCATAGAAAACCCCACAACCTCTAGACAACAGAATCCGGATGGCCTCGGCTGGTCAGCAAGAAGTAGGCTTATATAGCTGGTTATCATCTACAATGATGATCACTCATCACTTATCATCTATAGTGATGATCACTCCATGCTAGCAGATGATCTCACCCAGCAGTTTCATGTACTAATGGAGAGAGGCTAGAGTCCTATGACATGCCGCAAATAGGGGTCTAGGACTAGATCCCTCCTATTCACACCATCTGAAATTCCACATCTCTTTGTGATAAATCACAGGTCTATTAAGTCATCTAAATCTTGAATTTCACAGCTGGATTGGTAATAATTGGAATTGCTTTTGTCTTTCAGGTTGCCAAAAAGTCATTAGTACAGAAATCTTACATATATTTATTTCTTTGTCCAATCTATATAACAATCTATTTACCCAAGAAACTTGTGGCAGCAAACAAATTAAAAAGAAATCCATGAAGTCTAAAAAAACAAATGTAATTATTTGGAAGCTCATTTAAGCCACCAAGCCAAATCCTGTGTACATCCATTGCAGAGCCCTCCCTCCATGCTAACATTGAACACCGTGGCTGAAATTGGAATGTTAGCATGGCACCCTTCCTATTTTACTCATGATGTAGAACAGGGGTGTCAAACTCGCATTGTCATGGTGGCATCACGTGACGCATTGGAACTTTTCTCCCCTTCACTAAACTGGGCAGGGGGGGGGGGCAGGGCCGGCATGTGATGCATGTGGCCCGTGGGCTGCATGTTTGACACCCCTGATGTAGAGGAATCATTATCAGCAGCATCTGTGGTTGTAGTGTTCAAGTGTTCCTTATCTTTTTATTGTAAAGGTCTAAGCAATTTCCTATTTATGGATTTATCTTCTGTCTGTTTCAGCCCTTCATGCTCCAATTATACAATATTCCTGTCATCCAACAATTTTTAAAAGGTCTGACTAACATTTCTGTATCGCCCTCATCAGTATTTCCATTATGAAGCTTTCTGTATTTTTTTTTACCTGCAAGGGGGACACTCACCATTTATGGTCCTTCATTGAAATAGGGTGGCATTTTACCTAATTTTTTACTTTCTATCAAAGGTGTTTCTAGATTTCATTTGAATGAGGAAATTATATTGCCAACTTTTTCCTACTCTGGCAACTCATTAGAATAGGTATTCAATTCTTTAGACATGCTGAAGACCTTGGCATTTTCTGTTGAGGAATTTTAGAAAACACAAGGTGTGCTAGGAGTACCTAAACCTCTTCACAAAGAATTTCCCATTGCTAAGTAGCCTCCTTTTGACTATATATTGTCAAAGGGACATATTACTGTTGTTTAAGCAGTAGATATGCAATCTCAACTTTTAAATTCAGCAGTTCTGCTTGCTATTTAAATCATTTGGGCAGAGGGCAATTATCCACTATAGATAATGGTATCAAAAGTCACCAAGAGATTCAGGAGAACAAGCAGGGCCATATTTTCCTCTCATCTATTTTCTAGCGTGGGTTCATCGACCAAGATGTCAAAGCAGTTTTAGTAACCTTCCAGCCATACGCCCAATTGAAATGGCTCCAGATTATGATCATAATTGTTCATTAATTTAATGTTCATTTTAATTGTTTGGCTATTTTACATTGCTTAAAAAAATTAGGCACTGAAGTATTTAGTTGAGTAGCAAGGTAAGTGGATAGAAATGGAATACGTTAATAAATCAAACATAAATACTGAATATTTGAGAAGTTTTAGAAATAAGTGGGGGTTTTTTTAATTGATTCTTCAGGGAATGAAAAAAATGCCTCCAGAGAAGACAGCCCGTATTGGCGAACTGATAGAATCCTGGTTCATATTTGCTTTGATATGGAGTGTTGGTGCAACTGGAGATGCCCCAAGTCGAATCGCCTTCAGTAATTGGTTAAGAAAGAAGATGTCAGATGAGAAGGCAAGTTAATGGGAAAGGGATATCACCAGTTTATAATGGCACCTTGCACAGATTCCTTTTTTTCAACCATCAATAACCAGTTTGGCCCAGACTCAATATTATAATTGTTTGTTTATTTAAATGTATTGGCTACTCAACTGCAGTGGACTCTGGGTAGCATATAAAACTAGAGGAGTTATAAAGACAGCTAAAATACTGCACTGGTTGTTGGTTTGCTTCCGAGTGCAATTCAAGATGCTAGTTATCACCTTTAAAGTCCTGCATGGCATGGGTCAAGGCTATACTTTAAGAACTTCTTGAGGAACTTCTCACCCTGATGGGATTGGCCCACCCCACCTGTGCCAGCAGAGGGAGTGTACTGTGGATCCCATCAGCCAAGGAATTTTAGCTAACAGGATCCAGGAGCAAAGTCTTCTCTGCCATGACTCCTACCCCTAACTTTTCATAGTAGCGTTAAGACTTGGCTCTGCCAGATGGCTTGAAGACCTTATGAGGAAGATTCATACTTAAGGTGGTTAACTAATTAAAACCTACCGTATTTTTTGGAGTATAAGATATACCTTTTTCCCTCAAAATAGAGGGTGAAAATCTGGGTATGTCTTACACACTGAATACAGCATTTTTGGCGTCCTGAAACCCCACCCTCTTTGCAAAAATGGTCATGCATAGTCTTTTGGAGGCTTCCAGAGTGCCTCTGGGGGCTGGAGAGGGCAAAAATGAGTGAAAAATGGGCTGGTTTTTGCTCATTTTTACCCCCCACCCAGTCCCCAGGAGCACTCCATAAGCCTCCTAAAGGCTATGCATGGCCCTCTTTTGACAAAAATATTGGCCCATTTTCATGAAAAGCGGGCTGTTCTTTGCTTGTTTTTGATCCCCCCAGCCCCCAGGAGCCCTCTATAAGCCTCCTAAAGGCTATGCATGCCCTTTTATTTATTAAAAACAGGCCTGTTTTCATGAAAAATGGGCCATTTTTGGGAGGGTCTGCAGAGTGCAAAACCTTTTTTAAAATTTGTCTTGTCAAAATCTTGGTGCGTCTCATACTCCAGTGCATCTTATACTCCAGAAAATACGGTATTTCCTCCCACCATGTGTCGTCCTCCTTTGCCATTTGTGTTAAAGATTTATCTGCTGTATTATTTTGTGATTTATGATTTTAATGCTTTTATGTCGTATGCTGGCCAGAGTCATTGAATACAAGATGGGTGACAAATAAATTTCATAGTACAGAAATAATAAAGAAATAAAATATATAAGAATATTAAATCAAACAGCCTAGGACTAGGTTAACATTGAACAAATAGTAAACATTAAGCTCCAGCCTAGGGACCAAACCAGGTTTCCAAAGCTTTGGAGAAGCCCAGGACAGAAGGTGCTGTCCTTGCTTTTGATTTCAGAGAGTGGGAGTTACAACAGAAATATTCAGCGTTGGAAACCTGAACAATTAATAGAGTTTTTGTATCTTCCTTCCATGTTTGGGGTGGGGAAATTTTGTTTTACAAAAGGAAAACTTACAAATAAAAGAAATTGGAAAGTAGAAATGAAATTTTAATAAGATTATTTTCTATTTTAGCCATCTATTTTCTTTATCTATGCTATATTCCTTAAAGTTCATTTTCAATATATTGTCATATTGTTCTATTCTATTCTTCCAATATATTTATTTATTGCTCATTTCTGTATTTGTTGTCTTAATCTCTGTGTCTCTATTGTCACCATTGTAGAGCTATGCACTTTCCCGCCCTCAGAGTTCAGTCTGATTCTTTCTTTCTTTCTTTCTTTCTTTCTTTCTTTCTTTCTTTCTTTCTTTCTTTCTTTCTTTCTTTCTTTCTTTCTTTCTTTCTTTCTTTCTTTTTCTTTTCTTTTCTTTTCTTTTTTAGTTTCTGGTTTTTAGGTTTTCTTATTCTTTACTTCTTGTTTGTTCCTGGTGAGACATCTTGCGTCATCTGATCTTCTTCTGAATCTTTGCTTCATATAAGGGAAACAGCTTGAAGAAAGATGTTGTGCATTGCTAGAAACTGTATTTCATTATTGCCAGGCCGACTATCTGACAGATATCAGTGTTATGGTAATTTCTTTCTGAATCATTTTGGGAGACAAATTGGATGGAATCACTCTAATGTTATCTCCACACTTATTTCTACTCATCATGTTTCCACTCCATAGATTAAACTGTTATTCCCAGAAAAAGGATTGGTTTATGACTATAAACTGGATGATGCTGGAATTAGTAATATTGAAGATGATGAGGATGAAGATATTGAAGAGGTGGTATATTATGTTTTATAATTTTATTTAATATTTTTAATATACAGTATTTACAACCCTGAAAGTTATACAGTGTTACTGCATCTGCTAATGAATTGTTTCTCTCAAATTAAATTGTAAAAGGATTGCAGCTATAATTCTCACCTATAAACCACCTTGTTCAGTTACCATTTGAACTTAATAACAATGCTGAAAAAGTAGATTTTCAAGATCCTTGAACTTCTGGCCGTTGAAGCATCCCCATGGTCATATGACTGCAATTTGGACACTTTGCAACCATGTACATTTGTGATGCTTACAGCAGCCTTCATGCATTTAATCACCATTTCCAACCTTCATGGCCAGCTTCCTACAAGAAAAATCAGTGGAGAAGTGGCCAGTTGTTGCAGGCCATGGTCACAAATTTTGTGCTTTAGCAATCTAGAGTGATACATTTATTGACCACAGTGCAACTGAAGGCCTAAATCCAATGCAGTCATGTGATATTTCACTTAATTATTGTGTTGCTTAGCAACAGAGTTGTCAGTCATGATTATGATCAGTAAGTGACGGCTACTTGTATATCAGTTTATGCATATTCTTTATTTAAGCCTGTAGCAAGTAGATCAGTTCTCTGTAATGCCTCCCTGGACAATGATAGAACTTGAGATCACCCATAAATTTCCCATACAGTTGCTGCTCATGGGTTGACTGCAGAACAGTGGGTGGTGGGTTTAGTTCTTGGGGGGGGGGAGGTTTAGATCTCTGGGAGACAAGGAAATAGGTATCTTGCTCAACCATTGTGGACACTTCAAAGGAACACTGGATTTGCATACTTCCTTTTTTTAGTCAATTTCAGAAATTGCTTGTGACTTGTTTTTCGGATTGAGAGGTTATACATCTTAAGGTAAGTTGTAAATGTTAATATGAACATTGGACACTAGAGGGAACTAGAAAGAACTAAAGATTACAATTAGGAACACTTACATTTGACTTACTAATATAGAATGAAGCAAAACATTTTAACATTGGACATATTGAGGGGCATTTTTGAACAATGGACTCAAAAGTTAATTTTAAGAGTATCTGCCTATATAGATAGGCTATGTTTAAAAGATTTTATGAAAGGGGAACAAGTTTTACCTGGCAAGATTGTGACTTATCTGAAAGTGAATTTTAAAATGACAGGCTACAAGAATAATATGGAAAAAGATGCTACACTGGACATAAAACAGAAACTGACATATCTTAAAATTTAAAAGGGATATATACAAATAACAAATCAAGAGAGTGACCTGAATAATTTTCCTATATTGGATTTACAAAAGAGGCATGTTGAAGCTTTGAAGACTTTTGTGAGAAAGGATGGAAAAAATAAAAATAAATCAAGTTTGAGGGCATTGATTGAAGGAACGAAAGATCAAGATGGTTCAAAGTAAAAGGAAGGACAATAAAATTGGTTTATTTTATCAATGTTAAAATAGATACGTTGCTATCTCTGGTAACCCTTAATAGATTTGTCAAGTAGAACAATGGAGAAGCTGGCACCAAAATTGCAAGTTTCAGCCACCTGATGTCTTGCTGAATGACCATATGTGATTCATTTAACGACCATGGCAGAAGTAAAGTCGTAAGCCCATCACAGTCATGTGATGTCTTGCTTAATGCTCATGTTGCTGATCCCAATTGTAGCACCATAATAAATCAAGGACTCCATGTAACAAGTTGTAATCAGCATTGCATAGGGTAAATCCTTTGCTGCAGTCATGTAGTAAGCGAGCCGTGTTAGTCTATGGTAGCCAAAACTCAGAAAAGGTCAGGTAGCACATTTTCAAACTAATAAATTTTATTGAAAGGAATAAGCAGCAGCTCTCTTCATCAAAGTATATTATATTACATTTACAGCAATCTGAACATCGATTAAGAAAGTTAACTTATCCAACAATGACATAAGATTAGTTTGGCAAGCTCTGTTCTGGACAAATCCATGCTGACCTCTGTCAATTACTTCACTGTTTTCAAGATTCTCTCAAGTTGATCAATATGTTTTCTGCTCTAGAATCAACATCAGTCTGATTGGTCTGTGGTTTCCTGGATCCTTCTTTTCCCCTTTATGAAACTAGTTCACTTAATATAACACATTTTTAAAATATATATTTGATTTATATCCATGATCTACCCAGGAAATCATTTGTTCACATTAATATTGTGAGTAAAATATGCATATTTTTCTTCCTTTACAACAAAAGCTTACAAAGCACTGTTTGTTCTTTACTTAAGCTATCATACTTAATGATATGATCATTACTTGATTCAATATATACATATATATTTTTCCAAGGCATTTACAGATTCTAATGCCTAAAGAGCAAATAATCCGCCCTATCCAGGCATGTGTACATTATTGCTCCAACTTCATTCATAATCATATAATATTATACTTTTTGAGATTAATTCTTCAGAGGTTCAATCATCACTCTCAAATCAAGAGTATGGAATTTTTAACACTGTGGCCATTTTTCAAATCATTCAAAAAAATCAATTGAACACACAATAAGCTGTGTGTTCACAGCTTCACAGAGCACTTTATCTGCTGGAGTCCAAAAATAATTTTCTCACCCTACCATTATGACCATACAATCAGAACATTTAACTTTGCAATACCAGTAGATAAAATTGCATAATGCATATATTTCCATAAACTTAACCAGGAAAATTTTTTGGTATGTGTACTTTTATTTTAAATGGTTATGAAAAGTGATACAATAATGAACTACAAATGCCTAGCTTGAATGTTTATAGAGAAAGAACATTTCAGGGTAATATGCCATTTTTCCTAATGTTGAAGAATCAGCTTTGATATGAATTTTCTAAATAACCATTGGTCACCTATTTTTGATTACTATATTTTCTCCCCCAATTTTAAATCTAAGAATATTAATTGTAGCTTGCCAGGCAAATGCTGTATTATTAGTAAAGTTTTAAAAGATTGTAAATTTTGAAAGAAAAATTGTTTTCACTCTTGAGGAAATGTGATTTTTCACCCTTTGGCTCCCCTAACCAAAACTCAGCAATAAATCATGGGCTGTCTAACTTTGCATAGCTAAACCTATTTCCCAGACTACTGTTAGCAATAGGCCCACAGTCTCCATTTGGTTAGTTAAGAATCTTGATTGCAAACAAGAATCAAGCCAAACAAAATTGTTAAGTTTCCACTGCTACCGTACTATCTGTATGTCTTAGTGCCTCTTTAATGCACAAAGGTGCAAATCCCTGCCTCTCTCAGGAACTAATGGATTCTTGCTGTGATGCTTCAGGACCTTGAAGCTGAATGGTTGCTGATTGCTTATATAACTGCCTGTTCTGAGCTGTGAATCATTGGTCCTCATCTTCTCACAGAGTTGGAATCTTACCTTGATAAAAAAAAATGCTTGGATGTTATTTAATCATATGTATGTGTGTTGATACAAGTGTCTAAGTCAGAGAGCGGGAGCTGAAAAAAGATGTCTGGGTCCACAAGTGAAAATAGCAAAACAAACACAAGTGGCTTTAATTAATAAAGTAAACACCCTTTACAATAAGCCATTTGTGCCAAGTCACAACTAAAAAATTCAACTTCAGAACCAGCAATAAATGACAGAACAAGTAAATTGTTATTCAACTTCAATGTAAAAACCTACCCTGAGCATAACTAAAGTCTATTAGATCTCACAGTCAATATCAGTGAGACTCCAGACAGTTACATATCACCACCATGTTCACTCCCCAGCCCCTTAAAAGGAGCTTAAAGGCAAACAATGACTAATACGCTACCATCAGCTTCCAAACTGAAACAAGACCATGAACCAATCAAGGTCCCCTTGACCAGAAGAGTGCAACTGTGCATCATTCAAACAATGTCATCCCCCATCCACATTTTTGGTATATTTTATATGCATTTTGACTGGTTGCTAATCAGTGAAATGGTAGTATCTCAGCATGATGCTCTGGTGGCTAGACTCTGTTGGAAGGGAGAGGCTAGGTTAAAACCAGGAATCAAGAACTGGGGTAAAGCAAAGGCCACTGATGGTGAAGAAATGGCCCATGGGTAAGTTTTGGCATGTCAGATGTGTGATTTCACATACATTGCAGCTGAGCTAGGAATAAATAGACACATCGGCCAAGCACATATGACAGTATGAGATCACTAAAGTTTTGATATGATGCTGGAGTAATGCAAAAAACCCACGTGGATGTGTCTGTGGAGATTCTCAGTCTTCCCTGTCGTGGTTGTCTCAAAGGTGCTTTTTTAAGAAGCAACTGGACTTTCAAAGTCCAGTTTGGAATCTTATGACTTCTGGATATATTTTGAAAAGGCAAATGGACATAAATATCAACCAGGATTCACATAAGCCATATTATTTTGCAAATTTTATATATAAAATCAATATAAAATCAATGAAAAAAATTATATACAGTATATAACATCAATGAAAAAAATATTTTGAAAACGGTGAAAGAGAATCTTAAGAGCATTAAGACACTTATATAGCATTAAGTGCTGTTTTCATCTTGTATTGTTATTCTTACTCATTTCTAATTTTGTTTTGCAAAAATAAGGGGGAAAGTGAGGGAAAGAAATTAGCCAGAAATCACACTACCATTATTCAACAGTTGACTACATAGTTTTAACACTACAATCTTTTCTAGAGGCTGAAAAAACAAAAGAAAGAGAGAGGGTGGGGAGAGGCAGTGTTAGCTGGAGGCAGCCTGTAAACCATGGCTTGCTAATTATAAAATAGCTATTAAAAACTAGCCTCCATTCATTCCTGCTAAGAATATATTTCAGTCCATGTGCACATCTCCCTAATTCCTCCCTTTCCCTTTTGCTTGGTTTAATCACACACCTCATAAGATTTCACCAGTGTAGGAGGAAGTGTTGATAGATCCCAAGTGGTATCAGCGCACCTGCATCGTTACGTGTGGGTATAAAATTGAAGGACTAATTCTGATAGTTCATGAGAAGGATATAATGATTTTGTTGTTGATTGTTTGCTTGTTTCAGGGGAAGTGGAGGTAGAGGTGGAGCCTCAGAAACCTACTATATTAGGAACATCTCTTCCTGTCTCTTTGATTAAACTGTGGAGATGGTGCTAATGGGTGCTAATGGCATCGAAAATAGTGCTCCAGATGGCATTTCTCTCCAAAATATATCTTGTCATGATTTCATTTTCAAAGTATACTGGAAGGAGGATCATTTTTAATGTAAAGTCACTCATACACACATCCCCATTTCCATGTCCCATCTACATTTTATTTCTCCACTCCCCAAGTCCAAATCTTCTTTGACAAGAAATCCTCAGTTTGAATGAAGCAGTATTTAGGGAAGAGTCAGCACATCCCACTACCAATTGGGTTTATTGTGACTAATATTAATTTGATGAGGGCCAATCATTCTTCCAATGGCACAATAGTATTTTAAGTATTCGTATCACTGTAGCTAGAAGGGTATAATAACTTGCAAGTCCATTTCTACACCCAATACAGGATAATTTAAACCATATAATCTCTCTTTTTCATCAATTCCTCCATCTCTCTTAGGTATCCTGGCAGAATTGGATGAGTTCTTCTACAGAGTTTAAAATGGTGCCTGATACCAGCTATTGTGATATTATTGTACCTACAATGAACACTGTCCAAATGGCGTACCTCTTAGAAATGTTACTGACTAATCACAAACCGGTATGTATGTGTCATGATTTTCAAATAGGTACAATCTAGCATTATACCAATGCAAGCATTCTGTTGCACAGTTAGATTATTGGGAGCACTTTTATCAAGTAGCCAGAAACATGACTACTGTTAGTGCATTATTCTTGCATTTGTGATTGGCATTCTTCTAAATGTTATTTAATCTTTTATCTGACTTTTACTGGGCAAAATGTTTTAATTAAGCATCATTTGGAAAAAAAATTATATTTAGTAAGTGTAATAATAATAATAATAATAATAATAATAATAATAATAATAATAATAATAATAATAATAATAATAATAATAATAATAATAATAATAATAATAATAATAATAATAATAATTTATTACATTTATAAACCGCCCCACAAATACATAATTACATTTTTTCCCCTTATATAGGTTCTTTGTGTTGGTCCCACAGGAACTGGAAAAACACTCACTATAGCAGACAAGCTTCTGAAGAACCTGCCATTAGAATATATCAGCCATTTTCTGATGTTCTCTGCTCGAACCTCAGCCAACCAAACACAAGATCTCATTGACAGCAAGCTGGATAAAAGGTACTCTGTCTTAAAACAATTCTCTAAATTTCTTCCTGTTTAATTCATCTGTTTTTACATATATTAGTTGACTTTGCGTTCCAAATCTGCTAAAATTCTTGCAGATAGTCTGCAACTTATAACCACAATTAAGTAGTCCAACACTTCCATTGCTAAGCAAGACAGTTGCTAAGTGACTTTTATCTTATTTCATTGCCTCCTTCCATAACTGTTAAGTGAATTGCTGTTATTGTTCAGTTAGTAGCATGGTTGTTAAGTGAATCTGGCTTCCACATTGCCTTTGTGTCAGGTTTCCAAATAACAGTTGCCAAGTGTTCAAATGTTGGTCACATGACCAATAGGAATGTTGCAATGGTCGTACGTGTGAAAAATGGTCATAAGTTACTTTTTTTAGTGCTGTTCTAACTTTGAACAATCACTAAACAAATGGTTGCAAGCGGAGATCGACTATAATTTAAAAGCTTGAAGTAAGAAACAAAATGTTAAGGAATGACTTTCTCCTGTGATCTGTGGCAAAAAGAAACCTTGAAGTTAATAATATTGGCAAAAGAATATGGGAGAAATATGGCCCCTGGAATGCCTGCCCATTGTATCAATAACTATCACTGAGTTTATAACATTATTTCCTACTGTCCAGAATTGTTTTTTAATCAACTCACATAGTGGTAAAAACACATGATTATGGATGTGCACTCAAACAACATTATATATGACATTAATTGTTTATGAGTACATTTGTATGACATGCATTTCTGTAAAATTATGAATATAACTTACACATACCCTAGTGAGGGGCATTGTGTTATTAAGAAATGTGGGAGAATTGCAGAAATTCTGTACTAAGAACACTTCTAAGATGTGTGAAGTATCTGAGCAATAAATCACTTTTCACTTACAATAGATACCAGTAATTCTGCAGAGCCATGACAGCACAGAGCATAGCCTCCCATTAGAGAGAGATCAGGCTAGTCTCTACTTTGTTGGACTTCAGGAAATTGAATTCTCTTGGAGAGCCTTCTCCTAAGGTCATACGTCACACCATCGTTTAACCTTTTAGTTTCATTTTTGTTGTTTTGTTCATCTAGTTGGAAGGTTTTAAGATTGTTTGTTTTTTAATTTTAACTATACAATGAATGTTTTATTTTATTTTTTGCCTTATTATACCTTCCGTACACTGCCAAGAATATATTTAAATATATATTAAACATATTATTGGCAATATATATGTGTGTGTGTGTGTGTGTGTGTGTGTGTGTTACGTTTTTGAGCTGATCAATAAATAAGTCAGGGAAACTAGTATAGATCTATTTCGAGCTTTTTAGCTCTCATCAGCTAGCCATACCCTTACTGGGATTTGAACCGGGGCTGTATTGCATGCTAGGCAGGAGCCTTAGCCATTAGACCACCAGGTTTTCTTCCTGATCAGCTGAGACAGGAGGATAAGTATATACTTGTGTCACAACACCCTGTTAAGCCCCAATTAAGGGAGGAAGCATACTGCTCTCCTTTTCTGCCTTTCTGCTCATCACCTTCTTGTTGTGGGGTGTTTCTCTATTTTGATGGCTTCCATAATTATTCTCTTGTTGAACTGTTCAGTTTTGGAGATTAATTTGGTTCCTTCAAAATCAATTTCATGTCCTGTAGCTTTAAGGTGCTGGTAGAGGGAGGAAGTTGTTTCTTTTTTTCTTACTGCGTTCTTGTGTTCTGCGATGCGTGCATTTATTCTCCACCCCACCCACCAAGAATTATAGAAAGATGGCAGCTCCGAAACCGAAAACGCCAGCCTGAAGGGAAAAGACCCAAATACAACTAGACCAGCATCTATCTATCTATATCTATATCTATAGATATAGATATAGATATAGATATATGTAATATATGTAATATATATCTGTATATTTATTAAATACATCTCCTACAAGGATTTTCATCTATTTTACCCAGTAATTTTTATTTTTGTCTTGTTAAATGCAGGCGTAAGGGAGTTTTTGGGCCCCCACTTGGCCGGTATTTTATTTTTTTCATTGATGATCTGAACATGCCAGCCTTAGAGACCTATGGTGCCCAGCCACCCATTGAGCTTCTTCGGCAGTGGATGGATCATAAAGGCTGGTACGACAGGAAACAAATTGGTAAGATACAAGTTCTGTATCTAATTTCTGTACAAAACACTGTGTGTTTTTCAGAACAGGCATATCAGTTTTAAATCTGCACTGGTATACATATATATCCGTCTGCTGGAGTCTGGGATTTAATGTTAAGGTTTCATTAATCTTGGGCATGCTTTTACTTGTTTTCAGGTGTCTTTAAGAAATTAGTGGATATTAACTTTATTGGTGCCATGGGACCACCAGGAGGTGGACGAAATGCAGTTACACCACGCCTCACCCGGCACTTCAACTATCTCTCATTCACTGAGATGGAGGACAGCAGCAAGAAGAAAATATTCTCCAATATTCTTGGCAGTTGGATGGGTGGGTTATGTGAAGCAAGTTCTTGCTCTTGCTCTTTCTTATCTCTCTTATTAGGTGATCTGTAACTTTATAGAAGTGTATCCCTATGTTCTAAGAGATTGATATTTGGACTGCTAGTCCTGTCTAGGACAGATAGTGAAATCATAACAGAATCTACAAAGTGGTCATATTCTATTTATTATCTTTTTTACAGAATACTGTCAGATACTGCCAGGTAACTGTGAGATTGTCTATTCAGTATTCTTATTGTATGCAATATTAACTTGAGTGAGAGGCAAAATCGGGCCATTGAAAAATAAGGCATTTTACATAATCTCAAATTTTTAAGTTCTTGAAGAAATTCCTCCAGGGATATGTAGAGATACGTACTGTAAAAAAAAGAAAAGATGTTTAAATCTCCTGGATTCCCAAGCTTATATTAGGTCCACAATGTATGGAACATTTAAGTGATCATTAAAAGCTCTCCCACATTCTGCCATTTGTAAGACCTGAATAGAATGACAAGCTGAGATGGGTTCCAACTGCTGCTACTGTCAGTTTGCTCAGGGACGCGCTGTGCGAGTTCTTGATGCACACGTGCAGTACTAAAAAATGCTTCTATGCATGCACAGAAGCAAAAAACAAGATGTCGGTGCCTACAGCGCCGCCAAGAGAACAAGTTCAAGAGCATGGCAAGCCGAGTTATTACCTACTCAGCCAAACCGGTCCGAACCAGTAGGAACCTACCTCTGATAACAACATCCTTTTGCAAGCTGGTGTAAAAGCCTCCTCTTCAGGCCAATGGTAGGGGAACTCAGACCTTTGCGATGCCTTCTCTAGCTCCCTAAGACTGCAGCCACACTCTCTTTCTCAATTCGGTGTTTGCCATTGCAGTGAGTTACTATGTGTTGTCCTGTATGCATTTGTAAGCATGGTGGTGGTCATTTTTCACTTAGCAACTGCATCACCTCAGGACCTAAGTACCTGTCCCAATTGCACTTAGTAAACCAAGACTACCTGTACTGAGAAAAAGGCTCTGCCTTTCGAGCACATAGTAAGGAAGCTGGGAATCCAGAAGAAAAATACTTTCTTCCTGAATCACCAGCTGACTCTGTTTGCTGACTGCTAGATAATGAAGAGGGGATTGCAACTTTAAACTTCCCTTCTCTACAATTTTCTCTTGCTCATCTGAGATGCTGACATGGGTGTGTAAGTACAAGATAAATGATGTGTTCTAGTCTTTATGAGGGAAAGGACACTTCAACCTGGCACAGCTTGTACTCTATTTCCACTCCCCAATCTCACACGAAGCCAATCTCTAATCACCTTTATTTCCATTGACTTCAGAGCACTGAAAAATTGTTTTTGTGGAGAAAGTAGGAGCAAGAAGGTGCAAATGTTCACCACCTTAATTTATTTGTAAAGGCAGGATACAAATAATAAAATAAAAACCCCTATCATAAATTTTTCAAAACTCTCTCCAGGTAGCCATAAAGATGTGTTTTGTTTTACTTTTTTTTTAAAAAAAAATAGCACTTAAAAATTATAGTACTCTTTGAGCATCATAGCTCCTGGAGTAATAAAAATTATTTTGCTCCCATTCAGCGAATGTTTTCCTCTATATTTTCATTATGTATAGTGTGCACATTCTTACCTAAGAAGCTTTCTACAACTGAATGCCACTGCTTCTGTTTCTATTAAATCAGAAATTGGAGCTATAAAAAGAAAGGCTATCAGTCTGAGCAACTTCTTTCAACAGGGTTTGCAAAGCTTTCTCGAAATAATAAAAATTGGGTTCATAGTCTGCTTTACTTCTCTAAGAGATTTAGGTTGTAGCTGAAATTGAAGCAAAAGCTTGTTTGCACCCAAAAGCTGAAAAATATTGGGAGGCATTGCAAAACAAGAGTAGAACTGAGAGAAAAGAATCAACTTTCCAGATAGGGTCAACAAGTTTCCTACCAAGGCAGATTGTCCTTGAAGCAAAATAACTTTCCCCCATTTCTATTTCGAAGATGGAACTTATTGTAAAAAAAAAATAAACTTTTTTTTCTTGATTTTTAGCTGGAAAATTAGGAGAAATATGTTACAGAGAGCCAGTCCGTAAGTAATTTAAGATATGAATTATATTAGTGATACCTTTTAGAAATATACTGTTTCAGTTGTTTTTAAATTTTGGGTGGTGTCCTTCAGATTTGAGTTTCATTAGAGGAAAGCATGGAGTTTGTGTACAATAGATAATAGTAATAGCATTATAATATAAATATAGTAATTCAGACTGATTACAAATAACAGAATGACAAAGCAGCATCAATGTTGCATTCAAATATCTGCAAGAAATATCACTTGCCTGCAAATAAGACATAGTGGGACCACAACACAGACAAAATCATAAAATATGAAGAAGCTAAAGTGTTCTGAGAATTAAGTATTCAAACAGGCAAGCACTTGTCATATAATACTCCAGACTTAGCAATTGTTGAAAAGAAAGACAACTAAATCTGGATGTTGCAATACCTGGGAATAAGAGAAAGTAAATGAGAGAATTACAAAATAGAAAGACCTGTAAATAGAAGTAGAATAACTGTGGCAAAAGAAAGCCAAGACACTACCAACAGTATTACATGTTTTATGTGCAATCTCAAAACATCTGGAGCACAATTTGAACATTATTGACATTGACAAAATCACCATCAGTCAATTGCAAAAGGCTGCCTCACTTAGAACAGTTTACATCCTGTGATGATACCTTTAATACCATTAAACAACAATATCTGCCTATTCCAGGTCCTTGGAAGGACTCAGTAGGTGGATAAAATGCCAAATCTGGTCTAAAAAAATGGCTGACTGTGCAGTAAACCATAATAATAACAAAAAGGCACCAGATCTCATGTGTTCTCACTTGAAATATTGCAAGATTTCAAGAAGGAAGAAAAGAAAGCATTTATCAAAAATACTAGGTGAAACTCATGCTGTAGTGGGGTCTAGGATAACTCTCTGTGGCCAACTCACCACAGCCATGTCGCTGCGCCCAACTTGCCACAAGACAACCTGCCACAGGACAAGAGTTACAGTAATATCATATAAATTTTGGAATAGTATCATTAAAGAAAGGATGCAAAAGGAGGAACAAAATGAAATGTGAATGACAAAAATGTAAATAATTTTTAATTACTTTAAATACTTAAATTGAATTGTTAAATTGTCCTGCAATGAGTTGTTCCATAGTGAGTTGGCCACAGAGAGTTGTCCTGCCACAACTGGACCAATAGGCCATGACGAGTTGGCTGCGGAGAATTGGCCACACCAAGTTGTCCCATTCCACTGTAGTGATACCATAAGAAAGACATATATACCTGAACTTAGTTTATAATAACGTAATATATCAATCCTCTCCATATCTTCCTATAAATAATTGCAATAGCAGTAGCACTTAAATTTATACATCGCTTCACAGTCCTTTAATGCCCTCTCCAAGCAGTTTACAGTGTCAACATATTGCCCCCAACCATTTGGGTCCTCATTTTACCAACCTCAGAAGGCTGGAAGGCTGAGTCAACCTTGAACCAGTGAGAAATAATATTTTTATAATATCCATGTATTTTTCCATATTTTATATTATATAGATTTTTATTCTTTAGATTTTTCAGAATTCCCCTTTTCAGGTTTATATTAACACAATCCAACAGTGATTTTTTGTAACTTCCACTTTGTCTTGACCTTCCTTCCTTTCTATCTTCCTTTGTATATTTGATTTGCACCCTCCCTCATTCTCTATATGAGCAAACCGTCTTAAAGTACTACTTTCATCTGTTCCTCATGTTTATATTCAGTGCACTCTCCTTCAGTGTTCATCCTTTCTTTATTCTCTTTTGTTTTAGCACACACACACCATTCCCACTGCATTTCAATTTACTTTTTTTTCTTTCTCCTAATAACCAGCTCTCACTTCCCTACACAAAGAGGGCAGAAGCATGCTCTTAAATGTAAATTTTCTCTTCCTTCAACAAACATTCATCACAATGAACCATATTATATGCACTCTCTTTTTGTTAGCGTTTTCCTGTCTTAAAATTTCTTCATTCATATCCCATTTAAGGAAACATTCTACCAAGATGCCTACATTCTCCTGTTGACTTTGGGTTTTTTTTACCATTTATGCATAAGAAGCAATTATTCACTCCATTTTCCCTGTCAAACATAAATACCTTGGTCTTTTATAAATTAAGTCATATGCATAAGTCATGTCATCAAATCTCTGCTATCAGCACAAGAATTACTTATATGCCTATCCATAAATACTTTAAACAAACAAGCAGACATTGCACATTCTATTCCTAGGGATGGTGCACTGACTGCTGTTTCCCTTGACTACTCACCGCATCTATTAAACAAGGGGAGATCAGAAGTGGACCACAGAAATGGCACCACATTTTCCAAAATACTAGTTATTAATCATGTTGATAAACATGAATATCAAATGATGATTAGGGGATTGGCAAAGATGATTAGGGGACTGGAGACTAAAACATATGAAGAACAGTTGCAGGAACTGGATATGTCTAGTTTAATGAAAAGAAGGACTAGGGGAGACATGATAGCAGTGTTCCAATATCTCAGGGGTTGCCACAAAGAAGAGGGAGTCAAGCTATTCACCAAGGCACATGAGGGTAGAATAAGAAGCAATGGGTGGAAACTAATCAAGGAGAGAAGCAACTTAGAACTGAGGAGAAATGTCCTGACAGTTAGAACAATTAACCAGTGGAACAGCTTGCCTCCAGAAGTTGTGAATGCCCCAACCCTGGAAGTCTTTAAGAAGATGTTAGATAGCCATTTGTCTGAAATGGTATAAGGTTCCTGCCTAGGCAGGGGGTTGGACTAGAAGACCTCCAAGCTCCCTTCCAAGTCTGCTATTGTGTAAATGAACCAAGAAAGAAATAAGTCAACTAGTGAGGATTAGGGAGCAGAGATTTGGCATGAGAGTTAGCAGCTTTAAGACAGACTGAAAAGAGCATTAAACAACAAATAAAGTTTTGGTATAATGTAGATTCAGGAATAAAGGTAATAGGATATTTCCTTAATCTGTTTGTGAAATAATTATCTTGCTTTGTCCCATGCCAGGTTTATCATGCAACCAATGTTCATTTTATCTCTTTTGAGAAGTCCTCCCTGCAAGACTGATCAGAATTTTTTTTCTTTTAGATGGATGCCCTCAAATAGCAAATCTAAATGAACCTCTCGTTGATGCTACAATATACGTGTATTCAACCATCACATCCCAACTGTTGCCCACTCCAGCAAAATCTCATTACACATTTAATTTAAGGGATCTCTCCAAGGTTTTCCAAGGAATGCTGGTGGCAGAGCCAGCTAAAATTGTGGTGAGTACTGTTTTCTTAACATTGGCTGGAATGCCTACTAAAAAGGACTTATAATTAATTTTCAAATTAATCAATGTCCTGATCATTATCCTTTTCTATGTATCTCATAGATCACATTAAAAATGTTTTTTTTTTTTAATTTAGAAATTTACATTGACTTTACTTAAAATGTATTTGAGAATTAAAAAATGAAATAGTTTTTCTGGGTTTGGCAAATGAATCACATCTGTATGATTTAGCCAATCACATTTTTATCCATAATTAATATAAAATGGCAAACTCAACTGAGTGTGAAGGAATAATTTGGATACATAGCACCAAGGTATATACCAGGTTTTTGTTTATTACTTCATCACAGTGTTAATAATTTAATAATAAGCATAACAAATTGAGAAATGGAGTACATTAAAAAATGTCTAATGTCTGTATAATGAGAGAATGTTTATTTTAACCTTCTTTAAGGAAAATTCTATTAATTACTATCTTCTGAGTTGCTGGTTGTTTAGACCAATGCCTGTGGAGATTCTCAATTATCTAATAGTCCCAAAGGTGCTTTTTTCCAAAAGGCAACTGGACTTTCTTGGTTTTTTCCTGTGAAAATGTTTTGCTTCTCATCCAAGAAGCTTCTATAGAACTTCAGAACTGAAGAAGCTTCTTGGGTGAGAAATGAAATATTTCCAAAGGAAAAATACCAAGAAAATCCAGTCGCCTTTTGGAAAAACAACTTTTGGGTTTAGACCAGTATGTAACGAAAAGATCATTTATTTATTTACATTATTTATTTGTGCATTATTTTATTAAATTTAGATAGCCGCCTACCCCACATATACGATTTAGAAATGGTTTGGGGTCCTGTGGAAATCAAACATGAAACGTTACTAAAGACATTCTTTATAATTCTTTGCCAGGATAAATTGACCCTACTGAGGTTGTGGTATCACGAAAGCTGTCGTGTGTTCCGTGATCGTCTAGTTAATGAGGACGATCGAAATTGGTTTGATGACTTGATGAAGGACATGATGTTGGAATGGAAAACCAGCTTTTATGAAGTTGTTCCTTATGAGCCCCTTCTTTATGGAGATTTCATGACGCCTGGGTCTGATGTGAAGCTTTATGAACTGATCGATAGCAAAGAGAAAGTAGGTTGCAAATGATACATCTCTACCTCTTCTGCTTGCTATTCTTTAATTCACCCTGCCCACAATGTATAATTTAGGTACAGTTAAGGATAATATAAAGAGTGGAAAAACATTCCAGATACATTGCACATGTGGGCTAACACGGGAAGCATATATTAAAAGTATGTATTATTTTCTGTGTAAGAAGAATAAGGTTGTGCAAGGATAGACTGAACTCCAGAAGCATGCTGAGAATGATAGATGAAACTGGATGGAACAGACCTAGATTATGCACTTTTCCCCCAAGCCCCCTGCTTCTTTTGGTGTTTAGGCAAGTAATAAAGAACAGTTGGGAATCTGCTATGCAGATGACTTGAGCATAGTACTTACGCTTGAAAAATGCAATAAACTAGGAAAGAGAACAAGTTTTATGTTCCTAGTACTGCAGTGAATGCCATTAAAATCTTTACAGCTGACCTTTGCAAGTAATTACCCTTCCCATAGAACTCCCAAGTGGAAGGAGAGTGTGCTTACTGAGAAAATGTTAATTAAGCAGAGGGTAAAAATGTAAAGATTTTAATAAGGAATGATGTCCTTTGCATTCACTGCCATGTAGCCCGAAATAATAATGATAACAGTATGCTTTCTTTCTTGATCACCAAATGAATTATAGTCATTAATTATTCTGGCTTCTTTGGTAAGCAAATGTTTGTCACATCTGTTGCGCAGATAGTTGAAGCTATGAGGAGTTAGATGACTTAATCAAGTCAATCATGGCTAAAACTGCATTTTACTATACAATCTTATCCAATTTATTGATATGACCTCTGATCGTTGCAACAAAACTAAGTTTCTATATGTACCATGTTTAATCTCAGACATCAAAGCCAGTGTTTCCCTTTGTTGCCTAAAAGATATCAGTTTTGGAACTCAGATTCTAATTTTATTCTTTCAAATAACAGTATTTCATTTATTATCATCAGTGGCATCTGATGATTATAGACAGAAGGGATGCACTTCTCCTAAGATGGCCTCAAAAAACGTGTCTTTCCTAGCTAACTGGTCTTATTGATCTCTTTTTTTTTTGCTTTGTTACCAGCTTATACATGTGATAGAAGAGTATATGGATGAATACAATCAGATCAATACTACTAAGATGAAGCTAGTGCTATTCATGGACGCTTTGGCGCATATATGCCGAATCACGCGTATTCTACGCCAGGCATTGGGCAATGCTCTTCTCTTGGGTGTTGGTGGTAGTGGAAGACAATCACTGACTAAGCTGGCATCTCATATGTAAGATATAAATGCATGTTACTCATTTCTGCACCAGTAAGCTGTGATAAGTTACTTAGAATGCAAATTATTCGAAGCCAGGATTTTCAAGTTAGAATGCCACAGATAAGAAACCAGGAATTAGGAACTAAATAAAATGTATATTCCATCACCGAAGACATAGATCATTGTTTCCAGTGGTAGGAAGCGCAACAAAACTATCTGGATATGTTATTAAAATATTGGAGGGGAACAGGGGGTGGGGGATCACTTTCGCAAGGCGGCAGTAACAACTTCATCTGATCAGTGAGGGTCATTGCAAAATAATTCCATAAGTCAAACTATAAGTCATAACCATATTTACAATAGAAATAAGTCCACACAGAAAAAAAATTACACTTTTATCTAGCAGGTTTTGACCTGTTCACTTCAATATATTTGTTGCTAAAGAAATAAGCTATTTTATTTTCAAAGTGGCTTGTTTCATTTATAATTACAACTTTTGTAATGAAAATGTCAAAACACTGTTGACATTTGTTTTGTGGCAGTGTTTGAAATCTTCCTAATGATGTTCTTCAGTAACATCTTTACATGAGTAGCTCATGTCCTGATTCAGATTCCTTCCTTTTTAGAGCTGATTATGAATGCTTCCAGATAGAGCTTTCAAAGAACTATGGAACAACTGAGTGGAGAGAGGACATCAAAAAGATCATGCTGAAGGCCGGCTTGCAAAGCCTCTCTATTACATTTCTGTTTACAGATACCCAGGTAAGCAAATCCATTGGCAAAGTTCAAGGACTGGAATTTCTTCATGTACTGTATTAGTTAGCATGCTTCTTACATGAGTAATAGCTATTAGTGTGCTCAGAAAAGTCCCAACAATGAGCTTATCCAGCTCATCTACCTCTCATATAATGCAATCCTGTAGTATTTATATCTAGTTATGTGTTATTCTCCTTAAATTCAATGACAATTAATCTCCAATCAGCACGCATAAAATTGAAATCATTAGCCTCATTTTAGAATCTCTGTAATGCATCTATTAAAAGGCTCCTACTCTTAGCCTATCATCCATTCCTTATATAGTATTTTAATATTCTATTTGCATCTGACTAGTCCTACTAGCATTTCCAAAAAGTTCCTGAATTAGCCATAGGAACTAGATAACAATGAGGAGGAGGGGGAGAAGGAAGAGGGGGAGGAGGGGGAGGAGGATGGTGATGATGAGAATGACACTTATTTGCTGCCTATCTCAACATGGGACTACTCTAGGTGACTCACAACAATTTAAAAAAAAAGTTTAAGCAAAGCAAAAGTAATTTAATAGAAACAATAAAATAAAACAAGAACAAAGAAAATACATCAACACAACTACTAAAACTGATGGGCAGGTGGGGAGCAGAAAGGGGAGGAGGGAGGAGGTGGAGCCTGCTGTCAATGTGCAGCCACCTCCAGAGTAGAACTCCCCTATCATACCGCCAGGCCAACCTCCAGTGGCATGGAAGGATAGGAAATTGAGGCAGGTCTTACATTAGAGGGCAGGATGTTGCAAAGAGCAGGTGCTGCAGCAGAGAAGGCTCTTCTGGATCACAACAGTTAGAGCTCTTTACCAATGAGTTCTCAGTAGGCCTTCTCTGCCAGCCCAAATAGAATAGGATAGTCTTATTGCAATGAGATAGTTCACCAGGCAGCCTGGACTTACTGTATACCATTAAGGGTTTTAAAGATCATAACCAAAACTTGAACTTCACTCAGAAGCAGACCAGTAACCCATATAGTTCGTGGAGAAGAGGTATAATATAAGCCTCCAATCCTTGCATACATTTTCTATTATACCTAGTAGGCACTGGTGAGATTCAAATAATTTAACAACCGGTCCTAATGATTTCTTCCAACAACCAGTTCACCAAGCTGCTCAGAAAGTTAACAACCGGTTCTCCCAAAGTGGTGTGAACTGGCTGAATCCCACCACTGTTAGTACCACTGTTAGTAGGAATAATAATTTTCCCCAATATTCTAATTCAATATTATAGCCCAAAAAAATTGCCCAAATTATCATGGTTTCCTTGACCATTTCTTCTTCCATTTTAAATCTCAGGAAAAATTATATGCTTTTGTTATCATTTTTTTCCTCCATCCCCTGTATTATTTTATCAAATTCTTGCTGCTCTTTATAGAAGCCATATTTTTCTACATCCTTTTTATATCTTGTCTGAATTTGTAAGTATGACCACCAATCTATCTCTTATCTATCTAAGATTCTTGAGGTATTCTATTTTCAGTTACAATTTTACAGTGAACTCTATTACAATGGCTCTTGGAAGTCAAAAAAGAAAGAAAAAACAAAGTTCATAAAATAATGTGACAAGACTATTTGGGGAGGACGTTTCCCCAACATGTACTGGAAAAGAAGAAGAAGAGAAGGAAAAAGAGGGATATTGAATCTGCCGATATACAGAAAGTGTATTGGTTGGTTGGTTAAATAAAATCTGCTAATATAAAAATGAAATAGATGTATTGGGGAGGTCATGGAGAAAATTTAAACAATGAACATAATATTATTATATATGTTTTTAGATCAAAAGTGAATCTTTCCTAGAGGATATCAACAACTTGTTGAATTCAGGAGACATACCCAACTTGTATGCCCTAGATGAGCAAGACCAGATTATGACTGCTATGAAACCAATAGTTCAGGACCAGGGACTTCAACCCACCAAGGCCAACTTGATGGCTGCATATACAGGAAGAGTGCGCAGTAATATCCATACGGTACTATGTATGAGGTATGAGCTAACCTGGTACATATGGCTCACAGGAAAAAAGAAACTCTTCACTTTCAGCAACTTTCCTCTCCTTCAACGGTGACTCATATCATAGAAATCTATATAATAACTCCACAGCAGCCTTCCCAAGCTGATACCAAAAGTGATTTGTGACTAGTAACACTTCATCCCTGCAGGGATAATGGGAGATGTCATCCAAAAGGCCTACATAGCCCCAGATTAGGGGATTTTACTCTAAAAGTATCTAAAAAGGAAGACAGAGAGTTCTGTTTATTCATTCACGTTTCCCCCAGCATGCTACACAAAAATACTTGAGACAGTGGTACTTCCATCCTAGTCCTGCCCATTTAATTACACATGTGGTCCTAAGTCTTTATAAGCTTCGCCTACCACTGTTACAACATGAAGACCTGTACCTTGAAAAGTTCTCTATATGCCATGGTTGCCATTTTTCCTGTTTTGGAAGAATTTGTGAGATATGTTAACCTTATTCCATTATTATTTTTACTGCTACCGCAGGACTTGCCTTGGCTTAGGTTTGCCTTAAGTATTTCCTTGAGCGAGCGTTTCTTCTGAGCCACTTCTCCCTCCCACACACCCACTCCAGGCTTTATACATTATTTTGAATCTCCATATCTAAAACTTAAAGTTCAAGATTTTGCTTTGGATTACTGTAAATTTAAACTTCCTAATTTACTAATCTCGGTGAAATGAAGTGCTGAGAACATGGGAATTTTTTTTCTTCCTTGGACCAAGTATTTCAAGTCTATAGATACTAGATGGATTAAAGCTTATGAGGCATAGCGCTTCCACCTTCAGTTATAATGGAACCCGTTATCCTTCGCTCTGTCTCCAGGACAGCCTTTCCTGCCTATAATGTATTCTGATAGAACAAAACTAAACACAAACTGTTCTGACAAGAACTTTTCTTACTCTTTTCTATTTCCGGACAATTTAGTCCTATTGGGGAAGTATTCCGAGCACGGCTCAGACAGTTCCCATCTCTGGTAAACTGCTGTACCATTGACTGGTTCAACGAATGGCCTTCAGAAGCCTTGGAATCTGTTGCTGCTGCCTTTTTCAAAGATCTCTCAGAGGTTACTCCTGAAGTTTTAGAAGGCATGGTAAATACCTCTCTTGAAACAAATTTGGTGTTCTGTGAAAGGTGTTGTAAAGTTTAACAGCTGATTGATAATCAAAGATAGTCATTAGAATTTAGAGCTTTTTAAAAAATAGTTGGAATGTGCACCATTTTTTATGTTCTGATATTTGCCTAAAATATGTATTTCATAAATCATCTCATTTGGTTCGAATACCTACTTTTTAAAAAAGTCCTTGAAGTTTCTTAAAATTGTTTTCTACATTGTAGATTCAAATGTGTGTAGAGATTCATCAGAGTGTTGCAATTAAGTGCAAGGCATATCTGGCAGAATTGGCAAGACATAACTACGTCACTCCCAAAAGCTATTTGGAGCTGCTTGGTATCTTCATCAGTTTGATAGGAACAAAGAAACAGGAGCTCAACGTTGCCAAGAACAGGATGAAGAGTGGATTGGATAAGGTGGGATTCATTGGAAACATTTGCATTGATTTTCTTCCTCTTTTTAGAGGAACTTCACATAATGGATTGTTACAATGATTCCTGTATTGAAAGGTCTTGAAGCAACTTTTGATATTGCTTTAAAATTGCACCTGATGTTTTACCATACCAAAATTATCATCTCCTCACCATATTCACCATAACGGCTAACATATTTACATTGGATATAAGCGGACATTCGTTTTCTCTTTTTGTATGTGCATATGTACACAGATGAAAGCTAAACATTTTGTATCTTTTCCTGAATAAAGCTGGCCTAGTATTTTCCTGTTTGGTTTTTTTGGGAAGGGGGGGGGTATTTTCCCAAAATTGAATCTAGCCTAAATTACTGAACCTAGTTCCCAATAAAATCAGTGACAGTTCCAATAGATCAGACTTAACTATCAAAGTGATGTCACTGAGTCCTTATATTTCATTAACATCAAAATGCTACTATTGATGCTGGTGAATTTGGTTTATTTTTAAGGAAAAATTAGACATTTCATGAATATAGATGAGAGATGATAAGAAACATGGCACAGTATAACAAAACCACTGGAAAGCCAAACATTGATAATAGAAACAGCCAACCTTAAACTAAAAAATAACCAAAGTCAACCAAAGTTAAACGCCTGTATTTACCATTTAGTTCTTGGCATAGTTACGTGTATGCTCACAATTGCACTAATACTTATTTTGACTGGATTGTGATCAAGAATTTTATATCTGAAAGACCTTGATGACAAGCATAGTCACATTATTCTGTGCAAATGAGAATCTCTAATCAGGAGACTGCCTTGATTAGAGATTCTACAAGTTACCCATATGCCATCTACTAGGCTGTTTGGTTCATGTAGTGTACTGACATACTCAGGATACAAGAGAAAATAATTTCTATCCCACTTAAGTTCTTTCAAGTATGATCACTACATTCTTCTCTTCATTTGAGATTCACCTTGATGGTTTTTATATATAGTTTTCTTCCCCTCCAGCTTTTGCGAACAGCAGATGATGTAGCAAAAATGCAAGAAGAGCTAGAATTAGCTCGCCCCCTGCTGGCGGAGGCTGCCAAAGACACGCTTGTGACCATGGAACAAATTCAGGTATTGTATGCTCTGCAATGTACCTTCAGAAGCAATGAATGCAAGATGAACATAATATTATGTGCAAATGCTAAATCTCATTGATCCTATGTTGAAGAAAGCAGCATTTATCTTGCATATCCATGTTGCTTTTTGCTAGGCCCTGGCCTGCACTTAAAATATGGAAGGATAGGTTAAATGTCATTAAAGAATCACAAAATCTTGTTTATTGTTGCTTTTATTATACAAGGGAGGAGTGCCATTTATGTTTCCTTACAAAGGTGACAAAATATCCTGAGTTCCTTTTGCTTTAGTACCGAAACAGTTAGTTCAATATGTAAGTTGCTTCTCAAGTGAAAATATATTATTTAAGCCATGTTCCTAAAAATTTTCACGCAGTAAAGAATTTGGAATTTACATTTATTCCTTTAAAAATGTTGTAATTCATTTTCGTCTCGGGTCAGTGGAATTGTGATCTGGGATTAGGGGATTTAGTCATCCCTTGCCACCCTTGTCATGGACAGATCACACTGTCCTCCGGCTGGACTTTCCAATCGTCACACCCCACCGCGGGGAGGCGGAACCTGAGAGCTCAAGATGGTTCCGCCCCAGGCGCCTGATGGACCCGGAAAGGTTCCAGAGGGAGCTTGGGCCAATACCTGTGTCCCTGCCCTGCGACTCGACTGAGGACCTAGTGGCCGCATGGTATAGTGCGGCCACGGGGGCCTTGGACTGAGTCGCGCCCTTGCGGCCTCTCACGCGGCGCCGGATCACCCAGGCCCCTTGGGAGGGAGATGAAACGCCGCAAGAGACGCCTAGAGAGTAGGTGGAGATCCTCTCAGTCCGAATCTGACCGAACACTAGTAAGAGCCTATATTAGGACTTACTTAGGACTTACTTGGTGGCGATTAGAGTGGCCAAACGCGAGTATTGTGCCACTTTTATAGCATCCGCAGAGAACCGTCCAGCCGCCCTGTTTGGGGTAACCCGCTCCCACCTTCAACAGAAGCTGCAGGAAGCCCCGCTGCAGGGTAGAGCAGAGGAATTTGGTGTATACCTGCAGGATAAAATCGCTCGGATCCGGAGCGAGTTGCCCTCCACGGAAACTAGTCCAGTCAGATTGTCCGATGCTGGTCTTGAGTTAACATCTTGGGAGGAGTTTGACTTTGTTACTACCGAGGATATGGACAGGTTGTTGAGGAGACTCAAGGCCACCACATGTTTATTGGACCTGTGTCGCTCCTGGCTTGTACTGGCATCCTGGGAGGTTACGCGAGGCTGGCTCCAGGATATTGTGAACACTTCCTTGAGTGAGGGGTATCTGCCTACCGCCTTGAAAGAGACGGTGGTGAGACCCCTTCTCAAGAAGCCTTCCCTGGACCCAACATTATTGGAAAATTATCGTCCGGTCTCCAACCTTCACTTTCTAGCGAAGGTTGTAGAGAGTGTGGTGGCACAACAGTTTCCTCGGCACCTGGAGGAAATTGATTATCTAGACCCGCACCAGTCCGGCTTCTGACCCAGTCACAGCACTGAGACGGCATTGGTCACGTTGGTGAATGATCTCTGGAGGGCACGGGATAGAGGATGTTCCTCTATCCTGGTCCTATTAGATCTCTCAGCGGCTTTTGATACCATCGGCCATGGTATCTTATTGCACCGACTGGGGGGGTTGGGGGTGAGAGGCACTGTGTTACGGTGGTTCTCATCCTACCTCTCTGGTCGGTCGCAATGTGTGTTGGCAGGAGGGCAGAGGTCGGCCCCGAGACCCCTGATATGCGGGGTTCCTCGGGGGTCGATCCTCTCACACCTCCTGTTCAACACCTATATGGAGCCACTGGGCGAGATCATCCGTGGTTTTGGGGTAGAATACCATCTGTACGCTGACGACACCCAGCTGTACATATCTACCCCAAACCACCCCAACGATGCCGTTGAGGTGATGTCCCGGTGTTTGGAGGCCGTATGGGTCTGGATGGGTAGTAACAAACTCACGCTCAACCCTTCCAAGACCGAGTGGCTGTGGTTTCCAGCACCCCGGTTCAGCCAGTTAAGTTCAACACTGGCCATTGGGGGCGAAATATTGCCCACCGTGGAGAGGGCGCGCAATTTGGGTGTCCTCCTAGATTCCCGGCTGTCCATGGAGGACCATGTGGCAGCCGTGGCCAGGGGGGCGTTTTACCAGGTACGCTTGGTACGCCAATTGCGCCCCTTACTGGATCGGGTTGCCCTCCGCATGGTCACTCAAACACTCATGACATCTAGGCTGGACTATTGTAAGGCTCTCTGCATGGGGCTCCCCTTGAGGTGCACTCGGAGGTTACAGCTAGTCCAGAATGCAGCCGCGCGGGTGGTCATGGGAGCCACAAGGCAGTCCCACGTAACACCTCTCCTGTGCGAGCTGCACTGGCTACCTGTGGCCTTTCGGGTGCACTTCAAGGTGTTAATGACCATCTTTAAAGCGCTCCATGGCTCGGGGCCTAGTTACATGCGAGACCGTATCCTGCCCCATATATCCCTCCGACCGATCCGCTCCCATAGAGAGGGCCTTCTTCGGGTGCCGTCGGCCGGGCAATGCCGGTTGGCGACACCCAGGGGAAGGGCCTTCTCTGTGGCGGGCCCAATCCTCTGGAACGACCTGCCCCCTGAACTCCGTACCACCCCAGACCTCTGCCTTTTCCGCCGGCGTCTTAAAATGCATTTATTCCAATAAGCCGGCCTAGGATAACCACCCGATTTGGACTTTTTAGTTATAAATTTTAATTAGAGAATTTTAAAATGTTTTAGCACGGGGTAATTTAATTTAATTGGGTTTTAATAATTTTGGTTTATTTATGTATGTTGTGTTTTTAATTCGCCTGTGCGCCGCCCTGGGTCCTTTTGTAGGAGAAGGGCGGGGTATAAATTTAATAAAATTAAAATAAATAAATAAATAAATAAATGTGAACCAAAGGGATTAGCAGTTTTAGGCAGCCAAATTCAGAAGTTGTGGAAGCTTCATCACTGGAGGCTTTCAAGAAGAGACTGGACTGCCATTTGTCAAAATTGGTGTAGGGTCAGAGGTGAAATTCAGCAGGTTCTGACAAGTTCTGGAGAACCGGTAGTGGAAATTTTGAGTAGTTCAAAGAACCGGCAAATGTGCTACCTTTGGCTGGCCCCAGAGTGGGGTGAAAATAGAGATTTTGCAGTATCCTTTCCATGGAATGGGGTGGGAATGGAGATTTTTATAGTATCCTTCCTTTGCCACACCCATCAAGCCACGCCCACAGAACCGGTAGTAAATAAATTGAATTTCACCACTGTATAGGGTCTCCTACTTGGGCAGGGGGTTGGGCTAGATGACCTACAAGATCCCTTCCAACTCTGTTAATCTGTTAAATAAGTACTCTGTATTAACACTGTAGTCTCCTGGCTAATGTACCATCACCATTTGTTAAATAAGTAAGTTTCATTCCCTTAATAATAATTGTATGTTGCGCAATTTGTAATCCCATTAAGCTTAAAATTTTGGTCACAATTACATCTTCATCAGTTCTGTTCACTATCAGGGAAAACCACTTTTTATTAAACAACTGCACCTTCATTATAGTGTTTAATGTATTTAATCTATTTCAAATCTTCCTGAAAATAAGGACAACAAGGCTAAAGTGGTTAGATCGTTGAATTAGATTTACAACCTTAATTGATAGTAATGTCTTCTTCTCAAAAAAAGTGCATAGAATCATGCTTTTAGTATTGCCTGTGTTTCTGTTACATGCTCTCTGTGTATCTAAATAAAATAAAATTACTGCCAATAGATCTTAAAGATCAACTGAACCCTAAAGGTAAATTTACAAGGAATTTAAGTTCTTCTACATTTGTCTTAGGGATAGTTATTAATGCACATCAATAAAATATTGCTACAGCATATCAGGATTTGAAAATCTTTAGCTTTTCTAATTCTTAGATTCTCATCATGTCTAGCCATCCCAAGATGGTACAGTTTGGAGTCCATCAACATACAGATTCCAAACATTTTACAAAATACACAATGAAAAAGTATCTACAATGACTATAACATTATAGATAACCAATGAAGCTATATTCTTCAATAAAAATTGTAGTGAAGTGAAAGAGAGAGCGATTGTACATGGCTCTAAACGCTTTGGTGTTATTGCAGGTAGACACGGCTGTAGCAGAAGAGACAAGAAATGCGGTGCAAGCAGAAGAAATGAAAGCTAAAGTGAAAGCTCAAACTGCTCAGGCTATTGCTGATGACGCACAGAAAGACCTAGCAGAAGCCCTTCCTGCTCTGGATGCTGCCCTCGCAAGCTTGAGGAATCTCAACAAAAATGATGTTACTGAGGTAATAAAGAGGATAGATTTTAGCACAAATTTGGTATAACCTTTTTGGGGGTCTCATGCCCTGCATGACACAGTGGGCTATCTCATTTGGTACATGTACCTCTAATACGATGACATTATGGTACCCAGATAGGTATAAAGAAGGTGCTTGAAATTTCTCCATTATTTGCACTTCCTGAAGCATATTATTTAGGCCATATGCCATCCTTTTTCACTGTCACATCACAGCAGTTTCAACTTTTGAAGAAGTTACCTGATCAAGATATGGTTTCCATCTCCTCTGGATGTGGTGCTCATCCCCAAGCCGTTTCCTTCCCAGGCTTTTGAATGTAGTGACCCAGGAACTGGAGATAGCAGCCAAGATAAGTCAGTCATTCCCCGCCTGAACAAAGCTTGGCTTTGTACCAATTTTTAGTCCGTCTGCTATAGTCATTGGATTAGGAGTAGGGAGACTCAGCTCCTGCTGTGGAAGTTCAAAGGGTGATTTTTAGCCAGTCAGCTTCTCAGCCCGATCTACTTCATAGGATTGCTGTTAGAAAAGTGTAGTTTTTGTGCTGGGCTTAGCACAATAAACCCATACCAAATATACCTGCTAAATACTATTTTAATCTAAGATTAAATGTTGTTTACTGCTTAAATCATGTATCCCATGCCATAACAATTAGGAGTTAGATTACAAATGCTCTTCAGTAAAAATTTCTGTGGGGCAATTGGATCTTTGACCAAATTTTGGTTCATTATATTATTATTTTTTTAGTCACAATTTACTTTTGGGCTCGTATGGGATTATAGTTCTGTTTAGTATCATCCACACAGAGTCACAGTTGATAATTACATTTAAGACTCACTTATCAGTTTTCTCTATTCATATTACCATTTGTAGTCTCACCTGTAAGATTCATCAAAGCAGCTGTCAGCCTCTTTCCATTTTCATGAACTAGCACTTTCTAAAGGCACATAGGCAGGCATTAAGCTGATTGTTGGTGCATGATGGGAGGCAGAACTGAAGCAACAAATTAGCTAAATCTGGGGAGGCTATGGTGGACCACATACGAACTTTCACAGACCATAGTTTGAAATTTATCACTATCAGATTTTCTATTTCCCCAGTATTAACCAGGCTCAGTGGGAATTGTAGATGCTGTAGTATTATCCTTGCAGAGGGCACAAGATTGAGAAAGGCTGACTTAAAATGACTGTAACATCCTAATGTTTAGAGATATTTGCAAAATAGCTTATACAATTGTTTCACCATCAAGCTCTTTTAAAATTACTGGATAGCTCAGTCACACTAAAAATAAAATACAATAATACAATAATACAATAGCAGAGTTGGAAGGGACCTTGTAGGTCTTCTAGTCCAACCCCCTGCGTGGGCAGGAACCTTATACCATTTCAGACAAATGGCTGTCTAACATCTTTTTAAAGACTTCCAGGGTTGGGGCATTCACAACTTCTGGAGGCAAGCTGTCTGAAGAAACATTTATATGACCAAATCACAACCAGATTATGCAATCTCAGCATGGTTACAGCTTTGTCAGCATACAACTTTGTTTAAAATATGAAAATTAATAAATAAATAAGGCATAGGTTTTTTTATAATTTCATTAGGTTCTTTCCAACACAAGTAATATATGCAGAGATTTATTTAAGAGGACTGAATTTAAAAAGACAACAGCATAAAGGAGGAAAAAGAATTGAACTTGGCCTTCTTGAGAGCTAAAAAACCACATTAGTCTTTGAATTAATTGGCAGCTTTTTGAAGTAAAAAATTGAAATGGAAAATATATTGAAGGAGAGATAGATAATACCAATTCTTACAAGTATCTTTATTTCAGTTCTTTAAAATATTCATAGTTTTATGTACCCCATCTCAATTTCTGCACAACAAATTCAGACCGCCCCGCCCCCACATGTATATATTCTACTATTCTATACTGCAGCATTGTAAGAATCCAAAAAAGAACATTATACATGGAATCCTTATACTGTACAATATTTCCCAGGTGATTTATGGTAATGGATACATTTTGTCAAATCAACTCCCAGAAAAAGGCCTCCAACTTAATAGACATTAATATATTTTTCAGAGAAGAGATGGTAAGAAGATGAAACTTTACCCTGCTAACAATGCCAGAATGCTTCTCTCGGAAGCTTTCCATTCAGTTGAGGCGGAATTTTTATGAGAGCCCCTTTGAGCCCCTTGTTCGCTAATGGTTCCATTATGCTCATGAAGATACCTGTGTCTGCTTTTCAACTTTTTCTACCATCTTCCTCAGAAGGTCTGGGTTACTGAAGAAGTAAATGTAGAGGTTGCGCTCCGTCTTCTGGAAGTGGCTCTGCAGAGCTTTGTGTTTGGTCTTTATGTCGGTCTGGGTGTCCATTAGAATTTGATAGATTTTAGCTTGTGTAATGTTAAGTTCCTCCAGAGGTTCTGACAATTCCTGCGAAGAAGAGTGGTCAAAACAAGTTTGCAAAAAGCAGCATGTGATTTGTCTAATTCACATGGAAGAGGACTTGCTGCCCAAATTTCATTTAGCATCTCAAAGGGAGAAAACCTAGTTATGGTAGGAGAGATTGATTATTTTCTTGGGTATTCTAGGATGTCTGGTAATATAGAGCAATTGTTGTGGCCTGTCAGCCACTGGCCCCTCCAGCAGCCAAATCAGATGAGGAGGTGGTGTGGGAGCCAGGGTCAGCATCAAGGCAATCTGAGAGCTCCAAGAGGGGAGAGGGAATGGAGCTGTCAGAGATAGGGACAGAGGCAGAGCTTGGGTCATTCATCAGCCCTCAGATGGAGAGTCAACAGCCCCCAGGTCTGGAGGTAGCTGCTGAGGAAGAGGAAGAACAGCTGGGTCTAGTGCCTGATGCATGGATGCACAGAAGGCAAAGGAGGGGAGAACAGTGGACTGATCCTTGGGACGGAAGAGCCACTGCTGCTAGCGAAGCCTCATCCTAGCTCTGGGGATAAAAAGTAGGGGGCAGAGATGAATAGGTGTGGCAGACAACTACTCATCTCCCTGTCTTACAGGCTTGTTAGCCTGCTGTGAGAGAGAGAGAGACTTTTTGCGGGGCTGCTGGTGCTCCTAATAAAGGGAACATTGATTTAACTACAGAGGGTTTATCATGTTTGGGAGCTGGGTCAGAACAGCAATAATGTAGTAGAAGAACAGAACTTAATATATAAAGGAAAAAAACCATTACATACCTGAGCATGAAGCATTAACTGATTGGAGTCACCATACATCAAACAGTTCAGTGCCTTGTTCTGAGACTCCAGTTTAAAAAACTGAGGAAATGGAGTGGCTAGTTGTACTTGAAGCATTTTGAGTTCCTGGCACAATCTTGAACCCCTACTTGCCAAAGTCTCATAGGAACGAAAAAGTTGTTTCTCTTGATGGTGTTTGTCCAGCATCTTCCACAACCTGAGAGAGAAAGGGGCCCTCAAAATTAAAGGATTTAGGATTTTAATTCAAAGAATATTTAATATAAAGAGTAGAGAAATGATTATATATTATTATAACCATATGTACTAAATAGAGCTGCTACCAAACCTTAAGTCCATTTATTTCTGTTTTAAGATTGGGAAAGAATTCAGATTCTCTCAACAGTCTTCTAATTAAAATCTAAGACAATTCAGTACTTTTCTGAAATATAAAGAGTTGGTGTATTGATATGACTATCCTAGATATTCTATTCCAGTGATGGCGAACCTATGGCACGGGTGCCATAGGTGGCACACGGAACCATTTCTTAGGGCACGCAAGGCGTTGCCCTGTCAGCACTAGCGCACATGTGTGCGCTGGCCAGCTGATTTAGGCCTTCTTTTGAGGCTGTTTTTCGCCCTCTGGAGGTGGTGGGGGAGGCTGTTTTCACCCTCCCCAGGCTCCTAGAAAGCCTCTTGAGCCTGGGGAGGGCGAAAAAAGCATGCCAAAAGCAGGTGGTCGCGCACATAGCATTATGGGTATGGCACGCCCCGCCCCCCTGCACTCCCCCTGCTTTTGGCACCCGAGCCAAAAAAGGTTAGCCATCACTGTTCTATTCTATAGAAACTCTTCATTTTCTCCCATTCTGCCTCAATATTCCCTTTCTTCCCATTAAATTCTGTTCCGTAAAAGAGATGAAATTGTTCTCTAGGATGGTGTTTGTTTCAGATTTAGTCAAATATTATTTAATTTTCCAAAACAATCCAAACCAAGAAAACCTTTCTTCATTTCTAGTAACTATTAGGCACTTGTAAATCAATAAAGTTCCTCTGCTATTCCGCCACCATTCTTTACCGTAAGATAGTCAGATCGCTTGGATCTATCAAAATCCGTGGACATTGCTTAATAGAAACTCTTGACTCCTCAAAGCAGGATTGCCATTCTTCTGACTTAGACTGAGATTCTTTCAGGACAGTCATCAGTCCCTCCAGCTTAGTTCCAGTCCATTGAAGATTCTTTGTCTTCAACATCAACAAAAGTCTCATCACCTCAAAGTGGCTGAGCTGGCCCAATAGCTGGTCAATAGCTTCCTCTTGTACACGTTCAAGATGCTCAAGTTTCATGTCTTCCAAGTCTAGTTCTCCATTTATTATTGGCAAACGAAAAAGGCGGGCGATGCCTTGAAGCAAGGGCAAGAGCAATTGGCTGTTTCTCTCTACCTCACTTTGGAGACTAGATAACTGTTCCTGGCTTCTAGTCACACGAAAACCTAACTCACTCTTCACTTCCTTCATCTGGAAAACAGCAAAGTATTAAAATTTTTACAGGCAAGGTTACTGGCTTCTCATTTTTCTATCAGTTTTACTGCCAAGTACAAAATTATATTCTGATACCCTCAAAAAATATTACACAAACAGTAACATTTATGGTTTGCAAAGACAGCTTGGGAATCTAATAAAAAGAGACTCATGGGAATTACAGCAAGATGCTCCCTGTACATCTCAAATTTCTGACCTTAAAACAATTTATTTGTAAATGGAAAATTGCCAAAGACTTTCAACATAGTCTCAATTGACTTAAGAAAAAGAAACATTTAAAAATGCAGAAGGAAATTGAAATGAAACATCAGGAGGTTTAGATCTTTTTTATAACAGTTGGAGGTTGCTGCAAAGAATAATGAAAATTCAGTTAGCATGCACAGCATATGTCAAGAGAACTACGGCAAAATTTAAGAGACCACCTGAGAAGCTAACAAGAAATGTTAAGAAAGTTAGTAGAGAAAGGAAGGAATAATGCCCTGAAGAATGTGTAAAATAATCACTAAAAAAATAAGTAGACAGTAACAGATTTCAAATTATTTTGAGTATATTATGAATAATATTAGAGCCAACAATACTTTTAAAAGAAATATTAAACCAGAAAGGTTGCTAGGTAGAAATTGATCAAAGGAACATTACAGGATAATAAGGTGATTGCAGTGAAGGTTTTGGCTTAGAAAAATAGGCAGGTGAGAGAAGGCATATAAAATTAACCATGATTTTAAGAAAGTAGGTTGAAAGTAGGACTTGCTTTTTTCAATATAGGCAATATAATATTCAGGACTGATAAAGTCTTTTAATAAACTGGCATTTGTGTCAAAATATGTAGAAATAGCCACTAATTTGTACAACTTTAAAATAATTACATAAATTCATGCACAATAAGGTGGTTGATGACCATTAACAATGGTAAAGCATATCAAATAAAGCTTGATTATTAATAGCAGCTGCTAGAGTTGCAGGGCAAAACACTATTGGACTTTTGTCTTGCTGTGGGCTTTTCATAGGTATCTGAATGGCCATTATAGAAATGAAAAATTAGAACAGATTGATTTTGGATCTGCTCCTTATGTTAAGTAGAGTAAATAACCAAATAGGATCAATACCAAAAAAAGAAAAGAAAGAGCTGTTTACTGATACCTGACAGCTTAACCTACCTTGTTCTCCTTAGTGACTTTTAAAACCTTTTCTGCCCATTGCAAGGCGGATGAAATTCCTTTAATTCTTGCAGTGGTGACAACTGTATTTGTTTTGCTCCACATGTATGTTAACTCCATGTGTCCCAGTTCTTTCCTATAACTTTCCATGTTTTTAGGGTGCTTTGTTTGGCCAATTTCTGCCTGTGTCTTGAGCCCTTTTTGAGAGAAATCCTGAACAGGTAGGCCTCCAGTCTTTAAATAATCTGCTTTCAGTTGATCTGATTTTTGTAGCCAGTCTTTCTGTTTAAATTCTGGCTTATTCTTGCTGGGCAGTTGCTCTTGATAGAGAATTTGGTCCTTTAAAACTCCCAGGGTTGTTTTGTGATTATCAGGATTCTCAACACAAACTAAGCTCATGTCTTCTAGTTGCAGTTGTTGAGCTGTAGTTTCTGAAGTTAGCTGTTCTGTAATACCTCTTTGCCTCTTTTCCCCCAAAGTTGTTTGATCGTTCTCCATATCATTGATAATACTTGTCGCAACATTTGGAAACAATCTCAAAAAAGCTTTTGTGAAATTTTCTTCTGTTTCCAGATAATGCTCTAGATCTCTTGACAAAGTGAGTTGCTCGTACACAGGTTCCTCATGCCATTGTACTAGCTTTCCTGTTATCTGACACACCTCACTGAGGATGTCATTGCTTTGAAAATTCTCTAGCTCAAGCTTTAGGTGCATCTTCTTTAGTTCTCTGTTTAATCTTTCTTTTTCGTCTGCTACATGGCACCGCTTTTGCTTTAAACTGGCTACACAAATTTGAAGCTTGTTGCATCGCATTTTTTTACATGCACACTGCTTCTTCAACATCTGGATCTCTTGTTCAAGTAACTCAATGGGTGGGGCTTCATTTTCTTGTAGCTCACTGTTCAGCTGAAAAGAACTACAGGTTCTCAAGACCTCCTCCAATGCTTCACCTTCTAAGATGGGCTTCCCAGAAATTTCCAGTTTCTCATAGTCCTCTAGTTCTGTAGTAGTCAGCACATTCTCTTCTCCCACTGTGTTGCAGAACCATTCCAGAAAGTGTTCTGTCTCGGGACAGTCAAAAAGCCAGTCAAAGTCCTTGGCATCAAGAGTAGTTGCCTTGGGATAAATAGTTTTCAAGACCTCTACAAACTCTGTTCCTCTGTCAATGTCCTCCATCAAGAAAGCTCTGGAGCGTCTCCGTGTGAACATGTTTGGATTGCTTCTCTAACCCTGAGGGAAATATTCAAAGTTTGTTTAATTGGATGAAGAGTATGTGGTACATGTACAATATAGCTGAGCAATTATAGCGCTTATCACCTCTGTAGAAATCTGTCCAGAAAATACCAAAATACTAGGATTTTTTGTTGCATTATATCAACAATATCTTGTCTTTGAAAATATGAACAATGTTCTCATTCCTTTTAGAAACCTGTTGGGCCAAGGAAATTCGGGACTCTTATGCAAATGTTTTTTTCTATCCTGACCTTAGCTTAAAGATCGGAGGAAGAATGTTTAGAAAATAGAGCTCTTACAAGAAGAATAGAAAACAAGGCTTCTTTGCATGTTAATTCGAATAACAACTCAGATATTATGATATAAAACACTCATCCATAATATTTTCCAATTACAGTCTTCTTCCTACACCGAGTAGACATGATAATGACAAAAATGCAGATAGCACATTGCTATCCCTTTTTAAATCTCACCTCTACAACCACATAATTTAGGTTATTACTTTCTTTTTAAAACACAAATTGCAGTTCTTCCACCAGGTGTATAAGATTGCAGAGCCCCATCAGTGCTGGTTAATCAATCAGAAAAACAGGTTCACATATTTTTGGTCTGTAGGTTTGCTTCTGCTAATATAACTCTACTGATTAAGATAAAGCTTTTACCTGACATATAGTGATGCTATGCCTGGTTTGTTCTTTTTTTGTTTTTTAATTGTCCTTGCTTAAATTAGTTATAAAGGTCATCTGAAAAAATGGCAACCAAGTTTCAATCCAGTATCTTATTCCTCTATCATGGCTATTTAATCTTTTTCTTACATTTTACTTCACTTAAATTAAACGGATAGCAAAAGTACAAGGCTTCTACTCTTGTGTATAAGGGAGACTTTGTACAGATGAGCCCTATCATGCTGAAAATTTCCTCTTCCACACGTCTCTTAAAGATTCAGGAATTCTATATACTTTTGAGCTCAGTCACCCTGATTCCAGTTAAAAAGGTAAAGGTTCCCCTCGCATATATGTGCTACTCGTTCCCGACTCTAGGGGTTGGTGGTTGTCTCCATTTCAAAGCCGAAGACCCAGTGTTGTCCGAAGATGTTTCCATGGTCATGTGACCAGCATGACTATACGCCAAAGGCGCAAGGAACGTTACCTTCTCTCCAAAGATGATTGCTATTTTTCTACTTGCATTTTTATATGCTTTCAAACTGCTAGGCTGCCAGGAGCTGGGACAAGTAACAGGAGGTAACTCCAGTAAGCAGCACTAGGGATTCGAACCGCTGAACTGCCAACCTTTCTGATCGACAAGCTCAGCAACTTAGCCACTGACCCACTGCATCCCTTTTTCCAGTTACAAAAATCTTCGGCTGGACTTTCCAGTTACAAAAATCTTCGGCTGGACTTTTCAATCGCTGCACCCCACCGCGGGGAGGCGGAACCGGACACTCCTATATGGTTCCGCCCCAGGCTTCTAATGGACCCGGAAAGGTTCCAGAGGGAGCTTGGGCCAATTCCTGTGACCCTGCCCCGCGACTCGACTGAGGACCTAGTGGCCGCATGGTTAAGTGCAGCCACGGGGGCCTTGGACCGAGTTGCGCCCTTGCGGCCTCTCTTGCGGCGACGAATCACCCGGGCTCCTTGGTTCACTGAGGAGCTCCGGGGGATGAAACGCCACAAGAGATGCCTAGAGAGTAGATGGAGATCCTCTCGCTCCGAAGCCGACCAAACACTAGTGAGAACCCATATTAGGGCTTATTTAGTGGCGATAAGAGTGGCCAAACGGGAGTATTGTGCCACTCTTATTGCATCCGCAGATAACCGCCCTGCTGCCCTGTTTGGGGTGACTCGCTCCCTCCTTCACCAGAGGCCGCGGGAAGCCCCTCTGCAAGGGCGAGCAGAGGAATTTGGGATTTATCTGCAGGAGAAAATCACTCGGATTCGGAATGAGCTACCCTCCATCGACAGTGGTCCTGTGGGACTGTCCGAGGCTAGTCTTGAGGCTCCTTCTTGGGAGGAGTTTGACTTTGTTACCACCGAGGATATGGACAGGTTGTCAAGGAAACTTAGGGCGACCACATGTTTATTGGACCCGTGTCCCTCCTGGCTTGTACTGGCATCCTGGGAGACGACACGAGGCTGGCTCCAGGGCATTGTCAACGCATCTTTGAGTGAGGGGTCCTTACCTGCCGTCTTGAAAGAGGCGGTAGTGAGGCCCCTCCTCAAGAAGCCGTCCCTGGACCCAGCTTTACTAGAGAACTATCGTCCGGTCTCCAACCTTCACTTTTTAGTGAAGGTTGTCAAGAGTGTGGTGGCCCAACAGTTTCCGCGACACCTGGAGGAAGTTGATTATCTAGACCCGCGCCAGTCCGGCTTCCGGCCCGGTCACAGTACTGAGACGGCATTGGTCGCGTTGGTTGATGATCTCTGGAGGGCGCGGGATAGAGGGTATTCCTCTATCCTAGTCCTATTAGACCTCTCGGCGGCTTTTGATACCATCGACCATGGTATCCTATTGCACCGACTGGGGGGGTTGGGGCTGGGAGGCACCGTTCTGCGGTGGTTCTCATCCTACCTCTCTGGTCGGTCGCAATATGTGTTGACGGGAGGGCAGAGGTCGACCTCGAGGCCTCTCCTATGTGGGGTTCCTCAGGGGTCGGTCCTCTCGCCCCTCCTTTTCAACACATATATGAAGCCGCTGGGTGAGACCATCCGTGGTTTTGGGGTGGAATACCATCTGTACGCTGATGACACTCAGTTGTACATATCCACCCCAAACCACCCCAACGATGCCGCCGAAGTGCTGTCCCGGTGTCTGGAAGCCGTACGGATCTGGATGGGTGGTAACAAACTCAAACTCAACCCTGCCAAGACTGAGTGGCTGTGGTTTCTGGCACCCCGGTTCAGCCAGATCACTCCAACTCTGGCCATTGGGGGCGAAACACTGGCCCCCGTGGAGAGGGCGCGCAATTTGGGTGTCCTCCTGGATTCCCGGCTGTCCATGGAGGACCATGTGGCAGCCGTGGCCAGGGGGGCGTTCCATCAGGTTCGCCTGATGCGCCAACTGCGCCCCTTACTGGACCGGGCTGCCCTACGCACAGTCACTCAAGCACTCGTGACGTCCCGACTCGACTACTGTAATACTCTCTACATGGGGCTTCCCTTGAGGTGCACTCGAAAGCTACAGCTAGTCCAAAACGCAGCCGCGCGGGTGATTATGGGAGCCACTAGATGCTCCCACATAACACCGATCCTGCGCGAGCTGCATTGGCTTCCTGTGGCCTTTCGAGTGCGCTTCAAGGTTTTGACTACCATCTTTAAAGCGCTCCATGGCTCGGGACCTAGTTATATGCGAGACCGTCTCCTGCCCCATACATCCCTCAGACCAATCCGCTCCCACAGAGAGGGCCTCCTCAGGGTACCGTCGGCCGGACAATGCCGACTGGCGACGCCCAGGGGAAGAGCCTTCTCTGTGGCGGGGCCAGCCCTTTGGAATGCCCTACCCCCTGAATTACATACCATCACCGACCTCCGCCTCTTCCGCCAATGTCTTAAGACATATCTGTTTCAACAAGCCGGCCTAGCCTAACCTCCCTTGGGGACTTAAGATAGTTTTAAATTGGGTTTTAAAATTTGGTTTTAGCGCAGGATGGGGTTATTTAATAGTTTTTTAAAATTATATTTATTGTATTTTTGTATGTTTTTTAAATTTCCTGTGCGCCGCCCTGGGTCCTCTGTGGAGAAGGGCGGGGTATAAATTTAAATAAATAAAATAAATAAATAAATAAAAAATAAATAATATTCTACATTGATAAACTGTTTCCCTCTCTCTCCTTTTGGAACACAATTCAGTTTTAGATTGTTTAGGGTTTAATGCTGCAATGCTTAAGTCACTAGGTAGATTGTACCATTGCATTCAAAATAGTCTCAGAATTATATTCCCTGTGTGTTTTATATAAAGACACATCACTTAGTAACCACTGACAAATGCTGGACACATCTTTCTATTATCATTTAGATAGTTTTATCTAGGTGAGCCTGTGCTTATACTTGCACCTTTATTCGAACATTAATCTTGCTGAACATACCATAGCAAGGCTTTAATAAAAAGACACAAATTGACCTTGTGTGACTGATACACACAGTATGTGCACTCCTACTGGTAACTTAAATTAACAATTTCAATCACAAATCTTCTCTCATGCAGTATTGGTTACCTGCAAAAACAAAACCAGCATATCAAAGAAAAACATTTTGTCCCTTTAATTGTTAGTTACCATTTACTGATTTGGTTTTTAGAACAACTGTCTTCTTGTGAGACAATTGTAGTCCTGATATTTTAATTTTATTTTCTTGAATTATAGGGGGGGACGGACCTGCCTTACCCACAAACTAAAGCAAGCAGCATCTCAGTCTGATTATAAAATATATCACAGGTGTATTATGGGGCAGAAATATTATTTTTATTATACTAATTGGTCTGACCCCTCCAAATAAGAGGTAATGAACTAATCTAAAACCTTTTGGTTAATAAGTCTTAGAAAGGATCAGCCTTCTTCATAGGGATGTGGCCTTCCAAATGGTTTTGATCTTCAGCTCCCAAAGTCCCTCACTAGTGGCCATGCTGCCAGAGTCAACAGCCAAGCATGGTTCAACATCTGAAGTCCCCCAGTTCTTCTCCTTACAGTAAAGAAAGCCTTATCTTATGAATTCCATAAATAGTTTGTTATTTCTCTGTAGTGATTAGACTGATCATTTCCCTGTGTTCAATTTTCTATTTAAAATTTCCCATATTTATCTGTGAAGGACAAATATTTAGAAATCAAATTATATCTTTTAAATAGAGAACAAATAAGTTTCTTGGAGAAATGCAGAGTGGCAGACTTCACATGTATTTTATGCACATAAATCCTAAAGAAAATAAACGCCATCAATTCTAATAAAATTGTCACTTGAGTAATTGCTTACCCAAGGGTAAAATTTCATATATTGCAGCACTTTATATCTTCTGATGGGCTTATTTGATCTTTATTTCTGGGGCTTTTTAAAAACAAAAGCTATATAACATTTTATATACAGTCTCTGCATTATTAGGCTTGAGTTTGTCTCCCTGTCACCATCCACCTGTACTTTACTTCTGCAGCTTTCTCCTTTGCAAGACAAGGTCACTCACGACCCAGAAGCTTCATGTACTTCCCTATTCATCGTTTGTAGTCCAGTAGGCCTGTATGCGTGGAGCCCAAATTATTTACTTGTTACTCTTTATTTGAAGCCAAGTTGGGGGAGGCGAGCATAATGTAAAGAAGCAAAATATACGAGAAGCCAAAAAGCCTCTCAAAGGCTTTTAAGATACCCCCTTTTTTCCCTGGTAAGCATCAATGTTTGTTTGCTTGTTTTTGGAGAAATTAAGCTGTCTCCAAAAAAAAATACAGAAAAATGAAAACAAAAGAGGTCTTCTTTGGTCATGATCCTGAAATTCTTCAGAATTGCAGAAAATGTTTTCCTTTCTTCCATTCAGGCATGCAATTGTTTCTATTGTTCTAATCTAGATTGCTTGGCCAATTATTGTTCACTTTTCCTATTCACAAATTCTATCCAACAGTTCTTGAAATTTTTCCGTCTTAGCTTCTGTCTTTTATTTTCCATTAAAAAAATTTCTGCTGCCAAAATCAGTGGTTATACAGTCTTTATTTTTCTCAATTTTTGTGCCTGTCTTTAACAATCATTGTTATCTGCTTTAATCCATTTTCATGTTTTCTAACTATTTTTAACTTCTCTTGTTTACAGTTCTTTCCTAATGTATCAGGACTATAACTTCCAAGATTCATCCAGAAAAATCAATATCCATGCTGGCTGAAGGCATTAGGCTAGGGAAAGCTTCCTAAAGAAACCCTTTTCTTTATATTTTCTTCTGTGTTCAAATCCCTCTAAAGTTTACCAGCAGGATGGAGGGAGGGGTCACGGATGGGATATCGCCAAAGCCTGATTGGTCCAGAGACTGAGAGAAATATCTTTAATCCTTAGACACTCCCTTTTGGTTCCCGGTTTCCCCTCAGTCTTTGGTCCAAACACTGGTTCTGGTTCCCATCCTGTTACATTGAGGAGAAAAAATTCACAACTATTTGGCTAATTGGTTACTTTAAATTCATTCCAAATTTGTAACTAAGCTGCTGCCCTAAAGGACCGGGTTTCCAGCTTGCTGGGATACGGAGAGTCTCTTCAGAGCCTTCTCCTCCCGGGGCCTCGGAGCGCTGCCCAGTTCCCGGTCAGCGGGGGTGACAGGCTCCTTCTGCAGCTTTGCAATTGGGCTGTAACGGATTAGGCCTATCTAGTTAAAATTTGCTTCGCTCATCTAATCTCGCATTTGCTAATGCCTTTCTGATATTTGCATTCAGGTGTTTTATTGCGATTCAAATGTTGTGTATCCAAGAATTTATCATCATCTCTCTTCCAAGTTCACCATTGAAAAAGCTTTTTTCCAACATTTTCCCCTCTCAGCATATCTCCAGATCATATCATATAGCACTCGTCAACTTATATCATCGATAACAATACATCTCTTCTAAGAATCTGTTTGCACCTTTTGCAATTACCTCAGACATCCGCATGGTTTCTAACCTCTCAGTTTATATTTTTCTTTCTGCCTTTATACTTTAAACTGTCTGCAATGTCCACATGATGGACTCTACTTGCATAATTTTTCTACCTTTTCCATGAAAGCTTCCCCGTATTCTAATCTTAACCATGTATAACTGAAATGATTACAATATTCCTTTTAAATCCTACAGCCATTTTCATGGCATCATCACAAGAATGGTTAGAATTCCACTTTTCATTTGGCTAAATTGCTCATATAGATATCTGAATCATGATTTATTTATGTCTAACTTTCTCAACTTGATTTAATAATTTGGAAAAAGATGTTAGGTGTGTGAAAATAAAGAAGACAGCTTGTGTAAAATCTAAAATATTTGGGATTACATCTTTCTCTAAGTATATCACAGTATGTTGAATTAAATAATTATTAGTAGATATAACTTGATGGTTAAAACTCACTTTAAGTATTTGGGATAAGATTAATGTTATAAAAATGAATATTACATTAAGTTTCTTGGTGGATACTTTTGCACATATACATTAATGAGATTTTTTTTTAATGTCAAGTTAAAGCCCATAGAATATATTTGGCTAAATTAAGACATTAATGTTCGGCATTTTAAATTTAATTTTCAGCAACATCATTGGGTTTTTATTCTAATGTTTTGCCCTTTTTTCATCTTTTTTTTCTTTTTCTTTTTCCTTTTTTTGGAATGTGATCATTAATTTTCTCTTCTGGTTCATTTGAAAAAAAGTATGTAACATCTTTGAAATCCCGGCAAGACATAGATACTAAACTGAAATATTTACATTCTGTTTTGAAGACTGCTAGGCATATTTGGACATTAATAAAGTTTTATGGTTTCATCTGAGGGCATATAGTGGCGGAGGTGTGAATATTTTTAAATCAGTTGATCTAAACCACTTCTTTCAAAGATTTTGAGATACTAAGTTTGATATACAAGTTAGAATCAAACAATTTATCCTAGAAACTTTAGCAGTCTTTGCAGCACGTGAAATTTTGACTTCCTTAAAAGATGCAGCATTTGAATAGAAACTAACAATTCAGTTTTATACAATATTAAAAAGTAAATTGAAAGTCACCATTACTTATATATTTGGTCACTTGAATGAAGAATTAGAATATTATAGAATCAATAGAACTAGTTGTTAAAAATGTGAAAAATACTTATGATGTAAAAATAAATGTACTTCATCAGACAATATTATTTCCTATTTATTGGACCCTTCAAATAATGTTATAATGTTTAAAAAGGAGTGAACATTAGATTTGTTATGTTGGTACTATAGGAAATATATAGTATATATATATAGTATATATATATATATATGAGAGAATATTATCACAGCTTCTGTTCAAGGTCCCTTTAAGGGGAGGAGACTTAACGTCATCCCTCTCTGCCCTTCGACTCAACCTAGAGATCATCCAGACAGAGAACCAATTAGATTACTGCTGTGTGAAATTTTTTAGATATGTGTTAGATTTTTAAGGGCTGAAAATAAAGAGACCAGGATGGATCCATTTCAGGCTTATTAGCCTTCTTCAGCTGGCCATACTCCTTCTACTGGGATGTGCCCCACCACATACATCGGACAAACCAACAGAAGAATAAAGGCACGCATTGAAGAACACAAAAACTCAGTCAGAAAGGAGGAACCAACTTCTTCCCTGGTCAAACACCTCAAAGCCACAGGACATGATATAGACTTTAAAAAGACCAGAACTATTGCCAAAATTGAACACTTTAACAACAGAATAATCAGAGAAGCTATTGAGATAGAAAAACGGCCACACAGCATGAATAAACGAGATGATACCTCCCGCCTACCAGCCATTTGGAAACCCGCCCTCACTGACAAACGAGTCCCTAACACAAAGAATGATACCAGACCCACACTCACGAAAACCACACAGGATGTCACTATCACACATCCACGCAAAAAGCAAGCCCAAACGCACACCGATGATGACCACAAACCAGAAGCCCGACCACAAACCAGAAGCCCGACCACAGCTGCATTATTAGACACTTTAAACCCCTCCAATCCATACATGAAGCAAACTGATGCCCACCACGGAGATGTGGCACAACCACAAACGCGAAGCCAAACAACAGTAATGCAGCTCACCAGGTCAAATCCCTCTGCAACTCGAACTAACACAAACACAACCAGGCCCCCACCCAAACAGAACACGCCCCCATCCAATCAGAGCACAGCCAAATTCCCATCCAATCAGAGCACAGCCAAACCCCCTACCAATCAGAACACACCTCCACCCAATCAGAATGCAGCCAAGCTCCCACCCAATCAGGTCACAACCCCACTGGCAGTTAAAAAGAGGAACCGGCTGAGATCTCACATTGCTCCTGGAAGCACCAGCCTGAAGATGATGAATGAGACTTCATCGAAACGTCGTGAAGATACTTCCAATTCTACGCGGGAGAAAACCCGAACAACCAAAGACCTACATACAAACACCCGCGAAAACGGATATATATATATATGTTTTCTGAGGTTTTCGCGGGTGTTTGCTTTGGTATATACGTGGCTGGTGCTTTGGTATATATGAGATATATATATATATATATATATATATATAGGCAATTTGGCTTACTTCTGCTTCATTGTATTTCTAAATTATAAATCTTTTGAGGCAGGGATTTACCTTTTCATCACTATTTGCAGACACTATAAATGTCTGTACTATTCATATAATAGTACAGACAATATAATAGCATTCATATGCTATTTAATAGATTTTTAAATTTATATGTTTTGTATTATTTTTGTATGTTGTTTTAAATTCCTGTGCGCCGCCCTGGGTCCTTTTGGAGAAGGGCGGGATATAAATTCAATAAAATCTAAATCTAAAAATTGAATAAAATAAATAAATAAAAGGTGTTCATTTAGACCGATATTAGAGACCAATCACTAAATCTTATGCAAAGATAACTCTACCATTGTTTTATTGAGTTGGGGAGAATTATCAATCCCCTAGAGATAGAAGGACATTAATCTGAACTACTTTTTAAATTATTTCATTGTAAAATATTTCCAATTAGGTGCGAGCAATGCAACGCCCTCCACTTGGAGTGAAGTTGGTGATAGAAGCTGTTTGTATTATGAAGGGAGTCAAGCCCAAAAAAATAGCAGGCGAAAAGCCAGGTACTAAGATAGATGACTACTGGGAACCTGGCAAAGGTCTTCTTCAGGACCCGGGGAAGTTTCTTGAAAGTTTATTTAAATACGATAAGGTAAGTACTTGAAAGGCGTTTATTCTTACTCACCCACAGACACATGCACATTCGTTTCCAGGGTCTTCTCTTACTTTTCAGGGACCAACAGTGTATTTTCTGTCCCGGATGAAAGGTTGCTAAACTTGCTCCTGGGCTTTGAACAGCAGCCTTGATCTGCAAGAAACAGCAGGTGAAGCCTTTTATGGCAATCGGTAATAATCCATGTTACCTCCTGATAGCTGTAGGTGGAGCTGTTGTTATAAGCAGAAAAGCTGAGTTGTGTTAAAAAAAAAACCCCACACAAATAGTTTGGTAACTATAAGCATCGGGGTAACTGTGGAATTTAAAATGGTCAATTTGTATGTATGTGTCTTACCTTTTTTTTTTAACCCTGTGTCTTTTACATATGGATGACTGTTGTTATTTACCCCAAATAAAAATGCCAGCAAAATCTGTGGGAATTTAGCACTGCTAAACTAAAAATAAAATGGGGGGGGAGATAAGGGTTGCAAGCACTTACTTTTTTTCCCAATTTGGAATTCAAGTTGAAACGCCTTTCTTCCAGGACACAAACCTCTGCCTGATACTTTTGCAGAGATGCAGAAATCTCACTGCATTATTTTCTCATGGTCATATGCTATCTTGAAATGACATATAGTAGTTCATTCAACTCTAGAAATTAAATTATATTTTCTTGTTTATGCTTAACAAATGTAGTTTTGTAAGTATGGCTTATGATTCAGTGTATTGAAAACTATGCAATCGGAACAGCCTGCAGCCTGGAATCATGGATGCTCCAATTTTTCAGACTGTTAGACAACCGTTGGTTTTGGACAGTCTTAGGATTCTTGTTCTGGTTTAGAGAGTTGGGCTAGAAGACCTCCAAGATCCCTTCCCCATTACTGTGATTTTATTACATAATCCATGATTGTAACTTTGCGAATATGTGTTAGGAACTATTACCTTAGCTTGGCTTCAAGTGGAAAAGAATAATACAACAAACTGTAAGGTTCCTCCGATACAACTAACATATTTTATATCATAAAACCTTGCACTGTTTCTCCTGAGCATTCATATCTTCCTTCTACCAGCATTCATAAGCTTTTTTTTTTTTAAATCATTTCAGGATAATATTGCGGATACCGTGATCAAGTCCATCCAACCATATATTGACAGTGAAGATTTTCAGCCAGCAGTTGTAGCTAAAGTCTCCAAAGCCTGCACGTCAATCTGTCAGTGGGTCAGGGCTATGCATAAGTACCACTTCGTGGCCAAAGCTGTGGAGCCAAAGCGCGTAAGAATTATTGCTGTGCTTTCTTCAAAATCACGTACTAAATACCTCTGCCCTCTTTCTATGCTTTAGGATCTTCTTCAAAAGTGTTTGAGAAGCACTTGGTGTTCACAATTATTTCCATTTCCATAGCAAGCCCTGAAAGAAGCTGAAGAAGATCTCCAAGCCACACAGAAAGTCCTGGATGAAGCCAAGGAACATCTCCGAGAAGTGGAGGATGGCATTGCCCATCTTCAGGCTAAGTACAAAGGCACTTTATCCACAAAAGAGGAACTGGAGATGAAGTGTGATCAGTGTGAACAGAGACTGCACCGAGCTGACAAAGTAAGCATAAAACCAGTAGTAAAATTAACTCAACAAATTAAGTCAAATAAAATTTTAGTTTCCAGTTTATGTGCAAAGATGACTAATAGATTGCTTCAGGTACACTGTAGAAACCCAAGCTTGATTTTTATAGCTAAGTTAAACTATAATTAATCTCACAAGGCCAGATATGCAGGATTGAAATGGTGGAGCTTTTGTTTGTTTGTTTTTAAAAAAGATCTCCAGACAAATGCAATGATAAATTTACTCATTTGGGTTATTTGGGTGCTGGGATAATCCTTCTTATCACAAGTAACTACGAAAACATAGGAGCAGACACCAGTAGACCAGTGGGGGCCCGGCGTCCTCCACATGAACGCAAACATGCGACTTACCCTCCAGCGATGCCTCTGCAAGCCTCCACAATGCTCCAGCTGCTTGGCAGAGCATCGCACAGGTGCTGTACATGTGGAAGCAGAAGTGCCGAAGAGTTTAAAGACAGGTAAGGACAACGGGCAGACGGGGCCTCTTGAGCACCGTACTGGAGGGGTACCCTGTGCTCTGGGCAGGCACTGGTACACCCGTGCCATGATATACCGCCTGCAACCCACCACTGATGTATGTATGTATGTATGTATGTAAATAAATTTAAATTAATAAACAAATAACTGGGAAAAGTTCTGAACCCCTGGGGAGTATGATAGTTGGCATACTGGCAAGTTGATTCCAAAGCATCACAATCCTGAATTGTGATTTAGTTGAGATGGCTTAGAATCCAGCCAGCATCTACATAAAGCATGGCAGCTTAATGGTGCCATGCAGAAGGGCCCAATAGTGAAGGACACTAGGATTTTCTATCATATTTTCTTTCCCCTTTTCACTGTTTTAAATAGCATGATTTTCTTCCTATAAATTATCTTTCCTTGAAATTGTTACATTGGAAAACGTAATAAAATTGTCTCTTTCCACCAAAATATATGTTAGCCAGGAAAGGTTTTGTACTTCCAATTTACAGTAATTTTATTAGTTTAATCATGCATGAAATTCAAGCCTAATATTTCATGTTAAATATAAGTTGTTTTTTTTAAAGTTCATGTGTTGCCTTCTTGCATTTCCTATTAGAGTTTTCTGCTAGGAGAAGATCTGAGGAAGAAGCAAACTAATACATTCTATATCTGTTGTGTTTAGCTAATTAATGGTCTGGCTGATGAAAGAATACGTTGGCAGGAAACAGTCCAGAAACTAGATTATATGATCAACAACATTGCAGGCGATGTTTTAGTTTCCTCTGGCTTCATTGCATATTTAGGACCATTTACGGTGAGTAAGAAAAATGTCTTCTTTTCCACAATATTTGAGCTTGATATTGAATAAAGGCTGCTCCTACAGCTGTATACCAGGACAATACATTTGCTATCCAAACATTTCAAGAGAATTATACTGTAGACACTTGGGCACAGATAAGTCTTTTCTTACACAGTCTCCCAGGAAGGAAGCCTTTCCCCCCAAAATGGCTTCCTACTCTTTTACTGGCTATTACTCTTCTTCATAGTCTCCGTGCTTTCAGCTCCCAATTGATGTTCTGGGAGGTCATCTGAGATAATGGGGATCTCCCTCTTAATAAAAACAAAGGGGGTGAGCCAAACAGTGAAGTTGGGGTTGTGTTTACACTGGAGCAATGAAGAAAGTCTCTTTCAGAATACAGGAATTTAAGCTGCTTGCAGCAACCCCTCCCTGATCTGTAGTCCCATGGTGAGATAGGTCGCAAATAAATTTAACAAACAAACAAACAATCAGCTCCACTAAAAGCAAAGTATTTCCTCCTTTCTTTTCTCCTTCAATTGCACCATTTTCAAAATTACACAGATATACAAAGTTGTTCTTGCTACCCAATTTCATAGATTGATAACTCCTTTCATTGAAAAAAGGTAATCCATGGTTTGCTCTTATCCACGTCAGGCCTATATTGTTGTTAAATCCAGGCTTGCTGTTAAATTTATCTAAATTAGAATTAACTAATTAGTACTAGCAGTACTAAGAGGGAGTGCACACACAGTTCAAACTGTGTTTTCTAATCATGCTTTGGAAATTGATGAGCTCTAAGTGCAGAGTTGATCTTATGTTTATAAGAAAATCTGAACACAAAAAGGAGTATTGTAAAAGCATAATCTATAGCATTTGAATGGAATCTTCTTATGAAATTTCTTAAAATACTGTAGTTATTCCCTACTGAAACTACTGTATGTCCTAAAACAGGTATGCATATTGACATCAAACCTCAATTTCAACATCAAGAGTTGGTTACAATTAGCTGGAAAAATGTAATTTAATTAACCAAACTGATAATTTCATGTTAATGGTTCAATATTTTCCTTTGTAGGGTCAATATCGCATATCCCTTTGTGAGGAATGGATAAGCCGGCTGGAGTTATATAACGTTCCACACACAAAAGAACCAAATTTCATATCTACACTTGGAGACCCAGTGAAAATCCGATCGTGGCAGGTAATCTTAATACGAATACCAGCTAGTTTTGCCATATATCAAAGCTTTGAATTGCGATGCATTTTTAAGGCATGTGAATCAGTGGTGGGATTCAATTTTTTTTACTACTGGTTCTGTGGGCGTGGCTTGGTGGGCATGGTGTGACTTGGTGGGCGTGACGGGGGAAGGATAGTACAAAATCTCCATTCCCTCCACAATCCAGGGGAAGGTTACTGCAACATCCCTATTCCCTCCCGATCAGCTGGGACTCTGGAGGCAGAGAATAGATGGGGGCAGGAGCAGTCAGAGGTGATATTTACCAGTTCTCCAAATTACTCAAAATTTCAGCTACTGGTTCTCCAGAACTGGTCAGAACTTAATGAATACTATCTCTGATGTGAATCCTAGAGAGTGATCATACAAAAGAACAATTCAGGGAGATTTTAAGAAGTTTCGGGAATTTTATACATTCTACTTGATTGAAAATATTGAAGAAATTACACTGAGAAGCAGTATTTATGTTGGTGCCCTCAGTTATTTGGGATTGTGATTTCCATACCTTCTAGAATTGATGCTTCCTTGAGAGGCTCTATACTGTTATTTCAATATGCCAGCTGGGCATTAATTCATTGGAATCACATCAGATGAATCCTTATTTACAAAAAATCTCCAATATGGTTTGCTTGGACTTGATAAATAATAAATCAAAAGAAGGAAATAAATTATATTTGGACTATCATAAACCTAAATTATTCATTTTATTCAAAAGATTAAGATTAGTTAAAATGGCAGTCTTCCTGTAATATGGACCATTGCAGTATTTCTGGAAAATATGGACGCCTTTTCCTTTTATATACTGTATTCCAAAAGCTCTACTGGCTCCTGTCATTCATGTGGACCAGCCAGAGAGTATCTTAACTTAACCTTAACTGAACACATTCAGTTAAAACCTGTCCAAATCTTATTTAAAAAGGGGATTTGGTTCAAGTGGGTGATGCCGGAGGGGATGTTGGTGTTCTGGGAGGGAGGGAGGGTGAGAATTAAAACAATTGCAGAGGCGGAAGCCTTTCTTAAAAAACATTCCTCAATCCTGGAGGATGAAAATGGGAGAGCGGAGGGTGCCGGGGCCCCGCCCACTGGAGGTCAGGGAGAGGAAGATATAATTGCCAAAAGACTTAGCTCTCAAAAGTGACTTTATTTTTGTATTGTACAACTTTTATTCGGATGTTTATGCATGATTGCTAGCATAGACTTTACAATGATATCTTTGTATTTCTTTCCACTTTGTAGTACAAATGAAAATTTACTGTTTTAATTATATATTCTTTTATGAAGCCTCGGGTGGGGCCATTGACTCTGACATGGAGGTTCTCACAATGTCTTTTTAAAACCTTATTTACCTTGCCCTATTTGTATAAAAATTTATAAACTCAATAAAACCTTTTCAATAAAAAAAAATAAAAAAACCTGTCCAAATCTATAAATAAAAGCTGTGCAGGGACATCTTTAGTTATTCTGTTGTCAATAAAAACTTTACAGTGAATCAAAGGATAACCTTACAGTGTGGTGTAAAATTCTACTCATATTTTTGATTTCTCTGCTATTAGCATGTAATTTACATAATGTGTGTACGTTACAAGCAAACAGGCATAGCAAACATGTGTTTTATGTTCTTCATATGCAGATTGCAGGTTTACCTAATGATACTTTATCTGTGGAAAATGGTATGATTACACAGTTTTCTCAACGCTGGACTCTGTTTATAGATCCACAGGGACAAGCCAACAAATGGATAAAAAACTTGGTAAGCCTTCCCTGTTGATATTATTAAACACATTAATTCGTACCAAAGGAGTTTTTCTAGCTGGCATTAAAGGCTTCTTCACATAAACACTTATTTCTTCCTCTTAAAATGTTTCACTTACAAACGACAAATCTTACACTAGAAAATTATATTCTGCTATAATTGAACTACTGATTATTTAGACCATATTTTTATTTAATTTTTAATCTTCATGTTTATAGTTTTCTTTTTGGCTTCCCTAGGTGCAAAAACATGTTCTAGAATTGCTAAGGTAGAAAATAAATTTCACCCATGTTCAAAGATCACGGTGATGAGAAGCAGTAATATACAGAGTGACTGTAATTACTTTATTTGCTATAATTTATCAGTTAGTTTACACCTTGCTGAAACCAGACTTCAGAACTTTGCAGTAGCATGGTCCCTCATTTCATTCACTACTTTTGTGTTATGTTCCTTGCAATATCAAAATTTACGTTAATACATTGCTCATTTCTCTCCACCTTCAAGCCCATTTTGATCCATGCCATGTCTTTGTTCCTTTCCACTTGCATATAAATCAGTCACCTGATTCCACCTCTACTGAGTTTCTTTGTACTCTGCTGTTTTTCAGGAAAAAGATAGTGGGCTAGATACATGCAAGCTCAGTGACCGGGATTTCCTTCGCAGCTTGGAGAATGCTATTCGTTTTGGGAAGCCATTTCTCTTGGAGAACGTAGGGGAAGAACTTGATCCAGCTCTTGAACCAGTGCTGTTGAAACAGGTGACTGACTGACTGACTGACTGACTGACTCTCTCTCTCTCTCACTCTCCCTCCCTCCCTCCCTCCCTCCCTCTGTGTGTGTGTGTGTGTTGTAAGGTTATCAGGAATTGGCTGTTTCTCAGCAGCCATCATTGGATAAGCCGGTCTAAAGTAGTGCTGAAATTAGTATAAAACTACATTCCAGTCCACCCTCACATCTTAAAGGCCAATTTGCTGGGAGATGTTTGTGTGTGTGTATGTGTCTGTGTGTGTGTCTGTGTGCCAATCAAGACTAGAATGCTGCCTATTGCAGCTAAGTTTTGTGCAGTAGGGAATTCCTTATTTTTTTCACTATCTGATATTTTTCTTCATAGTAATCCTCTACCACTTGCCATTCCCCATCATTTATAACATGGAGGAAAGGAAGATACCAGCTAATTTATGCTAATATTGTTATTGTACCAAGTAGTTTACAATGAGATAATGGAGTAAAATACGAGGTTCATGCTGAGACGCACAAATCATTAGTAATCTGCCTCTTATCAGAATAGCTGGGAACCAGGTGTTCTCTTTTGAATCCCCACCCCAACCACATAGATTGATTCATCCCAAATGTTATTTTCCTCTAAATGAGATGGACAGACCTCACTGTTAAAATTAAGATTTTTAATATCCTAATTTATATATTTACAAATGTAAAGATCAAAGTAAGCGTGGAAAATATAGAAAATAAAATTAAGGAAAATATAAAAGCATAGGTGCAGATTAAACTTCTTTACAGCAGTTACAAACACATGTATTGTCATTCCTCTCCCATTAAGGGAAGAATCACAATATTAAAATTAAGTATTATTGCTCCTGCATCACCTTCTCTCTTTTTCATGTTTCCCTGAAATGTTTTCATGTTTCCCTGTTTATATAGACTTATAAACAGCAGGGCAGCATAGTACTGAAGCTGGGAGACACAGTGATCCCATATCATGATGATTTCAACTTGTACATCACTACCAACCTTCCTAATCCCCATTACACTCCAGAGTTATCAACAAAGCTTACCCTGATTAACTTCACCCTATCTCCCAGGTAATGACAAATTAGTCTCTCCTATATTAAATATCAAATCAAACCGTTGTGGTCATTAATGGATAACTAAAATATGTTTTTTTTAAATTTTCATTTTATTCTTCGACTGCTCTGCTTACTTGCTTGTTTGCTTACTTAATTACAGTGGCTTAGAGGACCAGTTGCTAGGTCAGGTGGTAGCTGAAGAACGGCCTGACTTAGAAGAAGCTAAGAACCAGCTGATTGTCAGCAATGCCAAGATGCAACAGGAACTGAAGGAAATTGAAGACCAAATTCTGTACCGTCTGAGCTCTTCTGAGGGCAACCCTGTGGATGACCTGGAGCTCATCAAAGTATTGGAAGCATCCAAATTAAAAGCAGGAGAAATTCAGGTGCTTATTTAGGCTCCCCTCTCAAATCACTTGTTTCTTTTGACTTAAGATACATTTGCATTTCTGTTTCTCTTTCAATCCCCCCCACACAGGCCAAAGTAAAGGCCGCTGAGCAGACCGAGAAAGACATTGATATCACTCGGCTGGAGTACGTCCCTGTGGCTGTCCGCACCCAGATCCTTTTCTTCTGCGTCTCAGACCTGTCCAATGTTGATCCCATGTACCAATATTCATTGGAGTGGTTCCTCAATATATTTCTAACCGGAATTTCAAACTCGGAGAGAGCAGGTATTTTAAATGGCTTCCTTGTGTATAATATCTATCCTTTCCCATTTAGAACATCTTGCTATCTCACTGAAGATCAGCAAAGGGAGACACATTTTATATGTGCAGGACAGTGTAGGTCTCTGCATGGTCTGAATGACAATTTATGCATTACATAAGGGACTGACTATTCATATACAGTGCATTCAGAAAGTATTCAGACTCCCCTGCACTTTTGTCAATTTTGTTATGCTGAAGCCTGATTTTACAGTTGTTGAAATTCTTTTTTCTTCTTATCAATAATCTATACTCAATACCCCATAGTGGCAAAGTGAAAACAGAATTTTAGAAATGCCTGTAAATTTGTTAAAAAGAAAAAAACTGAAATATCACATTAGCATAAGTATTCAAACTCTTTGCAACAAACACATGAAATGTAGCTATGATGCTTCTCTTTTGATCACTGCTGGCATGTTTCTATACTTTGCTTAGTGTCCACCTGTGGCAAATTAAATTGATTGGATATGATTTGGAAAGGCACATACTTCTCTATAGAAGGCCTCACAGCTGACAATAGATACTGTAGCAGAGCAAAGGCCCTGAGGTCAAAGGAACTGCCCGCGGAGCTCAGAGATGGGATTATTGGACTGCACACATCTAGAGAAGGCTACTATAAAATTTTTGCTGTGCTGAAGGTTCCCAAGAGCATAGTGGCCTCCATAATTCTCAAATGGAAGAGGTTTGGCATAACTAGGACTCTTCCAATGGCTGATTGCCTGGTCAAACTGAGCAATCAGAGAAGGACCTTAGTAAGAGAGGTGACCAAGAACCCCATGATCATTCTGACTGAGCTCCAGAGATCCTGTGTGGATATGAGACACAGTTCCAGAAGGGCAGACATCACTGCAACCCTTCATTCATCTGGGATTTATGGCAGAGTGGCTAGATGAAATCCTCACATGAAAGCCCACTTGGAGTTTGCAAAAAAGTTCCTTAAAGGACCCTCAAACTGGGAGGAACAAGATTCTCTGGTCTGATGAAACCAAGATTAAACTGTTTGGCCTCAATTCTAAATGTTATGTCTGGAGGAAACCAGACACTGCTCATTACTTGCCCAATACCATCCCAACAGTGAAGCATGGTAGTGTCAGCATCCTGCTGTGCCACCCCCACAGGGACTGGGAGACTGCAACAGGGACTGGGACACTGGTCAGAATTGAGGAAAAGCTGAATGGAGCAATATACAGGGATATCCTCAATGAAAACCGTTTCACAGAGCTCAGGACCTCAGCTCAGAAAGTCAGGGCTGAAGGTTCACTTTCCAACATGACAACAAAGCACACAGCCAATGTCCTAGAGTGGCCCAGTCAGAGCCCTGACTTGAACCCTATTGTATATCTCTGGAGGGACCTGAAAATGGCTGTCCACCAACAATTGCCATGACTGAGGTTGAGAGGATTTGCAAGGAAGAATGGCAGAAAATCCCCTAATCCAGATATGCAAAGCTTGTGTCATACGCAAAAAGACTAGAAACTATCATTGTTACCACAGATGTTTTAACGAAGTACCTGGTGAAGGGTGTGAATACTTATGCCAACGTGATGTTTCCATTTTTTTTCCTTTTAATACATTTACAGACATTTCTAAAATTCTGTTTTCACATTGTCATTGCGAGGTACTGAGTGTAGACTAATGAGAAAAAATTAATTTCATCAACTGTAGAATCAGACTGCAGCATAACAAAAGTGACAAACGTGAATGGGTTCTGAATACTTTCTGAATGCCCTATATGTCTGTTCGCTCTTCTGCCTCCATTGAATTATTAGAAATATTAAGGTATCAAAGCAATATTGGTGGCTGCATTCAGTCTGCAATATGTGTACTATGTCGACATGGGTGTATGTTCATGGGTGTATGTTCACATGCTATTGTTTTCCCTCCCTATTCTAAAAGCTACCCCTATGATTAAAATACCAGATGAATGGATTCTTTTAAAAAGTTTGGCATCTTCAGCAGTATGAGTTTTTCTCACAGAGTTTTTGAATGACCATAAGGATGAGACAAAATTTCAAAGAACCTTGTTGCTTGCATGGATTTTTTTTTATATATAATAATAATCTCTCCTAAGACTTTGCTTTAAGTCTGCATCATTTTCTGTATTCTTTTGTGAATTGCTGCTTTCAGATACGCTGAAGAAGCGGATTGCAAATATCAATAAGTACCTCACCTTTAGCCTCTACAGCAATGTTTGTCGCAGCCTCTTTGAGAAGCACAAGCTCATGTTTGCATTCCTGGTGTGCATCCGGATCATGATGAATGAAGGCAAAATAGACATGGTAAGAATAATGACATCTTCAGTTAAGGGCTTATAGATGGCTGTAAAATGCATCTGAACAAAAGAACAGGCAATCTAAGATATTTAACAGATTAAAATCTGTTGATATCAATAGTAAATCAGATTATAAACTGGAACCCTCTGGAAGAATATTAGTGAGAAAATAAGACAGATCTCCTTCACAAATTGCATTCTGAGCCTGAGCCCAACTACCATGAACTAATTCTTTAATATAATTGCTGGCTAGAATGGAAGGAATGCGTATATGTATTAATAATTGGTCAAGAAGTAATAGTTTCTACTAATCACGCAGAGTATAATGTGCTCAGTGGTGGGATTCAAATAATTTAACAACCAGTCCTCTGCCCTAATGACCAAGTGGGTAGGTGGGACTTGGTGGTCATGTGACTGGGTGGGCATGGCCAACTCAACGTCACTCACATTGATGGGCACTTCACCTTAGCTGTTACAATGTAATCAGGGTTAACCGGAGAAGCAGTTTCTGTAAGCAGGGCAATAAAGTTTAGGCTAGAAACAACACCAGAATGTTTCCTTCCTGCCTTCCTTAAAGGAGTAGCCCTGTAAAGTGGAAAAAAACAAAATAAGATTTCTTTCAACAACCGGTTCTCCGACCTGCTTAGAAAGTTAACAGTTGGTTCTCCCAAATAGGTGCGAAATGGCTGAATCCCACCATTGATTGTGCTCTATAAACAGTTTGGTCGCGTTGGTTGATGATCTCTGGAGGGCCAGAGATGGGGGTTGTTCCTCCATCCTGGTCCTATTAGATCTCTCGGCGGCTTTTGATACCATCGACCATGGTATCCTATTGCATCAGCTGGAGGGGTTAGGGGTGAGGGGCACCGTTTTACGGTGGTTCTCCTCCTACCTCTCCGGTCGATCGCAATTTGTGTTGACAGGAGGGCAGAGGTCGACCTCGAGGCCACTCACTTGTGGGGTGTCACAGGGGTCGGTCCTCTTGCCGCTCCTGTTCAACACATATATGAAGCCGCTGGGTGAGATCATCCGTGGTTTTGGGGTAGAATACCATCTGTACGCTGACGACACCCAGCTGTACGTATCTACCCCAAACCACCCCAACGATGCCGTCGAAGTGATGTCCCGGTGTCTGGAAGCCATGCGGATCTGGATGGGAAGGAACAGACTCAAGCTCAACCCGTCGAAGACTGAGTGGCAGTGGTTTCCGGCGCCCCGGTTCAACCAGTTTATTCCATCACTGGCCATGGGGGTGAACATCTAGCCCCCATGGATCGGGCATGCAACTTGGGCATCCTCCTGGATACCCGGCTGTCTTTAGAAGACCATGTGACAGCCGTAGCCAGGGGGGCATTCTACCAGGTTCGCCTGGTACGCCAGTTGCGTCCCCTATTGGCTCCCCTTGAGGTGCACCCGAAGACTACAGCTAGTTCAGAATGCAGCCGCGCGGGCAATATTGGGTACCTCTAGGTATTCCCATGTAACACCGCTCCTGCGCGAGCTCCATTGGCTGCCTATGGTCTTTCGGGTGCGCTTCAAGGTGCTGGTTACCATCTTCAAAGCACTCCATGGCATGGGACCTAGTTATCTGTGGGATCGCATCCTACCCCATACATCCCTTCGCCCGATTCACTCCCATAGAGAGGGACTTCTCCAGATGCCATCCACTAGGCAATGCCAGCGGGTGATGCCCAGGGGAAGGGCCTTCTCTGTGGCGGGCCTGACCCTCTGGAACGACCTACCCCCCGAACTTAGATCTATCCCGGACCTCCGCTCCTTCCGCCAGCAACTAAAAACCTACTTTTTCCAACAGGCCGGCCTGGCCTAACCTACCGTTTTCAGCCTCAGTTGTTTAGTAGAGAAATTTTAAATTGGGCTTTAGGGATTTTAATGGGGTAGTTTTTAGCACAGGGTGTAATTTAATATAGTTTTAATGTATTTATGTATTTATTGTGATGTATTGTATTTTTATATTTTCCTGTGCACCGCCCCGAGTCCCTTCGGGGAGAGGGAGCGGTTAATAAGTCAAATAAATGAAATGAAATGAAATGAAATATAATAAATAATTGTCACTCATGACAAACCTTGACACACAGACAACACTCAATATCTTTTTCCAATTTCAACGCACAGGATGAATGGCGTTACCTTATTTCTGGTGGCACTATAAAGATCATGCGAGATAATCCAGCTCCGGCCTGGCTATATGAAAGAGCATGGAATGATATCCTGGCCTTAACCAACTTGCACAATTTCTCCTCATTTGCAGATGACTTTGTGGCAAATCTGTCTGGGTTTCGCACAATTTTTGACAGTGCTGAACCTCACAGGTAATTTTACATTCAGTCTTCAGATTTGTTACATTTGCCAGCCACATTATCATTTAACACCAGTTAAAACTAAGGTACTCTTTGAGTCAAGTGTGAGTTCTGTTGACTTCAGGAACATGGTTACGGGTTTTTCTGACAATAGTATAAATGTGTTTTACCACCATGTCTTCTAGAGTAGAATTTCAATTTTCCAATCTAATCTACACAGTAAGATTCCCTGATAGTCCTTTAATCAGGTCTGATCCTGCTAAATGTTCTGAGATCAGCCATACAAGGCCAGCACGTAGCTGTGTATGCAGTGGTTATTCTTAATTAAAACCCATTTACGATAGTAATTATGTTCAGAAAAGTACTTGAGAAATGTCATCCAATTCTCTCTAACGCTCTCTACATGGGGCTCCCCTTGAGATGCACCTGAAGGCTGCAGCTGGTCCAGAATGCGGCCGCGCGGGCAGTTCTGGGAGTCACTAGATACTCCCACGTAACACCACTCCTGCGCGGGCTGCACTGGCTGCCTGTGGCCTTTCAAGTGCGTTTCAAGGTGTTGGTTATTATCTTTAAAGCGCTCCATGGCACAGGACCTAGTTATTTGCAGGATCGTATCCTGCCCCATACATCCCTTCGGCCGATTCGCTCTCACAGAGAGGGACTTCTCCGGGTGCCGTCCACTAGGCAATGCTAGGGGGCGACGCCCAGGGGAAGGGCCTTCTCTGTGATGGGCCCGACCCTCTGGAATGACCTTCCCCCTGACATTAGAATGACCACGGATCTCCGCTCCTTCCGCCAGAAACTCAAAACCCACCTGTTTCATCTAGCCGGCCTGGCCTAATTCCATGCTTCCCGCCTCAGTTTGTAATTTTAAATTATGTTATTAGGTTTTTAAGGTTAAGTTTTTAATTTTTATAAATTTGTACAGGGGATTATTTAATTCGATTTTAGTTTATATGTATTGTTGATTGTCATAATTTTAATTTTTTACCTGTACACCACCCCGAGTCCCTTCGGGGAGAGGGGGTGGTCTAGAAATCCAATAAATAAATAAAATAAATAAAATTCTCAACCCTTGTCTTTAGTCTAGACCTAATGTAAGCCCTTCTGTTTTTTGCAGGGAGCCTCTGCCAGGCATATGGGACACCGAGCTGGATTCTTTTCAAAAGCTGTTAGTCCTGCGCTGTCTGCGTGGGGACAAAGTCACCAATGCGATGCAGGACTTTGTGGCTGCTAATCTGGGGCAGAGCTTTATTGAACCACAGGTAGCTAACAGGGCTTAATCCCACACGCAGAGGCTGAGCGGCAGAAGTGATAGAAATTTTGGTTGAAAAGACTTTGGCCTCCTGTTCTGGTCCCGTGTTTCTCTTTCCTTGCCCAGCCTCCCTCCTCCCAATAGATGAAAGCACAGGAAGAAGTTCTAAGCCCATGATGGCGAACCTATGGCACACGTGCCACAGGTGGCATGCGGAGTCATTTGTTAGGGCATGTGAGGCGTTGCCTTGTCAGCTCCCGCACACACTGGTCAGCTGACTTTGGCCTTCATTTTTGGCTGTTTTTTGCCCTCCGGAGACTTCAGGGAAGCCTCCTGAAGCCTCCAGAGGGCCTCCAAGGGGGCGGGGGCAGGCATTTCGCCCTCTCCAGGCTCCTAGAAAGCCTCTGGAGCCTGGGGAGGGCGAAAAACAGGTCCATCGTATGCCAAATGTGGGGGGAGGGCGGGAATTGCCTGCACAAAAGCGGGAGGGGGGTGTCGCACGCATAGAATTATGGGTGTGGGCACACCCACGCACAACCCCCTGCACTCCCCCTGCTTTTGGCACGTAATGGCAAAAAGATTAGCCATCACTATTCTAGGCAATAACAGTAAACAAATAACTCTTTTTTATATATTTCAGACTGCAAACCTTTCGGTGGTCTTTAAGGAGTCTACTTCTACCACCCCGTTGATATTCGTCCTCTCTCCAGGCACAGATCCAGCTGCTGATCTTTATAAATTTGCTGAAGAAATGAAGTTTTCCAAGAAACTTTCAGCAATTTCTCTTGGACAGGGACAAGTAAGAGCTAGCACCAAAGCGCTTAGCCTTTCAAGCAAACTTACAGGTCCAGGCCGTGTTATGTTCATCCTCTGAAAAGCTGTATAAAATATACTCCTGCTGCCACAATCATGTTTCTAACTGGCATATAAGCTGGTCACACAATTGTTAAATGAGTCTGGCCTCCTCAATTGACTTTGCTTGTCAGAAGGTCTCAAAAGCGGATCACATGACCCCAGGACACTGCAACCGTCACAACTATGCGTCAGTTGCCAAGCATCTGAATTTTAATCATGTGACCATGGGGATGCCGCAACAGTCATAAGTGTGAAAAATGGTCACAAGGCACTTTTTTCAGTGCTGCTGTAACCGTGAACACTCAATGAATTGTCGTAAGTCGAGGAACACCTGTACTTTTGCTGTAGTTCAGGCCAATTTGATACATTCTCCCAAAATGTACATATTCTCCTGTACATATTCACCCCAGACCACCCCAACGATGCCGCCGAGGTGATGTCCCGGTGTTTGGAAGCCGTACGGATCTGGATGGGTAGTAACAAACTCAAGCTCAACCCATCCAAGACCGAGTGGCTGTGGCTCCCGGCACCCCGGTTCAGCCAGATTACTCCAACTCTGGCCATTGGGGGTGAAACACCGGCCCCCGTGGAGAGGGCGCGCAATTTGGGTGTCCTCCTGGATTCCCGTCTGTCCATGGAGGACCATGTGGCGGCCGTGGCCAGGGGGGCCTTTTATCAGGTACGCCTGATGCGCCAATTGCGCCCCTTACTGGACCGGCTGCCCTGCGCACAGTCACTCAAGCACTCGTGACATCCCGACTCGACTACTGTAATGCTCTCTACATGGGGCTTCCCTTGAGGTGCACTCGAAAGCTACAGTTAGTCCAGAATGCAGCCACGCGGGTGATTACGGGAGCGCCTAGACACTCCCATATAACACCAATCCTACACGAGCTGCACTGGCTTCCTGTGGTCTTTCGGGTGCACTTCAAGGTTTTGACAACCATCTTTAAAGCGCTCCATGGCTCGGGACCTAGTTATATGCGAGACCGCCTCCTGCCCCATACATCTCTTAGACCGATACGCTCCCACAGAGAGGGCCTTCTCAGGATGCCGTCGGCCGGACAATGCCGACTGGCAACACCCAGGGGAAGAGCCTTCTCTGTGGCGGGCCCTGCCCTTTGGAACGACCTCCCCCCTGAACTTCGCACTATCTCCGACCTCCGCCTCTTCCGCCAGTGTTTAAAGACACATTTGTTCCATTTAGCCAGCCTAGCGTAACCTCCAAAATGACTATTTTAGGCAGTTTTAAATTTGGGGATTTTAATTTGTTTTTAGCACAGGATGGGTATCAAATAAGTTTTTTTAAAAAATTTACTTGTTTTTATATTGTATTTTAAATTCCTGTGCGCCGCCCTGGGTCCTTTTGGAGAAGGGCGGGGTATAAATTTAATAAAATAAATAAATAAATAAAATAAAATAACATACAATATTGATGTATAGCTAAGCATTATCTGATACCACAGCTGAATTTAGAATACAGAGGATAGTTTGTTATTATTACTCTGAACCAAATGGGCACCAAAAACATTTCCTATCATAAAATGCTACACTGTGTACTGGTAGGTTTCAGTTCTGTTTAGTGCCTGGACTGAAACTATTTTAGCTTCCTTTAGCCAACACTTTATGCTCCCACCACCACCTTTCTAATGTAGCTGCACTGAATCTTTGAAAGCTAAGAAGCCCTTCTTGTTGAATTTTCTTCTCCTAGTCATAGATTTGGAGAATAAGCATGCCCCCCGAATTGTACCTGATTATATAATATTGTGTGCCATTGATTTTGTTTTTATTCTTTATATTTATATGTTTATATTAAATCAGTAAAAAGGGAAAGGGGAAAAAATAAACTATCCTTAAAATTGTAAAGAAACGAGGGAGAGGAAAAGGAAGAAAGAAAAAGAAAAACCAAAAAAGAAGCTAACTTTGCAAACCATTGACTAGTTGGGACCATGCGCTTATCCTTCCAATGTTGAAGAACAAGTCACGGTGTGTAAGGCAGGAAGCCATGTGCTTTGTACAGATGTCAATATCTACGTCCTTATTTAGGGACCACGAGCAGAAGCTATGATGCGCAGTGCTATGGAGCGTGGGAAATGGATCTTCTTTCAAAACTGCCACTTGGCTCCAAGCTGGATGCCTTCTTTGGAGAGACTCATTGAAGGCATTAACCCTGATAAGGTAAGGTGCATATAGACTTAAAACTGTTTCTCTTTAATATTGTAGCACTGAAAATAAGTTTCCCCTCATTTGGGAAGATTGTGTCCAGCACTTCTAAGTTGGGGTGGGGGGGCGGCTGCAGATACTTGTGCTCACTGCTGTCCTCCCTCAGACTTTAATTTGATGTCAAAATTTGTAACAGCTTTTTTTGCAGGGATAAGAGACGTTTCAAAGATTTTGACCAACATTATTACCGAGAAAGAAACAGAAATTTCTACTCTATTATCTCTGTGTGTTTGCCTAGTGTAGAAAGATTGCTGATTGCTGACCTAGGCACAGAAACTCTGATTTTACATTTCTTGTTCCTAGAAGGAAAACTGTTTTCTTCCAAAGGTTGGAAGTGTTAGTAAATATTCTTCTTCAATCATTGGTTGCTCACTCAATGTGTATTTTCAGTAAGAAAATAAAATATATCCCAGCCTATCCCTAGAACAGGGGTGTCAAACTCAATTTCATTGAGAGCCGCATCAGGGTTGTGTTTGAACCCGGGGGCCAGGGTAGGCATGACCAGGGTGGGCATGGCCAGCTCAATGTTACTTATGTCGAGGGTGCCCGTGGGGGCCCAAGCGCTCTGCCAATGAAAAGGGGCTTCCAAGCTGCATTTTCACTGGCAGAAGCACCACAGGCCGGTCCTTCGCTGTTTCCAGCATGGTCCCACAGTATCTAAGTACCCCATGGGCGGGATCTGGCCCCCAGACCTTACCTTTGATACCCCTGCCCTAGAAGGATAGGAAAACTATTCCAAACTATTTTTAGACCTTTCCATGCTTTCTAAAATAGGAGAAATTCTTTAGGATGAATATCTTATTTTATTCCCCACCGAAGAGAAACATTTCTGGATGTCTGTTCAATAAGGACTTTTGTGATTAGAGAGAAACTGGATTCCAGTAGAAAAATCAAACTAAAATTTGGTTTCAGATTACTGATGTCCTGCATCCATTTTTTTGGTTCAGGTACACCGAGATTTCCGACTTTGGTTGACCAGTTTGCCAAGTAACAAGTTTCCAGTGTCCATCCTCCAGAATGGATCCAAGATGACCATTGAGCCGCCTCGAGGAGTTAAAGCTAACCTGCTGAAGTCTTACAGTAGCCTGAGCAATGACTTCTTGAACTCCTGCGTCAAAGTAAGGAATCCTACCCTTCCCTACTCCTAAACGCCTCCTCCCTCCTCCCCCATAAAAAACCCCTTAGTGCTCTCTTCCTTTCACAACTTTGGTTTGCCTAGAACAGGTTCAGTGTTCCTTGCATCTGCTGTTGTGGAAGTAATACATAGAATATAGAGGAATTCTGTAAACCATTTGTTATCAATTCCCTATTTCTCCTTTGTCAACAGTTTATCCTCATGGAAGTATATTCCTTTGGTTGGAATGGAGTTAAGAAAAAGGCACTCGCCCTTTCATTCTACAGGGTCTGAAATAGGAACTAAAAAAAAAATGAACGCACCATAACATTTTAGTTGTGGCCTTTTAGACTCACAAGAGATATTGTGTTTTGCAGGTTAGCGAATTCAAATCCTTGCTCCTTTCCCTTTGCCTGTTCCATGGCAATGCACTAGAAAGGAGGAAGTTTGGGCCACTGGGTTTCAATATTCCGTATGAGTTCACCGATGGAGATCTGCGCATTTGCATCAGCCAGCTGAAAATGTTTCTGGATGAATATGAAGAAATCCCCTACAAGGTAGGCTCCCTAGGCTTGCAAAGGGTGAAATGAAGCAGAAGCATGAGAATTTACGAAGCGAGAGGTTTGTCCTACTTCTGAATCCATCTGGATCTTTTGCAGAAACATAACTTATTTAGCTATATATTATTTTTTATTTATCTTACTTAAGATGTTTGGTTTGTAGCACTTCACGCTAATAAAATCAAGAAATGGTGCAATAAAATTGTATACGGAATGCAGGTGCTATTCCCTTCCTAATGGAGCAATGTTTTTCTTTCTACCTCAAGAGATAGCAAAAATGATTAAATAGTGCCTCGGTGAATTTGTAAAAAAATAAACAAATAAATGAAACAGTGCAATAAAATGGGTAGCTTGGGGAAATTAAAAAAGTAGTATTTTTTTAAAATAACTTCTGCAAATGTTGTAACCATTGTACTAGGCAAGTACTACAGACAGCCTTAGCAGAGATTAGAGAATTAGACCTTGGAAAATGCAAGAAACCTTGGTTGTTTTGAAATAGCTATAATTATAATTATGAATGCTATAACCAAATGTGCAGTTTTCAGGTAGACAACACAGCAATCAACAATGGAGGAAGTTGACTATCTAGATCCGCGCCAGTCCGGCTTTCGGCCCGGGCATAGCACCGAGACGGCATTGGTCGCGTTGGTAGATGATCTCTGGAGGGCCAGAGATGGGGGATGTTCCTCCATCCTGGTCCTATTAGACCTCTCGGCGGCTTTCGATACCATCGACCATGGTATCCTATTGCATCGGCTGGGGGGGTTGGGGGTGGGAGGCACCGTTTTACGGTGGTTCTCCTCCTACCTCTCTGGCCGATCGCAATTTGTGCGGGCAGGAGAGCAGAGGTCGACCCCGAGACCCCTCACATGCGGGGTGCCTCAGGGGTCGGTCCTCTCGCCTCTCCTGTTTAACGCATACATGAAGCCGCTGGGTGAGATCATCCGTGGTTTTGGGGTAGAGTACCACCTGTACGCTGATGACACCCAGCTGTACATATCTACCCCAAACCACCCCAACGATGCCGTAGCGGTGATGTGCCAGTGCCTGGAAGCCGTGCGGATCTGGATGGGAAGTAACGGACTTAGGCTCAACCCGACCAAGACCGAGTGGCTGTGGTTTCCGGCTGCCCGATTCAACCAGCTCTCTCCAACGCTGGCCATAGGGGGCGAACATCTTGCCCCTGTGGATGGGGCGCGCAACTTGGGTGTCCTCCTGGATACCCGGCTGTCCATGGAAGATCAAGTGACAGCCGTGGCCAGGAGGGCGTTTTACCAGGTTCGCCTGGTACGCCAGTTGCGCCCCCTATTGGATCGGGACGCCCTTCGCACAGTCACTCATGCTCTCGTGACATCCCGACTGGATTATTGCAACTCTCTCTACATGGGGCTCCCCTTGAGGTGTACCCGGAGGCTTCAGTTGGTCCAGAATGCAGCCGCGCGAGCAATTATGGGCACGTCTAGGTTTGCCCACGTAACACCGCTCTTGCGCGAGCTGCACTGGCTACCTGTCGTCTTCCGGGTGCGCTTCAAGGTGTTAATTACCATCTTCAAAGCGCTCCATGGCTCGGGACCTAGCTACCTGCGGGATCGGATCCTGCCCCATACATCCTCACGGCCGATTCGCTCCCACAGAGAGGGACTTCTCCGGGTGCCGTCCACTAGACTTTGTCAGCGGGCGGCGCCCAGGGGAAGGGCCTTCTCTGTGGCGGGCCCAGCCCTCTGGAATGACCTTCCCCCCGATATCAGGACAACCACGGACCTCCGCTCCTTCCGCTTAAAATTAAAGACGCACTTTTTTCGTCTGGCCGGCCTTGGGTAGTCTCTTTTTAGGTTAGGGGTTTTTAGGGGTAATTTTTAGTTTAGTTTATGGGTTTTAGCGCAGGATCAATTTAATTTATTTTTAACTTTGTATTTTGTATTTGTCTGTGGTTTTATTTGTATTTTTAATTGCCTGTGCCCCGCCTCGAGTCCCCTCGGGGAGAGAGAGCGGGATATAAAATTAAATTATTATTATTATTATTATTATTAATGGTTATTAAGCAACATTATATAAAGTCAGGCTAATAGCTGCTAAAACCATTTCTGACAAGAACAAAATAATCTTTGCACGGAGGTGCAATAGCATTTGAGATATTTAATTGTGATTTGAGCAAATCAACCAGGTGCTGCAAGAGACTTCTGAGTTTTCAACTGGAATTCAATATTGTGGGAATCTGGCTGGCATATTTTCCTTTTTGGAAGAGGTCCTAGGTAGATGAAATGTGCAGCAGAGTAAGTTGACCTGCACATATGTGTATTACGATGCTTTAACTTTGTAAATAATATTTTTTTTCCCAAAATATAGAGATCCATCTGGTAAGACCTGCCTAGAAAAAGGGTCTGCTGATTTGCTGTATATTGAATTTTATTGTTAACGGATGAGGTTTTTGTTTGAAAATATTGGCTATAAATACAATCAATGCTTTCTGTGCTCTGGTGCTTTGCAGGTTTTGAAGTACACTGCTGGTGAAATTAATTACGGAGGCAGAGTGACTGATGATTGGGACAGACGCTGCATTATGAACGTTCTGGAAGACTTCTATAATTCCAGTGTTCTAAATGCAGAGTTTTCTTACTCTGAATCTGGAACCTACAAGCAGATAAATACCTCTTATGACCTCAATGTAAGTTAAAGAAAAAAAATAGACCTTGTCTAAGCCCAAATGTCTAAAAAGAGTCAGATCCCAATAATACTTGAACAGAAAATTACTGAGAAATCCCAGAACTGAAGGGGTGATTGGAAGTAAACAAAAGAAAATACAGAGAGATAAAACCACTTGGAAATCTAGGTGAGATGGACAACTTATTTGTTCAATAAATACATAATAGAGAATCCCCTTTCATGTGGTTGCCAAGGGAATCTATATGGATGTTTGTAAAAATCCTAGGAGTCCAGCGGAATTGGAGCAAAGCTTTTTTTAATACTATGCAGAAAACTAAGTTTGTTCTTTTAAGTCTACATAATTTGAATTATAGGTTCAAAAAGATTTTTGCCTGTCCATTGGTTAAACTCCCATTTGGAAGCTCCTTCCAATGTAGAAATTTTAATTAAAAACTAGAGTGACCAACCTAGCCATGTGTCCTCGTGTCATATTCAGGTGCGTATCTTGGTTGATTGGCTGTGCCGGAAACACACGCTACCACACTTATTGAGCAGCTTATTTCACATTTCTGCCTTGACTGTTAAAAAATATTCATCCTTGTCCTTCCATCTTGACTTGTTTCCTCTCCCCTCCCCAAGGGATACATCCAGTACATCAAGACCCTTCCCCTTAATGATATGCCAGAAATCTTTGGATTGCATGACAATGCCAACATCACCTTTGCTCAGAATGAGACCTACGCACTGCTTGCTGCAGTTATCCAGCTTCAGCCAAAGACTTCAGCTGCAGGAGGACAAAGCAGGGAGGAGGTTTGTAAACTTGTTTCGTACGGCTGGGAAGAGAGGGCTGACAAGTAAGTGGCCATGCATGCGTAGTAGTGTCAGAAGCCAGAGTTTAGCAAAACGTTGCTTCCAGTGACAGATAGCTGAGGTGTATGACAGACACAGCTGTTGGACATGACTGAAGAATTAGGCAATGAAATTATTCAACCTGCCTTGCATAATTTTTCAGTGTTCGATATTTACTATTTCTTTGAAATGCAGCCCCTGGTCTATTGTGGTTTCATCACAAAGTGCTGGTTGTAGGATCCCATGTTTTAAGAACCTATATAAATTCTAGGTTGAAATTCTAGAAATCAACTCATTGCTACTGAAGGAGGAAACAGAGGGATGGGTTATATGACCCGAAAGTCCAGTTGCAATTCTGAATGTAATCTAGATAATCTCATTTCCTTTTGAGGAAAACTCTTCCTGTCATCCAATCCTGAGATTCCGCTGACATTTTCTGCCACAATTTTGTCTGTTGTCTAGATTGTAGAGGAGACCTCAAATGACATATTGCAGAAAGTACCTAAGCCCATTGACTTGCACGAAGTGTTGTTGAAATATCCTGTGTTGTATGAGGAATCTATGAACACTGTTCTGACGCAGGAGGTGATCAGGTACAGTCCATGCATACATGGCGCTTTCTGTATTTTAATAAAATTGTTAATTAAAACTACTAGAGGAATCATAGAATCATCCAGCTGGAAACATCTTCCAAGGTCTTCTAGTCCATGGCAGGAGTCCTTATACCATCCTGCATAAATGGTTGTCTAGTCTTTTCTTAAAAACCTCCAGTGATGGAGCATGCCTAACTCTTTACACCAGGGGTCCCCAACCTTTGCAACTTTCAGTCTGAAGGACTTCAGCTCCCAGAATTCTCCAGCCAGCTTTGCTGGCTGGAGAAGTCTGGGAGCTGAAGTCCTTCAGACTTAAAGTTGCAAAGGTTGGGGACCCCTGCTTTACACCATTTCTGATTGGGGTCTGCCCTCTGCAGGCTTTCTCTGCTTTCCTTAGAATGAAAAAAGCATGGTTCCACCTTTTGAATCTCCAGGCATATGGAAAAGTAGTAGAGCTGCTGTTGCCATGCCTGAAGCTCCCTCTGGTTCCCATGCCATGGAACTCGGTGCTCAAGAAAGAAAAATTCCCTTCATGTTGCCTATACAAAATATTCACTGAGCAGTTATCTGAGATAGTAGAAAAATGGTGAGGATGGTGAAAATTGTAGTATAAGTTGGAAGGGTTTTTAAAATCAGGCTATTTTTATGAATCGATCCATAGTATGGAGGGATTATTTTCTGTAGCCATATATCAACACAGTCTGATCTGAGACCAGATATTCCCCATAATGTATAACTCTTATGAAGCACCACAGTACTGTAGTTAACTGAAACTGAACCTATAGATTGAAACTTGTTTTCTACCCCTTTGGCATCTCTGCATATACAACTGTATATCGTTGCAACTGAATGCTATCAGAGCTTATTGTGTGTCCTGCTGATATATAAAGACCCACATTTAGCTCTGATTCAGTGACAAAAGTTCGGAGAATCGTAAAATAATGTGAAAATGCATAGAATTTCAATGAAGTGCATTGGGAGTTAACATTGATTAATTTGCTTTGAAATTGCCTTGCTTTTGAACAGATACAACCGTTTGCTAGAAGTAATTGCACAAAGTCTAAAAGATCTGCTCAAAGCTCTTAAAGGCTTAGTAGTAATGTCTTCCCAGCTGGAGTTGATGTCCAACAGCCTGTACAACAACGCTGTCCCAGAGATGTGGAAGAGTAAGGTAAATACTAAGCAGTGTTTTCATAGGTACAGCAATTTCTGTATTCATGAAGTCGTCCTATTAAAAATGCTCTCATTCCAGTTTCCAGCTGTGGTGGCTGATCAGATATTTTAAAGGTGCACAAAATCAAACTATATACCATTCACAAACCAAGGCAGAACAATCTTGATAAAAGTCACTTCAACAGTTTATTTTTATTGCTTGTCTCATAACCGCAAATGATCAACTATTGAGAGAGAAACACACTTGCTTAAAGGTCAGTTTATTGAAAAAGTGCTTTGCCTTTTGCCTTGCCATAGGCATATCCGTCTCTGAAGCCCTTGGCCTCCTGGGTGAACGACCTGCTTCTTCGCATTGACTTCTTGCATAAATGGATTGCTAAAGGAATACCACCAGTTTTCTGGATCAGCGGCTTCTTCTTCCCACAAGCTTTTCTAACAGGAACGTTACAGAACTTCGCTAGAAAGTCCGTGATATCTATAGACACCATCTCTTTTGACTTCAAGGTCAGTGAAGCTATCAAAAACTACCTCCAAGAACCTATTCACATATCACTCAAAAGGCAGGTGTTAAAAATATAAATTACCATACAATTTCTACCTTCCCAATTAAGGTCCTGAGTGAGTCTGTGAGTGAACTCACTGAACGTCCTGAACTGGGATGTTACATCCATGGCTTATTTCTAGAAGGGGCTCGATGGGACCCTACATTCTTTGAGCTAATGGAATCCAAGCCTAAGGAACTCTACACAGAGATGGCTGTCCTTTGGTTAGTCCCTATCCCCAACCGCAAGCCTCCGACCACAGGGATGTATCTGTGTCCCATTTACAAGACACTCACTCGGGCAGGTAAGATTTATTTATTTATTTTTTTGCTTCTGAGGCGCAAGGCATGCAGTCTTCTAGTGTGCCTCAGAAAATAGGTACAAAAAAAGGACTCTTTTTTGCCTTTGCGTGAAAGGAACAAAATGGGAGTCGTAAGCCTCGTACATTGCAAAGCTTCATCAGGTATATTTTTAGACAGGTTTCTAATTAGTTTATATTAACAGATTAACAGATCTTGCAGGTCACCTAGTCCAACCCCCTGCCCAAGCAGGAGACCCTACATCTGCCTCTACCTAGGATTGAACTAGATATGAGAGGAAGAGACTGACTTGTATGAAAAACTGGGTTAGGATACAGAATAGGCCAACATGCAATTGTAATTATTCTCTTCCTCTCGAGCAGGAAGAAAACTCCAAAACAAGCGAGGAACAGATCTGATAGCACGGGGCTATCAATAACTGTCTGGCTCAGCATTTGAACTGATATATCAAGCAAACATTTCTGTTGCAAATGAAACACTTAGCATAGTTATGGTATTAAAAAATAGTTGCCTCTAACTAGGCAATTAACATATCTCAACATTTACCCTCTTCTTGCTCCCTCTCCCTCTCCTGCACACGCACAATTTTGCAGTTGCTTATTTATTCTGAGTTGATTTGTTTTTGTATTGCTTAGTATTGCTAAGAAAAACATGCTAGATATTAGTCACTTACCAAGAAGATTCCTTAGGGTTTGATGTGGAGGAGACAAGTTAAGTACAAATTAAATTCTGCTGCCCAAGAATGTAGGGAATCATGTGGCTAAATTAAAGATCAGTACTATGTTAGCTCTCCTCATACTCCTTTCAGTTTTTATTCATAGCCAAGCTTTGAAAAGACTTTCAAGGAAGCCATAGAACAAAGAAGTGTGAAGAGATATTTTACTCATTCCCAAATGGTGGGTTTGAATTAATGTTAGTCTCAAGAGAGTATAGCCTTCAAGCAGTGGTGGGTTCCGGATCCCATTCCAACCGGTACAGTTGGAACGGGCCTGGCGTCACCCACACAGATGCATGCATGCATTGTAGCTGCAAAGGACTCTCCCGCAAGCCTCTGCGACGCTCCAGCAGCTTGGTGGAGCGTTGCACAGGCACTGTATGTGCCATGCGTGTACGCAGAAGCGCCGAAAGTTTTAAAACACTGGTAAGGAGCTCGGGTGGGCGGGTGGGCTCTCAGGAGCACCATACTGGAATGGTACCCGGTACTCCCGGCAGGCTCCGGTATGCCCATACTAGGGTGTATTGCCGCCTGCAACCCATCACTGCCTTCAAAGCTTCCTTTGCACCATTCTGGCAGGAATGGTAAATTATCTGTGTTCTGTTCATTACTTGGTGTTTGGAGGCATCCAAATATTGGAGATAGGTAAGCTAAGGTTCCCATAGGATGGAAATGGCTAATTGACCCTAATGAAGCAGCCTGCCTTACATTGGCCTCTTTTCTAGAAACATTTAAGTGTGAAAGCTTAGACTTTCCAGTTTATTAGTGATGTATTTATAAACATCGCTGTGGACCTGGTTATTGTTCCAGAGGAGAATGCAATGATCCAAGAGGGCTTGGGCAGCTTTTAGCTTTCTTGTGGTGTGCAGGCTTTCAGCCCTTTGGCTAAGGTGGAACTTAAAGAAGTCGTCCTAAAGGAGACCAGGATTTTTAGATTTGTTTCACAAAAGATGTTTGAGTAGGATTTAATGTGTTGCGTGGACCCATCCTGATGGTCGGTAATATATATTGGGTATGTTTAGTGGTCAGAATATAACTGATTTATGCCACAATTGTGTATGAAGGCTTAGGGTAGATTAAATATAGAATGCATTCCTGAAATCTATAAAAAAAATACCTCTGCTACTTTTTGGAAGAGGAGCTATATTGTTAGCATAACTGAGTTATTTTGAAAAATACAAAAGTATTTGCTGTCAATTCAGATTTGCTCATCCTGAGTATTAGAAATAGAGCCTCCTGAGTTTTAAAATCCATGTTTCTATGGCTGCTAAGATTCAAAATGGGTGGCCATAAAGAACATTTAGAAACATTTATTTATTTATGAACTATACTTACATGCCACCTGCTTCTGGAAGCTCTAAGAAGCAAACAATAAATGGTTTCAAAATCCTAAATTCAAAAATCATACAGAAACAGAAAACATACAAACAAGTCAGTGCTAATTTCAGATTTGGAATTTCTTCGCTACTATTGTCCATTTAGAAAAAGCTTCAGGGTAGAATATAATCTGATGGAATATTTGCCTGGTTTCGGAAGAATCAAAGAGGATAAGATATTTGTTACTTTAAAAAAGTGGCTGTTTAAAATCAATTTACATAGGGACATGTTTCCTGGGGCACCAGTATCTGACACTTTCCATATAGTCTATAAATTTTGGCTGGAAGAATTTTTTTTGCTGCGTCCATTATAAATATGGCAATACATATAGTACTGTAGCCATTCCAGATTAGGCAGTGGATTGACCCTAATCTAATAATTGCAAAGGAAATTGGAGAATTAAGGGATTTTGAAGTACTGTAGATGGTAAGGTCAGTATGGAGAACTACCGTAATTAATAGGAAAAGGAAGAAATCTATAAAGGAGTCCTTTGGATCTAGAAAATTAAACCATATTTTGAGCCTCTGCTTTCAGACTCTGTAAATGAGTAAATCAAGACGTTGTATAATTTTTTGGCAGATGCAAATACGGCACATATTGGGGCCCCAAAGCAATTCAGAGCCAATTTGCTGTGATTAAGGCAACAGACTAGAAATCGGGAAACTTTTGAGTTCTAGTCCTACCTTAGGCATAAAGCCATCTGGAAGACCTTGAGCCAGCCAATCTCTCTTAGTGCTGGAATGAAAGCAATGGCAAGCCACTTCTGAAATCTTGTCAAGAAAACTGCAGGGACTACTCCAGGGAGTTGCCCGGAGGGAACGCTGACTCGAAAGCACATAAAACACTCACAATTTCACAATTATGCAGGGAAAAGCCTGTTTCCCATCTCATTTCTTGCAGAAGTTGCAAAATGCATTTTCAGAATTCTCTTGATGTAAAAACCATAAAAAGACAAGACTGTCTTTTTTATCAAGAGTAGTGATAGTGTCCTCTAGTGGAGAGATTGGGATCTTTTCCTTCAGGTGGTAAATGGATTTAACTGCAATGCTTCTTTTATGTATTTATGCACATTTGAAGATTAGGTGGAATGTTCCAAAGGTGCTTTTTCAAGAGGCAGCTGGATTTCCTTGTTTTTTCTTTGAAGACTTTTCATTTCTCGTCCAAGAAGCTTCTTCGGAGTCAGAGCTGAAGTGTCAGTGCTGAAGAAATTCCTCCAATGAGAAGTGAAACGTCTTCAAAGAAAAAGTCCAGTTGCCTCTTTAAAAAGCACCTTTAGGACAACCATGACATGGATGGCTGAGAATCTCCATAGACATTAGGTGGTATGATTTCCAGTCAATGTACTTTGAAGAGATTTGACAATTGGATTTCATTCTTTGAACTGAGTGTGTGATGAAAATGTAGTGCATACTTAAATTTTGGCTTTAACCAAGTTTATTCTAGAGCAGGGATGTCAAACTCTATTTCATTGAGGGCTGCATCAGGGTTGTGTTTGACTTCGGGGAGGAGGGGTAGAGGGCGTGGCCTGCTTGATGTCATTCATGTCAGGGACACCTGTGGCACCCCAAGTGCTCTGCCAATGAAAGGCCCCCTGGTGGCCAGTAGGCAGATGTGAAAATGGTACCTAAATATAGTTAGGTTTTCCTATTCAGAATTGTCTTCCCTACTTGAGATAGCAAGATTGATGTGCTTTGGGGAACAGGATAGGTGATGAAATCCATTTGATAAGCTCATTTGGACCAGTAATCCTATAACCTGCCTGACTGCATTTCACTAGCTAAGAATCCTGGGAAGAAAAATCCTCTTCTGGATGCATTTAACCAGGTCCAATGGATACGCTTGTTGGTTTTTCCTTACCTGGCCACACTACATTGCCACTGAGGCCAGAATGTTACCAGCTGGCATTTTTGTGCTGGCTTTGATAGTCTGATGTGGTTAAAAATGTTCATTTTGCAATGGGTCCATAATTCATCCTTTTGCAGGGACCACCAGAAGAAAAATCAAAGGTGTTATTTTTTTGTCAAGGTAAATAAAGAGTAATGAAAGAAGGGGATGAGTCTCAACAAGTACAGGCCTCCAAACACCAACAAGAAACAGAAAACTTTTGAAATGTACAATATAGGATTGTTCTTAACTAACCTAATTTTAACATCAAAGGCAAAAGAAGCCTTCATGTTAAATACAGCATTAATTTAAATTTTCTCTTTGCCAGGGACGCTATCGACAACAGGTCATTCAACTAATTACGTGATTGCTGTCGAAATACCTACCAGTAAATCTCAGAGGCACTGGATTAAACGGGGAGTTGCCTTGATCTGTGCCTTGGACTTCTAGGCACTAACAATAAGAGAGCAGTTCAATAAGGCAGAATAATTTGAAAGTTGTTTACAAGTTGTTTAAGACTGGATTCATATATTGAAGCTTGATTTGAAGGAAGCACAGAACTCACTTAATAAATATACATAATGTGTATCTTTTCATTTAATTTAAATATACATTAAAATCATTTATTTAAAATTTCATAAATGACTGTATGGTGCTATTTTCTTAATATATCCCATTCAGTTCTTTTTTTTAATGTAGCCTATAAATTGCAATTAACTACAAGGAAAAAACAAGTACACTTTATACACAATTAAGGTGTATAATAATAATAATAAATGTGTGTATTTTATTTAAGCCACCACCCGGGGGGGTTCGCAGGGGTTCAGAATAACCTCTAGCTAATATTCTGTGTAGTTCAGAGAACCCCCAAATCCCACTCCTGGTTGGCCCCACCCACCCCTCCCCTCCCAGGAGTCTATTTTAGATGTAAGTAAGTGCAGGCCATGCACGGAGGCTCAGGGAGGGCAAACAAACAGGCCTACCGGAAGTTTGGGAAGGCCGGAAACGGGTCTATTTCTAGCCTCCAGAGCCTGGGGAGGCCGTTTTCACCCTCCCAGAGGCTCAAGGAAAATCTCGGGAGCCTGAGAAGGCTAAACACACATACACACCACCATGGTGCAAGAAGCCGACTAGGCCATGCCCACCATGGCCATACCCACCCAGCAACCGGGCAGAGAACCCCTTGCTAAAAGTTTTGAAGCCACCCCTGGCCACCATAGATCACAGAAATCTAGTATGTTCTTGGCCCAATTATTTTCACTCTCCATAGCAGGATCCAATATTACAAAATTAGGTTCTGCAATTAAAGAACACAAAGTTGACATACAGCATTGGCGTGGTGTAATGTTTTTTTAGGTGTATAGACTAGCCAATGCCAAGTTCAGCAGTAGTTCAAACATCACTCTTTGCCTAGTTTTGCTGTTAGATTTTCACACTAAAGGTAATTTCTTACTCAGAAATGTTACCCCAAATTCCAGTTTGCTACAGAGCTATTTGTGCATCTTTTCTGGTGTACAGATTCCGTTATACAGCCACCTCCGGAAGGCTAGAGATACATTTTATTTTTAACAGAACTGATATATTTACAGCACTTGACAATGCAAGAGACAGGTGATTCTGTCAACAAATAAAAAATAGTAACTTTACAGTCAGGCACTGTACATATTTGCAAAGAAAGCAAATATATTTCACCATCTTCTCAGGAACTATTCCCTTTTCACATTGATCTTCTTTTGAATCTCATGATGATTTTAATATCTATACGAAGAGACTCAACTGTACATATTCATGGAATAAAAGTTGCAGAGGAAGCGTTAAACTGTTCTTCCAAAAACAATTTGCAATATTCCTCTGGCCATCAGCTAGCATAATTTAATGCAAATTTGCTATCATTCTGCCAAAAGCTTAAAAACACTTATAAATCTGCTGTATTGACAAAGGACTGTTCTTACAGGACAAAGATAAAGCCATGTAAATAAGGAGAAGCTGGTAACAACACTTGTCTTAGGAGTGGCTAGGTAGATAACTCATTACACTGCAATTAAGAAACTGGAAATGGACTGAAATGAGAGGTGCTGAGGCAGCTCTGGAAGACAAAGGCAGATGATACCCGATCCTGCTGGCCAAATGTCAACTATACTCTTGCAGAGAAATAAGCCAGATGCTCCAACCTGAGCCATAATCAATAGGAAAGGGATATATCATTTACTCAGTAATGCAAAATTATTACTTTGTGTCCTATCTTGTCAGAGGACCTACAATCTGCAGAGGTTCTCCACCCTTGCCAGCTTTCAAATGAGCTACATTTCCCCTATCCTTACACCATAAGACACCTGCAATGTTCACTATTCCACTTCTTGATTGTAAGATTACATTAAGTAGAGGGATTATTTTGCTACAGAACCTTTCCATTTTCCCCCTGAAAAAAAACCCCCAAACAATGATTTGTATCCCCATTGAAGGGCTCTATCCTGATCTCTCTCAAAATGTTGGTCCTAATAGTTCACTATTAAAAAAAAGGATGGGGTGTATGTGTATTTTTATTTGGCAATTTGTATCACCCAGCCACTTTGCCTCTCCACACATGGTTTGCTTTCCTAAAAATGGTTTTAGGGATTTGAGTAAAAAGAAGCCACTGCCAAAGAAAATATAAAAAAATAAGTTAATTCCATGGTTTGAATCATGGTATGTGCATAAAAAAGAAAAGAAAGTAGCTTCCAGATTACAAGGCCTACATGCTGTTACAGATGAACCAAAATACCCTCACACTAAAGGACCTTACTCTGGACATATAAAACCCATAAAGGAAGTTCTCTCTGTGACAGCACCAGGTTTTTTTGTTTGGGGGTTGGGGTTGGGGGGGGGGGGGAATCGAGAAAAACTGAGTAGGATTTGAAGACCAATTGGGATTTGAAGGGAGCCTTATGTATAGTTCAATAGAATGAGGGCCATCGCTACCTGAAAATGATAGGGATGAACTTGATTCGGGAAACACACACACACACACACACGCACACACATACACACACAAAGATGTAATGCAGATAGTTGTTCCTCTGGAAATAGCTAATCCCGAGGATGTAGCACATTCTGACTCTCTCTGAACTAAACAATGCATCAACTTAACCGAAATGCACTTCTACAAAACTGCAAAGATTTTACTTATTTCTTAATTAAGCAATATTCATGTAAAACCTCTGAAGACTGCCATTTACTACTGCAAGATGCACTGCATATTGGTTTAGGTTGCTAAGTAACATATTCAAGTGCAGTGTCAGCCAAACACTCAAATGGTCCTACTCGTTATGCTTCTCACATCCACTTCTGGAGGGAAACTTTCATCTTTGGATGCCCAAATGGTAAACCACTGGAGCAATGTCTAAAATCCAGTTGAATACAGGTAGACGTAGTCACACTAATACTGATCACGTGAAGACAATTTCAGTGCAAAGCTCTGTCCGGAGCGCTCTCTGGTTGGTGAAGAAGTACATGAAATATGCACCACATTGCCAAAGAGGCGAGCAGAGGATATTGAGTCCCGTCCAAAGGTTGAAACTATTGACGTTTAGCTTTATATGGCCTGGAACGTTTCCGTCGGTCGGGCTTTCGCTGCTTGTGGAGGCGCCCAATGCTGACCCCTTGCCGTCTACGAACAGAGATGTTTTGTTCAACAAGGCTAGGCAACATTCCTGCAAGACGATAGTGTGTAAGATTAGCCAAATAGAAGCAAATCTTGCTTCCCTTTCAACATTTTAAAATATAGAAGTCCAGAAGAGTGCATTCCTGTTATGGAAACACAAAAAGGGATCATATGGCTCCTTAACCAGATTTATTGTGGCATTAAACTTTTATGGAACAAACCTTTCTCAGCTCAAATTCTCTAATGGTTATGTCTTAATAAACATTAATTTTGAAATGCCAAAAGGTTCGTTCTTCCTTCCTTCCTTATATGGACTTTCCCTTTTAGTTAGCAATAAATATCTGGGAAAAGTTATACTAGTTAAGGCTAGGTAGATTAAGATTCATCACATTTACAGGTACAAAAGGTTCCAGATCAATAGGAAATCACAATATAAGATAGCCAGAATCCTAAACATACATATTTGGATTTAATTTTTAATAGAAGCAGGTGGAGAAATTATTGTATTGATCAAACAATATATATATATATATTACTCACAAGACTGATCAAAATCTCACTTAAAAGCTGTGTTTTAAGTGTTGACTTGTAAGATAGTTTCATTTGGATTATTCATGGAAAACCTGTTCTACTGATAGTCCTCATTTAAGAATAGTTAATGGAACATTTTATAGGGTAAATTATTATTTTATCATTATTATCACTAAAACTGAACTGATTGATCCCTGAATGCCTTTTATGGTGTATTTAACTTAAGCACTTGTCTGATTCTCTAGTATTGATGCTATATTACTACCTCCAAAATTTCCTATTAGTTAAAGCTTGAACAGGAAATAGATGAACATATGTTGAATAACAAACACAGATATATCCTTATAAATAACTAGCAATTTTTTTTTTAAATGATGAAATTACTCCTTCCACATCTTAAACATATTTTATGTATTTTGGACTCAATAGAAAATACTAAATGTTCACTCATTTTTATAAATGACTATAGAAACTAGAGCAGAAAATAGCAATTAAGAATCCAGATCACAAACTACTTTAGCCTGGGCCTATCTAATTACTACTGTGTTTTAGTGTGATAGTTTCAAACTTTCAACACTATATGTTACAGCTATCACTATTATTTGGAATTTAGCAAGACATCAGGATTTAGGAACACCTATAAGTGGGAAAGACAGATTATAAATACTCTTCATGTTGCTGTTTGTGCTAGAAAAATAAATCTACCTCTGACTCGGAGCAAAAGGCTGCTGTTTTGTGCTGTTTTTTATCAACCTCTGAATTTATCCTTTTCTAACACAGTGCAAAGAAAAGCTCTTTCAATCAAATTCCTCTCACCTTCTTGTGCCAACATGGAGATAAAAGTACATATAAATTCATCATAATTGTGAGTTCTTCTCTGATCATCAATCTAAGAAAGTTAGAAAAAGGAAAACAAAGTATCTGTTCAACATCACTATTAAAACAAATAAAGAGGGGCGGGGGGATGCCAACACTTATCTTTTGGCTAGTGAACAAGACTCAAGACCATTAAAAATATTCTATGGCATTCAATAGTAAACTAAACCAAAAAGGCCAAAAAACCCACTTCGTGTCCTCAAAATGTTGACCCGTGTGTAATAATTGGGAGACAATGGGATTTCCAGCTTCAGGTAAGAAGCTTAAATGTTGTCATACATACTTAGCAAGGCTAAAAAGAAAACACACTAATTCAGACTTTGCTGGACGAAGACTTACATCTAATCTGTTTTCATATCAGAATATTAGGAGAGTCTACTGAAACATAATCTTCAACTAAATCTAAAATTTGACTAGAATTGAAGAGGCCTGAGCAGGCTCAGATCTGCCTGGAACCTGAATAGAAGACTACCAGGAAACCCCAAAACTAGGTTGGGAGTCAAAAACGCATCATGGAAAAGTGAACTACTTCTATGAAAGCTACATGGATTTGTCTATGTACCCATCCAGAACTCAAATTCAATCTGAGTGAATTCAATCTGAGAGAATAATTATCGAATATTAACAGTTTTTGTTTGGTATTTATATTTGTAAGCCACCAAGAGTCTATAACAGATGACTATAAAAAATAACAACACAATATTCTCTATTAGCTACCTTGAATTTCTTTCTTTTCTCCACTTCCTCCTTTAAACAGGCCTCATAGTTTGCAATTTCAGCCTCCACACACTTAAGCAATGCCAGGAGCTCCTGTCAAAACAAAACAGTATCAGTATAAGCAGAATGGCTCACTAATGCTAATGGCACAGCAGTACCTCATAATCAGCTTAAAGCACTAGCAATATCTCAGTATAACTTTATTCTAAGAGTAGATCATCCTCTAATCTATTTTTTTTAAATAAAAAAAGCTTCTACAATCCCAAAGCACCCAACAGGGAACAACCAGAGTCAATAAATAAAGTAACACAATTTGGGAAATTAAAGGAGAAAAAAATCATTTTAAACTACTTTGACGTAAGCATAAATTAAATAGTGCCTAGAAATTCTTGCAGCAAAAATAAACACTTATCAAATGTTCTATTGGCCCTTTTCTCAGTATGCATATCACTAGGATGATATGTCTTGAAGAAAAGGGGGGGGAAATGTCAAGAACAGCATTTTCTCCATTCTTAATTTTTGTTAAAAGAGCTATCACCATAATTCCAGTTCCTTGCTACCCTGCTTTGTCATTCTTATTGTATTGTTTTGTAAAAGATGCCTAGTCAATTACATTCAGAATCTTTTCCGCATAGAGGAAGCATCAGAAGAACATGGGATTAAGAAAGATTAGAGATGCAAGAAGGAAATTTTCCTTCTTGTCTAAAACATTGTTTGACCATGGGATTTGGTTCAAGTGAGTGACACCTGAAGGGATGCTGGTGTTCTGGGAAGGAGGAAGAGTGAGGATTAAAACAGTTGCGGAGGCGGAAGCCTTTCTTAAAAAACATTCCTCTATCCTGGGGGAAGATCCAGGGGGGACGGAGGGGGCCACGGCCCCGCCCACTGGGGGCCAGGGAGGAGAAAAAGAAGATACAATTGCCAAGAGACTTAGATCAAAAAAATAACTTTGCCTTGACTTTTTTTTTGAACAATTTTGCATAATATTTGTATTTGGATTTTTTGTAAAGGACTGACAGTATAGAAATGAGAATTTAGGTATATGTACATGCTTTCACTTTGTAGTGTTATGAAAAATGTTTTTTTTTTATTGTTATCAATGTATTTTGAGGTCCCGGAAGAGCCGACGACTTCGACGTGAATGCTCTCAAAATTTCTTTGTATCCCTTACCCTACCCCATAGAAAAATGTAAAACCAATAAAACTTTTTCAATATAAAAAAAAGAAGAACATGGGATTAGCAGGGGCTGCGCAAGCCGCATCTCTATAGCACTGGCAAAAGCATAGAAACATCTGGACTTCCCTTCTTTCCCTCTGCATGACTCAAGCACTGAATCCACAGGAGAGGCAGCTGTTGTTTAAAAACATCTATGGTAGCTACAATTATGTTTTACAATGACGTGACCAGACTGATAAGTAATCACTTTGTCCCTCTGCCAAAACAGTCCCCTTTCCATGCATTTTCTATGAGGTTCAGATAAGACTCAAGAAAAAGCAGACTCCTGTCAAGTTTAATGCCACATATTTATGAGCAAGATCCAACCATTGCAACCAAATCTAGGCAAATAGCACCTGAAAGTACTTTCGTCCATCACAGAATTGCTTTAGGTCAAAAGTAACTTACTTTAGGAACATACTTTTCCCCAGCAGGGGGATCAGTAGACCGACCAATTCCAGTCTTCTCCTTGCTGTCACGTGGCTCGCTAGAGTCCACTGCTTCTGCTTTTACAATAATCTGAACCTCTTCATTCGATTTGTTAGACGGAGGAGAGGTTTTTGCACCCTCTGGGAAGACAAAAAGAGGAATTATTAAAAACAAGGTTATCTTCTTTTACATTTTGAATACTGTGGAGGAATAAATAATGGTATTTTCTTTCTAAGCCGAACAGCGCATGTTTTTAGCCCAGAAGCCTGTAACAAAAACAACATTTCATTTATAAACCAATGTTATAAAAATAGGTAACTTAGTAGAGAAGGAACTGCCATTCAGAGCACAAACTGAATTTTTCTGTCCGGATTGTTCATAATTGTGTGCCTTCTACATTATCCACAAAAACTCAAGAGGCAAGTTTTCTCCAATGAGTTTATCCATTGAATTCTATATGCATGATTCTATAAATCTTGGAAGCAAAATGAAAAATGGCCCTAACTCGTTATCTTACCAACAGGCGATGCATGATTTAGACCAGAAATGCAAAAAATTTTTGAACCTTGGGCATGTTTGAAATATTGCAAGGTTCCCCTCACACATATGTGCTAGTCGTTCCTGACTCTAGGGGGCGGTGCTCATCTCTGTTTCAAAGCCAAAGAGCCAGTGCTATCCAAAGACATCTCCATGGTCATGTGACCGGCATGACTAAACACCGAATGCACACAGAACGCTGTTACCTTCCCACCAAAGATGGTCCCTATTTTTCTACTTGCATTTTTAACATGCTTTCGCACTGCTAGGTTGACAGAAGCTGGGACAAGTAACGGGAGCTCATTCCATTACACGATGCTAGGGATTCAAACCACCGAACTGCCGACCTTTCTAATCGACAAGCTCAGCTTAGCCACTGAGCCACCATGTCCCTAATATTGCAAACAGGCTATACATTCACAAGATGTCTGTCCAAGAAACTTTCCTCCACATAAATAATGGTTGAAATATAGTTGAGCAATCACTTGCCGGAAATTGAGCAAGTCCTCCAGAATGACATTATCCTAGTCGAGTCCTTTACTAGGCACAAAGACAATGCAACAAATATAATATGATGTTCATCTTACCTACTGTCCTGGTTTTTTGTTACACACCCTTTTGAGTACAAACAGCACAGGCCTTTCATTGCCTTAAGTTCTAATTTTTTTAAAATTATAAATTAGGAGGTACAAAAAAAACCTTGGAATCCAAATTTAAAAGCCCTTCCACATTGTTTCTGTTCCTTCTGCAAATCACCAGAGTCTTCCAAACAGCTCCTTCAACTGCCAGCAAGCAAAGAAGAGGACCCACAGAAGGGTGAGAAAAGAGTGAACTATTGTTTTCTCTTGAACCATACCTGTGACAGTAAGAGGGCAGAAAACTCCCTCCTCTGTGAGGTGCAACAAACCCGTACTGATGATGGGACCCAAATCTCTCACAGCCCGATTGTAGCGTATACAGTCTACACGGAGCAGGCTTTCTTCCTCCCCAAACAGCACCTTGGAGATATGAGAAGTGACAGGACTGGAAGGGCGAGTGGGATTGGCTGATCGGATGGGGGAGCGAAGAGGGGAATTGAAAGCACTCCCGATCTCTGAGGCAGTGTCCGTGCTTTCATTGCTGGGTGTGGGAGATGGTTGAGAGTGGGCAACAACAGCTACTGCTGTGCCTCCACTGCTAGTCTTAATAGACAAGGGAATGGAGAGGTCCTTCTGAGTTTCCTTCAGCTTTTCCGCAAGGACATTGATGGTGTTGGGCTGCAGCATAGACAGCTGGGCATCTCCGCTCCCCATCAGGTGCTCCTGTTTCACCAGGCCCTTCCTCTTGTAACTGTCCAAAGCCAGAGAGAGGGGGAAGCCAAGAAGGTTATATTCAGCAGTAGCAATCAAAATGAGTGGAAAGGTTTACATTACATCCATTATATATCAATCTCAATTTTAAAAGGGCAAAATAAATATATGGCATTAAGATCTTATTGTAGCATTGCAGTATTTCTACACATTACATCTCTGTCATTTCATTTATATGTTTTTGTAATTACCACTTTGTCTTAGTTTGTCTCTGCTTTTTTCTAATATCTGAAGATCAAACATTCCATTATGAAAGCAGTCCACAAATGACGTTCAATATCCCCAATTTGTACATCTATTGCTATTTCTCTTTCCACCCATATATCAAATTCTCACGGAATTTTTTTTTTAATCATGTAATTGTACTTTTTAACATTTTCCAGATTAGACAACGGACAGTTCCTTGCTTCTAACACATATATAGCTCTCCATATCCCACATAAACCTTGCTGCGTCTAGCACCCAGCAGCTCAAAAGCAATTTAGAAATTTTAGAAAAACCAATTAGTCAAATTTAAACACTTATTTTCCTCAATAGCAGGAGCCAAAAATTTTTAGTCTGCTTGGACCAAAGACTGAGAGGAAAACTGGAGCCAAGGGAAGGAAGAGGCGTGGCGATGAATTCCACTCAGTCTCTGGACCAATCAGGATGTGATGATATTCCATTGGTGGCCCCTCCCGCATAACACACCGGAGAACAGCTTTCTTTCTCTTGCAGCCCTATATAGTACAACTATAATATAGCTAGAATACTTTTCAAGAACTGGAAGTGAGGAATTCTCGAATTTGACAAAAATGCAACAGCAGACTGAGTAACTACTGGAGACCATCAGGCCATTACCTGATGGTAGGATTGGTATTACACACTTCCTCATCCTCGTCATCATCATAGTCATCCTCATCATCAGAGTATTGCTGGTGCTGAGGGACTGGGACTCGGTTTCGGCCCACTCCTGCTGCAAGGTCCTCTTCCTCCTGAAATACAGTCATCCAGATGTCTTCAGGTAACGTTAGTATCTAAGAAGATCTCTGGTCCTCCAAAGTCCATCTTTAAAAACAAAAGTACTTGAAGAAATAACTATTTCTCCTGTTCAAATGGTACTTGGGACTCACCAAAATACAAGTCTGAATTAGAGAAGGAAAACAATGGTGCACATTATGAAAATTCCTTCCAGGTATGTATGCAGAGATATCCAAAATAATGTAATCTCTCTTATTTGCTAAGTAGAAAGGGTGTAAAGCAATGGGGCCTTTTGTAAATGTCTATATCTCAATCATCCAACTTTTTGTATGAGAAGTGAAATTAGCAGTCACTTTTGCCATGACTGCCTTTTGCCTCGAGAAGGATTATACACTGAATAGCATATGCAAGGTAGCAGTTATTCCTTCAAGTCCTTTTTCTCCACTGGAAAAGTGTTCAAATATTAAACTGCATCCATGAAAGAAGCAGAAAAGTGAGATGGCTACATTTAATTACGTTTGCAGGGAAACACAAGATGCACTGGTTTGCATGGCATACCAGGAATACTGCTGGTGGGAAGATCCATTTTCTATTTTATTATTAAAAAATATTTTGTGTGTGAGATTTTGAAACAGCCATCAACATTCCAAACCATCATCAACATCTAGTTCTTTTGAATGGCAGAAGAACTGTGAACATGAGGGTCTTTCAAAGGTTATAGATATTTTTAATAAAAGATACGCTGCAAGAGTATACAATGCATAGGCATTGTTAATCAAAAATTCATCAAATAAAACTATAAACTGTTAAATTTTAATGTTAGATGTTTTTAATGCTTTAATATTTTAATTCTTTTATATTGCAGTTTTTATGATGTTGTAAGTCACCCAGAGTCATTTGACAGTGAAGCGGTGAAGCATGTAAATGTAATAAAACAGATAGGTAAGTAGAAATTCAACATACCGTATTTTTCAGAGTATAAGACGCACAGGTGTATAAAATGACCAAGATTTTGAAGAGGCAAATTAAAAGAAAAAAGTATTTGCACTCTGCAGACCTCCCCCCACCTCCCCAGACCTCCTGGGGAGGTGGGGGTGGGGCAAAATTGAGCAAAAAACACCCTGTTTTTTGCTCATTTCAGCCCTCCCCAGCCGCCAGGAGCTCTCTGAAAGCCTCCTAAAGGCTATGCAGGGCCATTTTGGTGAAGGGGACAGGGTTTTGGAAGGCAAAAAATGCTGTATTCAGTGTATAAGACGCACCCAGATTTTCAGCCTCTTTTTGAGGGAAAAAGGTGCATCTTATACTCCAAAAAATACGGTACTACGTGTATTTAACACACTATATAATGCTAGGTTAAAAAAAATGATTCCCAGCTATTTAATGATAAAAACATCCAAGATAAAAAAAGAACAAAAAAACAATCTGCTCTGGAAAGAGCCAGACAAGCTTAATTTATATAGTATGTGGCATATAAAGCAGAAAAGATAACATTTTGTACGAAATCCCACCTGCATAGGTGACTTGGCATAGTTGTGGTTATCCAAGAAAGCCGGCAGCCTTTGCACGATGGGGTTGGGGGCTGATAGGGCCCCATTTATGCTGCTCACATGTGGTTTGCTGCTCAGCTTTGCCTTGCTTGGAGGGCTCTGGGTTGAGACAGGCAAGTCCTGGGCTCTGGAATCCTCAGTACCCTCTGCAAAATGCACATGCATTAACTTTCAAGTGGCACATTTTCAGGCAGTATATCTGGAATACTTCCATCTTCACAGAGAACCCTAAACCATTTTCTAAATCTCCATACCTTCATCCAAAGGAATAAATGTCTCACTTGTCTACAGCTGCCTAACTATTAGAATCCCAATTGCATTAAGTTTAGGCCCACAATGCTTTCTTTGGGAAGTCAAGCTTAGAGTAGATTATACTGACCAAACTGTTCCTTTGGGATGCAAAAACCCTATTCAGGGATCATACCTGGCCATCAACAGAATCTTTATTTCCCTTATTTCCAAAAACCCAAGCTATAGATTGTGAGTTGCTCAAGGATACTTTTAAATCATACCCAGGATGCATATTGCTCAAATAAAACCCTACATTCCTAGTAGCCATGTTTAAATATTCAGTGTTCCATACCTGCCTGGGAGCTCTCTGGAATTAACGGAGTTCTTCCTGCTTCCAGTGGGGTGGAGCTCTTGCTGTTGGCTGACCTGGGCTCCTCAGGAGTCTGGAGCTCTTGAGATTTCTGGGTATGTACCAGTTCCGGTTGAGTCACTCGGATGAGCTTACATAGAAAAAATGAGAATAAAATTCACGAAAGAACAGAAAAATGAAAACAGTCATGCTTCCTATATAACAACACAGCTTCCAATGATACCCTCATTATATATGGGAAAAGAGTCTGAGATTATGATTAAATGCGTATGTTGCCAAATCTTCAGAGACTAAGAGCAACTTACAAAAAACAAAAAAGTAATAAAACATTCACTGTAAAATGCTATTGCTTCACTATCTCACAATACAAAATAATAATGAAGAGAGCAATCCACCAATAAATAGCTTTTATAAAAATTAACTAATGACAAATAACCACTTCCAAAGATCCTTTCATAAACCATCAATGTGTCTGGACAAAAAGTGGCTTTCGTACACTAAAAATTTTGATTCAATATATTATTTCCAAACAGTTCTCACTTCAAAGGCAAGTACAAAATAACCCACCCACCTAGCATAAGCCTCTTCCATTTTCATGCTTGCTCCTAATATCTTGGCTTTCTTCTTGTTGTTAAAATATGTTTCTAGACGATAGGCCATTTATGATGAAAAGCAAGCAAAGCTACTGAGGCACAGTCTAAGAATCATTGAAAAGCAAAAAAAGAAGAGGAGGTGGTGGAGGAGGAGGAAGCTAGAGTAGGTTACCATGGTGAAAAAAGTACAATGGGAAAAAATTTTTTTACAGTATCAACTCAATTAGCAGACACAGCCTGGGAGCTTCTTCCAGTTTCTTCCTTGGAAAGCCATTCTGCACTCAGAACTCTGCTCTGCTTGGTGAGCCTCAACCTTGAGCCAATTGTGTCTCTTTCAAAAGCTAGATGTAATCAAAAAAGATATGTGGCTTTTAATCTTATCTTCTCTTTATCTCCTTCTTACCTGTTGCAAAGCTTCCAGTACAGTTTGCCGGTTCACCTTTAAGATGTGTAGTTTAGATTCATACTTCATTCTCCTGTCGGGCACCACAGCCATCAAGTTAAAGCGGATGTCATGATATGGTTCCCTGTGAGAAATAACAGTGAGTATTAAGCATCTCAACCCTAAGTAATTGTGGCAAAATCTCTTCTTCTGTCACTCTCAAGTCAACCTAACTATCACTGTTTGTAGTATATATAAATCCTGTAATACACTTGATTTTCAATTCTTTGCCAGCAACGCAGAACTTTTCAGAAACCGAAAGAGGACTTTTGTTCAGTAAATACCCAAAACACTTCATCACTTCTCAAGTACTCCTCTCAAAATGTTCACATAAATCTAAAATGCATCGATCTGTTCATTCACCCTGCTGTAGCAAGTCCAATCCTCTCCATGATAACTCTCCTGGCTTTGTCTGTCCATTCCTCATCTTCTGCCCAGGGCCCTGGAAAAAGGAAATCAAAGAAAAGGCAAATAAAAAAATATACATGGCAAATGTTTCTACTAACAGATCAATTTATTAAACTGACTTGCATAGTGCACAGTAGGTTCTTCCTTGTTATCTGGCTACTGATCTGAGATATGCACTGCTTTAAAGACAATTAATAAAAGAAAACCAAATCCTGAAGGAAATTATTTCAATCTTATTATTTAAAATTATAGCCTTTTACCAAAAGGGAGACTTTATTTATTCAAAATATATTTGTAATAAAATATATAAAATACAACTATCTCTGTTCTTACATGATTTTAGCCATAATTCTATTGATGTTAATAGAATTAAACTGTTCAGATATTGCTTTTCTTTTAAACATTACTATCCACCTTATGCTTCTCAGGAGAAAACTGAAATAAATACATTCAAATTACAAAATAAAATATTAATCTGCATTCCAGTCCTATGTTCTCTAATGCTACAGACAAGGTCAAAGTCGACTTTCCACTCTAATGCAAATAAAGCCTAATATATGTTACAGAACATTGCCTAAGAATAGAATAATTACAATTCACTCTCCTCCACTATCTAAACTATTCCTATTTATTTTCCATCTAAAGTATTTATTTTCCCAAATCAGTATGTTCATCAATGGGATATTGCTATATTTCACTGGTAGGCAAAATGTTTCAAAACAAACCACCTTGAATTCAAAATGTCTCATTTTGAATGCAAAATGAGACAATTTTAGCAACTTCAAAAGTATCGCAAGCTCGAAGCAGCCCTGGTATTAAGTACTAAATACTTCTAGCTAAGGATCAAAATAGCCTATTTCAGACTCAAACCAACTGCCTCATACTCTAATTTTGAAATTCAAATGGTTGAAATCTCGGCACAACTTTATTATACTCCCTGTATCAAACTACTTGTAAGCTAAGCCAAGGCAACAAGTTTCCTTACCATGATCAATGGGGTAAACCTTTAGGCCATCCAGTTCAAAGAGCCGCCCTTTAATGGGAACATAGCTGACAAAATGAAAGGCCTCCATGGTCCGTACAGCACTAATTCCATTCTGTTTTTCTGGCAAATGTCGCGGTTCTGGTCTGATTCATAAAGACAAGAAATCTATGTAGATGTCGTTTAGGTCTATATTGCAGCAAACATATATTCTGCCCTCATCCAACTTACCTAGCGTGGCTGTTATGGGCCTTGGCCAGTTCTGGGGCATTGCCAATGGCATAGCCTTTGCTCTGGGAGATTGGAATAAAATAAAATAAAATGATGGTAAACTCTGTAAGATCACATATAGCCTTTTTAGTAGACTTAAACAGATGCTCTCTCACAATTGTTTTGCTCTATTTTACAGACAAGGAACAAAAGCCTTCAAATTCATTTGAGTCATATCATGTGGCCATGAGGACTGCTGTCTCAAGATTTAGTAAGGGTAATTTTAAAACAATTTTGTATACACTTTTATTTTGAGAAACTGAATTCCCTGCAATATCACTTACTCCAATATTATTTGTATTTCTCCAAGCAAGTTAGCAGCCTCATTTCAGAATTCTGAACTTTAATGCACCAAAATCTTCTTTTTCAAGTGCAATACTGACAAAGTGAAGTCTACAAAAAGGATTACATAAAGCCAGGTTTCCCTAATTTGGTGCCCTTTCAATGTGCTGTAAGATCCAGAATTAAAATAAGCAACACACACACACACACACATAGAGAGACAGAGAGACAGAGAGAGAGACAGAGAGAGAGACAGAGAGAGAGAGAGAGAGGGAGAGAGGGAGAGAGAGAGAGAGAGAGAGAGAGAGAGAGAGAGAGAGAGAGAGAGAGAGAGAGAGAGAGAGAGAGAGACTTAACTTCTTCTCCCTTCATACCTCTGGACTAAAACCTTTGGTAAATTCTTTCATTCGGCTCAGGGTTGGTCCCAGATCCACACTGTTACAATTCAGGAGTACACTTAACAGTGCATGTGTAGCACAAGAATTGGGAATCAGCTACAAAGCAAAAGAACATTTAGATAAAATATGAAATTATGCCAAAAACATAAATACATTCTTGCCTTCTTGTGTGTAGACTGGCCTTCTAGTGATGCACTCTAGGCAATGTAATTTTGACATGGCTTAAATAGTCTACACCAGTGGTAGTCAACCTGGCCCCTAACGCCCACTAGTGGGCGTTCCAGCTTTCATGGTGGGTGGTAGGGGTTTTGTCCGATACTGAAGCACTTTCCTTTTTTTTAATTTAATTGACTTTCCTACTTTATAAATCACCATTACTGTGGAACTGGGGGGCGGTTAGAAAATTTTACTACCAGAGATATAAAAGTGCATGGTAGGTATGAAAAGGTTGACTACCCCTGGTCTACACATTCTGATTGCTGCACCTCACAAGGATTTCCTGCCAAGAAGCTGCAGAATGAGAGAAAAAATAAAAAAAACAGTTAATGCTGTATTCTGTAGAGCCACAAAATAATACTTCAAAGTCTCCAAATGAACTATTTATTAATTTATATACCGTGTTTCCCCAAAATAACACAGGGTCTTATTTTCTTTTGACCCCTGAAATAAGCACGGCCTTATTTTCAGGAAGGTCTTATTATTTTTGAGGTGCAGGAGGCGGCGAGCATGGTCACCTCATGGCTGCTGCTATGTTGCAATATTTTCGGGGAGGGCTTATTTTCGGGGGAGGGCTTATGCTAGCTCATGCACTCAAAAGCCCAATTGGACATTATCCAGGGAAGCCTTATTTTCAGGGAAGCAGGGTAGTATTCTATCAAATTTTCTCTGAGTGGCTATGGTAATAAATGTAAAATCAACAAAATGTTAAAAATATTATATATAAAACAGAATGCATATTACGCATTATATGGATAACATCTTTAAATTCAATCTCCCAATTATAAAGTCTTCCCATTTCAGAGATTAGGACACTTAAGAGCATAAAACAAGTCATCTAGCAACACTTTTTTCTTCAGTTCAGTTTACCTGGTGAGCAAAGAACATGTTGTTGACAATGTCATCATCAATCACTGATGTCTCATCTGCCAAAGTAGAAACTTTCCGTCGGGACCGACGTTCTTCAATCCATTTGAAAAGGAAGATAAATCCATACACAGGTCTGAAAAGAACAATTTTGCAATATGTAATCCATCACTTTTGAAGGATAATTCTCTATTCACAAACATATTCAACATTCAATAATTCTCTAGTCAGACATTAGTCTGAGACATTTCTGGGGTAGGCAAACTAATACATTTAGATATCTGAACTGCAACTTTTCTGAGCACAAAGAGTTAGGTGAGGATTTTTAGAAGTATAATATAAAATGTTTTGGTTTGTTTTTCTTTTATTCAATTTAGGCACTACCTAATTCCAGACTGACTCTAGGTGACTGAATATAAAACAAAGACAAAATATGAAATGAAACAGGGGGAAAAAAGAAAAAGATTGTCAATGAATTTGGCCAACATTCAAATAAACAGACATATCCAATAGGGTCTCCAACTACCTTAGCCCAACATCTAGGAGAACAGCTAGGTCTTTTAAGGCTTTCCAAATGCCCTTATGGAGGAGCCACATGGATCTTAGGGGTAACTACATTCCAAAGGGCAGGTGCTGAGAAAGAGAAGGCACGTTTTCCTGGGTCTGATAAATGACATTGTTTAATCAAAGGGATTCCAAACACACAAACCCTGTTGGTTCCTACATCTGGAAAGACATCATAGGGAATAGGCCCTATGCTATGTAGGGTTTTGTAGTCTTGTTTCATAACTAGCAGCTTGGAAGAATTCTGATGAAAATGCAATCAATGCAAAATGGAAAAATGACATTTATCTGACAGAAATGGAACAATTTCCAAAATATTTCAACATCTTCATTATTATTCATACATTTTGGACTGTGTCATTACTTCAGAAGGATACTTTGCTTTTTTCTAGTCAGTATAATAATAGCCAAAATCTTACCCTTGGCATTTGCTCTGTAGATCATAAATTTCTTCAACTTGCACTCCCTTAACACCTATATAAACATAAACCTTGAGTTAGTATACAAAAAAAAAAGGAAGAACTGATTAACATACTGCCATATGATTATACTCACCAAAATCTTCTACTAAGAGTGTGAAGAGCCCTGTAAAGGGGGGGGGGAGGGGGGGAGACCAGAGGAGAGGAGATTATTCGGATATTATTTGGAAAATATTAGTTACAAAATCAATCTACTGCAAACAGCAATGCAAAATCAAGATTATAAATTCTACAGAGCATCTTCATAAAAACCTTTAAGTAAGCCCTGATTCATTTCCCACTGCATAATGAAGGCCAGCTTGATAAATAACTATCTGGGATAAAAACAACTCAAGAAATATTTCAATTACTGACAAAATGCTAGCTTCCCCCACCCACTCACCCCCACCTGGTCCTAAAAAGCAGGTAATGCAAGCCCCACTTTCTTGTGAGGTACCTGGGATGAGGGTTAAAAACCAGCCTTTTAAATGAGAGACTTCAACACATAGCATATTCTCCAAAGTATCTATCCTACTAGAATTTCCAAAACTAGCCAAAGAAGTGTTATTTCAGTGGGCATTTGGCCTGTATAATAGCTTAATTTATTTATAAAATGTATTGGCCACCCGTCTTATCATAAGGAAATGTATGAAGTGTTCTGACACAATAGTTCACTGGTATATTAATTATTTGTATTTATTCTGTTATTGCTCCTTTGTTTTTATCTTTTTGTTATTCCCTCAGAGTCCATAAGGATTGGGCTGGGCTATAATTATTGTTAAACAAATACTGAATTTCTTTTGTGAGCTGCTATATAGTGGAGCAGCAAACATCTTGTATCACGACAAATGCAACTCCTGTATCACCTAAGTCAGACTACATTAATAAACTTAACACAACCACTTGGCTGCCTTCAGGTTATGTCAGGTGATGTGATGAGTCTTGTTCTCAAAAACAGCCTAAACATGCAGAGAAAAGGACAAAGGATGATGTATACTCTAGAGCAGTGATGGCTAACCTTTTTGGGCTTGCGTGCCAAAAGCGGGGGGAGTGCAGGGGGGGGGCATGCGTGGGCGTGCCACATCCATAATGTTATGTGCGCAACCCCCTGCTTTTGGTGTGCTTTTTTCGTGCTCCCCAGGCTCCAGAGGCTTTCTAGGAGCCTGGGAAGGGTGAAAACAGCCTCCCCACCCCACCTCCAGAGGCTTCAGGTGCTTCCCTGAAGTCTCCAGAGGGCGACAAACGGCCTCAAAAGAAGGCCTAAATCAGATGGCCAGCGCACACATGCACACTGGGGCTGACAGGGCATTGCTTCACATGCCCTAAGAAATGGTTCCGTGTGCCACCTGTGGCACCCGTGTCATAGGTTCACCATCATGGCTCTAGAGTCAAGAAAATAGTAGCAGTTTCCCATGTAATTGATGCTCTCCCTCATTGCCAGCATGTATGATGGGATGGGAGCTTGATTAGAATATGTATAAGGAATCTTATCAGATCAAATATATGTACATATTTTCCAAACCTTAAGCTTTATAATTATACTATGTATAGCACTTTGCAGAGAAGCGAACAGGGACATTTTCAAAGTGAATGGAAATCAGTCATTTCTAAGAAAATTATATTGATTAGTGCTTTTTAAATTTTATAGCATGCCATTATGATTATCTGAACCACTGCTTTGGCAATTTCACTAGTTCCTGGCTTCTTTATAACTTAATTCTCATGTATACAGATAGTCCTTGACTTATGACAATCATCCCCAAAATTTATGCTGCTAAGTGACAATTGTCTCATTGTATGACCTTTCTTGCCCCAGTAGTTAAGTGAATCAATACAGATGTTAATTTAGTAATGTGGTTGTTAAACGAATCTGAGTTCTGCATTGACTTTGCTTATCCCAAGGTTACAAAACGTGATCACATGACCATGGATACTACAACCGTCATAAATACATGCCAGTTGCCAAGTGTTCAAATTCTGATCACATGACCATAGAGATGCTGCAATGGTTGTGGGAAAACTAGTCACAAGTCACTTTTCAGTGCCTCTGTAACTTTGAACAGTCACTAACAAAATGTTCTAAATCGGGGAGTAACTGTAATTTTTGATCTTCAAACATATTCACAATTTAGAATAAGTACTACCAAATCCCTTAATTCTAGAAAGTGAAATATAGTTGTGACCTAGGAGTTATTGTTTTAGGAGGGCCCAGCTGGCACCAAAGTATTACCAAAGCAAAATAATTTCAATTTAATTTTTAAAAATATTTAATGTCATGTCTTTTGTGAAGTAATGATTCAGATACACAACATCATGGTCAAATCTGATGTAGAAAAGGAGGATGACCAGAGGCATAGGAGCTGTCTATTCCTATATTGTTAATATTGGATCAGCTCGAGAAGGGGGGGGGGCAGGGGAGGAATCTGCCACATAATCCTCAGCTTACTTTCTGAGCCAATTCAGCATAGGTCAGGAATAAAGTCACTCAACTGTACCATATCTAAATTAGTATCCAAATCTGCCTAGTTCAGATGATGGGCCTTATATGACTCTTACATTGAAAAGAAAGTAAGATGCTTGTGTAAGACAATGGAGAAATGTAATAAACATTTAAATTGCATAAGTATGCAATTACATACTTATGTTATGGTATCATTATTGTCTTTAACAATAACATAGAGTTGTTTCTATGTAGAGTGTTTATTTCCAACAGTCTTGACTAACGATCCCGACCACCATTTTCAAATAAAAACATCTGTGCACTTTCTAAAAATTACTTTGAAAATATTATTTACCTTTAAATGCATTTAATAAATTATTTTCACTATTGAATAGTACGCCTCTGGTTATCTTATCACATCTATATTAGGATAAAACAGACAGGTGGGCCTAAACCAAGACGCTCACAGGAGATAATGTACTTGTGTCAAACAGGTACACCTTTCAAACACACAATGCAGCCCACTTAATTGTGATCCACAATTCCTTTGGAAGGGGGACAAACATCAAATGAATGGCTGGATTCAATCGTCTGTCTGAATTACAGGCATATCATATAGAATAGAATAGAATAGAATTTTTTATTGGCCAAGTGTGATTGGACACCCAAGGTCTTTGGAGCCTATACTCTCAGTGTACATAAAAGAAAAGATACGTTTGTCATGAATCATAAGGTACAACACTTAATGATAGCCATAGTGTGCAAATAAGCAATCCAATCATACTAGGAAACAATCAATATAAATCGTAAAGATACAAGCAACAAAGTTACAGTTCTTCTACAGTTACAAAGTTAAGTGGGAGGACATGGGTGCTAGGAATGATGAGAAGACTAATAGTAATAATAATACAGCCTTAGTGAATAGTTTGACAGTATTGAGGGAATTATTTGTTTAGCAGTGTGATGGCGTTTGGGGGGAAAAAACTTCTTGTGTCTAGTTGTCTTGGTGTGCAGTGCTCTATAGCCTCATTTTATGTCCAGGATGTGAGGATCTGTAAATATTTTCACGTATTTCCTCTTTTTGACTCCTGCAGTGGAGAGGTCCTATGTATACTGTTATATCCTATATATGTATGTATATATGTTATATGTATATCCTATACATGCTGTCATCGCCTGGGGAAGAAGCAAGCCTGCCCACCTTAGTCCATTGCACAACACCAAGAGGAGGAACCACAATTTCCAAACAATAACAACAGGACTCCCTCTCCCTCCCTCCTCCCCACCCTCCCCAAATCGTAGGCAAACCTCCTCGTAACTTCGCAGGGAGACCGCCACCCACTCGGGAGCAGGTCGGAGGTCCCCGTTTCCCCCGTTAGCCCAGCGACTCCCAGTGGGATCGCTGGGCCCGGAAGGCGGTAACGGCGCTGCTTGCACGCACAGCCACACCCTTTCGGTCGGTGCCCCGCCGCAACGCCCCCCCCGCCCCTCCCCCGGGAAGCCAGAGGGAAGCACCTCCGCCGCCCCTCCTCCGGAGACCAGCCCCTCCTCCTCCTCCTCGCCTCCCCCCCCCCTCCCGAGCTCGCAGGGGCGCCTTCACTCACCGGGGTCGCTCTCCAGCTCCAGCCAGCCCTTATTCATCTTCCCCTTAGTCAGGCCTCAGCGCCATGACGGGTCCCGGGCGCCCGGGGGAGGAACCATACCTCCGGGTTTCCCCGGGAACATCCGGTCCGCGCTTACAGTCCGGCCTCCCTGGTCAGCCGGGAAGGAGGAGTGACCCGAAACAGCCAGGACGGCAGGGAGAGGGGGGGGGCGGCTTAAGGAGACCAGGAGGTGGAGGAGGAGCAATGGCAGGAGGGCGGAGACATCGGGCTGCGCGCGCAGCAACGCGAGGTCCAAAGGGCGGCGCTTTCTCCCCGCAGTCGTCTCTCGAAGAAAACTTTCGCTAGCGCTGCCTCCGGATTGGTGCGGAAAAGGAAAGAGGGGCGGGATCAAGCGCATTGTAAACGCTGGAGTGGGCGCGCGGCTGCTGAGGACGACCGCTTGCATTTAATAGGTTTCTGTTGGGGTGACGTTTTGTTCGTTACAGCCTGAACTGTGTTTTTATACGGCAGACGGATTCTTAAAATAGTTTTTGAAGGCCAGGGAAGATTTTGTGGTATGAAAGCGGGTCGAAGCGGGTTTCTGTTGTTAAAATGAGGCTTGCTTGTATCACCGTACCTGGTTTGGCTCGCATAGAGACCCACGGTTTCAAAGTGCAACTATACTGATTTACTCCGGTGATACTTAATTTCATTCATAGCGCAAACTGTAATTAACTGACAGTAGGCGCGCCATGTTGCGTACAACTTTTTAGAGGAGAGTTTGAAATTTTTCTTTCTTTAATGGTAATGCAACTCGCAGAGACTTTTGATTTCATGCTACAAGCCAAGTTGAGCCAGCTCAGACGTTGGGTTAATATAAACAAATGCCGTTTCAAGTAACACAGACTGGTTAGAACAAACAAGATGCAAGTTTATACATAGTTCTCTAATACAAATAGTTGTTTGCATCTCTCTACATATCTTTTTGCATGCCTGTGTGTGTATGTAATACATTTATTTACGTTTACGTTTATTTAAATTTATATATCGCCCTATCTCCCTTGCAGGACTCAGGGCGGTGAACAGGCAATTATAAAACATAAAACATCAGGTACAATAAATATAATAAAAACAGATTAAACAAAAACCTGCTCTAAAAAGTCCCTAATAAAACCCAATTGATAAAACAAATTTAAAAGCTACGCCAGGCCGGCCGCACGAAATAGATGAGTTTTAAGGGCCCGGCGGCTATCATGCTTTTTTACACTTTCTGTACTAGTGTAAATGAGTCCCATATTTCCATTTATAGATACATATACATACACATATACAAGTTGTACAATAGGCAAACCACTGATAGGTAGCAAATGTACTCAGGTCTTCAGTCCAGAATTTAATACTTGACAATAGGTATGCTTGATTTTATTTATTCATTCATGTATTTCCTGCGTTTATTAAATTTACAGATAACTCAAGGCACGCACGTCTTCCTGCTTATATTTTCCCCATAACAACAATCCTGTAAAGTGGCCTGCCTTTAATGGCTAACATGGGACTAGAGCTTCAGATTCTGAAAACCAAATCCTTCTTCATTAATTGGTAATTGCATTTTCTGAAAAGATATCTCAGAATTGAAGAAGCCCATTAAAAAGCCCATTTAAAAAATTAAAAAATATTTCTGAAAACATTTTCCAGATATTTGATATATTTCAGAACACAAATTAATATTCATTTTGAGAACAAATATCTTTTCTCAAAGGGTGGGATTTAATGGCACCCATCTACAGGTAGTCAACCTACAACCAATTTTGAGCCCAAAATTTCCACTGCTAAGCAAGACAGTTGTTAAATGAGTCCCATGGTTGTGGGAAAACTAGTCACAGGTCACTTTTTCAGTGCCGCTGTAACTTTGAACAGTCACTAAACAAACTGTTCTAAATTGAAACTTCAAAAATGCAAAAAGCTCAAAACTAAGAATTAAAAAGATTATGTGACAAGCAGGTGTTAATAAGAACAATATCAATATTTCAGCAGTTTTCTGAGTTCCGGCCTGATGGCACCACTGAATCTTGAGTGACTTGACTGGCTGGAGAGTTGAGTATTGATTGGTCATTGCTGGACAGTGGGTGATATTAAGACAAAGGGCTGGGTGGAATGGCTCTCCAGCTAGTATATGAAACAGCGTTAGAACTATAGCCATTTCATTGGATTTGTGCACAAACACACACAAACGGAACCTGAGTCATCTATCTGGTTCCGCCCCAGGCGCCTGATGGACCCTGATGGGTTCCAGGCGGCGCTTGGGCCACTTCCTGTACCCCTGACCCGCGCCCCGATGGAGGACCTCGTGGCCGCATGGAATACTGCGACCACGGGAGCCTTGGATCGGGTCGCGCCCTTGCGGCCTCTTTTGCGGCGGCGAGCTACCCTGGCTCCTTGGTTTACCGAGGAGCTAAGGGTGATGAAACGCCACAAGAGATGCCTAGAGAGAAGATGGAGGTCTACTCGATTTGAATCTGACCGGACACAGGTAAGAGCCCATTTACGGACTTACATTGTGGCGCTGAGAGTGGCCAAACGTCATCATTGTGCCACTCTCATAGCATCCGCAGAAAACCGCCCTGCCGCCCTGTTTAGGGTGACCCGCTCCCTCCTTCAACAGAGGGTGCGGGAAGCCCCGCTACAGGGTAGAGCAGAGGAATTTGTGATTTTTCTGCAGGAGAAAATCGCTCAGATACAGAACGAGCTAGCCCCCATTGATGGCCCAGTGGGATGCCACGAGACAGATCTTGTTTGGGAGGAGTTTGACTCCGTTACTTCCGAGGATATGGACAGGTTACGTGGGCGACTGCGAGCCACCACATGTTTATTGGACCCGTGTCCCTCCTGGCTTGTACTGGCATCCTGGGAGGTGACACGAGGCTGGCTCCAAGAGGTTGTCAATGCTTCCTTAAGTGAGGGTTCCTTGCCTGCTTCCCTAAAAGAGGCTATGGTGAGGCCCCTCCTTAAGAACCTGTCAGTCTCGCTATTTCTGGCTTCGCTGCCATGGAAACGGGGAGGGTGGGGGGTTTGGGGTGAATGTGTTCTGCTGGTGGACAATGTTGATGTTTCGTGTTATCTCCTGCTAACGGACCTGCATTCCAGGATGGTGAAGACCTGCCCACCTGATGTTGGAGATGGCTGCATATTGGACAATGCACAGGGGGGGTTTGGGGATTGGGATGGGCTTAAGCTTAATACTTTCTGTTCGCGCCTAAACTATTCATTCTCAGCTTTACTTGGTCTGTACGCTCTCGTAACTTAGTAAAAGTAGTCTTAACATTTCAAAATAATGTCTAAGTGTGATCTTTCCTGAGTCAACGAAGAAACAGGCCTGACATTAAGCTGAGAATGAGGTAAGAGCTTCCAAATTTTTATGGTCCGTCCAGACCTCGAAAGGATGTGGGGCACCCTCAAGAAAATGTCGCCAAGTCATTAACCCCCGCCGACTTGCAAAACTGCCTCCTTTGGGTGTGAAATACAACGGAAGTGCCGACAAACTGGCGTTTTTTCTAATTCACGTTGATAATTACATGCAGCTGATTTGGACGATGAAATCAAAATCAGAATTGTATCTATGACCCTAGAAGATCAAGCTTCTAATTGGCTAGTTTCATTACATAATTGTCGTTCACCGGCACTACACGATTTCGATCGTTTCATGAATGCTCTTAGAAGGCGTTTTGAAGACCCCCGTGTTGAGAGGAAAGCAAAAATGAAACTAAAAAGTTTGCAGCAGGGGGACATGTCTATTCAGGCTTACACGCAAATTTTCCAGGAGCTATCAGTGTTTATGGTTGGTTATAGTGAACAAGCCCTAATGGACATTTATATTGAAGGGCTGAATAAAGATATTTATCAAACATGTGTGAACAGATTTCGCCCCGAAACTTTGAATGACTGGATAGATCTAGCTTCGGATGTCGAGTTGGATCATGCCCACTTGCAGGATCCGGTCCGCTTGGAGAAAAAAGCACAGGAAGATAGCCCCAAATCTCACCCCCCTGCGAGGGAGAAACGCATGCAAAAGGGGGAGGGAAGAACAACCCAGCCTCGTTCAGGCAGCTGTTATCGCTGTGGGAAGGAGGGGCACTGGGCAGACAAATGCCGATCAAAACCACCTCCACGCCCATTTTCTTCCTTGGACCGGAAACAACCTAGAACGCCAACTGTGCGCGCCAAACCGGCTATGAGTGGGGTGGAGCCCACCAACCTCTCTGCTGACCAGCCAGCTGCTGGCCCTGACGATTGGGAGGCGTCTTCAGACTCTTCTGACGACAATCTGGTGAGTCATCGCTCCGGGCCCCTTTATATTAATTTAAAGCTTTTAGCACCATCTACTGGTCGTACATGCGATGTGCAGGCTCTCATTGATTCTGGGTGTTCAAAATGCCTCATAAGCCAAGACATCGTGTCTTCGATGGGGTTTCACCTTAAGACCCTGAAAACTCCCATAGCCTTTTGCCAAATGGATGGTTCTGTAGCTGGGGGAACCCCAGCATCTTTTATCACCGAACCAATTCATGTTTCTATAGGCACAGGCCATACTGAGACCATCAACTTTATTGTAACTGCCATTGCCGATAATGCTGTAATTTTGGGGGTCAATTGGCTTCGAAAATGGAATCCTCTGATAAACTGGAAGGAAGGTTGGGTGCGCATTCCTTTATCCCTCCCGGGAGATACCTCTCTTCCATCAGAAACTGATCAACCCCCGCGCCATCAGCCACCCCCCCATATTGAATCTGCTGCGCATTTATTGGATTTCCCAACACCCGAGGTCATACCTGGTGAAGAGAAAATTCCCAAAGAATATTGGGACCTAAAGGATGCTTTCAGTGAAAGATCTTGTGATTCCCTTCCTCCTCATAGGGCTACTGACTGTTCAATTGATTTTCTTCCTGGGGTTCAATTACCCAAACCTCGTATGTATTCTATGACCCCACGGGAGATGGAGGAATTACGTAAATTCATCGATAAAAACCTTCAAAGGGGTTTCATTGAACCAGCTAGGCCCCGTGTAGCTGCACCAGTTATGTTTAGAGAAAAGAAAGATGGCACTCTAAGATTAATACAGGACTATTCATATCTCAACACCATTTGTGAACACAATATTTACCCCCTTCCGCTCATGAAGGACATGCTTGCTCACCTGGCTACCGGTAGGATTTTTACGAAGCTGGACTTACGTGAAGCATATTACAGGGTCAGGATCAAAGAGGGGGACGAATGGAAGACAGCTTTTAACTGTCCACTCGGATGTTTCCAGTTCAAAGTCCTCCCTTTCGGTCTTCAAGGTGCCCCTTCAGTGTTTATGCAACTGATCAATGAGGTTCTCCACGAGCACCTTTACAAGGGAGTAATTGTTTACATTGATGACATCGTCGTCTACTCGCAAACCCATGACGAGCACGTTAAACTGGTGCGCTCCGTATTAAATAAGTTGCGTTCCGCTGAACTTTATGCCAAACTCTCTAAGTGTGAATTTCACCAGGAAAGAATTGACTATTTGGGTTACCGTATCTCCTCTGAGGGAGTTGAAATGGATCCTGCTAAAGTCAAGGCAGTGACGGAGTGGGCCCCTCCCCGTACCCGTAAACAATTGCAAAGTTTTTTAGGATTTGCGAATTTTTACCGCCAATTTATTCCGTCATTCGCTGATATTGCCTTGCCCATTACAAACCTTCTGAAAACAAAAGGCGAAGGCAAATCTCGTCCTGGAACCCCTCTCAAATGGACGATGGAATGTCAGGCCGCTTTCGAAAAGCTTAAACGATTGTTTGCGGCTGAACCTGTTCTTAAACACCCAGATGTGAATTCCCCATTTGTGATTCAGGCGGATGCTAGTGATGTCGCGGTAGGCGCAGTCCTGTTACAACTCAATCAACATGGCCAATTACAACCCTGTGCTTACACATCTCGGAAACTCACTGCGTCCGAACGCGGTTGGGCGATTTGGGAAAAGGAGGCTTTTGCTGTTCGGTGGGCTCTCATGACTTGGCGACATTTTCTTGAGGGTGCCCCACATCCTTTCGAGGTCTGGACGGACCATAAAAATTTGGAAGCTCTTACCTCTTCTCGGAAATTGTCCCCAAGGCAACTTCGTTGGTCTCATTATTTCCATCGTTTCAATTTCCACCTCAAATACATTCCTGGGGGGAAAAATTTTATGGCTGATGCACTTTCCAGATTGCCTCAATATGATGTATCTAAGCTCACCATTGTACAACCGATAATGCCACTCACTTTACCTGCTACTCCAGTATCTAATGTAGCCCAATCTACTGTCCAGACTACTCCACCTGCTGACCTAATTGCTCGTATTAAGGATGAATTACTTACTGATGATTGGTATTCGGCTCATTCTGGTGATTGTACTACCAGAGACGATCTTCCCTGGATTGGTTCTAAAATATATGTTCCTGCTACATTACGTCCTTTTGTCTTGCAACGAGCACACGACTCACGTTTAGCTGGTCATTTCGGCTTCGTTAAAACTATTCATCTTGTCAAGAGACAATTCTGGTGGCCATCAATGAAGAAGGATGTTGAATCGTATATTGCCAGTTGCCCTGTATGTGCGGCCTCAAAACGTGCGCCGGGTAAGCCACAGGGTCTTCTCCAGTCTGTGGCTACCCCGGAAAGGCCTTGGAAGGAAATTTCAATGGACTTTATAGTTGATCTTCCACCCAGTCAGGGTTATACCGTTATCTGGGTAGTTACCGATCTGTTTTCTAAACAAGTTCATTTTGTCCCCTGTACTAAGATTCCTTCTTCCAAATCTCTGGCTAGACTTTTCGTTTCCCATATCTATCGTTTTCATGGGGTCCCGCAACGCATCATCTCCGATAGAGGAACCCAATTTACTTCCCATTTTTGGAAGGAGTTTCTGAGACTAATTGGCTCCGCCCAAAGCTTAAGCTCCGCCTACCACCCTCAGACGAATGGATCTTGTGAGAGGGTTAATTCCGTCCTCGAACAGTACTTACGCTGTTTTATTAATTTCCAGCAAGATGATTGGGCTGATCTTCTCATACACGCCGAAGTTGCGTATAATAACTCTGTTCACTCCAGTACGAATATGACCCCCTTTAAAATCATCTACGGACAGGACTTTGTACCCATACCCGAACTGCCTCACGTCTCGGTGACAGTTCCCTCTCTGTCTGAATGGTCCTCTCGATTATCTTCTGTTTGGCCGCTTCTCCGGAAAACTTTAAACGATGCCCATGACTCGCACAAATTGTACGCTGATAAGAAACGGGCAGTACCTCCCTCCTACAAAGTTGGTGATCAGGTTTATGTATCTACCAAAAATTTGGATAGCCCCCAAAAATGCAAGAAGCTGGGTCCCAAATTTATTGGGCCTTTCACGATCACCAAAATTATCAGCTCTGTGTCGGTCCGTTTGGATCTCCCCAAGACCTATCGGCGGCTGTACCCTGTATTCCATGTTCACTTACTGAAACCTGCTCGTACCTCTCATCTCCGCAAAAGATTGCCTGATGCTCCTACGCCTACCTTGGTGGATGGTCATCATCATTACGAAGTGCGGGACATTTTGGACTCCAGGATTCGCAGAAATAAAACTCAGTTCCTAGTCATGTGGAAAGATTTCCCCCCTTCTCACAACGAATGGGTGGATAGGGAGCATCTCAAAGCTCCTAAACTGGTACGCCAGTTTTATGCCAAGTATCCACACAAACCTTGACTCTTTTTCTTTCTCCTCTCCGTTGTTTTGTCTCTCCCTTCTTCTCTTTCAGGTGTAGCCCCTCGTCTGCCTATTGCTGCCCTAGATTTCCCGCTGTTCCTGGAGGAGGTCCGGATGTCAGTCTCGCTATTTCTGGCTTCGCTGCCATGGAAACGGGGAGGGTGGGGGGTTTGGGGTGAATGTGTTCTGCTGGTGGACAATGTTGATGTTTCGTGTTATCTCCTGCTAACGGACCTGCATTCCAGGATGGTGAAGACCTGCCCACCTGATGTTGGAGATGGCTGCATATTGGACAATGCACAGGGGGGGTTTGGGGATTGGGATGGGCTTAAGCTTAATACTTTCTGTTCGCGCCTAAACTATTCATTCTCAGCTTTACTTGGTCTGTACGCTCTCGTAACTTAGTAAAAGTAGTCTTAACATTTCAAAATAATGTCTAAGTGTGATCTTTCCTGAGTCAACGAAGAAACAGGCCTGACAGAACCCCTCTTTGGATCCAGCTTTATTAACCAACTATCGTCCAGTCTCCAACCTTCCCTTTTTGGCGAAGGTTGTTGAGAGTGTGGTGGCACAACAGTTTCCCCGTCACCTGGAGGAAGTTGATTATCTAGACCCGCGCCAGTCCGGCTTTCGCCCCGGGCATAGCACCGAGACGGCATTGGTCACGTTGGTTAATGATCTCTGGAGGGCCAGAGATCGGGGGTTGTTCCTCCATCCTGGTCCTATTAGACCTCTCGGCGGCTTTTGATACCATCGACCATGGTATCCTATTGCATCGGCTGGGGGGGTTGGGGGTGGGAGGCACCGTGTTACGGTGGTTCTCCTCCTACCTCTCTGGCCGATCGCAATTTGTGTTGACAGGAGAGCAGAGGTCGACCTCGAGACCCCTCACATGTGGGGTGCCTCGGGTCGGTCCTCTCGCCTCTCCTGTTTAACACATATATGAAGCCGCTGGGTGAGATCATCCGTGGTTTTGGGGTAGAGTACCATCTCTACGCTGATGACACTCAGCTGTATATATCTACCCCAAACCACCCCAACGATGCCGTAGCTGTGATGTGCCAGTGCCTGGAAGCCGTACGGGTCTGGATGGGAAGAAACGGACTCAAGCTCAACCCGACCAAGACCGAGTGGCTGTGGTTTCCGGCTGCCCGATTCAACCAGCTGATTCCATCGCTGGCCATTGGGGGCGAACATCTTGCCCCAGTGGATGGGGCACGCAACTTGGGTGTCCTCCTGGATGCCCGGCTGTCCATGGAAGATCAAGTGACAGCCGTGGCCAGGAGGGCGTTCTACCAGGTTCGCCTGGTTCACCAGTTGCGCCCCCTATTGGATCGGTACGCCCTTCGCACAGTCACTCATGCTCTCGTGACATCCCGACTGGACTATTGTAACTCTCTCTACATGGGGCTCCCCTTGAGGTGCACTCGGAGACTTCAGCTAGTCCAGAATGCAGCCGCGCGAGCAATTATGGGAACCTTAAGGTTTACCCATGTAACACCGCTCTTGCGCGAGCTGCACTGGCTGCCTGTCGTCTTCCGGGTGCGCTTCAAGGTTTTAGTTATCATCTTCAAAGCGCTCCATGGCTCGGGACCTAGCTATTTGCAGGATCGGATCCTGCCTCATACATCCACACGGCCAATTCGCTCCCACAGAGAGGGACTTCTCCAGGTGCCGTCCACTAGACTTTGTCAGCGGGCGACGCCCAGGGGAAGGGCTCTCTCTGTGGCGGGCCCAGCCCTCTGGAACGACCTTCCCCCCGACATTAGAACAACTACGGACCTCCGCTCCTTCCGTCTAAAATTAAAAACATATTTGTTCTGCTTGGCCGGCCTAGGGTAGTCTCTCGTCTATGGGATTGTTAATAATTTTAGATAGGGATTTTAGTATTTTAATTGGTAATTTTTAGCGCAGGGATATATTTAATTTGTTTTTATTATGTGTATGTGTATTTATTGTTTTATTTGCCCTGTGCACCGCTCCGAGTCCCTTTGGGGAGAGGGAGCGGTCAACAAATTAAATTATTGATTGATTATTGAAACTTTCCCCACTCTTTATCAACTTCTGGACAAGACCTTCAAAAAGCAGAGTTTGAAGGCAAGCAAACAATATTTTGCTCTAATTTATGACCAACATTCCTATCATGCTGCTGAATTTCTTTTAAAGAGGAAGAAGAAGAAGGTAGCAATCACACTCTTTCCCTGTGGGAGCATATGGGGCTGGCAGATGTTCTTTGGAAGAACATTTTCAACAGATGAAGGAAGAGTGTACAACAAAAACATAATGATCATTCTCACACAAGCTGTCTGGATCTGTGGATTTTGGTGCACTATTTCTTGTGCTTTTGAGCAGGGCAGAATAACATTTTGCTAATGTAGTTAGTAGCGGGGTTTTTAGCTGGATGGTGGCTGCACAGGAAAGTGGTATCCATACATGGCTCTGATGCAGTAAGAGAAACCTGTCTCTTTGAACCAACTCACAATGCATAAGAGGAAGATGTAAGCAGGTTTGATAAGAATCCAAAGCTATGAAGGTTGAGGAGAAGCTGAATATGAACCCAAGCGTAATTAAGACAGCTGACATGGCACTCTAACATCAATATTCAGGACAAAAACAGAGAATATCTGTAGCCGTATCTCAGGCCCTCTCAGTTATGCAGTTACATAATGCCATGCTCTGTTCTTTACAGACCCTACATCCTTATGCTTCCAGTTCTGAAGAGCATCTATTGAAGGCTCACTTGTTTGGATATTATAAGTGATCCAGCAGTGTTCCTTTAACACCTGGGTGGTGGAGGCAAGTCAAACATGGTGGCTTTCTGGCCACAGAATAAGCAAGACATTTACTTTGATACCATACTTTGATACCATCGACCATGGTATCTTATTGCACTGATTGGGGGTGTTGGGGCTGAGAGGCACCGTTCTGCGGTGGTTCTCGTCCTACCTCTCTGGTCGGTCGCAATGGGTGTTGGCAGGAGGGCAGAGGTCGGCCCCGAGGCCCCTCACATGGGGGTTCCTCAGGGGTCAGTCCTCTCGCCACTTCTGTTCAACACCTATATGAAGCCGCTGGGCGAGATCATCCGTGGTTTTGGGGTGGAATACCATCTGTACGCTGACGACACTCAGTTGTACATATCCACCCCAAACCACCCCAACGATGCCGTCGAGGTGCTGTCCCGGTGTCTGGAGGCCATACGGGTTTGGATGGGTAGTAACAAACTCAAGCTCAACCCATCCAAGACCGAGTGGCTGTGGTTTCCAGCACCCCGGTTCAGCCAGGTAAGTCCAACACTGGCCATTGGGGGCGAACAACTGGCCCCCGTGGAGAGGGCGCGCAACTTGGGTGTCCTCCTGGATTCCCGGGTGTCCATGGAGGACCATGTGACGGCCATGGCCAGGAGGGCGTTTTATCAGGTACGCCTGATACGCCAGTTGCGCCCCTTACTGGACCGGGTGGCCCTTCGCACAGTCACTCAAGTACTCGTGACATCCCGGCTGGACTACTGTAACGCTCTCTACATGGGGCTCCCCTTGAGGTGCACTCGAAGGCTACAGTTAGTCCAGAATGCGGCCGCGCGGGTGATTATGGGTGCCTCAAGGCAAGCCCACATAACACCTCTCCTGCGCGAGCTGCACTGGCTACCTGTGGCCTTTCGGGTGCGCTTCAAGGTGTTGACCATCTTCAAAGCGCTCCATGGTTCGGGGCCTAGCTATATACGAGACCGCCTCCTGCCCCATACATCCCTTCGTCCGATCCGCTCCCACAGAGAGGGTCTTCTCTGGGTACCGTCGGCCGGGCAATGCCGGTTGGCGACGCCCAGGGGAAGGGCCTTCTCTGTGGCGGGCCCAGCCCTCTGGAACGACCTACCCCCCGACCTACGCACCACCTCGGACCTCCGCCTCTTCCGCCAGCGTCTCAAGACGTATTTATTCCAACAAGCCAGCCTAGCATAACCCCCCATTTCTGACTTTTATCTGTATAAATTTTAATTCTCAGGGTTTTAAAAGGGTTTTTTAGCACGGGATTTAATTTAATAGTTTTTTAATAATGTATTTTGTAATTTTGTATGGTTTTTAATATTGCCTGTGCGCCGCCCTGGGTCCTTACAAGGAGAAGGGTGGGGTATAAATTTGAAAAATAAATAAAAATAAAATAAATACTTTATAATGATCATCGAAGCATGTTTTTATAAAATAATAACAAAAGTGGAAAGATGTAGTTGTAACATACATTAAGAACTATGTCCTCAAGCATTAACTGTATCTTTGCTGGCAGGAAGCATAGCTATCCATGACGCTGCTATTATTTTCCATTCTAGCCAGCAAGTTGGAGAGAAAGAAACTTGTCTCTGATGCTGTCATCCTGTAGGAGACCGAACTATTTGGGAACGATCAAGAGTTCACCGTCATGCCAATATTGTGGAAGAGTTGTGAGGGGGATGCATAAAACTGGCATGAAAACAAGAGAAGCGAGAAAATAAAGGTCAGAAATGCTGTGGGAAGGGTCAAGTTGGTCTTTTCATTCATGGATGACTCTTTTGGTGTCCAAACATCCATAAATATATATATTTACATGAGCCAACTGGATATAATGGATGAATCAAGATGGCGGCATGCATAGGCGCAGCGGCTTTGAGCTCCTGGTGTCACAGTAGAGTTAGGCAAAAACTAGTCTATACCCGCAGGGAGTTATTAAGTTATTATTAAGTTATTATTAAAGATTGGATCTTCTAGTCGACTCAATATTACCAGCGACTTCCAGCAGTCTCATAATATACCGAGTGACATAGTAAGACTGCCAGGCTCTCCATGGATCGTTGTTTGGCCTAGGAGGCAGCGAAGAGAGCCGAAGCAGAAGCGGGGATGCAGAGCAGGTTTGCTAGTTCGATTACGGAAGCAGCCTCACAGACCAGCATTACCAAGCATTTCCTAACCAACTCTAGATTCTTTGTCCACAAAACTGATGAACTAGAGCTATGGATGGCAGCGAATAAGCTCAATCGTGACTGCTGTGTGATGATCATCACAGAGACCTGGCTTCATCCACTTGTACCGGATGCATCTGTGGAGCTAACTAACCGCACCACACACCGCTTTGACAGAAACAACAACTCTGGTAAAAGCAAAGGTGGAGGACTGTGTATTTACACACATAATAACTGTTGTACTAACAGTAGAGTTGCTTATACATACTGTTCTGCAGACGTGGAATTCTCAACTCATTTGTAGGCCATTTTATTTACCTAGAGAGATTTCTGTTATAGTTATCACTGCTGTCTATATTCCACCTGATGCAAATGTTAGCACAACGCTCAAACCAATTTCATTGTAATTTTATTACAATGACAATAAAGATGATGATGATGATGATGATGATGATGATGATGATGATGATGATGATTATTATTATTATTATTATTATTATTATTATTATTATTATTATTATTATTATTATTATTATGTAGGACCTACTAGTTTTCTCTTTAGAAACCTCTTAAAAACCGTAGCATCACATCACATGGGTTTTAAGAAATGAACAGAATACTAACAATCAACAGACTAGTAATCTTCACTGGTTTTAAGACAACATTACGTTATTTCAAGGATGGGACTCTCCTAATGTCATGCCCCAGGGTCCCCCTGGTTTTATTCTCTTTTTTTCCCCCTCAAGTCTCGAATTTTAAATGCGTAATCCACCCATCATTTGTAATTCTGAGTTACAATTCACAGCTGTCTACGTACTGGGGAAAAGAGTGATAAAGCTGGGAAGAATCACTTCTACAAGTATCTTGTCCTTTCTAACTGGAGACAGTAAATAAATTATTTCCACCTCCCCTGCTACCCTATTCATACAAAAACATAGGTGTGTAATTTGAAGTAATCAGCCTTGACTTTTTCCATCAGGGGTCAATGAAAAGAATAATTATAATGTTTAAATCTAGTTTTGAGAATTGATCCAGGAGGTGGGGCTAACATTTTACAGAATGCTCCACTTTTTGTTAATATAGGTGTGAATGTGGATGTTTAAACAAAGTTTTTCAAGCAACTGACAAGTTGAAAACAGTGCAAAACATACACAAAATATAAATCAGTGAGAAGAACCTTAATAGCTTTAGGTTAATGTGCTTTTAAGAAGGGGTTGGTTCTACCAATACTGAAAATGAAGTTCTGCAGTGCACTTGACTCACTGGAGAAGAGCCTAATGCTGGGAAAGATTGAGGAAGAAGGGGACGACAGAGAATGAGGTGGCTGGCTGAAGTCACTGAAGCAGTCAGCGTGAGCTTAAATAGACTCCAGAGGATGGTAGAGGGCAGGAAGGCCTGGAGAAATGTTATCCATGGGGTTGCGATGGGTCAGACACAACTTCACAACTAACAGTGCGCTTACTACTCAAGAACCATTGCTCCATTCAGTTAATTTGGAGAGCTATTGAGCAGACTCCAACTTTTATGGGCACAATTGCTTTTTTTATATATAAAATGCAATTTTATTAAACTTTTTAAAGTATAAAATACAAATGAAAAGAAAAGTAGTGGGAAAATTGGAAAGGGGGGAAAGGGGAAAGAGAGAAGCGTAAGATGAAGGGGGGGAAGCATTAACCTTCAACTCTTCAACAAAGTAAAACGAACATAATAAAAGTTACAGCCTCAACTTTTACTTTTTATACTTAGTACATAATTGCCATTTCTATAACAAAAAACAAGCAATCCCAAAACCATTGTCTAATCAGTAAATCCCAAAGTCAACGATTTATTTTATTTTTCTGCCTCAAGCAAAAATCCAGAAGTTATTTCCAGATAGAGATAAAGTTAGATGTATTCTTTTCTTTGATTAAAGCATTTAATTTGGCCCTCTCCACTAGTTCCATCATTTTCGCCAAACATTCTTCCATTGTGGAAGAATGTTTCCATTTTTGTGTGTAAAGCTTTCTCTCTGCTGTCAAGATCCTTTATGGACACTATTGTAAAGAAAATGGGATTGCGTTTGCAAAGGACACCCCTCCTCTCTCCCTCTCCCTCTCTCTCTCTCTCTCTCTCTCTCTCTCTCCATGAAATTGATTATCTGGAGCCTTTTTAGGTGAGTTACCATCTTGGGTATGGTACTGAGTTCAAACTAATCACTCTTTCTAGTTCAGAGGTCCCCAAATGGTGAGCATGCATGAATGCATCTCCATTTGCACATACAGCAGGCAAGTGCGTGCGCATAGCTCCATTTGTGCAAGTGGTGTGCATGTGTGCTCATGCGGAATTTAACTCTGGGTCTTTTGTTATCACTCTGTTGTCTTTGATACTATGAATCATACTAAATTTCTGGATTTTCTCAGTGATTGACAATGAGGAGCATTTTTCAGTGATTTTCCTCTTCCTTCCAGGCTGGTTCTAGTTGCTAGAAGTGGGAGAAGGCTGAATTTTTTTCAACCTAGCGTTTAGTTTCTGAACAAAATTAGCCAGGGACACAATGTCAAGTATCAACCAGCAAGCTAATAAAACTCAGCTGTACAACCCCACCATGGGCAGAATAGGATACGTGGTTGAAGTGCTGTCTGATTGCCAAGAGGCTTTTAGTGTTTGGATGGGGAAGAACAGACACAGGCTCAATTCCAACACCACTGAGTAGCTTTTGGATTTTGCCAGGTACATTTTACTGTTGGTCCTGTATATGATCAAATCCATTGGTTTGGAACAGTTCACAGACTAATGGTTCCCGTGAATTCACAACTCTGCTCACCCTTAAACTCTGCCCACTCCTAAAAGGACCCAACGGTAAAGACTGTAATGATGAAACTGTTAAAGCCAAACTCTTGAACACATTTTTCGGATCAGTCTTTGTAAAAAGCAATGGCTCATGCCCCATATTTTCCAGTCGTATCACAACTAATCACAACGATCGAATGCATATCAATTTTACAGAAGAAAACGTTGAAAAGGCACTACGCAGCCTAAAGCCATCTGTATCTATTGGACCTGATGTGCCTATTTCTTAAAAAAGCTTTCCACTGCCATAGCAGAACCTCTAAGCATAATCTTTGAAAAACCAGCTTCTTGCCCAACCTATGGTCACTAGCTACGATCATCCCTACCTTCAAAAAGGGAGACGCCAGCCTAGTTGAAAGTTACAGATCAATCTCGTTATGTTGCATCACCTGCAAAGTCATGGAATCAATCATAAACCAATCCACTACCCTCCACTTAGAAACAACCAACCTTCTCTCTAACAAACAATTTGATTTCAGAAAAAAATTGTCCTGTAATCTGCAACTCCTACACTGCAAAAACATGGACTACATAACTTGACCAAGGCAAAGCAATAGATGCAATTTACAAAAGGCTTCTGTAAAGCCTTTGATTCACTGGTGCATGACAAACTACCCTGTTTCCCTGAAAATAAGACCTCCCCAGATAATAAACCCAATCGAGCTTTTGAGTGCATGCGCTAAAATAATCCCTCCCTCGAAAATAAGCCTTCCCTGAAAATATTACAACACGGCAGCAGCCCTGAGGTGACCATGCTTGCTGTCTCCTGCACCTCAAAAATAATAAGACCTCCACAAAAATAAGGCCAAATGCTTATTTTTTTGTCAAAATAAGACCCTGTCTTATTTTCGGGGGAAATGGTACTTCTAAAACTAAAATCGAATAGCATTTCTAGACCCCTGCATAATTGGATAACTGTGTTCCTGTCAAACAGGCAACAAGTGCTCAAAATAGGGAGTGCCGTATCAAACCCTACACCTGTTAACAGTGGTGTTCCCCAAAAGAGTGTTTTAGGACCAACATTCTTTATATTTTACATAAATGACCTTTGCAATCATATTATAAGCAACAGTGCTCTCTTTGTTGATGATGTAAAACTATTCAACACCACCAACAATACTGTTACTCTTCAGAAAAGCCTTGAGCATGTGTCAGAACGGTCAAACAATTGGAAACTTTAAATCTCAACCAACAAATGTTCTGTCTTACACATCTGCAAAAAAAATCAGAACACAAAATATAAGCTGACTGGATATGACCTCGTAGATAACTCCAACTCTATCAAGGACCTTGGAGTAATCATCTCTTATGATCTAAGTGCCAGAGCCCACTGTAATAACATTGCCAAAAAGGCATTAAGAGTTGTTAACCTAATCCTGTGTAGCTTCTTCTCTGGTAATACTATACACCAGAGCATATAGAACATTTGCTAGACCAATTCTCAAATATAGCTCATATGTCTGGAACCCCCCAATGCAGGGTTTAACACAATTGAGCGAGTCCAGAGATATTTCATGAGAAGAGTCCTCCACTCCACTGCTCACAACAGAATACCTTATGCCACCAGACTTGAAATGTTGGGCTTATACAACTTAAAACTATGCCACCTTCAGTCTGACCTAATCATAGTAACAAAGTTATCTACTACAATGTTCTACCTGTCAATGACTACTTCAGCTTTAACCACAGCAATACACGAGCACACAATAGATGCAAACTTCAGGCAAACCGTACCAAACCTGATTGCAGAAAATAGCATTACCTGACTCAGTAGTTTCTTGCCCAAACCCCCACAACTTTAACCTTAGACTGTCTACTGTTGACTTCAACCCATTCCTAAGAGGTCTGTAAGGGGCATGCATAAGCACATCAATGTACCTGTCCTAACAATCCCATTTATTCATATTCATTTCACGTATTCATAATCTTGTATGTACTTGTATCTATTATCTTATACACCCTTGTCAGAACAAACAAACAAATAAATAAAATAAGTTCAGGTAGCAATGGTAGCTAAGAGGACCTTTCCACCACTTCATGTTGCATACCACGTATAGCTCTTCCTGGATCAGAAAGGCCTATTCACAATCACTCATGCCTAGATCACCTCTTAGGTAGATAATGCATTGCAATGTGTTTTGCATAGGGAAGCTTTTGAAGACACCCTGGTCTACAACTGATTGAGAATGCGACGGCTTAAGGCTTAAGGAATTACAGGTGCTTTATCTTTCACTCCGCGTAACATCACTACTTTAAGAGTTGCATTGGTTGCCAGTGAACTTTCATGTACAAGTAGTCTTTCACTTACATCTACAACTGGGACCAGAACTTCCATTACTAAGTGAAATAGTGAATTCCATCCAGTTTTATAACTTTTTTTTTGCCATGATGGTTAAACGAATCATTGTGGTTCTTAATTGGATCATGTAGTTGTTAAGCAAATTCAATTTTCCTCACTGATTGCTTGTGGGAAGCCTTTGGGGAAGATCAGAAATAGCAATCACATAGCCCTGGAATACTGCAACCATAGGGAATACATGTCTATTACCAAGCACCTGAATTTTGATCATTTAACTGCAGGGATTTTGTTATGGTCATAAGTGCGACGACTGGTTTGAGCAGTTGTTAAACAAATGGTTGTAAGTCAAGGACTACTTGTACAATTAAAGGCTGCTAAATGTTACTTTTACTTCATCATTTGCTACAACTAGTTTGTTCTAGCTATTGTAGTAGGCTGAGCATCAGCTAACCACAATTGCAGTATCACCAAAGACCACATGATGGCACTCTCATCAACATGTCAAGCATCCAAGCACTTAAGTGTTTTAATGCCTTTGCTGTTCAACACATTTGTGCTCCAAGATTACTTGTCAAAAAGATGCTTTGGTTTATAAGACAAATTCCAAATGCACATAAGAGTTGTGCATTTAAAACAGAAAAGTGTTCACTTTGGTATTTTTGCAGAACTAAATTCCCAAAGATTAAACACATTAATGTAGGTTGCTTAGCAACCAAACTAAAGTGGTTTGCCCTTCTTTTTTCAAGGATTTTTTTTTTTTTTTAGTCTAACCTACAGGCATGAAATTTCCTGATGTTTTCCTATCCAATTATTAGGCCAAATAGCTTTTCAAGATGAGCCAAGGCCAGGTGCTGCTACCTGCCAATAAGCTTCATAAAATTCAACAGTGAAGAAACAGTTACTCGATCATTTATCAAGGAATTTTGGATGATTCCTAAATGAAGCCAACTTCATGCTCCAGAAAATAACTCCCCAACCACTGATATCTATCCAAAACTCTTTATTCTGCTTGTGAGCTGGTGTAGGGCCCTGGGTCATTTGATTGATTTTTCTGGCATCAAATGCAGTGTGGAATTTCAACTGTACAACAGAAAATGGCATTTCCCCCCCAGTTTGATAAGCACTGTGTTCAATGGATCCAAGGCAAATCCAGTTCATCCAGATGCAATATCTTAAGCTGTTTTACATGAGTTTATAGGTGCTTTTGTTTCTCTCTCCTGACATTAGGTGGATTTGAAATGGGGATGTTTTAAAGCAGGGGTCCCCAACCTTTGCAACTTTAAGTCTGAAGGACTTCAGCTCCCAGACTTCTCCAGCCAGCTTTGTTGCAAAGGTTGGAGACCCCTGTTTTAAAGAATGAGTCGTTATCTATACAAACCTTGAAATCAAATCTGAATCTGTAGAACTATCTATTTCACTACTGTAGAAAAAGCTGTTGTTCTTGTTTTTACTTTGCAGCAAATTAAAAGAATTGAACTTTGGTGTTGGAGAAAATTCCTGAGAATATGGAGGACAGCCAATTAAAACAAACACATGGAATATCAAACAAATCCATCTAGAGCTCAAAGCACAAATGACCACGCTCAAATTATCTTACTTTGAATACAATATGCTTAGCTCTAGCTCTCTAGAGAAGGTTATAATGCTGGCAAAAGGGAAAGAAAAGAGAAGAAGGGATGACCATCAGTAAGATAGATGCAGTCAGTTACAGTGGTGATGGATGCACTGTTGAAAGACTAGAATGGCCTGGTTAAAAACAGACTGTCATGGAGAAATCTATGTAAAGTCAATCCCAACTTGATAGCACCTCATCAATCGATCAGATTAGAAGTGTGCAAGTGAGGGCCAGCCTACACCACAGCATGCCAAGGTAAAAACGGTACTCCTTAAATAAAAGCAAGTGTTTTTTGCCCAATTCCCGCCATGTTGTGGAAAATTAAAATAAGGAGCTGTTTTTCTCTCTCTGCTTCTGCCCATCGTAATACTGAAATCTGGCATCAACCAGCAGAGCTCAATGGAATGATGATTCAATACAGTAAAAGGAATGTGCTGCAAATCACATGTAAATAAGCTTTGGAATTCGGTGCCCTAGGATAATGATGGCCACCAACTTGGATAGCTTTAAAATTAGATTAGAGATATGGGAAAGAATGCAGGGTATGAAGTGCAGCCAGTTATTAAAGGTAAAGGTTTCCTTAGGTGCTAGTTGTTCCCGACTCTAGGGGGTGGTGCTCATCTCCGTTTCAAAGCCAAAGAGCTAGCGTTGTCCCAAGACATCGCCCTGGTCATGTGCACCGAAGGCACACGGAACGCTGTTACCTTCCCACCAAAGGCGGTTCCTATTTTTCTACTTGCATTTTTACATGCTTTCGAACTGCTAGCTTGGCAGAAGCTGAGACAAGTAACGGGAGCTCACTCCATTATGCAACACTAGGGATTCGAACTGCCGAACTGCTGACCTTCCTGACTGACAAGTTCAGCGTCTTATGCAAAACATTGAGAGGGATGTTTCATGAACTCAGAGCTTCAACGTCCTAGCAGAAATGTCTTCCACACATGCATGCATGCGTATGTTCAAAAAAAACCCCCAGAAAAGTCTCAAAGCAGCTGTATCAAAAACATTGCAAGACGCAGTCCCCTCAGTCAACTGGGCAGTAGATCCAGAGTATTGCCCTGTTGAAGTTACCCTCCCAATAGTTTCTTCAGCATTATTACTGTTGTTAGAAAAAGCCTGCTAGTTAGTACTGTAAAAGTACATCCATACCTATTAGGAAAAATAGTAGTCGTAGCAATCAGATTTATATTCCACTGGCATTAAGAAGCTCAGAGGGGTACACATAGCATTTCTTCATCCAGGTTTTCACCACATAAAAAATAACCCAGGGAGTTACGTGGGGCTAAAGACTAGTGAAGGGCCAACCTGAACTCAAATCTCCTTACTCCTAGTCCAGGGGTCTGCAAAGTCGGCTCTTTTAAGACTGGTGGACTTCAACTCCCAGAATTCCCCAGCCAGCTATGCTGGCTGGGGAACTCTGGGAGTTGAAGTCCACCAGTCTTAAAAGAGCCGACTTTGCAGACCCCTGGACTAGTCCAACATTATATAATAAATAGGAAAGAGTCTGCCTTTGAATACCAGTTACTGTGAAACATGAGCAGGAAAAGGGAAGTGCGCTAATATTATGAGTGGCTAGCAACTGGGAATACTGTATGGCTGAACTCTGCTTCAGCTGGGTTTCCCCCCCCCCCCCCATATTCCTTATTTATTTATTTATTTATTTATTTATTTATTTATTTATTTATTTATTTATTTATTTATTATTTATTTATTTATTTATTTATTTATTTAGACTTTTATACCGCCCCCTCTCCGGGTAGGACTCGGGGCGGTGCACAGCAGATAAAAATACAAATAATACATACACCGGAATAAATACATTCATACCACTAAAACCAAATTAAATTAAGAACTGTAAGACACTACAAGCCTATAAAATTAATTACTAAAATCGACGTCTAAAGTCTAAACCAGGCCGGCCAGGTGGAAAAAATACGTCTTGAGCTCTCGGCAGAAGAGGCGTGAACTTCATCAAATATAAATATATACCATACACAATGTGTATGTATGTGTGTGTTTGTGTGTATTCCTGCAATGATTTATCCAGGGAGCTTAGATTAGTGTACCTAGAACTGTTTCCTCTTCTCTATTTTGTTGTTACACTGTGTGATTGTTACTTCTAGGCTATAAGCAGCATTCTTGTTCTGACACAAAGGGCTAAATAATGGTACCTCATTAAACTAAGAAGGAAATTGAACATTTGGTAATGCTTAAGCAGGGGCGATCTGTCTGCATATCTCCCATTGAATCAGCTAGCCTGACAGTAAATCTGAACCGATTGCACAATTGATCTATTGTAATTGCGTCATAAGCAATTTCCTCTCAATCTTTATTACAGATATCCATTACATCTTCCTAATGCCATTAAGTGAATCTTTCCACACATATAAAGCAATTACTTGTGTAATCGTTACCATTTGGACAGCTATCAAGAATTGCACACATTATTGTGAAATAAATAAGCAGTTGCTTAGCCTGTGGGAGGAAAACCAGCCCTAACCATCGCTTCTTGGCACTGGCAGCCTGCAGCGATCTCTCTCTCTGAGCGAGCAGAAGCCTCACTTGGGGCTAACAGCTGCCAGAGTTATGCTGAACCAATCTTTTCAATGAAGCAGCTGCTTAAGGAAGTCCCCGGGGGAGGCATTTGAATTGCCTGTAAAGCCAGATGCAATCAACCCTTAACAAGAAACGTATACAGGGAAGTGTGGGACAGACCAGCATGCAGGAGGCCACCAAAAACAGCCTACACAGCCTCAAGGAGTCTCCTCGAATGATTTAAAGAGGCCAGCCACGTTCACAAGATATTTATGGGTAACTGGTACTTGCTGCATTTTCGTGCTTGGACAGAGGAAACCTCATCTAGCCTCTGACAATGTGCAGAATGCCCAGTCCTAATGGAAGTCTTTACGGGATCAATACTTGTTTACGAGGAACATTGTCTCAATGTTGGCTCATATAAATGAAGATAGCGCAACACTTTATGCATCAAAATGTATCCAAGTATTACACATTGCATTGTATTGTAATTGCATTGAAGCGGGAGGTCCTGTTGTGGCCCACCAGCGGCCAGTGGAGCTGCCAGCACATTCGGACAGTGAGGTGGTTGGGGAGGAACATGGACCAGTCCTGGAGTCTGGGGAAGGCTCTGACAAGTGTTCTGCGTCGAGGCAGAGATGGGGCATTGCCATCTGACAGTTATCAGGTGCCTTCGGAGTCAGACATACAGTATACAATAGCAGAGTTGGAAGAGACCTTGGAGGTCTTCTAGTCCAACCCCCTGCCTAGGCAGGAAGCCCTATACCATTTCAGACAAATGGCTAGCCAACATCTTCTTAAAGACTTCCAGGGTTGGGGCATTCATGACTTCCAGAGATAAGCTGTTCCACTGGTTAATTGTTCTAACTGTCAGGAAATTTCTCCTCAGTTCTAAGTTGCTTCTCTCCTTGATTAGTTTCCACCCATTGCTTCTTGTCCTTCCCCCAGGTGCCTTGGAGAATAGCTTGACTCCCTCTTCTTTGTGGCAACCCCTGAGATATTGGAACACTGCTATCATGTCTCCCCTAATCCTTCTTTTCATTAAAGTAGACATACCCAGTTCCTGCAACCGTTCCTCATATGTTTTAGCCTCCAGTCCCCTAATCATCTTTGTTGCTCTTCTCCCCAAAAATATTGCAACACAGCAACACCCCAGAGATGATCATGATCGCTGCCTCCTGCACCTCAAAAATAATAAGACCTCCATGAAAATAAGACCAAGTACTTATTTGGGGAGGGGGGTCAAAAGAAAAGAAGACCCTGTCTTATTTTTGGGGAAACACGGTATCTTAAAAGACTGTGGGAGAGGAAAGACTTTTCTAGAGAGGAATTCACTGTAAATTAAATAAACGGGGTTGATTGGGATGAGGATTTGGCTTCGTGCTGCTGGGGAAGCCTAGGTCAGAACAGGTCTTGAAAACACACATGGACTAATTTATTAGTTGTGTTCATAGTGGGAGCATTAGCCACATATATAGTGTTTGCAGTGTTGGAGACAAAGAACCCTCACTTGCACAAATATCAGGCACTACCAAAGTGAGAAATGTCACTTTCCTATATAGGAGACCAACTAGAGCAGGGGTGTTAAACTCGTGATGACATGTCATCACGTGACATATCACAACTTTTCCCCCCTCTGCTAAACCAGGTGTGGCCAGGGCCAGTGTGTGACATATTCATCCCATGGGCTGTAGATTTGACATCCCTGAACTAGAGTCAGGAGCAAAAAAACCCACATTATTTCAACACAAACATGAACAGAATAACCAGTCAGTTAAATGAAAGCAGGCATACCATAGATATCTAGTATCACATCCGTAAGTCATATACTGTGACTTTGTGGACCACATTAATTCACTACAAATTAAATGTAAATTCTATGCTTTGGACAATTATTAATGGGATCTTAAAATTTTTTCCTCAATTACATAGTCTAAAACTAGAACAATCCTTCCTTTTATAAATTCCAAATAATTGAATTAAAGAAGCATAAGCCAACTTTGAGCATGGTAAATCTGAGTATATGCACACTGGAAATTATATCCCAAATCCTGTGATGTTATCCATTCAGTCATGTTTGACTCTTGGCGATTCTATGGGCCAGGTCTCTTCACATCTTCCGATCTTGCACTACTTCCTTGAGTTTTTCTTTGCTCTGGCTGGTGTCAACTTTGATGGTGTCCAGCCATTGTATTCTTTGGCAGCCTAGTTTCCTCTTACTGCAAACTCTTCAAAACATAATTGCTTTCTCCCGTGAATTCCCATGTGTGACTTGGCCAAGATAAGTGAGATGCAGTTTTGTGATTTTTCCTTCCAGTGATATCTTTGGTGTTATGCACTCTAGTCTTTGTTTGTTGGTCCCCCTTGCAGGAATATAAAGGAGTCTTCTCCAGCACCACAATACAAAAGAGTTTATTTTCTTCTTGTCTTGCTTTTTAAATTCCAACTTTTACAACCAAATGTAGCTACGGGGAACATAATAGAGAGGACTAACTTACATTTGGTTGCCAAGCTGATGTCTTTGCTTTTCCATATTCGGCTCATATTCATCATTGCTATGCAACCCAGTGCAATCCGATACAATACAATACAATACAATAGCAGAGTTGGAAGGGACCTTGTAGGTCTTCTAGTCCAACCCCCTGCATGGGCAGGAACCTTATACCATTTCAGACAAATGGCTGTCTAACATCTTTTTAAAGACTTCCAGGGTTGGGGCATTCACAACTGCTGGAGGCAAGCTGTTCCAGAGGTTAATTGTTCTTTCTGTCAGGAAATTTCTCCTTAATTCTAAGTTGCTTCTCTCCTTGATTAGTTTCCACCCATTGCTTCTTGTCCTGCCCCCAGGTGCCTTGGAGAAAAGTTTGACTCCCTCTTCTTTGTGGCACCCTCTGAGATATCGGAACACTGCTATCATGTCTCCCCTGGTCCTTCTCTTCATCAAACTAGACATACCCAGCTCCTGCAGCCGTTCTTCATATGTCTTAGTCTCCAGTCCTCTAATCATCTTGGTTGCTCTTTCCAGAGTCTCCACGTCTTTTCTACATCGTGGCGACCAAAACTGTATGCAGTATTCCAAGTGTGGCCTTACCAAGGCACTATACAGTGGCATTAACACTTCACGTGATCTAGATTCTATCCCTCTGTTGATGCAGCCTAGAAGATGTTGAGATCATCATTGTTTTTCAGTGAAAAAGTGTTTATAGGGCATCATATCAGATTGAATGTGTGTTGAGAAATCAAGAAAGTTCACCTGATTAGGAACTTGTATGCAAAACACCAGACTTCAATTACCCATTTAATCTCCTTTGAAGACTATGCTGGGAATTTACTATATACACAAACATACTATCATGCACTCATTTCTGTAGTGAGATGATACTATTGAGATGAATGTTAATTCAGAAAATTATGGCAGGGAAAGAGAAGGTAGAGCTGACACAATGATTGATGATCTGAGTTTCAGCAGTATAATGCCGCCCTATGCAAACATTTCCCATTTCTATATCCTACTGTTCTGATAGGGGTTAGCTCTTGCCAATCCAAAAAAAGTTTCATAACCAAAGCTTTTGCTTTTCTCTCCCCTAATTCTACTATATTCTTAATATAGTAAAGATTCTTTACTATAGACTCTTAGTAAGAATAATATTATCTTCTACCTTCGGCTATCAAGAATGGTGCATATTTTGCACCAAAGTAAAGTGTTTTTCATTTCCTTTTGTATCTCAAATGGAAATACAATGTCAGACAGCATGGAGAAAAAAGCACCAGAAGTCAAGTGATTAAGTAGTCTGGAATAGGACCTCATATAAGTGTGACCTATAGTAAATATATATGAATCCTAAATGTTCCTCTCATTTCAGTTAGGCATCGAGTAAGCCCACTTTGCCAAATTTACTCCCTCAAGGTTAGCATCATGTGAGCATGACCTGATTCACATACTATGTTTCCCCAAAAATACGACAGGGTCTTACAATTTTGACCCATGAAATATGGCCTTGGGCTTATTAGAGGGGTAGGGCGTATTGTTTTGGGGTGGCTGGGTGGCTGCTCCTTTGCGAGTGTAATTTGTAAATCGTGGTTTATGATTTCCTATGTTGTATGAAGCCAGTCTATTGTGACTTCATAAATTATAAACTATGATTAAACTGAGTCCTAATGCCATGTTGTCCTAATAAAGGGCAAAGCTTTCACAATTATTTCTCAATATCCATTAGAAATCGTTCCTTTAGAAAATATCTTTTTTTTTTTTTATTGAAAAAGTTTTATTGGTTTTACATTTTTTAACAGGATAGGGTAATGGTTACAAAGAAATTTTGAGAGCATTCACGTTAGAGTCGTCGGACCTTCCGAGACCTCAAAATACACAATAAAAAAGTTATCATAGAAAGCATTTTCCATACCACTACAAGATGAAAGCAAGTATATTTGCCTAAATTCTCCGTTCCATGCTGTCAGACATTTACAAAAAGTCCAGATAGAAATATTATGCAACCTTTAGAAAATATCTTGTCTTACTTTTTCTTTGGGAAAACTTTTCAAAAGCATACATTGAAAATGTTTGTTTATCACTGGAATTGGGTTAGCTTGTTTGCCATGGTGTTGACTTGCATCTTCTTCACGACTGTTCTAAGCTTGTATTTTTGTGTCTGTAGTATCCATTTGATAAAACAGAAACTGGCAGGTTTTCTTAAATCCACAGACAAGTGTTTTCCATAATGATTCTCCCAGCAAACATTAGTTTAACCCCATTTAATTAAGTGTATATTATCCTCTTGGTAGCAGTTTCACCATACCTGCCCATTCTAAAAACCTATGAAATTTTATTCACTTGCTTTGCTACATTAACTTCCCCCAGGAGTAATTCCTAGTGAGGCTTTGTTTTGTAGGCAGCTAAGATGAAGGAGGCTGATATTAACTGGTAATAAATTCAGAAAGAAGAGGGACTGTGGTCATTACAATTAAGTTGCTACAGGCTGTTCTAAGTAATTAGAGCCAGTAATCAACCATGGATTTCCCATTTTATCTTCATCTTATAAAAGAGTTTAACTACATTCTCCTGCCAAGCCTCTAGTGTCTAAGCATTATTTACACGTTCAATCTTGGCAGTAAAAGCCAATTTTAAATGCTCTGCCGAGAAGTTGTGAAGATGGGAAATTACATCTAGAATATTCCTTTGTTTCCCCAACTAGGTGTAAATTAACAGCTACTTGCTGGAAAATAAATAATAAATACTATTTATTATTAGACTTCTATGCCATCCATTTTGCCAAGCGACAAGGCAGCTTATAGTCATGAAGTTAAAATACCATATAAAACATTAAAAACAAAAGAAAAATGATAAATAAGAACTGTATGGTTAAAAGTTCAGATAAAACTTGATTAACCAGGAGAGGCAGGAAGGCAGCAAACTGTGCATGGGGAGGAGCTGGAGTCCCTGGCTAATTCATTATTTACCACCAAGATGCCATGTCCCCATTGGGGCCATGGGCCAGCTGGCACAGCCATCTTCAAGCCCTTTTGGAAGGTCAGAAGGGAAGGTGTACATCTCACCTTGGAGGGGAGGAAGGATGTTCCAGAGGGTGGGCACCATGGTAGGAAAGGCTATATCTCCCTATATCAAAAGGAAATATTTAAAAAACCATAGGACTGTCTGGAGATTTCCACCTCACCATTATTTTCAATCTCCAAACTCACAAAATCAGTGTAAATTTTGTTTATCGCAATCCTCCAAGCAATTGGTCTTAAAAATAATAAAATAGTGAAAATTATTGTCACAATGTCTCCAGCAGCAACATCCTTGCCATTCTCACTCCCATTTCGGAGACAATTCCTCCTCCCCCCCCCCCGCCCCGCCCCCAAACAAAAAAGCCCAGTTATTGCAGCCAACTGGTCTTCACTGAAGAGTAAAGGGAACCACAGTAATCTCTAGTCACATTCACCCCACAATATTCCCCTGCTCCTATAGGTGGGATCTGACGAACCCTCAAGCCAGGGTTGAAAAATCTGTTAGAGCATCTGAACCCAGGGATGAGATGAAGCAGAAGGTCCCGCCCATAGCAGAATATCTGACATCTCATAAAACCCCCAGCCTGACTTCCCTGCAATTACAAATAAGCATGCAAGTGGGCCAGAAAGAAACCAGCTTAGTTCTCCAGCATGGATAGTGCATGGAGTAGAGATCCAAAGCTGCTTTTCAGCTGCCTTAGAGTCTTCATGTAGAGGTGTTTGGTGTTATCTTTGGGGCAACAAGCTAGCACAGTTTTTCTGGGTGTAAGGAAGGTGGGGTATACTGGGGTCCCTTCCATCAACCAATCCTATTGTGCTGGACTTCACATTCATGCTTTCTCTGTGGCTGCATCTATCCTGTAGAACCTCACAGCCCCAGATATCCAGATGGTCATTAGCCTTTTGTAATCTTCTGAAGACTTAGCTGTCCTCAAGTCATTTGGGTTGAAAGTCATTGCTATGAGATGCCTGACTTTGTAAATCATTTAAATAAATAATACAAACAAAGAAATTCAAATAACAGCTGCAAAACTGGTGGAAATCTTTTGACACAAGTGACAATGGGGTTTGAGTTATATGAACCTACATGTAGTTGTTATCCAGAGGTTTCAATCCTTTGCGTGATTTGTAAACATTTAGAAGCAGACACACACATCTCAGACCAGACATGACTGGTTTAAATTCTTGATTGTTTTATTTTTGCTCTGTAACAGAAGGGGGGGGGGGGAGGCTGAAATCTGAACCAGAGCCTGCAATGCTCTGTTTTCTCTTCAAAACTATGCCCCGAAGCTCTGTGTTATCCCAACGGATTGTTGCAGGAAATAACTTTGTGTGTGAGAGGAATCCTCAACTAAATCAGATATGCCCAAATCAAACTAGGATGTAGAAATCTACCTTCAGCTCACCTGGAATTCCACCAGGTTGGCCTTGGAGTTAAAGGATGTAATCAATACAATGCGAGCAGTTCCATTTCGATGAGATTCTCAGATGAGTGGCATATCCCTGACACATGTTTCTGATCTCAAGATATGGAAAGCTGGGGAAGGGTTTTGCCTTCTAAAGCATGTTGAACTGGGGAACTTTGGGATCTGACATCCACACATCTTAAAGTAGCTAAGGTTGAGAAACACTGTTCCTAAAGGGCGGCTGTTTGTCGGAATCATCTTTGCAGCTTTCCCTGAATCCAGCTTATAGACATTTCTTTTGTCTTTGTTGTCTGCTTTAGCCCAAAGGCAACCTAGAGATGTCCATCCTTTAGCAATAATTGGTGAACTATTCCAAATTACATCATTCGTTTTATGAGTGTTTGCTTCTTTTGAAGTATAATAGAAATAAAGAGTTAAACAAGGAGATGCTGCAGTGGCAAAGTTATGTTGGCTGCTGAGCTGCCTTGTGGTACAATTCAAGGTTCTGATATTGACCTACAAACCTCTACAAGGCTTAACTTTTAGGTATGTAAAAGGTTGTCAGAGTTTGATGCAGCACTCACATCCAGAAAGCACACACAGGTAACTGATTCAGCTGGATTCATTAATTTATCTTTATATATAATAGAACACATGAAGTAAATATACAATGCCAAAAACTGGTTCTTCCAACGTGGTAGAGAGTACAAGCAAACACAGGCAGAGGAGAGAACAGTTTCAGTTCAGAGCAGTAGCCTAGTTTTTTTCAGCTCAGCACAGACTCAGAGCTGCACAGCTAAGCCACGTCCTGGCTCCTATCTGTTTCGGCTTCCATTGGCTGACCTTGTTACTAAGTCCTATTCGAGTTCATGAATATACACTGACAAAGTGCCGCCTAGAGATTAAGAAATTCCCTGAGGATGAGCTCCAGCAAAAGTCTGAAAGCTCAGAAGACAAAACCTCTGGTCCCAGTGACCCATTCAGACTGGATCCTGCAACATTATCCTGGGACACCTATATTTGCCTTCATTTGCATGTAAATGACCATCTACTTGAAAACAGTCATATCCATTTTAAGTGTTGGCCTCTCCAAAAGAGATTTGGGCAGAGAGAGTATTCCTGTGACAGCACCCTCCTGTTTGGAGCTGCCTCCCGCCCAGACCCAGATACTGTCGCTGAGTTTAGAGAAGCTTTAAGAATTGCACTATTCAGAAAGGCCTTTGAGGCATGACATCTGTTTCTTGGATGGATATTTATACTCTCTCATTTGTATTGCAGATATATGATTTATATGGTTTCAATGACAGAGATTACTATCTGTGGGTCTACGTAATGACAACAATGGTATCGATTGGAATGTAAGAGGAGTAAGTGGTAAAAAAAAATACATGAGTTAACAAATGAAATGAAAACACCAAAAGTAGTTTTGATGTCCATGGAACTATGAAAAGAAAAAGAATGTAACAGATCTCATTCAAAGTGGAAAGCCACCTGATCTTACTAAGTAGAATTGGTGAATAGAAGCATGGATATGAATGTAAAAGTTTAATTATGAATGCAAGCAGTAAAAGAAAAGTCAGAATCCCCCTTTTTATTAATTTGTATTTAATTTAAATTTATATTTCCATTTTATTTTAATTATTAATAAGAGCACCAAAAGGGAAGTCAGAAAGTAGGAATCCATAGTTTGTTGATAGTTACATGCTAACCTCCAGAGAACAGTGATACTGGAAGGACCAGATATAATCTTTAGGAAAACAGATGTGACATTTTGGATAAACATGATCCAGGAGAAAAGATTTCAGCTAGCTCTCATAAATGGATAGTTGGCAAAGAGATAAGAGAGTAAAGAAAAAGCAATCGGTCCCTTCAAAATCCCAAGAATGAATTAAAATCAGAGGCATCTTCTACTAATTTGGTGTTTTTGCATTGCCAAAAAAATGACAAATCTGCATCATGATGTCATGATGAAGAATTCATCTTTTCATGTTTTTATGTTCTTATGATCATGTTTTATGTTCTCAGATTGGCTGCAAATATGTAACTCCTGGGATTTGTGTTGTGATGTCATGACAGATGTTTTGTCACTTGCTCTCTCCATGGGGCCAATATGAGAATGTTGACTGGTGAGTATGCTTCTTTTAAAATTAAAAATTTCAGCATGAGTCTGTACTCTACATATCAGCGATGATGAAACTTTTTTGGCTCGTGTGCCATGTAGGGGAAGTGTAGGGGGGTCGTGGATGGGCATACCGCACCCATAATGCAATGTGTGACACACACACCCCAGCACGCATGCGCGCATAAGAGCTGCTCCCCCCTTTTTTGCATGGTTTTTTTCCCCTACCCAGGCTCCAGGGCTTTATAGGAGCCTGGAGAGGGTGAAAACAGCCTCCGGTTTGCTCGTAGGGTCGTTTTTAGTCCTCCGGAGCCTTCAGGGACCTTCAGGAGGCTTCCCTGAAGGTCTGGAGGACTAAAAATGGCCCTACGAGCAAACCGTAAGTCCATTCCCGAACTTCCGGTTTGCCCATAGGGCTGGTTTTTTGCGCTCAGGAGGCTTCAAGGAAGTTCACCATCCTGGCTCTATATGCTATAATTGATTTTTAATTATGATTTATTCACAGGCTGGCAGGTTAGGGGATTATGAAACAAAATAGGTATCAAAGATTAAAGCTCTTAATTCTCACTAAACCCCATCCAAACAAACTTTTTTTTTTTTTTGCTTTATTATGTCCAATGATGCTAAGATATGGATAGGGCCTAAATTTCAAATCTCTTGGAGGGAATAGCACAGTTAAAAAGAGGAAACGAAGGCCTCAAGATAAACCTCCTGCAACCCTCAGAGGCCAAAACAATATTTCCCCAAAACGCAGTTCCCTCTTCCCCGTTGCTTATTGCTCCTCAATTCTTTGCAGTTGTATCAATGTTACTACAGAGCTGCACAATAATTGCTAGAAGAGGTTCTCAAGTGAACTGCCAGGGATAAGAACATAAACAGTGCCCCTGCTGGATTGGACTGTTGACCTATCTAATCCAGCAGTCTGTTCTCACAGTGGCCAACCAACTAACTGCACAAGGAAATCTTTAGTCTCCCAGCAGATGGCATGAGAGTTAGTCACACTGTCCTTAAGGCTAATAAAATTGGTCCAACCTTTTATTTTTAAGCCAACCAAGCAGATAGTCAGCACCACATCCAATGGTAACAAATTCCGAAATTAAATAATATGTTGTTTAAAAAAAATTCCAAAAGATAAACTGGAAATCATCAAATCTCAAAAGACTCCATTTGAATTGAAGCTCTCTGATCAGGATCTTAAGCTTATCTTTTTTAAGATGAATACTGAGTTTAAATTCAAGGAAACGGAGTGTATTAGTTCAGACCCCATAGTAACGGCCTTTTGTATTGTGAAAAAAAAATTACCTTTTCCCAGCCACCTCTAATTTAATCTCATTAAAGAAAAAATTGCAATCATTGTAAATAGTCCGGCTGAGGCAACTGCATCTAGAACAAGTTGAGAAATCTCCCAAGGAAGTCAGATGAAGGCTGTCTAATCTAACCAGATTGCCATAGATGGAAAAATAAAACAAAATACTATAATCTTTTTTGCGAAAGAACTAAAACATTAAGTGTGCCTTTCTTATCTCCCAATGGATATACAGAGCTATTTCATAAGTATTCATAGCCTATTGTTTTTAAATGTGTAGCTTTTAATGTGTAGCATCTCAAATGCTAACTTTCTTTCTTTCTTTCTTCTTTCCTCCCTCCCTCCCTCCTTTTTTTCTTTTCTTTCTTTCCCACCCATCTATCTCACAAAGAGACTCTAAGCAGTGTCCTCCCGGTTGGTGGCACGTGGCCGTTGGTTACAAACGGTCGGGTGCCACAACCCCCGTAGGCTAGGTGGTCAGGGGATACAGAGCCAGGGCCTGCGGCTGATGTTTTGCAACGCCAGGTCCTTGGTCAACAAAGCCCCCCTCGTCCATGACCTTGTGTCAGAGGGGGAGCCGGACCTGGTAGGAATTGCAGAGACCTGGTTGGGCCACGAGGGAGGACTTCCCCTCGTCGAAATGTGCCCACCAGGTTACTGCGCTTTTCATCAGCCGCGGGCCCTAGGCAGGGGCGGTGGGGTAGCGGTCATTATCAAGGAAGGCCTTGAGCCGAGAGAGACCATTGTGCCTCAGACTACTGGTTGTGAGTCCCTCTGCGTGAAGTGGGGCCTAGGGAGGCAGTTGGGCTTGCTGGTTGTATACCTGGCTCCCCGCTATGTAGCAGCAGCCCTGCCCGAGCTCCTGGAGGTGATCGCTACGGTGGCAGTTGAGACCCCCAGACTTGTAGTCATGGGGGACTTTAATCTGCCATCGTTGGGCGAATCATCCGAGGCAGCTCGGGAGTTCATGGCCTCCATGACGGCCATGGACCTGACCCAACTAATTCAAGGCCCCACCCACGAGGGTGGACATACGCCGGATCTCATCTTTGTCTCGGGCCAATGGAAGAGTGATCTGGGTATAGGGGATATAGTCATCACACCCTTGTCATGGTCAGACCACTCACTTCTCCGACTCGACCTTCCGACCGCTACTCCCCGTTGCGGGGAGGCGGAACCAGAACTTCCTATCTGGTTTCGCCCCAGGCGCCTGATGGACCCTGTTGGGTTCCAGACGGCGCTTGGGCCACTTCCTGTACCCCTGACCCGCGCCCCGATGGAGGACCTCGTGGCCGCATGGAATACTGCGGCCACGGGAGCCTTGGATCGGGTCGCGCCCTTGTGGCCTCTCTTGCGGCGCCGAGCTGCCCCGGCTCCTTGGTTCACCGAGGAGCTGAGGGCGATGAAACGCCGCAAGAGATGCCTAGAGGGAAGATGGAGGGCTACTCACTCCGAATCTGACCGGACACAGGTAAGAGCCCATTTACGGACTTACATTGTGGCGCTGAGAGTGGCCAAACGTCATCATTGCGCCACTCTCATAGCATCCGCAGAAAACCGCCCTGCCGCCCTGTTTAGGGTGACCCGTTCCCTCCTGCAACAGAGGGTGCGGGAAGCCCCGCTACAGGGTAGAGCAGAGGAATTTGTGACTTTTCTGCAGGACAAAACCGCTCAGATACGGAACGAGCTAGCCCCCATTCGTGGCCCAGTGGGATGCCACGAGGCCGATCTTGTTTGGGAGGAATTTGACTCCGTTGCTTCCGAGGATATGGACAGGTTACGTGGACGACTGCGAGCCACCACATGTTTATTGGACCCGTGTCCCTCCTGGCTTGTACTGGCATCCTGGGAGGTGACACGAGGCTGGCTCCAAGAGGTTGTCAACGCATCCTTGAGTGAGGGTTCCTTGCCTGCTTCCCTAAAAGAGGCTATGGTGAGGCCCCTCCTTAAGAAGCCCTCTTTGGACCCAGCTCTTTTAACCAACTATCGTCCCGTCTCCAACCTTCCCTTTCTGGCGAAGGTTGTCGAGAGTGTGGTGGCACAACAGTTTCCCCGTCACCTGGAGGAAGTTGATTATCTAGATCCGCGCCAGTCCGGCTTTCGGCCCGGGCATAGCACCGAGACGGCATTGGTCGCGTTGGTGGATGATCTCTGGAGGGCCAGGGATGGGGGTTGTTCCTCCATCCTGGTCCTATTAGACCTCTCGGCGGCTTTCGATACCATCGACCATGGTATCCTATTGCATCGGCTGGGGGGGTTGGGGGTGGGAGGCACCGTTTTACGGTGGTTCTCCTCCTACCTCTCTGGCCGATCGCAATTTGTGTTGGCAGGAGAGCAGAGGTCGACCCCGAGACCCCTCACATGTGGGGTGCCTCAGGGGTCGGTCCTCTCGCCTCTCTTGTTTAATGCATACATGAAGCCGCTGGGTGAGATCATCCGTGGTTTTGGGGTAGAGTACCATCTCTACGCTGATGACACTCAGCTGTATATATCTACCCCAAACCACCCCAACGATGCCGTAGCGGTGATGTGCCAGTGCCTGGAAGCCGTGCGGATCTGGATGGGAAGTAACGGACTCAGGCTCAACCCGACCAAGACCGAGTGGCTGTGGTTTCCGGCTGCCCGATTCAACCAGCTTTCTCCAACGCTGGCCATAGGGGGCGAACATCTTGCCCCTGTGGATGGGGCGCGCAATTTGGGAGTCCTCCTGGATACCCGGCTGTCTATGGAAGAGCAAGTGACAGCCGTGGCCAGGAGGGCGTTTTACCAGGTTCGCCTGGTTCGCCAATTGCGCCCCCTATTGGATCGGGACGCCCTTCGCACAGTCACTCATGCCCTCGTGACATCCCGACTGGACTACTGCAACTCCCTCTACATGGGGCTCCCCTTGAGGTGCACCCGGAGGCTTCAGTTAGTTCAGAATGCAGCCGCGCGAGCAATTATGGGAACCACTAGGTTTACCCATGTAACACCGCTCTTGCGCGAGCTGCACTGGCTGCCTGTCGTCTTCCGGGTGCGCTTCAAGGTGCTGGTTATCATCTTTAAAGCGCTCCATGGCTCGGGACCTAGCTACCTGCGGGATCGGATCCTGCCTCACACATCCTCACGGCCGATTCGCTCCCACAGAGAGGGACTTCTCCGGGTGCCGTCCACTAGACTTTGTCAGCGGGCGACGCCCAGGGGAAGGGCTCTCTCTGTGGTGGGCCCGGCCCTCTGGAACGACCTTCCCCCCGATATTAGAACGACCACGGACCTCCGCTCCTTCCGCCTGAAACTAAAGACACATCTTTTCCGCCTGGCCGGCCTAGGGTAGTCTCTCTCTCTATGGGTTTTTTAATTGTTTATTTATATTGAGTGGGGATTTTTAGTTAATGGGATTTTAGCACAGGTGTTTGTTTAATCTGTTTTAAATTGTATGTATTTTTGTATATTTATGGTTTTTATTCTCCCTGTGCACCGCCCGAGTCCCTGTGGGGAGAGGGAGCGGTTAATAAATTCAGTTTTATTATTATTATTATTATTATTTGATAATATTTGCAAATATAAACAAGGTATGTCTTTTTGATAAGAATAATTCCAGTCAATACATTTACAGGGATAGTGAATTTTTACAGGCATGGGGAATTTACCTTCCAGATGTTGCTGAAGAACAACTTAGAACCCCAGCTAGCATGGTGAATCAAGTGGTATGCTGAAGTTGCTCACTTCTGTTGCCTTTGTCACATTTGTCTTTTTTCCTTTTAATATTCTCCTAGAAATATTAATTGAGAGCTGAAGAAGCTTCTTAGGTGAGAAAAAGCAGAAAGTCCAGTTGCCTCTATAAAAGGCACCTTTGGCACAACCATGACCTGGATGACTGGGAATCTCTATAGATAATTCTCCTAGAAAATTGACTTTCTCTTCTGAATGGGAGAGGATAGCAATGGGGAGGGGAGGGGAGGGGAATAACCTCTCCTATTTATTTCTATCATAAGGTGATCTAAAATTTCCTTCCATGGTACCTTTCTTTAACTGTTTCTCTCTCTTCTCCTCAGTCCCCAAACTTGAAAGGACATTCAGGAACTAACTAGCATCCTCCCCAATTATGGAACCAGAACTCTACTGTGTTTCCCCGAAAATAAGACAAGGTCTTATTTGTGTTAGGATTACAGAGACAGGGTCTTATTTTCTTTTGACCCCCGAAATAAGCGCTTGGGCTCATTTTTGAAGAGGTCTTATTATTTATGAGGTGCAGGAGGTGGCGAGCGTGGTCACCACATGGCTGCTGCTATGTTGCAATGTTTTTGGGAAGGGCTTATTTTCAGGGAAGGGCTTATTTTAGCGCATGCGCTCAAAAGCCCAATTGGGCTTATTATCCAGGGAAGTCTTATTTTAGGGGAAACAGGGTAGGTTATTTTGCTGTGGTTCCCGGCATCTTCATATCCAAAAATGGAATAATGTGGTGAAGACAGAAGAATTCTTCCATGTGCCATCCAACATCTCACTGTTTTGTTTTGCTTTGTTTAATGTCTGTGCCGAATCTATAAACATCCTAAATCAACTATGTAGGCCATAGAGATTCTTGCTTGGTAACAATCTTCTTCTTGGCAGGGCCACTGGTTCTCCCTACTGTATGAGGTTTGATTGGCAGCAGGAAGAAAAAGATTTTTATCAGACCAGAGAGGTCACTGGACAAACAAGATCACGCTGATCCTCCAAAAGCACATCTGCTTTTTCCAATCAAAGCTGCTGGTGACCATGACCAAACCAATACCTCTTTTTCTGCTTTGTTATATAAGGTTTCTCTCTCTCTTCCCGCCTCCCTTGACTTCTCTTCTAATCTGCTCTTGTTTCAGGAATAGGATCCAGCCCAGCCAGCATAAATCACACGGGAAGGGGGTGTAGGCTACAGCATTTAGATGCAGCCACACAATGTATCTGCCTTGGCTTAGCCTTCATTCTGTCAACTGATCCTGCTAAAGCCTGAAGGCTTATGATGAGGGGCACTAAATAGCGGTGAACAAAAACATATCCCTCACAATTAACTCCTAGTGTTTTGCTATAGTGGTTGAAACTTCACAAAGGATAAGTTGGGCGAGTAGTTAATCATTTAGCCATTACCGAGAATGAATAAGGGTACTGATTCAACATACAGATCCTGGTTATTGCAGATGGCAACCTTTCTCAACTTGATATCTCCAGCTGTGTCAGAACTGTGTTCTTTCCAACACCAACAACTAGGAATTTGGGTGGAAATTTAGAGACAGTTATGGAAAGCACGAAACTAGAAAAAGTTGATGGATGGTACTTGGGGAAAAAAGCTTAATCTGGAGAGTGACAGAAACACGCAAGCATTTAAGTATGAAACAGGACTAAGACCAAACGATGAACTAATTATATTTGCTTTGAATCCAAATTGGAAAGTCCCAGTGAGGATTCTAATGGATTTTTCTGGTTATGTGGTTTGCATAATGCTAACTTCATTTTAATGTGTGCTGCCAACTAGCAACTAAAGACAATAAGAATCTATTAGTGTATCACAAGGAATCTATTACCTCCAGATTTTGGCAAACTACTACAAGTCCTAGTGGTCCCAGCCAGTACAGTCAAGGGGAAAAATCCTGGGGGCTCAGTAATAAATGAAGGAATACAGCTCCTGCAATCTGGGTGTCTCTAGTGAAAGCATTCCCATAATTTTTCCCATAATCATTCTGCATAATTTTAAATTTGTAACCACTTTTCTATTTATCTTTTTATGATCTGTAAGCTATCCATAGTCATCTTACTGGGGAAACAGACAGCAAATAAATTTGATAAATAAATACATCCCCCCCCCCCATTAGATGTGATTAATAGAAAACAATTCAGGCAGTTGGGTCCGTACACAGACTGATAGCAGTTTCCAGAATATCAGAGAACAAACCTCTGCCATTTTGTCTGGGGTGTTCCAAGAACTGAAACCAGAACCATTTGTATTCTAAGTATATGTGCTGCTACTGATTTATAATACTTAGGTATTAGAGGGGAATCAATGACCAATCTCCAGTTCCTGATCTATATGGCCATAGTGGGCTGGACACAGGTCTTCTCTTGCTAATCAGAATAAGCATTTCCCCCACTAGTTTATGCAACTATTAATCTCAAAAACCCATCTACAATGCTCTCACTTCCCTGTTCCTGAAGACAAAAGAACAGACATCAGAAAACCAGCTTTTCCACCTGCATTTCACTGCTTATTTGGTATTCAGGACATTTTAATGGCATCAGGAGATTATTTTTCCCTTCTCAATCCTAGATTTCTGATGTCTAAATTGGTGTTACTATTCCTGGATGCTTTTATTATTCAATTTAAATTCTTTATTGTTTTCTTGTACTATTATTCTGTAACAACTTTGAGAGCAACTCTACTATATGTATATTTGCAGCAGTTGTAGGTTCTGGATACCATCGCAACCGGTACACTGCGATGGGGCCGGACATCCACCACGGGCATGCGTGCTGCGCATGCATGCACCCTTCCTGCGATGCTCCAGCTGCTCAGCGAAGGTCGCGAAGGTGCTGTACGCTGCGAGTGCCTGTGCAAATGACCCAGTTGGCTTAAATACGGGTAAGGAATGAGAGTGGGTGGGTGGGGCCTTCAAAGCGCCATTCTGGTATAGTGGCCGCTGCTCCCAACAGCCACCAGTATGCCCATACCAGGGCATACTGGCCAAAACCCACCACTGATTTGGGATGTTCTGTAATGGAATGTGGGCTGGGCTATAGTTTATGAAGTTGGACCTGAAGTAGGGAAACTGAACATCAAGTGGAGTTCAACCAATCAATCTCAATTTTCTTGTGGGAATAAAATTAGTTAAGACTCCCCCACAGGAGCCATCTTGAACTCTGAGAGAGATATTGGTCTAAAAATGCATTTGACGGTGATGATAATTAATAATAATTATGTTGAAACTGGATTAATGAAAAAAATGTTATGCTTCAAAGTGACAGATTTTACCCATAATATTAAGACTATTAAAACTTGAATAAGCTACAATTTAATAAATCATAGCACAGTATGTGAACTCTGCCTGCATAAATCTGCCACTTCAGGATAACATTCCACATATCTGATGAAATGATTCTTCTACACTTCACCAAACCTAATGTTGCCATAAATCTGTTATGTCTTTATATTTTACAGTGGTTAGCTTGATATTCTTTAACACTGAGCTATAATGAGCGACTAAAAGAGCCGAGACACTGGGGCAAATGAAATCCTACCCATTTTGCTCAGACGATAGTTACATTCTCCTCCAATATTGTGGTCTTGAGAGACATTGGACTACATTGCCCATCTTTCAAGTCAGCATTAACATTATGGACGATGGCTTCCAATAGGCCTGAAAGGAACTTCACTGGGAATGAGGGTGAACTGCATGGGCTTTTCATAGGCTATAACATGTGAAATCTATTCCCAGCTCATACATTGCTTATTATTTTACTCTACAGGGGTCTGCAAAGTTGGCTCTTTTAAGATTGGTGGGCTTCAACTCCCAGAATTCCCCTGCGAGCAAAACTGGCGGGGAAATTCTGGGAGTTGAAGTCCACCAGTCTTAAAAGAGCCAACTTTGCAGACCCCTGCTCTACAACATGCTCCTCTTGCACTTTATAGGACTTTTTTTTAAAGCTTCCTGTAATTATAGTCTGGCAGTTGCAAGAAAGAAGTTCACCAATTTCTGTCCTCTCTCTAATCTCATCACTCTCTGGTCTTCAAAGACCTGAAGTCCACATTAACTGAAGGGCTACAGCTAGAGAAGGCAAAGATCAGAAAGGCCATCCTTTCAGAGAGACTTCTCTAGGTGGAGAATAGATCAGGGGTCAAGTCTACACAAGATGTCAATTTATATATTTCATCCCAACAAACGCAGTGATGGGAACAGTAGCTATTAGTCAATTTGGTTTCTGTTCTTGCTTTTCTGTTTGGCCTTCCCAGGGGCCTCAAAATGCTCTGATCTCACCTTCTGCAACCTGACACTCTCCAAAGGATCTGAAGACTGGGCTTCCTAATATTTCCAGCCATGGGGAATTCTGGAAGTTGCAACCCTCACACACACACACACACACACACACACACACACACACACACAGAGTTCCAGGATCAGGAAGTCTGCATTAAGCAACTGACCAAACAGGGATGGGGTGAGGAGGAAATGTAATTTTTTTTTCCTTCCTAAAGTCTGCATGAAAAATCCACTTCTGGAGATCCATTCAGATTAGAGCTGAGGTCATTCAAATATTAAACCAATTACTGAAATATATGCTTGGCAGTAGCTGCTGCAGTCACAAAAGGAGCTTTACATCCAAAAATGCCTTGTTGAACATTAGGGTAAATGTATTCCACTAACCAAGGCTGAAAAAAATATTATTTTACCCTTCCTTTTTTTGAAAATAGGAATTGCTTCCCCTATTTTTTAAAACAAGTGGGACTTAAGGCAGACATAATGGCACTGTGGTTTATCTTCCCCACACATTCTACCCTAGCAGTTCTGGGGATGCTATTATCTTGGCAGTCTTTGCTAGTTAGCAATGTATAGGGAAGTGAATAGTAGATCCAGTTATGGAGGCTACCAGATAACACACAATATAAGCCACAGCAGAAGACCACTGGTGACTTTCTCTTTAGTCTTGGATAACAGGCCATATAAAATCCTGATTCCAATGATTTCAGAGCCCAGAGACTATCTGGTAGAGGTACAAGTTGATTACTTGATGTTGAATAACAGTTACACTAGAAAAACTTGGCATATTCACTGTGCCTATTTTTCCTCTCTCGCTCACTCTCATCACTTTTTATGCCTTCCCATCCTTCAAAAGCTTTTTGAAGACACCCTCATTTTAGTCAAGATAAATGCTTAGAACCACAAGTGAAAATGAGTGATTTGCCCAGGTCCTGCAAAACGACCTCCCAGGCTCAAGTCAATGAGAAATGGAGGCAAAATAAATCACTTTTCCTCCTCCACTAATACATACTTCCTGTTGCATTTTTATAGCTGTCTGCCAAAAATTCATCTTTGTCATTATCATCATGAGGATGAAGTAACTTATCATACAATAGCAGAGTTGGAAGGGACCTTGTAGGTCTTCTAGTCCAACCCCCTGCGTGGGCAGGAACCTTATACCATTTCAGACAAATGGCTATCTAACATCTTTTTAAAGGCTTCCAGGGTTGGGGCATTCACAACTTCTGGAGGTAAGCTGTTCCAGAGGTTAATTGTTTTAACTGTCAGGAAATTTCTAAGTTGCTTCTCTTCTTGATTAGTTTCCACCCATTGCTTCTTGTCCTGCCCCCAGGTGCCTTGGAGAATAGTTTGATTCCCTCTTCTTTGTGGCACCCTCTGAGATATCGGAACACTGCTATCATGTCTCCCCTGGTCCTTCTCTTCATCAAGCTAGACATACCCAGCTCCTGCAGCCGTTCTTCATATGTCTTAGTCTCCAGTCCCCTAATCATCTTGGTTGCCCTTCTCTGCACCCTTTCCAGAGTCTCCACGTCTTTTCTACATCGTGGCGACCAAAACTGTATTGGTATGAGGAAGTATGAGGAAGAAAAAGCCAAGGACATTAGCAGCAGCTATAAGGAGGGAAGGGTAGCCCTACAGAAGATCAGAAATGGGTGGACTGCCTGGAAATGGGTGGACTGCTATGCTGGAGCTACTAGGGAGAAAAGGGAGGAGAGAAGGCAACACAAACCACTCTTTTCCTATTTGCCCAATCATCTCACCAGAAAATATCTTGAACTGGTGTTTTGCACAGGAACATTAGGCACAAACCCCATGAACCTCAAAGAAGCAATTGTGTGACACAAAGGCACCGTTCTGTGTGCCAAGAGAATCTAATATATCATTTGTTTATTATAGATACTCCATTGATGGTGAGCAATTATAAAATGGATTCAGAGGAAAAACAGATGAACTGACTTTAAGAAGTAGTTTTGGGGTTTTTTTTCCCTGGTTAAATGTGGTGATAAGATTTGTGCCCATCCCACCTACCATGGGAGTCGATTCTGCTTCTAGACCAGTGGCTGGATTTACTACTGGTTTTGTGGGTGTGGCTTTGTGGCCACGGCAGAGGAAGGATACTGCAAAATCCCCATTCCCTCCCCACTCCTGGGGAAAGGTTACTACAAAATCCCCAAATCTCCCACTAACCTGCTTTCTAGCTCCATTCTCCTGTTCAGGGCAAGAAAAGAAAAGCTCGGAGGCAGCAGGAGCAGGGGCAGCCTATTTGCCGGTTCTCCAAACTACTCAAAATTTCTCCAGAACCTGTCAGAACTGGCTGAATACCACCTCTGTTCTAGACCCAATAGATACCTTCATATGAACCGCCAAATCATGTTCATTCCATTTAGTCCATTCTTTTTTAATGGGACAATGCCGAGTAGTATGGTCAATCGAGATGTTAGCAGTGGAACCTAAAAAGGCTTGCTTGATCATTGAAGGGACTCTTGGCTTGTTTTGAATGAGCTATACAATAGAGCTTGAGGTATTAATATGTCACGCCCTTGGCAAAAGAGAAACCCACAAGTTGGTGTACACAAATAGAATAAAGGTTTGGAAACATACCAGCGGATTATTGCCTTAGTGCCAGCCAAGCTCTCTGATCTGCCTGTCCTTTTGTTACATTTTATTAATTAAACATATTCATGCTGACATATTACAGGACAAAGCACAGCTATAGCGTCATCTTTATTTCCAAGAATGCCTGTGAGCCATATGTTGGTTCTAGAGGCATTCTCAGAAGTAATGACAACTGAGGGTTGCAGCCCAAGGCTTCCTTTGAAAACGTGCCCAACTGTTAGGAAATAGTCAACCACAGAGTAGGTAGGAGGGGCTTGTGGAGATGGTGGATGGGAGTAGAGGACCAATTGGAACAGCTGTAATCACCATGGCAACCATTTCACGGAATCGTTCCTCACATGGGGATATTCCTTCTGCTTTTCTCAAGTCCTTGAGTCAGCACAAAAGCATGAAGGCACGAATTGCGCTGCCCTGACAGTCAAGGATTGCAAGCAGCACTTTTATCGCTTTAATGTGGGACAGATTAGGGAAAGCAATGGGTGGAATTCCCGTTGATGGGAAAAAAATCACTCTCCCTAACATGGGATACAGCTGAAGCTTGGGAAGGAAGTGAGTTTTGATAGATGGCTTGACCCATCTGTCAGAATCTGCCCGCCAGTCCACAAAGGGAATCAAATCTCTCTGCTAAACAATATTGTGATTGTCAAGAAAGAATATGTTTCTACTTGGCGGTCACTTTTGTTTCTTTCAAGCCAATGCTTTGAAGTGCCAACTTCTTAAACCCTTCTTCCCTCAGTGAGATGACCTATCTCATGGGCTGGGTCAGTCTCCCCCCCATGTTGGGACCTTCTGTTTTAGGATCTATCCCACCGCAACTTTGAGGAAATAAACTGGAAACTCTACACAGTCTCCGGTTTTATTTTTATTATCTATTCTTAGAAATTACAGTGCCAGGGGCCACTCAAATCAAAGGAACCCATGGGATTTAAAGCTATTAGTGGGCAGATGTCCAGACAAAACTGTTTCCTGAAAGAGTTGTTATGAAGCTGGACAGCTATCCTGCATCAGCATTTCCCATTTGACAAATGTTACAATCCAGGTCTCTCTTGTTCTCCCATTCTCTTCTTTGCTTTTTCTATTCAGATAGTCCTCGACTTATGACCACAGTTGAGCTCAACATTTTTGTTGTTAAGTGAGATATTTGTTGAGTATTGTCCCATTTTATGACCTTTGTTGCCTCAGCGGTTAAGTGAATCACTGCCGCTGGTAAGTTAGCAACCCGGTTGTTAAGAGAGCCTTGCTCCCCCCATTCATTTTGCTTGTCACGTCACAAAATGGGACCACATGACCATGGGACACTGCAACAGTCATAAATAGGAACCAGTTTCCGTGATCATGGGGATGCTGCAAAGGTCGTAACTGTGAAAAATGGTCAGAAGTCACTTTTTTCAGTGCTGTTGCAACTATGAACCATCACTGAATTAACTATTGTAAGTTGAGGACCACCTGTATAAGAAGGGCAGGTGCTGGCAGGGCTGTTGATAGGCTCTAGCAATGAACACCCCACTTCCCCTGCCACCTTCCCAGCACTGCTGCTGTAGCTTGTCTTCTCTGCTGTAGCCGCTGCCTGAACAGCCAATAACAGCAATAAAAAAGATGAAGACTCCCTGGTCAGTTGGTAAAAAGTAACTAATATGGATATATATTCCATATTAGTTAATATTAGATATATTCCAGGCATATCAATAACACATGTTTGAGGGAGCCAGCTATAAACCTTCTTCAGAAGATGAAGGCCCTCATGCTGTCATCATGTTATCAGAGCTGGAAGGTATATTGGAAAGTCCTTGTGATATTGCTGCTCCCCCTCACCCCGCAACATCTCTTTACAAGAAAAGAAAAAACTTTTAAGAAGTGTAATATGAAAAGCAGCACTCAGCACTGGCAAACCTGAGAGAGGTACAAAGATCTTGCAGACTAGGAGGGAATAGAAATCCATTCCTCGTGTCCCCTCTGAACCAGCCTCTCCTTGTCTGGTTAAAGTTATTCCAGGCACCTTTGCTTTCACCCCCTCTCTTGCTCATTGAGGAAGCTGTCCCTATGGAAGCCAAGTGGCCAAGCCAAGCCAAGAAAGGCAGTGCCAAGTGACTAAGTGAGAAGGGTGTGTCTTCACCAGCACAAAGTGGCCCGTTTCAGCTTGACCATGTAATCATGGTGGCCTAATTTCCGAGACTATTTTACCGACTGGTTTTAAATTAATTTATAGTTTTAATAAGAGGGTTTTAAATTAATTTTTAGCACAGGGCGCTATTTATTTAATAGGATTTTATATTGACTACTTATGACGTATTTATTCTTGTATATATGTTTGTATCCATATTTTTATTCTCCTGTGCACCGCCCCGAGTCCCTTATGGGAGAGGCTGCGGTATATAAGTTTAATAAAATCTAAAATCTAAATCAGCATTGTTAGTGAAGTGACCTAGAACATGTCCATAGCAGGAGGAGACAGAAAGCAGAAATCTCTACATTTAAATTGGAATAAAGACGCATGTAAGCTCCCCTCCTAGCAGTCTGGGGATGAGATGAATGTGCCATCATTGGGAACACATCTTCTAATAGCAGTTGGCAACTGTTAGTATCGTCATCTTCTAGTTAGAAAAATGTGATGATGAGCTCATTGTCTCCATATGAACCCAATGGGCTCCTGGACTTAAAATAACCCAGGATGAAGGTAATGGTGATGATGATGATGATAGCAGTTCTAAGATGAATTTGGAGTGGAAGCTTGAGAAGTTACCCCACTGCATCTGCTGATCTGCTTTATAGGAATTCCTCTTTTCTTCCTATTATGCTGTCTTTGCATACTTGCAAACACGGCAAATATTACTCAAAAATTCATTTTGTTTATAGAACGGTGGGTGCAGTGCCCCTGCAGTTTTTCCTTCTTTCTTTGATATGCATATACATCCCACATGAATCATATTTCTTGAAGGATGAGAGTGCTTGCACATTTCAAAAACAGCACCATCTGCAATAAATCATAATCTGGAAGGAGTCCCAAAAGAACAATGATCTGCATCAGTATCTGTCCATTTGCTCTGGAATGGGTCTCCAGTATTGGCCAGTTTGTCTAGAAACTGGTCACCTAGTTTATACCTTCTAGCCAATTCACTAAGTTACAGACACTTGAGCATTGTTTTATGCACTCTAGATCACTTGTTCTCAACGTGGTCCATCGGGGGGACCATCCCATAGTTCTAGGGGGCATCATTCTCTTGCTGCTGCTACGCATTGCCTATTTTTGTATATGTTTTGAAAAATTGTTGGCAATTACGTTTGCATAGAATTAACCATTCTGGTAGCTACTACCAATGACTTTGTCTTAATGTTATAAAGACAATTATATTACACGATACAGTTCAGATTAATAAACAATGAAGTTGGTAAAAAGAGACAGCTAACAGCATCTATGAAAGGGGCTGCAGAGGTAAATTATATTCAAGTGGGGCCGTCAACAACAACAGAAAAAAAGTTAAGAACACTTGATCTGAACCAGTAATACTAGGAAGAAATCAGTGTGCTACCTGGTAACCATTTCAACGAGACATTTCAATCCCAGGGTCAACTTGTCCTGACTATGTTGATGAAAGTTAAGAATCAAAACAATACAATAGCAGAGTTGGAAGGGATCTTGGAGGTCTTCTAGTCCAACCCCCTGCCTAGGCAGGAACCTTATACCGTTTCAGACAAATGGCTATCCAATTTAAAGACTTCCAGTGTTGGGGCATTCACAACTTCTGGATGCAAGCTGTTCCACTGATTAATTTTTCTAACTGTCAGGAAATTTCTCCTCAGTTCTAAGTTGCTTCTCCCCTTGATTAGTTTCCACCCATTGCTTCGTGTTCTACACTGAGGTGCCTTGTAGAATAGTTTGACTCCCTCTTCTTTGTGGCAGCCTCTGAGATATCGGAAGACTCCTATCATGTCTCCCCTGGTCCTTCTTTTACTTAAACTAGACATACCCAGTTCCTGCACCCGTTCCTCATATGTTTTAGCCTCCAGTCTCCTGATCATCTTTGTTGCTCTTTTCTGCACTCTTTCTAGAGTCTCCACATCTTTTCTACATCGTGGCGACCATAACTGAATGCAGTATTCCAAGTGTGGCTTTACCAAGACATTATAAAGTGGTAAACCCAAACCAAATTATGTTATGGTTCAGCACAATACATGAAACCCAATTAGAGTCACAACAAACACAATCTTGTGTTGTAGGTAAAAAATTATCCCCCAAGTAAGAGCTTGCTATGTAAGATTTAATTTATTTGTTGAACAAACTGCTAGTTTTCACTTAGCTGTCAATATTGAAAACAAAGGAATTAATACAAGTCCATGAAAGGCAAGGCTTATTTAGGGCAAATGCTCATGTGGGTGGTGGATGGTTGTACTGCCCAAGAGAAAGTGGCCAGCAATGAAATAATCAGAGGTGGTGCAGAGACAGGATAAGATATTGCCAAAATATAGGAAGCTCAGGAATAGGTAAACCAAACTACAGTGTGTTATGTGGCCAAGGTTAGCCTAGTGGTCCCTCTGCTGTTCGACAGAGGGATTGGGGGAGTGGAAGGACAATTAGAGGGGGGGGGGGCTTAGCTACTTTTCTGCCATTCATTTCACCACTAAAATCTCTGCTTGGTCTGAGAAACACCTAGGGAGGTAACAGGAGCTGCATAAGGTTTTATTTTATTTTATTGGTCTGGTCCATGTTACCCCTGAGGTTCCTGTTTATTTGTTTGCTTGTTTCTTTGTCAGGTTTAGTTTCACCTCCACACCGCTTGTTATTTGAAAGAGGATGCACGAGAAGGACACACGAGAAGGACACACATTAGGGTCAAATCATATTGTAAATGTAACTGGCCTTTTAAAAACTCATATGCAATTATGCCCAAAGAATTAACATTGCTTTTGACCTGTTGGGCAGAACGAGGAAAAGCACGAGGCTGGAAGTGCCGTAACAATCTGCTTTGCACCTCCAGGTACCATGATACGCACAGTTCAATGGTCACATCCATACTCAGCATGTAGCATAGGGAGAATAGGTCACCGGAAGTAGCATCTGTTCCTTCAAAGGGGTGACTGTGTTGCCTGTTATCTACAGCTGATCCTTGTCACCTCCAGAAGAGCAAGGGTTATATGCATATCTCCATTCTTTCCAGCTCCCCACTGTTTCTTCTCAGTCTTGTAAGAGGAATGGGCGCTGCTGTTCTTTGGTTGCTGGTAACAGTCTCCCAGCCACATGGTTAGATCCTTATAGCTCCTTTACTGAGTCACGTAAGGAACATGAGGCTTTAGGGACGGCAGCATTTAACACACACAATCATGAGTGTGGCCACCTCCGCCCTTTCTTAGACTTGATACCGTGCAAGGTGTGATACAACTCACACCAGGGTTGTCAATACGGGACAGAAAAATAATACTTTGGTATTTGTTAAATCTCCAGCATTTTGACAGAAAGAAGGGATGTCAATAGGCTCAGTTGATCAGCAAGGGCAAAAGGGGCCTCCATCAGAGAAGTTTTAGAAGGGTGGATTTTAATTCATGGGATGCTTCTTCCAAGAGTTGCCTCCATGTCCCCTTCAGTGGCCACCGCTTGCCTGGGCACCCGGTTTCTGTCACCGGGCTGCTTGCCTCGTCCTTTTTTGCCACCCTCCAGCAGGTTCTTGCTCTTTGGGAGTTTGCCTTTATGCCACAATGGCCGATCTCCGCACCACACACGCTCACAGTACTCCTCCACTCTCTGCAGATTGGCATAGCCGATCAGATGCATGATGTCTTTGAACCACAATCGTTGTCCATGCAGCAGGCGGACTCGGCATGGAGACCGAGGCAGCTCCTCCTCCTGCTCCTTCTGGAAAATTTGTTCCAGCTGCTCGTTCTCAACCACTTCCAAAATGATTTTGGTGACAGTCTGGGTAAAGCCCTGCTCCTGAGACCTGCAGTAATAAGTTCCAGTATCCTGGCGAAAGAGTTTCCGAAATAACAATCCGTATTCTGTCTTCATGATCCGTTCATCTGTTTTCACCTGGAAAAGCCGGGGGGGTGGGGGAGGAAATAAATTAGGAAGTTTTCTAGAAACTCAGTTTGATTTAATCAAGATACTGCAGGATGTCAAGAAGTGAGTAAACTGCAAACTTTCCCACAAAAGTAGACCCAGACAAAAAGCCCAAACAGCTCAAACAGATTTGTGAATATGCTATGATCCACATCTTTTCTGACATATATTACAGTATGCTTGAACTGACGCAGCAGTGTATGACCAAGTGATAACAGTATGGGTATGTTTTAGAAAATCTAGGGGTGCTTCTTGCTTCTTCCCATAAGTAGTCAAGGCAGAATTAAAAAAAAAGATAAATGCTTATTTCATTTAACTGATGAGACTCTGAGAATCCAAGGATCCAAAGTAGAATTACATTTGCTAACTACTGAAGATAGTGGTAAAGAATGGGCCCACAGACTGGAACATCCAGGCAATCTGATAGATATATAAAAGATTGCCCTTAAGATCAAAGCTGTTAAAAAAAAAAAAGCTTCCACTTCATTTCTACTATTTCATCTACCTTTGTATTAGAGCTTCTGAAACACCCAGTCAGGCTTTACATTTTGTCCAAACTGTGCTGCTTATCCTGACCCAGAAGTCCTGTCTTTCCCTCAAATTGCCAGGCACCTTTGGTGGCTGGCAATTTTCAATAAATGAAAACCTTTCTCTAGTTTGGAAATGTCCCCATCTATAACAACGTTCTAATTCCAATCCAATCCATTCTCTGCCATTAGATTGTGAACCCTTCAGGTGACTTTCTCCTAGTTGTATGCTGGGTAATGATAGCCGTAGTGCCTAGAACAGGGCTGTCAAACTCCTGGCCCGCGAGTCAGATACATCACGCGTCAGCTATGCCCACGCCCGGTTTAGCGAAGGGGAAAAAAGTCCCGATACATCACTTGATACCACTGTGGTGACATGAGTTTGATGCCCTTGGCCTAGACGGATTTTTTCTAGGGAGACAGCAATCCCTAAAGCCAGCTGTGCCACCCCAAAAGCCTACCTAAAATGCTAACAATGCTCAGCTACAACACTTTTGTTCAAGGGCTCCATCTCGAAATGGCCTTCTCCTGCTAATCCCTTTCACCTGCAAGAATCTATTCCGGCTGCGCTTCCTGACACAAGCCCCACCTTATAAAGGAGAACACCTCATACTGAAACAAAATAAAAGCAGCAGATAGATGTACAAGTTGTTAATTTCTTCCCTTCTTTTTAACGATTGCCTCGTATTTATTGTTTTATACAAAGAGCAAGGAGCCCAGCAGGAACAGCACATTCCATTCATCTGTGTGGTCCTTCAGAAAGTTGAAGGGAGACATGGGAGGAGGTCAGACACCACTGCACCCTCAGGAGATACCAGCGCTGTCCTTATTAGCAAATGATGGTTTTGGAATGGAACTCAGCAGCTGTGTTTACTTATCAGTTCCCACCTTCTATATCCCAATTGCCCTCCAATCATTGTGCATTATCACTTCACTTCCTGGGAATTGCACTTGCCTGGGAAAAGAGGAGAAAGACCTCACACAGTAGGGGGGGTGGAGTTCCCTATTTTCAGTTTAGTTACGAATTCCTCATCGCACTCCCTGAAATAGCAATTCCAGAGAACCAAAAGTTTGGTGTAGTGGTTAAGGCCTACAAACCAGGAGACCATGAATTCCAGTCCCACTTTAGGCATGAAAGCCAGCTGGGCGACTTTGGGCCTGTTATTCTCAGTTAACCCATCTGACTGGGTTGTTGTTGCGGGAAAAAGAGGAGAAAATTGGAGCATTGGGTATCTTTGCTGCCTTGAGTAACTTATAAAAGTGATAACAGTGGGATGATCTACTAAATAATCTACACCAGGGCTGTCAAATGTACGGCCCATGGGCCGGATGTGTCACATACTGCCCACCTGGTTTTGCCACAATAAACATAATGCCACTGTGACGATGTGAGTTTGACACCCCTGATCTACATGCAGCAGTGGTGGGTTTCTGCAGGCTCGCACCTACTCGCGAGAGCCGGTTGGTGAAATTTAGAGAACCGGTGAGAGGGGGTCCCACTGGCGTAACTGGAAGTAAATCTGGCCCACCGCTACCAGTGACCCAACGGGAAGGAAAGGAAAGGAAAGGAAGGAAGGAAGGAAGGAAGAAAGAAAGAAAGAAAGAAAGAAAGAAAGAAAGAAAGAAAGAAAGAAAGAAAGAAAGAAAGAAAGAAAGAAAGAAAGAAAGAAAGAAAGAAAGAAAGAAAGAAAGAAAGAAAGAAAGAAAGAAAGAAAGAAAGAAAGAAAGAAAGAAAGAAAGAAAGAATTTATCATCACAATTGAGTCCAAAATTTTGGTTGCTAAGCAAGAGCGTTGTTAAATGAGTTTCACCACATTTTAAAAGGTGGCCACTCCCACCCTGTCACATGACTGCCAAGCCACGCCAACAAAATAGGCCACACCTACAGAGTAGGTTCTAAAAAATTTGAAACCCACCACTGACATGCAGATAACATCAGGAAAAAAAACCCTCTCCTTGAAGGCTACTTGCCATTACAAATAAGTATTTAGTGTAGAGTAGAATTCAGCATGATGTGGTAAAGTCAAGAACATGTTATTTACATTATGCAGAATAATTATTGGCCTATTTATTTTAAATATTCATGGACTGTCCTTCATTTTGCTTGGATGATATTTCTCTGGTTTCCACAGCACTGACACATATTGTAAAGACAACTTTATTAATAATTTTGTAATTTTTACTCAAACTTCTATGTTGTGATTTGATATGCAAGTCTGCCTCTTTAAAAAATATTGTGATTATGGCAAAATAATTTGTGGGAAAATATTCCCCCAAGTCATCACACTTTTCTGGCAGCAATGAAAGGTGCAGATTTTTATTGAGAGCCACTCCCTAATATATATGTAATCCAAACCACTGAAATCAGGCCTGAAGATTTAAGAAACCCTAGCAGGGAGAAGCGAGGCTGTGCTTCAAACTTAATTAATTGGAGAGTCTATGCCTCCTAAATTATTATTTTTTTCCTATAAGAATGGTCCACCATTTGTCCAGAAAGAATGTATGTTTATCTTCCATGCTTTGAGCACAAGTGAAAAATAAATAGAGTTTTGGATTTAATAGCGAAGGATTAATATGTCATTTGCTGGATAGTTCAGTCTGTTTTATTAAATATTTTATGTATTTAATGAGTTTATTAAAGTTAAATGCAGAGTTTCACCTGCATTTTTGTGTATTATTTATTTAAAGAATTTGCAGTGAAAAAATAATATATGCACACATTTTAAACAATTATTGTGAAAGTATTTTTCGATCGAAGTATTTTCTCAGGTATTTCACTGTCCTAAAATGTATACCCTTTATCACCAAATCTATCACCAAATATTTCTTAGCTGAGAATTGCATCATAAAATTCAAAGAATAAAATCTGAAGGGCATATCTTCCCTTGGTCAGCTAGGAATTTGCATCAAAATTAATTTATTTTTGAATATTCAAGCAACGGATAAAGTATCTTTATTAGGAGTTTAATAGAACCAGAATTCAGTGGATCTGAACATCAAAGCATGTCAGCAGAGAATGACACTTCTTGTGAGGTGTCATTCTGATCACCACAAGATAGACAGAAAAAGAAACCCATCCCCTTCCTTCCCTCAGTTGATCCTTGACCAGGACTTATCCCTGTAGGTCCATTCCCAGATGTCCAAACCTTTTGAGAATATCCACATATACACACTCCTACAGTGAACTATGAAGAGTTCTTCATTCCTCATCTTCTCTCCTTTATTTCAACTGCTGTTGTTGGAATTCTTGTGTTGATACTCCTGAGGCCCCCAATGTCTATTTCCTTGGTTTCTTCCAGGAGGAAGAAAAACTGGAATATTACTTTCTAGCCTTAAAGGCAATCAATCTTTTACAAATACGGTGTTTTCCTTCTTAGCTGCAGATGGCAAGTACCTCTTCTTAGTATACTCTCCACCAACATCACAACAATAATGTTCCCAAACAATTTCTTCCCCACAGAGGGCTTGCCTGCCAAAGTAGTTCTTGACTGATGGTCAATTTGCCAATGTCTGATCCCCAGCCACCTGCAAATTAACACTCTGGTTGCCATAGACTGCGGTTGCATCAGTAATCAATTCAGTTGTTTTAGCAAACTCACTGAATGCTTCCTTAAGGGGTTCAGGGTCAGTTAGTAAAGCCTTAAACAATTCACATACCCATATTATCAGAGCTGAGGTGTGGGGAACAGCTATAAAAATAACTTCCAAGACTCGAAGGCCCACAACAGCTGTTTCATGTTATTTAAGCTCTGTCTATCTTACATTCAGTTGGATCCATAAGAACTGTACTTCCTTCTCTTTGGACCACTGTCTTGGCAATGATGGCCATAAGCAGTAATTGACAGAAGACATTCCAAGCTATTGTATTGCCTCCTTGAAAAGGAGGTACAAATCAAGAGAGGAAAATGCTTTATATTTAGCAGGCTCAGTTACCTGATAATCTATTTTCTTTTATTCAAGTCCGGATACAAACCACTTTTTTCCCCTAGTCCAGATAGAGCCAAGAATTTTTTTTTTTTAATCAGATTGAGGAATGAGAGGGAGGGCAGATCACATCCACCAGATGTAAGCGTAGCTCTGCCTTATGACTGGAAGAGGTTGAGGACACTTTTCTTATCGGTTCCATCTTCAATAACCAAGAACTCCACATGTGCTTATAGCCTGAAGAGAAGGCAGTTTTATTCACAGACCAGGAATTTTTCCACAGAATGGGAAGGGGCACACTTGGCAGAGATCCTCAGCTTTTACAGCAGACTGAAATTTAGTAAATAAAAATCTCCCAGACTCCCACAATATAACCAATATCTGTTGTAAGAAAACCGTCAAGACAAAAAAAAAGTGGTACTATGCGATAAAAGCAGCAGGAACAATAATGTGCTAATATGACTCATATATTTATGTGAGAGAGAGAGAGAGAGAGAGCATAGGTCTGTGTAAACTTAAGAGGGAGAAGATATAAAGAAAATTTCCTTTTTTGCCATTAAGAAAACAAAAGCAAGAGTACCTCACCTCATCTCTTAGTTCCTCTGGAGATCTGCGTACAAACCACTGCACTGCAGCTTGGGGTGATTTCGGGATACATTCTAAGAAGGTACTGTTGTGCTCCGTCCCATATACCACCTTCTCCTCAATGCTGTCAAAGTCATCCACTACAAAAATGCAAAAATTGAAGTTTTTAAGAAGACACTGGACAACCATGCACAGGATTTCCTGCCTGAGCAGGGGGTTGGACTGAAAGACCTCCAAGGTCCCTTCCAACTCTGTCTATTCTATTCTATTCTATTCTATTCTACCCTACCCTACCCTACCCTACCTTACACTACACTACACTACACTATTACCAAAGACCAATCATTTGGAAATCACCCATTTCCATAAAAGGGGTCACAATGGTCCAGGATTGCTTCTGAGCAGGTGGAAGGTAGGAAAGGGTTTGAAGCCTGGCCCAACCTGATATTTTGCTCTTTGGTAGAGAGAGATATTAATTCCCCATCCAAAACACTGAGTACTGAATCAAAATTGCCAGAATGTTTGGCAGGATTAATTCAAGATGCCAAAGACTCCAAGTTCCCCTCTCTTTCCCAATATTCCAGTGAAGATGGTGGTGCTCTGTTTATGTTTTCATAAAAGAGGTGCTGTCCAAAGCAAAACTTTGATACACACACACACACACCCATGTCCCTGTGAAAATGTCGGTTTCCATGTACACAAAGGTCATTATTAGTGGTAATACAGCAGACACCTTACCTATTTGTAACTGATCTTAATCCTATTTATTTTTATTTATTTGATTAGATTTCTATCCCGCCCTATCTCCCGAATGGGACACAGGGCGGCGCACAAGAATTTAAAGATCTAAAAATACAGACAATACAAAATTCTACAAAAGTTAAAACTAAAATTAAACAATTTAGCCCGTGCTAAAAAACAATTAATTTAAAAACCCAACTCTAAAAATAGAAACCCTTAAAAATCCAATGTTAAAATCTAACCCAAAATATAGGCATACACTAACTCTAAGCAAGGCCAGCGAGATGGAACAAATGCGTTTTTAATGAGCGGCGGAAAAGGCGAAGGTCCGTGATGGTACGAAGTTCGGGGGGTAGGTCATTCCAGAGGGTTGGACCTGCCACAGAGAAGGCTCTTCCCCTGGGCATCGCCAGCCGGCATTGACCAGCTGACGGCACCCTGAGGAGGCCCACTCTGTGGGAGCGGACCGGTCGAAGAGAGGTATGTGGTAGGAGACGGTCCTGCAAATAACTAGGCCCTATGCCATGGAGCATCTTAAAGATGGTCACCAACACCTTGAAGCGCACCCGAAAGGCCACCGGCAGCCAGTGCAGCTCGCGCAGGAGAGGTGTTATGTGGGAGCACCATGAGGCTCCCAAAATCCCCCGCGCGGCCACGTTCTGGACCAGCTGGAGCCTCGGAGTGCACCTCAATGGGAGCCCCATGTAGAGAGCATTACAATAGTCTAGGCGGGACATAACGAGTGCTTGAGTGACTGTGCGGAGGGCGTCCCTGTCAAGGAAAGGGCGCAACTGGCAGACCAGGCGGACCTGGTAAAATGCTGCCATGTTCACGCTCTCTAGCGTTCTCGAAAGCCAAAGATATGGCAGGTACTGCTCCACAAAAGCCATCCCATTTTGCCCCACTGCTCTAAACACATATTCCCAAGTTCCTTTACCTGTTAGGTTTTGATCCAGGCACTGGTGCATGGGGTTCCCGTTCTGGATGTCTTGCCTGCGAAAGCGACGTTTGCCCAATTCCTGGTATCTGGTGCAAGTGAGACCATCCCAGGCACAATACGGATCCCGTGCCAGGCAACATTCTGCACAGGCTGTCCCATAAGTCTCACACTGATGCAGTTTCACTTGGGCAACACCGACCCGTGAGCCCACGTAAAGCATTTGCTGTCAAAGCAAGCCAAAGCAGGGTTAATCAGAGGAGCACCAAACCACCCTGGATCTGGCATTTTTAGTAGCAGCCTTGTGCTGGTGAATGGAATAAAGCACACAGTGAAATTGGTGGGCATTTTTTTAAACAGGGAGCAACACTCACTCCACTCACTAACCCTGATGATATTACCTGTTTGGGTAATGAAATGTTTGCAAGTAAATAACCATGCTCAGAGCGCACCCAGGACTCCACAGTTCAGGTCTGAGCTACCGATATTCTCTTCTGGTGACATCTCTTGTCTCTATCAGAATTTACTCTGCAGTTTTCAGAAAAGAAAACTGGAGGTTAGCTTGCTAAAAGCACCTCCATATGAGGATTCTGATCCTACCTGAAACAAACTCCAAACCTCCTAATTTCAGGAGACCAGCTTGCCTGGCAAGTAGGTTGCCTTACTCCCAGCGGTGTTTTGGTTCAGTAAAATGGGAATATGTGTGCAGTGTTTGCTGGAATGCTGCTGCTGAGTGGGAATTGTGAGGGAGGGGGGAAACCTCCTGGGCTCATTTCCTGGGCTCAAGGGAGCCTTCACTCATTCCTTCCCCCATGCCACTGAGGGTGAATTCCTACATCCTCACCTATGGGTTTGTTTCCCTTTTTCACACACCCCCTTCCATCCCAAAACTCTTACAGGTCCTGGAAGAAATGCCTTGCCAAAAACAAAAGTAATATGCTTTTGTTCTAGGTATGTTTTTAAATACAAAAAACAAATGAAGTCTAATTATCTAAATAATTTATTTTTACTTTTTATTTTTCACTTTCATCCCTTGCTTTATCAAGTTCCCAAAATAGTAACATAGACACTGGAAACAATGCACCTCAGTTTCCCTTTTGCTATGAAACAGGGAAATAGAATTTTTTTCTCTTTAGGACCCAGACAAAGTTAGGGAGCAGATCCCGACTGAACTATTTTTTCTAAGCTACCCTACTGATCCGTGGCAGGAACACTGATATATATTGAACACAGGACCGATCAACAAGAGAACCAATCAGCTGCTCAGAATTTAAATATAGCTCCAAATGAACAACCAATCACCAAACTGGCAAACAAGACATTTATAAAGTGAAGGAGAAGAAAATCCTGCTGATGATGTTACCTAGTCTGGTAATGAAATGTTCAGAAACTAAACTGAAACAAGTTTGGAAAGCAAACCACTGCCAAAACCATGCTGATCTTTTACAGGTAAATGCCACACCTGCCATCTTGGTATAGAAACAGGTGCAGAAGTGTCAAATTTCATGGGAACAATGGCACTGGCAAGGACTGTTTAGTCTCTTCCCACCCCCACCCCGCGCTATATTTTACTGATCTAAATTGCCGTCTTCCTTTTTCTACTGAATTTGGTCCTCTGAGTGAAAATATTCGCAGCTGTGTCATCAACCTTCTTAAGTTACAGCATTTGGAAGAGCAATAAAATTAAATGGCTTTGGAATTCCCACAGCTTCCTGGATATGTTATGACATTATTTATGGCCATTCAGAATTGAAACTGATCGTATATATACGTTCATGTCAAAGAAAACCTACTCAGTAACATCAGAAGTCAAGACATACAGAAAGAAGCCACATTACATATGCCTTGTGATAATCTGCAGTATCAAACTACGGTTAACATTTTTTCACAGATCAGATTTAAAATGGAAATTCGTGATTTAAACGACGATTTCATATTTCTAATTTGCATATCAATGACTATTGGAGAATAATTGGGAAGTTGTCCACTGTTTATAAAGCAGGGACATGTTTTCCCCAGTCGAAATGTTGGATTATACGGACTTCCGGTTCCGGCTCCAGCGGTGACGGGCGAGCCTAGCGCTCGCTCGCCGCTTTGTTGCCTTTTCTGCCCCCCCACGGGGGCGAGACACTCCGGTTACCGGAGGTCTCCCGTAGGGTCGGCTCGGAGGGGACGTTCTTCCTCACGGCGGTGGGGAGAGCGTTCCCCTCCGCGACCTAGGTGAGGAGGAACATGCTGCGGGGGGTTCTCCCTTCGCCAACGGCTGTCGGCGCCATTCACTTCAATGCAGAGGGCTGAGCGGAGAGATCGGAAGGTCTGCCGAGGCTTCAGCTGCGAGGGAGAGTGAGTTTAAAAAAGACTTTTTTTCCTTGCTGCCAGCCAGGCTGAACGGACTGGGAGGGGGGTGTTTGTTTTAAAAAAAAAAACCCTCGGACTTAAGCGGCACTCTAAAATGGCTTCTCTGGAAGAGAAAGCGGAAATCTTAAATCCGGACTGTCTCTAACAAGGGAAAGTGGTATGCGGCTACTTGCAACATTGTTTCTAGGTCTGGCTGGATAAAAAAAATTATTTTTCTACTCTCTCCTCTGGGCTCTGAGATGGGCGGTGGAAGGTGGCTTTTCTTTGTCCCTGCCTGATTATTTCAACTATGGAAAATTCCCAGCGTCTCTTTACAATTGGGACTCTCTCTGGATATTGATGAAGAATTTTTTTCTTGCTGGATTTGTGATTTCCTTTCTGGAGTACCTTCGTTATTATAACTATTGAGTTGGAAAATTGTCTCTCTCTTGGTTCCTGAATTTTACAACGTTTCAACCTTGATCAGAACTTTTGGCTCCCGGTTAGTCTCACCAACCCCACCCTGAAAACGCCATTTTGGTGGCATTGACTTTAACAGTTAATCATGGCTCAAGAAACAGCACTGGCAAGTTTAGAACAACGGATGGCTTCTCTTGAAACTGTTATACAAACTTTGGTAAAAGAAATTCAGGCCCAGAGGGCAGAAAACATCAATTTCAAGAAGGAGCTATTGGACACACGGAAGCAAGTGCTGGAAAACACACAGAAGACTGAAGAATTGGAAGGGGGGTTGGTGGGGGTTAAGGGAGAGATTAAAAATGTTATTAAAGAGGTTGGGGAAACAAATGGGCATGTGTCTAGGATAGATATGGAAAGAATGACATATTTTTTGAGATTTCAGAACGTTCTTGAGGAATCTGGTGAATGCCTCCCTGATCTTATGAGCACAATTTTAGCAGACTATTTACAAAAACCTAAAGATGAGATCAGGGGGGACATTGACCTAGTCTACAGAATTTCAGCATATGCCAGGATAAATGAAGTGCCTAGAGAGATACATGTGAAATTTGTTAGAAGGTCAACCAGAGAGGAAATCCTGAAAGTGCAGAGAGGTAGTCCATTAATCTACCAACAAAAAGAGGTTGCTATCTTGAAGCAGATCCCTAGAAAGATTCGAGAAGCAAGGAGGGAATTTTCCTTCTTGTCAAAAATTTTATTTGATCATGGGATTTGGTTCAAGTGGGTGACACCCGAAGGGATGCTGGTGTTCTGGGAAGGAGGAAGAGTGAGGATTAAAACAGTTGTTGAGGCGGAAGCCTTTCTTAAAAAACATTCCTCTGTCCTGGGGGAAGATCCAGGGGGGACGGAGGGGGCCCCGGCCCCGCCCGCTGGGGGCCAGGGAGGAGAAAAAGAAGATACAATAGCCAAGAGACTTAGATCGAAAAAATAACTTTGCCTTGATTTTTCTGAACAATTTTGCATAATATTTTATCTGGATTTTTTGTAAATGTCTGACAGCATGGAATTGAGAATTTAGGTATATGTACTTGCTTTTTACCTTGTAGTGTTATGAAAAATGCTTTTTTTTTGGTTATTTTTTTATTGTGTATTTTGAGGTCTCGGAAGGGCCGAGGACTCTGACGTGAATGCTCTCAAAATTTCTTTGTATCCCTTACCCTACCCTATAGAAAAAATGTAAAACCAATAAAACTTTTTCAATTAAAAAAAAAAAAAGAAATGTTGGATTATACAACCTATGATTTACAAACAGGATTCCCAGTCTATATGAGATTATGACTACTGAGTTCAACAGAACTGGATAATGCTAAATTGGAGGAATGTAAATTATATTATGATGTTTCCCTATTTGGGTATAAATGTTTGCTGTGAAGTCAGAGCTTCTTTTGGAATGGGTTTCTGAACTTTCTCTGGTTTCATTAGAACGTAATATTTTTATTGCATTTGTTTTACCCTAGCTAACTTTCAACAAAAAATCACCACAATCTACAGTAATCTAAAATCTAGGAAGTGTTTTATTGGACTTCAAACATGAGGGTGCTTGTAAGCTGTTTTCATCAACACCATATTCCCATAAAGCACCTATTCTTTAGGGATTTTTTGTTCCTATTTTTTAATTTTTAGTTTAAACAATCAACATTTGGATTGGCAGTTTACTAATTTGGCATCCACATTGTCACATTACAGATCACATTATGATTTTCTCATATCCCCTGGGTTGACAGAAAATGACTTATTATTGTTTATAAAATATAGTCCGTCCCCCCTAAATGACAGTTTGCCATTCTGTTTTCTTAGCACATTTATTTTGTAGTTTTTCAAGTAAAATTGCTGGCCAAATTTTATTATGAGCCACTTTACTAGTGAGAGGAGAAGCATATAAATCAGGGGTGAAATTCAGCAGGTTGTGACAGGTTCCAGAGAATTGGTAGAGGAAATTTTGAGTAGTTTGGAGAACTGGCAAATACCACCTCTGGCTGGTCCCAGAGTGAGGTGGAAATGGAGATATTGCAATGTCCTTCCCCCCAGGAGTTATAGTTTATTTGATTTATATACCGCCCTTCTCCCTTTTGGGACTCAGGGCGGTGTACAGCCACAATAAAATAAACGGTACAAAATCTAAAACAATATGTTAAAAAGATATTAAATAAATGGCCTACATTTTAAAACCCCATACTAAAATCACTATAAAATCCCTTTAGAAACTACCTTTAAAAACTACGTGGGGAGGGAATGAGGATTTTAAAATATCTTTACCCCAGGAGTGGGGAGGGAATGGAGATTTTGTAGTATCCTTCCTCTGACATGTCCACCAAGCTATGCCCACAGAACCGGTAGTAAAAAAAAAATGAATTTCGCCACTGATATAAATAATTAAGTAAATAATGCAATTTTCACATGATTAATTATTCAAATACAAAGCTGAGCAATTCATGATTTAATTGAGAAAAATAAAATTGTAATAGGTTTTTTTGCTACTTGATTCTATATTTATCACATATATACTGTATGAAAGATTCTAAAACAGAACTCTCTGTTTAGTTATACTATTCAGTTCATCAAAGAGATATTCTCCAAAATTTGATCTTTTTCCACATGTGAATCTAAGGTGGAAAAATGTTAAAGCTGATGCTTTTGCAAACTTTTGCAGCTCCCTTTTAATATGAAACAAATGTGTTGTGTTTGAGTATCTATCACATTGTGGGAAGATATTTCTTTTGAATGCATACTTATTACATATTAATAAGAACTCTTGTATTTAAATATCCTTGCGCTGTTCCTAAAATTCCTTACAGAGTCTGATCCTGGTGATTGCCATTCAGTACTATAACATTTGTAATTTAGATTATCATAATTTCATCTGCTATAGAGTTGCCTGAAGCTTTATAATTTTTTTCAAAAAATATAAAGTAATCATTAGTATTTTAGACTGGTAACAATTTGACCTTCAGAGATTTTTCAAAATCTTTTTGTCTTGGTTTGTATTATTGTATTCATAATATTTTTGTTTGAGATATAAAAACTGTGTGGTGACTTTATTAATCTCCAAAATATGTTATTATTTTTCTTTTTCTTTTGTAATTGTTCATATACATATTGACAGATTGCTTACTATATTTTGCCAATATATTCTTGATTTCTATATCTAATTTATTTGCAGATGGTGAAGATTCATTTTCAATTATACTGATCTGGTTTATATATTCAATATTATCTGATTAATGTATTGATATGAATACTTTCATAGATTCCTATGAAAGTTCCTATGGCCAGTATATTGCCAAATATGAATAATTGCATAATTTTCTTTAAAAATTATTAAAATCTGAAATAAATGTTATTTTGCTGCTTCATTGAAGGTTAATATAGGGTTAAATGACAAAAATGAGTGTAGGTTATATTATTATCTAATTTTAACTCTAATACATTGGTATTTGGTCAGTCATTGTTCCCTATCACTAGATTAAACCCTGAACATACTTTTATACAGGCTTTTAAACAGTGATTTTGGGGTTTTACATTTTGAATAGCAATTTTTGTTCAAAGTGTTCATGAGTTTGCATCTACCATTTGTTCCAGCAGCAAGTTCTCTACATAAAATCCATTTAAACACTGCATTACATTCTGAAGGAATCTTGTTTGTTAATTATTACTTTTTTTGTACAACTTCCTTTAGTAAACATTTAAGATTTTTAAAATTCATGTATAGCAATGCTGCAGGAAATTCAACCAATAGAATAAAAAATAAGTATTTTGAAAAACTACAATCTGTTGGAGGGAATGAAAGAGTGAATGGCCATGCTTAGCTTAAATATTAATTTGAGTTTTATAGTAAAAACACAAAGGGATAAAAGTGGATGATTTATTTTTATAATACGTTTATTACTTACTCGTTTCACAGAAATTTCCATCTCAGTGATGGGGACTGGTACCTGGAGAACATGAAGACATGGCGGTTCAGCTAACGTATGTCACCAAAATGACTCCCAACCCTATCCTATGGCTCCACATTTATGTTTTTCTAATAGTCATAGAAGGTCATTATTGTCCCAGCTATTTTCTCACAAAAACAAATGTGTGCACACAAATGGCAGTTGGACAAATCACTCATTTGAAAATTAAACTTTCAGTAAATATGAAAATTAGGGCTAATGGAAGTATACAACCATTCTCTTTCCCAGATTACGCAATAGTTATAAGTATAAGTAAGTATACTTTCTAAGTTGTTTTTCTCTTTTATCCGGAGAAAAACTGGATCAAACAGAACAGCAAATACCAACAAGCAAGGATCTTAGGCTATCTAAAAAACTGGGCAAAGTCCCATTATCCATGAAAGTTCATTAGCCACATAGGAAACCAAGCCTAAAAGCAGGCTTAAATAATTACTGCAGTATTCATATTATGGCTACCTTTATCATAGTTCCTTTATGTAGTCATGTATACACACACACACACACACACATAAATATCTGGATGCATACCCTACAATTTTTCCCTTTCTAAGAATACAGCTTCTAATTAATACATATTTTTTTAAAAAGAAATTGTTCAAGATGATGAGTGTCTTCATAAAACACCTTATAAACTTGGAATTATATAGCTAAGAAGTAATCAGGCACAAAAGCGGTCCATGTATGACCATTACCGCACAGGTGCCCATTGATATTGTAAGACTTTGTCAGAGGAACACATGTAAATACTATGCAAGAAAACAGTGAAAGTCAAGCAATGTGCAATATAATCAAAATTAGCCAGCCAGGATTGCTCCTTTGCTGATCTATATACATGAGGCTCACATATATACTGCTTTTTTCTACTGCACCTTAAACACTTGAAGCTCTTCCAAAACAACTTCTTCAACAGCTGCAAAATTTCCTCGTTGTAAGGCTATGACCTTCAATACAGTGCCAGCCTCTAAAAGGGGGAAAGGAGAGAAAGTGCAATGAAATAAGGCCATCCCTGAGGTCACCTAAAATCCTGGTAAAGCTGATTGGAAATGTTTTCAAAAGCTACTCTTGAACATCAAGTAGCCTAGACTTTGACTTCCTAGTTTTACACTGTGAGATACACTATGTTACTACTACTGCTGCTGCTGCTGCTGCTGCTGCTGCTGCTGCTGCTACTACTACTACTACTACTACTACTACTACTACTACTACTATTATTATTATTATTATTATTATTATTATTATTATTATTATTATTATTATTATTATTATTATTATTATTATTAAATGTATATACTGTCCTTCTCCCTCTCGGGACTCAGGGCGGTGAACAGCCACAGTAAAAAGAGAAAATACAAAAGTTAAAATAACATATTAATATATATTAAATACTTTGGCCCATAATTTAAAACCCAATACTAAAACCCATAATATGTGATATTGGATCTTTCCTTTGCATCCCTGAATCATCTTTACTCTTTCTGTCCCTGAATCTTTTACATTTTAAAGTTATTGGGGAAATGCTAATTTAAAAAGTACTTAATTTTCAATGCTCAACTTTCCACCTTAAAAAATGAAATGGTAATTTAACCAGTTCATTTTTCCCCTTATTCTCAGACCTTGACTTAGAAAACATTTCTTGTAGTTTGCCAAGCTATTGTTTTTCTCACCGTTGAATGGGGCCTGCATTTTGAAATACAACATGCAAAAAGGACACAATTTCTAAAAAAGGAGCCTTAATGGGAGACAAATTTGAACATCTCTTCCACACAACACTGTAATTGGAGAATCCGTGAAGAAGTATTTTCCTTGAAGAAAATATTTGTGTGACTCACTCATGCATCTTCACCATTTCTATCCTCCTCAATAAGTAAAAGCTGAAAATATGTTATTTTGCTGGTATAGGGCAAACTTCCTATAGTGCCAAAAAATGCCAAATCATTCAGAGTGCCTCATGGTGGTTGCAGTGTAGTTCTAACTGCTTCACAAATTGGTCCAAATGGCTCACTTCAGGGATGAAATTCAGCAGGTTCTGACAGGTTCTGGAGAACTGTTAACTGATATATACAAGATCTGCGCATGCGCAAGATGGCGATCTGCCTCTGAGCTCCGTTTCGGGTCTTGGAGCTCGTTGGCCTAGCAACATGCTGCCGGTCTGTTTTTCGTCTTTGAGGGCTGGGCCCAGTGAGCTGCCCATCCTGGCAGCCGATTGAGATCCGGATGGCCTGCCAGGGTGAGGTTGGGGCTCAGAAATGGCGTGGACGCCGAGGGAGGACGCTGACTGGAGGCGCCGACCGATCGGGACAGACGCCGAGGGATCAGCTGAGCCGAGCTGGGAGAGCTGGGAGCGGAGCCGAATGGAGCCGAGCTGGGAGCGTTGGAGAACGAGGAGAGGCTTTCCAAGCTGGTAGATGGAAGAGCAGCCGGCCCGAGACCCAGGAGACTCTAGGAGGAGGTGAGACAGGGCGATTGGGAGAGGCAAGAACGGGGCTGAGGCCTGAGGAGAAGAGTGGTCGGCTCTTTTGGGTGAACCGAGGCCTGAGAGCCCGGGAGACATCGCCTGGTCGTCGTCGTGTTGTCCAGGTCGGGCCGGGCCGGGCCAGGCCGGGAGATGGAAGAGTGACCGGCCTAGGCCTCTCGGGCCTCCTGGGCCTTTTTGGGAAGGACGCGAGGCCAGGAGAGTCCTGAGAGCCCTGTTAAGATCTGGGTAGGCCTTGTTGGGAGACATCTAAGGCCTGCAGACATCTAAGGCTCATTGTGAGATCTAAGGCCTGCGGACTTGGACTGAAAATGGATGGCCGGGCTTACCCCCCCAACCCCAGACTATATTTCATCATACCCCACTCGGACAGACTATGATCGGAAGAACTTATAAGAACAGTAAGAGCCGGACTATACCTCACTGGAGCATGTGAACTTTTTTAATATGAATTTAATATGAATTAGTTACCATCTTAATTACCAATTTTAACATCAAATTCAAATATTTATATGCCAACGATGTTCTCCATATTAACTATGTGACCCATTTTATCATATTTATATTTTATTTCAATTTTAGTATTTATATGTCATCATGTACTCAAGGGCAGATCTCATCACCCTGCGGGAGCTCCCCCTCTCGCAGGCTTGGCCCTCCTCTCTATCGAGGGCCCACTTTGAGGACGGACTAATTAGTCAAGAGAAGTGGTTACACCGCAGATTGAAGGGTTTTTTAATGAAACATTTTATTCGGCTTTTAGGGGGTTCCAGGGAGGAGGGGAGGGATAGTCCAGCTAGGGGCCGGAATACAGCTAGGCCGGCCGGCGGAAGAGAAGAAACGGAGGAAGGGGAGGGGGGGTCGTTTCCACTGAGGTTTTAACCATTAGTTCGGTTCTGGGGAGGGGCAGGGGCGGTGGGAGTTGGAGGACCGTGGCTGCTGGTTACAGGCAGTCGCGCGGTCCGACTCCCCGCGCTCCCATCGCAGACTAGGTGGGCAAGGACCACAGAGCCGGGGCCCTAGGCTGATGTTATGCAACGCCAGGTCCGTGATGAACAAAGCCCCCCTCATCCGTGACCTTGTGTCAGAGGGGGACCCGGACCTGGTGGGTATAACGGAAACCTGTTTGGGCCTCGAGGGGGGTTTACCCCTCTTAGAAATGTGCCCGCCAGGCTACCGAGCCTTCCATCAGCCTAGGGCCCTGGGGAGGGGTGGGGGGGTGGCGATTATGATTAGGGAAGGTCTTGAGCCGAAGGAGACCACGATCCCTCAGATGACCGGGTGCGAGTCCCTCCTTGTGAAGTGGGGCCTAGGGAGGCAGATGGGCGTGTTAGTTGCATACCTGGTTCCTCGCTATGCAACAACAGCCCTGCCCGAGCTCCTAGAGGTGATAGCCGAGGCGGCGGTTGAGACCCCCAGACTTTTGGTCATGGGGGACTTCAATCTGCCGTCGGCAGGCGAGACCTCTGGAGTAGCTCGGGAGTTCATGGCTTCCATGACAGCCATGGACCTGACCCAGGTAGTTCTAGGCTCTACTCACAAGGGTGGACACACCCTGGATTTAATCTTCGTCTCAGAACAGTGGAGTAGTGATCTGGAAATAGAGGACTTAGCCATCACACCCGTCATGGACAGATCACGCTCTTCTTCGGCTGGACTTTCCAATCGCCGCACCTCACCGCGGGGAGGCGGAGCCCAATATTCCTATATGGTTCCGCCCCAGGCACCTGATGGACCCGTTAAGGTTCCAGAGGGAGCTTGGGCCAATGCCTGTGGACTTGCCCCATGACTCGACTGAGGACCTGGTGGCCGCATGGCTAAGTGCGGCCACAGGGGCCTTGGACAGAGTCGCGCCCTTGCGGCCTCTCTTGCGGCGACGAGTCACCCTGGCTCCTTGGTTCACTGAGGAGCTGAGGGAGATGAAACGCCACAAGAGACGCCTAGAGAGCAGATGGAGATCCTCTTGCTCCGAAGCCGACCGAACACTAGTGAGAATCCATATTAGGACTTACTTAGTGGCGATAAGAGTGGCCAAACGTGAGTATTGTGCCACTTTTATTGCATCCGCAGATAACCGCCCTGCCGCCCTGTTTGGGTTGACCTGCTCCCTCCTTCACCAGAGGCCGCGGGAAGCCCCTCTGCAGGGACGAGCAGAGGAATTTGGGATTTATCTGCAGGAGAAAATCACTCAGATTCGGAATGAGTTACCCTCCATCGAGAGTGGTCCAGTCAAATTGTCCGAGGTTGGTCTTGAGACACCATTCTGGGAGGAGTTTGACTTTGTTACTACCGAGGATATGGACAGGTTGTCAAAGAGACTTAGAGCTACCACATGTTTATTGGACCCGTTTATTGGACCTGGCTTGTACTGGCATCCTGGGAGACGACACGAGGCTGGCTCCAGGGCATTGTCAACGCATCTTTGAGTGTGGGGTCCCTGCCTGCCGTCTTGAAAGAGGCGGTGGTAAGGCCCCTCCTCAAGAAGCCGTCCCTGGACCCAGCATTATTAGAGAACTTTCGTCCCGTCTCCAACGTTCACTTTCTAGCGAAGGTTGTTGAGAGTGTGGTGGCCCAACAGTTTCCGCGACACCTGGAGGAAGTTGATTATCTAGACCCGCGCCAGTCCGGCTTCCGACCCGGTCACAGCACCGAGACGGCACTGGTCGCGTTGGTGGATGATCTCTGGAGGGCGCGGGATAGAGGATATTCCTCTATCCTAGTCCTGTTAGACCTCTCAGCGGCTTTTGATACCATCGACCATGGTATCCTATTGCACCGACTAGGGGGGTTGGGGCTGGGAGGCACCGTTTTACGGTGGTTCTCATCCTACCTCTCTGGTCGGTCGCAATATGTGTTGGCAGGGGGGCAGAGGTCGGCCTCGAGGCCCCTCGTATGCGGGGTTCCTCAGGGGTCGGTCCTCTCGCCCCTCCTATTCAACACATATATGAAGCCGCTGGGTGAGATCATCCGTGGTTTTGGGGTGGGATATCATCTGTACGCTGATGATACTCAGCTGTACATCTCCACCCCAGACCACCCCAACGATGCTGTCGAGGTTATGTCCCGGTGTTTGGAAGCCGTACGGATCTGGATGGGTAGTAACAAACTCAGGCTCAACCCGTCCAAGACTGAGTGGCTGTGGTTTCCGGCACCCCGGTTCAGCCAGATTACTCCAACTCTGGCCATTGGGGGCGAAACACCGACCCCCATGGAGAGGGCGCGCAATTTGGGTGTCCTCCTGGATTCCCGGCTGTCCATGAAGGACCATGTGGCGGCCGTGGCCAGGGCGGCGTTTCATCAGGTGCGCCTGATGCGCCAATTGCGCCCCTTACTGGACCGGGCTGCCCTTCGCACAGTCACTCAGGCCCTCGTGACATCCCGACTGGACTACTGCAATGCTCTCTACATGGGGCTTCCCTTGAGGTGCACTCTTAAGCTACAGCTAGTTCAGAATGCAGCCACGCGGGTGATTACAGGAGCTCCTAGATGCTCCCACATAACACCAATCCTGCGCGAGCTGCACTGGCTTCCTGTGGTCTTTCGGGTGCGCTTCAAGGTCCTGACGACCATCTTCAAAGGGCTCCATGGCTCGGGGCCTAGTTATATGCGAGACCGTCTCCTGCCCCATACATCCCTTAGACCGATACGCTCCCACAGAGAGGGCCTGCTCCGGGTGCCATTGGCCGGACAATGCCGGCGGGCGACACCCAGGAGAAGAGCCTTCTCTGTGGCGGGCCCTGCCCTGTGGAACGACCTGCCCCCTGAACTCCGCACTATCACCGACCTCCGCCTCTTCCGCCGTTGTTTAAAAACACACCTATTTCATCAAGCCGGCCTAACATAGCCTCCGCTGGGACTAATACTAGACAGTTTTAAATGAGGGATTTTAATTTGGTTTTAGCGCAGGTTTTGTGTTATTTAATAGCTTTTTAAATTTATGTATTTTGTATTATTTTTGTATACTGTTTTAATATTCCTGTGCGCCGCCCTGGGTCCTTTTGGAGAAGGGCGGGATATAAATTGAATAAAATAAAATAAAAATAAATAGCGGAAATTTTGAGTACGGAGAACCAGCAAATACCACCTCTGACTGGCCCCAGAATGGGGTGGGAATGAGGATTTTGCAATATCTTCCCCCAGGAGTGGGAATGGGATGAGGATTTTGCAGAATCCTTCCCCTGCCATGCCCAACAAGACACATCCACAGAACCGGTAGTAAAAAAAATTGACCACTGGCTCACTTTTATTCTAAATTCAGCTAAACATGATTCACAGGCCTTGTTTCAACACATAGCAAAGTTTGGCTTGTTCATTTATCAGCATTTTACCCATATGGCTTGCCCATTTCTCAGCATTTTACTACATGCTGACATTTTACCCATGTCAGGATATAGTCTGAAGATTGGAAAAGTCAGGAGATCATCTTCAAACTCACAAATGACAAATAACTCCATATACAGTATCTGCAGTTTGGAAGAGCTCAGGTACTGCTGAGCCCCAATTCATCACACGATGGAACACTGTACCTGTGCCAATGAACATGACATCGTAATGCCCATCCTCAGCTTCCACACGGTCCACCACTAACTGCCTTAGGCGATGCTGCAAGTTGGTCTTCACCAGCACAGGCCGCCTTTGTAGCGGATACACAGATTTGCTCATCAGGGGGTGAGCACGTGCAAATTGCAGTACCTCATCTGGGTAGTCTTTGGTGGAGGAGTACTGACGACTTGGCTGGTTGGTGGTTTTGCTGGGGCACTAGGAGAAAGGAAATCATTTTAGCAAATAGCGCTGTTCATACTATTTATCAGGAATGAAAGCCAACTCTTTCCCCCATTTCATTATGTTCCTTGATTCTTCCCATGCTTGCAAAATTTATTCCAGAAGTTGAGGAAATTGGGGATGGTTTTTTTTTGTCATTTCCACTGACATGAATAGTTGTGGCAGCTTTAGATAATCACACCAAACATTATTTTGCATGTCATTTTTTAATTTCTTTGTTTTATGGCAAATTGCTCTTCCTATACATTGTTCTTTTCTTTTTAGGCAAATCATCAACCTTATTCTTATACTTACAACTCCTGGCCTTGGGTAAGGCACCTTGCCCTCATAAGATGCCCATTGATGATCAGGACCATCTTTATGAGCAAATGGTCCATTAAAAACCTCCCAGATGTCTGCCATACGATAGACACAGATGGCAAAGCCTTGGAAGACATTGCTGTAATGAGAAAAAATTACTCAAATACTGCTTGTAACACAAGATTTAAATGTCTTTGAGATTTGCTTATTATCTCTCTAGGCTGCAATTCAGAAAGAAAGAAAAAAGATTTTAGGTAAATAAATGCCTAGAAGATTACAGGTTTGAGGGGGGGGAAGAATTCACACTATATGAATCCTACTGAAGTTAACTGAAGAATTGGGAGAAAAGCAAACTACCGTATATTTGGTATACAAAAATTTATAAATTCATTATTAAGGACATTTTTAAAACAGGGGTCCCCAACCTTTGCAACTTTAAGTCTGAAGGACTTCAGCTCCCAGACTTCTCCAGCCAGCTTTGCTGGCTGAAGAAGTCTGGGAGCTGAAGTCCTTCAGACTTAAAGTTGCAAAGGTTGGGGACCCATTTTAAAAGATTCACTGTTAAAAGTAAGTAAAGACAGAACTACAAACTACAGATGGAAACATCTTCTTACCTGATGGTGCTAAATAGTGCATAGACTTCAGGATTCTTGCCATCTTTAGCCCTCAGAAGAAAGACGTCCTCTGTTGAATAGTGGATGACAGAATGAGTTCTGTAACTGTTCTGTCAATATACTCACTCTACACAAACATTTTTCTAAGTGTTTTTTTCTAATATCTTGGCTGGCTCAGGAATTCTGGGAGTTGAAGTCCACAAGTCATTAATGAGCCTCAGTTCCCCCATCCCTGGCATAGAAGATATTTGTGCTTCCATTTTGTTTCCCTGCTACAAATTCCTCTTAACTACCTCTGCCCATTAATGAGCCTCTTAACTACCTCTGCCCATTAATGAGCCTCAGTTCCCCCATCCCTGGCATAGAAGATATGTGTGCTTCCATTTTGTTTCCCTGCTACAAATTCCTCTTAACTACCTCTGCCCCCAGAAATCACTACAATTGATTTCATTCGTATGTCATGAAACATCATCAATATGATTACCCTTCATCCATGCATTTAATAATTTCCCCTTTCTCTTATGCTAAAAATTATCATTTTTCTTTGGAGGTTGCAGACAATCTTTTTTCGCGGGGGTGGGGGGGAGGATGCATAAGGCCATGGATCTCAAATTATGAGTTCCTCACACAAGCATTTATCATTGACTTTAAACTCCCCGTGATTTTTGATCAAGCACTGATCAAATCTCCACTGGCATAATTTTAGGATTAGTATAGAATTAAATGTCCCTGGTCATTCTAACAACCCCATACGGTAAATATAAGTTCTTAATCCACTACAATCCAACCGTGATTATGGAATATAAGTCACACCCAGTTCATCAAAGTGTGTGTCAATGCCATCTGGTCCTGGGACGGAACATACAAGACGGGCTTTGTTGAAAGTGCTCCATTTGTTGACCAGCACTCGTTGTCCACCAGCATCATTCTGGTGAAGAAGACAAATAAATATTATTCAGAAATGAAAGCCACTAACACAGTGGCACATAAATGTTTTTCAACCTTCTGAATTTGTAATATTTTGGCATAAATATGACTTAAAACATGATCTTTCTCTACACAAGTCCTGAAAGGAGATCCTGAGGAGCTAGTTGAACAAATAAATAAAAAAACATTACATCTGTTTGTTTATTCATTGAAAGACTCTAGAAAGAGTCCAGAGAAGAGAACAAAGATGACTAGGGGACTGGAGGCTAAAACATATGAAGAATGGTTGCAGGAACTGGGTATGTCTAGTTTAATGAAAAGAAGGACTAGGGGAGACATGATAGCAGTGTTCCAATACCTCAGGCGTTGCCACAAAGAAGAGGGAGTTAAATTATTCTCCAAGGCATCTGAGGGTAGAACAAGAAGCAATGGGTGGAAACTAATCAAGGAGAGAAGCAACTTAGAACTGAGGAGAAATTTCCTGACAGTTAGAACAATTAATCAGTGGAACAGCTTGTCTCCAGAAGTTGTGAATGCTCCAACACTGGAAGTCTTAAAGAAGATGTTGGATAGCCATTTGTCTAAAATGGTATAGGGCTTCCTGCCTAAACAGGGGGTTGGACTAGAAGACCTCCCCAAGGTTATTCTATTCTAAAGAAGTGACCCAAGGGTAGTCTTAAATATGCTTCCCTCCCATCCCCCCCCCCAAAAAGCAACAGTATTTCTTGGAGGAGGGGGAAGAGGAGGAAGAAGACAACATTTTGCTTCTCCTTCAAGAAGCTTCCTTGGTTCTGGCAGGATGGTGGGGGCTATAGAATATTAATTCTCACAGGATGGGGGTGGGGTGTTGGAAGGATCATATTTATTTGCAGTCTTCTGGTTGTTAGCATTTTCCCTGAGAGTTCTTGGGGCAACTTGGGGGTTTATCTGCACCCTCATGGTCATCTGTATCAGAGTACAAATGGGGATGGAATCTTCTTGGAACTGCTATCACACATTTGAGCTTTCCCTGGGCAGCATTTCTTTGTTCTGTCCCCCAAGGTCTCCCACTTCTCCCCACTTCCTCATTAAGAAGGAGAGGAGCCACTGACGGCTCCTTTTATACTTTAAATTAATTCCTCCTTGGCCTTAGCCCAGGGGTCTGCAAAGTCGGCTCTTTTAAGACTGGTGGACTTCAACTCCCAGAGTCCCCCAGCCAGCATAGCTGGCTGGGGAATTCTGGGAGTTGAAGTCCACCAGTCTTAAAAGAGCTGACTTTGCAGACCCCTTCCTTAGCCTATGGCCAGCTCTTGTCACAGTTCTGGGAGAGGTCAGGAGGTGGTAGTCCAGAAACAATCCTGTGTCATGGGTCAGATTTGGCGAACTTTTTTTCCTCCAGAAATTCCCAGGCTGACAAGGCCATTTTGTCTGAGTGGGCTTTGGAGAAGTGGTTTGACTTTATTGGTTTTGAGGTTTTATATTTTGTTTTAGTTTCATGGAGGTAAGGAATTGGGCAGTACAAAAATGTATGTAATAAATGAAAAAAAGAACAAACTTGGAGTGACAGACATTAAGAAGAATGGAAAGGAATTTTAAAACTAGATAGGAAAAAGGGTGTTTTTTTTTTTAAAAGACAGACAAACATATAGTGTGTATAATGTTAAAAGAAAAGGAACACTGATGGCTCGTCTAACGTTTTAAACTCTAATTCTACCCACAAGACCTGAGTTTTGATAATGCACTTCCAAACAGACGTAACTTGTACTAATTCTACACACAATGTTACTATTAATTATTTTGTTTATAATTAACTGCTCCCTTGAGAAACAGAATAATCCTTTCCCCCACACACACTTAAAATGTTACACTCCAAGGAAAACACTGATAAGACTGAAAATAACAACTAACGTTATAATTTTGGGATGTTGGTGGCAAGATTTTAAACTATATTTCCCCCCCCCAAATAAACTTTAGACTTCTGACTGAAATAAATCTTGTTTCACCATAGGAAGCATAAAGAAGTAACAGTATACATACTAAAATTATTCTTTGCAACTAGAAAATGCAAAGAAAAATAATCCAACATCTCCAGAACCCCAGGAAAAACACAGAAAATCCTCATTCAGCCTACCCATGTAATGTGACCCTACCTACTTTTCATCACTGCCCTGCTCAATGTGGTTTTTATTCTCCCTCCCAAATATTCAATATAGCCCACAACAGACACATGTCTCTTTTTCTCTGCCATAGAGGAACCAAAATAGACTCCAACAAACTTCCCACAATTACCAGCACTACATTTCAGGTATTGTTCTATGACAACTGTTCTTTTTCCTTCACAAAAGCAGTTCCTTACAACATCCAGAAATCCCTCTGGGATTATTGTAGATTAATTATCTCAAGTGACTGCAGCAGTTTAACCCGGCCATTGTGTGTGTGTTTTGACTGCCAAAGAGGGAAAAGGACAAGGCCACAGTCTTAACTAAGCAGGGTACTTAACCCCCCCTGCCCCCCCCCCACCTTGATTTATCTGTGCCCCTGCTAACTCTGCAAATCAAATTAGATCCCCATCCTGGATGCCTCTTAAACACAAAATCCCTCTTTGTAGAAAGGCTGGTTAATCTAGCAAATAATTGCTTCATCTCTATGTTTTATTGTTTATATTGAAGATTAGGAGGAGAACAAGGAATTCACAGCCAGCAGAATTAGCCTATTTGCATGGAAATCTGCCATCTCCATTTCTCTCTAGTCCATTGTAGTACAGTGACTTTATGACTTGTTGCTGGGAGTTTGAATTATTGCAGGCAGGCGCCACTAGGATAATTTCCAGATGACAAACACTTCTCCTCAACAGCTCTTTAGGCAGAGAGAGGGTTTTTTTTTTCTTTTCAATTTTTCAAGGCAGTGATAGAGACTGAATCGTGTCTTGCCCTTTAAGCTGGTTCTTAGCTTTGCAGAGGCCAAGTTCTGACTTCTGCTTCACAAATATGGCAAGCCTTTGAATTGTTAGCTGTAGATGTTTCCAGATGTGTTTTTAGAATGCAGGCACGCTGCCTCAAAGGCAAATATTTAGAGTGGATTGGCTGATTTTCTATTTTGATACCCTCCCTCATTTTCCACTTCTTATTTACAATAATAAAATAGCAGAGTTGGAAGGGACCTTGCAGGTCTTCTAGTCCAACCCCCTGCCTAGGCAGGAAGCCCTATACCATTTCAGACAAGTAGCTATCCAACATCTTCTTTAAAGATTTCCAGTGTTGGGGCATTCACAACTTCTGGAGGCAAGCTGTTCCACTGACTAATTTTTCTAACTGTCAGGAAATTTCTCCTCAGTTCTAAGTTCCACCCATTGCTTCTTGTTTAATGTAGTTTTCCTTTTTTTCCTTTTTCTTTTCTTCTTACATAGACACATACACACAATCAAGAGGGGGGAAATGGCTGACTACTGTTCATCTATAACAGGCCTGTCAAATTAGCGGCCCACAGGCTGGATGTGTGACAAACAGGCCACACCCACCCCAGGTCCGCAAAGGCAAAAAAACCCACATCGCAATACAGCACAATATACATCACATGACATGATCAAGTTTGACATCCGTGATCTACAAGGATTCTCTGGTAAAGTGTCTCAAATGGGTCATTTCCCAATATATATAGATTTTGAATATGCATTTATGCTTCCCTGTACAGGGGTTTTTTAAATTTTATTTTTGGTACAAGTTGTCCTCCACTTACAATCACAATTGACCCCAAAATTTCTGTTGTTAAGCGAGACATTTGTTAAGTGAGTTTTGCCTCATTTTACAATTCCTCCTTGCCACAGTTGTTAAATAAATTACTGAAGTTGTCAAGTTATGAAGTGAATCTGACTTCCCCATTGACTTTGCTTGTCAGAAGGTCACATTAGGTGATCCCATGAACCCGGGTCACAAATATGAGTCAACCGTCCACATTTTGATCACGTGAACAGGGGGGAACGTTGCAATGGTTGTAAGTGTAGAAAATGGGCATGTCATTTTTTACAGGGCTATTGTGACACTGAACAGTCACTAAAGGAACTGTTGTAAGTTGAGGACTATCTGTATTTGCTCTACTCCTCTGGCTATAAAACATTCAGAGAAAGAATATACTGGCAAATATTTCATACAGAAGAACAGGAATATGTCTGAAGCACTCTCCAAAATAGGAACATGTGTGGAACACACCCAGGTTCAGGCCAAGCATCAAATGATAAATTAGAGAAAATTATTTGCTGCCTGTGGTGCAGCCTATTGGCTCATCTGGCAATAGCCCCTCTTTCCGTGATTTAAGAGACAGTAGACTGCTCTCTGTTTTAGTTGAATAATCCAAATACATTTTATCAAGCTGTAATATGACAGACTGCACACCCCAAAGCGCCTTATGTACCACACCCAGTCCGCAGAGTCTAGGGAGCTGAGTCTTAAAGATGAGGCTAGCAACGTATTAATATATCCCAGTATGGTTTTAAAAAATGGCAATAAATTATCCAAATCGAGTCACGAATGAACTGGCCAGTTGGAGCATAAGAGAAAGGAATCCTAGACTTGAACAAGCTTAACTTTCTGGATTTCAGTCTCTTTACACATGCATAGGCAGCTCCATCCAGCATTTTTGGCCTTCCCTGTTGCCGTGGAGCATCCATAGCTCTGAGATGTGGTGAGATGGAACAGTGGCACTCATTCATCAAAATGTTAATGCTCTAGCACTGAGTGTAAGAACAGATGAATCCCAAGAATGAAGGGGGCAGTGGCTAAAGAAATGAACGTATTTTAACAAGTGTTCAACCAAAAGAATTGGAACTATTTCAACCAAGGATGGAATAGTAGGCAGGGGTGTAAGACCCTCCACTTCCCCACTTGGTAGAGATGCTCTTTGACATTTCAAGTATACAGATGCTATGATGTTGTTTGCTGGATAGACATTCTGCAAAGGGATTCGCTCTTAACAAGTAAGAAGATCTATTGTATCTGTGGGGTCACCAGGCATTGAAAAGGAATGACTGCACTTAACTGTAATGGAACCAGCGGTCAAGAAATATGTCACAGACTGGCACTAGATGAAGGGCTTGGAAAAGACATGCAGATTCTGAGGTCTTCCCTGTGACCAGTGGTGGGATTCAAATAATTTTAACAATCGGTTCTCTGCCCTAATGACCAGCTGGATAGGCGTGGCTCGGTGGTCATGTGATTGTGTGGGTGTGGCCAACACAATGTCACTCAGATTTAAGTTTAAGTTTATTCAGATTTGTATACCGCCCTTTCTCCCTTGCGGGACTCAGGGCGGTGAACAGGCAATAATAAAACAACAATAAAAACATCAAATACAATAAATAAGCTAAAACTGAATTAAACCACTAAGCCTGTTCTAAAATCCCCAATAGAAACCCCTAATAAAAACAGATTAAAAGACTATGCGCAGGTCCGTGGTTGTACGTAGGTCAGGGGATAGGTCATTCGAGAGGGCAGGAGCTGCCACAGAGAAGGCTCTCCCCCTAGGGGTCGCCAGCCGACTTTGACTGGCCGACAGCACCCTGAGGAGGCCCTCTCTGTGGGAGCCGACTGGTCGATGGGAGGTATTTGGTAGGAGGCGGTCTTGCAGGTACCCCAGTCCCTTGCCATGGAGCGCTTTAAAGGTTGTTACTAACACCTTGAAGCGCACCCGGAAAGCCACAGGCAGCTAGTGCAGCTCGCGCAGGAGAGGTGTTACATGGGAGCATCTAGAGGCCTCCAAAATCCCCTGCATGGCCGCATTCTGAACTAGCTGGTGCCTCCGGGCGCACCTCAAGGGAAGCCCCATGTAGAGAGCGTTGCAATAGTCCAGGCAGGAGATGACGAGGGCTTGAGTGACCGTGCGTAGAGCATCACAAACCAGAAAGGGGCGCAACTGGCGTATCAGGCGAACCTGATAAAAAGCCCCCCTGGCCACGGCTGTCATATGATCGTCTAAGGACAGCCGAGTATCCAGGAGGACGCCCAAGTTGTGAGCCCTCTCCGCCGGGGCTAATGACTCGCCCCCGATAGCCAGGTTGATGGGTGCTTTGCCATAGCTGTTAAAATGTAATAAGAGTTAACCAGAGAGGCAGTTTCTGTAAGCAGGACAATAAAGATTAGGCTAGAAACAACAGCAGAATGTCTCCTTTCTGCCTTCCTTACTGGATTAGCCCTGTAAAGTGGGAAAAAACAAAATGAGATTTCTTCCAACAACCGGTTCTCCAAATTGCTTAGAAAGGTAACCGGTTCTCCCAAATAGATGTAAACTGACTGAATCCCACCACTGCCTATGACACTCTATGAAAGTGAAAGTTGGACTATGAAGAAGCTGGACAGAAAAAGTAATGATAGAACTTTACCACCGACAGCCAAAGAAACAAAACAAAACAACATCATCAAACAAATAAACCCAGACTTCTCACTTGAGCAATGACCTGGTTAACTAGTTCCATAGCTTGCATAAGAAAAGGTGAAGCTATCCGATACTTAGTCAAACCACTGGTTCTTTCAAAGGCAATAGAAATAAATCTGGGCAAATGATTATTTCAAGCCACTCTCTGCTGTCTGAAAAATGGAGGTGCCAGAATTGAAATGTGCTTTCTACATTTATCAGATATTTCACCACTAAACCTCATCATCTATTCACAATTTTAAAGTCAATAAAGCACTGTTTTCCTTGTGTAAGCCATCCAATGTGGGCCCTATCATTAGTCATTAGAGGCATCTTGGGCAGCAGGTACCAAAAATTGGGAGAGAGTTATTAAGGGAAAGTGTATTCCTCATAGTCTGCCTGCACTGTATCATCTAAGTCAGTGTTTCTCAACCTTGGCAACTTGAAGATGTCTGGACTTCAACTCCCAGAATTCCCCAGCCAGCATTCGCTGACTGGGGAATTCTGGGAGTTGAAGTCCAGACATCTTCAAGTTGCCAAGGTTGAGAAACACTGATCTAAGTTAACTTAGCTCCTCCAAAATGGCTAGAAAGTCAGTTTCTGTTCATTAAAATCTACTCCTGATGAGTGAGATTCAGATAATTACTTTTTCTCAGACTATGTGTTTTACTCTGAGTATACAGAATATTTCCATGTGCTTATTTTTTCAAATTTTTTATCACACCTTTATTGTTTTTATAAATATCTCAAGGCAATGAAACAGTTTTGCTTCCTAATCCACCCTATGGTTTAGATTTTCCTGGTGGCCTCTCACTCAAGTATTAATTCAGATTGGGCATTGCTTAGCTTTTTGAAAGCTGCCAGATTGATTAGATGCTGAATTTAATCTGGGATAACCCAGATTGATTGATTTGTTTGTGTAAAATGGATAGATTGGTCATGATCAATGGCATCTCAGAAACAAAGGATCTGATCCAGGTACACTGCCAATAGCACTTAGCAATAGCACTTAGACTCATATACCACATGATAGTGCTTTACAGACAAAGTGGTTTACAGAGTCGACACATTGCCCCCAAAAATCTGGACCCTCATTTTACTAACCTTGGAAGGATGGAAGGATGAGTCAACCTTGAGCCTGTCAGGATTGAACTCCAGATTGTGGGCAGAGTAGGCCAAGCTAGAGCATATAATCTTACTTTTTCAGTTGCAGCATCCAACTTTGAAATGCTTTCCCCAGTAAAGTACACCTGCCATCATCTTTGCTACTTTTTGGTGCCAAATAAAAACATGTTTATTCTGCCTGCCTTTTGATAATAATTCTGCTGTAATTTTAACATTCTGCTGCTGCTTTTCCTTGTTACTGCCTTATTTTTATTCTGTATATATTTTATAATGGTTTAATCTTAATATGTGCTTGAATGTCTTAAACTTATAAATTGTTATAATTGATTATCTCTGGATTTTAAAAACCGAGTAAACTTACTTTAAGAAAGTTTAATGTTGTGCATGTGTATGTGTTTACATATACATACATAAAATCTTAAAATACTTAAAATTAATATGTATTAAAATTTCATGAATATTGGCATGTAAAATTCCAGTTATAGATTTAGCAAGGGGCTGCAGCTGAAAAGAACCTTTTTAGATATTCCATTTAAAAGAAAAAATATTCTGCTACCTGAAAACCTTATGAAGAGAACCGAGTCAAGATAATCCAAAACATTTTTAGTTGGGAAAAGATCCAATCCCAATCCCTCCAGGAACCTATGGAAACTTTTCTCTATTTTATTGGAAAAGCTTGGCAATTATCAAAGTTACAGAGAATTGTTAAAACGGGCATTGACTGGGAGAGAAGAGGTAGGGGGCTTCCAGTCTCAGAAAAGGGTGCAGGATTTTACTGTGATGCATCAGCTCTCTGCTTTCAATGATGGGGAGTGCCATTCAGAGTGGTAAAAAGTACAGCTCATGTAGGCTTCAGATCCAAATATAAAAAGATGTTTTAGATAGTGGAGGGGGCCCTTCATATAGCACTTATCTGCAATTCCTTCAAACAACTGTGCTTTTTCCTGTAAATATGCATTTGCTTTCCATAGCCAGTCAGTAATCCCAGCAAAGACATGTTTGGATTAAGGAATTACTTGAGGTATTTACATATATGCCCACGTGAACTCCAAAGCACCATTTTGGCTTCAAATCTGAAGCACTGTACATCCCTATTAAAAAGTAAGCTCATCAGCACTCCAACAAGAAAAGGTTCTTGGTCAGTGAGAATGAGAAAACTAAAGAGCTAGGAATGTATTTACAATAGATCCATTTTTCTCAGCTATTCTACATGAGACAGATATCATAAAATACAAAGGGGAATATTAAAGAGTTTTGTTAATGACCTATTACTCTAATTTATTTATGTTGTGCCTTCAAATCAGTTTTGACTCCTGTTGACTGCCTGGATCCAGTCCCTGCTGTCCTCCAGGCAAGATTTTTCAAGTGGTTTGCCATTGCCCGTTTCCAGGGCTGAGACAATGTGACTGGCCCAAGATCAGCCAGCTGCCTCTCTACCTAAGGTTGGACCAGAACTCCAAGTGTCTAGCCCAATGCCTTAACTATTCCACCAAACTGATTCTCATGTTACTCAAATGACATAATCAATTACAATACCATAGCGGTTCAGTGGGTTTCAATTTATTTTACTACCGGTTCACGCGCATGCATAGAAGCGTCCGGCGTGGATGGGTAGAACCTGCTGCCGCCACCACTACTGGTTCGCCTGATCTGGGGTGAACCGGCACAAACCTATCTCTGCACCTTTCCTATTTCTACAATTAGCCTGTTTCCTTGCAGAGTAAGTTTTTCATTACATTACACTCCATGCATGCATGAAGTAGAGAGATCCAGGAGGCAGAACTGAAGCTGGCATCAAAATGACTTTGTGGAACCATTGGCTAGAAGGAATTGCTTGCAGGAGAAAGTGTAGAGAGCAGTTGAAGATAGAAGGGAGGAAGTGAAAATGGCTTGAACAAAAATATTGGGGCATTTCCATTTGTAAGAACAACTGAATTCAAAAGCTTTAAAGTATTATCCTTTCCTCCCTTCCTGCAACACCACTCTCCCCACCAGTTACTCTTTTTGGGTGGGGGAGGAATCACAAGAAAGAAAATCACCAGAAAGAAAAGGTCCATGTTTGTAACTTGGCTGGAAAAGAAACAATTGTGTCAGGCAAGATTTATACAGCCTACAAGAGCCAGGCCCTACCAAAGAGGAGATCTTGATAGGAGAATCTCAGGCCAGCAACTTGTTCCAAACAGACCTCCTCCATTACGTCACTCACTGCTCTTCTTTAGGAAGCAGAGGCAAGGGGACAGCAGGTTTAACTTCAGTACATACAGTATAAATCAGGATTTATTTCAAGATAAACCAGAATTGAGTAGGCTCACCTAAGTTTCAGATGCTTTTGTCAACATTTTCTCCCCTCCTGTTTCAAAACATTTTATATCCTTTATTTTAAAAAAAATATTTCAGATGGTTCTAATTTTAGGTGGGTGATTACTGGAAGCCAGTGAACATGCTGTAAATTGAAGAACACTATCGGTAATGGTTTTCTAAGCATTTTCCAGCTTTAACTAGCTGCATTTTCAACTCTGGGTATTAAAATAACCCCATTACAAATCCCAACAATGTTATATTACCCCATCATGAAACTGACCACAAATAAACAATTGCAATGACTGATCACAAAACTGATCAAAAAACTGATCACAAAACAATTGCAAATGGAACAGGTGCAGAGGAGGGCAACCAGAATGATTAGGGGGCTGGAACACCTTCCTTACCATCTGAGGCTGCAACGGCTGGGCCTCTTCACTCTAGAACGACGGCGCTTGAGATTGAAGTCTATAAAATCATGCACGGTGTGGACAAAGTAGAAAAGGAAAAACTGTTTTCCCTATCGCACAACACTAGAACTAGGGGGAACTCCATGAAACTTTTGGAAGCTAGACCTCAAACAAATAAGAGGAAGTACTTTTTCACCCAGAGGATCACTGGTCTATGGAACTTCCTGCCAGAAGAAGTGGTGACAGCTGTCAGCCTCGACACCTTTAAGAAAGGATTAGACGAGTTCGTGGAGAACAAGGGTATCCATGGCTATCATGATGGATGCCTAAGGACACCCTCAGGGTTGGAGAGATAGGCAGGATATTTCTCAATGCCATTTGCAGGGAATCATAAGCAGGTGAAGACATCTGCTTGGGAAGACCCTGAAGCAAATGGTGAGCCACTGTGTGAGACAGAATGCTGGACCAGATGGGTTGTGGCCTGTTCCAGCAAGGCTATTCTTATGTTCTTATGTTCTTAATGAACAAGGAGGTAGAAAAGACACTGTCATGTAAAGCTACATACTGGCAAAGGTATCAGGGAGTTTTTCAGTTACGTATCTGCTCTTGCAAACTTCTTTTCTTTTCCATCATATGAGAGCGACTGCTTGGAACTTCCTTGCATGAAACACTGTGAGACCTCATATTTTGGGATGTAAGGCCCTTTGGTGAAAAGGAGTTTATATAAGGAGTGCACATGTCCCAACAGTGGGGAAAAATAATACAGCATGAAAACCACATTTTAATGTGGCATTTTAATTTAGCAATGCACCCAACTTTGGCTATTTCACTTTTTGTATATTTTTTTATTTATGAAATTGATATGCCATCTATCTCACTGCTGACTCTGAACACGTAGGCTAGTGTATAAATTCCTATTTGATCACCTATACCAGTGATGACTAACCTTTTTTGGCTCGCGTGCCAAAAGCGGGGGGAGTGCAGGATGGTCGTGCGTGGGCGTGCCACACCCATAATGCTATGTGTGCCTGCTTTTGGTGAGCTTTTTTCACCCTCCCCATGCTCCATAGACTTTCTAGGAGCCTGGGGAGGGTGAAAACAGCCTCCCACCACTACCTCCAGAGGCTTCAGGAGCTTCCCTGAAGCCTCCAGAGGGCGAAAAACAGCCTCAAAAGAAGGCCTAAATCAGCTGGCCAGCACACACAAGTGCGCTGGAGCTGACAGAGCAATGCCTCGCATGCCCTAAAAAATTGTTCCGCGTGCCACCTGTGGCACCCGTGCCATAGGTTCGCCATCACTGACCTATACCATTCACCAGAACTCATACATAGTGATAGCATCTTCCTCAAATTCTTGAGTGAATTTATTTAGCCTCTCCAGGTTTTCTGAGCTGGGCTGAACAACTTTGTTTAATTTAAAGCAGACAAGACCTCCATGATCAGAGAGAAACCTTTTAAAACGTTTCTATGTTAGTGCATATGTAGTAGCATTGCCAAGTCCTAGAGGCAATTTTTGTTTACCAGCAGAGCTTAGGGCTTCAACGGTTACTACTTGATTTTCATTTGGACCCTTGGCTGCAGATCACATTTGCCAATCCTTTTCCTGGAAAGTTTTTTGTTCCAATCTCCAGAGGCCATTTCTCTAGAGTCTAATTTGGTTCGATTGTTTCTTCTGCGTAAAATCCAAACTATCAATTCTTGGGTGCATTTTTAATAGAGAAGCTGAGAATTCACACAGACTCTTAGAAAGCAAAAATGAAGCTGAAACATTTATCCCTCCTGGTCAGAGGTGGTATTCAGCCAGTTCTGACAGGTTCTGGAGAACCAGTAGCGGAAATTTTGAGTAGTTCGGAAAATCAGAAAATAGGATGGTCCCGCCCCCATGGCCTCCCAGCTTCCCAGGCTGATCGTCTTTTGTTGCCAGGAGAACGGAGCTGGAAAGCAGGTTAGTGGGGTGGGGAGGGAATGGGATTTTGCAGTATCCTTCCCCTGCCACACCCATCAAGCCATACCATGCCCACCAAGCCATGCCCACAGAACCAGTAGTAAAAAAAATTTGAATCCCACCACTGCTTCTATGTGGAAATCTGTACATTGTGGGTGCAAATTTTGGTCTAACCTCTGCAGTTTCTGCATAAAAGAAAGCAGTGCCATTTAAGCCCCAAACCTATACAGTACCATTTTTGCCACTGATATCAGGAAAGGATACATCTTTAAACATTTTGTAATCAATAAAATGAAGGTACACATTCAGATATTCTCATTTCTCATAGTCTCATTTGACTCACAGAAAACAAGTAATCAAACAGACTGAAGGCTATTATTGCTTAGCAGTTTTCTTAATAACTAGCAATGCTATGAATCACAAAATGGCATGCCCTTGAGCTATAAAGTGGCCTTGTATGTATTAATAAATCTCTTTAAACTCACCCGTGAAATATAATTAGGCACCAGTCAAAGACCAAATGATCCATTTCAGTTGTGCATAAAGATGTCAACTGAGCCATTTATATTTATGATTTATTGATTACATTAATTTATATACTGTCTCCTTCTAGAGCTCTAGGCAGCTTGCAATAACATCCTCAAAACACATTACAATGTACCACTAAAACAACAGAGCAGCCATAAAAATAGAATAAAGACACATCATATGGCCTTTATCTTCAAGTACCATACAATAATTTAATTGCTTCTCCTGAATTAAATCCCAAAGGCCCATAAGAGCAGCAAGCAACCATTTCACAGGGGATAAGCTGTCCCAGGACCTATAGATTTTAAAATATGATATCTAGAGCTGCAAGATATATATATTTTTAGATCAATGCCAACACACGTCTCAAAGGGGCCATCATTATGCCCGGAAATGACCTGAGAAACTCACCACACAGATTCTGCCCACACGGCTGAAAATGGCATGCCCTTTGCTGTCTGCCTCTGCTGCCTTCTCCGTGAAGAAGAAGTAGACTTTGTCATTGTCCCGATCATCATTCTCTGGGATCATATAAGCAGCAACAAATTTGGGAGCTGAGAAAAAAAGAATCATTGATTAAGAAAAAAAGGTCCCCAGAAGCAGTTTGTAGTTTGGTGCTTGTCCTAAATGTTTAAAATCTTGGCAGATTCTGTCTTGGAACAGTTAATGAAGGTTATTGCCAAAAGAGATAACAGATAAGTACTCTTTTTATTAAAACTATACAGAGTTAGTTATATAAACACTCCCCCATCTCCTCCTCCTTCCCCATGTACAAATTTAGAGTGAACATGACCTCCATTTCACCTTTTTTCCCCATTCTTATTTTTTGGACAACACTCCCTTTTTCATTGATTGCTGTGTACATTGTATGGGTTTCTGTCAATCACTTTTCTTCTGACTATCTTTGAGCTTTGCATGAGGCTTTGTTTAATCCCCTTTATACCCTTGTCATGATCCAGGGTACAAAATTCATGCAACACATACCTATTTCATTGTTTGCCTAAAATGAAGCAATCCCAACTTCTCTAAGACCACGTATTTACATGTTCACCATGTGCTTTTTGACGTGACAAAGAGTTGCAGTTTTCCCCTACCATTAAGCAGCCTCTGGTCCATCTCTGTTCGTAGAGAAGAGCGATGTCCCATAGTCCGGAAGATCACAGAGTCCCTGCCCAAGAAATCGGCTGTTAGCCCCGTATACAAGTCTCCACCTAGGAAATAAGTTCAATTAAAAGCAATAGCTGTTTGCACATAAGTTTTGTGTTTGTTAATAATAAAGGCACCAGCACATAGAGACGCATCCCATTATATTTAAAGAACTTTGTGAGTATTCTGATTGTCTGACACCATTCATAGATGATTCAAGGTGAGAATGGATAGCTTGGCTAAAGCTATCAATTGCCTTTATGGCAGAGGTCAGATCTAAACAGGAGATTCCTTGGCTGCCATTCTTGACAAGCCTGTTCTATCAATTCTCAGGGTCATTCTAGATCAGCCCTTCATTACGCAACAGCCCATGGGAGCTGATGGGCAGGGAAGTTCAGATGATTTCATCTACCATTTTAATCCTCCCATCTGTTCCTGTTACTTTCCCCATCATTTTTCTTACTATGGACAATTCATTATCAAAGGCAACACTGAAATGTATAGCATAATTTTCATGTGAGATGAGGAAAGAAAATAACTGAAGCACGGGGTTTGGGGGGGAGCAGTTGTCCCTGGAGAGAATGAATGGGGGTCTTTTAGCTGTCTTTTCTTTTTTCTAAATTACGTGGACTCAAAAACACACTGAAGTTCTAAATACAGTTATAGTTTACTTTATTGATTAGCCCTTGGGCCAGTTCAAATGCAGCGTTCCAGACACAAAAATCTGATAAAAACAATTTAAAATTCTAAATGAGTGTGACTATACTGAGAAGGAGCAGGCCTCACGTCCATAGGGAAAACTCGTCAACATAATTGTCTTTAAAAAGTCAACCCAGTGTTTCTCAACTTTAGCAATCTTAAAATGTGTCAATTTCGGCTCCCAGAATACCTCGGTTTTAAAGTTGCCAAGGTTGAGAAACACTGGGTTAAACAATTCTTGTCCTCTCCCTGCTTCTTCCCACATATTCCATTGAGCACTAAAACATAATTTAAACATAAATTAGGAAATCGAGAATAGAAAAAGTAGCAGTCTTTTATTTCAGCAAAACAGCAACTGTTCTCTTCCCCAAGCGCACTGCTGGCTGCAGCTCCTGCTATCTGGATTACTCCAGAGGTGGGTTGCTGCTGGTTCTGCCTGGATCGGCTGAGCCAATAGTAACAGCGGCGGGAGACTCCACCCACCCACCTGGATGCTTCTGCATATCACATCTATTATAGAATTATAAATTCAGCAATTGCTGGGGCAGATTTTACATAAGAATTCAAGAAAGGCCTTGGAGAAAAATAGCCTCAGTAGCTTATTATGTTTTTGGTTTTGTTGAGCTTTTTAACTTTGTTCATTATTATTATTGGGTTTTGTTTTTTTTAATTTTGTATGCCACCCAGAGTAACACACAAAGGCTTTCTAATACATGCTTACAGACAAAGGGACCGCCCCGAGTCCCTATGGGGAGAGGGAGCGGTTTATAAGTATTAAAATTATTATTATTATTATTATTATTAAATAACCTAAGTCATTGATTCTTGAGCAGATTGACCAGCAACAGCCTGGAAGAATGGTTGGACAGATTCTTTCTAGACTTTTCTGAATCCACTTGAAGAACTGAATTCTCTCTGGTGAACAGAAAAATGGTAGGCAAAAAAACCTATAAGATCAGTTCCTGAGAAGTCCACCTGAGATAATGCATTTCTTCAATTATTTCCAGCACTTATTTGCTGAATGTCTTAAACAGTAAACAAAGTAGCAGAAAAAATAATACACACATGCAATAATAAAACAATAAATATCCATGTGCAGCTATTAGGATACAAGATTCAGATTAATTTACTTTGGCACTGAAAGGGAATAAACGTATTCTCAAACCTTACAGCACCTACCAAAAAAAGTACTTGCAAACGCTCGATTAGGCTCATGTGGACATCTGCCCCGGCCACTTTCTATACTGGTTGGATCCATGCTGAACATATGCTGGGAAGAGAAACGAGGGGAGGGGAATTAGGTGCCCATATCAAACTAATAGTCAAAGGAAACGTGGAAGTGTTTATGTGATAAGAATGAAGAGAACCCCAAAAGGCTCTCAGATCATAGTACGTGTAAGGAAACCCTTGTCATGATAGCAAAGATTCACCAAGAAGTAACAGCATTTTTTTGTCCTTAATGTAAGCAAAAATCAAGTTAGTAGGATTGATGTTCATCCCATTATTAACCCTATGGCTTTCTCAGTGCCAATAGATGTTGGAATGTTTACATCTTTATGAATTAAAAGTCGCAATAGAGGTTAAGGAGAAACTGACTTGGGTTTAAGAACTCAAGAGATAAGAGAAAGGGGGAGGAGAGAGAGACAGAGAGACAGAATTCACTACAATGCTGACTCATATGTTCAAACAAGCTGACATTTGATTTTAGTACTGTCTGTTACTGTTGCTGGTCGATGACAAAATAAATGATGACCAAGCTCACAATATACAGTAGGAAGGAAAAGGTCACAACCAATCCTAGAAAGGCATTAAATATCCTTGCCACAGTTAACTGTTTGGTAAAATGTTGTTTGTGCAGTCTTCACTATCCTGTTTAGTTTCAAGAGATACCCCCTCAGCATAATGAAACTGCGTCTTTTGAAAATTGCAATGCTGATATTATTTCTGCAATATTTGAGTGTTTCTCTGGAGTCATCTCCTTGGCTGGACAAAGCGGTCTCTTCAAATCACCTACTTGTGGGAGCTTCATTCAGGCTTTCCGCACACCCACACTTGAGGCAGAACACAGAGCTCAGATTGTGTTTCTGCTTTGCACGGCAAACCAGGATGATGTCAGTCTGGACATTTGAGGAGGGCGTTGCATAAAATGAGAAGTCCAAGGGATCATCCCAGGGGCTTGTGATAAACAGCTGTGCTGAAAGGACTCTTTCTCCCACAGGCTTGGTCATAAAAGCTTCTGAAATTGCCAGAGCCAAGACGGGTTATGAGGTGAAGTTGGGCGACCTTCCTGCTTAGGCCAGCTTGATTAATGAGGAAAGGACACGAAATGCCACCCACAGATTTTATATCTAGTTGTTGATCGGGGTGTTTTTCATGAGAGGCCAGTGGGTCAAATGGCTGCTAATTGGTCTTAACTCTTGGTTAGTTTTGATTTTATTTGTATTAGTCCTTTACAGAGCTAGACTGGAGTTTTAATCGAGTTTGAGAGAATGCAAAATGTTATTAATACGTTATTACACCAAAGACATTATAATTTATGTATATATAGAAGGGTGTTGCATATGTGTGCACACACACAGAGGGACACGAAGACAACCATACATTTTTCAAGAAATAGCCCCCAAAGCTTCTAAGGGATTGAGCTAATAATGGATGTAGGAATCAAACAGAATGATTTGGTCCTTCTGGTTGCAAAAATTTTGAATAAAGTGATCAATAGGTGCAAATTACAGAGAGTAATTACTTTCAACAATATTGCTTCCAGATCGGTGGTGGGATTCAAAAATTTTTACGACCGATTTTGTGGGAGTGGCTTGGTGGGCATGGTGTGGCTTGGTGGGCATGGCTTGGTGAGCATGGCAGGGGTAGGATACTGTAAAATCTCCATTCCCTCCCCACTCCAGGGGAAGGTTACTGCAAAATCCCCATTTCCTCCCGATCAGCTGGGACTTGTGAGAAGAGAATTCATGGGGCGGGGCCAGTCAGTGGTATTTACCGGTTCTCCAAACTACTCAAAATTTCTGCTACTGGTTCTCCAGAACTTGTCAGAACCTGCTGAATGCCACCTCTGTTCCAGACCTGGGCATTTATAGGTACTTAAGCAAAGTGCAAGGGGGTTCACAAGGCAGTGGAAAAAATCAAGATAGTCAAGTCTGCTTGTCATCTCAACCTTTTGATCTGTTCACACTTCTCCAAAAGTCCCTAAAGACTTTTTGTGTTTGTTACCAAAACACAAAATGATTAGTTCAGGGAACATAATCTGTTACAAAATTTGAAAATATCAGATGGATGTGTAGGCGCTCTCTCAGCAGACAATTTCTACTAATTTTACCTCATTCCTGAGCAGGTGTGCATAGGCCAAAGGTCCAGATGGCAGCCATCCACCATTTTTGTTTTTAGAAAAAGATTATGGGGCCTATTTGGGATCCAAAGGCATTTTTGAAAACTAAGACAACACTGGAGACTGTTGTTTCATTTCATAGCATAGTTATTTCCCAATTTAAAAGATATCTTTAAAAATGTGAGAAACCACAAGGGAGGCAGGGAGGTTTAGTAGCCTCCATAATAGATCTCACAGTTCCGAAGGAATCCATCCTTGGAAGCTACAGCATTTGTAGCTGATATCCTATATATGCCTGTATTTGTGCTGTTCCCCCAAACACAAGACAGATGGCTTAATATTAATATAGATCATTATATTGGACTCACTGGAGAAGAGCCTATTGCTGGGAAAGATTGAGGGCCAAAGAAGAAGGGGATGACAGCGAATGAGGTGGCTGGATGGAGTCACTGAAGCAATTGGTGTAAGCTAAAATGGACTCCAGAGGATGGTAGAGGAAGGTCTGGAGGAATGTTGTCCATGGGGTCGTGATGGGTCGGACATGACTTTGCAACTAACAACAACAACAGATCATTATACAGTTGCGATTTCACTGCTTTTTATAGGTTGTTGCCTAGGATAGGTTATGTAGCATCTGCAGGAAAACAATAAAGCTCAGAGAGCACCTTCTTCTTCTTCTTCTTTTAATCTGACCCATCTAACATTATTTCTGCTCTCTCACATATAGGAGTGAATGAACATGTTTCAGATGGAATATAAATGGGGTTTAGTTTGGTGTTTGTTTTTTTTAAAGACAGCAGACAGGAAAACAGGCAGAGGAAGAAAGTAGGAGTTAGATATGAATGGAGCAATGCACTGATCCGCTTGACAGCTTAATATATCCTACATTCACTTCTTAGAATGCTGAGAAGGCTGGACAAATTCCACAATGGCAGTTATGTTTAGTTGCAACAACAAGCAGGCTAAGTGCACTGAACTGAGAAATCAAGGGTTTTCCCCCCTATCTGAGAAGCATAATTAAGCACATAAATCAACCTTTCCTAACTTAATACAAGATAAAATTTTAACACAAAGAATTGCAAACCTAGTTGCTCAAGTCTGCATTGATTCTTTCTTGGAAATGGAAATATCATGGTTTAATCTTTCTGCATTAAGTGACTTGACTAGTACACATACAAGAAAAGCTCTGTTAAAACAATCAAAGGCTTGTCCAGTCTTCTCTATGGTTTTAAGAGGTATCTGTCAGCTAATGTAACAAGATGCTGGTTTGATTAAATCTCTGTCTGATCCAAAAGAGGTCTTTCCCCCCCTTTTATTTGCAAAACTATAGTTTACTGTATTTAATACATTGCTTTGACTATGTCAGTACATTATAGTTTAGTATTTTATAACAATGGTCCTTGCCAGCATTCTTCTCCCTCCAATATTGTTACATTCGTTTATATGTTTGTGTAGCTACAATTTAATGAGTCAGGAAAACCAGGATAATTATTCTTAACAATGATTAAGGAAAGTGAATGCATTTCAGTCCAGAGGTCATTTCTTTTCATCACTATTAAGGCCAGCCACAATACTACCCCATTGTCTGAGAACATTAGGCAGCTATTGATTTCTTTGCAGCTGCCTTGGAAATGGTAAGGGAAGGCAAGTACAAGGGAGCTGATGGGTGGGGTGGGGGGTAACAGATGGGATGGAATGGTTGAAACATTGGAATGGGACTGGAAGGGCATGGGTTCATACCTCATTCAATTGGGACACCATGGGGCAATCACTGCTTCTCAATCTTGTCAAGATCAATGAGGGAAGCCTCCTTCCTCAAGGAGCCTGCCTTTACTTCTATAGTAATGGTGTGTGTATGGATGCTATAAATATAAGAATGAATAAAATAAAAGTGTACTATTTTCCACAAGAGAAGGAAGGGCTTGGGAACTCTTGCCTCACCAACAAACCTTCCTTCACCTCCTTTATTTGCTGTATACCCTACCTTTATTTTTTTGCAACTCAACCTTCTACTCCTATTTTACATTTTCCAATCTTTCTGTGAGATGAGTTGGACTGAGAGGCAATGGCTGACCCAAAGGCACCCAGCCAAGTTCAATAAGTAAGGGAGGTATAGAGTTCAGCATCTGTAGGAGGTTTCTAGTCCAGCATCTCAGCTACTAAACCAAATTGGTTTCCCCCAGTTAAAAAGAAGAAGAAGACTGACTCAAAGAAACATTTTACAAACAAACAAATGTCACCACCTGCCACTCTAGGAAAGGTACTGTGAGTCGCAATTGCTCTTAATAGAAAAGAGTCTCGATCCTTCACTATAGTACTTATATATGGTCTGCCTCAAATGCCCATTGTCTCCTTACCTCTCCTCTGTGTCCCACATAGATGAAAGCACAGACGGGATGAAAAGCTCCAGTCCCACAAGCTAAGAGATGAGTCCGGTTTAAAGGGTAAAGAACTCGGATATAGTTTGCACACTCCGTCTGGAAAAGAAATAGCAACTGGTATTTGCAATACTTTCTATGAAATAACATCATCTGAATGGCCACAGATAGGTATTACAATTAAAAGAGTGCATTGAGCAAAGGATGACACCCTTAGAAGGAGAGTGGATTTCTGTTTCAAGGGATAAAGTTCCATGAAGAGATGCAGAGTTATTTAGAACCATGCTTGGTAGCTTTGGTTTCTCAACACTGACTTTGGCTAGTCCTTTTCACCCATTCTCCATGCTTTGAAACACTTTCCTCATAGAGTTTGAGGAAAGCGCCTGCAATCTAATCATTCAATCCATCCCAGAAGGAAGGGATGCTGCAATCGTTAGGTCACCTGGTCAACACATGGCTTAGTAAGTTTTCTTCTGCTTCTATACAACGGTAAAACCATTAGTTCATTTGTTACTTTCAGGGGAGTTTTCTTGTTGTATGATGGTTTTGACTGTTAGCAATGAGGAGCCTTTGGGAATGAACAGCTTAATAAAGAATAAATAATCAAAACAGTAAAGTGATATGTTGAGCACAATGAACCCAATAGCGTTTTCCACTTGGCAAAGGATAATGTTATTTTAGATCCAACATCTATATTGAAGTACAAAGAACAAATCCCTCCTCATATTTCAAATTTTCACATGTCATTCCCCAGGGTCATCAAAATCTTTCTTTTCGTTGAGATCGTATCACTGACTATCACTGTACTGCTTTTGATCAGACAGATGATTTTTCTTGTGACTTCCAAAATGGACAGCAGATTCCTGTTTATATCTTGTAGGTTGCTAGGTACATTAAAGTCCTCTTCCCATGTTCCTGTCACTTCAACTGAACCAATAACGATCTTTCCTCACCTCAGGCTGCCTGGGCGACTGATGTGACTGAAACCATTGTGTTATCATTCATAGCTCAGGAAGTGAGGTTGTCATATTGCCTTGTGCAGTGATATCCTGTATTAGCCGAAGTACATACAATGTATGTAACACTGCTGTTAAATCAGCAGGAAACAGGAAGAAACTACCACAATGGGTCTAAAAATAGCGTTTTCATTTAAAAATTCAAATGGGCATCTTGACAGAACCGTATCCAGAAAATAAAGTGTACCTTGCCATAGTTCACAAGCATGTTCAACGGAGGAAGAGGCAGGCAGGCAGGCAATTCCTGCTTCCCAGTCTTTGTTTTTCAAATTGGATTCCTGTTCTCAGAAATGTTCATATGGACACCCAGAATGCTTCCGCCTCCATCGTTTGGTGCCCATCACATAACCTCCCCTGTCTGTACTGTATATGTTAAAGACTTTTTTAAATTTAAAGTAAAACTAAATAGGAAGCCAACACAAGGCAAAGCACAGTGCCAGTTTCTAACATCAGATTCATTTATAGGAATGATATGGGGCCCTCAAAGTAGACAACATTTTGAAGGATTAGTTATTTTCTTGGTAAATGGAATGTAATGGGACGCACATAATCCTCTATGTGGATATGGTAGGTTAGTTTGGATGGGAAAACTCCTCCATATAGTCCTCTCTCATACTTGGGGGGGTGGGGGGAGTAATTGGTTAAATGCTGCTATATTTCCCCCAAGAACACCACTTTTCTTCCTTTCTTCCTTTTCTGTAGCTTAATCAATCAAGGAGATGTTAGAATCCTTTCAGAAAGAGAGAACTGAAGTCTTTCTAAAATAATTCTAGAAGACAAAGGATAAAAAGTGGGGGGAAAGAAAGCATCATTTCTAATGGGGTCTCAGCTACTTCTCTATCAGCGAAACCCCAGACATACAGTACCAATCCCACATCTACAATATACAATAGCAGAGTCGGAAGGGACCTTGGAGGTCATCTAGTCCAACCCCCTGCCTAGGCAGGAAGCCCTATACCATTTCAGACAAATGGCTATCCAACATCTTCTTGAAGACTTGCAGTGTTGGGGCATTCACAACTTCTGGAGGCAAGCTGTTCCACTGATTAATTGTTCTAACTGTCAGGAAATTTCTCCTCAGTTCTAAGTTGCTTCTCTCCTTGATTAGTTTCCATCCATTGCTTCTTGTTCTACCCTCAGGTGCCTTGGAGAATAGCTTGACTCTCTCTTCTTTGTGGCAACCCCTGAGATATTGGAACACTGCTATCATGTCTCCCCTAGTCCTTCTTTTTTTTTTATATATATTGAAAAAGTTTTATTGGTTTTACATTTTTTCTGTAGGGTGGGGTAAGGGATACAAAGAAATTTTGAGAGCATTCACGTCAAAGTCGTCGGCCCTTCCGGGACCTCAAAATACAATGATAACAATTAAAAAAAAACATTTTTCATAACACTTCAAAGTGAGAGCAAGTACATATACCTAAATTCTCAGTTCTATGCTGTCAGACATTTACAAAAAATCCAAATACAAATATTATGCAAAATTAATCCAAAAAAAATCAAGGCAAAGTTATTTTTTCGATCTAAGTCTCTTGGCAATTGTATCTTCTTTTTCTCCTCCCTGGCCCCGAGTGGGCGGGGCCGTGGCCCCCTCCGTCCCCCCTGGATCTTCCCCCAGGATAGAGGAATGTTTTTTAAGAAAGGCTTCCGCCTCAGCAACTGTTTTAATCCTCACTCTTCCTCCTTCCCAGAACACCAGCATCCCTTCGGGTGTCACCCACTTGAACCAAATCCCGTGATCAAACAATGTTTTAGACAAGAAGGAAAATTTCCTTCTTGCATCTCTAATCTTTCTTGGGATCTGCTTCAAGATAGCAACCTCTTTTTGTTGGTAGATTAATGGACTACCTCTCTGCACTTTCAGGATTTCTTCTCTGGTTGACCTAACAAATTTCACATGTATCTCTCTAGGTACTTCATTTATCCTGGCATATGCTGAGTTAATTCTGTAGGCTAGGTCAATGTCCCCCCTGATCTCATCCTTAGGTTTATGTAAATAGTCTGCTAAAATTGTGCTCATAAGATCAGGGAGGCATTCACCAGATTCCTCAAAAACATTCTGAAATCTCAAAAAATATGTCATTCTTTCCATCTCAATCCTAGACACATGCCCATTTATTTCCACAACTTCATTAGTAACATTTTTAATCTCTCCCTTAGCCCCCACCAGCCCCCCTTCCAATTCTTCATTCTTCTGTGTGTTGTTTCCGTGTATCCAATAACTCCTTCTTAAAGTTAATATTTTCTGCCCTCTGGGCCTTAATTTCTTGTACCAAAGTTTGTATAACAGATTCAAGAGAAGCCATCCTTTGTTCTAAACTTGCCAGTGCTGTTTCTTGTGCCATGATTAGTTGTTAAAATCAATGCCACTAAAATGGCGTTTTTTGGGTGGGGCTGATGAGGCCGTTCAGGAGCCAAAAGTTCAATTCAGGGTTGTAAAGTTGTAAAGTTCAGGAACCAAGAGAGAAACAATTTTCCAACTCAATAGGTATAATAGCGAAGGTACTCCAGAAAAGAAATCACAAATCCAAAAAGAGAAAAAAAAATCTTCATTAATATCCAGAGGAAGTCCAAATTGCAAAGAGACGCTGGGAATTTTCCATAAGTGAAATAGTCAGGCAGGGACAAAGAGAAGCCATCTTCCAGCCGCCCAAGCTCAGAGCCCAGAGGAGAGAGTGGTAAAATAAATTGTTTCAGCCAGACCTAGAGACATTGTTGCAAGCAAACCGCAGATCACTTTCCCTTGCCGCAAACAGTCAGGATTAAAGATTTCCGCTTTCTCGCCACGAGAAGCCATTTCCGAGTGCCGCTTAAGTCCGAGGGGGTTTTTTTAAGAACAAACACCCCCCTCCCAGTCCTTTCAGCCCGGCTGACAGCAGAGAAAAAAAGTTTTTAAACACTCACTCTCCCCTCGCAGCTGAAGCCTCGGGAAGCCTTCCGACTCAGCCGTTTAACCCTCTTCATAATTGCGAATGGCGCCGTCTTCCTTTGGCGAAGGGAGAACCCCCCGCAGCATGTCCTCCTTCACCTAAGCCAAAGACAAGGGTCGCTTCCCCCACCGCCGTGGGGGGGAGCGTCCCAGGCAAGCCGGCTTTACGGGAGACCCCCAAAAAAGGGGCGTCTCGCCCCCGTGGGGGGGCAGAAAAAGCAACAAAACGGTGAGCGAGCGCTAGGCTCGCCCGTCACCGCTGGAGCCGGAACAGGAAGTCCCTAGTCCTTCTTTTTATTAAACTAGACAAACCCAGTTCCTGCAACCATTCCTCATATGTTTTAGTCTCTAGTACCCTAATCATCTTTGTTGCTCTTCTCTGCACTCTTTCTAGAGCCTCCACATCTTTTCTACATTGTGGTGACCAAAACTGGATGCCGTATTCCAAGTGTGGCCTGACCAAGGCATTATAAAGTAATATTAACACTTCACATGATCTTGATTCTATCCCTCTGTTTATGCAGCCTAGAACTGTGTTGGCTTTTTTGGCAGCTGCTGCACACTGCTGGCTCATATTTAAATGGTTGTCCACTAGGACTCTAGTTTGACTAGATTGCCCTAGATGGCTATTTTCCATATATCTCCAATGCAATTCCTGCATTGAAGTTCTGCCTTCCTAGATTTGATCCCAAGAAGTTGTCGATTGGGTTATTGGATTTCTTATTTAATCTTTTTTAATTTTTGCAATACGTTGTACGCCGCCCTGAGTCTTTTGGGAGAAGGGCGGCATATAAGTCCAATCAAACCAAACTAAACCAAACCAAGCAGTGATCAAAGAGCAAAAGGCAAAGAGATAAAGGAGCTGCCCCTTCCTTTTTAAAAAAATCCTACCTGAAAGGAGAATCTATTTGATTCTTGCAAATTTTGGACATTTATATCCATATTCCTGGATTGTTAGACCCAGGAATTGCTTTCAGTTGTCAGCATCAGTGCCAGGTTTAGACGTGGTGAGGCATTAAGCTATATAAAGTTTGGAGGCCACTTGTTAAAAATTTAAACTAAAAGGCCTCACAATGGGGCATATCAATACAGGACTCTGGGTAACCACAAAACACACACACATGCACACACAACCCTTTTAATTATTTTAATTGTTTAATAGCAAGGCATTCAAAGTGAAAAATACAATTTATTTTCAAATGAATTCTTTACTGCTAATGAATTTATCCTTTGGCTGGCTTAATACCTCTCATAAATTATAATATAGTACAACATGCCCTAGAAACAGTACTTAAGTGTGCTGTAATTTCTAAAAGCAAAAAGAAAACAAATATCAAACACGTTGTGAGGTCCTACGTTGTAGCTTGATTGCCTTATGTCTGAATCTAGCACTTCTTAAAACTGACTCTCACAATCACTTCTGGGTGCTTTGCAGGGGTGGGTTTCTGCAGATTTGCACCTACTTGCGAGAACCGGTTGGTGAAATTTAGAGAACCGGTGAGAGGGGGTTCCACCGGCGTACCTGGAAGTAAATCTGGCCCGCCACTTACAGTGACCCAACGGGAAGGAAAGGAAAGGAAAGGAAGGAAAAAAGGAAGGAAGGAAGGAAAGAAGAAAGAAAGAAAGAAAGAAAGAAAGAAAGAAAGAAAGAAAGAAAGAAAGAAAGAAAGAAAGAAAGAAAGAAAGAAAGAAAGAAAGAAAGAAAGAAAGAATTTATCATCACAATTGAGTCCAAAATTTTGGTTGCTAAGCAAGAGCGTTGTTAAATGAGTTTCACCACATTTTAAAAGGTGGTCACTCCCACCTGTTACATGACTGCCAAGCCACGCCCACAAAATAGGCCACACCTACAGAGTAGGTTCTAAAAAATTTGAAACCCACCCCTGGACTGCTTTGTGACTGGCCATATTTCCCATGAACCTGCCAAGGGAGCCATTTAGTGAAGATACTTAGTCTATTCCCAAAATCTCTAATGCGCCCCCAGTTTAAAAATATTATCTATTTCTGATTTTAATTGCTAGGAAGTTGACTTACAGTAATCAAATGCTACTTTCAACTCCCAACAGTTATAATAAAACTGTTGGCAGACATTCTCAAAAGGTAGCAGTCTTCCAAACAAAGAGGGCTTGATTTAGGAAGAGTTGTTTCCAAAGACAATAAAGTTAAGAGACTCACTGATTAAAAGGGAAAAAGGAATACATATGATTTAATAGTTTGCTTTGTTTCCTACATGTCAGGCAGGCTATGCTATAGAAATAAATTTGTCCAGCGAGTTTCTTAGAAAAATGAGAATCTGAGTGTCTGAACTCCCTGCTCACAATTTAATAGTTGTAGTACACAACTTCAAAAATATACTTTCAGAGCTGCAAGTTGATGAAAAAGATTTCTTCTGTTTTAGGAATCAACAGAACCTGGATTGTGTGACGGCCGTCCCTCCTTGCTGGATTCCAGGAATCGAGATTATGGGAGATTGTAGATCAGAATTCTTCATGCAGAACAGAATACCAATGAAATCTGGATAGTTGACACTGACAGCCAACTTGGTCTTATAGACATAAGGCTATATATAACAATTTGGAGCCTGTGAATGAATGACTTATAAGCAACCACTCTGTAATGCTTCACATTAGATCTACCTTCCTCAACAGGGTGTCTTGCAGTTGCATTAAACTACAACAGTTCAAGCCAGAGGACTGGCAGCTGTGCTGGATGGGGATTATGGGAGTTGTAAACCAACTGACAGTGCTAGCTTGGTGGACACTGCATGTACCTCCCCCTCTCTCCTTCCCTCTCTCTCTCTCTCTCTCTCTCTCTCGGCACAAGGCCTCCTCTAGACTTCTTAATCCATTTTGCTTTTTTTCACCCAAAGAGAAAATTAATACTAAATAAGGAGGATATTAGACTCTGAGCAAGGGCCTTAGATTTAGTTTTGCCTGCAAATTCCAGTTAAGATGTAGAAGGGGGGAGACGTATTGCTGGTAGGGAGACAATTACAGGAAATGAAGGAGACGCAGAACCTTCATCCAGCCAAACCAGTCATTTAAAAAGGAAGTTTAGTTACATAGCAGAGTGACAAACGACCACTCACAAGTCTGACCTGGATTAATTGTTGACTTTTCCGGAGCAGAAGTCATTGGCAGATAAGCAGAAAGAAGCCATGGAGTCTCTTGGAGGCACCCCCAGTTTCCAAAGGCCATCACACATAACAGACTACGTGTAGACTGCTGTAGAAACCCAAGTCCTTACCCTCCCTTTCTTACCCTCATCTTTCCCTCTGCATCACATCATCAAACCGGACATGCCACATCCCATCTCTCATTTCTATTTTGAAAATGCCACTTTAACAAAACAAAAAAACAACCCAAAAAAGTGCCTGGGTATTTTCAATAAACTAAATAGTAGGTTGCTCTTTTATCACTCATTCTCAAAACCAGGCAACAGTTGGTACCCACTTAAGACTACCCACTCAGGGGTTATGTCGAAATGGGAAATCGGATTGATGCTAAGGAGACGTCATGTGTTTTCATGATAAGTTTGTGATGAGTTTAAAGACTGAAGTTAAAGGTGCTCATAATGCATCAATTCAATTTCTAAACCACGACTACACAGGCAGTCCTCAACTTACGACCACATCGGAGCCCAAAATTTCTCTTGTTAAGTGAAACATTTGTTAAGTGAGTTTCACCCCATTTTATGACCTTTCTTGCCACAGTTGTTAAGTGAATCACTGCAGTTGATAAGTTAGTAGCACGGTTGTTAAGTGAATCTGGTTCCCTATTGATTTTGCTTATCAGAAGGTCGCAAAAGGGGATTACATGACCTTAGGACACAGCAACAGTCACAAGTCAGTTGTCAAGCGTCTGAATTTTGATCCCCTGATCATGGGAGTGCTACAAAGATCGCAACTGTGAAAAATGCTCATAAATCACATTTTTTCTATTCCGTTGTAACTTTGAACGGTCACTAAATGAACCATTGTAAATCGAGGACTACCCATATAACCCAAGGATAGCCTTTCACTCCCAAAGCCTTGAACACAGTGCCTAAAACCTGCAAAAACTGCCACAAAACTATGATTTTAACAAGATAGGAGAAAAAAATGATAAATCATATTCACTATAGAAGTAGTCCTTGATTCGCAATGACAATCTGGACCAGTTTCCGTTGCTAAACAAGGTGGTTTTTAAATGAGTCGTGTCTGGTTTTACACCTTTTTTTTGTTATGGCTGTTAAGGGAATCACTTTGTTAGGTGAATCAGGTGGGTTAAGAAAATCCAGCTTCCCCCACTGAGTTTGCTTGCCAGCCAGGAAGGTCGCGAAAGGGCAGTCACTGGATTCCAGGACACTGCAATCGTTGTGAATACATGCCAGTTGCCAAGTGCCCAAATTTTGACCACATGACTCTGGAGACGCTGTAACAAAATGACAGAGTTGAAAGGGACCTTGGAGGTCATCTAGTTCAACCACCTGCTTAGACAGGAAACACAATATCATTTCAGACAAATGGTTACCCAGTCTCTTCTTAAAGACTTCCGGTGTTGGAGCATTCATGAGCAGTGGTGGCGCAGTAATTCATGAGCAGTGGCGGCTGCCAGCAGTTCAGCAGTTTGAGTCTCATCAGACTCAAGGTTGATTCATTCTTCCATCCTTCCGAGGTTGGTAAAATGAGGACCCAGATTGTTGGGGGCAATAGGCTGACTCTGTAAACTGCTTAAAGAAAGCTGTAAAGCGCTTGAAGCCATATATAAGTCTAAGTGCTATTGCTATTCACAATTTCTAGAGGCGAGTTGTTCCACTGATAGTCAGGAAAGTCCTCGTTAATTCTAGACTTATCTTTTCCATCAAGCCGGTCTAGCTTAACCAATGAGTAAATGTATTTTAGAATTTTAATTGGGATGTTTTAGCACAGGCTTTTAGTTTAATTTATTTTAATTATTCTGTATTTATTGTTATTTATCGATTTTAATTCCCTGTGCACCACCCTGGGTCCATTTCGATGGAGAAGGGCGGTTCTATAAATCTAAATAAATAAAATAAATAAATATTGGTACGTCGTTTCTCTCCTTGATTAGTTTCTATCCATTGCTTCTTGCCTGTCTTCAGGTGCTTTGGAAAATAGACTGACCTCCTCTTCTTTGTGGCAGCCCCTCTATCATGTCACCCCTTGTCCTTCTTTTCACTAAACTAGAAATATGCTGTGATGGTTGTAAGTAAGGCTGGTTGTAAGTCACTTGAAATGATTGCTAAATGAATGGTGGTAAGTCAAAGACTATCTGTACTTAATTTTAGTTAAATATAAATCAATGAAATCTGACTTTTTACTTTTGGAATATGCCCTCCTATCATCCTGCCTCTCAAACACTGTGTGGTGGTACCTCCAGCTGGGGAAGAATTCTGTATATCCATCCAAATAGGACCTAATTCATCTCCATCATATTTATTTGGACAGGGATCCTTCTTGTAATTCAGGCATGTCCAACACGTGGCCCGCATGCAGCCCTGGACTGCTAGTAAGGCAGTCCCACAAGATTGTAAACTTTTAACGTTATTATGTGATTTTTTTTTTTAGCAATATTTATATACATTAACTCTATTATATACTTTATATGCAGCCCAAAGACAATTCCCCTTCGCTTAATGCAGCCCGGGCAAGCCAAAAAGCTGGACACCCATGTTGTAATTCATATTATAATACTAACAATTATTCCTTTGTTAGTCTTTGAGCCAATAACGACATTGCAAGTGCTGCTGATTGCCTTCGTGCATTTTTCCTGCTCAAGAGATTGAGGAAAATTGAGGAAAAACAGCCCAGGCACTTTGAAACAGGCAGCGTTCCCCTGCTCAGTATGTTCCGGGCAGACAAGCAACACCCAGAATTCCCAAAAGGCACAATTCCTGGCTCTGCTGACTTGGAATTCTGGGAATTGTACTCCTAAAGACATCTGGTTGGGCATGAGGTTGAAGAAGGCGGAGCGACATAATTCCCATGTTTCTTGTAATAAAATGTGTAGTCAAAAAGAAAATCATCTCATTTCCAAAATACAATTAAAAAGCCAGCCTGCCCTTCAAGTGATTATTTTCTGCCTGGTTACTCTTCTTCAGTTTCCAAAGAAGAGTCATTTATTGGAATTCTTTCATAGCTTGGTAATCAATTCCATATTTTCAGCTTTCAACTTTTCCCTTTGAGGACCTTACCAGAATAAACAGCAGATAGATCTCAACCAGAGATTTGTGTTTCATATCAGGTTAATGCCTTTTAATCCGAAAATGTTATTCTTTCAAGGAACAATAAACAGGCATAACATTTTTTTTTATCACATATGTAATAGCAGAAAAAGAAGGCACTTTTTAAAAATAATTTGTATTAAATTATCTTGGTCTGGATGGCAAAAGGGGGAAAACACATATCTTACAGAATTTTAAATTTTGTCATATAAGGTTTTTATTTTATTTTTTTCAATACCTTAGAAACTGTAATTTAGCACAAATTTGCAGGTTTCATATGCTAGATTTATGAGTGTATTTATGCATGCACTGAAATTTGAAATTAATTTCTTACAGAATGATGTTTTTGTTAAGATTATTTTGCTAAATTTTTAAATTTATAACACTGGAAAACCCTAGACATTAGTCCAATTATTCATTGGATTTTTACCCCATCTTTTGGCAAGAGCTCAAGGCTGCTTACATGGGGATTGCCTTTCAATTTATCCTAATAGTAGCCAGCCTTGGAGAATCATTTGATTGTCAGAGAATGGTACCAATAGAAGGGAATATTTGTAGCTCGGGGTTGAGCTATGGAGTCCTTGGTGCTCTCTGAGCTTGGTTATTTTCTTGTTAGCATTGATGATGTTATGTAGTTGTTAATGAAATCTCTGCAAAACAACAGAGTGTGCCAAGGAATCCAATGACAAAGAATGACTGCCACAACCCAAACCAACAGGGTTCCATGGTTAAGGGTGGACATAACCCAAATTTCTCAACTATTAAATACCCTGGGCTGTCTTTTCCATGTCCCATTATGATTTAGGAATCCAGAAACTCAAGGTCAGATCTCAGCTTCAAAGAGTTCCCTATTCCTCAGATTAGGCTACAAACAAGATTACAATTATAGATATTGTAAAAACTAAAATAAAGACATCTGCGTATACACCACCCATAGCAAGGGATTATGTGAGATATAACTCAAAACCTCTGGAAAGCACCAAGTTGACTGGACTGAACTAATTATTTTCCAGCATCCAACTCTCTCCCCATGAATTAGCTTCCTTCTTCTTCTTTCCTTCCTTCTCCTACTGCCTTATACTACCACAGCTATTTTTCTATGATGTGGAGAGTTCTAATAAATCTGTTGACTATGATTATCCTGTTTCCATTTTGCTGATTTGTGGTGTTTAGAAAACCCCTCTAACTTTCAGCCTTTTCAATCTACTTCAGGAGAAACTTCTTTTCTTCAGCAATGATGGCACTAGAATTCAATGGGGAAAACAGCAGCAGCTTAAAATAAGAATTATATTTCTTTTCCTCATCCATCATTACTTCATCTTCTTTCCTCTTTATTCAATAGACACCTGGTGGTTTCACAAATCTTAAACCACAGAAGATGTTCAAAGTGCTCACTAGCATATTCACCTACTGATGAATTGAAAGTCCAAATAGCTGGGCAACAGTGCCTAAGTAAAAAAGGGAGACATTTAAAATAATGTCTTTGAATAATTGTTTAGAAAACAAATTGCCATTTCCTATAGAGTTATTTATGTAAGATCTGTCTGTGGTCACACAATCAAATTATGATAGATAATTTATATGATTGTTAAGTTCTTTTTTGCACTGTTATCAAATCCAGTACCAACACTTAGTTCTTCAGCTCAATCCACTGAATAGCACTGGACATAAATATGAATAAGAAAAATAAGAGTTCCCTGGGAAATTAAAAATCCAACATTCCTTAATGACTCTTGGTGTATATTACGTAAGCCTTCCTTTTATGCAAGTGGAAAGACTATAAGCTAAACCTAGAATGTGTCTGGCAACAAGCTGATGGAAAGAGTTATCGGACCTCTAAGCCACAGTCTAAAAATGTACTGGAGAACTGGATATATTTTCCACTTTCATTATTCTAACAATGCTTTTAACCAACAAGGAGGATAGTGAAGACAAGGCATTTTAACTCAATTACATTAGTAGGTATTTAATAGCTGGTGTATTCTATGTGTAATCATTGCTTCTATCGATCTATTCCTTCTGGATAACTTTGGTCAAGTTCTCATGTATCCTATTAAAAGCATAAATGCTGGGAAAAGAATACTTTTTTTCTGTAGCTAAAAGAATGGATTCTTTTCATTTTGTGTTTGTAAAAGCAAAGAATGAGCACTTTAAGACTCCCCTCAAAGCCTGCAGCTTTTTTTGCAGACTGCAAAATAAATACCATAAGGCTGAAGGAAGTGACACTCACTCTTGGGAACCATTACCATGAGATAAACTGTCAACAAAAGATCCCAGGGTCCTTTTCTCCACATTTCTCCACCCCCCCACTTGTCAGATTATTGCTCGCATGATGTAGAAGCAAAGAATAGGAACTACATAGTAATAAGATCTATAGCGAATCTAACACCAAAATGCAAACCAGTAGACAGCTTGATGTCTCCTGAGAATGTGCCCTGCAATCAATATCTAATCAGTTCTTGCTTCCCCTATCTGCAAGGAAAATGGAATTTCAGTAATAAGAATCCCAAACTTCAAAGGTATAGAGTACAGTACTCCAAAGAATAAGATCAGAATCAAGATGGGAGCTCATTCTGATGACATTGTACTAATGCCTTTAAACTGTGGTGCTGGAGAAAAAGCTAAGAATATCCTAGCCCACAAAAAGGACAGATCATTCAATATTAGATTAAGTAAGGTTAGACAACTCCCTAGAAACACTAATGATGGAGCTGTGCTATTTTGAGCGTATAATACAAAGGTTACTGGAGAAGATGCTAATGTTTTGGAAAACTGAAGCAATCCACAGGGAAGCCAAGAAAAGACAAGAGCATTAGATGCTATTTCTGGTGACACAAGCACAAACTCATAAAAACTCAAAAGAGAAGTTAACATCAGATAATCGTGGAAAAATAATAGCCACTAAATCATAAAGAGTATCCAATAACAGCCTTGTGAGAGTCAGGCACAAGTCACCAGGAATACGAGTTGAGCTCAAAGCACTAAAGGTTTATTCCATATTATTTACTAGCCATTCCCAGCCACGCGTTGTTGTGGCCTAGTCTGGTTAAATGGCCAACCAATCTGTGTGAAGATCTACACCTGCACGCACAAACACGTACACCGTATAACTCCAAACCTACCTACCTCTCCTTCTCTCCCTCTACCTACCTACCTACCTACTTTGAAGTGGAGAAGGGTTCCATGTGAACAGCAGTTGAACATGGGTCAGTCGGTCCTGAGAGATAGGCGAGTGCCGTTCCGAAGGATCAGGCGATGGCCTCCGTCGCCGTCGGCCTCTCTCTCTCTATCCCTCTACTGTATTTCTCCTCTCTCTCTCTATCCGTCTACTGTATTTCTCCCTCTCTCTATCCTACCTACCTACCTACTGCATTTCTCCCTCCCTCCCTCTATTCCTACAGCTGCCTGCCTACCTACCTACCTACTGTATTTCTCCTTGAATCTTATGGACAGAGTATTATGACATTTTGTATTATGTCATCCTGTGGCTCACTGCTCTCTCTGAATCCATGTACCTACATTTTTTATATTTCCATTGCGTATACTTGGCACAGGTGTGACATCTACACAATCTATATATATCATTGGTGCCGTATTTGTAAGGAATGTTGTGTGAAAATTTGAAGCGATCGGTGCAGTACTTTTGGAGGTTAGCTGTTTTGAACAAACTCATAGGTACATTTTTATTTATATAGATATACAAGGGGTGAGGTGGTCTAGCAGTTCAAACACTGGACTTGAGGACCAGAAGGTTGGCAGTTTGAGACCCAAGTACCATCACATGAAAAATGCCCCAGGACACAGCAGATACTAGGTCATGTTTGCGCCGGGGGTAGGTACAAGTGAGGAAATAGATTCCTAATCTCCTCCTTTCTTCACGGAATGCAATTTCCTTAAGTTAGGGCAGGGAGTGATGTTCAACCATGGACAAATCATTTGGGTAGAAGGACTGAATGAAACTTTTGAAAAAAGAAATCCATTGAGTTCAAGGGGACTGCAGACATTTTCAGAAGCTGCATATTCATTTCAAATATATCACAGAATGGAGATGAAATTTAGCACAAGCATTTCACAAGCAATGGAATGACCTACCGCTAAGTCCTTCCCTTTCCGGAAGCATTCCTCTTTCTGCCCAGGAAAAGGTGGCCAGTAAATCTGTAAAAGAAGACAAACTTGAGTTCAAATCAATTGAAGAACATGTCTTAGGAACTGGGGAATCTTCTGAGTCAGAAGGGTAATTTCAGTTCAGTAAATCCCCAAGTTTCAGGATCTGCTTTCTAAACGATATTTTGGAAACATCAGAAATCTTTGTAAGGTTGGTTCCAGTTACCAAGAATTAAACTCTCCCAGAGATAATATTATCAAATTTACTTATCTTCTCCCAACTCAGCCCCACAGATGTTTGTCAGTATTAAGGCAAGTGACCACAAACAGCCAAGCAAGCAGATGGAGCAGCTCTTTGGACTGAGTGCTCTTGGATTCAACAAAGCACTCTCCACTCAGAACTGACATAGGAAAAAAATAGCTTCTCTCTGCAGAAGAAGGAGCAGATTAAGCAATAATCATAACTCTAAAATGAGTATAAACCAAAGAGTGTTTTATTTATATTAGGTAATAAATGCCAAATGCAGTCGAAAGCACAAGATGAGCAAATAAAGAGACAAAGCAAGGGGGGAAACCACCTCAGTCATTAAAATGAGTAGTTCAAATAAACTCATAAGGACAAGAGGACAATTGATAAATAGTTGAACCAAGCAAAAATAAGAACGGAACTCATGAGGTAGAACAACACTGAAGTGATAACAGAATTTAAACAAAACAGCAGAAGGGAAGAAAGAATAACTCAGAATAAAGTTAATAAAGAATAATCGAGCATTATAAATCATATATAGTGGCTGTCAAAAAAACCATAGCAAAACAACTTCTAAACAAAAAGAGAAATAAAGAAGGAAATAATCAGCGAAAGGAAAAGAGAACAACACATATCCACCAGAGAGGAAAATACTCAAGTCCTATCATACTAAGATTTCCCACCCCAATTTTCTACTGGACGTGGTCCCATCTATCTCATGCCACTAGCTGCAAAATCATACAGGTAGGCTACAAGCAGCCAAAAAAATCTAGATTCTTTCCAAAAGCAGAAAATCAGACTTTCTCATATTTCTATTGTGGGTGGAATACTCAAGCAAGCATGTTTCTCCTGAAGGGTTTTTTTTTTAATTGGCAGATTGACTGCCCATCATCTACCATGCTTCCTGCCTCTTGGTTCACATTTCACACTCACTCAACCAGCAGTAACAGATTCCTGAAAGTGGTTGTGATTTGCAATTGGTGCAGACAAACAAAGGAAAGCAGATTGACTTTACATGCACCGGCTATGGCTTGCAAGTTGAGTTGCATGGCAAGGCTCAGAAGAAACTTTAAGAGTTTCTCAAAGATGGTGAAGGGGAAGCAAGGCAATGGAAGGAATACGGACCAGAACTAAAAAAATGGACCAGAAATTAGATCATTCATATGAAACGTTAGAATCATCAAAAGTGAAAACTAGAGAATGAAACTAGAAGACATGAAAAAAAGAGAAAGAGTTTGTGATGACTTCCTCAGACGTTTCCCCTGATGTTAGTTTGGACAAGGAACATCAGGACCCAGGGATGTTGGGGGAGATGTGGAGGAACATCTGGAGCCTTCCAGAGGCTATGAGCTAGGGACAGGAGAGGCACATTTGCAGCTGGGAAGCCCAGAAGCTTCAGATAGAGAAGGCTCACAGCTGCAGATGTAGCTGGTCAATGCAGATCAGGAAGAACTGCCGCCTCCTCCCCGCAATCCAAGAGCACATAGGGCTGAGAGGAGGCAGGTACAGTAAAGGTCCGCCAGGTTACTTGTGAGGTGGCAGCCTTGCCCCTCTTGATGGGGCATGAAGCATGAAGCAGCATGCTTTAGCTAGTTCAGCAAGTGGATTGTAATGATGCTGGGAACCAAATGTCTGTTTCCTTTGTGATTCTTGTCTTGACTCTCAGACTGGATTCTGGACCGTGAACTTCAGATCATGCCTCTGGAACTTGGACTTGCCTTTGCCTTATGGACTTGTCTTGTCTTTGCACTGTGGACTGACACTGGCTTTCTTGAGTAGCCTGTTGAACTCATTGGGAATATTGCCTTCGCTGGGGAGTATTAATTTGGATTTGGAAGCCTTAATAAAGACTCCTAACACGTGTGTGTGTGTGTGTGTGTGTGAGAGAGAGAGAGAGAGAGAGAGAGAGAGAGAGAGAGAGAGAGAGAGCGAGAGAGAGAGAGAGAGAGAGAGAGAGAGAGAGAGAGAGAGAGAGCGCAGGACAGCACAGTTCAATGTTAAAAATAGAACAAAATTTTATTATGCTGCTTGGAATTAATCTATTCATCTATCTACACCGAGAAAATGAACTTAAGAGGCTATTTCAATATTTCAAATATAAAGGCGTCTCTGCGATTGTTTTATCTGAAACAAAAACATAGTAATTATGTTATTGAGCTGCAGTTTCATGACACAAGAAAGAATTAAGATAAAATCTTAAATAAGGGACTTCTGATTAACCCTAACCTGACCCCACAATTTGGCACTTTTATCCCTATTTGTTTATGCAAGCCAAGACCTGATTTATAAAGTTTGTTTTACTGGCGGATGAGCTGGCAGAGAGTTGTAGAGAAACATTCATTTTTAAAAAGACGTGTAGAGGAGTAAATGTTGACTTTTAATTTCTCTTTTGTGTGGTCTCACACCCTCAGGAACTTAGGTATGCATAAATGACAAATTGCTATTTCTAAAAACCTTACAGTTTACAACTGGCTAAGATTTCACTCAAACGCAGTTGTGCTCAAAATCTTCCTTTCAAAATGGCCATAAGAAGCCAAGCTATATAATTAAGAAGAATAAATGTGCTCTTGTCCCATATAATATATCATATGAGCTTCTCTCAATATGTCTTTTATTCATAAAATACGAACAGGGATGGACTCCTGTAGGTCAGTAGGGTCAGCAATACAAACGCCTGAAGGCTATTTAAAATGAAAACCATAATTTTGGCTTTCAGCTGCCATATTTTAAAAACCAAAGTACCAAAAACTGCTTAAGGATTAAGGATCAACATTAATGAATAATAGTGTATGACTCCATTTAGGCATCCAAGTAAATATCAATACTCAAAACTAACGCAACATTTGAACAGAATATACCAGGATGCCTCATAAGATCATAATGGAATTGATCTAAAGGGAAAAATGAACATTTTTCAACAGATTATAAAGCCAGTTCAGAAGTACCCCTGATCTTATTGGCGATCCTTCCTGCTTCAAACTCTAAGTTGTTTTAGATGTCATTTCTTTACATATAAAAACTGAAGAGAAGACAAACACATCCCTGGCTGGGGGCCATTTAGCAGAAAGTCAAAATAGTATCTGATCAAATGCAACTGTAGGTTATGAGTTTTTATTCCCTACATTCTGGATTTCTAATTTTTAACAGCTGTTAATGAAGACTTCCTCTATACAGTAGACCAAGGCTGTCAAACTCCTGGCCGGTGGGCCAGATGCAAAGCACACTGGTCATGCCCATGCCCAGTTTAGTGAAGGGGAAAAATCCCGATATGTCATGTGATGATGACGTGACAACGTGAGTCTGTCACCCCTGCAGTAGATCAACCTCTATAACCTTCTATCTAGCATGGCTAATGATGATACTGGCTAGTGATAATGAGAATTAAAATCAAAAACATCTAGAGCTAGCTATCTGCGGGATCGCATCCTGCCCCATACATCCCTGCGGCCGATTCGCTCCCACAGAGAGGGACTTCTCCGGGTGCCGTCCACTAGGTTATGCCAGCGGGCGACGCCCAGGGGAAGGGCCTTCTCTGTGGCAGGCCCGACTCTCTGGAACGACCTTCCCCCCAAAATCAGAAGAACCACGGACCTCCGCTCCTTCCGTCAAAAATTAAAAACACACTTCTTCTGCTTGGCCGGCCTAGGGTAATTAAACTGTTTTTAGGGGTTTTTAGGGCTTAGTTTGAGTTTTTATATGGGATTTTAGCGCAGGGTTAGTTTAATTCGTTTTAACATTGTATTGTGTTTGTGGTTTTTATTTGTATTTTAAAATTCCCTGTGCCCCGCCTCGAGTCCCTTCGGGGAGAGAGAGCGGGTTATAAATTTAAAATTATTATTATTATTATTATTATTATTGTTGTTGTTGTTGTTGTTGTTGTTGTTGTTGTTATTATTATTATTATTATTATTATTATTATTATTATTATTATTATTATTATTATTATTGGGAACCAGATTAAAGAAAGCAGATCTAACTCCAAGACATATATAGCTGCACACTCAGAGGTTATCTATTACATTTCCTCTTCTCCCAAGCATCAGTACACATAAATCTCTTCAGTCTAGGTTCAGTACACACAGATATAACTAGGTTACTTCTGTTGCCACTGCATCCAATGGTGAGATTCAAATAATTTAACAACTGGTTCTCTGCCCTAATGATTTCTTCCAGCAACCAATTCACCAAACTCCTCAGAAACTTAACAACCGGTTCTCCCGAAGTGGTGCGAACTGGCTGAATCCAACCACTCACTGCATCTATTATATTCTTCAAATTAATGAAATCATTTTTTTAAAATTGACTGATTCAGTAAAATCAAGTTTAGGCAGAGTAACTTTATATTATCTCTTTACATGGATTGGAGGAAAAGGTCTAGAAGTCCAATAAATAAATAAATAAATAAAGTTTGCTATGACAAACATGGGCCAGGCAGATACCAATGATACAAAGAAGACAAGCTTCAATGGCAAGCCCTATCTTGACTAAACCCGTAACATTAGCCATAGAATATATTTAAACATATGTTCCAGCCATATTAGTTTTGTGAATTTGCAGTGATCCCACAAAGAACAAATGGGACACAGTCCATAATTTACCTTAGAGCTGCAGCCTTATGCATTTGCAAATAGCTTCCACTGAATATACATCCTTGCACAAACGGGATCAAGCAATTCTCTTCAACATGCATGATTTAGAGAAAACAATGTTGGCCAGACCAGAAGAGGAAAAAATTCTGGATTTAATTTCTCACTGGCCAGATTCCCTCTAGATAGTCTTGATTTTTTTTTCTTATGAAAGTGTTAATGGCCTATCTCACAGAATTAATGAACAAAGAAACAGAACAATTACCATTAAGAAGTTTGCCTAGTGCTTGTACTAAAAATTCCTAACCCGTCAGATCTCATTTCCTATCTCAATTTATACTAAGGTTGACCTAGCAGTTGATTTACTCATTTAACATGTATAGCAGAAATCCTTTTGTAAACTTCTATAAATTACTCAAAACCTGATTGTGTCTCAGCTTCCCATGCTTTCAATTATTTTAATTGCAATATAATCTCTTTAGGGCTGCATGTTTTGCAAAACCCTCAACCATCTATCCAATCTGGTGTCACATTTCTGGTTTCTATTTAATAAAGTTCGCTCTGCTCTTAACTCTACCAGAACCTAGGTCTGACTTTGCAGAGCTCCTTCTGTCCATCTCAGGTTTCGACTTCTATGGAAGAAAATCTCCTCTAGGGATGATTTAATATCCTGATCTAAAACTACTGAAAAGTGCTTGGTCATGCAAGAGCAACACTCAATGAGCACATTTAAAACCACACACAGAGACAAATAAAAGTCAATATGCAAGACTCTAAAATAGCCACAATAGAGGAATGGTTGCTAAAAATAACAGAATGAAAATGGAAGACAAAATTGATCTGCCTGATTAGGAAAGACAAATAATCATATTTAGTGATTGGAAACCCCTTGTGGACTTTTTGCAAAAAATTAACTTTTTATTAGAAAGGGTAGACTTGGTTAAGCAGGAAATTATGATGTAAATTTAGAAAGGGATGACAAAATATAAAAGCATCTATAATGACTGCTAAGAAAACTGGGAGCCATTTGTTGTAATCTTTTTTATTCATTCTTTTCTGTATTCTTTTTCCTATTTTCTTTCTTATCTATTCACTATTTCTTTTCTATTGTTTTTATCTTGTTAAACGTTTCTTTAATAAAAATATAAAAACAAACACAACTCAATGTGCTTGTAGAGGCACTTGACTATTAACATGTGGAAGACTAATGTTAAGTATACATTTTATGGCAAGTTTTCCCAATAGTATCTAAACTGGCCAGCAAGACGAAAATACATAACTAAGATTAATAAACACAAGTATAAAAGCAAATTCTTAGTATCTCAACACTTTCCAAAAAAAAGGTTCCCATAAATGACATAGATGGCTGTTTCCAAATTCAGTTCCAATTTTTTACAGAGCAGGGAATCCAATGATTTCTCTCCCCATTTGCTGTGGGTCATGGAGAAACAGCTGGAGTACCCATGGTGGGCTGAACTGGTAACCTGCAAGCTGTAGACTGCCACTCTTCCAGTGGAAAAGGGCAAGCATCCAGTCCTTCTGCCTAAAATCTATAATTTGAAGTCTTCTTCTCTTTTACTTTAGTCCTATTTATCCCCACTGCAAACAGGTCACCTTTTTCTCCATATTAGACCTCCAACTAGTCAGAGTCTTACAAGGCTATTCAAACTGAAGTCTCCTTCCATTTTGCTGAGCTTGACACCTACTGATCTCACAGACATGTTTCCATGTGGTAGTTTTCTTGGCAACAATAGGGAAATAACTTGTCATCTTCTGGGACGAGAATGGAGGAGCCTTCCCAGTCTAGGTTTCAGTCTGAGCTTTCCATTCACCAGGTGCTAAAGCTGTGGTGGCACAGTGGTTAGAATGCAGTGCCACAGGCTACTTCAGCTGACTGCCAGCTGACTGCAGTTTGGCAGCTTGAGTCTCACTAGCTCAAGGTTGACTCAGCTTTCCATCCTTCTGAGGTTTGTAAAATGAGGACCCAAATTGTTGGTGGCAATACGCTGACTTTCTAAACTGCTTAGAGAGGGCTGCAAAGCACTGTGAAGCGGTATAGAAGTCTAAGTGCTATTTCTACTACTCAGGCTTGACCCTGCTTAGCTTGGAGTCCAGACAAGGTCAGCTAGGTGCTAATCACTAGTTTTAAACTATATGATAAATACATTCCTAAATTATAGCATGAACGGTAAATTTTAATTCCAATCTCAGCTGAGTACTGAGGCCATTTGATGGTCATAAATAAGTTTCTGGCTTCTCTCATTTTATTGCTTGCTTGCTTGATTCTATGAGAATCAATAGATTGCTCTCCTTTCAGAAGCCACCATGAAGAAGGTCCCTGGGGAGCAATTTTAATTTTTCCTATGCAAATAATCAGTACTATTACAAATACCTGACTGCAAACAATCCATCTGAAGAGCATTACCTCCTTAACGTCCATATTGGTTTGGTCTAGCCGAAGGGAGTAAAGGGTGTCTTTTCCTCCAATGAATAGGCGATCACGGTATTCATCTAGGTACAGGGAACGAAAGTCTAAACTTCCCCGGTGACCAAGAAACAGGACTGAGCGGTTAGTAGCCAGGAGATCTAAGAGACAGGAATAAAATGATAGAACAAAAAAGTTAGGACAAATAAGTTGAAATAGAAGATGTTCTCTGTACCACATAGCTTGGGTAAGTTATTGCTTTGCTTGGCACAATTCAACAAAAGGGAGTAGCAACAAGTAAGTTAGAGCAATTGGCTGAGAATTTGCTGCAATTAAAGTCTCATTCCTTCCAACAGAATTTTGTCATGGGTTTTTGCAAATATAGGATATGGGCCAGTTGCTGAATATTTAGATAGACACAAAAGTTACTCTATAGCAGTGATGGCTAACCTTTTTCCCATCACCTGCCAAAAGTGGGGGGAGCACAAGGGGATCGTGCACAGGTGCGTCCACACCCATAATGCTATGTGTGCAACACCCACACACACACACTTTTGGCCTGCAATGGACCCATTTTTCCTCCTTCCCAAGCTCCACAGGCTTTCTAGGAGCCTGGGGAGGGCAAAAACAGCCTCCCAGAAGCCCCCTGGAGGCTTCAGGAGGCTTCCCTGAAGCCTCCGGAGGGTGAAAAATGGTCCTATAGGCAATCCAGAAGTTTGGGAATGGACTTCCGGTTTGCCCATAGGGCCGTTTTTTGCCCTCCAGAGCCTTCAGGCGGCTTCTCTAAAGCCTCCGGAACACGAAAAACAGCCCCATGCACAAACCGGAAGTCCGTTCCTGAACTTCTAGTTTGGGCATTGGGTTGTTTTTCACATTGGGTAGTAAACATTTTTAACACCTACCACTGGGTCTTAAAATAGAGCAATCAGCCACATTCAAGAATTTCTGCCCTCTTCTCTCCTCCACAGAACCATCTACAAAAAGGAGCCAAGTGGACCAAAATGGCAGCCATCAAAGCCCCGCCCAGCATATGTATCACCAATCATACATATGTAGCAAGGGATCCAGCTTCAATCTGCAGTTCTGCCCACTATTTTAGCCCCCTTATTCCTCTTGCAGATAATACCATAAGAGCAAGGTGGATGGACTCCGCTATTGTGGCAATGAATGCACCATTGGGAGACTTGAAAGAACAGATTAAGGATAGATTCATCATGGAAAAAAAACTATATGTGTAGTTGCTAGCAGCTAAAAATGATTTTATGGCACATAATTAATGAATCAATATGGCTTGCAGTTGGTTCTGTGTAAGGATGCATTAGGGAATTTTTTTTCTGAATTTTTCAAGCTTAGTCTAACTTTTACTGGCTTCTCCAGCTACATCAAACTTAATCCTATTCTGCTTAGTTTTTTGTTTTTTTATCATTACCATGTTGACCCACAGAAGGGCAGGCAGTCCTGAGCCACTTTTCATAATTTTTCCAACATTCCTTTGGGTTGGAAAGAATAAAAAATAGGTGGGGGGAAAACTGAAATAGAGAAGGGCAGGGCTGGAGACTGGAATGCTCAATAGAAACAATTCAAATTATAACCTTTTCTTGTGATCCTATTTTGCAAAGAAAGATATACACACATACATACAACTTCCTAACTTTTTGTGCTATAAAATGAAAGGAGACCGTACTGTTAATTTTCTAGTGCAAGTCAAATGACAAATACATTTCTTATATACGTAAATCAGTGCATGCCAGACAACAGTGACAGATTCAACTAGTATCTCAGAAAATCGGCTAAATCCGTTTTTTTTTTAATGTATCTTTAAAAAAGCAATATAATCTTGTAATGTGTTATTCTTACTCATGAAACATCTTTCTTACTTTAAAAAAGCACACACTTCTGAAAGTGAGAACCACAAAATCTGAGAATTTTCATACTTGGCATAAACTCCAAGAACGGTGGAGTCCTTGGTGTTCTCTGAGCTTCATTCTAAGAGAACTCCAACTTAGTTGTAACAGAACTCCAAGAACTCTAGTTTCAGGGAGGGTGTAGGGCCTGGAAGTGGTGTTCTAACATCATCTGAGTAAGACCTAAGAAAGCACGGCAAGATGACAAATGCCAAAATTAATCTTTTTCAATTTCACAAACTTCACAAGTTTCAGAGACAGAAGGGGAGGAGACGAATTATAAAGGAGGATTTTTCTAAATCAATTACTACAAAAGTTCCTGCTCTTGATATATATAGTATACTGAATTTGTCAAGAAGCAAATGGCTTCATGTCAGGGAAATTGGATGCAGTACAAGCAATCTTGGTTCAGATTTCTACTTTGGTTAGGAAGAAGGAGGGGGTGGCTAGAAAAATAGTATTTGTTACATCAACCTTGCCTCAGCAGCAATATGGCTGGTAGAAAGGATGGGGTTTAAACCTGGAAAATTAACATCTATGCTTAGGAGGGGCCATCTTTTTTTTAAATTCTCTGACAGCTTCCTAATAAATTTTTCTAGCTAGGAAAGCTGTGTCCTCCATCTGAAAGGCTGGAAGGAGTTGCCATTATCTGGGAGTGAAGACAGAAGGATTCTTTAAGGCTGATAAAAAGGCTAAAGGATGACATCTCTATAAAGCTGTCAATTGTGTGACAATGGATTAACTCCCTGACAGTTGCAGAATGAGTCTTATCTGTGGCTGCTGAAAGCTCGAGTAGATTTGAGGTCTTGGAACACTGTGGGGAAAAGTCAGGAAAAGGAATGTGGGGAGAAAGATGAAAGAAGAGCACACGGGGTTTTATAAAAAGAGAAACTAGAAATATTGACTAAAACCCTTTCTATCAATAAAGGTAAAATATTTGTAGTTCAGAGTTGAAATGAGGAGTCCTTGGTGCCCTCTGAGTTTGGTTGTTTGCTTGCCAACAGTGGCGGATTAAGGCTCAATGGTGCCCTAAGCACAGAGAAATCTTGGTGCCCTCCTTTGTACATCCTGTACAAATCTTCATTGGTTTTTCTTTCCTTCTCAACTTTGTGGTGCCCCCTTGGGCCTGGTGCCCTAAGCCTGTGCTTAGTCTGCTTAATGGTTAATACACCACTGCTTGCCAATTTTCATTCTCCAAACTGGACAAAATCATTAGTGCTAGTCTATTAACACTGATAAAATTACCTAGTTGAGGTAATGAAATGACTGCAAGCTAACAACCAAGCTCAGAGAGCACCAAGGACCCTTCAAAACACTTTATAAATAGCTGAAGCCCAGCAGATGCTCTTCAGGTGTATTCCTCACCCTGATTCCACAGGGCCATTATGCTTTGGGTCTGGGATCTGCAAAGCTGGCTCTTTTAAGACTGGTGGACTTCAACTCCCAGAATTCCCCAGCCAGCTAGGCTGCTTGGGGAATTCTGGGAGTTGAAGTCCACCAGTCTTAAAAGAGCCAACTTTGCAGACCCCTAAGTTTCAATGTGCCTAATGGTCATAGCAGCCGACATGGGGATAAATAAAAAATGTTCATCATGAGATGTAGCCCATTTAGAAACCACCAAGTTGATATAAGCATGTTGCCTGTTGTTCTTCAACATAGGAGGAGATACAATATCTGCAAAAGAATACCATCTGTATTTATTTTTCTTCTCGACAGTCTACTCGTTGCAGAAAACCATTTGCAGATTGAAATTTATTTGAGCTTTCTCTTGTTAAATATGGCTGACCAAGGTCAGGAGGATGTGATATTACAATATATAAACACCACACTTATTCCTGAATGTTACTATCATCACTGTGGAATTCACTGCATTAACATTTCCTCTGTTGTAATGCTGAAATACTGTCTGATGAAGGTTTTTTAAAAAGATGGAAACAGTCTTTGTGAGAAGAGGCCTCCATCAAGTCAGATGGTTAGTGTCAATTGTACAATATAATTGTTCTGTTGTATAGGGATGAGAAAGTACAAGCCTGAGGAGGAGAAATCCCCAAAGGAATTGCTTGGCACAGGCAGGAATCTATCTTTTTTTGCCCCTGAAGATGGTGAGCTTGGAGTCAGGTACTTGCTGTGCTGAATAGTTCCCAGCTGTTAAGAGGCATGCCAATACAGAAAGGATCCTTGGAGACCAGCATTCCAGTTGGCTTCCTAGGCATTTATCAGCTGTTTCTCTGGCTAGGCTGGAACTATTATATGAAGTATAATTGTGTATTTATAACCCTTACTCCACGGGAGGATAAATCGGACCATATATCTCTGACCTTTTAAATCAGCTCTGACTGTAAGAATCTGAGGATGGAATATTTTGCAATACCTAACAGGATTGCTCAGGTCTGACTCAGGAATTATTGAAATTCACTGCCAGGCTCTGCTCCTCCAGCCAAATTCTCAGACCAATTTTATTTCATTAATCTGTTCTTGCTAAATTGTGCCTTCCTTCAATAGGCAATGCAATGCCTTTGTTTCAGTAGCTTTCTCCCCACCACCACCTCATTTTGCTACTCTAAATCCAAGAATTCCCAGCAACATCTTCCCCTTTCCTACAAGTTTTTCTGCATAAATCATAGCAGTAGAATGAGGGAGGGAGGGAGGGAAATAGGATGACATGTGGGAGAAGCTGCTGAGCAATTATAAGTTGGAAGGAGATAAACAACCAACCCTGACTTTAGGATGCTCCCACATACCAGATTCAGCTCTGTCAGACTTCATTTCACCCTCGTCATCTTGGCTCAGCATTTAATCGTTTGGTGCACCTTCTTGCTACCCTGAATAAAGACTCAACTACTGCAGCCCAGCCTACAGCTTATTCCAGAAGAAGCCACCTCTGGATCTCTCCATAGGATGGGCAATCTGCAGTCCAAAAGCCCTTCACGTTACTCTGCACTAAGGCAAATAAATTTAATAAATAAATAAATAAACAATTTTTAAAAATCAATCCAATATTGCAATTTGGGAATGCATGGAGAGTAAATGGGAAAATATAAGGGAAGTACAAATGGATTTAATGACTCAATGTTAAAGTTAAAATGCCTCATTATTGAAAGCTGGACATTTCTGACTTGCCTTCTTCACCATGACATCACTGTGGTAGCATTTGGTATGTTTTGCTCTTGAAGTACAATGCCAAGATTGCCTTATTGCCCTACAATATATGACTGACTGACTATGTGCCATCAAGCCAGTGTTAACTTTTGGCAACTACATAGATATATTTTCTGTATCTATCTTCTGCCCTTAGCCTCATGCTTTAGTGCACTCATTGTCACTGTAATCAAATCCATACATCTTGTGATTAGTTGTCATCTTCTCTTTCCTTCCACTTCTTGTCAACATTAGGGACTTTTCTAGAGAGCTAGATTTTTACATAATGTGTCTGAAGCAGAATAATTTAAACTTGGTTGCTTCTGTCTTGAGGGAAAACTCTGGGCTGATTTGCTCAATGATCCATTTGTTTGCTTCAATTTTGGTTGTCCACAGTGTTCTCGAGAGACTTCTCTAATGTCAAAGTTCAAAAGTGTGAATATTCATCCTGTCCTGCTTCTTCTACTTTTGCTTCCATTGAGTGGCACACATGGCTTGCCGCATTATTATTATTATTATTATTATTATTATTATTATTATTATTATTATTATTATTATTATTATTATTATTATTATTATTAAATTTATTTATTTATTTATTTACCACCCTTCTCCCTCTCGGGACTCAGGGCGGTGAACAGCCACAATAAAAAGAAGAGATACAAAAATTAAAATAGCAGATTAATAAATATTAAATAGTTTGGCCTCTTAATTATAACACCCAATGCTAAAACCCAATTAAAAGACTATGCGAAGTCGGGTGCAATAGGTGTGTCTTCAGGGCCCGATGAAAGAGACGTAAGTCTCTGATCATGCGTAATTCAGGGGGGGGGTCATTCCAGAGGGCAGGGGGGCTTATTCTGATCTTTGTAGCCACATATGATAAATGGTACAAAAGTACTGTTCATGATTGATCCTAAAAAGGAGAAACTACCACTACTTCAGCTTCATTGTCAATTCTATGGTTGGTTTTTCTACCTGTTGCCATTGGTGTGGTTTTCTTTATATTCCACCTAAGCCCCATTTTTTTTTCACAATGCTCCTTGACCGTCATTACTAGATCATTTGAATTTCTAGCTATCAGATACATAGGAGTTAATAGTAAAGGCTCCTGTCTTTCACAGGCATATTTTTTTTTCTCCTGTTTATGAAGGGCACAATGCTAGGAAGACATAAGGAATATAAAACGCAGAAAGGATCCCAAGTGTGCAACATGGTCTCCAAAACTGTATGATAAAAAAAGCCAGCCATGGGTCAAGATCCACAAAATAGGTTCTTATAAACAAAGGGTTTGATGGGCAAGTAAAGCTACAGGTACCATGAATAATTTCCAGACCCATGAGACTCTATTATCAAAGTCACACTGATTATTTATTTCAGGCATAAAAAGTAGGAGATGCAGATGGATGAAAAGAAACCCTTCTCACTTCCTGTTTTGCTAATCATTGCAGTGGAACAATTTGCATGTCCAACATAACAAAAACACTGCAAATTATCGTCAAGTAAGCTTAGGTAAGATTTATACCTAAGCTTTGCAGAATGCAGATCTGTACTTGAGACTCAATACTTCTGTTCGGGAAACTGCATCGCTCATGATGATAGCAGGTCATGCAATGCTCAAGGCACTTTAAAATTCATTCCTAAAAAGAGGTAAATGAGAACACTGACTTTTTCATGTCTACAAGAAAGTTTGTTGGGTATTTTGCATTGGGCATCCTATACATTCTTAGATGTAGGATCAGACATAGGGTAGAAGAGATTGTGCACCTGAAGCACCATTTGTGGGCATCCTGCTCTCTCATAGTCAAGTGATGCTTCCAGCTAAGCTTAGGTGTAATGGAAGATATGATCCATTTGAGGCCAGGCAGGGACAGAAGCCTCCTGTTTTGATTTTTGTGGGTTGCATGCCAGAGCCCAGTATTGCAGCAATTGTCCTACTGTTGCTCTTCCATTTGGCTTTCTTTCCACCTGGTTGCATTTTGGCTGGACATAATTATTCATACTAGAGCAGAAGGCAACACTAAGTCATCCTGCCTCTTCCCACCCCCCAAAAACATTGGAATCTTTTCCACTAACGTGCCTTTGTGTGCAACCCTCTCCATTAATTCCCCAATTATGTTGCCTCTTGGTGGAAAAAAGTCCTTCTTCCCACACATCTGGAATGGTTTTGACAGTCTCCCAATAAAAGGAATGATATGTCATGCTTCACTGCCAAGTCCCCTAAGACCACACACATCCCCCTCCTCTCCACAGATGTCAAATCAGAATTAGGATATTAAGGGGGCAGTACATTATTAAAACAGCAAACAGAAAAAGGCAGCAGGTTAGTATGAGGAAGCCTCTCTTCAAATTGGGATATCAAACTCCTGAAGCATCCTCACTATTCACTAGAGCCAAAATCAAGAAAGGTAAAGGTATCTATGTCCCATGCCAAAACAGCTAAATCTTTCACACAAATATTATTTTTGGCACCAGGGTCAGTCCTCCTGTTAGGCAAAAGGAGTCAATCACCTCTGGGGGCAGTATAACAAAGTTTGAAAGAGGAACGTCTGTGCCATACATTCATTTGAATAGCTCTTACATTAGTCTGTTCTCTGCACCATCAAGACTATCAAAGAATGATGAAATTATTTGCCCGGAGAGCTTTTTATTAAGGGACCAGGAGAGTGCAATATCTGTTTTATACTTCAGAGATTAAAATAATTTGATTGATTCATTTTTCAACTACCTGTGGTCTCAGTGCCAATTTAAATACTCCCTATTAAACTGAGATAATACTAGAAGATTAATTTAGATCAGCACTCCAATCATTACCACGTTGGATGACTACAGGAACCAATGGAATATCCACTGAAGTATAGCGAGCAACAGAAAAAGAATCAGTCGAGATTCAAAACAAGCAAAGCCAGCAAACCTGGAGAATGATATAGGAGCCAACAGATTGGAAGGTATCAACCTACATTCCAATACCAAAAAAAGGAGACTTAACAGAGTGTGAAAACTATCATACATTATCCTTAATTCGCATGCTGGCAAAATAATGCTTAGAATCATCCAATGCGAATTAGAATTTTATGTGGAAAAAGAGTTACCAGATGTTCAAGAAAATGCCAAGGAACAAAAACATTATTGCTGATGTACATTGATAACTGAGAAAGCCAAAGAATGGCCAAACAGAAGTCACTATGTACGTGATTGATTATAGAAAGGCCTTTGTTTGTGTTAATCATGTCAAGCTGTGGAATGTGCTTAGAAAATGGGAATCCAAATCTTTCTCCTCATGAGAAGCTTATATACAGATCAGGAAGCAACAGTATGGACAAAACATGATGAAACAGATTGGCACTAGGGAAACTGGATTGGAAGGGTATGGTTTTACATTGGAGGAAGAAACATTAATAATCTGCAATATGCTGATGATACTTCTAAACATAAATAGAATGTTTCTGCAAACTCTAGTAATAAAAGTCAAGGAGCTCAGAAAAAAATAGAACTAAAATTAAATAGAAAGAAAACCAAAATCATGAGCATAGATACAACCAGCAGCCTTGTAATTGGCAATAAAGATATCAAATTGGTGGAGAGCTTCTGCCTTTTAGAATCAACCATCACCCATAAAGGAACAAGCAGTCAAGACATTAACCACAATCTAGCATTTGGTACAGCAACTGTTCAAATTTCTTAATGTAGCTATCCTTACAAAAATCAGAATCATCTTGTTGGAAAATAATCAACCCATCATTTAACTAAGAGAGTAATTGGGTTGCAGTTATCAGTTATGAGAATTGGGAACCTCTTCGACTCTCCCTTTCTCTTAAAAGCCAACCACAACTGACAAAAGCAAAAACAAAAAATGGGCAATAGAAAGGGAATCTGCTCGTGTGTCTACATAATGGAAGATAATGTAATTGCAATAGCACTTAGACTTATATACCACTTTACAGTGCTTTACAGCCCTCTCTAAGGGGTTTACAGAGTCAGCCTATTACCCCCAACAATCTGGGTCCTCATTTTACCCACCTCGGAAGGCTGGAAGGCTGAGTCAACCTGGTGTTAATGCCACTTTATAATGCCTTAGTAAGGCCACACTTGGAATACTGCATTCAGTTTTGGTCGCCAGGATGTAGAAAAGATCTGGAGACTCTAGAAAGAGTGCAGAGATGAGCAACAAAGATGATTAGAGGACTGGAGGCTAAAACATATGAGGAACGGTTGCAGGAACTGGGTATGTCTAGTTTAATGAAAAGAAGGACTAGGGGAAAAATGATAGCAGGGTTCCAGTATCTCAGGGGTTGCCACAAAGAAGAGGGAATCAAACTATTCTCCAAAGCACCTGAGGGCAGAACAAAAAGCAATGGGTGGGAACTAATCAAGGAGAGAAGCAACTAAGAACTGAGGAGAAATTTCCTGACAGTTAGAACAATTAATCAGTGGAACAGCTTGCCTCCAGAAGTTGTGAATGCCCCAACACTAGAAGTCTTTAAGAAGATGTTGGATAGCCATTTGTCTGAAATTGTATAGGGCTTCCTGCCTAGGCAAGGGATTGGACTAGAAGGTCCCTTCCAACTCTGGTATGGTATGGTATGGTGTGCTGTGCTGTGGTGTGGTATGGTATGGTGTGGTGTGGTGTGGTGTGGTGTGGTATGGTATTGTATTATTGTATGTTATTATGTCTATTGGTTAATTCTACCAAACAAGTGATGACTAACCTGCCCTTGCTGGTATTACCACCACCTATGGAGGAGGGATTCCCTTTTACCAAGAATCAGAAGAGGCAGAAAAAGATGGCATTTTATGCATTTCCTCATTCCTTGGCTGACATATAAACGAGGACTTTTATTTGGTTTAAAAAAGCAAATTTATTTATTTTTTTATTTTATTTTATTAAATTTATATCCCGCCCTTCTCCACAGAGGAGGTTTAAATCACACTATTTAAACCTCTACTATAAGTGTTCTTTGAGTTACAACTACTGGCTTAGTGATTATTCAAAGTTACAATGGCACTGAAAAAAAGTGACATGACTGTTTTTTACACTTATGACCATTGCACCATCCCCATGTGGTAAGAAAGGTCCCAAAATGGGGCAACAAGTCCCAAATTCAGAAGTATTCTGTGTCTTTTTTTCCTTTAATCTTCAGTGTTAAATTATCCATTTCTGCAAAGTCTAATATATCTTTAATTATGTCTTCTTCTGTTGGTATTTCCTCATTTTTCCAATTATTGTGCAAATACAATTCTTGCTGCTGTCAAAACATGTAATATCAAATGTACATTCTCTTTGTCATATTTTTCTTGTATTATGTCTAATAGAAATACCCCTGTCTTATAATCTATGTTGCCTTAGCGTTTTTTCTAATGTGAGCACTTTTCTCCAGAATTTTTTTTGCTTTTGGACACGTTCACCACATATGGTATTATGTATTTGCCTCGTACTTGATTATATTTCCAACATTTCATCGTCATATTTTTAAACATTTTGCTAGCCTCACCAATGGACAATGCCACCTATAAAACATTTTATACAGGTTTTCTTCATACGTAGTTGCCATCGTCAATTTATATTTTCTTTCCCACAGTTTTTGCCAATTATCTAATTCTATATTATGTCCAAAAAAAATTGCCCAGACTATCATTGTTTCTTTCAGAAAGAAATTGTGGGCACAAATTGAAGACTACGTGAACATCCTCAGATACCATCAAACTCCATCAAGTGCCATCAGGTTAGGATAGAAAACAAAATGTGCATCAGCTCGTAAATCTAAATGAAAATGGCCTGTACCTCAGAGATATAAAAGCAGCCCAATTCAGAGTTTTGTGTAGGTAAATAAATTATCAGATGTTTGAACCGAAGACTAGCAGGTTGTATCCAACATGCTGAATGCACTCTTCAGTTCTTCTGTCATCAGCTTCTCTCATGCAGCCTTCTTAATCTCTTTGCAAATCCTCCCCTTGAGTTTCTTCTCTTTGCTTTCAAAGGAGTTTATTTTAAAAGCCCAATGTTCCCTCAGCCCACATCCCAGTGTTGTTTTCTTTAGCTGTGTCATTTATTTCCAGTTGAGGCTTTGCTTATTTGCATTGGGCTGGGTAATTATTTCTCTAGAGAAACTGGTTGGGCTCAGACAGGCCAAAATCACTTGATCCTATGAGAGCGCAGACACGGAAAATAATTACTAACCCCGCTGGGATCACAAAATGCATCCTATCAACATAAGGGAGAGCTTGAAGGGATGAGAAAGAGGGTGTAAACAACAGATTTGAGAAGGAGAAGAAAAAGCTAAAATAATTCCCAGCTATAAATAATTTGAAGCCTGTATTGACCTGCAAGAAGAAAACCAGCATATGGGTACAACTGCTTTGAAATACACAGCTGCCCTCTTCCTTGTTTTAAAATGTGCCGACACTGAACTCACGGTGAGTTATTTCCTTCCAATCTTGTAGCAAGATTTCTGCAATACAACCTGAGAAGTTGATCTGTTATAATAAACTTTATTAATATATTGCTGGGCAGGACTATAGGATTGCCATGACAAGGGCTACATTTATTTATTATTATTTTATTAACATGCAGGACTGTAGTGGTCACAAAAAACAAGAAAATACTCAGGATTCCTATCAATACCTGGAAGGAAAACTACTCTTCCTTAGCCCCTGCTACCTGCCGTATTCAATGGCAAGTCCCCAGAAGCAAGATTTCTGACTATTTCTATAGGAGAAAGCCCTGCAAACTTCTGTTTTGCAATGTTTGATTTATGAATATCAAAGCATGGCAGAAGGGTATTGGCAGTAGAGTCCCCAGGCAGCAATTCACTGAAGACTCATATAGTTGTTTTCCTGTCACAACTCTCAAGAGTAGGCCACAAATAAAGTATTTTATTGGAGAAGGTAGTCCAATAAAAATCCAAAAGGAATACCTTTTTTTAAAGTGATAAAAAGAACTAATATGCTTATACAAATTTCATAAGAGGAGAGGAATTCATTTCAATTATAATCTGTCAGGTACCAAAAACCAAGAAAGACACATTGAGAGTCTTCTAAGCAGTTTCCTTTATTGTTCCTCACCTACAGGCAGAAATTTTGCCAAACTAAAGCAAATATTTGCACCATAAACAAATACTCTGGGAACTATTTCGGAGGAGCTGTCTTCACTCTTTCTCCTACACAAGCTGTCTAAACTGCACTGTCTTTTGCTCCTCTGGAATGCACACCCTCTCTCCTGGGAATTATTATTTATTAAATTCATATACTGCCTATCTCACTATGTAAGTGACTTAATTATGCTTTCATAATGAAAGCAAGAATACGAGAATATTAAAACATTAAAATTAAGAAAGACTGACTAAAACAAGGAACAAATCTATGAATGGAATGCAGATAATATCTTCTTTCGTAGTCCACTAACCACCTTCAACATGGGACATCCCCATTGGGGCTCTGGGAGCCCATCATACCCAACATTAGCTTATCCCCAACTCTATAGGCCCTTTGGAAAGTCATGGCTATTGGAATGGGGGTCAGGAAGTTAGTTAAGCCCAGGTGAATTGGTATCCTTGGTTGCCATATTGATCTTGTCTTCAGTTATTGTTTTTAATTCACTGGTTATATTGTTCCCTCAATAAAATGTATGCATATGTTTCATTTGGACTTATATTTGAGAGGTGTTTCTTTTTCAAATTGAATAAAGAGGTTACAAAACATGTTTGTTAGGTAAAAAATGGAGAAACCAAAAAGTGCCCTTATGAATTTTGCAGCAAGTATTTCTTCATGTACGTATTTACTTACAGTATTTGCATAGCTGCCCATCTATAAATCAACTCAAGGTAGCTTTTGAATAAATAGTGGTTTAATTTCTATCTAATGCAACATACACATACTCAATATCATACAGAGGCCCAAATCTGTATATTATCAAATTTGGGCCTGATAAAGGAAGGAAGGAAGGAAGGAAGGAAGGAAGGAAGGAAGGAAGGAAGGAAGGAAGGAAGGAAGGAAGGAGGGAGGGAGGGAGGGAGGGAGGGAGGGAGGGAGGGAGGGAGGGAGGGAGGGAGAAGAGAGAGAGAGAGAGAGAGAGAGAGAGAGAGAGAGAGAGAGAGAGAGAGAGAGAGAGAGAGAGAGAGCTCTCCAACAATCAGCAGGCAATTTAGCAGAGACATTAGGGAAATTATCATGATTTCCTCTGCATCAAGAGTGCAAACCATTCTCTCTTGGGCACATCCTCCAATATGGAATTAACTCCAAATTCACCCAGTCAGCAACATACAGTATTTCCCACTGTGAAAATTATTGCTTCCACTGCCAAGAATAGAAATTCAGACACTTTCTCTCTGAATGCTGGTTCTAGGCATTCCCAGGGAAACTACTGGCCACCAGTTGCCACCCGCCTGGCCAAGCCTCATTTTCCCTTCTGGGCAGATGGCACCTCATCTCCTTCCTTATGCACCCCAGTGAACGAAGCACTGTTGTTAAAGAGCAGTGGCCCAGCATAAGGGTCTCGCAGCTGTCTCATAGACCTTTGCCCTTCCTCTGCATTCCCATGGATTCCCACAGAACACCCACCAACACACATGAAGGATATAACATGAGAAACAGTTTTCCATTCCTTAATTTTTTATTATTCCATTTTCAAACAACTCCCTGAACATAGATTCAAAAGCAAAGTTCCAATAGGTCAGTATCTGGTTGGACTGTAACTGCATCAATTCATATATTTTTTTAAACAGATGGTTTGTAATTTTTTAAAATTGTCTCTATATATTCATTCTCATTTAATGGAAAATATTGTTAAGGCAGCTTATACTGATAATAAAACAACGCAACACAAAAGTGAAGCTGAAAAAAGGCACCAGTTACACTCTTTCACCTCTGCTAGAATGAACCTGTTTCTACTCCGAATTGCGGAATGTGCATACCAGTGTGCCTAAATTTGCCCTTAGTGATATTATGGAGTGATTCAATAATTTCCCCCCTCCAAGAACATTTGTGTACATACACAGACGTTGAGATTGAAGCAGAATATTTATGTACATACACAAATGTTGAAGCAGTTGTACAAATGAATTTTCAATTGTCCCATATATATGGTTCTTGACAATTGCAGCTAATTTCCATTACATATTGCACCACTCTGGTTATCCCCCAACAACCAACTTTGCATTTCCGGCTAAATCAGGGGTGTCAAACTCAAGGCTCACGGGCTCCGTCCGGCCTGCAGGATGCTTAGATCTGGCCCACAGGGCCACCCTGGAAATAGCGAAGAACCAGCACACAGTGCCTCTGCCAGTAAAAACAGAGCTTGAGAGGGACACACACATCCCTTCCAGGCTCCATTTTCACTGGCAGAGGGCTGGAGGATCCCCCCAGGCCTGCCCAGGCCACCCCAACATGAGTGACATCATGCTTGCCATACCCACCCTGTCCACACTCACTCCGGCCACACACACACGTCCACCCCCACGAGATTAAACACAACCCTGATGTGACCCTCAATAGAATCGAGTTTGATGCCCCTGGACTAAATGATCACTATTCCGAAGTTTCTAGAAAAGTGGCTATATTCTGTGCCATAGCAATTGCTGATAGCAGTCACTGGTTCTGAAAAAAATCCTGTTATGCTTAGTTTCTGTTATGCACAAGATTTTTATGCCAGATGGCTGGATATGTTTTCCACCTTGAGTTAAAAATAATAAAGGGAGGATATAAACAGATTATGGGGTTTTGAATTTGCTCCCCTTCTAGTTCTCACAAAAGTACCAAAGAAATTCCCAGTGGAACTTTGAATTCAGCTGAAATTAAATTCTATTTGCTTCAAAATAACACACCAAGATTGAAAAATAGCATCCATATGTATGGAATTTGTGCTATTGTTCAATTATTTTTTTAAAAAATCAGTTTCCCCCCTATAGCAGTGTCTCTCAACCTCAGCCGCTTCATGGTGTGTGGACTTCAATTCTCAGAAATCCCTAGCCAATATGCTGGCTGGGGAATTCTGGGAATTGAAGTCCACACATCTTGAAGCTGCTGAGGCTGAAACACAGTTCTATGTAATGAAAAAGAAACTGTAGCAAATGAAAATTAGGAGGACAACAGTTAGACAATGAAAGCCTATGTATGTACCTTTACATATAAATGAAGGAAACACTGCAATGCCATAGTAAAACCCTATTTTGGAAGCACCTGTAATGTTTTTTCTACGGCACATTATAATGCTATCTATCATAATTTCCAACCATCTTTAATTACCAGTGCGGCCTTCCCAGAATTTTTCCACAGTTCTTCCTCTGGAAAGGCTTAATTTGGAAAGTGACCTGCCTTGTTGGCATTTATTACCTTTTGTTCAAAAAAAAAAAGAATTCTTTCAGGGATCTCCAGAAGAGAGAAAAGAGGAGGCAACACAGCTGAAAGTGAAGGGGAACGTAATATCAGGGCTAAAATTGTGAAGGGGGGATTGAACTACATTTAAAATATGAATTTCAAAGCCCCACCTCCCCAATTCCCACAAGACTATGATGGGGATGGAAGAAAAGAATGGGGCTGTATATCAAGCATGTCACAGAGCATTACCTGAGAGGTTTATTCACAGATAACGCCATTTTTTCATACGAAACAGTATTGGCAAGGATAACACTAGAAGGCAGAAAAGCGGCTGTGGGGAACTGGCATTAGTCCAGCAACAAGAAAACTGGATTTGCTTGCTTAGAAATCTAAACCTATCAGAGCAACTCCAATTAGTCAGAAAAATGCCCAGCTGAGCTTGCAACACAGGGACATCTCTTGCATGTCTCAGGTTTTCATCCTCAGGGAGGACTGTCACTATCTATGATAGGTATCTAATAAGACAGGGGTCCCCAACCCCCATTTGTGGACCAATACCGGGCCATGGCATACCAGCAACCAGGCCAAACAAACAAGCAAAGTGTCATGCGTGGGATGCAGGCAGCATGCAAAACCACACCCCCTCCAGTTCGCGGAAAAATCTCCATGGAACCGGTCCTTCGTGCCCAAAGGATTTGTGGTCTTTGCAATAAGGTATTTCTTTTCTGCAGGAAGTTAGCACCCACCCTTCTCTTAGAAGAATGAAATATTCTAGGAAATGCAATACAATAGCAGAGTTGGAAGGGACCTTGGAGGTCTTCTAGTCCAACCCCCTGCCTAGAAAGGAAACTCTCTACCATTTCAGACAAATGGCTATCCAACATCCTCTTAAAGACTTCCAGTGTTGGGGCATTCACAACTTCTGGAGGCAAGCTGTTCCACTGATTAATTGTTCTGTCAGGAAATTTCTCCTCAGTTCTAAGTTTCTTCTCTCCTTGATTAGTTTCCACCCATTGCTTCTTGTTCTACCCTCAGGTGCCTTGGTAAATAGTTTGACTCCCTCTTCTTTGTGGCAATCCCCGAGATATTGGAACACTGCTATCATGTCTCCCGTAGTCCTTCTTTGCATTAAACTAGACATACCCAGTTCCTGCAACGGTTCTTCATATGTCTTAGTCTCCAGTCCCTTAATTATCTTTGTTGCTCTTCTCTGCACTCTTTCCAGAGTCTCCACATCTTTTCTACATCGTGGCGACCAAAACTGAGTGGAGTATTCAAAGTGTGGCCTTACCAAGGCATTATAAAGTGGTATTAACACTTCACATGATCTTGATTCTATCCTTCTGTTAAAAAATATTATACTTCCCTGGATGAGAAAAAGAGAAACATGCTCTTGGAAAGCAGCCTCCACCTTTGTTAATAGCTATCTACAAGACAAAAGGCTGGGCCAGTTTATCTACAAAACAAAAGACCTTCACCCTCAGGACATGATAGGATTAACCTTCACTCAAGATCTAAACCAGGACAAAGCCATTAAGCGATAATAGGAATTGCCCAAAGCCCCTTCATTACAGCACCTGGCAAGATTCAACCAAGTCTGGGACTCAAGACAACCTACAAAGTTGCCCCTGCATGGGCCCATGGGAATCTGACAACCAATAAGAATACATTTCTTTCACAGGAACAAGAAGCAACTTCAAAGCCCAAGAGAGGGTATAAATCTCTCTCTCTCTCTCTCCCTCCCTCTCTCCCTCTCCCCCTCATGTGCTCAATTGCCCAGGACTTCAAACCACGTGGTCCTGTCCACCATTAAACCATCTTTCCAAACAGTCTCCATGTCCCCAGTGTCTTTCTTCCCACTTGGAACTGAACCAGAAGGACATTTCTTCCAAAACATTTTTCTGAACTAACAAAGTCCTCTTACCTATTCCCGTGGAAAGCTTCTCAGCAATAGAAGTGCCACAAATGGTCACTTCAACAGGAGTTGTCTCGTCTGCTATAATTAAACAAAAGTAATATTTTCTTGCCTCAGAATAGCATTGGGCTTAAGCTCTCAGCCTTTTGTTGCTTCAGAAAATTTCTACCAGCAAAAATATAAAAGACCCCAGAGAGCTTTTATATTTGTATTAATCCAGCAGGATTTTTCCCTGCTTAAGCATTATGTCCATATCAAAAGAGATTAATGGCACAAGCAAGGGAAGAATGGCTGAGGGTCAATTCTGGCTATGACTGTTCGGAGCCCCCTTCATACTTCCCCAAAATGCATTCTCCTGACTCTGAGGCAAAAGAATGAAAGATTTTGCAAAATTATGGTGTTTTATAAACTATACTGTGCTTTCCTTAATGAATCCTTCAGTTTCACTGAAAAAAAGTAATTCATAATTGAACTTCAGTTCAACCATGCACCAGAGCTGTGGTCCTTGGTTGCTTCTTGAAATATTACTTATGTCATAAATTTTCTTCTATGGTCAAGTTACTGCAAATTCCTTTCACTTCTCCAGCAGGAGTTTTTTCTCTATAAGAACTATTTTCATGCTTTCATTTTTCACAGCATCTTTAATTTTTACTGTTCTTCATTAACGTTCCTGTATTCCTTCATGTAATAAATACTCCTATATGATAAGACAGTTCCTCTTTGTAAGATCTCAAGAGACATCATTTAGTGAAGTGCCCAGCAGCTAAGCACCCTGAGAAGTGTCTGCAGAACTCAAAAGTAAGAATTATTTTTAAAACAATCTTGCAGGACTGTAAAATCTCAGCATTCTTGCCTAAGCATCGCATTCAATTTGACGATCTTGTACATTTGTATTCCCTTAAAAAATATCAATGCCCAGCATTTTAAAAGACTGAAAAATCCTCTTGCTCCTAATTGGTATTATTATTACAGTATATCTCATTGTTATAAATTCCAAAGTGCTTGTTAACATTTGTGGCTAGGAAAGCCAACATAAAAATACAAGTTTTATCAACATGCCAATAGTCTCTACCAAGAAAACATCTTTGCACATCCCCCATAATGCACAATCCAAAATAACAATAGGATCCTGTAAAGGCTGTAGACACTTTTTGTGGCTGTGTCAGGAGTTGTCTTATTTTAATTCAGCTCCGCCTGCTTTTGGGATACCAAGTTCTGTATTAAAAATAAAAGCCTTTCCCTATTATCTCTAAAAGGCTTAGCTACATACAGTACAAAGAAACCAAGATAATAAATTAGTCATATATCAGGGTATTGTAGGAGGAAGTAGTGACCAATCAGCATTTTTAAAAGTCATGTAGGCAACAAAGTGATTTGTATGTGCAAATTATGTTAATCATATAAGACAGAAGGAAGTACTGAAACCAATGAGAAATGGATACATTGTGTTATAAGTGGTAGGGATGGATGGATGAATGGAAGGGCGTGAGGGGGGATACAGACAGGCAGACAGACAGGCAGACAAAATTGTAACCAATGCTGGTATCTGCTCTTGCAGGACACATTCAACTATTGTTGCTGACAATATTTTTTTTAATTTCATTTGGAGAATTGATATGGAGGCCTATATTAAGTAACTTTCCTTTTTACCCACTGATCTCCTCTCTCTACTGATTGAGGACAGAATTATAACTCAACAATCGTTCATTTATCCTAGACTTCCATATGATCTCATAAAACAAAAGCTTTGCATCCAACCTTTTCCAGTCCCTGAGCGCTCCCACTCCTCATCACTGTTCAGAATTTAAGGTGTTTTTTTCCTTTGCAAATATTTTTCTAATTTCAAAAACCTTCATATTCCCCAGATACATTCAAACTATTGTCTTGAGCATTGATGCTACATTCTGGGTACTTCAGCCCCATGTTTGCCAGAAGAAAATAGGATATGCAAGGGCATCGTTTGAGACCTATGCTCTTCATATCTCTGTCCATGGTAAAAAACCATAACCTTCCTGAGATTTAAAAAAAAAAAAGGCAAAAGAGCAGTTGTCATCTACACAAGTCTGATCAGTCCTCTACCTAAGCAGCTTGTGGACATGAAAGTATCATCAAATATGTCCATAGGCTTCATTCAAGTCTTGCTTGAAGAAAGCAAAATCCCACAATTTTTTTTTCAGCAGAGACCAAGTTTTCCTTTGCTTCTAAAGTCTGTTTTTCCCTCACATTTACTGTTGTCAAAATAGTGGCCTCCTTTTTCGTCACCCCATTTACCAGGAAGGAAGGAAACCCTGGATTCTGTGCTGACAGCTTTTTCTCACAAAGAGAAGCAGATATACAAACAGATCCCTCCAAATGCACATCTAGGTTCAGCCATTAAGCAAAGAGCAGCTTCATCTGGTCCTTCCTTATGTTGATTATGATGAATGCCTTCTGTAAAATCTCAACTGGGCTTTTGACACAACCTCATGCAAACTATCCCCTCCATATTATTGTGTCACCATGCTACATTGGGAAAAGATGAAAACCTGGCTTTGCTTCAACAGTTCCTTTTCATTTACAACCAAGGCTATAAACTGATATATTTGCTGCTGGCAGGACATATGGGAGATTGCCAAATAACGGCCCCATATAGTCTGAGAATGGAAACTCATGGGATTGGTAAACCAAGCTCTCCTCTGAAATCAATGTATTCCCTCCCTTGGAGATCATTTTTCATTTTTTCCATTGAGGAAGTCCATAACATAAAAAATGCAGCTATTGTTATTCTTGCAAGGGCAAAAGTAGATTAGATGCAGCTTGACATCTACTGATTTTGATCAATACCATTGATTAACTGCTTTCCATGATTTCACAAAAGGTCCATCCGTCCCCCCCCCCCCCCCCAGTCTACCTAGAGCTGCCTGGAACTAAATCTAAGATCTCCTAAATCCTACTCATGGGCTTTACAATTAAGTTACAATCCTGTTCCTCTAACTTTGAAGGAAAGGTGCCCCCCCCCCCTAAAAATCTAATTTCTTTAGGCAATTATTATTTGCAGACATTTTTCAATCATTCGCTGGTGCTTAAGAAGTAACGGAAACAGCTTAGTTAGTGAAATCCTTAGAAACTGCTTGCTCTGGTGAAATCCCAAATGTAATCAAGGAACAAGGCAAGTGCATGAGCAGGGCACCTGAGGGTCGTCAGTGCAAGGAATAGATGATTCTGCTGAAATACTGTATATATAAGATTTGCAAATATGTCAAAGGCAACAGCTTGGGAAAAGGGGAATTTGGGGAGGGGAGACAATGTATTAATTATGGCATAATTGCTAATTATTACTGTAAATGAGGGGCAAATGTGCTGATTGCTGCTAGACAATGTGGATGCAAGCTAAGCAACATTAATAAACATTGATAAGATCATAGGAAGATCTAAAAGGGATTGGTTTAAGGGGGGCTTATGGAGAAGTACCTATAAAAAGTGTACTGTTGAAGCAATTGCTTTTGTACAGGCCAGTGGAAGTGACTCTCTGGGTCCTTACTTCTGAGCAGAATAAACCTTTTGCAAATCTGCACCTCAGAGTGTGGTTTTATTGGACATTGTACACTGGGCAGAACCAGTTTTCTGGGACAAAGTGACATCCTATAAATTTGTTTTCTGGAAGGTCACTGTTCTCCCCAAAATATCCATTTTTTAAAGTTGTTAAAAGCTTGACTTCTCCACTACCACCACTAGAAAGACTTACACACTGTGCAAATGTCTTGAACATGAACGTTTTAATGCATTATGTTCGTGCTGAGGATATGGCAGCAGTTGCTCTTGGTCTTCTGGGGAGTAAATAACATGCAATGTGTTTAGCAGCAACACTTGCACACGGCAGCTGAAGATTTTACTGAAAATAAGTTTCATGGAAGTGCTGCACCTATTTTGCTTCTTCAGCAGCTAGCTTTAATCATGTGCCACTGCTGATAAAGCCAATTCTCCACAAAGCACTGTGGTATTGTCAGAACAGCACTCTTAAATTTGGAAGAATCAAAATAAAACTTTGAAGATGATTTGGTGTTTGGATGGGATTTTCGTCATTGCTCTTGTTTCCTTTCTGCCTTTTAATCAAATATGTAAACATCAATAAATACTACGCATGGAATTTAAAAAATAAATTGCCATTTTTAATGCATCATGTTTTTAAAATTCCCCATCTGGCAATATATACTATCTATCCCATTGTTACATTAGAAAAGCCAAAGCTGGAAGACTCTGTTTCAAACAACTCTTTTTTTCCTACAACAATGTGTTTTAAAAATCAGTCTCTTTTTCACCATTCATTTCTTCTCATTGTACACTAGGCAATTTCTCCCTTGAAAATGTGGGCAATATGTGGTATAAAACCATTTCTCCTCATATTCATACCTGTCTGAGAATGATTAAAGGGTTGGAACTAGATTCAAACCAACCTGATACTTTTCCAATGATTTGTTGCTTTATAACCTAACCTACCTAAGAAAGGTTAATGCAGATGAAATGATAAAAACTAGAGCTGTGCAGCTATTCTGATCCTGTTTCACAGGGCGTGCAAGTACAAACAGCACCATTTTCCAACACCATCTGCTTTCCCAGGGTCACAAGGCAGCTACAGAGAGCAAGTGCACAACTGCAGGAACAGGTAAAAGCTAGAGGCAGCTGCTAGAATTATGTTTCTATGTGCTTGAAAATCCAAACATTATAAAGTCACTATGAAAACCTAAGTTTCTTAAGTAAACAGTACAAGTCATTCTAGACCTCCGACCACAATGTCATAAGTTAGTGTGATTATAAAGCGAGTGATCACATGCCCAGATCTAAAGTTATGATCATTTTTACCATGGTTGACCACATGACTCAGCTCCTCAAGAAGCAAAGGTATGAGTACCAATAAGTGAGATACATCTGCAGCTGGATTGTATTATAGCCGTTGCCACTAGTTGCTTTTTTTGGGAACAACCATGCCAACCTGGGATACATAGCAATAGCAATAGCAATAACACTTATATTTATTTGTTTCTTTGTTCATTTTTTCAAGCGTGTATAAGATAATAGATATAAATGCATACAAGATTATGAATAGATGAAATGGATACGAATAAATGGGATTGTTAGGACAGGGACGGTAGGCACGTTGGTGCGCTTATGCACGCCCCTTACAGACCTCCTTGGAATGGGGTGAGGTCAACAGTAGACAGTCTAAGGTTAGAGTTATGGGGGTTTGGGGAAGAAACCACTGAGTCAGGTAACGCATTCCAGGCATTGACCACTCTGTTGCTGAAGTCCTATTTTCTGCAATCGAGTCTGGTATGGTTTACCTTAAGTTTGTATCTATTGTGTGCTCGTGTATTGGTGTGGTTGAAGCTGAAGTAGTCATTGAGAGGTAGAACATTGTAGTAGGTAATTTTATGTACTATGCTTAGGTCAGACTGAAGACTGAAATTTGTCTAAGCTCAAAATTTCAAGTCTGGTGACGTAAGATTTGGATTTGGATTTGGATTTATTGGATTTATATGCCGTCCTTCTCCCAAAGGACTCAGGGCAGCATAAGAAATACATAGTACAAAAGTTAAAAAGAGATTAAATAAAGAATCCAATAAGCAATAAGCAAATTAATTAACAATTTACACATGATATGAAATAAATTAAATTTGGAATTAAAATTAATAAGTTCTTTTGTTCCGGCCAGGCCGGCTTGCTGAAAAAGCCAGCTTTTTAGGGCACGCTGGAAGGATGGGAGGTTGGGAATTATGCGAAGCTCTGGGGGCAGCTCATTCCAAACGGAAGGCGCTCTCACAGAGAAGGCTCTCCCCCTGGGAATCGCCAGTCGACACATAAGGCATTCTATTGCGAGCAGTAGAGTGAAGGACTCTTCTGGTGAAATATCTCTGGGCTCAATTGTATTAATGTCCAATATGCAGTGTGTGCTCCAGACAGATGAGGTGTATTCAAGAATTGGTCTGGCAAATGTTTTGAATCCTCTGGTTATTAGTACAGTGTCATCAGAAAAGAAGCTACACAGGATTAGGTTAACAGTTCTTAGTGCCTTTTTGGCAATTTTGTTACAGTGGGCTCTGGCACTTAGATCATTGGAGAGTGCTTTACAGCCCGTTCTAAGTGATTTACAGAGTCAGCATATTGCCCCCAACCATCTAGGTCCTCATTTTACCGATCTCAGAAGGATGGAAGGCCTTGAACCTGGTGAGATTCAATCTGCCAAACTTCTGGCAGCCGGTAATCAGCAGAAGTGGCCTGCACTCTAACCACTGCGCCACCGCAGCTCATTATTCCTGTTTTGCATTCTGAAGGCTAACTAACCTTAGTGACTCCACTTTTGAACTGTTCCAGAGTGCATGTTCCTTTCTCAATCTGTGCTATTTTGACTTTGTACTGAACTCTCCAATCTCCAAACTCTCAAGCAAAACCTTGCTTTCCTATATACATTTCTGGAGCACAGATGCTGGCTCTCTGCCTGTCTGTGATTGTTTGGTACTTAGTAGTAAACTATTTGCAAATCAAGTTAGTATGTGTGCACATAATCAATCTAAAATAAGACATTTTGTTCAAGTTTTCCAAAGCAAATTATTACTTCTTATCTGTTTACTATTGTTTACTGTAGTACAATATAAATTATCATTATTCTATTGTATTAATTCCTACTTGCATAGGCACTCGCCAAAACCTAGATATCACCAATGTATATGCACTGATATACATGTTAGACCTTTTTTCATAACTATATCTGCACCTTTACTTCCTTTAATGTAACTCTAGACTATAGGTCTAATGTAACTCTAGACTATAGGTCAGACCAACTGCATTCAGATTTACAGTATTGCTTCCTTTGCCTTTCTCTTAGTTTTTACACACACACACACAAATACGTTTTCTCTCTCTCACTGCATTGGTTAATTCATTCTCTTTTCCACTTATAGTACTCATAGTATACATTCCAAGCTGCAGTCTTTGACATGTGTTTATTTATTGTGTTTATGCACCACTGGACTCAGAAAACAACTCAAGGCACCTTACAAATGAAAACCACAAAAACATAATGCAAATCATAAAATCAGAATGCTCTCATATTGCAATAATAGGCCCACTGATGACCATGCATTCATTCTGAAGCAACTTCCTATTTAATAGACCACCAATGAGGGTGCCATCCTAATATCAATGGGGAAGTTCTTCTGTAATATGGGGGCTGCAACTGAAAAATGCTGCCTATGAACCCTATCTCTTCACTCTTTCTCGCCTGTGCCAACTTTAGATGATATTGATAGCAAATCAGTACTGGATGAATTTGGTGGACCATTTCTGAATGGAGAAGGAGACCCTGGAAGTCCCTGAATGCCAAGCCATAGATGACTTTAAAGGTCAAAACCAATCCCTGAACTGTACACGAAGACTTACTGGTAACCAATGCGGCAGCTTCAAAAAAGATGTTGCATGACTGTAGTGGCTCTAATTTGCTAATACTTGGGCTACCATATCTTGTAATAATTATAGTTTCTGAATGGTTTTCAAAACAGTTGCATGTAAAGCAGAGGTGGTATTCAGCAGGCTCTGACCAGTTCTGGAGAACCAGTAAATGGAAATTTGGAGTAGTTCAGAGAACCAGTAAATAGCACCTCTGACTGATCCCGCCCCCCATCTATTCTCTGCCTCCCAAATCCCAGCTGATTGGAAGGGAATGGGGATTTTGCAGTGGCCTTCCCCTGGAGTGGGGAGGGAATGGAGACTTTACAGTACCCTTCCACTGCCATGCCCACCAAGCCACGCCCATCAAGCCACACCACACTCACCAAGCCACACCCAAAGAACCGATAGTAAAAAAATTTGAATCCCACCACAGATGTAAAGCACACTGCAGAATCCAAATAGGGGGTGATGACAGAACACCACCATAGGTTACAGGGACAATAGCTCTCTCCTCCAGGTAGGGATGTCCCAGCTGCAGACACAGATGGATGACGGCTCACCTGACTATAGCCTCCACCTACTACTCAGGCAAATGCTGTGAGTTCAGGATGAGAAGTTTTGATGCTTCCAGTTGTGAAGCAGATGAACTCTTGCTCAGATTTTTTACCAGGAAAAATCAAAGTCTTATCATGAAACAGCGAAGATAATAGTAAGTGAAACTATTATCTTCACTATTTCATGATAAGACTTTGAATATCTAAACCATGCTACATCATATAAAGGACAAGGTTGCCCAATTCTCCCTTTCTGATTTTATTGAACCACTAGCAGAAAAGATTCAATAGGATAGTAATTTTTTAGAGTTAAAATGGCAAGAAAAGTATATAAGTTCAAAGTGTACATTGATTAAGTTGTAGTTATTGTTACTCATCCAAGGAAGACTTTAGAATTAAGAATGGAATATATACAACTATACAGTATAGGATCTTGGATAAACAACAATAAGACATGGTTGATTGCATGGAAATTCTCAAAAGAGGAATAACAATTCCTAAGATAAACATGAGGGTTTAATATTACTATTAAATCAATAAAATAATTAGGAATTTACTTAGCTAGAAAATAATATGTACTCTAGAATAATTTGTAAATCTGAAAGAGTGTAATGGACATTCTTAGATGAAAAAAAGTTGAACACATTTTGGCTAAGGAGAATGTTAACAATAAAAACGAACGTTCTTCCAAGAGTTAGTTTCCTGTTCCAAATGATTTCAATAAACATTGATGAAAAGATGCTGAATGAGTGGCAAAGACAAAATGTGTAATTTCATCTGATTAAATAAACAAGAATTAAACTTCAGATTTAAACTTCAATTCAGACTAAGAAAGGAACAGGATTTGCAGAAATAACATTGGATGATTATAAGTTTGAACTCTGTTCAAAGCAGCTTATTAAATGTATACGATAAATATTTTTAATAATTCTTTTTATTTATGACTTTAGTTATTTAATAAAATACAGACTTTATAGGATAAATGCTTTTTAAAAGAATAATATATATATTTATATTTTTATGAAGAGATCTATGCTGGAAAGTTTGATCATTGGACAAAAAAATATTGAGCCTGCAAAACTAAATTGCTCGAGATTCTTTCCTTCAAGTGCTTCAAGTATTTTAAATGAGCAGTCCAGAGGGTGAATATGCTCATAATGTTTGACTGAATTTGAAATGCTTGTCATACAAAATGCCAAACATTTGCTGGATTTTTATGCAAGCTGGTATTGAAATGTGATTCAGAGACCAAGTTAGTTGAAGATTACATAATCAAAAAGAGACAGACAGAACTTAAATGGTATAACTGACAAGAAACAATGAAAGCATTAGCGAAAGACCAGCATCAGATTCAGTGTGAATAATACACTATAAGAAAGTAGCTACAAGTGTTCTTCTGCTGATAAATTATCCCAATAATAATTGTTAAAAAGTTGTGGAACTGTAACAACTGGAATGTTCTACCATATCTGGTAGTAACGCCATAAATAATTTAACTATTATTTAGATGATTTACTGCAAGATGCAACAAACTCTAAGAATTGGCTTTCCTTTCCTTTCCTACCACGTATTTTTCTGTTAAGGGTTACTAAACTTAATATAGCTATAAAATACACTGAGCTCACTTTATACAGGGTAACTGTCCCCATAATACTTTATGCTTTTATTAGAAATCACACCTCATTCCTTCATTAATGAGATGCTAACTTAAATTGTGGAAGTGTGCAAATAATCCCAAAAATAATGGCATTCTGAAAAGAAGACCAATGTTAGTTTCAACTTGAAACTGTTTATGGAGTACAATTAGGCAGAATGTTTGCTGAGACATCCAAGCTTTGGCTTCTCTTAAAAGTTCTAAACTGTTTATTTAAATTATTTATTTTTCTATATAGAAGTCTTGTTTTAATTTTTTTAAATGGCAATTAAATGTGGCAGTGTCTTTATTACTAAATATAACAACATAAATACTCTTTCTGACAGTTTAACAGTATAAAATGTTAAAATGCTAAACTGGCTTAAAATTATTTGATTTTTTATTCTAATCCAAATTAATACATAAGGATAAAAATGAGATGCTTCTTCCAATGGAAGAATTTGTTATTTTCTTCTAGTTTTATCTTGTATTGTTCTGAAAACATTTCCATGTAATATCAGTATTTTGCAAATTCTGCGCAGCTTTATTTTATTCTCTTCCCTCTTTTCTTTTCAAAACAATATTATACAAAATTGAAAAGTTATCATTGATGTCAATAGAGATACTTCATCAGAAATAGTTTGCTTGGGTTCACTTTAAACCTGCTTTGTCGCATCCAGATCTGAGCAGCCTCCAAAACACCCATTCAAGGCTTCCATAGAATCTCAGGCTCAGGCTCAGCCCAGGATAAAAAAGCAGAGTATTTATCAGTATGGTATCTCACCTCAAAACGAATGGGTGATGTCTCCCATTAGCCTCTTCAAGATGGCCCAAGACAAGTCAATCAAAGAATGTTGGATCCTATAAATCAGGGGTCCCCAACCTTTTTTTCACCAGGGACCGGTTTCATTTTAAAGAAAATTCTGCGGACCGGCTGAGGGGCTCAGCAGTCATGTGACTGGGTGGGCGTGGCCAACTTTGAAAATGTGAAACTCACTTAACAATGATCTTGGTTAGCAACCAAACTTTTGGCCTCAACTGTGGTCATAAGTTCTTTCTTTCCTTCTCTCTCTCTCTTTCTTTCTCTTTCTTTGTCTCTGTCTCTCTTTTTCTCTCTCGCTATTTCTTTCTTTCTTTCCCTTTCTCTCTATTTCTTTCTCTTTCTTTTTCTCTTTCCCTCTTTCTGTATCTTTTCCTGTCTCTTTCTTTCCTTTCTGTCTCTTTCTCTCTGTCTTTCTCTCTCCCACTTTTTTCTTTCTTTCTCTCTTTCTCTGTGTCTCTCTTTCATCCGCCCATTTCTGTCACTCTGTGTGTGTGTGTGTGTGTGTGTGTCTGTCTGTCTTGCATTCATTCATTCAATCAATCAATCACTCCTTCTGTGTCTCTGTCTATCTTTCTCTCCCTCCCTCCCTCTGTCTCTCTATGTGTGTCTGTCGTCGTCATCGTCGTCCCGTCCCCCCGCCCCCAGCCTCCTCATCCCGCCTGCCAGGCTTGGTCGCTCGTTCGCTCGGTCAGGCTCCGCAGCTGGATAGGAGCCGGGCTGGAGAGGAGGAGGAGGGAGGGGGGGCAGCCCATTGGGAAGAGCGCGGGAGAACGCAGGAGGATGGTGGGGGCTCTTCCTCCACCCTCGTCGACGGAGGGACTCCTTGCGCCGCCGGAGCAACCCGCCAGTTCCCACCCCAGCCCGCAGAGCCTCCGCAGTCCCTGGATGAAAACGAGTGGCCGGCATGCCAGCAGGGGAGGGAATCGGTGGCCGGTCCGGCGGCGTCCAGGAGTCCCTCCATCGACGAGGGTGGAGGAAGAGTCACACTCCAACGGTGCGAACAGCCGCGCCTGCGTTCTCCTGCGCGCTCTCCTCAGGGGGCAGCTCCCTCCTCCCTCCCTCCTCCTCTCTAGCCTTGCGGCCCGGCTCCCATCCAGCCACGGACCGGCACCGGTCCGCGGCCCGGGGGTTGGGGACCCCTGCTATAAATGATGCCATAGCCATCAGGCAACAACTTTTACTGACACCATCCCTTTGTCTGGCCTGCAGCCATATTCCTTTTGAATCTTTGCCCCGCCACATTTTCTATTATTCTACTATGCCGTTTCTATTGTGGGAAAATGGAGAGGGAATGGTAGGGAGTTAAATGCTATGTAGCCAAAATAAAAGTCCTTTTTAGAAAGCCAAGGTCATCCTTTGTCTCTACACCTGACCAGAACTAGATTGGTGGAACTGCCAGCATGGCAGTGGAAGATTGGACCATGTGATGGACTTGTGGGTATGGGGGCAAGATTTTGAACTTTCAACTGGGTGGGGAAAACCGGGAAGCTTTCAGATTCAGGTTTTCCCAGATGTGCCAACATGGCTCTCTTAATAAATTGGAACTTTGAGCAATACTTTGCCTTGGACTCTGATTTAATTTTGGACACTATTTGGAATCCTGACACCCTTGTGGTTTGACAGATTGACCAACACCGTCTCTTGTGGCTTTGATTAATTGAGGCTTTCAATAACACTTTTTAATAAGCAACTTTCACATGCAGAATTCCTTTTTAATCATAAGGAATTCCTTTATCATTTTTGGCACCTTTTGATTAGTATACCTGAAGTACAACTGAAGTCCAGTAGAATCGCTGATCTAGACATGACCTTGCAGGCCAATACATTGTTGCATCTCACCAACTGGGAGGCGCAGGCAATCTACTGACAAACTGTGCTCACAGGATACACACACAGGCATTCCAGGCCATGATGTCATTGTCTTTACAATATTAGAGGGAGTAAAATGCAGACAAAAATACTTTGTAACAAAAAGACCATGACTTTAATTTTTTACATGTGACTACATACAGTAAAGGAAATGTAGCTAATCCTAGGCGATGGAAAACAACATGCAGGCTTTAGTTATTCATTAAAGATATTTATGTTTATAAATTACTTTTCTGCTCATCAGGGCTCTTAGACTAATTTAAACCAGGAAGGCAAAAGAATTACAACAGAGTAAAAGACAAAGCAAACATTATTTAGAACTGGGAATGGGATTGTGCCAACCTGATCTTTCCTGGGAACTGCTCACAAACTGCTTTGTCTAACTTAGTACATCTTCATTTCTCACTCATGGAACATGTTACCCTCTCAGTCTACCCCATTTAATCCACATCGATCATTCAGTGACTCCTAAAGCCATGTTCTTATTTTCAGCCACTTCTCTTATTCTGAGATTGCTTCCAGCTAGGACTCAAATGGAGTTGGGAATAGGATCTCAGGGTTGTTTGTGTATTTGTTTGTTTAATAAATGTCTATGGCTGTCTATCTACCCAAGGGACTCTAAAATAAAAACAAAAAAAATTTGTATGGATCCATTAAAAAGAAAGTGGATTGAGGCTCTTAAAAATCACATTATACTATTAAACAAACCACATCCATTCCCTTTTTATTATTAAGAATGTAAAATAGAAATAAAAATTATATGAAAGTGGGAAAGGAAGAAAGAAAGGAAAAAAAGAGGAATAAAATAGGACAAGAAAAAAAGGCACTGACTTCCAACTTTTTTCAGTGCAGTAAAATACAAATGTAAATATAAACTAGAATTACAGCATCAACTTTTTATTGTATCATTCTAACAAATACTAGCCAGATCCATAACAGTTTAATCAGGAAAACCCCAGTCAAAAATTTCATTTTTCTGTCTCAAGCACAAAATCCAGAAGTGATTTCCATGTAGAAATAAAACTGGATATATTTTTATCTGATTAAAACATCATTTTTGCCATCTCTGTTAGCTCTGACGCTTTTTCCATCCAGTGTTCTATTGTGGGGATTGATATCTCTCTCCATCTCTGTGCAGATTCAATTCTTGGTGCAGCAAACATACATAGTAATAAAGCTCCAAATCTTTTTTCCCCCCAACTCTTTATCCAGTAATCATAAAAGAAAAACTTCTGGTCTCAATTTTATGCTGATTTTAAGGATACAAACCACATCCATTCCATCAACCCTCAACATTCAGTCTCAGTGCCCAAGGGAAGAGCCACGGTTTCACAGATTTGTGCTGCAAAAGATGCATAGCAAACAGCATTTCTTTATTTCTGCTGCCATGTAGGCATCATCCAGAATTTTGCAGCCCTGCTGCCATAGCCTGAATTATCTTGACAGTGTGACTCTCATGTTCCGGAGTTTTGGTATCTGGTTCTTAATACAATACAATACAATACAATACAATACAATACAATACAATACAATACAATACAATACAATACAATACAATACAATACAATACAATACAATACAATACAATACAATACAATAGCAGAGTTGGAAGGGACCTTGTAGGTCTTCTAGTCCAACCCCCTGCGTGGGCAGGAACCTTATACCATTTCAGACAAATGGCTATCTAACATCTTCTTAAAGACTTCCAGGGTTGGGGCATTCACAACTTCTGGAGGCAAGCTGTTCCAGAGGTTAATTGTTCTGACTGTCAGGAAATTTCTCCTTAGTTCTAAGTTGCTTCTGTCCTTGATTAGTTTCCACCTATTGCTTCTTGTCTTGCCCCCAGGTGCCTTGGAGAGTAGCTTGACTCCCTCTTCTTTGTGGCACCCTCTGAGATATTGGAGCATTGCTATCGTGTCTCCCCTAGTCCTTCTCTTCATCAAACTAGACATACCCAGTTCCTGCAACCGTTCTTCATATGTTTTAGCCTCCAGTCCCCTAATCCGAGTCCCTTTGGGGAGAGGAGGCGGTCTATAAATAAAATATTATTAAAAATATTATTATTATTATTATTAATCATCTTGGTTGCTCTTCTCTGCACTCCCACAATGTTGTTCTGCAATTATAGCTTTGCTTATATGTAAAATTTAGATAGTATTTATATGTTTCTAGATAAGGGTGGAGAATTGGAAAAGAATGAGTCACTTCCTCAAATGACACCTGTACATTCCTATATTTATTTTTTAATCTATAGGTTTTCAACAGATTCATCTACTTTTTCTACACCAGAATAAGCTCAAATAGTAGCTTTTAAAAAAAAAAAGTTTTTAAGCCACACAATTGAAAAAGGAGACATTTAGATATGCAGTTAGACACCTGTATATGTAGATTAGGAGGTTTAGTGCTCTCTGAGCTTGCTTGTTTTCTTGCAGATGTATCATTACCCTGACTAGGTGACATCATCAGTGCTAGTAAGGAATCCTGTTTGCTGTCAGTTTATAATCCAACGGTTTGACCCGTCAGTGTTGATGGGGGTGGTCTTAGAGATTATTTGATTGGCCTGTTTACTGTTGGTTTCTTTGGCAATTTCTTGATAGAGGTATTGTTTACTTGACTGTTGATCTGATGATAATCTTGGAATTAATCTATGATGGTCTGCTGATTGCTAATGGAGAAGTTTGTTTTTGTTCCCTTTTTGGCTGGTTGATTGTCTCTTTTGCATAGTCTACAGATGCTGTTAATGTCAGTGTGTCTATTGATGGTTAATTTGTCAGCGTGCCAGGCGTCTATAAATTCCCTGGCATCTTTGCATTTGGTCTTGGAGTTAGATTAACTTCAAGATTAACTTCAGACCAACAATCAAGTAAGCAATATCCCAATCAAGAAACTGTCAAAGAAGACCACAGTAAACAGCTCAACAAAACAAAAACAAAAACACCTCTAAGACCACTCTCACCAACACTGACAGGGCAAGCCACTAGAATATGAGAGAGCAAACCAGACTCCTTACTGATGATGTTACCTAGTTTTGGTAATGAAACATGTACAAAAAAACAAATTCAGAGAATAGCAGGGACCCATCATGTCAACCTTGAGCTACAAATATCCTCCTTTATTAGGTGGCTTATTGTAATCGCAAGAAAGACATATGCACATGCAAATTCAGCATTTGTTTTATTTTTTCCCAGGCCCAAGTCTTCCCTGTCTGGTCTATTGTGTGTGGTTGGGTCAGTGAAGCAGGACCCAGACCATCAGAGTTCCCTACTTGATAAATAAACTGCTGTTTAAAAACAAACAACATAAGAAAGGAAGTAGCGTGGATGAGAAGGAAGCAAGACATTTCAACATATGAATGGAGAAAAAGGATGTTTGACCCTGCTCCTTTGAAAAGTAAAAGGAGGAAGCATTCTGGGCATTAGGCATGATCAATAGCAGCCAACATAGTTTTATCTCCAGACCTGCTATCTCCAATAATTATTTCAGAGTTGAGTTGTCCTAGGCCAGGGGTGGGCAAACTTTGCAACTTTAAATCTGAAGGACTTCAGCTCCAAGACTTCTCCAGCCAGCTTTCTCCAGCCAATTCTTTGCTGGCTGGAGAATTCTGGGAGCTGAAGTCCTTCAGACTTAAAGTTGCAAAGTTTGCCCACCCCTGGCCTAGGCCCACATAATCTATCACATGATGTTGGGCATATTCAGAATTTAGCTCAATTTGCACTCAAAGCTCAGGGAGCTCCTTCCCTCCTCCCCAGCCTCCTGAAAGCAGAGTTTTGATCGAGTGGCAATTGTTGAGATAATCTGACTGCTTATGGCACCAAATGAGACGTTCAGCTCTGGGACAGGCATAGTTGGCAGTGCCAGGGGAAGAGCCTTCTCTGTGGCGGGCCCTGCCCTCTGGAACGACCTTCCCCCGATCTACGCACCATCGTGGACCTCCGCCTTTTCCGCCAACGTCTTAAAACCTATTTATTTCAACAAGCCGGCCTAGCATAACCCCCGTTTCTGACTTTTATAGGGATAATTTTAAATTTTAGAGTCTTATTAATTTTAGCACAGGGAATATTTAATTAGTTTTTAACAATTTTTGTATTTTTGTATGATTTTAATGATGCCTGTGCGCCGCCCTGGATCCTTTTTTAGGAGAAGGGCGGGGTATAAATTTAATAAAATAAAATAAAATAAATAAATAGTTATATTTCCAAGAAATAAAGGGCCACCCAGCAGGTGGTGAAATACTTATTTCTTACACAGGGAATATTTTTTTTTAATATGCATACATCAACAGTCTAAAAAGAGTTTGGCAAAGACATTCCTTTACAATGAAGTAGCTTACATACATGTGGGCATGCATCTGTTTAGATGCATGTACATGTGTGCTGTGCTCGCTTATGGTAATTGAACCTATATGTGTGCTACCATTTTTTCCCCCTGAAAGATGCACTAAGCTAGGGCCATAAAGCAAAAGAGTGGTAATGGGGAGATAAGAGTGTCCTACAGCTGCCTCTTCTCTGCTTCCCATTTCAAGATCAATTAGGAGGCACAGACATTATCTAATCCTAATCTTAATAAATGGAGAAAGGGAAAATAAGGTTTTTTTAAATCACCTAATGCAGGCTACAAGTCAATATTGGATACTTGTGAGCTCTGTGGTTTGCTGTAGAAAGTTCTTTCATTGGAATTCCTACAGATCCAACCAATCATTCATTTTTACTTTGATTCTCAAAATTGCAATAATTCTCTCTCTTGGAGAGACTGAGCCATTTATAATGGCCCTGTGCAGTAACCAACTATAAGTAGGAAGAGGGTAAATAGCTTTCCTCCTGAGTAAAGTAACTAGAGTTCTGATAAAACACTGGCCTAGTTTACCATGTCTTAAGAATGCAATCTATATATAACTGGGGGGGAAAGTTCTTTATAAGATTTTTTTTTTTCAAAAGTGCAGAACAAAGAGCCTTTCTCAAACACATTTTCTGGCTATATCCGTATGTTTGGATTTATATAGCTCTCTGATTGCAGAACTCTTTACTGTGCTACCCAGTATAAGCTTCTAAAAAATTGAAATATTACATATTGACAGTGACAAGTGGCTGGTTACATTATTATTTTAAGGCAGCTCTAACATTCCCCCCAGCTTCTCAGATGAGGCAAATGGATAGCCTACGGCGTTCCTCCTAGAATAATTCCACTTAGACCCTTGTGTAAATATACCCCTTCTCGGATTCAAGATTCCCAGATCATAGCCTACAACATCCCATTAGAATGGATCTTAGCCAGAAGGACCTGGTCTGTCTTTGGGAAAAAAAGATCTCCATAGCTATTCAGTCTAAGCCAGCACCAACCCAACTCTTCTGTTTTACATTTCCTGCCCTCCCACAGTTACTCCTAAAAGCAGATTTTCCCTATTTCCTTTAGCCTATTTGAGGTTACACTATCTTTGTTTGCTGGCCACAATATTTCTTTTTGCATGGAGCAGCATCTTAGAGCAAAGAAGAGAACATTTGTTTGGAAAGTGAACTATTTGTCTAAATAGACGCAGATGCAGCTACTTCAGCAATACCTCAGTACAACGTGTGTGTCAACCTTAACGTGACTCATAAGGGTAGAAGTGCCAATAAGTATTCCTCCGAGAAGCACATGTGAATTTTACTACTGGCTTCTGTGGGAACACACCATCAAAAGAGCAACTTCTGCTTTTCACTATAATGCAAGGTTGTGGTCCCTAGTGGGTGGCTTCTTGGATTGTTTTTTATGGCCACCAACCTTCATATTCCTCAACAAGGATTAATTTGAAAGGTTATAAAATCCCCACATCCCCTTCATGCAGCCCTCAAGTGCCCTTTTTGTGGCAGTCTGATCATCACTGTTCAAAATGGAATGCAGAGTTTATTTCCATTTTGTGATGCAAAACAGAAGAAAACTAACATACTGTAAATCCTAAACTAAACATACCACAAAGAAGGAACAATCCAAACAATTCTGCTTAAACAACTACGCTTATGTGAGTTGTGGCTCCACTCCCTTTGTAACCCTCAGACCTTCAAAACGATCTGGGCAACCTTCGGAACATCCACCCCATCCCTAAATTGCATCAAACCAGGATCACTCAAGGGATGCTCAAATTTATTAGATATAATGCTTACATTGAGTGACATGAGTTCCAGTTCATCGAAATTCCTCAGTTTTTCTCTTTATTGTTGAAATCTTCTGTAAAGTCACGGAGCACCCGAGCTCCCTATTCAGCCTTTAAGTCCAATATTGACAAAAGGTCTAACATAATAATTATGCCCTCACTTCCACTTCTTTGAACAACATTTTACCAAACTATTACAACTGAGGCTTTAATGGACACTGACAGCTTTCTCTACTGTTCATATCTGAACAACACATCGACTCTGAAGGATATCTTCACAAAAGAAGGGTATGTTGCTATTCTAGAAGAGCCATTGAGAACAACTGCACCAATCCATTGATTATCCTCTGGACTAAGGCCCAACCTTAGATCAAGAATTGTGAAGTTCTTGATCTAAGGTTGGGGGGCGTTTCATCAGGTACGCCTGTTGCGTCAATTGCGCCCCTTACTGGACCGGGCTGCCCTTCGCACAGTCACTCAGGCCCTCGTGACATCTCGACTGGACTACTGCAATGCTCTCTACATGGGGCTTCCCTTGAGGTGCACTCGAAAGCTACAGTTAGTGCAGAACGCAGCCGCGCGGGTGATTACGGGAGCTCCTAAATGCTCCCACATAACACCAATCCTGCGCGAGCTGCACTGGCTTCCTGTGGTCTTTCGGGTGCGCTTCAAGGTTTTGACAACCATCTTCAAAGCGCTCCATGGCTCGGGACCTAGTTATATGCGAGACCGTCTTCTGCCCCATACATCCCTTAGACCGATACGCTCCCACAGAGAGGGCCTTCTCAGGGTGCCGTCGGCCGGACAGTGCCGGCTGGCGACACCCAGGGGAAGGGCCTTCTCTGTGGCAGGCCCTGCCCTTTGGAACGACCTACCCCCTGAACACCGTACCATCACTGACCTCCGCCTCTTCCGCCAGTGTTTAAAAACACACTTATTTCACCAAGCCGGCCTAGGATAACCTCTACTGTGACGAATTTTAGATAGTTTTAATTGGGGGATTTTAATTGGTTTTAGCGCAGGTTACCATTTAATAGATTTTTAAATTTATATGTTTTGTATTATCTTTGTATGCTGTTTTTAAATTCCTGTGCGCCGCCCTGGGTCCTTTTGGAGAAGGGCGGGATATAAATTGGATTAAAAAAATAAATAAATAAAAAATAAAAAAGTTCAGAGCTAGCCTAAGGAGATGGCATCTCGAATAATGAATTTAGGAAATCAAAGAGCATCTCCAATAGTAGGAAGCAAAAAAAAAAAAAATATCCATGACAATAGAGACAGGTTCTGCCAACTGATCACTGTTCTACTGATTGGGCAGTATAATTTCCCTAGGCATTTGGCAAGAAATAATATTTCAGCACTTGGCAAGTGAATGATTAAATATACAACACACCAATAGCGTTCCCTTATCCTGCAGAAATGCAATATACAAATGTTCACAGTAGACATTCTAAATAGGCAAATTCCACCTAACCTCTCAGATTTACTCTCAATTGTTGTGACACAGGCCCAGACTCATCACTTATAATGATAAATGCAAGTAATCCAGTCCATCTGATCCATCATTGAGAGTTTAGATAACTCTACAAGCAGTCTTCACCTTGTTCTCACTCACATGACCTCTCCAGACACCATCGTTCTGCTTCCATTCTGGCCCAAAGAAATGCAGCCTTGGAAAAAGACCACCTGGTTTATGATCCTTGTTACAACCCTCTCCAGGGAATCCAGGTCAATACGGAACGCTGGGAGGAAGATAGCCCACAAAGATCATGTATAGAAGGTCCCATGTTCTATCCTGGAGTTGTTCAGCTCATGCAAGACTGCCTGACCTCTGAGAAAGTCAGTAGGTTTGAAATAGATGACACCAATAAAGGAGAATATTTGTAGTTCAGGGTTGAAATGAGAGGTCCTTGGCGCTCTCTGAGCTTAGTTGTTCTCTTGCAGACATTTCACTACCCAAACTAACAGTGCTAACAAACGTCTGCAAAACAACATCCAAGCTCAGCTCAGAGAGGACCAAAGACCCTCACAGACAATATCATTTATTGGTGAAAGCAGAGCCATTAGTTTAACTTCTCACAAGTTGCCTTCATTTTTCCCTCATCAGCACACTGCTTACAGACAATAACTTCCATGAAGAAGCATCATATAATTTGGTAGTGGTACAAGTAATAATTCTTTTTTATTTATTTATTTATTTTATTTTATTTATTTATTTATTTTATTAAATTTATACCCCGCCCTTCTCCTTGTTAGGACCCAGGGCGGCGCACAGGGATGTTAAAATACTTACAAAATATATAAAATATATAAAATTTAAAATACTTGTTCTAATAAATAAACCCTGCGCTAAAAACCGAATTAAAATCCCAAGTTTAAAAACTATCTAATAGTCAGTATGGAGGTTACGCTAGGCCGGCTAGATGAAATAGGTGTGTCTTCAGACACTTGCGGAAGAGGCGGAGGTCGGAGATGGTGCAGAGTTCAGGGGGTAAGTCGTTCCAGAGGGCTGGGCCCGCCACAGAGAAGGCTCTCCCCCTGGGTGTCGCCAGTCGGCATTGTCCAGCCGACGGCACCCTGAGGAGGCCCTCTCTGTGGGAGCGTATCGGTCTGAGGGATGTATGGGGCAGGAGGCGGTCTCACATATAACTAGGTCCCGAGCCATGGAGCGCTTTAAAGATGGTCGTTAAAACCTTGAAGCGCACCCGAAAGACCACAGGAAGCCAGTGCAGCTCGCGCAGGATAGGTGTTATGTGGGAGTGTCTAGGCGCTCCCGTATTCACCCGCGCGGCTGCGTTCTGGACTAACTGCAGCTTTCGGGTGCACCTCAAGGGAAGCCCCATGTAGAGAGCATTACAGTAGTCGAGTCGAGAGGTGACGAGTGCTTGAGTGACTGTGCGTAAGGCACCCCGGTCCAGTAAGGGGCGCAATTGGCGCATCAGGCGAACCTGATGAAACGCCCCCCTGGCCACGGCTGCCACATGATCTTCCATAGACAACCGGGAGTCCAGGAGGACACCCAAATTGCGCGCCCTCTCCACGGGGGCCGGTGTTTCGCCCCCAATGGCCAGAGTTGGAATAATTTGGCTGAACCGGGGCACCGGAAGCCACAGCCACTCAGTCTTGGACGGGTTGAGCTTGAGTTTGTTACCACCCATCCAGATCCGTACGGCTTCCAAGCACCGGGACATAACTTCGACGGCATCGTTGGGGTGGATATGTACAACTGAGTATCATCAGCGTACAGCGTACAGTATAATTTTTAAATTATAACTTAAATAATAAAGGGCGAATGTATTAAACCTGTGGTTCTCAACCTGTGGTCTATAGACCCTGAAAGATGGGGGGGGGGGTTGATGTCATCACAGGGGATCCACAAAAGCTTGAAGAAATGTTATGATTTGAAACTTGAGTTAAGTCTTGGAGGTCCGTGGCTATAGTCCGTGGTCACAAAAGGTACTTAAAAGGGTTTCGTGGTGAAGGAAAGGGTGAGAACCACTGTTTTAGACAATTGAAAAGCAATAAAAATTCCTCTGCAAATCAGAAAAAGCAACAAACTCACAGCACAATACATTGCAGAATATAATGGTGAAGATAGCAAAGCAAGTAGGAAAATAAAATTGGAAAATGTAGGTAACTTCAGTGAAAGTTGCTCAGCAATTTGTGACAAAAAGCACATCCTGGGGCTAAAGACTTCATTGTGTTGGTGATTCCTCTAAACCTGCTTTTTCCAGGCAAATGCCACTCAGCTGCAAAGCTACAATAACTAGTATGTTCTTGAGATTGTGCATAAAGACCCTATTAAATATGAACTGTCCTTAGATGGGGCTGCATAAATACAGGCATTGTTCACAGGACCACATGAGAGAAAACTTTATGAGTGCTTGTTATATCACCCGATCAGAAAGAAAATTAGCACAAAAAAAACACCCTCATCCTCTAGTGGTAAAATTTCAGGAAAGACAAATGAAATCTATCTGTATTTACCCCCAGGGCTGACAACTTTTACAAAAATCTAATGTGTAAAGTACTTCGTTTTCTTGCCTGCATGCTGATAAAATAAAGGACACTTGTTGATTTTGATGCATCAAGTTGCTGTCAAGGGAATGAAGGCCTGGCACCACCAGATGATTTTGCTTTTGCATCAGTTGGTAAGGTTAACTGATTTGCATGCTCGTTTAACATGCTTTTTTTTCTGGGTTGATTATATTGTATGTCTATTGCTAGAAAACATCCTTGCAGAAATGTACAGTGCAAATTCGGATATCTCTCAATTGCATGCAATTCCACACTCCCCCCACATTCAAAAAGCATCCCATACACACTATTTTAAACACATAACTTTTGCACTCTTGATTTGGAGCATACTCCAAACACTGCACAGTGTTGAAGCCAAAATCTCCTGCCTGCCATTCTTATATATATATATACATATACATATCTTATCTATCTCGCTGTTCTTCACTTACCCCTAACCGTGATATATAAACTGCCCAAGAGAAAATGAGTCACAATTTAAAGCAGTTTAAAGGATTTTAGTAACCCCCACCTCTTTAAAGAATGTGGATCTCAGTCCAAAAGATCTCCCTTTGAGATTTAGGTTTTGCAATGAATCTAGCAAGTGCAGAATGAAGTAGCCTGGTTGATCTGGCTAGTCCCTGCAACTATCTCGTTCGTGCACACACACTGACCTCCGGATTTAATCAACGCACCCCAAAAAGGGAAAGAACCAAGATTAGATCAAAAAGATCCCAAAAGATTATAGAGCTAAAACTCTAAAGGGATTCACCCAAACGCACGTGCAGAAGCACAGATTTTTAAAAAGGCGATTTGGGGGATTGGGAAGCAAGTGGAGGATCCCATTCGTCGACGCGCCTCTGGATCCCTCCAGTTTCCCTTGCTCAGCCTCAGTTCCCCGTCTGCGAAATGGAATCATCAGCGTCCCTATCGCCGAGGCTTAACCGACAGCCCAAAAAAACAAAAAAACAAATCAGGAAAAAAAGGAACTGCAAAGGCGTCTCCCTTTACCTTTATAGGAGAGGCGGAGGCGAGGCAAGCGGCCCTTGGCAGCCTCGCAGACGGCGACGAGGTCCCAGCTGAGCCACCACCACCACCACATTCCCAGGCCGGCGAATAGGGCTCCCGCGCGCTGCATAGCCCCTCACTTGCCAGGCTGGGCAGCACTAGCGGCCCGGCCAGAAGTTCTTTCAAACTCCCTGGGCTTTCGTCCCGAGCCCCGCAGCCTTTCCGAGGCCGCGCGTGTCCAGCTGCCTAAGGGAAGCTCCAGAAGCCGGCTCGCTCGCCCGCCCTCAAGCGCGCCTGGCTCTTCAGCTGGACGACGCCGCCGCTGCCGCCGCTGCCGCCACGCATTTCCCTCCGAAGTTCTGCACGCGAGGGCTCCACCCAGCTTCTAGCGCCGGAGACTGCCGGAGCTCCACAGCCGAGAAGGAAAAGGCCGGAGGGAAGGCGCTCCGTCTCCAAGGCCAATCCTTCCCGACAGCTGCCCGCCTCTGAGTCGTCCGCGGCGGATGGGCAAGGGGAAGCGGGCAGGCTAGCTAGGAGCGCAGGAACCACCCTCCGCGCCGCGGGCCGTGTCTGGACCAGCCCTCTGGAATTCTGCCCACTTTCTCCTCCGCTGGACCCCAAAGTTCAAGTCCTCCCTGCTGGAGGAATTCCCCTTACGGCCTCAGGTCTATTTACCAGTTAGAGCAGTGGTTCTCAACCTTCCCAATACAGTTCCTCAGGTTGTGGTGACCCCCCAACCATAAAAATTGATATGTGTTTTCCGATGGTCTTAGGCGACCCCTGGGAAAGGGTCCTTCGACCCTCAAAGGGGTCCCAACCCACAGGTTGAGAACCACTGAGTTAGAGGGTCTGGAGTTGACCCTTGCCAATTGGGGGAGGGAGGAGGGGGGTGTCAAGGAGAAGAAGGAAAAGGAAACAGTCAAATTTGACAGCCCGGAATTGTTTCCTGCTGGCTTTGTCTTCAGCTAGAATGGGAAAGAGGTGAGGTCACCTGTAGCCAGGTGAATGGACCCAACTGCAGTGGCATGAGGGCACTCTTGGAAGATGTGAAGGACCAGGTTCGGAATGGATCATCATGGATAAAATCTGTGTGGTCTTTTAGAGTGGCACATAATTAATTAATACATGTCTGCCATAATTTTTTTCTGTCCTAAAGAATGCCCTTTGCTGCCCTTCGAAGACTATTGAGTCTAGCCAAAAGAGAAGATTCCAGGGAGGTCCAAGTATAAAGGACTTTTGGATTGCGCCTTTGGGTTTCTTTGCATGAGTACAAAGACGGCACTTTAAAAAAAGTGAGGGGGAATGCACAGAAATGTGCTGACAAGCATTGTTAAGATCAATCTAGGTAGTCATAGGTATGACCTGGTTATCCCACCCAAGAGCAGATCTACCAACAGCTCTAGTCCTATAGCTTTGTACAATGTTGCAAGTTCATACTAAGTGCTTAACCAGTCATAAAGATGTATTGTTTATGCTTCACAGCTTGGGGAAGTTGGGGGATTTCCAGTAAACCACAATTAAGCAAATCAAGTCAACAGATTAATCCAGGCAACGTTCCTTATTTCCAAGTAAGCAAAGGCCAACGTTGGATGGTGTACTTTGGTTTGTAAACTACAATATAGGATAGAATCATGGAGTGGGGGACTCACTGAGACTTCTGAACCCAACATTCTACTTAGTACAAGAATCCAAATCCAATAAATTGTCAAGAATGTGTAAAGGCATCTTAAATGAATGTTGGAAATGTGAATATGAAGAAGAGACTTTTAATCACTTATGGTGGATATGTGATAAAGCAAAGAAATATTGGAGTAGGATTCATATCTTAATACAGAAATTCTTAAAATGAATATAGAAAGAAAACCAGATATTTTTCTTTTGGGTTTCATGGAACAAGACTTGGGAGGTGGGAGGAATCGGAACTCTGATGTTCCAGCAGCAAGACTACTTTATGCACAGAAATGGAAGGTCACCTCAATCCCCACAATGGATGAATGGCTACAAAAACGGATAGAGTTAGCAGAGACAGATGCATTTGACTGCTTCGATCAAAGAAAAAAATACCAATGCTTTCATTTCTACTTGGGAACCACTTCTGGGCTTTGTGCTTGAGGTGGAAAAAAACGAAACTTTTATTTTGGGTTTTGCCAATTAGATAGATGTGTTGTTATAGAAATGGTGAGTTTCTATTATTATGCAAAAGTAAAAAGTTGAGGGTAGATCTTAATGCCTTATTTTACTACACCAAAGGGAGTCAGAAGTCAAGGCTTTTTACCCCCCTTGCTTTTCCCCACTATCCACTTCTCTTTTCTCCTTCCTAATTTCCCTAATATTTGCTTTTGTATTCTTTTTGTATGTCACATTATAAATTAATAAAACTGTGTAAAAGCAAAACAAACAAAAAAGTACAAGAATCCAAATCAAAGAAGCTGCTATGGCCTAGAGCAGTGATGGTGAACCTTTTTCACCTTGGGTGCCTAAAGCACACATGCTCGCGCTATTGTGCACGCTTGTGTGCCCACCCCCATAATTTAATGCCTCCCATGCCATGCCCCCTGAGAATACATGTGTGACACCCCCTGCTGTCCAGCACATGTACACATGACTTTTTTGGAGCCTGGGGAGGGCAAAAATGGCCTCCCCCAGAGGCTGGAAATAGCCCACTTTCTGACTTCCGGTGGGCCTGGTAGGTCCATTTTTCACCCTCCCAAGCCTCCAGAAGCTTTCTAGGAGCCTGGGGAGGGCAGAAAAAGGCCCAACACACAAACCGGAAGTTCGGGAATGGACTTCCAGGTTGCCCGTTGGGCCATTTTTCTCCCTCTGGAAGCTTCAGGAGGGCAAAAAAACGGCTGAAAATCAAGGCCGAAAATCAGATGGCCAGCACGTTCGTGTGCGCTGGAGCAGACAGGGCAACGCCTCGCGTGCCCTCAGAAATGGCTTCGCGTAGGTTCGCCATCATGGGCCTAGAGGTAAAGCTCTTTCCTCACAAGCAGGAGGTTGTGAGTTCGATCCTAGGTAGAGGCGCATGTAGGCTCTCCTGCAAGGTCCCTTTCAACTCTGTTAATCTGTTAAAGGTTCTCTAGCTTCCTCTTGAGCCCATCCAAAGAAGGTCCCACCACTTGTCTGGGTGACTGGTTCCCCTGTCAAACTTCCGTTATCATTAGGAAGTTTTTGTCTAATGTTGAAGAAGAATCTACAGTCCTATAATTAAAATCTGTTATTCCCTGTTGTTCTCTCTGGCACAAAACAGACCTCCTGACCTTCTCTTATGGGCCATCTTTTCAGGTATTTCAAGAGTGTTATTCTATTCCCTCTTGGCATTTTTTTCCTTAAGGTTAACATATCATGTTCATCCAATTTCACTCTGCAGGTTTTAGTATGTAGTCTTCTAAGTGTCTTCATTGTCATTTTCTGAATTGGTTCCAATTTCTCAGAATCCTTTTAAAGTGTGATTTCCGCTTTAAGTGTGGACTTAAATTGTGGGGGTCCTGACTCAAGCAAAACAGAATGGAGTTGTTACTTCCTGTGATTGGATGCCCATTTCAGTTGCTTTCTTTAAACAGCCACATCATATTACTGGCTCGGTTACACTTTCTAATCAAGGATTAAGCCAAAGTCTTCTTTTTTGTTTGCAAGTGTTATTACTGAGCCAGGTGATCCCTAATCCTATTCTTGCACATCTGATTTTTTTTGTCCCCTAGGTAAAGAATTTTGCGCTTGTCTTTGTTAAACTTCATTCTTTTCTTTTCAATCCATTCCTCCGGTACCTTATGATCATTTTGAGTCTTTTTTTTTACTTCTAAAATATTTGGATTTAGAAAAATTGGATACAATATATCCAAACCCATTTTTATAATGTGCAAACTTCATAAGCATTCCCTTCACTTCTTCATTCAAATCTTTAGTGAAAGTAGTGAAGAATAGAAGACCATGGGTTTTTATTTATTTCTTTATTTTTTGGAGATCTTCACTAAACCTGTTCAGTTACAGTACTGGTCCTTAATTTTCCTCTACTCACCAAATTTTCATTTTTGGGGTATAAGCTATCTAATCCAATGTTGTATCATCTGGAAATATCATAAGCCTTCCTTCCCATCCATCTTAAGCTACTTTTCTTATGAGCTTCTTTTCCCATGGAATTCTATTCATCAGTTATTGATCTAGGTATATTAAGATCTGATTTTCTGAAGACAAAATATAGGTTTTACCTTTATTTAAGTTTCCCTTAAAATCAAGAGTGATAATCACTTACCCACAGTGCTGCTGGGTAATCCTGTTGCTTTGACATTCTCAAACTCTATTTTAATAATAATAATAATAATAATAATAATAATAATAATAATAATAATAATAATAATAATAATAATAATAATCTTTATTGTCATTGTAAAAATTACAATGAAATTGGTTTTAACTTCACTGGTGCAAAATTATAACAGAAACAAAAAAGAGAGAAAAGAAAAAAGAAAAAACTAGCATGTGCATGGAGTGCACTATTTAAAGAGACGATCTAAAAATAGAATATAAATAAGACTAACAATTATTGCGAGTCATTCAGATTGATATCTATCATCTTGGCCAAACCAAAATGCCTAATTGTATAGTTGTAAAAAAAAAGCCTAACTAAATAAAATATTCCATCCCCTCATCTCACTATGTATCTAGAAGCAGACTATGAAAAGTAATAGTACTCATCTTGTGTCTTTTTGATTAGGTGATGTTTCATGGGCATTTTCAAAAGGAGCCTCCAAGGGACAACAGTGTGGATAATGGCATAAAGTTGAGTTATCTGTGGTGCATCAGCTAAGTAATAAAAGATGCTCCAAACACCATCTATGTAATGTAGTATTTGAGAGTATCCCAGACTAAACGTCTGATCCTATAGAGATTATTCAGTTTTACTCATACCTAATGCTTCTCTCTCACACACGCACCACGTTAAACATTCTTATTAAATCCAGGTAACAATTTTAAACATACACCATTCAAGTGGATTAAGTCTAGATGTCATCTGCATGAAGATGATATCATTTTAAAATAAGCTCTCTCAGAATGGTCATGCCATTGCTGAATAACACAGAGAATAAAATGTAGTCACAAGCAGTCATATTTTCACTAAAATATCATGGAGGCTCCACTTCTAAAAATAGCTTAAGATCCTCATAGTAATTGGCTGAGCCAATAGGATGGAAAGCTGGAAGCCTCAACTCTTCTCCAAAAAGCCTTCTGGCCTTTTTACATCCAGCCCCCATCTCCTGTTTTGTGGTTGCAGCTTGTTAATTTTTGCTGCCATCACCTAGTTCCCAGGGAGCAGTTGATTTGACATCCACATTAACGGTACTGTTGAGAGAAATGAGACTTTCATAAACCGTGCTCCCTTTCTGGCAGTGAAAACAAAGAGCAAAAATTAAAGTAATTTCAGTAGTGACATTGTAGTATAAAGGCATAGTATCTAGAGCAGTGTTTCTCAACCTTGGCGATTTGAGTCCTGTGGACTTCAACTCCCAGAATTCCCCAGCCAGCAATTTCTGGGAATTGAAGTCTACGGGATTCAAAGTCACCAAGGTTGAGAAATACTGATCTAGAGGATTTAGCCTTTTTTTCCTGCCTTATGAGATAGTTCAATCTCACGAGAGATATACAAAATTAAAAAGAAAAGAAAGAATAAAAGACAAAAGCTTTTTAAAACAAAATGCTAAAAAGGAAATATTCCGTGTTTGAGATAAAAAGAGAGAGCAGCCCAGTTCAAGGGAAAAGCAGCTAATAGCAGAAAAATCTGAAAGACTATAGCAGTAGGATGGTATTGTTTTGCTCCATAAAGAGATGAGATAGAATTCCAAATTCATACTAGTTATCACAGGAATATTCTATAGAGGAAAATGTATTTTATGGAACTCTGCCTACAGTAGGGGATAATAGTTTCATATTCTGTATGAAGTTAAATAAGTTTTTCAGAGAAATAAAAGACAGAAGAGCATGAAACATTAGCATTAAACAGCAAGCAGAATCAATTCTAACATAAATTCCAGGCTATAACTTTAATTTCCCTTTATGTTATTATTAATAGCATTTCTATGTTGCTCTATTATACTGTAGAACAACCTTTTTCTAAAGCAAAACTTCATTGCAATGGTTGGTTCACAGGCTGATAAGGATTCAGGAGATGGCTTTGTAAACAGTCATCTGAAAGTTTCTCTGTTATCTACGAAAAAAATCACCTCCTTGTCAGTTCCCAAGAAATGTGTTAGAAAGAATCTGAACGAGTCTCCACCAGAATGTATTTTAAGATAAATTGGTGCTAAATGGGAAATAATTCAGCTGCTGAAGTGCTTGTAATCCTATCTATTTCATCTCAATAAATCCTGTCAGTGATAAAGTTGCTTGAAAACATTACTTTCAGTTGAGTCAGCTACCAAATGCCTGGTGTTCTTCTTCAGTTACCTAGACTTCTCCTAGAATCTAGAACTTGTCAGAACACCTCTATTTTAATAAATATTTTTCCATAGTTGCATTTTATCACATGGCTATCTTAATACTGCACTGAAAGGAGAGATTAATTATTGAACACACTTAACCTAGTGGCTGAATTAATCCATTATGGATTCATTCCGTCCATTGAACCATAAGTTAACGACACTGAAAGCTAAAAAAAAGTTAGATCAAGATAACACAAGCCAAGCATTGTATGTTATACACATGAGCCTACTAGCTCTTTAAATGACCTGGATAAGTAGGTCTTGCAAACATGGCTATAATAAATTTGGCAACCACAGAAAAAAAGCTCTTTGTTGACTTGATTCTGTCGTTTCATTTATAAACTGGTCCTGATGCAAACCTAGGTTTACTTGCTTAAAATGAAATTCCTCAGAAGCCACATTTGTGACACAATTCACCCCAAACTGGTCAGCCACATTTTAGTCTAGTATATTGTGCAAATCTGTGAGGTTAGTTTATGGTTTTAGGTGAACCCTGAAAAAATGGGTTGAGTAAACTACAGTTACGAAAACCATGGGTAAGCAGGCTAGAATAAATATTTCTTACATCTGAATAAATATGCAGTCTCTTGCCAGCAGTGTAAATGGTTAATTTAATACACTTTACAAAACCCTTTATTACCCTAATGTAGCCTTGGAGGAATATAAGGGAAACAATGCTTATTGTTTCAAGCAGATAATCATTAGACCTCATGTGCCATTACTGTAAATATTCTATTAAATATCCATGTCAAGCATTTACATTAGCAGGGGTCCTAATAGAAGTGAAATTAAAAAGACAAGACACATCTTAAGTAATACATGAGCCTGTTTTCAGTTGTCCAGATAGATTTACTACCCTTTCCTATGGGGCTAGCAGGGGAAGGTGAGCTTTGAAGAAAGTTTTGGAACACATAAGAAAACTCCCAAATTATTGACCCTCCCTCTCAGAAATGGCAGGCATTTTATTTTGGCAGGATAATAAATACTGGTAAATTTTCTCTCTGACCTTCAGCCCAGATTTTGTAAGAATTTGGAAAGCCGTACGGTATAGTAATAAGCAGGGGAGACAAGTTGAATGTCTGACACTCCAGACCTGAAGCTGTTAGGTTATCTTACACAACTTACAGAGACTCAGCTTTGCCTGAGTGGCTTGGGGAAACCAAGGTGCCCCCACTCTGAATTCCTTGCCAAGAGGATAGTATCACGGCATAATTTAACACACTCATAGACTCTGTGCCTGGTAAATTACGGTATGTTAGATTGTTGATTTAGGCAGATAAAGTATTATTCACAGAAGTAATGTGCTACATTCACAGACTATTGTGCTGGATTACATGCTATCACAGAAATCAGGTGCTGGGTTTTATTTCATTTTATATTTCATGTTATTTTATTTTTCCACCCTGCCAACACGGCTAACACTGTATGTTTGCTTTTGTTTCGTTTTTCCAATGCTAACGGACTTAGGTGCTTGGAAGCTACATGAAAGGAGCAAGGGAAACATTTTAAACAGATGTTAGGCCAAAGAGATGATGGGCAGGCATGTGGAGTGAGGTCCACCAGGCAGGCAGTTACAACATGTCATTGAGGAGGGAGTGCTAATTGAATTCAATTAGTTCAGGGCTTGCCCCCATAATCCCCAAGGAAGCATTTAGGAAGCAGATAAAGGTAAAAAGACTTGTATTGTTAGACAGAGGAAGAGAGCCCAGAAGAAAAGAAAGAATCGGGCATATAATACAACTTTCAGCATGTGTTAATATCAGCCCTGGAGAAAATTGGGTGGTTTAGAGAGAAAGCGGTCTGATAATTAACATGCTGAGGCCTGTCAAATAACTACAATATAGAAACTGATTCATGAAAACAAATGCGTAGAAGAAAGGACTTCTAAACTGCCAGTTCAACTAGTACGGTAAATGTTTAAATTAAGTGTTCACCAGCCTTTTACTCTATATTCCATAGATGAGCCCAAAATAAAATAATCAGTGGAACCCTGTTGTGGCTTTGTTCATATTTAAACAAGCTCTTACCACCGCCAAAAGTTCTATCTTTTAAAATCTTCTATATTATTTGCAGCTAGTCCTCAGCTTATGCTGTAACGGACCCCGCCCCTTTCATTGTTAAGCCGTGATGGTCGTACAGCAGGTTGTCATGTGATTGATCTGATTTTACTACCTTTTTTTTGCAAGTCGTGAAAGCAACAACCGTAAAACAACTGTCATCAAATGGACCAATTGTTCCCTACTAGCCAGCTTTGCTGAAAATCAGAAATAAATGCCAGTTTTCCATTGTAAACAAACCATTGTAAAATATATCAAGCCCGTGACTGCAGGACTAGGAGACCTCCAAGGTTCCTTCCAGATTTTATACTGTTCTGTTCTGTTCTGTTCCGTTCCATTCTATTCTATTCTATTCTATTCTATTTGTATAGGCTGTTTGTTCACCAGACAGTGGTCCTCAAAGTAGCCTAAGCCATTACTTTGTTAATTAACAGTCACTATGTTTTACTTAACACGCGTAACTAAAAGATCCAAATAACGTCTTCTTTGGGCCAATGAAAGATTATGAAACAGTGGGCAGACTTCTGGGATCTGCAGAATTATTCTCCAAGCAGATGGTAAGGACAGCCTTCCCCTCCTACCTCTGATGTAAAAATGACTTGTGTCAGAGGTTTAAGTAATAGTCTGAAAAGAAGTTGCAGACATTCAGACTGGGAATTACTTGATGTTGTAATGGTTTCAGACTGTACCTAGTAGTCTCTCTAGGTCTGCTGGAACAAGAAGGAACAACAATGGGTTGACCTTCTCCCACCCCCCAGTTTTGAAAATATGAAATCCAGCTGTTACCCAGATCTCTCTTGATTTTCAGACAATATACCCTGGGCTCCTTAGAAGATGGAAAACAGAAATGTATAGTAATTAGGGAGAGGGCTTTTCTTTTTAATTAAAAGAAATCCTGCAGAAGTAGTGCTTACTTCAGATTGCAGCAGTTTTGGGAAAGAACCCTGACCTTTAACTGAAGATTTTCAACCTGTTTTTCATTAGGAATGCAAGCAATCTTTTACACGCCCCCCCCCCCTTGATACCCATTAAGCTCCCAGTGTGAACTAACAACGCAATCTAAACAAATGAAAAATAATCAGCTTGCCAGGTGCAAAGAATCAAGACCGTTTGTTAGGTTGCATCATAAATGACTTCTTGAATCCTATACACAAAAATCTAGTCAACTAATGGTTAACAGTAAATTGGCACTAAAAGGGAACTGGACTTGTGTGGCAACGCAAGGAGTTTAAATTTTAATGATGATGCATTTTGTACGCCCCCAGCTCTGCTTGCTCTTCTAACTAAGCACGTTTTGCTTAATTACTTGCTTGTTCTCTGACACTTGTCTAAGCCAGGGGTGTCAAACTTGCGTCATCATGGCAGCGTCACATGACATATTGGGACTTTTCCCCCCTCCGCTTAACTGGGTGGGACCAACACTTGATGCATCTGGCCTGCAAGCTGCGAGTTTGACACCCCTGATCTAAGCTACTCTTAACGTAGTCAGTAAAAAATCAGAAAGCTTTATTATTACCTCACTTGCTTGCCAAAGTCAGAAGGGCTTACCTCCTGAAAAACTAACCTTACTGAACTGAAAAATATTCCTGCTTATCCCTGGTTTGAAAATTGTCTCAAATCAGCCTTTTAGTGATTCCTCTCAATGCAAATGTATATCAGCCTCAAGCAAAACATTTCTCCAGAGATCTGACAAACTTTTTCAGTCTCTTTTATTGCAATAAACTGCAGTCATACGAAATAAAAGTTTGTTCCACTAACTGTTTGACATCTAACATCCTGATGCTTTAAAGGTGCTGGAAACTTCACTTTGGGTTATTTCTCTTTTCGGTTAAATACGAACTTAATAAATCTGCCCTGTCTCTCATATTCTTGGGTATGCTGTCTGTCTTCTGAGTATGAAAATATTGAGATTAACTGTCTTTCAGGGAAAGTATATTTGGCATCTGAATATGGCCTGTAATGTGTTATTAAGCATGAATGGGACACGTCTGCACCCAAGTAGCTTCTTCATGTCTCATTTTCTTTTTTCTTTGAAACTCCTCATCTATCTCTGACAATATGGCAATTTGGTGCCATTTGCTATGCATACGCCTCTGGTAATTGTAGGTGCGTCCTTACCCAAGTTCTCCATCCCTCTGTATCCATGTTCTTTAAATTTCTTCCTTTCAGGATCCCTTCTCACTTTTAAAAAAATTATGGAGGATCCCAAAAGAGCTTTTGTTTGTATGGGTTATATTTATCAATATTTACCATATTAACAATTAAAGTTGATGCAAGCACTGCCATTGTGCTTCTCAAGATGATTGTTTCATGGGATTTCAGTAGAGGTGGTCCTCAACGTATGACCATAATTGAACCGGGAATTACGGTCATAAGTCATTGCGGTTGTAAGTCAAGGTATCACATGACCAGATCCAAGGTTTCAACATTTTTGGTGGCAGTCGTTAAACAAACGCCACAGTTGATAAGTGATAAGTGAATCCATTTTCCCCAATGGGTATATTTTGCCAAAAACAAATTATGGAAACCAGTGAAAGAGTCACAAATTGCAGCCTCGTGACTGCATGAGGCTGCAAACAACTGTGAAGCTGAGCTGGTTGCCAAGTGACCAAAAGCGATCATGTGACTGGGGAGGGGTTGCCGCCATTGTAACTTCAAATCTGGGTCATAACTGGCTTTGGGGAGGTCTGTTGTAACTTCAAACGGCTGTTAAGTGACTCAAAGGATTATCTGTGTTGGATTATTTTTCAACATAAGCTGACAAATAGTTTTGATTTCCCGGACCACTGAGAGGGTCTTCAGGGGCCCCCAGGGGTCCTAGGATCACTTTTTAAGGAAACACTGTGATACATTTTCACACTGTTCTCAGAATATTTTAATGGTTTTGTTTTCTTTCGTGTTTTAAAAACAACTTTTGAGTCTGCACCTCCTGGCTAGTACTGAAGCATTATATTTTCTAATGTTCACACTGCGCACTTTAATATAACCCTCTGGATTAAGAGGCAACTGAATATATATTTATTTAAAGCAGGAGTAAGCAATCTGGAGCCGAGGAGATATTTTTGTATTACAACTCCCACAGTTCCCTGTTATTGGCCCTGCTACCTAGTGCTGATGAGAAAGTACCAAGCTGTCTACCGCGGGTGTAAATATCTTGCGTCCCTGTTCAGCAGAAAACGTCCCTGAGAAAGAGAGAGACTCTGCAATTTAAGCGACATGACAGGAAACAAGAAGCATATGAGGAGAGCAAAGCAAAACAAGGAAACCCTGGCAGTGATGCTTCAAGTTACACTGTAGTTCTGAAAATAATTAGTCAAGTGAGAACTTTTTCCAGGAGAGAAGCCAGTGGGAATGGGCTTCAGAGAGCAAGGAAATGGTTCAACTTCATTCAGGACTAGGATCAAGGAGGACCCATTGCACTGCTTGCACTTACTTAGGACACTGTTGAGCTATGCACGCCACACAATTACGACAGTATGCATTGTACAGTGGATAAATTTCTCTCCCTCTCTCTCTCTCTCTATTGCATCAATATTACAGATTCCAACAGCTTTGGCTCCAAGGGTGGGTTCTTGCCAGTTCTAACCTCTTCTATAGAAGAAGTTCCACAAATCTACAGTGCCGTTTAGAACTGGTTCCAGCTCCCTCCCCCTACCCATCTGCTCATCCTCAAGATGAAGAGCGAGAGGAGGAATTCTTGGAGTTGAAGTCCACAAGTCTCAAAGCTGTCAAGTTTGAACACTCCTGGGGTTTTTTTTTCTAAAGGGTTAGGGGTGCAAGGGTCTTGTAACTTGACAGCTTTAAGACTTCAAATGCCAGTTTCTGAGCCAACATTTTGGTTGTTAAGCAAGGGCGTTGTTAAGTGAGTTTCACCACATTTTACAAGTTGGCCATGCCTACCCAGTCACATGACTGCCAAGCCACTCCCACCCAGTCATAATGCCGGCAAGCCACTCCCACCCAGTCACATGGCTGGCAAGCCACTCCCACAAAGCAGGCCACACCTACAGAAGAGGTTCTAAAAAAATTTGAAACCCACCACTGTTTGGCTCTAGCATACATGTGAAGAAGCCAGCATACATATGAGCTCTGTTCACTTAAGAAGGCTGAAAAGGAAACCGTTCCTTCCAGGTCTAAACAGATAAGGCTTGTCAGAAGATACAGTGGTCCTCACTATTATATATGTAGATGTGGCGGCAATGACTGAGGCAAAGCAGCTACTTTAACAGAAGCCTTTATTTAACACAACATGCTAACAGCAACTCCAGAACCTGGCTAAAAAACAGTTCCTGCTTGACAGCTTTTATACCTCGAGCTGTCAACAGGGTGGCCAATCATGTTGCGCTAAAGTTCCCTCTCCAGCTTTGTGGCTTGGCCAATCAGAATCAACTGTGCGCAGACATGTCTCCTGAAACAAGGACATAAAACTCACAGCTCTCAAAAATGTTATGCGCCTCGCATGACATTAGCAAATTCTGCTAACTTAGCAACCATAGGTTTTTCTTGATGCCTTCTGCCAAATATAGAGGAACATTGCTAGAGGGAAAGTGTGCTCCAGCCAATACAGCTGCTCAGATCTGAAAAAATGACTCCAGAGAATCCTCCAGAGCTTTTTCAAGTTACTCTTCTTCCTTCTAGTACTGAACAAACTAGACACCACCACCACACTCTCCTCAAGTCATTTAAAGCACACCAGGGAAATGAGCTTCTGTCTCACACAATTATTATTTTTTTCCTTCACCTTATAACAGAAACTCTATAGGGGACTTTGCTGCCCTGGGGTAGAATTGCTTGAAATAGTCTGAAAGTGTTGACATGTACAGGAAGCTGCAAATATCGTCAGTCTGTGACAACCAGATGTTCTTCACTTTCATTCTGGGAAGGAATGGTTCCATGTATCTGAGCATAATCGTTTCATTTCAGTCTCCTGTTCTGAATTCCCATGAACTCAAGGTAGATTTTCTTTCTCTGTTGCTTGTACACTGCCAGAGGAACTGATCTCTCTGTCTGGAGCCAAGGGTGACATCTGCACAATTATCGCTTGTAAAATTCTAGCAATGTCCTTCCCACTAAAGCCAAGCCACAGAGAAATATATTTGAAAACCTATAGTAATATCGCACCACTGCATCCCAGCAAATGAGAAGTTGATTTCAGGCAGGGTTGTCAAACTGGATTTCTTCAACGGCCAGATCAGTATTGGAGTTCTCCTCCATGGGCCAGCTGGGGTGGGAGGGAAGAGATGACCTGGATGGTCTCCTGCAGCCCTTTGCTGGCCAAAATGGGGTGCAGGGGGTGGTATTGGCCAGCAAAGGGCTGCAGGAGGCCCTTCGGGCCAAAAATAAGCCATGTGGGGGGTCCCCCATTTCCCCACCCCCCGTGCCCCATTTTGGCTGGCAAAGTGCTGCAGGAGGCTATCCAGTCCAAAAACGGGCCATGCCAGGGCTGCATGAGCCCTCCATGCCCCATTTTGGCTGCCAGAGGCACCATGGGCCCATCCTTTGCTATTTCCAGGCCGAAGGATTTAAACACCCCATGGTCCGATTTGACCCGTCGGCTTTGAGTTTGACACCCCTGATTTAAGGGTAGCTTATAATATTCTATGCTAGATTTTAAAGAAAACCATTTCTGTTTCCATCTTTCTGCACAGAAATTACTCCTCATCTTTTCCCAGCATAGGATCTTTCTCTCCTTATTTATCCTTTGTTGTTTGCTTTTCCTCTAGACAGGCCATTCCTTTGAAGATCATATTCCTACTTGTGCTGTGCATTATGCTACACAGTGACTCACCCTTGTCTTCCATTTCCCTATGCTATGCTATCTTTCCATTTTTATTGTGCTCATCCACCGTAAAAGAAAGAAGAAAGGCCTTAATATTACTCAACTGTATTATGCAGGGTAGGAAGATAAAGTGAGTGTTAGCATGCTCACATTTCTCTGTATCTCTGTGTGAAATGTCTCTGTCAGCTGCTTGGCTGATGACGTTCTCCTATTTTTGTAAGATGCTCACTGTTATTAAGGAATGGTAGAATTGAAAAAAGTAACATAAATTGCATTCGCTCATAAATTGCATATCACCCGGTTCCCTTTCAGGGTAAGTAATGTACAGAAAGGGAGTAAGAAATAGTTTTCCTCAAAAATTAAACACATGAGATTAGATAAGGAAGGGAAATCTGACTCTAGTTTATATTAACATCATTCACCAGATCTTTCTTTCCTTGCTTGATCATCACATTCTATACTGGAATATCTGGATGAACTTGAGGGATGAGAGAAATAAATGCTACCTAGAGAAGGATCATTCAATCCTTCCTAATTGATCAAACTGATAAAAGTGATGGGAAGTTTGTACTTCACATTTGAAAGATTCTGTTAACGTAGACTTACAATAAAGTGTTGTGACCCATTTAGCTCATCTAGTCATGTTCTCTATCTGGATTATGCAGAAGAGTTTATATATGTATATCCATGTATTGCTTTGTACTACTGGTATTATCAGCAAAGCCAAAATGGTGGTCGCTTCAGTTTTCCATCCCAAATAATTTCATTATTTTTATGGTTAATTCCATTGGTTAGGGTGAAGGCTTCAAACTATGCTTTCTTTCTCTCAGAACTACCTTCTATTTTCTCTGCCTCCTTTAATTTTAACCAATTCTTGCTAGCTTTTATTTTATTATAATACAATACAATAGCAGAGTTGGAGATCTTCTAGTCCAACCCCCTGCCTAGGCAGGAAATGCTATACCAAATGGCTATCCAACATCTTCTTAAAGACTTCCAGTGTTGGGGCATTCACAACTTCTGGAGGCAAGTTGCTCCACTGATTAATTGTCCTAACTGTCAGGAAATTTCTCCTCAGTTCTAAGTTGCTTCTCTCGATTAGTTTCCACCCATTGCTTCTTGTTCTACCTTCAGGTGCCTTGGTGAATAGTTTGACTCCCTCTTCTTTGTGGCAACCCCTGAGATATTGGAACACTGCTATCATGTCTCCCGTAGTCCTTCTTTTCATTAAACTAGACATACCCAGCTCCTGCAACCGTTCTTCATATGTTTTAGTCTCCAGTCCCTTAATCATCTTTGTTGCTCTTCTCTGCACTCTTTCCAGAGTCTCCACATCTTTTCTACATTGTGGCGACCAAAACTGAGTGGAGTATTCAAAGTGTGGCCTGACCAAGGCATTACAAAGTGGTATTAACAATTTAAGTGATCTTGATTCTATCCCTCTGTTTATGTAGCCTAGAACTGTGTTGGCTTTTTTGGCAGCTACTGCACACTGCTGGCTCATATTTAAATGGTTGTCCACTAGGACTCCAAGATCCCTCTCACAGTTATACTATTGAACAAGGTACCACCTATACTGTACACATGCATTTTGTTTTTCTTGCCTAAATGTAGAATCTTACTCTTTTCACCATTGAATTTCATTTTGTTAGATATTGCCCAATGTTCAAGTTTGTCAAGATCCTTCTGTATCTTAAGCCTATCTTCTGGATTGTTGGCTATTCCTGGCAGCTTGGTGTCATCTGCAAATTTGATGAGTTCTCCATTAATTCCATCATCCAAATCATTGATGAAGATGTTGAAAAGTACTGGGCCTAAAACAGAGCCTTGGGGTACTCCACTGCATATTTCCCTCCATGTAGATGCAGTTCCATTGAGGACTACATGTTGAGTGCGGTTGGTCAGCCAGTATTCATAGACACCATATTTTTCTCTATATATATTGTATGGTATCCTACTCACATCCTCTTCCTTTTTTTACCATTCACAATGGTAAAAACACAACACAATTTTACTTCCCACTAGTGTGGCACACACACTTCCATACACACACTTCCATAAACCCACCGGTTTAACAACTGGTTTGCTGGGCTTCGGAAAAGGAAATGTAGGTGAGTATAGCACAGGGGTGGGAAGGCGGGCTCTCTTCAAAGTCGGAGGGAACTGGTTCACTCCCAGCTGATGGTCGGAGCTACAGGTTCACCCAAACCAGTCCAAACCGATAGAATCCCACCCCTGACTCTGTAACATAATTCTATTCACTCAGCAGTTTCCACAGCCATTTTGTAACATCCATATTCTTTCTATGCCTTCTGTTGGGAGACCAATCTGCCTTTTTGTATAGGGCTTGTACTTTCACTTCCTGCAATTATTCTATTTTCATTTTCATTTCCTTCGTATTTTCTTTTCTTCCATGTCTATTTTCCCCTAAAATAGATTCTTAGCAGTACTGAAAATGGTCTTTCCAACATCCAGACTCTCGCTGTTTTTGTGTCATTCAACAAATCTCTCAATCCTTCCTCAAAGACAATCCAATCAATCATGCTTTTAGATTTCTGTTCAAAACATAAAGATCCCCGGCAGCTTGGCAGGAACACATTTGTTTCATCTTGCCTTTCATCACACTTTTTCGGATTTTGCTCTCTAAGCTTCTTCTTGATTTGATTATTTTTCATTCTAGTTCATGTGATTATTTTTGATCAAGCTCTTTTCTTTTTTTCACTAATCATTTTAATAAAGCCATGAAGCCAGTAATTAGCATTCTAACTAACCCATTCTGAAGTCCTGCCAAGTTGTAAGAAATCTAAAAAAAATCCTTTGCCGCTTGTACAGCCAAATGACCTTACCCAGGTTGTCCTGTCTATGTACATTTTGATGAGTTTCACAGTGGTGCTATGGAAGTTTGTGTTTCTCCAAGGATAGAAAAAAGACCTTTGTCCTTTCCCACATCTGTACTTCAGGATACATGATAGGCTTCCTTCATCATTAGCCAGATTTCTGTCATAAGCACCCTGTAACTTCTTTTTTTCTAAAGTCTAATTTCTGGCTAAACACTTTTATAGGATAGTAGTGATAAGAGTTGTTGAGGCAGTCACACTCTTATTAATAAAAAAAGACAGACTTAAATAAAATCAAAGTAGGCAACTTAGGAGAGATTTCATGCCATGCTTATTTGAGCGGGAAATCACTCAATCTGCCACAATAAATGAAAAGAAACTCCAGATTATATTATTGTCTGTTCTGGAACATTCACATTTCATTATCTGTCATATCCTTCTAGGCAGTTGATGGGAATTTTTTTTTAAAGAATAATAATAAAACAACAACCAGCAAATGCAAAGTAGAAGCAAAGAAAGATAGTGGAAATAACTAAACTATTTAAAATCTTGAAATTAAAATGATTTAAAAAGAAGGGTTACATTTCAAAGATCTTCCTCTAAATGAAAATTATCATTAATTTCCAGAACAGTTGTTAATGAGAAAGGGAGTTTCACAGATATCTCTCTCTCTCTCTCTCTCTCTCTCTCTCTCTCTCTCTCTCTCTCTCTCTCCCTCCCTCCCTCCCTCCGTGTGTGTGTGTGTGTGTGTGTGTGTGTGTGTGTGTGTGTGTGTGATAGACTCTTATGTCCTTTCTCACATCATATCTACTGGGTTAAAAAATCTATTGTTTCCAATATTTTCCTTAAACTAACTCACACAGGAAGCACAATGCAACAAATGTAAATAGTTCCTAAATTCTACTTACTGTAAGTCAATGAAGTCATCATATGGGCTGCAGAAAGTCTCTAGATGTGGCAAAGAGGTACAGAAACCTCCAACCTTTTGCTGCCATCTGCTGATCCACTGGAAAGTTGGAGCTGAGATCTGGTAGCCTAACTCACACCACCTAGCCCAGGGGTGGGCAAACTTTGCAACTTTAAGTCTGAAGGACTTCAGCTCCCAGAATTCTGGGAGCCGAAGTCCTTCAGACTTAAAGTTGCAAAGTTTGCCCACGTCTGACCTAGCCTATAGTCTGCAGTTAAATTGTTTTAAATTGGTTTTTAGGGATAATGTTTTAACATATTTAAATTTTTTTAGCACAGGGATACTAATTTAATCTGGTTTTATATTTTGTATATTGTTATGTTTATATATGTTTTTAAATTGCCTGTGCACCGCCCCGAGTCCCTTTTGGGAAAGGGTGCGGTATATAAATTTAATAAACTATAAACTATAACTATAACTAATCAATGGCGTCTGAATGGAATTGCCATCTAGACCACATTTGCATGGATTTTAATGGGACAATATACAGACTGTTTTCCAGTTACTTTCATCATTCATGGGATGAATGAATAGGTTGTTAAAGTTTGCTTGATTGTGAATGGAACTTCATATTTCCTGGAGAACAAGACCCTCAATGGATTCACTCAAGTATCTTCTCTTCATTGGGAACACAAAAATCATATTCTTTGGAAACTACCCACCCAGAGAGTGTCAATTTCCTGGAAGCTTGAGGCAAAAATAATGGGGGCTTGGCCTGAGAAATTATTCAGTCAGAGGCTTTTGAAATCAAGATATCAAAGATTTGTGAAGAGAAGTTGTATGCTGAACTTGATTAGATAATGAGGCCTTACACCAACCATTTCCTTTCAATACGCAAAAGACACCCACAGCTTTTTGGAAGAATGCATAAATTTCTTTTTCCAAAGGAAGCTGGCCTTAGAATATTTAATGTCTAAGAGTTCAGGAAAGCAAAAGAGAGAATCAGTGATTCCCAAATGCTAAAACCAGAACCCTGAGAGTACTATTCTTTAAAATGTATTTAAAGGCCTCCTTTTTCCAGACTCTCCTTGGCTATTAAGTAACCACAGTCTAAAGTTCCTTTAGTTTAACATGCTGGTTACTCAGAAAGTATGGCTTCTAAGTAAACCTGAGCTATGATGCCTCCTGCTTAGTATATTAAATTTGTCAAGATGCCAAGCACTTTATAAATAATTATAATAATCATAAGAAGAGACTAACCACAGAAATATAGTTACATTGTATAGCAATGTAGGAAGAGATGAGATCACTTAGACTTCGCTCGTGATTATTTTCATAAATGTATAAAGCTGAATTGAAACTGCTCTAGTCTTCATACCAAATTGGCCATAACATGGACATTATCCCACCACTGCAGAATAATTGTATTTGCCTGTCTTGAAAAATTCTTCTCTAATTTCTATCCTTATTGTTGAAACCAGATGTTAAATGTAGAGACAAAGATAAGACTTAGCGGAAGACAGAATATGAATAAAATTAGGGAAATGGATACACTATACAAGCAAAACTCTGCCTGGATGAACTTGAGAAGTTGCTTTCCACTTACTGGTTCATATGTTATGCTAAGACATGGTTTGCTTAACCAAAATGTACTGAATACATCATAGTTGGCATGTTGATGTTAAAGTCATAAACCATGGTTCACAGGCATATTAAGTCAAAACAATGGCTTTGTATGTTGTGTGTGAACCAGTCACAGAATTAAACCTTTGTTGGTTCTAACTTCTCAAGATTTGAGATAGGAGTTTTTGTAGCTCTATCTGGAGATGCTAGGGATTAAGGGTATTTTTGGTGCAAAGCAGATGTTCTGCCAGTTAAATGGGAACTATTCAACCGATCTGATGTTTGAATTTCAGCTATAACCTGATGATGGTGGAACATGAGAAACAGACCAAGCCTTGTTTTACAAACATTGTATTTTCCATTAATCTTAGGGTCAAGCAGGCCAAAGAAACCACATGAAGTGGGTTTTCAGGAGTATCCCTAAGGGATATCATAACAAAAAGCAGAAGTGTATACATGACATTTCAAACAGCCAGAAGTAAATTGGCAGTACAAGATCATGCGAGGAAAGCAAACATCTGTGAACCATGGTGGACATCGACAAGTTAGGAGATGATGGGATTAGAAGTGACACTAACTCAAAGCCAGTCCTCCCATAAAACAGGATATTTCTTTTTCTGAACTTTTAGTGAGATGTTTAACCTACCCTTCTTAAAACCACAGATTTTCCTGAACAAGAAATAGGGAGCCAGATGGAAGACATTCTGGATAAAGAAGCAAAGCAGGAAAGCTTGATTAAAACAGTGGCACAATCATTGACTGAAAGAGACCAGATTGGCATTCACACATGCAAATATATGCATATAATAATCATCTTATTGTAATAATAAGCTTACTTCATAATCTCTTGACAAAGGCATGGTTTCATGTCTTCAGTTGTAACAAACCCATTTATTATTTCTACTGATCATTTCAATCATAATGTTCACAGACTGAATATTCAGTTGCCCTGAGAAATTGACAGCAGTTTATGTACAGATTTGCTAAGAAAACCAATTTTTGAAACTGGTGGTTCTAGACAACTCTCCTCCTGTTTGAAAAGACTAGGTACAACCATTCGCATTTTCATCAGGTAATCAATGCAATTTTTAAAAAATCCTACAATCCTTCATAATTTTTGATTCTAATAGAATATAATTTATATTGTCTGAGAATGTATAGTGCTAGCACTACATTATGCTTTTCTTTCATTTGTTATGTGAGAACTCTCATTGTGATGTTCTGAAGATTGGAATTTTTTCCCCATTAATAAATAAATCCAGTTCATTACAAATAATGTGTCTTGCTTGAAATAAAGGAAATTGTACAATTTCTCATTTTGTTTGAGTTCTCTATATTTTTTTCCAAAAAGTAATATTTCTCCTGCTTCATAGGAACACAGGATTTCAGTGATTATGCAACAAATGATCTAGGAACAAGAAGGCTATCAACTAGGAAAGAGATTCTGAATTCAAATATCTATAAACTTAAGTTTTACATCTGATTAGAACACATAGTTTTTGATAAACAAGAGCATAGATTGTGTTAAATGGCAGTAAAATCTCTTCAATGCAAAAGATATATAAAGTGGATTTAATCAATGAAATAGTTAATCCAAGGAGGTGTGCACACTAATATTACAGCATATGTTTCTCAATCTTGGACACCTTTAAGATGCGTGGACTTCAACTCCCCAAAATTCACAGTCCTATGGCCAAGCATTTCACAACTTAAATGCAATATTAAAAGTCTCTACTCCTAGTGAGAGCCAGTTCTATAGTTTTCCAGCAGTGTGGAATAAAGGTGGCTTTTGTTGTTAGTTGTGAAGCTGTGTCTGACCCATCACAACCCCATGGACAACATTCCTCCAGGCCTTCCTGTCCTCTACCATCCTCTGGAGTCCATTTAAGCTCACCCTGACTTCTTTGGTGACTCCATCCAGCCAACTCATTCTTTGTCATCCTGTTCTTCTTTTGCCCTCAATCTTTCCCAGCATTAGGCTCTTCTCCAGTGAGTCCTTCCTTCTCATTAGGTGGCAAACTATATGAGTTTCATCTTCAGTATCTGACCTTCTAAAGAGCAGTCAAGGTTAATCTCCTCTAGGACTGACTGGTTTGATCGCTTTGCAGTCCAAGGGACTCGCAGGAGTCTTCTCCAGCACCATAGTTCAAAGACCTCAATTCTTTGGCACTCAGCCTTTCTTATGTTCCAACCTTCACAGCCATACATTGTAACTGGAAAAACTATAGCCTTGACTATATGCATTTTGTTGGCAGGCTTTTTATTATGCTGTCTAAATTTGCCATAGGATGACTTATAGCAATTGAAATCTCGATGTATGCATCTGTTTCATCCTCTTCTTCCTATTCAGAAAGGGAAAGACATTGTGCATTGCACTCAAAGTTAGAAACTCACCCATGAGGCTTAAATCATGTAGGACTAAGAGTAATTATTTTATTGTAACAATGAAGTGATTGTGCCCCCTTTGTAACTTCATCTCATTTTGACTTCATAATGCAGAAAGAATGGACTAGTTTAGGAAGAACTGCACCTGTATTTTTCTTATTAGGATTTTTTGTCTTGTATTTCTTTGTTACCAATGTGGCAAGAAGAAACTTGGCCAACTTCCAAGAAAACAGGGAATCTATTGACATTGAAAAAGATGGGAAGACACCTTTATCTGATCCTGCATCAATCTTAATGTAAAGCACTGGATTTGCCAGCCTTTGACCTCATGGCCACAATATGTCAGAGGTCAACTTTATAGTCATGTACAGAGCAATAAGGAACCTTGGCTTTATTATGACTGCTCCCCTGTTGAGAAGGAATTCCTTCTAATCCCTGACTCTTTGGCATACATCTTCAAAGGCAAGCTATTTTCCTTTCTTTCAAAAGATTGCAGCCTTTGGCATTGCCTGCTGATCCAAAAATTATTAGGAAAAATATGTAACTGAATATTTCTAAACAAATAATGAGTTGATTCAGCTGTTTGAAGTCCTTGTTTATTTATAGAATTGTAGAGGAAGAACTTTATGTTGGAGATCATCTTGTCCAGAGGTAGGAAACCTGTGGCTCTCCAGATGTAGATTACAGCTCCTATCATCACTGACTGCTGGCCAGGGAGGCTGCTGGAAGGTAAATTCCAACATCTGCAAGTTCAGAGTTTTTCTATTGTTGACAATCTAATTACACTCAGGAAAGGTAGGCAGGCTGGCTGAGAAAAAGCTAGGAACCATTCCATTCAAGACCCAAATCTTGGGTCTTTCACAACAGGGTGGATGGTTAGAATTGAAAAGCTGGACCTTTCCAAGAACTGCTTGAATAAAATGGCCATTTGACTGAGCCTTAATTTTCAAACAATTCCTGAAGTGGTTTCTTTAAAAAAAAAAACATTAAAAAAACAAACACAAATTTTCACTCATTAAAGCGAGTCCCTATCAGCATCGTTGATATCATTTGTATTTACATAAATTCTATTTCTATATTCTCTGACATATTCTATATCGTATAATATAACATAGAATCACTTAAAATATATTAATATTTACAGATTTATACAGTGTTATCATATTTGTCATAAATAATACTTAGTTCTTATACAGTATCTCAGTGGTTTCTTAATGGAATACTGCTGCCAGTTCATCTTCTTTATGGCTAAAAAGTCACATTTACCTCTAATGAAGTAAGTCTTATATATTTGACTTTTCTGTTCTGTTATGTGTACTGTAATTTTTTTAATGTAGAAATTCTTTTAAAATGTTATCTATCATCGATGAAGCTTCATAACCAACAATTAAAACAAAATTCTGTATGGTGAGCTCTCTCCGAATCCTTGAAGGCCCAAAGATAAACCTGTAGTTTGTGACTAGATCTTCCCTTGCAACACTAGAACAAGGGATTGTCATCCCAAAACTCAGATCAAGTCAGGGTTGTACTTCGCTATGCTAAACCAGGAAAACCGGATGCATGCTCTTGGTTATTCGTAAAGCATGGGTAAAAAACTCATAGCTTGTGAATATATAAAATGTCCTTATTATCCTTGGTCCTATAAAGCATATAAGGCAAAATCTAATTTTAAACAGATTGTCAGAAGGCAAGTTATACTGGATTCCGTATAGACTACAGTATATAGTTGATTGTTTTTCCATAAAATACCCCCTAAAGGCCAGGCATGCAGAAAGAAAGCCAGCTTGAAGAAATTAGTGGGAAAGAGGAATGGCAGAGAGAAAATAATGGAGCATAATTGTGTGCACAATCACACACATGTGCACACTTTTTGCATTACCTAGTTTCATTTCCAGAAGGGTGGAAGAAAAGGTTATCTGAATGTATTAGACACATTTGCATGAATAGTCTTGGTCAGCTTTCATCCTCTAAACAATTCAGCCAAATTATAAGAGAATGATGCTTTTATTAGAACAGGTTTGCAGAAATCAAGTTGGCAAAATTTATCACTCAATACCAGTCTAAAGCATACATAGATACTTTTGTTACATTGACCTATTGCAAGATATAGTAATTTCATGCATTTGCTTTTAATAAACCATTGACATTCTCTTCATTTCGTATTGTTTCATAGTTCTTAAAGACATATGATTGATAATTACTTTCCGTGGCTTAATCAAGAGATCATCTCCCATGCTATCCTAAGTAGAGGTTTTGCCTGCCCTTTAGGGCAGTGCCATGCCTTCCCTTTGTTTTTGATAGCTTTTCTTATTGTTAAAATATATTATGGTTCAGCCAGATGTTTAGACTGGTTTGCTGTTATTGTTATTATGGTTCATTGCAAAATCATACCAACTGCTCCTGCCACCTATTTTCTCCACAACAACAACCTGTGAAATGAGTTGGGCTGAGAGTGAGTAAATGGCCCAAAGTCACACATCTGGCTTCCATGCCCAAAAGTGCAGCTAGAACTCACGGTCTCATGGTGGGCCACACCCAACATGTATACATTACAGATGTTGAGATAGCTATAATTTACAATATCATCACCTAATCACTCCCAGATCAAACTGAAGATGGTCTCCTCCTGTGTTTATCCTGCGTCAGGAGCATTGCCTACAGGACTTATTGGGAGCCATAGCCATAGCTATAGCAGGATTATATAGCTCAAGATGATGACTATTTTAAAATGCTGGAAACAACCTTCCTTCCTTCCTTCCTTCTCTGTGCAGTTCTTACTCATCTGGGCTGTCCCATATTGTAACACTGAATTCAGTTTTAAGTGTTGAATCAGGTAGTCAAGTAGACTGCTCATCAGTGTTCTTACTAATCAGAACTTTCAGAGAGTTGATTTTGGGATTAACAATTTCCAGTCCAAGCTGATACCAACAAAAGCTGACAATCACATTTAGCCGTAATTGGAATAGGGTCTCGGGACAGGGGTGTGGAAACAGAATGGAATGATTTTGAACAAATTGCCACTAGCCTGCTGGTAACCTGAACTGAAGTACACTTTATTAGCATATTTGTTATAAATCATGTTACTTCATCACCATGCAACCTTCAACGAAGCTGCTCCTTGGAAAGCAGTAGATGAATAGTCACAAACACCAGGAGCACCTGCAGGGTTAAATTCATCCATATGATGAAAGCAACATTGTCCCATCATGGCACAAGACCTGTCCCTTAAGATAGAGCATCCCGCTCCAAAAGGGACAGTCAGGTAGTTTTGAGGAAATTAGCTGGACCTGCATTTCTCTGTGTTAGAAATCTTCTCTTAACAAAACCTTCTTGTGAATAAACATTAGGGGAAGACCTTGGCCATGATAACCATTGTTGAATAGTAAAGCGCTTACAGACATTTATTCAAACATTTCCTGATTATACTTAACTACCTTGGGAGCACTATGGGGCTCTTTCAGTCTTCTCTGAAAGTGCGAAATGATTATTGTTGTGGGGGGGGTTGGATCAGTAATTTGATTCAATCTGTACCTTCGAAGCTGAGTTATTGCAACTGATAATATGGGGCCAAGCTGATTTAAAACTACAGGCAACAAGACTTAAAAGCAATCACTCAAATTTCATCTTAGTTTAGAAATGGGAAATGGAAGGAAGGCAATAGCATTAGCAGAATCTTAGCAAGAGGGGATGTCAGGTAACATTCCCACTGGGAGAGAATTTCTATGGAAAAAGACAGCTCTTTAAAACGTATTTTTCTCTGGCTATTTCAAGTCTTAGTTATTTCAGTTGAATGGGAATGGTGGTTGGATATTTGGGGCCTCTGTGTTTATTGCAGCTGACAAGGGCAAAGTTGATTTCCTGCAACTCCAACTTTATGTTGACAGATTAATTAGAACGCACACAAAAATCTTCCCTGTTAGTAGGATAGTCAACAGGATCTTCCACAAGAGCCAAAAATTAAAGGAAGAACTCTTGGGAAAAAAACCAGTGCTATGTGTACTTTCCAGGCAAATCAGTACAGTGACCCTTGAAATAAAATATCCCACAGGGTTACATTTAATATTCCTAGTCCCTTCCACCACATCATCTTACATCATTCAGTTTCAAATGGCTCTCTTTCCTTTACTTAAAAGTACTGGCTGTGTTGTTTATCTTGCCTCAGACATTTTTAAAGAAGTACTTTTTAAATAGAGATTGCTCTATCTTTCAGGGGGCAATGTCTTTCATATAGCAATTTCTACCTGTGATTTTACTTACCTGTTAATTATACCTGGTTGCACATTGCTAAGTCATAGACCACAGTTTATAGAATAAGCCATGATGACTGGATTCACACCAGACACTGTACAAATGCTAATCAAGCCACATTGTCATACTTCATTATAGTATGAATCAGAATGAAGAAAAGACATCAATTCATAGGCTTCCCTCAATGGTATCCTTCAAGTGCTGTGGTGGTGCAGTGGTTAGAGCGCAGTACTGCAAGCTACTTCTGCTGACTGCTGATTGCCAGCAGTTTGGCAGATCAAATCTCACCAGGCTCAAGGTTGACTCAGCCTTCCATCCTTCTGAGGAGGGTAAAATGAGGACCCAGATTATTGGGGGGAATATGCTGACTCTGCAATATGCTGACTCTGTTTAGAGAGAGCTGTAAAGCACTATGAAGCGGTATATAAGTCTAAGTGCTATTGCTTTTATTGGATGAATAAAAAGGCAGCAAATAATTACTGGATTCATCACAATTTCATTTTCTACTGCCCAAAAATAAGGAAAGTTTCCAGCAGAATTTTCTGTCTCTGGTGTAAAATAAGTTCTTGTACTTAGGGATATCTAAGGGAAAGGGGAAATCTTGAAATCTAGTACTAAAGGACCTAGACTACAAAAAGGAAAACAAAAACTGATTAAAAGTAGCTACATTTTTAGAATTATCTATTAAAAAACAGAGGCAAACATTCAAAGGAAGTAAGTTTGACAATTTTTGGATATTCAGAAAAAAAGGATGAGCACCAAGATTATCAGTATCCAGTGTGCAGAGAATAATTCCCATTCTGGCATGTGGACAGTAAGAAAAGAAAATGGGAAAGTTTGAAAAGGAGGTTTATGTGGACAAGAATGCAATTCCTGGTTCAAGAGGAGGGAGGTTGAGATGTCAAAGACTCTTTTTGTCTGCTAGCCCCTTGTCTGGTACAAGCTGTCTATTTAATAGAAGTGCTCAAATGTTTGGATTTGATGTTTTAAGAGGCAAGGCTGATCTGCTGCTACATCTTTCCTATAAAAAAACAACAACCCTGTGAAACAGCATTTGCTGGAGGGATCAAAAAGACAAAACAGGGGGGTCAGTGGGAACACAATGTAACCTCCTCCCCTTTTGCTGATACGTACAGAGTTGGGTACCTCTTGCCATTTTTGCCATCTTGCCTTTTTTGATACACATAAACCTCCCACCCCCTCTGCATCTAATGATGCTTCTGTGCTACTTTCATCCAAGCAAAGCAAATCCCTCCATTTATTTGGCCTTCAACATCAGCCATTAGAATCTGAGAGATCGCTCTAGAACAGGGATTGGCACCCTTAAACACTCAAAGAGCCACAAAGGTCCTAACTGGAAGCTCCCTGTTCAATTCTGGAGCCAACTGGAAGTCCGGATCCTCCCACCATAGAGTCTCCTCCTAGTGCAGCATCCTTTTTCCTCTCCCTGTCCTAACCGACAGCCCTATCAATTGTGGAGCTGGCTGGCAACAGGGAGCTGCAGCAGAGGGATAAAAAAGCCACATGCAGCTCCAGAGCCACGGGTTGCTGACCCCTGCTCTAGAACACCCCTGCTCAGATGATAATAGAAGAAGAACAGTCTTGGGAGAAACAGGCTTTTGCCTGATATTCCGGTCTTTCCTCCTTGAGGAACCCAAAGAAGGAAAACAAGGCTCCCTGGAAAACTATGTTACTTAATTAAGTCCTAACTTATCATTTCCTCTCGAAGCCTTCCAAATCTTTGTGGTTAGCAGCCAGTACTCTTTGTCTTTGAAAAGCAGTGCACGAACATAGGAAGACCACTGTACTTCTCAATTTTTCAGCATCCAGATTTAAGCCAGCACAGAATTGTTTTGACTTATATACATATGGGAAAATCCCAGTTATTATTCTCTCTGCCTTGCGTCATACTCCATTACCGAGGAAAGTTCAGGGGCCTATTTAATGGAAGCCATAGGCAGATTCAATAAAACGTTTACTGCCTTGGCTGAACTGAAAAGCAATGCAACAGAAGATTGGGTACCAAATAGTGGGAATCAAGTGAAGTCACGGATGTTGGCACTTGTATTCCCATAAAGCTGACTCTGGAGCTTAGCTTTCTAATATTCCGGATCTTCTGTGCCATGCACGATTGGAGATAACACAGTGAGTTTTCTGGCAACTAGGCTTACAGGAAGAGTTGAGATAATCAAAACTCTCTCTATAGCAATCTTATAGAACAGAACCAGTTTCCTATTCCTCTTTTCTTTTAGTGAAGTAGTTTTTTTTTTTCTAGAGCAGAACTTGCTAAAACACATTTTAACTCCATAACACATTGGAAATTTTACATTGTGTGATGAGATTATTTCTGGAGTGAGGACGTGTTGGTGTTTTATTTTACAGTGTCTACATTGCCAGAGGAATATTTCTTTTGTTTACTAAGGAGACATTTTTTCACTGTTGGGGGCTGTACTTTCCAAAGGGTGAATTTTTGGATCCCGAGAGCAGTGGAAACCCAATAGGATCAAGCAAGGAAACTGAGATCATCTCCCAAAATGTATTATCTGTTTCTTTGTTTATAGAAGAAAGGTATTTAAGGTATTTTATTTTAAGACTGAACACATTAGGTAAAGTCTCCTCCTTGTCAAGTTCATCTCCTAGCGTCTTTCTGGATACATTCATGTAGAATAGAATAGAATAGAATAGAATAGAATAGAATAGAATAGAATAGAATAGAATAGAATAGAAGGGACCTTGAAGGCCTTCTAGTCCAACCCCGTTTAGACAGGAAGCCCTACACCACTTTAGACAAATGGTTATACATCTTCTTCTTAAAAACATCCAGTGTTCACAATTCACAATTTCTGAAGGCAAGGTGTGACATCGATTAATTGTTCTAACTGTCAGGAAATTAATTATAGTAGGAAATAGGAAATTAAAATAGTAGAAGATAATTGGAAAAATATTTCTATTTTAATTTCTCCTCCAGTCAGAGGAAGAGGTAGAATTAGCTGTGAGTCAAAAACAGCAGAAAGTGTAGTTTCAGAAGGAATTAAAAACTGAGTGGAAAAAAAAGAACCGATAAAGGGAGGTTTCTTACTGAAGCTCTTACAGGGACAAGTTAGTTTTTTTGTTAGTTTATTATTGTATATGAACCTATTGTGCTAAACTCCTTAACAAAAGGAACATGCAAATGCGCACATTCACCCACTTAATGAATGAAATCTTAATGAATATGTAACTTCAAAACCAATGATTGTTATAATTTTAAAAAAGGAAAGGGGAAGAAGGAGTAAAAAGCTTTATATTATGGTACATTCAAAATTCTGAAGAAATAGCAAATAAGAAAAAAAAAGCATCCTAAATGCATAACAATTGATCCAGAAAGAATGTAGTTCAGAAAGAATTCTTAGAGTATTTGAAATATGATTAATGTCACTCCAAGGCATTTTTATTTTTTGGAAAGCTTTTGAACATTGTAAGAAGTTAATAAAAGTTGCATTAAGTGCTTATAATACTTTTGCAATAATGAGCTTGAATGTCATGCCCTAATAGAGAATTATATTAAGCAATTCCTATGATCTTAAAATGAGTTCTACCAAAAGTTGCTTTATATACTATACAATGGATATTTTATATCTTAGACTTAGAGGATTTTTAATAAGGGCTGATCTTAATTACCTTGTTATTAAAATGCAACTCAGGAGTTGGAATACTGACACCTATACTTTGGTCTTATTTTATTAGTGGCTCCTTTTTGGCTAAGCATCTACAGGATTCTTAAGATGATTTAGTTATATATTAAAGCCTTTAAGCCGCCTTCCGCAAATGCTCATGCTGAACGCTCCGTAAATATGTTTAAATAGTGCAGAATATCAAGCTTTGTATTCTCTTGTATTTTCGTCAAATCTCTGATAAACTCTGCTTAATCATATAGGAAATGCAGCCAGCACTGTTTGCCTGACAAGGTAGATACCTAATAGAGATTTAGGAGGGGAGCCAGGAAGGTAATTAAAAACTTCCAGCCTGCCAGAGCAAAGGGAAAAATAAAAGTCTTCCCTTTCCCCCAAAACAATAAAGGCTGTTCTCTGACTTTTCATGCTCTCCAGGGACGCTGATCTCATAAAAAGCTTGGTAATGCTAGAAGGCCTCCTATCCAGCTCTTAGCCTCAAGCCTTAATTAAAATAAAAGCCAGGAGCACCAGGTTCACATCTGACTAATGTACATTTGGATGAATACTGACTGAGGGAGTGGCAAAGCCCCAGAACAGGGAGCAGCCATTTCTTGGTAAGATTATCCCACCAAGAAGCTGCTTCTCGCTACCCTTCTCTCTACCTCTTGTACCACATTCACCTTATTCTCATTTTTACTAATAGCAACAGCACTTAGGCTTATATACTGCTTCACAGTGCTTTACAGCCCTTTCTAAGCGATTTACAGAGTCAGCATATTGCTCCCAACAATCTGGGGCCTCATTTTACCTCAGAAGGATGGAAGAATGAGTCAACCTTGAGCCTGATGAGATTTGAGTTGCCAAATTGCAGGTAGCCAGCAGTCAGCACAAGTAGCCTGTAGTACTGCATTCTAACCACTGAGCCACCACAGCTCTTTCTTTTTTTAATGCTTTTGCATTTGTATTACATCTGGGATGTACAAATGGGTAGATGAGTGAAGGTGGCAGAGTGGCTGTTTCAGAGGAGATAAGGTTGAAATTGGCCGAAAACTTCAGTGCACAGACAAGGCAGAAGGGCTGTATGGTAGCCTTTGGCTTTAGTTGCCAAATACTTCTGTTGAGCAAAGGCAGCAGCTCTATCTACAGAGGAGGCCCATTTTTGGTATTTGTTATTCCATCAGGAACACAAAAATGCTTAGATCTCTGATTTGGCTATCTTCCTCTACTTTTACCTTTTATCAAGGTAGCATTTTTTTTCATTGCTTTCCAAATTTTTAATTTGGGAGGTCTAAAATGAAATACCCCAGGAATTGCCAAAAGTCACCCTGATGAGATTTCCCCCTTCCTAATTGGTTTTATTGATAGTAACATTTCCTCACCTTTAAATTACCAAGTGTAATCAAGGAGGGTTCATTCAGTCTCAGACAGATCACGAAGTATTATCTTAGAACAGGCCTATTTAGGCCCACATTTCTTTGAGCTAATCAATATTATAGATTTAATTCCATTTAAACCTTCTTTATAATGAAAGCCAGCTCTAAAATAATTTTAGGACAACCTGGTGGTGACTAAGGATTATGCTAAAAATGGGAATCTGAGTTGAGGCAGAAAATTAGATAGGACTGTTTCACATGGGAGAGCAGAATTAGAGAGGAATTTGAAGTATTTTTTTTGTTTTTAAATCAGATCTTGCCAGTTTTAACATTTTTCCCATTTCAAAATAGCAGGAAACTTGTCTGTTTGTTTGTTTGTTTGTTTGTTTTGTCTCACTTTGAGGCAATTTTACAGCTACTATGGTCACGGGGAGCTTCAATAATGCAAAAATGAGCATTTCCTTCACCTAAATTGCAAACATGATGTGGCATATATCATTGTATCAACATTCATCTTTGTCATGAAATTATTTATGACTTTGACTTCCAGATCAAGAGGTATTATCTTAGAACAGGCCTATTTAGGCCCACATTGCATCTCTTCGTGGTATCAACTCCTGCTAACTCAGCAATGCTTTCAGGGAAATCTTCAGATTATGTTTAACAGCTGAGACTATTACGCTAACGGATAAGGTAACCCACCTTTGGTCTAGTGGTTAAGGAATCAGGCTAAAACCCAGAAAATGGTGAGTTCTAGTCCTACATAAATTGGTTCCCGCTGACAAAGCTACTTTGGGTCAGTCAGTGTCACTCAGCCCAACCCACCTCACAGGGTGGTTGTTGTGGGAAAAATAGGAGGAGGAAGGAGTATTAGATATGTTCACCATATCTATGGTGATGGGTTTGAGTTATTTATAAAAAAATAATAATGGTAGGATAAAAAATAAAATAAACAATAATTTCAGCCCTTCACGTATACCTTAGACAAAGTAAGTAAGAAAGTATGTAAAGACTTCTGAGGACCAGATGAAGTCATTTAGATAATGTGGTACAAGTTGGCTGCCCTCGGGGATGAAATCCAGCAGGTTCTGACAGGTTCTGGAGAACCGGTAGCAGAAATTTTGAGTAGTTCAGAGAACCAGCAAATGCCACCTCTGGCTGGCCCCAGAGGGGGATGGGAACGGAGATTTTGCAGTATCCTTCCCCTGCCATGCCCACCAAGCCATGCCCACCAAGCCACACCACGCCCACAAAACTGGTAGTTAAAAAAAATTGAATTTCACCACTGGCTGCCCTGGTAATATTTTACCCTGCAAGTTCTAAGTGGATTTATAAATATGCCTAGTATAAGGTGAGCCACTGCCCTAGGCTTCCTGTAGGCCTCCCTCTTATACATAAGAACATAAGAACAGCCTTGCTGGAACAGGCCACAGCCCATCTGGTCCAGCATTCTGTCTCACACAGTGGCTAACCATTTGCTTCAGGGTCTTCCCAAGCAGATGTCTTCACCTGCTTATGATTCCCTGCAAATGGCATTGAGAAATATCCTGCCTATCTCTCCAACCCGGAGGGTGTCCTTAGGCATCCATCATGATAGCCATTGATACCCTTGTTCTCCATGAAATATATATTTCCCTACCTTAATGCAAAACGTCGAGGAACAACTTCCTGGCTTTGCAGGCCATAGAGGTAGTCCTCAACTTACAACAGTTCATTTAGTGACCATTTGATATTACATTGGTACTGAAAACAATGACTTTTGACTGTTCACACACTTATGACTTGCAGCATCCCCATGGTTACATGATAAGAATTTGGACATTTGTACATGTATTTAATGCAGCTGCAGTATCCCAGGATCAATGTTTGCACATTTCTGACAAGCCAAGTGAATGGGGAAGCCAGACTTAAAACTGTGTTACTGCAGTGATTCACTTAACAACTGTGGGCATACAATGGGGCAAAAAACTCACTTAACAGCTGTCTTTTTTTTTTTTTAGCAAATTTTGAGCTCAGTTGTGATCGTAAGTCAAGTTGGCTTGTGTTTCAGTTGGGAGGTGTTCAAACCTTCTGAATCTTGGCGTAAGGTTGGGAGAGAATCTCTTGGTAGGTTATCTGCTCAATGGAAATAAATAGCAGAGAAATGAGTCCTTTGATCCTAGTCGTGGCTTTTCTCGTGGCTGTCAGTGCAAACATGCATAGAATTCTTCAAAGCATAACAACTTCCCCACCAAGCCATTTAATTCTATTTAGACATCCAATGATTCACATATTTTTTTTCCAGTGAGAAAGAAGGGAGCCTATCCCTATAAATCGTAAATTACAAAGGTACCAGAGGTATCTCTGAGTAATGTGGCATCGGCTGAACTCTAGCTGGATATGAATCATGGTAAAAAGAAAAGGTCTCCTTATAAAGAGAAACATTCTCACCCTGACGAAACTACCCAAACAGTACCAGCCGGGCCCTGAAACAAAATGCCTCCCTTTTCTTCTCCCTCTTTTGAATGTTTTTGAATGTTTTCCTTGTGCTTTTCTCTTTCCCAGCATTGAGAAGTCCAGTCTTAATGGCTTGCATGTTCCTTCTCTTTTCTCAATGTTTAGCTCAGAGTTGAAATCCAGCAGGTTCTAACAGGTTCTGGAGAACCGGTAGCGGAAATTTTGAGTAGTTTGGAGAACTGGCAAATGCCACCTCTGGCTGGTCCCAGAGCGGGGAGGGAATGGACATTTTGCAGTATCCTTCCCCTGCCACGCCCAAAGACCCTGTAATAAAAAGTTTTTGAATTTCGCCACTGCTTTAGCTCCACTTTTATACCTGACCACTCGCATTTCTGTTCCAGAGGGCAGGCACCACAGCAGAGACAGGTTTGGGGGCGTTTTTGTAGTGGATCAGATTTGTCGTCCCAAAGAGACTTTTTCAAAAGATAACTGGACTTTGCTTTTCCTTGGAGATGTTTCGCTTCTCATCCAAGAAGCTTCTTCAGTTCTGGGACCTTTGGGACAACCATGACCTGGATGACTGAGAATCTCCATAGGCCATCAGACTTGTCATAACTAAAGCATGGTATGGTATTGAAGGGCACTTTCAAGTTTGTGTAACTGCTTAACAATGCAGCCGATTTGAGGACTTTTCTGGCCATTACAAAATTAAATGTATTTCAAGGAAGTTATCGCCACCCCCACCTCCCCCAACCTACTTGCAGAGGAATTTAGATTTGGCTCTGAGAATGCTAAAATAATCATTTCTCTTTTTTTAAATTTATTTATGGTGGCTTCATAAGCCCCTTGCCTTCTGCAGAATATGAGGAACTGACTATAACTTCATTTTCATATGTTTTTGCTTGGATTTCAGTCTAAACGTAAAAGGAACTATTTGATTTTTGAAATAGTGTTATGGGGAAAAAATAATATTCATTTGAGCCCTGAAGCAGGTCTTACATATAAAATCTGTTCTGGATAAATAAGACACTATGACTTAAGTATTAAAGCAATATTTGAGAATTTAAAAACTGTTTTGGATAGAATCATTCACTTGTGGTCTTGAGCATATCTTGGAAAGAAAGCACTGTTTTAAATCAGAAATTATCCATTTTCATTCTTTAAGGCATCCACACTAAAGCTAGATTAGAATTAGTTTGGCACAGAGTTTAAGCACCAGGCTAGAACCCAGGAAACCATGAGTGCTAATTGTACTCTATATATTAAGCCAGCTGGAGCTCTCCCTCCCTCCCTCCCTCTCCCTCTCTCTCCCTCCCTCTCTCCCTCCCCCTCCTCCTTTCTTAAAGTAATGGTAAATGGTAAAGAATTTGCTACTACTAAAACTCTTCCCAAGAAAACTGCAAGGATTAGTCGAGGCTAATCCTTGCAGTTTTCTGATGGACCCAAGGGCACCAAAAATAATTTAAGAAGGATTTATGATGGACCCAAGGGCACAAAAAATCATTTAAGAAGTAAATATGGATAAAAGAATCTATTTCATTTCATCTTATTTTATTTATTGAAGATAATATATTTATATATCTACCAGAAAAAAGCAGTGGCTGTCCTTCTATAAAGACCTTAGCTTATATTCCATATTGTTTCCGGTTTTTCTTTTCAGTATATTCCCTCCCTTGAAAAAACTAAGACCCATAGGATGCATCCCCAAGCATGCAACTTGTAGCAAGAAGTTCCTGTGTGTAATATTGTTCAAGTCTCGCTTCTTGATATAAACACCTCTTTCAATCTCTCTGTCAATTTTAGGGGTGTCAAACCCAAGGCCCAGGGGGCCACCCTGAAATTAAAAAAAATTTTTTAATTAAAATAAATAAAAAATAAAACATCAAAGATCTGTGCTTAAATCTGGCCCACGGTGCCTCTGCCAGCAAAAATGGAGTTCGGGAGAGCTATGAGCTGCCCTCTTGAGCACCATTTCCCTGGCCATGCCCTCCCTCAATCCCATGAGGTCAAACACAACCCTGATGCAGCCCTCAATGAAATTGAGTTTGACACCTTTGGTCTATTTGGAGGCATTTGTGTCTCATATTGTCTCCAGGGTCTTCGCCAAAATTGCAATTGTCCAGACTGCTTAAAACTGGGCTCCCTCTGCCTGCCTTGTCCTTGCAGTCAAAATCCCAGGATTTTGTAATGGGAGTAACCATGAAAAATGGCACTAACCTTGAAAAAGTATTGTGGGATGGAGAGGGGGGAATCATAACAGTCACAGGCATCTGTATTTAATTTGTCAGGGTTCTTCCTTTCTTAGCACTCTTTAAAACCCAAGAACATTCTTTCTCCCAAGACCCAGTTCAGAACACCTGCAGTGCTACATAGGCAGAGAGTGTGATATTGAGTAAGGTTTGTCTTATAGCATCTATAAGCACCAAAGCACTCTTGCTATGATGAGTTTTCCAAAATGTAATTGCTGTTCATTTCATCCAGTGTAGTTAAAAAAAAGAGCCACCACTAAGTGAATTAATGTAGTCTACACACACGTACACACTCAAAATTGGGAACAGATGAGTTAATTGTAGCAAATTATATTTTTCCTGACCTAATTTTCTTCTATAAATGTTTGGGGTTATAACTGTTCTTTTTTTGTTTGGTCCTTGCCCATCTAGTATCTGAGATATATTGTTTTGTTTTTCACAAGTAGAAGAAATCTAAACATCAGTCTATACATTGTACAAGCTTGAAATAAAAAAGGCAAAGTTTAAGACAACAGTCTGCAGGAATAAGTCCCAACAAAATTAAGTAAGCTTCATTTCTGGGTCAATATGTACAAACCCCACCACACACACACACACACACACACACACACACACACACACACACTTCTTTTAACTTCTTGAGCTCAAATAAAGTCCACATAAATCCAAGATTTTCGTTTCAAAGGAAAAGAGTTACACATAATACATTGAATCACAAATTGGTAACAACCCAAAGGCACAATGAAAAATCAGGAGTGTTATGAAGAAACTTTTGGAACATGAAGCTAAGCAAGATTAGTCCTAGTTAATATTGTTTGAGGGGCCATGAGGAAATCTGAGAACTGTCACCTGTGTTGGAGCACTCAAAACTTCCAAAGGCAAGTTGTTCCGCTGATTAATTGATCTAATTGTCAGGAAATTTCTCCTTATTTCTAGGTTGGTTTTCTCCTTGATTAGTTTTCATTCTCCTTGATTAGTTTTCATTAATTCAGTAATTAATGGAAAACATTAATTAGATTTCATTCGCATTGGTTAGTATTCCATTTATTCAGTAATTTTCAGAATTTAGTGAAATGTCAATAATTTAATTTAATTAAATCATGATGATATAATTCTTTGAAATGAAGTTACTGTTAGACATATAAACAGCACTTCCTGCATTGTCTTTCATAAACTCATTTCTGGTTGTTTTCATTAGATGTCTTTTAGCTTTTTATATAATAAAGGCATGTGGCTGTTTTATGTACAGCATTCATGAACTTTTCTGTGCATTCCATTATGACCATATTGGAGGACTAGAATTTTGTACAAACCAGCTATTGAAGCTGACTGATGAGCTTAAGTAAAATATGCTATCTCCTACTACTTTCTTCATACTATACTATTGTATACAAGCTATACTATCTTATAGCTTCATTAATATACAATATCTGGAGATTAAAGATTTGTCTGTAATAGCTGCCTTGTGTATGTTTTTTGTGATACAATAAAGTTATAGGAAAACACTAGATGTCTACTATGATTTTGGCTGAACCTCCAGTCAAACTGGATCGTCATTTAGCATCATAAATGAAGCAGGATTCTCTTTGAAACAGCCAGAACCAAACCTGGATCTTCTCAAAGATTTGTGACTCCTTTATGTCTGAATTAGGCCTCAACCAATTCAATAGCTTTTTTTCTGCAAAAAGAGAAAGACTGTTTTTGATTTATGATATCTTGAATATGTCAGGCTAGGGAGAGTGAAGAGTTGGATTAACAAATATGTCTTCTAATTACATAGTTTCCCTGACTTGTCCACTCAGAGGGCTTTGAAGGAGAAATCATAATGTTGTTCTTAAAATGATTATGTAGAACAGGGGTGTCAAACTCGATTTGGGCCGCATCAGGGTTGTGTTTGACCTTGGGGGACAGGGAGCATGGCCAGGGGGGCATGGCCAGTTCACCGTCAGTCATGTTGCGTGCCCCTGTGGTGGCCCAAGCACTCTGCCAATGAAAACAGATTCCTGAGCTCCGTTTTCAGCTGCAACAACTTCCTGCAACTGCCAGCGAAAATGGAGCTCTGGAGGACAAAATGGGGCCCTCCCGAGCTCCCTTTTTGCTGGCAGAGGCACTGCAGGCTGGTCCTTTGTTGTTTCCAGAGTGGCCCTGTGGGCCAGATCTAAGCACCCTGTGGGCCGGATCCAGCCCCCGGGTTTAAGTTTGATTCCCCTGATGTAGAATATAGAACTAATGTGTTTTGCCTATTATCATAAACCCAGAAATATTTCCATTGGACAAAAAAAACCTACTCTACACTTATCTTTTTGACATTTGAAATGTGTCCAATGAATTTAAAAACTAAGTTTTAAACGATCAACCATTTGTGATTTTCTAATGACAGTTGATTGGAATCATGAAATTTCAGATGTCCAAATGTTGCTTCAAGTTAAATTTCAAAATGAATAAAGAAAGAGCTCTGAAATTTAGGAGATTGGTTCAAGTCAAATTTTACTGTTTTGTGAAATTAAGTCATAGGAGTGGCATAAACCCTTATAAAATGTGCTACCGAATAAACTAAGAAGAAATTACTCTTTGTAGATTGTATGCTATACTGACAATAATCTATTTTGGTTTTTTCCTCTTTGGGTACTCAGTGACTATTCCAATTACTGACTATAAGATAAAAGTATGAAATATTAAGAATGTAAACGTAATTGTCCTCTTTATTCATTTTTTCTGCTTTGTATGCTCTTATGAGAATAGTACTGCTGGAAGACACAGCTCTGTTTTCTTAATGATTACTATAGTATTGAAACAATTATAGGTGCTCTATAAATGGAGGAGAGAAATTATGTTGAGAGAAATGAGATTCGCTCTCAAATTAATGCATATAAGATTTAAGTGTAAATATTGTATTATATTATGCTACAGTATACAATTATCCTCACTAGGATAATAGGGAAAGAAAACAAAAGAGATATTACTGTAGAAAAAAACATTTCAGATGATTAAACAAGGTTAAAAAAATATTTTGACAGATTAATGGATCCTAAAGCAACTGGTTAACATTTGGCTAAACATTTAAACTGAATAGTGGGGACAGAGAATCAATAGATAAAGAATATTTCTGTCCCCAGCAAACTAAAATTCATAGGGTTATCAGTGCGTGTAACATAGATAATTGTGCAGGTAATATTATCAACACTGCTGTCAAGCAAAACCAAACAATTAACAGTGGGTGCCATATCATGTACATGAACCATACAAGTGGCAAAGAAATAGGGGCAAAGAGAACCATAGTCAGGCATAACACAGGTTTCGTAGACAGAAAACACAGGGTCAATCAAAATGGACTCAAATGTCTATACACCAATGCACAGAGTATGAGGAATAAACAGGGTGAATTAGAAATTCAAGTAAATGAGGGCAGATACGATATTGTTGCCATTACAGAAACTTGGTGGGATGAAACCCACAAATGGAACATACAGCTAGAAGGATTTAAATTATTTAAAAGAAATAGACCAAATAAAAGAGGAGGTGGAGTTGCACTATATATAAGAAATAATTACATCTCTACAGAAATAGAGCACAACAATGACGAGAACTATCTTGAATGTATTTGGGTCAATATTAAAGGTTGGGGGGGGAATGATATTGTCATAGGTCTATACTACAGGCCACCCAACCAAGCAGAGGAAGTGGATGTACTTTTTGCTAACCAGCTAACTAAGGTATGTAGGAAGCACACTGCAATAGTAATGGGAGATTTTAACTACCCTGACATCAATTGGGAAACAAACTCTGCACCAAGTGGAAGATCCAACAGGTTCCTAACAAACCTAGCAGACAACTTTGTTTCCCAAAAGATAGAGAAGGGAACAAGGGGATCAGCAATATTGGACTTAATTCTCACTAACAGAGAGGAAATGATAGAAGGTGTAGAAGCTACAGGAACTTTGGGGGCAAGCGATCATGAAATACTGGAATTCAACATTATGCAAACAAAAGTAGTTGAACAAAGTCAAACTAGAGTCTTAGACTTCAAGAGAGCTAATTTCAATAAACTCAGAGAGAGCTTGGGAAGGATTCCATGGATGAGAATCCTCAAGGGGAAAACAACTCAAGAAGCTTGGGAAATTTTGAAAAATGAGATTATAAAAGCCCAGTCCAGCGCAATACCAATGAAGAAGAAAAATAACAGTTCCCAAAAGAAACCAGCATGGCTGCATAAAGAACTCTCTGACAAATTGAAAGACAAAAAGGATAAATATAAAAAGTGGAAAAAGGGGGACATAACCAAGGCAAAATATCAGCAAATAGCCCGAGCCTGTAAAGATGAAGTGAGGAAAGCTAAGGCTCACAATGAAGAAAGGCTCGCCAAAAAAGTAAAAAATAACAAAAAAAGCTTCTTCCAACATGTTAAAAATAAGAAAAAAGTTAAGGAAACAATTGGTCCACTGCTGGGAGAAAATGGCAAGAAGATGATAAGCAACAGGGAGAAAGCAGAACTATTTAACTCTTTTTTTGCATCTGTCTTTACACAAAGGGATAAAACAGTCCAATCAATCAAAAACAGCACCACAAATATCAGATTAGGAACACAAGTTGAAATAGGGAAGAAAATGGTAAGTGAGCACCTGTCTGCCCTGGACGAGTTCAAATCACCAGGACCGGATGGATTACACCCCAGGGTTCTGAAGGAACTGGCAGACGAGATCTCAGAACCACTGAACTATATCTTTCAGAGATCCTGGAGCACCGGGGAACTGCCAGAAGACTGGAAAAGAGCAGATGTGGTTCCCATCTTCAAAAAAGGAAAAAAAACAGATCCAGGAAACTATAGACCCATCAGCCTGACCTCAATACCAGGAAAGATTCTGGAAAAGATAATTAAACAACAAATAAGTGAACACCTAGAAGCAAACAAAGTAATAGCCAAAAGCCAACATGGGTTTGTCAAAAACAGATCATGCCAGACGAATCTAATTGCATTCTTTGACAAAGTAACAAAATCAGTGGACCAGAGGAATGCTGTTGATATAATTTACCTGGACTTCAGTAAGGCATTTGATAAAGTAGACCATAACCTACTATTAGATAAAGTAGAAAATTGTGGGTTAGACAGCAGCACCACCAAATGGATTCGTAACTGGCTGACCAACCGCACTCAACGTGTAGTCCTCAATGGAACTGCATCTATATGGAAGGAAGTATGCAGTGGAGTCCCCCAAGGCTCTGTTTTAGGCCCAGTACTCTTTAACATCTTCATCAACGATTTGGATGAGGGGATAAATGGGGAACTCATCAAATTCGCAGACGACACCAAGCTGGCAGGAATAGCCAACACTCCAGAAGATAGGCTTAAGATACAGAAGGATCTAGACAAACTTGAACATTGGGCACTGTCTAATAAAATGAAATTCAATTGTGAAAAAAGTAAGGTCCTACATATAGGCAAGAAAAACCAAATGCACAAGTACAGTATAGGTGGTACCTTGCTCAATAGTAGCAACTGTGAGAGGGATCTCGGAATCCTAGTGGACAACCATTTAAATATGAGCCAGCAGTGTGCAGCAGCTGCCAAAAAAGCCAACACAGTTCTAGGCTGCATCAACAGAGGGATAGAATCTAGATCGCGTGAAGTGTTAATGCCACTGTATAGTGCCTTGGTAAGGCCACACTTGGAATACTGCATACAGTTTTGGTCGCCACGATGTAGAAAAGACGTGGAGACTCTGGAAAGAGTGCAAAGAAGAGCAACCAAGATGATTAGAGGACTGGAGACTAAGACATATGAAGAACGGCTGCAGGAGCTGGGTATGTCTAGTTTGATGAAGAGAAGGACCAGGGGAGACATGATAGCAGTGTTCCGATATCTCAGAGGGTGCCACAAAGAAGAGGGAGTCAAACTTTTCTCCAAGGCACCTGGGGGCAGGACAAGGAGCAATGGGTGGAAACTAACCAAGGAGAGAAGCAACTTAGAACTAAGGAGAAATTTCCTAACAGTAAGAACAATTAACCTCTGGAACAGCTTGCCTCCAGCAGTTGTGAATGCCCCAACCCTGGAAGTCTTTAAAAAGATGTTAGACAGCCATTTGTCTGAAATGGTATAATGTTCCTGCCCATGCAGGGGGTTGGACTAGAAGACCTACAAGGTCCCTTCCAACTCTGCTATTGTATTGTATTGTATTGGTCTTGTTGGTAAACTAAGAAAAAATGTGATTTTGCTATTTAAGGGAGAGCATGATGGGAAAAGTAAAGAGATTAAGGAGTTTTAGCTGATTTTGTAACTATCACTTGCAGATGTTGTAAAGTTAACCAACAATATTACAAGAATTATCATAAATTCTTCCATAGGTAAATTGCTTTGCAAATAAGTATACATCTTACATTCAAAATTGCATTAAAATAAATTCAGGCAGATGATAAAGGATTCAAGAAAATAAATATGGAAAAACATATTATTACATTTATTGTTTATCAATTTGAAAATGTAAATATATCACAAGCAAGATGCAAGGTAACAGACAGAACCACATTTAGCTGATTTTGTAACTATCGCTTGCAAGGCATGAAAATTATCTCCTTAATGGGTAGCTCTTAATGCAAGTTCTGCATTGAGTCCATTTCAGTCAGCTACCAAGTACATTTTTCTTCCATATATGGTTGCTTTTGAAAGATTAGTAAATGCAGTGCACTATTTGACATATTTATATAGTGATATAATGACATACACCAATTCCAACTCTTCTGATTTATAGGAATAGCAGAATAATAGTAACATTTGAAAGGTTGCGTGCATCCTTACAGTGTGGACGCATACTTCAAGCTGCATTGAACACTGCAAGAAAATCCAGTGTTGCTGCTCTTATACATTGTTTTTTCACTCTTTGCAACCTAGAAAAAATTGGATAAGGAGGCTTAGAATTGCTCATCAGTCCATCTGTCTGTCAATGGGACAATATCCCTAAAATGGCATACGACAAAAGCTTGTTAGTATGGCAGAAGTCAACAAAAGAAAGATGGAATTCTAACTTGGGTTAAGTCTCACTGATAAAAAACAAACAAATAAAAAACAATAAATATTATCCAATGTATTTCTCTAAGAAAAGCTATAGACCAAGAGCTTGGAATATTAGTAACTCCTCCATTTCATGCACCTTTATCTTCATGTGACATACACAGAGACATACACAGACATACACAGACATACATGGACATACATACAGCTTCACAATTGCAGAGAAATCCTGTTTTAAAAGTATGCACTTGAAAATAGCCTTTAAAAATGGCTTCTCTCCTTGCAAAATGGACTGTATGGCTTCTAAAACACATGTGCTGGTAAGAGTTTTTCAACTTGGCAATTTTAAGATGTGTGGACTTCATTTCCCAAAATTCCTAGCCAGGATTTTGAAGACTGTGTCTTGCATTGCCTGGAATCACAGGATCAGAATGAAAAAAAAGTGTCTATTGTTCCTCAAGAACAGAAGTAGTAATTTTATTACCGTCACAGACAAGCAGTACAAATAAGAAGCATTAAAAAATAAAGACACTTTAATTTTTTTTTAATGCGTATTTATAAAGCTGGTCTGTGACCATAATAAAATCACCTCTAGAATAACATTTCTTAACCTTTAACAATAAGCATGGCTGGGAGATTATGTGAGATGGTCCACATATCTTAAAGTTGCTAAGATTGAGAAACACTGGTCTAGAACACAAAACCAGAACTTTGAACAAAATGACAAAAAGGTGATATCACTTATTTTCTAAAGACTTCTTATCAGCTATCCAGCATCCTTTATTTGCTATGCTTTTTTCCTGTGCTTGAGGGTTACTACAATCATAGATTAACTCATACGTTTGGGTTTCTACCTGCTATTCAGATTATATTTCTTTTCTATCAAGTTTTCATTTTATAATGATATTTCTTCCTGGCATAGTTCTAATGGAAAAGAGGAAAATGTGCATGCTCCTTATATCCAGTGGAAAATAATTTACTTTCTTTCCAATATTTCAGTGCCAACATAATTATACATCTCAGTGTGGTTTCAAAATTAAATCACAAAAATATAACAGTAAATGTCATAATAACTTTAAAAAATAAGTACAATTTAAAATAGCCCACTGTCAATCAAGTAGGAAGTAAATCCCAGATGTTGGTCTCCGTAGATGTACTCAAAATTCCATATTGAACTGCTTTTCAAAAAGAACTAACGTGAAGAACAATACAAACTTGGAGATCTGGAGAGCAATAAAGAAGCTTTGCTTCTGAGCCTTCCTTCCCGTCTCCACCTTTTTCATTTCCAAACTAAGCAAATCCAGAACTTTTTGTTCCAAGCAGAACATGGTCAGTTTGAAGGAGATGGTCCTGTAGATATTCCTGGTCTTTATACTGTAAGACTCACAAATTAAAACCAGTGCCCATAAGCCGTAGATGTGAACTGGGAAATGGACGGTGTATTACTGAATTGGATTATACCGAAGCATGTGGATTAGCTGCATTTTGTATCAACTGCAGTTTCTGTGCAGTCTTCAAAGGTGAGTCCAGGACAGTGCAATGCAGATGTTGGAATTGGAGGGTTTGAGGGTAATGTTCTATGAGAATGGCCTTGACAGACAGGAGGAAGAGGAGCAAGAAGAGCAGTTTAGGCAAAAAAAGTTTGAAGAACTACGTTCAGAGTTGCAAGATTCTGATATGTAACCTTGCAAAAAAAACCAACCTCATGGGTTTTTGTACACTTCCCCCACACACACACTTGTTTGTTGTTAGTGTTGGCTGTTTGTTAGTCTGTTTTTTGTTTTCTTTGTTGTGTAGTTTATCTTTAGCGATAAAAGAATAAACATGCTTTCTTTAAAAGACTTGCTTTGCTTGTTGGTTTCGTCTAGAGCCAGCAAGCAAGCCACCTTGTCTCCCGACAGTGGCTGGACACAGCTACTCATCTGCCTTTCTAGGAATCATCCTCTACTTATTTTGTCCCATCCCAAACATTATCGCCTCCAGATGTGGAGTGCGGATGCCTATAGCAACCCCTACACATTCCTAGCAGAGGTGTAAAAGTGGATATTATCAGCATGTTGATGATTCCTCTCCCCAAAATGCTGGATGACCCTTCCTGACAACTATGCTGCTATTTTATCTCTCTTTAGGGAGATTATCTGGATCTGATTGTCAAGCAAAGATAAAGCTGAAGAGACTCCTTGGGTGGCAATGAGCCAGCCACATCTACAAGTTACTTTCATATAGGGGAGGTTTTTAACTATGTAATCACAATTTATGTAATCACAAATTTATAGGATGTCACAGACAAAATCATCTCCCAATGATAACTCTTCTGTGTTTCCTTAGCAGAAAAAAAATTAAGTGGAGAAATACAGAATAACTGCACAATATGCTGATTACACAAGATTTTCTCTCCTTCTGCAAATACCCATTGTCTCTGCTTGCTTCCAAATCAGTCTTTTATTGTGCAATTCCACTTCTCTATTCATACAACTGTATTGTGTCTTTGATTTGTAACCCCTTACCGCAGAAAATTGATTAAGGTATTCGAGTGAAACAGCTGCACACGCTCTATTGATGGATAATGGTAGAATCCGTGCATCTGAAAGCAATGAATGGGTTAGGGATAGTTAAAGCTATTTCTGTAAAAGGCATGAGATATCCCTAGGATTTATGTCTTTTTATAAATATATATGAAGGGCGGGAAAGTGAATTACCAATGAGGACTTTGGAACGATGCTAAATAAAGCATGGAAAAAATACTATCTTGACATGAAATTATACATGTTCCCTGATCTGCAAAATGTTTGGTGGCTAACAGTTGCAGACTTTTAGTGACTACAATTCCCAGATATTTGGAAACAAACTGCAATTTTGGATGGCAACTACTTAGGAAAAGCTGGACTACAAAGTGGAGGGAGAAGTATAAATCTGAGTAAGAAAATACTTAAAACCATGATTTTGCTTGTCAGAAAGTCTGAAAAGGTGATCACATGACCCCAGGACATTGCAACTGTCATAAATATGAGTCAGTTGCTAAACATGTGAATTCTGGTCACATGACCATGGGGTTGCTGCAGCAGTCGTAAATATGAAAAACAAACATAAGTTACTTTTTCAGTGCCATTGTAACTTTGAACAGTGATTAAATGAACTATTGTAAGTCGAGAACTACCTGTATTGTCAGTTTTAATTATAGTCTTTAACGAAGGCAAAACGAGATAGTTTTTTGTACCTTATTTTTCTCCCGAACAAACACTGAGATTAAAGAGGTTTGTATGAGGTTTCATCTAGATTCTAGACCAAGTCATTTAATCACTATTCAATGCTGGCCCTCCTGTCCAATGATTCTATTCCAGTCAAAACAGTGCAGACAGGGATGATTTGCTTGCTTGAATTTAACCCAAACATGAAAAGAAGTGGGCACTTTCTGGTCCAAAGTTCTGTCAGGAGACAAAGTTAAAAGAATGAGCTCGTGCTACGCGCAACTTCTCACAAAACAGGAAGCAGAATGTTTTAAGTGGATCGGGTGCCGCCAAACCAACCCCCAATATTTCATCTATGGTAAACAAATTATTTCAAAAGTATTGTGTGCTTCAAACATACTTTGCCACTGACTGATCTAAAGTGGAAAATTGAGCAATCCTTCCCATGTGATATTTTCCACGTGGCAAGAATCATAGCCACAGGAACTGTGTATATTCACATCCATTAATGCATCCATTAAAACTTTTGGAACTCTGATTTCTAATCAATTGCAAGTACAGTACACCACACTGGGTATTATTCTATTTTATTCCATTGTATTTATTCACAACGAAGTGTAAAGGTTGTATTAAAATGCATTATATAATGGAAAAGCACCCATATTTACAGCTGATCTGATCCTCCCCATGCATTCTTTGTTATGGAAAAAAGAGTCCACTTATATAAACCTTGATCTGTTTCCTTGGACCTGCATTTGACAAATTAATTCAGCTATTTATTAGGATTTAAAAGGAAATCATGTTATATCCTTAGAGAAAGAGAGCAAAGTGTAATTTCTGTTAAGAAGATTGGAAGATGTTTCTTTATAACTTTTCTTTCATTTCTTTCTATTTCTTTCTTTGCACTTACTTATCACTTTTCATTATTTTCCTTTATTTTCCCTTACTTTTTCTTTCAAAACTGCATGGTTTTCATTCTTTTAAACATTTCTTGAATAAAAACCAAAAATATTTCTTCAAAAGATTCAAAAGAAAAATGCAGTATGCCAACTTCTAGAAATTGTTGGCTATAGGTTTAAACATCCTTGCATGTTAAAGAAATAGTATGATGATGATAATATAAATCATTTCCAGAGGATTAGTAATAATTGCCAGTTACAGAGACACTTGATTTATTTTGAGCATTGAGCAAATATTTTTGCCAGAAGGACAACATTCATAGCAAACACTTGTTAGTAAATAACCATTCACATACATTTGACACAACACTAAAGTAAAAACAAAACAAAACACCAAGATGTATCAATATTGTCAAACCAGATGTCTCTAAAACTTTCTTCATATAGAAAAATATCATAAGTCTCAGACAATTCTTTCTGGTTTACAGGCTATAGAGCAGTGTTTCTCAACGTTGGCGACTTTAAGTTCTGTGGACTTCAACTCCCAGAATTCTGGGAGTTGAAGTCCACAGGACTTCAAGTTGCCAAGGTTGAGAAACGAAGTTTTCAGTGGAGACTAAAGCTTTACAGGGCTTGGTATCAACTATAATTTAATAAAGAGAGAGTCTTTCAAACCGGGAACTTCTACATTAAGAATTGCCTTTTACAGGTCAATATGGGGACATGAACAACTGGAATTTGGCTTGCTCACCTATGGGCAGTCCATATACCTCTTTCAATATAGTGATAATACATTCGGAATGGGGGTGCAGTGATTAGAATGCAGTACTGCAGGCTACTTCTGCTGACTGCGGGCTGCCCTCAGTTCAGCAGTTCAATTCTCACCGGCTCAAGGTTGATTCAGTCTTCTATCCTTCTGAGATCAGTAAAACCCAGATTGTCGGGGGCAATAGGCTGACTCTGTAAACTGCTTAGAAAGAGCTGCAAAGTGCTGTGAAGCGGTATATAAGTCTAAGTGCTATTGCTAGCTTCAGCTGCTTAGCAGAAGTAGTGCTATAGCTCCTATGCGAATCTCAAGAACAGGCTTTCTCTAGAAAGTTCTTTATGATAGTCTAATCTTGAAGGTTACCATCATGTTGATTTATACCCCACATTTTCTTTTGTACAACTCAAGATGACATACATCATGCTAGTTCCTTATATTTACCCACAAGAACCTTAGGAGTTGGGCTAGACCAAAGTCCACCAGTTTCCATCCAACAGGAGAACTAGAATCCAAAGTCTCTTGGTTTCTAGCCCAGCATCAAATGAGTTATTGTCTTGTACTTCTCAGACATAACAATGTCTTCAAAAAGCTCAGCACATGTTGGCACTGCTGAGTTACAGAAACTGCCATGACTAAAATCTGTAAGCAGTCTTTCTTTCACCATCATTAATGACTAAAGAAAGAAGACTAAATTTATATCTGAACTGAGACAAAGAGTAAAACCAGGGGTCTCTTTAGAGTAATGAAAAAAAGTGAGTGTTGTTTATCACATTAACAAAAATTCTGGGCTTGGTGACAAAATAATTTCATTTTATTGATAATAAGGTACATCAGGTCTAGATTTTCAGAAGATAAATAGATATTTTAGTTGTGTCCAAGATCGGAGATTTTTTGCTCAGACATAAATCTGAGAGGTTACTCACGACATATGAATTTTAATAGCAGTCTCTTTGTGAGAAATAATTTCAGAAAAGAAACAAAAGAATGAATTTTGCAAAGTGAATAACCTGCATCCCTATGGAACATGAGAGCTGAATTCAGTAGCCTCTGAAAGTCATATAGGTTAATTAGTGTCGGGTATGATCACATTGGCCAATGGTTTGCAGTAGTTAATACTTAACCATAGTGGCATTATATTCTTAATATTTGGATGGGGGAAAACTGAATGGAACGCTGAACTCTGTATAACTGGAGAAAATCTTAGATCCGCTGAGACTTTGAAGTGGGCTTCTGTCAAAGGCTCATTTCTTGGGATAGGTCTGCAAACCTTTGAGCCGCCATCACAGGAGCCTATCAGGAGATAAGCAAGCAAAAGGAAAATAGCAGTACCAAGTATTCTTGCCTTTGAAGATATGGTTCTCTTTAGGGTATTTACGTAAAGTGCGATAAGGCCCTATAAGTAGAGCGAAGGCAAAGCAAGCCCTGAAGTGTAAGGTATCTGGATATGACCCAGGCTCAGGCCTTCTGAGTGGCAGATAAGCAAAAGCTCTGTGGTTCAGCCTACACCTGGAGGTGATTCATTCTTTAGGCATGAGATTGGACAACAAAATGCATTCTCAATGAGCAAGAAACTGATTGACTCCATTGAGAAAATAATTGCAAAGCTTAAGCTATTTTCTGTTTCCTAGACATTAGAAAGAACATAGCACTTAGACTTATATATCGCTCCACAATGCTTTACAGCACCCTCTGATGGCTGTAATTACAAATTTCAGCATATTACCCCCCAAAATCTGGGTTCTCATTTTACCAATTTCGGAAGAATGGAAGGCTGAATCAACTTTGAGCCAGTCAGCATTGAACTCCTGGCTGTGGGCAGAGCTAGCCTGCAATATTGCATTCTAATCACTGCCCCATTGTCCCACCATGATTCCTATGGTTGTACAGCTAACTATTCTGGTTACACTGCAGATGTTTCAAGAAGTCCTAAGAAATACTTAGCAGATATTTTAATATGTTTTCTAGCAAACCACATAGTGGTGTAATGTGGTCCATATCTGGTGAATAATATTGCTGGAGGAAAGGACATATCAAGATTGAATTGTGATGTTCTGTTTTCTGCTTTTGAGCATAGATGTTACAAGGCACTAACACTATGAATCCCTTACTTAGCTTGCAGATAAGTGACTTATGTAAGCCGCAAGATCTTATTTCAGTTTAGAGCTTCACCTAAACTCTAGAGACTATAGGCTTCAAGACTATGGGCTTCAATTTATGCATGGATCAATGAAACTTTTCTTATACTTTTCTTAGTATCTTTCCCCCAGTAAAAAAGGATAGGTATCACATGTATCCTCCCCCCCACACACACACACACACTAGGATCCCTGCCAAGAGGTCCTATAAAGTGGTAATGCATGTGGTAGTGGGGGGGATGACTTCATTAAGTCCTCTGGGAATAACTGTAGCCAGTTCACTGAAGACTAATTAAGCACACACTAGTCAGATAAAACTCTGCTGAAGGTTACAAGGAGACGCATCAGTTTCATCCTTACTTCCTCAATTAAACAGAAATGCAAATCCAACAGAGCTGTAATTGGAGTCAGATGCTTTCATTCAACAGCGTACATTGGCTCTATTGTCCAATTGTGTATCTCCTCAGCAGGAGCAGTTTGGTTCCTACTGTTAGATTTAATGGGATAGTTTCTACAGGGCATGGAGTCAGACAAACAATGGAGATGCCATTTGCTGAATAGAGTGCCAAGAATGTGATCATCCAAGATGAATCTCACCAAGCTAGGAACAGTGAAAACAAAAGGCAATCAACTAAAGCTCAAAAATATGGTGCTTCTGAATGGTTGTTTCACTCCCTAGAGATATTGAATGTCATCTGACTCCAGAATGAAAATATCAAAATTGAGAAAAAAAGGACTAAAGAAAAGTCAAATAAAATATTGTGATTAAGAATTACTCAAAATCACAGGAACAGATGCTCAAGCAGGAGTTCATGAAAAATACCACAATATCTAACAGATATTGTAGATTTAACAAGCAATATCACAAGAATTATCATAACTGCTTTCAAAGGTAAATTTCCTTGCAAATAAGGATAAAGCTTATACATTCAAAATTGCATTAAAATAAATTCAGGTAAATGATAAAGGATTCAAGAAAATAAATATGGGAAAACCCATTTATTGTTTATAATTTGAAAATATAAATATATCACAAGCAAAATGCAAGGTGACAGATAAAACCACATTTAATATGATAATCCGCCCAGAGAACTTAATTTGAAATTCCTAATTGAATTGTGGAAAGTTATCACCCATCTCTCTCCCAGAAAAATGAAATGCCCTAGGAAATATTGAAAAGGCAGAATATTATATTTCCCCAGAAGTGAAAAGGAAGAAACATGTTTTGTCTCCTGCAGCCTCCTGTCCCCCCTCCTCAATGGGCCATTACGCAGCCTGAGCTAGTCCACTTTACATAATAAAGAGTTTTCCCCTTCAGCTCCAGAGTCATGGGATTAAGGCAGCGTTTCTCAAATAGTGGGGCGCGCCCCCCTAGGGGGGCGCGAGGCTCCGTAAGGGGGGGCGCGGAGCCGCACACCCGGAAAGACCGATACCACCGTTGCATTCTCCGCATGGCCCGAGCGCCTGTTCCTTAGCAACTCCCAGCGCGCCGCCCGGCTCAGCAGCTCCCAGCGCGTCGCCCGACTTGCCCGCTCACGGCTCTTGCCTGCTGCCCGCCTGGACGCGGCCAGTCGAAAGCCGGGAGGGAGGCAACCCCCTTCCACGGCGTGGAAAAGCGGCCTCCCTCCCGGCTTTCGACTGGCTGCGTTGGGAGCGCTGGGAGCTGCTGAGACCATCGCAGTAAGGAACAGGCGCTCGGGCCATGCAGAGAAGGCAACGGCGGCACCAAGGAGAATAAATATCCTTGGCTCGGAAGGAGGCGAGGGAAAGAAGGGAGGGGGCAGCCCCGGGGCTGGGGGGGGCGCTTTCCGGGGCTGGGGGGGCGCTTTCCGGGGCTGGGGGGGCGCTTTCCGGGGCTGGGGGGGCGCGAAATGTTTTCTTCTTCCTAGGGGGGGCCTGACAGAAAATAACTGAGAACCACTGGATTAAGGTAAGACTTGCCTTACCAAACCTGGACTCAGCCCATGGGAGCCATCCATCTTGAACTCCCAGCCCACTTTACATAATAAAGAGTTTTCCCCTTCAGCTCCAGAGTCATGGGATTAAGGTAAGACTTGCCTTACCAAACCTGGACTCAGCCCATGGGAGCCTGGCAACCAATCAGAGTACAGTTCTTACACAGGAACAAGAAACAGATAGGTGGGGCCAAATAGTTGATAAAAAGCCCTGCAAGCCCCTTGCTCAGCCTTCTCTTCCTGTCCACCAACATTGAAGCATGTAAGCACCTTTTCTGTTCAGGACTCCAGCCATGTGGTCCTGTCCACCATTAAACCATCTTTCCAAGCAGCCTCCATGTCTCCAGTGTCTTCTTCCCCACTTGGAGCCAAACCCAGAAGGACATTTCCTTATAACAAAATGACAATAATTAATATTTATTTATCTACCAAGTAAATAAATGTTGCCCATCTCGTTCTCAGATATGTCCACAACATTAATGTCTATGCAAGAGGACTGGAAATTTTTCGACATACTACCAATTTTTCAAAAGCAATTCAGATGGTAGGGAGAATCCAGAAAATTATAAAACATGTAGCTTGTGAGCCTCTCCTAGATAATTATAAGGAAAACATTGATTGTTCTTCTACTTCTTTGTGCTTACTAATATTATTTTAAACGAACAATTAACATGGTTTATGTAAAGTTAACTCCTGGTTCATACATTTTCAGAATTCTTAAAGAATATCAATAAGCATGTGAGTATACTTACCAAGTAAACATGATTTATCTGGGTTTTCAAAGGGATTTCAAAGGGAAATGTTCACCAAAGAATTCTGAGAAAAATTAGTAATATCGAACTATGTGGAAAAGAAGATAGATAGGGAAAAGTCAAGGTTGCTTGTATCAAGTCAACTTTGCTTAGACTCAGAATAACGTGTCACTTTGAATGTACACTAATCAGCATACATTAAAATGAAATTACATTGCATACAGCTCTCAAAGGGTGCATGTACACAGATATATATGTTGCATCAAATATCCTACTTTCAAAAATATATTGATGAACCCTGAATTGCTAATAATTGACTATGGGTTGTGCCCAATACAGAATTCAATTGCTATTGCAAAGGAAATTCCATACTGGGAACGTAAGGAAAAGAATAAATATAACTGCAAACTTTTTAAAGCTTTTATACTAATGTATGAATGAAATGTAATAACTTCACTGCTATAAGTTGGCAACAGATGGCACTACAGAGATACTAGAAGCTCTGATATATTCTTTGACATACAATGATCTCCCAATGCAGTTAGTGAAAAGCTGTGAGAAACGTCGTCTTTCTGTTGATCACGAAATGAAAGAATGCAGCGAGAACCAGCAGCACATTATAAGCCACACTCCATGATTGCATTTTTGTTTGCCAAAGGAATCAATAGAAATGCAATGCTTAACACAGGTTGTTTATAGTGGTAATTGTGTTGACATAAGAACTGTGCACTTCTAGGCTCAAAACTCTAAAGATGACTAGCTGGGAAGAGCTAATTTGTGTGATCAAAAATAAAGCGGATGGCCTGTGGGAAAAATTGGTGAGCTTTTGAGAAAGGTTGGTGAACTGATTAAGGATAATCAACAAGCCACTCAAATGGAAATGGTTATCAAGCTTGACATTTCATTGGGACATGTAAGTCACTTTAGTGATGTTCTTCAACATTGGAAAGTTGATGCTAAATGGACGAATACAATGACAACAGATGAAAGCCTCAAGAGTTGAAATTTGGCAGCAGCCATTCTTCACAACATCGTCATAGCCAATAAAAGTACTAAGAATAACAAAGGCAGTCGTAATTTTAAATTCTCCTGGGATCTAGCTTACTTTTATAATTCCAAAAATTGAAAAAAATGATAATCTTTATATAAACATTATCTAAGTTTTGTTACAAAATAATTGTTATAGAAATGATAATATTTGTATATTCCTAGCATATTCCCTCATTTGAAGTGCTTCTACTAGATGTGCTATATATATATATATTTAACTGCTGTTAGTTAGAAATAACTTGTATTATAAATGTATAGTATCCAGGACTGTTTCTTTTAAAAGAAGAAAGGAGAAGAAAAACAATGGGATTCAGTCATTTCCTTAATTATTATAGAATAAATGTTTTAAGAATATTTCAGAACATAAATTGTTATGTACCCGTGATATGACCCAAAGAGCCATGACTTCCCTAATAGGAAATGTTTCACAGTATATTTTATGTAGCTTATATGGGATCAGATGCTTCTCTTTTATGCAGAAAGTAAAATTATTGGGCTGAGGGAGAGTGACTGGCCCAGAGTCACCTAGCTGGCTTTCATGATTAAGGTAGGATTGGAACTCACCATCTTCCTCTTTCTAGCTTGGTTCCTTAACAACTAGACTTAGGATAGTTGTAGCTGAATTCCTCTGTACAATAATTCAAATGTATCTTATCCTCTTGGTATAGTCCATCTCCCTTGGCACTTAAACATACTTTTTTTTTGCTATTATAAGAGAAAGAATACATATGTTCAATTGTATTAGCTGCCCAGTTCCAATGGCTGAATGGCTTCTTCATGGAGGGAGATTAAAAAAAAGTCAGGATGCCATCCCCAGCATATAAAAAAAGAGATGAGCTTCAATTGTGTAGTCATAGCCAATGTCTTGCTTTTTCACCCACCCACTCCCTGTAGATGTCCATGAAGGGGGGGGGGCATAGAAAATAACTCTTACCTCAATTGTGAATATACAGAATTTGTCTATTTTCAAGGCTTAAAAAAAGGTTTCACTTGATATACTTGGGTCTGGTCCTGGGAAGTAATCTAAGAAAAAACAACCCTCCAAACAAAAAGCATGAGACATCTTCCTCAGTCATTTGCTCCCTGTAGTCCAAGACAGCTGATCTCTTTGCTCATAGCAGAATTGAGGTTCTTCGCAAATTCAACACAGGAGGGAGTTAGCAATCAATTGAATCAATTGAATTTGTGTAACTGTGTTCCGTGGAATCCCAGAGTTCCATGAGAACTTGATAGGGGATCCACAAAAATTCAGGGCAAAAAAATCCCCTTCACTGAAACACAGGCAAAGTTTCTATGGACCACTCTATGGAGTGTTGTCTCAAGCTTTCAGGTTTGGAAGGTTTTTTAACTTTCAGACTCTACAGCCTGAAGAATTTTGAAAGCCCTTGTATGAGACAACTAGGTAAAGGTAAAGGTTTCCCCACACATGTATGCTAGTCATTCCCAACTCTAGGGGGTGGTGCTCATCTCTGTTTCTAAGCTAAAGAGCCAGAGCTCTTTGAAGACCGACATGACTAAATGCCGAAGGCACACAGAACACTGTTACCTTCCCACCAAAGATGGTTCTTATTTTTCTACTTGCATTTTTAACATGCTTTCGAATTGCTAAATTGGCAGAAGCTGGGACAAGTAACGGGAGCTCATTCTGTTATGCAGCACTAAGGATTCGAACTGCCGAACTGCCAACCTTCTGATTGACAAGCTCAGCATCTTAGCCACTGAGCCACCGCGAGACAACTAGCAAGAGGCAAAAAACAGCAATTGAGACAGACCCTTTAATTATAAATTGAGAGGTAAAAGCCGAGCCAAAGACTGCACCTTAACAATAAAGGCCCAGATTAATCCACTCTGATCCCTTTAAACCCTGGGTTCTCCTTCAAGAAAGACTTATTGTTCCTTTGCTTAGATCTGATTGTACAACATAACAGAATAGAACACTATAGCAAAGCTCTTCGGGTACTACTATTGCCCTTAAATAATGATGACAAAATCATTATTTCTGCATTAGACTATCATGTTCTGAGAGCAGTGAACGTGATGAGCATGGAATGAGTGGTGGCTTATCTCTTTCTGGAGCCAGTTTTGGGTGCTGCAATCACATTTAAAACCAGACAGAGGGAAGCAGACCCTTAGCAGGATGAATTAACACTTATCTTTGTCTACCATTTATCTGTTCTATCTGCCCTCACCTCATTGACTTTGCAAACTCATTTGTCCTTTTTAAAATCCAGTGTTGCCTTGCTGCAGTTGTTGACAACCTTAAGGGCTATTAGGTGACTGTGATGTAAAGGACTTTATTTGGATCTAAAAAGAAATGAGGAATCAGACCCTTTAGACAACAAGCAGGGAATTTAAGTTTTAAATATTCCTTTATATTAAAAAGAAACTTCACCATATATTTTTTATGAATCTCTTGAACACAATCATTTTAGTTCAGCCCTTTTTTCTATATTGTATATTTGTAAGAAGATTTTTAAAGTAACAAGTCACTCAAAAACCACTTGACAGCTGAAGTTGCATGGACCATTGTATAACTTCATAGAACTGCTTACTCAGTGAGAGAATTCACTTAAATCAAACTATTTTACTCAATCCAGCTCTGTATGATTTGGCTCTCAAATCTCCCAGCTTAGCTAAAGATCAATTGGATGTCACAAAAAATGAAAAGAAACTTCTTCCTTTAAAAAGTACAATTAACTACTAAGAATAAACTGCTAAAATCCTTTTAGAAAGCTGTTTAAATATACAGGACATTGTTATGGACAATCATTCATTATCTTTCATATTTTAAGTCCCACCAATCATTCTCTAAAAGAAAGTGGGTTCCATCAAAATAGACACAAAAAAAGCACTTTTCTGAGAAAGGCATACATATATTTTATAGAGCTTCTGTTATTCTACTTATCAGTTACTATAACTTGTAAGGACACTAAATATTTCAGGAACACTGTTGACAATCAGTTGTACTGCAAAGCTATAAAACAGATATAATAACCAGAGAAAATATGAGACTAATTCGGTATTATTAGTGAAAACCTTGTGGTTGTATTTCACAGACAGGCATCTCAATTTTAAGTCTAGAATTTGAAATATTGGAACAATTCAAAGCTGATTTGAATTGAAAATTTGTTTTAGCATTCCTTTCTTTTAAAGTTAAGTTGATGAAATAGTAAAAATGCTATGTTGGGTGTGTGTGTGTGTGTGTGTTCAAATGCATTTGCTATTTTTAGCCAACAAAATAACTGATAGTAGATACTTAGTTATTTTAATATTAGAGCACTTGGAAATGAAATATAGCTGCCTTCCTCTTACATTGCTTTTTATCAGGGTGAATGAATGGATCCGTCATCCGCTATTATCATATTCGAGGATCGTCTGCAGATTTTTAAAAACAAAGCCTTTTAAATTATTTAATGTTTTAGTCTGATTATCTGAAATAATCTATGCAATGTAGCAGTTGTTTGTATTTGTTGTTCCTATTTCATCTGAAGTGTAATTAAATCTATCATATGCATTTGCAAATTTTCAAAGAGGGAACTTCACTTTGATGAAGGGATGAATGAGACTTTCCTTTGAAGCAGCCGGACAAAGTCAAGGGCCATCTCCCTTCTAAGCAGCAAGTGGTGGATTAAGGCTCAATGGTGCCCTAAGCACTGAAAAATCTTGGTGCCCCTCCTTTGTACATACTGTACAAATCTTCATTGGGTTTTTCTTTCCTTCTCAACTTTGTGGTCCCCCTTTGGGCCTGGTGCCCTAAGCACATGCTTAGTCTGTTTAATGGTTAATACACCACTGGAAGCAGCCAAATTCAGGTTTGCACCTGAAGTTTCCACCTCAGCTTTGCACCGGCTCCTCATCTTCACCACAGCATTTATAGAAGCCAGAAAAAGCTTTTCCAGCTTTTGTAAGTGCTGGACAGTGGTGGGATACAACCGGTACGCGCCAGTATGGGCGTACTGGTGCCTTGCTGGGAACACCAGGTACCGTTCCATTCCAGTGCTCCGAGGGCCTGCCAGCCCGCCCACTCTCCTTACCGCTATTTGAGCCGATTGGGGCTTTCACGCACGCACATGGAGGGTATGGCGCCTGCGTGACACTCCACTGAGCAGCTGCAGCATCACAGGCGGTAAGCACCCATGCGTGCACTGGGCATGTATTGTGCGCATTCATGTGGTGGACACTGGGCCCCATTGCAGCGTATCGGTCGCAACAGGATCCGGAACCCATCTCTGGGGCTGGAACACAAAGTGTAAGTGATCAAGGAAGATAAAGTGAAGAAGTAGAAGATAATGCAGCCTTAAAAAGGGTTTTGGAAGACGCAAAGAATACACTAATATGTGCTACTATGTCAGAGATATTGTGATATATGTTTAGTGGTCAGATTGTAGTTAGTGAATCAGTGACTATTGATGTATATGAAATATCAGGTAGATTCCCCCCCCCCCCCATTTTATGTATACATTAAATTATAAGGTAAGTTCCCCACCCTTTCTACTCTTTTTTCTACTTTTGTTAGATTTCCCCCCCTAACTTTTTGTTTCTTTTTTGGTTTGGTTTCCATTTTAAATATTTAAAATAGAAAAGATTGTTTAAAGATTGTTTTGTTTAAAGATTATTCTGTTAATTATGTATTTTAAGGATATATTTTTTAAAAAAAGGAAAAACCAATCTTTGAGGGGAGGCAGTATCTTTTGTTCAAATACTGCATTGCCTCTCTCCCTCTGTGAAAAGCATTGCATTGTTTCTGATGTGTGAAGTTTGTGAAGGCATATTTAATTTCCCTCATGGCTGCAGAAAAACATGCTGACTTAATTTATGGTGTTTGAGGGATTATACTCTGAGCTACCTCTATAGAAATTCTGGCACCCATCTCGTCCTTGGGGCCTTACTTCAGGCCTAAGATTGGTTGGTTCCTTGGTTTTGTCTCCTTTCTGAGTTATCTCCAAGCAGCTGTGAATCCAAGAGGCTCTCAACATTATAGACCTACTCTTTTAGGGGAATAGAAGTTCATCCAAAACTATCATGGGAAAAAGTCCAATGAGTTTAGGTAAACAGTTACTCCACCTGGTTATTCAGATTCAGTCTGAGCTTTCTTTATTCAACTCACAGCCATCAGACCTCGTCAGAACCACAACCTAGGCTAGAAATATACAACTGTACATCATCAGCAGATTGGGGGCACCTCATTCTAAATTGACAGATGACCTGTTCTAGGTAGCTTTATATAGATGTTAAAGAGCAAGGGAAAAAAGTCAGATCTGTGAGTCTGTGGCCAAAGTCTCAATGGTTCATCCTGCACCAAGATTTGATTAGGACCAAGCAAAACCACTGGAAAATAACACTACTCACTTCCAACCCTCGGAGTTCGGAGTCCATACTGATTAATATTTTTTTTTAAAAATCCTGAGTAAGTAGACCTACTTGGACCAATGGGCCATACTCCTTACCTTCAGGCTCCAAATTGTAATTTTGCAAGATGTTTGTGATCTAAGGCAAAGTCAGTATCAGATTTAATGAAGACCATCTTTCTTATTAATAGTCTGTTTCCCATAAACTCAGGCCAAGTTTTCCTATTAATTCAGATGCCAGATTACTTCCAACTTTACTTTCTCCTATAATCACCATAGTATATCTTTTGTATGTTTTGTACGTTGGTTTAGCAAGGTGTTGCAGGTTGCCGTTCCATTCAGCATTACTCTGCGTTATCACCATACACTTAAATCCCAGCAAACTGATTGCCTTGCCTTGGATTTGTATCAAGGTTATGTTATCTTTGAGTGGGGGTATCTGAGTACTGACTTTGATACTCTTCTGTTAAAAAAATAACGTCTACTCTATTTTTTTATGATTTTTTGTGCTCATTAAAAGATCTGAACTCTTCAGATGTGAAGTCACCCATTTCACTCCATTTCAGTTCATTGATTCCCAGAATATCAGTTGTTTAATCTTGACATTTCTGTTTTGACAACCGGTTTACTTTGGTTCATGTGTCTCACATTCCACATAGCAATGATAGCCACATCTTTGTAGCACTGATTTTTTTCTCTCCTTTGCCTCACCTCCCTCTTAAAGGCTCTGGTGTGTTCATGAATGGAATATCCCTGTAATATTTTGTTTGAAATCTCCAGAAAGTAACATTAAATCTCTCCCAGTTCTTGCCAACTCTTTATTTTAGGGCAAGTAAATATAAAACACAACATAGACCCAGCTTCAATCATACATTTAAATTCAATTAAAACTAATGCAAGGACTGCTTTGCCAAAAGAAAAGAAAATTTTCTTTTGCACTGGATTGGTGCAATGTAATGAAGGGGTTATCTCTCTCTTGTCACAAGAAAATAAAATTTCTTTTTATACTGAAGTCTTAAAACACCACAAAGTATTTACGTTACTCAAAAGAAAATTATATTTTTTCCTACACAAGAAGAATCTAACACAATGAAGATACTGTTCATCTCAGTCCAAAGAAAATGTTACCTCAGTTCATGTAACCTGGCAACCATCCAAAGTCTGGACACACCAAGGGTGCTTCCTGGGTGGGTCAAAATGGCATGCACAAACAAGTGATCAAGGTCCTACTACTTTTGAAAATGCATTGTATGGAAGTATAGAGAGGCAGGGTTGGAATCACCCAGTCACACACACAATTTTGACATTGTTGCTCTCCCTTGAAGATGGCCATGACCTCATCTCCCTCTAGTTGCTCCCACATCTTGTCTTCTCTTCAGTATTCACCTCTTCCTAATTGTTGCCAAAGGAGCAGAAAGAGAGTACCTCCAATAACTATAGCAGAGGAACCTGGAGCCTATGCCTTCTCCTGCCCACTGGAACGTCTCCATCATGATCAAGAGTTAACCTATTTTGGTGCATTGAACTGTAGATTTGACTTCTCAGCTTTCCTTTCTCCTATCTGCATGGTTGGGGAGGTGTATCTCCCTCCCTAGCTCATGTACTCATAGCACCAGTAGAGGAACACAGTGCTAGAGGGGGGGAAAGAGGGCAAGAGAAACAACATCTTGACTGAAACATTTAATTTAATCTGTTTTTAAATTCGTATGTATTTTGTATATTTATTGTTTTTATCCTCCCTGTGCACCGCCCCGAGTCCCTGTGGGGAGAGGGAGCGGTTAATAAATTTAACTATTATTATTATTATTATTATTAAATGCGTGGGACTGGAATTAGAATCACAAGAGTCAGGAGGGGCCTTGAAAGCAATAAATAATAAATAAATAATAATAATAATTTAATTTGTAAAAACCGCACCCTCTCCCCACAGGGACTCGGGGCGGTGCACAGGTAGAATAAAAACCAAATACATACAACAATTCTAAAAACAAATTAAATATAACCTGCGCTAAAAATTCCCATTAAAACTAAATAATACTAATTCCCCATAAAACCCGAGGCAGAGAGACTCATCCTAGGCCGGCCAGACAGAAAAAGTGAGTCTTTAATTTAAGACGGAAGGAGCGGAGGTCCGTGGTCGTCCTGATATCGGGGGGGAGGTCGTTCCAGAGGGCCGGGCCCGCCACAGAGATAGCCCTTCCCCTGGGTGTCGCCCGCTGACAGTGTCTAGTGGACGGCACCCGGAGAAGTCCCTCTCTGTGGGAGCGAATCGGCCGCGAGGATGTATGAGGCAGGAACCGATCCCGCAGATAGCTAGGTCCCGAGCCATGGAGCGCTTTAAAGGTGATAATTAACACCTTGAAGCGCACCCGGAAGACGACAGGTAGCCAGTGCAGCTCGCGCAAGAGCGGTGTTACATGGGTAAACCTAGCGGTTCCCATAATTGCTCGCGCGGCTACATTCTGGACTAGCTGAAGTCTCCGGGTGCACCTCAAGGGGAGCCCCATGTAGAGAGAGTTACAATAGTCCAGTCGGGATGTCACGAGCGCATGAGTGACTGTGCGCAGGGCATCCCGATCCAATAGGGGGCGCAATTGGCGAACCAGGCGAACCTGGTAAAACGCCCTCCTGGCCACGGCTGTCACTTGATCTTCCATGGACAGCCGGGAATCCATTAGGACACCCAAATTGCGCGCCCCATCCACAGGGGCAAGATGTTCGCCCCCTATGGCCAGCGATGGAGTGAGCTGGTTGAATCGGGCAGCCGGAAACCACAGCCACTCGGTCTTGGTCAGGTTGAGCCTAAGTCCGTTACTTCCCATCCAGATCCGCACGGCTTCCAGGCACTGGCACATCACCGCTACGGCATCGTTGGGGTGGTTTGGGGTAGATATATACAACTGAGTATCATCAGCATATAGATGGTATTCTACCCCAAAACCACGGATGATCTCACCCAGCGGCTTCATGTATGTGTTAAACAGGAGAGGCGAGAGGACCGACCCCTGAGGCACCCCACAAGTGAGTGGTCTCGAGGTCGACCTCTGCCCCCCTGCCAACACAAATTGCGATCGGCCAGAGAGGTAGGAGGAAAACCACCGTAAGACGGTGCCTCCCACTCCCAACCCCCCCAGCCGATGCAATAGGATACCATGGTCGATGGTATCGAAAGCCGCCGAGAGGTCTAATAGGACCAGGATGGAGGAACAACCCCATCTCTGGCCCTCCAGAGATCATCAACCAACGTGACCAATGCCGTCTCGGTGCTATGCCCAGGCCGAAAGCCGGACTGGCGCGGATCTAGATAGTCAACTTCCTCCAGGTGACGGGGAAACTGTTGTGCCACCACACTCTCAACAACCTTCGCCACAAAGGGAAGGTTGGAGACTGGACGGTAGTTGTTTAAAAGAGCTGGATCCAAAGAGGGCTTCTTAAGGAGGGGCCTCACCATCGCTTCTTTTAGGGAAGCAGGCAAGGAACCCTCACTTAAGGATGCGTTGACAACCTCTTGGAGCCAGCCTCGTGTCACCTCCCAGGATGCCAGTACAAGCCAGGAGGGGCACGGGTCCAATAAACATGTGGTGGCTCGCAGTCGCCCACGTAACCTGTCCATATCATCGGAAGTAACGGAGTCAAACTCCTCCCAAACAAGATCTGTCTCGTGGCATCCCGCTGGGCCATCAATGGAGGGTAACCCGTTCTGTATCTGAGCGGTTTTCTCCTGCAGAAAAGTCACAAATTCCTCTGCTCTACCCTGTAACGGGGCTTCCCGCACCCTTTGTTGAAGTAGGGAGCGGGTCACCCTAAACAGGGCGGCAGGGCGGTTTTCTGCGGATGCTATGAGAGTAGCACAATGATGGCGTTTGGCCACTCTCAGCGCCACAATGTAAGTCCATAAATGGGCTCTTACCTGTGTCCGGTCAGATCCAGATCGGGTAGACCTCCATCTTCTCTCTAGGCATCTCTTGCGGCATTTCATCACCCGCAACTCCTCGGTAAACCAAGGAGCCAGGGTGGTTCAGCGCCGCAAGAGAGGCCGCAAGGGCGCGACCCGATCCAAGGCTCCCACGGCCGCACTATTCCATGCGGCCGTGAGGTCCTCTATCGGGGCACGGGTCAGGGGTACAGGAAATGGCCCAAGCGCCGTCTGGAACCCATCCGGGTCCATCAGGCGCCTGGGGCGGTACCAGATTGGAGACTCTGGTTCCGCCTCCCCGCAGAGGGGAGCAGCGGTCGAAAAGTCGAGCCGGAGAAGTGAGTGGTCTGACCATGACAAGGGCGTGATGACTATATCCCCTATACCCAGATCACTCTTCCATTGGCCAGAGACAAAGATGAGATCCGGCGTATGTCCACCCTCGTGAGTGGGGCCTTGAATTAGTTGGGTCAGGTCCATGGCCGTCAAGGAAGCCACGAACTCCCAAGCTACCTCGGATGATTCGCCCAACGATGGCAGATTAAAGTCCCCCATGACTAAAAGTCTGGGGGTCTCCACTGCCACCGTAGCGATCACCTCCAGGAGCTCGGGCAGGGCTGCTGCTACATAGCGGGGAGCCAGGTATACAACCAGCAAGCCCAACTGCCTCCCTAGGCCCCACTTCACGCAGAGGGACTCACAGCCGGTGGTCTGTGGCACATTGGTCTCTCTCGGCTCAAGACTTTCCTTGACAATGACCGCTACCCCACCACCCCTACCTAGGGCCCGGGGCTGATGGAAGGCGCGGTAGCCTGGTGGGCACATTTCAACGAGGAGAAGTCCACCCTCGTGGCCCAACCAGGTCTCCGCGATTCCCGCCAGGTCCGGCTCCCCCTCCAACACGAGATCTTGGATGAGGGGGGCCTTGTTGACCACGGACCTGGCATTACAAAACATCAGCCGCAGGCCCTGGCTCTGTACTCCCAGACCACCTAGCCTGCGGGGGTTGTGGCACTTCACCGTTTGCAACCAACGGTTCTGTGCCCCCAACCGGGAGGATCGAACTTGTCTCCCCTCGGACCTGCCTCTCCCCACGACCCTCTGAATGGAATTGCCCTCTGCCGACACGACACATATCTCCCCCCCCTTGAAGGATCCTTCCGCTCCCCTCCGTCGTCTGCTGGCCTGGCCCTCTCTTTCCCCCTCTGTCTCTACCTGCCTAAACCCCCCCCCTCCCTGGTACCCCCTAAAATAATCACTAATTTGTTAATTAAAAAACCCCGAAGACCGCGCTTCGCCCACCTCTCCGGATTTATAAATCCCTCATCAAGGCGGGCCCTCGTTAAAATGGAGGGCCAGACCTGTGAGAGCGGGGACTCTCGCAGCAGCAGTAAATCAGTTCTGGAGTACATTGCGATATAATAAATAATTAAATAGTTAAAATAATTATAAATATATATACAATGTAAGAATAAATTTCATAAGAGGGTCATGGGTAAGATTGTAAGAAAGTATCAATGGCCTTAATTTAAAACACACAATTTCATGAGTAGATGATAAAATTCATGAGTAGATGGTAAATAGATGGAATAAAGTGCATAAATAATCAAATCTCACCAGGTAATTTGAGAAGGACCCACTAAATTACCTCTGACATATGACCATCCAGTCTGTTTGAAGACCTCACTGAAGATTTGTAGGGAAAGAGAACTCACTATTTTATGTGGTAGTCTGTTCCACAGACTAGCACCTCATGCAGTCGGAAACTTTCTTGTGATTTTAATTCATTGATTTGGTCCTGTCCTTTGGGGCAAAAGAAAGTAAGTCTACTTTTTTTCTGGGTGAAAACCTTCAGATATTTGAAGTCTATCACATCTATAGGTTAAACATAGCCAGATTGTTTCATCATTCCTGATTAGGTTCTCCCCCGCCCCAAATTCTTCACCCTCTTATTATTTCTCATTAACAGTTGGAAGAGACCTTGCAGGTCATTTAGTCCAACCCCCTGCCCAAGCAGGAGACCCTACATCTGCCTCTACCTAAGATAGAACTCACAACCTCCTGCTTGTGAGTCAAGAGCTTCACCTCTAGGCCACAGCAGCAGAGTTTGTCTCTAAATTTGCTCCAATTTCTTATTATACTTTTTGAACTCTGATATAATAATAATAATAATAATAATTTTTAATTTCTTGACCGCTCCCTCTCCCCGTAGGGACTCGGAGCGGTGCACAGGGAGACTAAAAAACCATAAATATACAATCAATATACAATATCTTAAAAACAAATTAAACCATACCTGTGCTAAAATACCCATTTTAGACTAAAATTCCCCCTAAACAACTAAAATCCCATAGAGAGAGACTACCCTAGGCCGGCCAAGCAGAAAAGATATGTTTTTAATTTTAGACGGAAGGAGCGGAGGTCCGTGGTCGTTCTAATGTCGGGGGGAAGGTCATTCCAGAGGGCTGGGCCCGCCACAGAGAGAGCCCTTCCCCTGGGCGTCGCCCGCTGACAAAGTCTAGTGGACGGCACCCGGAGAAGTCCCTCTCTGTGGGAGCGAATCGGCCGTGAGGATGTATGTGGCAGGATCCGATCCCGCAAATAGCTAGGTCCCGAGCCATGGAGCGCTTTAAAGATGATGATTAATACCTTGAAGCGCACCCGGAAGACGACAGGCAGCCAGTGCAGCTCGCGCAGGAAAGGTGTTACGTGGGTAAACCTAGAGGTACCCAGGATTGCCCGCGCGGCTGCGTTCTGGACCATCTGCAGTCTCCGGGTGCACCTCAAGGGAAGCCCCATGTAGAGAGAGTTACAATAGTCCAGTCGGGATGTCACGAGAGCATGAGTGACTGTGCGAAGGGCGTCCCGATCCAATAGGGGGCGCAACTGGCGAACCAGGCGAACCTGGTAAAACGCCCTCCTAGCCACGGCTGTCACTTGATCTTCCATGGACAGCCGGGCATCTAGGAGGACACCCAAGTTGCGCGCCCCATCCACAGGGGCAAGATGTTCGCCCCCTATGGCCAGCGATGGAATTAGCTGGTTGAATCGGGCAGCCGGAAACCACAGCCACTCGGTCTTGGTCGGGTTGAGCCTGAGTCCGTTACTTCCCATCCAGATCCGTACGGCTTCCAGGCACTGGCACATCACCGCTACGGCATCGTTGGGGTGGTTTGGGGTAGATATATACAGCTGAGTATCATCAGCGTAGAGATGGTACTCTACCCCAAAACCACGGATGATCTCACCCAGCGGCTTCATATATGTGTTGAACAGGAGAGGCGAGAGGACCGACCCCTGAGGCACCCCACATGTGAGGGGTCTCGAGGTCGACCTCTGCTCTCCTGTCAACACAAATTGCGATCGGCCAGAGAGGTAGGAGGAGAACCACCGTACAACGGTGCCTCCCACCCCCAACCCCCCCAACCGATGCAATAGGATACCATGGTCGATGGTATCGAAAGCCGCCGAGAGGTCTAATAGGACCAGGATGGAGGAACAACCCCCATCCCTGGCCCTCCAGAGATCATCGACCAACGCGACCAATGCCGTCTCGGTGCTATGCCCGGGCCGAAAGCCGGACTGGCGCGGATCTAGATACTCAACTTCCTCCAGGTGACGGGGAAACTGTTGTGCCACCACACTCTCAACAACCTTCGCCACAAAGGGAAGGTTGGAGACTGGACGGTAGTTGTTTAAAAGAGCTGGATCCAAAGAGGGCTTCTTAAGGAGGGGCCTCACCATCGCTTCTTTTAGGGAGGCAGGCAAGGAACCCTCACTCAAGGATGCGTTGATAATCTCTTGGAGCCAGCCTCGTGTCACCTCCCAGGATGCCAGTACAAGCCAGGAGGGACACGGGTCCAATAAACATGTGGTGGCTCGCAGTCGCCCACGTAACCTGTCCATATCCTCGGAAGTAACGGAGTCAAACTCCTCCCAAACAAGATCTGTTTCGTGGCATCCCACTGGGCCATCAATGGGGGCTAGCTCGTTCTGTATCTGAGCGATTTTCTCCTGCAGAAAAATCACAAATTCCTCTGCTCTACCCTGTAACGGGGTTTCCCGCACCCTCTGTTGAAGGAGGGAGCGGGTCACCCTAAACAGGGCGGCAGGGCGGTTTTCTGCGGATGCTATGAGGGTGGCACAATGATGACATTTGGCCACTCTCAGCGCCACAGTGTAAGTCCATAAATGGGTTCTTACCTGTGTTCGGTCGGATTCAGAACGGGTAGACCTCCATCTTCTCTCTAGGCATCTCTTACGGCGTTTCATCACCCTCAGCTCCTCGGTAAACCAGGGAGCCGTGGTGACTCGCCGCCGCAAGAGAGGCCGCAAGGGCGCGACCCGATCCAAGGCTCCCGTGGTCGCAGTATTCCATGCGACCACAAGGTCCTCGATCGGGGCGCGGGTCAGGGGTACAGGAAATGGCCCAAGCGCCGTCTGGAACCCATCCGGGTCCATCAGGCGCCTGGGGCGGAACCAAATAGGTGACCCAGGTTCCGCCTCCCCGCGGAGGGGGGTGGCAGTTGGAAAGTCGAGCCGGAGAAGTGAGTGGTCTGACCATGACAAGGGCATGATGACTATATCCCCTACACCCAGATCACTCTTCCACTGGCCAGAGACAAAGATGAGATCCGGTGTGTGTCCACCCTCGTGGGTGGGGCCTACAATTAGTTGGGTCAGGTCCATGGCCGTCATGGAAGCCATGAACTCCCGAGCTACCTCGGATGATTCACCCACCGATGGCAGATTAAAGTCCCCCATGACTAAAAGCCTGGGGGTCTCAACTGCCACCGTAGCGATCACCTCCAGGAGCTCGGGCAGGGCTGCTGCTACATAGCGGGGAGCCAGGTATATAACCAGCACGCCCAACTGCCTCCCTAGGCCCCACTTCACGCAGAGGGACTCACAACCGGTGGTCTGTGGCACAGTGGTCTCTCTCGGCTCAAGACTTTCCTTTACAATAACCGCTACCCCACCACCCCTACCAAGGGCCCGCAGCTGATGAAAAGCGCGGTAGCCTGGTGGGCACATTTCAACGAGGGGGAGTCCACCCTCGTGGCCCAACCAGGTCTCCGCTATTCCTGCCAGGTCCGGCCCCTCCTCTGACACAAGGTCATGTACGAGGGGGGCTTTGTTGGCCACGGACCTGGCATTGCAAAACATCAGCCGCAAGCCCTGGCTCTGTACTTCCTGACCACCTAGCAAGCGGGGGTTGTGGCACTTCACCGTATGCAACCAACGGTTCTGTGCCCTCAACCGGGAGGATGGAAATTGTATTGATATCCAAAACTGAACATAATATTCCAACAGAGCTTCAATCAAAGCAAAGTAAAGCGGAACAATTATTTCCTGTGATTAAAACTTTTTTTTCTGGCAATAACTTCAAGCCAACATTTGCCGTTTTAACAGCTGCATCATACATCTGATCGTACTTAACTTAGGGTCAAAGAAGGACAACTTTTCCTTTTATGTCTACTACCAAACATGCCAAACCATGTTTTCTTATCTTATTCTGTATTGTGTCAATGTTAATCATTGACTTGACTTGAATACTGTATGGTGACCGTATTTGGGAACTTCAAAACTGCAGGGTCCCAACCAATGCCCACTAAATGGACCCTTGTGGTTTGATTGTAATTAATAGAAGATAGATCAAATCAGAAATAAAGAAAGAGCAGAAAACAGAGAGGACTTGGCTTCCCGAAGACCAAGATCACTCAACAGCAACCGACTCACAGGTTTTGAGTAAATCTTGCTTATATTTCTTCCCATGTTATTTTGTTTTCTGTGCATCTTTCTTATGCTGGCTAATAACAACCTGATCTTTGTAAAAGTTATATGGCACTTTACCTTTTCTGCAGAGACAGTTATTGATGTCACAATCCACAGCTTTGCCCAGCTGGAATCACTCATTGTTAGTTTTAAAGAGACTGAACAACCACCTGTTCAGAATGGTGTAGACTAGTCTTCTGCTTGAGCAGGGGATTGGACTAGAACAGGGGTCCCCAACCTTTTTGGCACCAGAGACCGGTTTCATGTAAAAAAAATTATGTGGACCGGTGGGAGCCTCCAGAGGGTGAGTCGAGTCATGTGGGCTGCGTGCGCGTTTGGCAGTCACGTGGAACCCGAGGCGGGAACGCGACCCGGGGAGGGTGCCTTGCGTGCAACTGAGCGGGAAAGCTGCGAAGGATCCTCGGCTGGGGCAGGGGAGGATGGGCTGTGTCCTGGGCAGGAGGGCCTGGCAGCCCCTTCCCCCCACGCAGGGCCGGGTGGTGCCCCAAACCCCAATGCAGGCCGTTGCCCCCGTCCTGCCCCCGGGGAGCGCCCCGGCCAGCCGCCAGGATAGTGGAGCATTTGCTACACTTTCCTAAGAGTTGCGCTACTCTCTCCGCGGGTCACTCCAGCCCGGTTACTATCAAGCCACGGACCGGCACCGGTCCACGGCCCAGGGATTGGGGACCCCTGGACTAGAAGACCTCCAAGGTGCCCTTCCACCTCTACGTTCTACTGATGCATAACTGCAACCAATCAGTTGCAGTTATGCATTGACAAAACAGTAACTTTACAGCCAATCCTCACATTTATGACTTTTGCAGGTCTGCAGAGCAAAGGGAAACTGAAGTAAGATCGTAAGCAGAGTTGTGGCTTCCCTTAACAACTGCTTCATTTAAGGATCAAGTTGCCCATCCCAATTATGGTTGTTAAACAAGGACTCCCTATAGAGATTTTTGAGACAGCCTTTCCAGTCCGGCCAGTTGTCAAGACAGAAAAGGAACACAATGTTGAGAAGGCTGGACAGAAGCCTAGAAGGGCGGAGAGTTTTCCAGTATCCCTTTTGTTGAAAACAGATTGTTGCTTTTGAGGATGTGGCAGCCAGCCAGAAATGGAAACCACTGCACTGCTGTCTTGTGTCACAAGGGTAAATCTGCATGGGGCATATGGAACAAGGACTTCCCTCATTGTTGCAGGGATGTGATTTGGAATGTCATGTATTGTTTTGGGGTTTTTTGGTTTCCATTCTCTAGCATAATAAATGGAAAGTTGCAGCTTTTCATTAGGGGTTTGGATTTCCCAATTAGCTATGATGAATTCAGCTTGAGTGGAAATTTCTTTAGGAAAAATTTATCTAGAGGAAGCTATAGCAATTTGTGATGCAGTTTGTAACGGTGTTGAAATGTGGAAAGTTGCTTGAACCCTATAAAAAAGCTGTTCGGAATACTTTTGGATAATTTTACTAGGGTCTTGTTTGTAGGTGCTAATTTTAACATAATCAGAGCACAAAGAAACCTCTCGCCATTGACACTGAACAAGCAAGATCTCCAGGTTCTAAGTGCATATATTTAGGCAAGTCTGATCTACAATTAAACAGCATGAAGAAATTAATTAACATTCACTTATGTTGGATCATAAATATGAAAGGTATCTTTGTAATATCCTTTTAAATTTTAGTAAATGCTGACTTAGTTTCGCAAAAATCCTTAGTTTCGCAAAATCCTATTGCGAAAGTCACAGGTCTCCATAGAGCACTGAGGATTAAATCTGACCAGCAGCATTCAAAACCTGACATGTGAGAGGCTGAGTCTCTCATCATCAAATTATTTCTGAAAGGAGCAAACATGTTGCGGTGTCAATTGAAGCCAGGGATGCAGCAGGTGGTAGAGTTGGGGGTAGAATGACACTTTTAAAGCACCAAGTGGTCAGTTCTGCATTCTAGAATATCCTGATAATTCTCCAGTTCCAATATAATCAGGCTATGTTGAATCTATTGTATACAAAATAAAAACTATGAAGCAATTGATAATAAGGGGACCTTATAAGCCAGGGCTGTCAAACTTGTGGCCTGTGGACTGGATGCGTCACGCACTGGCCACTCCCACACCCGGTTTAATGAAGGGGGGGAAAGTCCCGATACGTCATGTGATGCCGCCATGATGCTGTGACTTTGTCTCCCCTGTTCAAAAGCCATCGAGACCACCTTTCCACTTTAAGGACCTGGGAACAGGGAGCCAGCAGCTGGGCTGAGGTAGGAGTTCCTGCCGATGGGCAGACTGCTTGCAAATTCAGCAACATTTCAGCACTACAAAAAGAAAGATGTTTTTTCCCCACTTTCATTTCATTCATTTCATTTATTCAACTTATATACCGCTCCCTTTCCCAAAAGGGACTCGGGGCGGTGCACAGGAAATTAAAAAACATATATAAACATGACAATGTAGAAAATTTAAAATCAAATTAAATTATTAACCCTGTGCTAAAATTTACAATAAATTAAAACTATTTCCCTTAAAAACCAATTAAAACAATTTAATTTCAGGCTAAAGGCTAGGTGGAGTTAGGCCAGGCTGGCCTGTTGGAAAAAATAAGTCTTGAGTTTCTGGCAGAAAGAACAGAGGTCCGTGGTCGTTCTAAGTTCGGGGGGTAGGTCGTTCCAGAGAGTTGGGCCCGCCACAGAGAAGGCCCTTCTCCTGGGCGTCGCCCGCTGGCATTGCCTAGTGGACGGCACCCAGAGAAGTCCCTCTCTGTGAGAGCGAATCGGCCGCAGGGATGTATGGGGTAGGATGTATGGGATGTATGGGGTAGGATGCGATCCCGTAGATAACTAGGTCTCGTGACATGGAGTGCTTTAAAGATGATAATCAACTTTGAGTTACACTGCAATTAAACAAGAAATAAATCAGCACAATTACCAAAGATAGATGACTTGGGGATAACACTGATTCTGGGAATCATGCAAAAAAAAAAAAAAGTATGAAGAACCTATTAGCCCTTGGATGACACAGATATCATTGAGCTATATGCATTTCCAGGAGAAACTGTGTCAAAGGGCAGATGCTGCAATAGAGGAGGCCCACTTCTTGACTCATACTAGATGGTGTTATCATTATTATTTTTTAATAAGGGGGTCTCAAAGCAAATACACTCTGTCAGAAAAGGATGGGCACACTCTGTGGAAGGCTGGCAGACTCTCAAAGATGCAATTTGTAAGGATGAATGATATGTCAAAAAGCCCCTTTTTCCCCCTCTTTCCCCTGCTCTGCTCCCAATTTTGGCTCTAGAGATTAATTCAGTTAGTTTTAAACTAGGGTTCTTGGTTTCCCTCTTCAAACTGTTACTATTGTGTTGTATTAATTTATTATGATCATGTGCAGATATGCCACTATGTATGTGTAGCTCTCCTGCTTACTATTTTGTATACACTGGGGAGTATTTGTGATTTTAAAAAAAAAATGTACTCATAATGCTGAGTGTTTAGGGTATCAAGAAATCTTAGGGCTCCAAAAGTAGATTCTAAGAGCACTTCCAAGGCTTCCTAATATCTTATGTAAAAATCAGTTTCATCCCATAAATAGTATTTATTTTTGTAAATCCCATACTGATATGCAAACGCTATTAACCTTAGATCAAAGTTGGTCTTATTCCATATCATTTTTACTTTTCATGATCTATAGGCAAATGTATTAACTTTGACATGTGTATGCTCTGGACAATCTGGAGCTTCCAGCATTGAATCTAATTACTCACTGCTTCTTTGCTGACTCCAGCTTTCTAACAGATGAATATCCCCCTTACCAAAACCATCAAGAGTCCACTAATTGCAAATTAATTTAAAAAAACCCTGTACTCCCCCAAAATACAATCCATTTATAAAATTGGTAGTACTGTACTCCCCCTGCACACAAAACCTACAGTACATTTTCTATAGTTCATGAATTTTTTAAAAATGACTTTCAAGAGGCATGTATGAGGGGGACTGCAGGGGTAAAAAATCCCTATAAAATAAATATCCTGAAAAGTTTAAGAATCCTTCATTAAAGATTGGGCCCTGCATTTAAGCTACCGTGTCAGGTGGTATCTCAGGTTAATGGGGAGGTGGAACTTTCTGGCATTCCCCCCCCCCCCCACACCAATTCAGATGCCTTTCCCAATAATATTTTATTACACAGTGCAGCTAGTAGTAAAAGCAGTGCTGAGGAATGAAGGAAGATCATCTTTAAGCCAAAAGCTTCTTTGAAGTTATTATAATGGGTGGACAAGGTTAGAAACTCGGGGAGAAAAATAAAAATCCTCCCCAAGATAAAAACAGATTGCTAGATGCACCTCTTTTTTCCATCACTTGCATATTTGCAAATGTAGAAAGGGGGGGGAGGGGCTTTTTATCTTTGCAACTGATCCACTTTAGAGCAAGTGCCCATGGCTCACTTCATCAACAATGGATTAAATGGATAAATATGGTGCATTAGGCTACAGTGAGTCAACTGCTTTTATGTTTTCTGCACACTCTGCTCTGCTTTCTCTCAGAAACCCAGAAAGTAATTATGGCTATGAGAGGAAAGATGCAATGGAGTTAACAAGTTCACAAGAGGACGGTAATAAAGTTGAATGATAGTGTTGTGGAAAGCAAATGAACTTTGTCCATTTCTGCATTGGACACGGAGACAAATCCTTTTTGGAAAACCAATCTCAGTATACAACTCAAAATAGATTTTTGAAAAGATTTTATTCGTACTATTTTTCAAGGGATGTTTAGTTACAGCAATTGGAGGAAGGGGAAAGAGTTAAAAAATTTCATGATGAGTGAAACCCTGCCCCCCTTTTAAGAATAAAAATATGGGGTTACACTTTTTAAATTTGTCAGAATAAACTGCATGTTTTTTCAGCATTAGGAATTGAACCACTGACTCAGCTTCACATTAGAATGTTATTTACTCTAAGAAAATTAATGTTAAAACTAAATTTGTCAGTCTGAAACCAGTAACCTGAAACAGTCCAGGTTGTTTTGACAGTACTGAAATGAAACCCTTAATCTAAAAATTCCATCTCCCATTTTCCCCACAGAAAAGCCATCAGCCCTAGAACAAGTAGTGGGGTCCCATCTTTTATCTGGGGTTCAGGGCTCAGGAAATTGAACTGTGGGGACCTGCACCGACCCATCTTACCCTACCCTCTTTGGACTGCCATCACAGCTACTCACTGGCGATCTCTGATCAAGGCAGCATCGGGGGGGGGGGGGGCGCTAGAGAGAGAGCCCTTGCCTTGGAAGACATGGATCTCATTTATGAAGAGAGGAAAGTTCAGACCCAAAGCATAATATTTTTGCATCTCATCTGATTTCAATTTCAACAGCTGCTTTAAGCCAGCTTGCTGCTTGCTGTTGTGTTTTGAGTAGTGTGGAGACAGCAGGGCGGCAGAGTAAGAGGCCTCGGCAAATGCTGGCATGCAACTTCAACAGACTGTGGTGGAAACTGATCAGCTACCCTCCCACTCCCCCAGGAGAAACCATGCTGTTTTGCATGATGCCCTCCCTTGACTTCACATTGCACCATGTAGATATTTGTACTGAGATGTATTGTGTACAAAGATGCTAAGGAGCAGACTTGACTCTCCACACCTGGCTTGACTTATCAAATGGGAGAAAATGCACTGTTTTGACACTCAAAATTTGGAGGCCGAGTCAGAGCCAGGTCAAATCCCAGATGCATCTAGGCTGTGTCTAACTCAAGAAGTTTTGATCAGATCTCTGTCAAATATCCAAGTAGAAAGGAGTATCCTGGTTTACCTCCTTTCCCCCCACCCCTTCCATTCAATCATATCCAATTCTCAGGGATTGCTTGGACAAATCCCTGCAGCTTTCTTGGCGAAATTTTCAGAAAGTTTGCCACTGCCTCCTTCATGGAGCTGAGAGAATGACTAGCCCACTCACTCAGCTAACTTTGTGCCCAAGGTAGGATTAGAATTCATGGTCTCCAGAGTTCTAGCTTGATGCCTTAACCACTACACCAATGTGGCTCTCAAGCAAGCAGATTCAAATTAAAAAAGCTTTACTGCAGGGCTGTCAAAACTCCTGGCCCACGGGCCAGATGTGCCACGTGCTGGCCATGCCCACACCTGGTTTAGCAAAGGGGAGGGGACGTCCCGATATGTCATGTGATGCCACTGTGATGATGCAAGTTTGACACCCCTGCTTTATTGGATCAAAACAGCAGTCTCCTCTGGGGGTGGGGGGGTGGGGGGTTGTGTGTGTGTGTTTGTTTTTTGTTTGGCTGCCAGTAACCAAACACATTGGAGCAATACCAAATGGCTCCATCTACAGTGGCTCCATCCTAGTCAGATTTTTGGGATAGCTACAGCTATTTTGGGGGATGGCTTCCACAAGCAGACCAGTTATTCCAGGATCTTTTTTTCCCCTTCCTCCAAATATTTTTTTTCTTTCTTTCCTTCTCTCTCTCTCTTTCTTCTTCTTCTCCTCTTTATTATTCCTATGCTATAACAGAGTAAACTTGTCAGCAAAGCTATCTCCATTTGGGTTGATCAAAACCAAACAACACGGCCATTTTTTCTAATGCAACTATTGCTTGATTTCTTGCCCTGGGTCCTTTTTTAGGAGAAGGTGCGGGTTATAAATTCGAATAAATTAAATTAAATTGTTGCCACTGTTACATTCTGATCAATGTGTATATGGTCACTTCCTCTTGTCATTTTGATTTCCACTTTTTCAATATGTGATGATCAATGATCAATGAAGCTCTTTCCACTTTGCTTTGAAAAATGCTATACTGTCTCTTGTGGGTGCATTTTCCCCCAACTTGGTTTTCATATCCTTTTTCATGTTCTTAATAAACTTTCCGCATTGCTAGAGCTGGTTCTATGCATTTTGCTTCCTTAAGTGATGCTTTGCCTCAGACTTGTGTAATGTCAGGTTCTATTTGAACCTGAGATGGAACATTCACACAACTTCCTACTCTCCTCGGTAAAAAATAATCATAAATTACATTGTATTCTCTCTTTGAGGACATTCAAAATAGACAGCTTGGGTTTGCTTTCTACTGAAAAATGACTCACGTACATTTGTTTTTTATAACCAATTCATAAAATTATTTTATGCTATCTGTATGGCCATTTCTGTCCAGGTTCACATGATATGTTAACTCAAAACCAAGAGATTATGTCAAGTCTGAGTGAAGGAACATTCTCTTATAAAAGTTTTGCTGACTCTTGCAGAACTTGTGATGTAAATGTAAACAATGTATTTCATATTTATTCTATGAAGTAATTGCTAGAGTAAGTGCAAAAGAAAATATCATCACTTGTCCGTACTCACTGTCCTTCAGCTAACAAAGTTCACACATTGGGATACTACCGGTATGTTTGAAATGATCACCTCTCTATGCCCTCCGATAAAGTTGGCCTATGAACTGAGAATGGAAAACTCATTTTGCTTCAAGGTACATGTACATAGTTCAACTTTTAGACTATTGTTTATCATGCTATTCCGCTGTTGCAAAAATATTTTTTTAATACTTGTGCATCTTCTCCTTTTATCAAGCAATATTTTTAATTATTTCCCTGTGTTATACTCATATATACATATACGCTGTTGCATCCCATTCCCAACAAATATGAGCAATATCAACAGTATTACCAATATTTGATAGTTGTTCCATAGGTTGAATTATTCCATGTTGGAGGATTTTTAGGTACAGTTCGCCATCTAGTGGAAAATAGTCCCAAGCAATTACTGTTTGGAATAAAAATGGAAAATTTGAGACAAGCTGGATTACTGGTATACAGGAACACTTCAATTTATGACCATTTTTTTAACACCCGTTTGAAAATAAAAAAGAGGTGCTGAAAAAGTGACTTCAATCAGTCTTCACACTTACGACCATTGCAGCACCCCAGGGTTAAGTGACTGCCCTTGTGACCTCCCCAGGGGGCAAAGTCAGTGGGGGATCCAGGTTCACTTAACAATCACGTGATTCATTTGATCTCAGCAAAAAGGTCATAAAATTGGGTTCAAATCACTGAAAGGGTGCATTGCTTAGCAACAGGTGTTCTAGTCCCTTAAGGTCATAAGTTTCATAAATGGTTTTGTAAATGGTTTGCCATTACCTTTTGGGGGGTTGATATGTTTGAGTTTCCAGTCCTAGAATTCCTCATTAGTTTCCTCCTATCACAATGCCACTCAGATCCCAGCCCTGCTTGCCACCTGATTTCATATCCCCTAAGTTAGCACACAAATCTAACTTTAAAATTTGAATAAGTTTTGATTTATTAAGTACTAGCTGATAACCCAGGTATTTATTTATAGGGGGGAAATGTTCGGACCAAACATAATTTCTAATGTTGGATTTTCCCCCTTACCAGAGGGAGCCTCCTTGTGGAATACTGCGAAGCCATTACCATGGCAATGCCACTGCGCTGTACAGTAGAAGCCACTTAACTACAGTACAATAGAATCCATTTTAAGGCACAACAGGCTGTATCTTAATAGAGCACACACCCTGGGGGGTTTTAGGGATGTCTTACCCACACAAATTTTTTTTCCAGAGAGTAAGTCATCTGTGTACCAGGTTTGTTGGATATCTCTCTCTCTCTCTCTCTCTCTCTCACACACACACACACACACACACACACACACACACATTTTTATATATATAAATATTTTTTTCTTATATAAACTGAAAAAATCAATATTTCTAAGATTGAATAAATGTGTATCTATGTTTAGATAGGAAGGATGGCAAAGAAAACCTTAGAACTTAAAAAAGACCAGGAGTTTCTTTTAAACTCTTATACATGGCCATTCAGTGTCTGCTGAGGAAAAAGACAGAGTGAAATGATAATGCTAGCTGCTCCATAGATCTGCCATACAAGGTTTATATAGCTGGTTTTGTCAAAATTTATAGAAACTAAAAATACTTTTTCAAAAAAATACTCTGAAAAAATATATTGTGTGATAAAAGCTATATATGGCATGTTTTCTATCTGTAGAAAAACAGTCTTTCTGTGCTGTTGAGGAGACATATGATAGCTAGTTTGTTATAGCGGTTAAGGCACCAGACGAGGACCAGGAGACTGGAAGTTCTAGTTACGCCTTAGGCACAAAGCCAGTCAGATGTCTTTGGACAGATCATTCTGTTTCAGCCCTTGAAAGCAGGCAATGGCAACCCATTTTTGAAATCTTGCCAAGAACATTTTAACATGGGGAATTCTGGGAGTTGAAGTCCCCACATCTTAAAGTTGCCAACTTTGAAAAGCGTTGCTAGAATCCATGGTATGAACTGGTTTTGTTTCATGGTTTTGTTCATGTGGGCACAGACCAGTGGTGAAATTCAAAAAACTTCAAAATAAAGTTTCTTTGGACATGGTGTGGCAGGCATGGCATGGCGTGGCAGGGGAAGGACACTGTAAAATCCCCATTTCCTCCTGATCAGGTGGGATTTGGGAGGCAGATAATAGATGGGAGAGGGGCAGTCAGAGGGGGTATTTACCGGTTCTCAGAACTACTCAAAATTTCCGCTACCAGTTCTCCAGAACTGGTCAGAACCTGCTGAATACCACCTCTGGCACAGGCAACTTAAATTTATGTGAGACAAGATGCTGCCCACCCCCCCACCTCCGCAAATAAGTTGTATTGGATCAAAGAGCACTGAAAGCCTCTTGTAAGCCCATAAGCAGCTTTCTGTTCATGTTCCTAATATACAGTTATCAATCTAATAACCATATTATTAGTTCTGTTATTTCTCTTTTCAGCCAAACTTAACTAAGAGAAGCAATTCATCCTGGAACATGGCAAACAGAACAAACAAAAAGCAACTCTAAACAAAAATTTGATACTAGTATAGACTTATGTGGAAGTATCATTTTCCCAAAGGAGATACGCTCATCTAAAAACATCTCCACATCTACATATATGCAACAATTCAGTGCATGTTTACCAAAACACAACAGAGCACAATGGGTCTTTCTACCAAGTAAGATTGTACAAAACTATACAGAACTGTAAAAATGCATGAGTTAGCCTTTTCCCCTAGGAATCCTGATTTAGCCCTATTTTGACACCTGAACATTTTGGGACACAAGACTTTAAAAAGCATTTATAATTTCACAGTAAATTTCACAGATTATTATTGTATACATAATAAGACAAATCACAGTGTTGTTATCTGTGCTTCAGTTTCATATTAAAAATCACCTGTAGTTAATAGACTACTAATAAAGGGGGAATTTTTTATATCCCCTAAGTACGTGTTGCTCTATGACACTAGAAAGTATGAGTGAAGTTTCTAACACATGTTACCCAATATTTAAAAGAGAAAGTGTACCTGACAGTGTATATACAGTGGGATGATCTTGCATTACAGCAGTGTGTGAAAAATAATCCTTCTGGAAGAAATTCAGATTTTGTTACAAATGACAAGTTGGATGAAGACAACCTGAGATAAAACATGTCAATGTGATATCTGGAGGACTTCTCTCACTTTACAGTCTGAATCAATTATGAAATATGCTGACTCTGTAAACTGCTTAGAGAGGGCTGTAATGTACTGTGAATCAGTATATAAGTCTAAGTGCTTTTGCTATGCTAAATTTCCTTTCATTTACTTTCAAAACATTTTTTTCCTCTGAAAAAACTCACGGGGCAAAGAGTAAGTGTGATAACTGATTCTCTTTTACAAATAGGGAAACTAAGAAAAAATGCTCAGTATTATAGCAGAGTTGGAAACCTTTTCTCCGTGGTAGAATTCTACATAAGGGTTGAAATGGTCTTCCATAGTAGTATTAGTCAGAGAAAGTAAAAGGACAAAGAATAACTCCACATCAACCCCATCAGCCTAAATAGCTCTCTCTCACCTGACCCCAATGTCTCAAGATTTCAGGGTCTTCATCTCTATTTTGCTTTCTCCTTAGGTTTATCAATGTAAATTATGTTCTTTTTCTTAAAAAAAAACACCACCCAGTAAAATGGTACAGTATTAATAGGAAGACAATTAATATGACTGTAACATTTTCCTGTTCAATTGCATTTCAGTAGGGAGAAATTAGTCTTTAGGATTTGCTGATTTAGAAGCCACAAAGACTATCCTTTTATCTCCAAATGGAGAAATTGTTAGTAGAAAAAAAAAGACATGGTTTTCCATCTGGACTTGTGAGAAGAAGAGTCTCTACGTTCATTAGTATGCAGCAGAGAAAAAGTCATTGGCATCAATAAGACCCTCATTTACATATGGTTGCATTAACTGATGCTGCCAGTTTGCTTTGTCCTCTGTGTAACATCCAGGGATCCTGGAATTCCACTTCTTCTTGGCAAAACACAGATGATCAGGCACCATAACTCCTTGGTTACAAGATCATAGTGTCCTTTCCCAATTTCTTTGGTTTTTCTTCCCAATCCCACTACCACCACCACCACCACCACCACACACCCCAAATCACTGCCATCTTCTAGGATCTCAGGCTTCTGCTTGCAGAGGAGGGACGCTGGCCAATGCCGGGATGAGGTGAGCATAGATCTCAATCCCATGAAGGAAGACCTGCTCATTCAGGAATTCATTGTGGTCATGCAGCAGCACAGGTGTGTAGTTCATGGGGGAAAAGCCAATTGCAGGGCGACCTGCCTGGAATATATTGGAAGGAGAAGCAGCTGTGAGAAAGTGAGGCCAGAGCAAGCGAGTAGAAGATAAGCACTTCCACTGGTCAGGTGCCTGTAAGAAAGACATCTATACTCACTGCTCTGATGTAGCGGCTGTCAGTGGCAGCAGGGAAGATCTCACACTTCAGCTTCATATTCCTGAAGAGACAGAGACACAATGGCAGAGAAGCTCCCCATGTGATGGTTGCTATTTAACTTGATATTTTTGTAGCTTCAGAAGTTTCAAGCCATTCCAAAAGCAGAATTCATCAACTGAAAAAAGGGAACTGCAGGCTTCTGGGATGATCCAGAATTGGAGTAGTTGAGAAGACGGAGTTTCCATATTTTTCCCAACTTGAAGCAATCCAGACATTTTACAAACACTCTGTTGGTTGAGCCGTGTAATCTCTGAATTTAGACAGCTGGCAGTCTGGGAATAGCTGTTCTGTACTAAGGTGTATCCTGGTGTGTGTGGGTGTGTGTGTGTGTGTTTATGTGTATCAACATTTTTCTGAATGCAGTCAGTATCAATTTCCCTGCCAAATATAAATATAGTTTGCTCCTATCTAACAGGTGAAATTGCCCCCATCCCAAAAATGACTAAGGAAAAAGGAAGAAAAATGAGAAAAGGCAAATGTAAAAACATACTCACATGTCTTTGCAGGTGTCACTGAATGCCTTCCACCAGGGATCAGATTCCTCTGTGGAGGTAACTGTCTGATCCGTGTATTTCTAGCCCAAGGGAAAAGGTAGAAGGTGAAGGTGCCTCGTAGGAGGCAACAGATTCTCAAAATCCAGGAATGTCTGGCAAAAGCCTGGCAGAAGCAGCAGTAGCACTAAAAGAGGCTGTGGAGCACAGGGCACCATAGAAAGACAGCCCTGTTGAGATAAAGGCCCAAGGAGGGAAGGGAGAGAAGACAGTGGCAGTACTCTAGAAGGCTACAAGCCAAAAGCAGCTTAGAGCTTTGCTTCTAGAACTAAAGGAAAAGTAGTTGGAATGAACCCTCATTTCCCAGTTACCTGCTGGAACTCATAGGTAACACCTTCTCCAGCAGCTTTGCACCAAGTTGTGAGTTGCTCCTCAAATGCCTGCAAAGCAAAGACAAATCAATATGTGATATATGAGAAGGCACTTTGTTCTGAGCAACTCTTGGCCAGACATCCTACTTTTCATTATCTTATTATTCTATTCTACAATTCTCTGCACTCCTTCCAGCCTGCTCACAGGTAAGGAACCATCAAATGCATAGCTTCAAAGCTACATATTGATCAAAGGTCTGTATGATAGATACCTGACATTTCTCTCCAGGGCAGCTTTTGGGGGATTGTGTTGCAAAACACAGTTGATCTTTCATTAAACAGACATAGAGCATGAAAGCCCGCAAGGCTACCAGAATTTGGGACTCTTGAAAGTAATCTACAAGCAAAGGAATTAAGCTTTCCAATTCTTTCAAACATCAAGAAAAGTTATTAAGGGCTTCCATAATAAGAGCTGCAAGCACTGCAAGATTGTTAAACAAATTAACAATATTTTATAGGACAAGTTTTGCAAAAACAAACCCAGCCAGAAACAGTTTTAAGATTTATAAGATTGCTCATCTCAAACAATGGGTGGTATACAGCATAAAAATAACAATAAATAAAAAAGGAGGAAAAAACAAAAAAACCACATATATCACAATAAACAAACTATAAATGTAATATGGTGACAGCCACATAACAAAATCACCACAGGGGAACACAGCTAAGCCCCAAATGCCTAAGGGAAGAGTCAGGTCTTAATGGTTTTCTTAAAGGCGAGAAGGGTTGGGGGCTGTCATATATGGGGGAGGGAAGATATTTCTAGGGCTAAACACAAAAAGTGGCAGTCTTTCTAGGTCCTGAAGATGACAAGTTTTAAAAAGAAGAAACCTGGAGCATGTCCTCCTTGTGAGAGAATTGGGAGATGTTCTTAGGAGTAGTAATCCAGTCCTATGCCACGTCCTATGCTTTAAAAAGTAAGAATCAGCAGCTTGAATTGCACCCAAAAGCCTACAGGGAACCAGTGTAGTTCATTGAATAAGGGTATTACACGGGCATAGCAAGATATTCCCATAACTACTTGCAAATAATACAATACAATACAATAGCAGAGTTGGAAGGGACCTTGTAGGTCTTCTAGTCCAACCCCCTGCATGGGCAGGAACCTTATACCATTTCAGACAAATGGCTGTCTAACATCTTTTTAAAGACTTCCAGGGTTGGGGCATTCACAACTGCTGGAGGCAAGCTGTTCCAGAGGTTAATTGTTCTTACTGTCAGGAAATAACTACTGTACATTCATTTTATAATAAATAATAATGTCTGAAATGGTATAGGGTTTCCTGCCTAAGCATAGGTTGGACTAGAAGACCTCCAAGGTTTCTTCCAACTCATTCCATTCCTGTTGCTGTTTCTAGCATAGGTGGGAAGAACTACTACATTCTATGGCCAGTTATGATGAGATATTCAAGGGAAATCTTTATGGAGTGAAAACTGGTAACCTTCTTCTTCTCTGTACCTTTAAGTCCTCTGTGGGAGGGATTCGGATGTCAAAGGCAACAGAGAGCTCAGAGGGAACCACATTGAAAGATACACCTCCATTCAACATGGTCAGGTTCACGGATGTTACATCTCCTAAAGTGAGATGTCCCTCTGTTTTCAATCTGTGTGAAAGAACAAAAAACATTATACAGTTTCTCTGAAATGTTTAAATAAATTCATTGCTAAATCCCTGAGAATGAAGAAACGGCATGCGGAAGGGCATGTGATCACCCGCCCAAATATTTATAGGAATCACTGCCCAACAAAAACTGCAGAAGATACCTGATTCTGTAATTTATATATTATCTTAAAAACATACATGCAAAACATGACTTCTATCCCTGGCAGTACAAATGCCATCACAATCCTGCATTTATCAGAATTGTTACTTGCATTAATTTAATCTCAGACGTGTTGCTCAAAGTTCTCAGATTCTAACCAGCTACACCCTAGTGTTTTGAGAATGGCTTCTGCAAGTGGACCCAGCCATATTTCTGAGGATTGGCTGTTAATACCCAACAAATGGTAGACACTGTAACATCCAACAGTATAGTAACAAATGTCATCATACAGATAATTTTCAAAATTAAATGTCCTTCGTGAATATAATGCCATTCTGGATTTACAAAGCATCTCTTTAAAATGCTTCACTTTGCATAATTCTTAAGAATTTCTGATAAGTGCATCATTATATATAGTATTATATATGAAGGTAAGGATAGGTTTTGTGAAATTATTTTGTGAATTTCATCTCAGAGTAGAGTTATGGCAGAGCTGGGCTCTGCAACTCATTACTCATCCTCTACATCAGGGGTCCCCAACCTTTGCAACTTTAAGTCTGAAGGACTTCAGCTCCCAGACTTCTCCAGCCAGCAAAGCTGGCTGGAGAAGTCTGGGAGCTGAAGTACTTCAGACTTAAAGTTGCAAAGGTTGGGGACCCCTGCATTACAACATCCTAGGTTCTTAGGAAGAACTCAGTGCGTATGTAGGCCAACTCCTCTCTACATCATTAAAATGAAAATGAAAAACTCCCAGATCCATTTTAGAGAATCAAAGGGCAATGAGAGAAATATGTCACCCATAACTTTCCTCACGGCCGATTCGCTCCCACAGAGAGGGACTTCTCCGGGTGCCGTCCACTAGGCTATGCCAGCGGGCGATGCCCAGGGGAAGGGCCTTCTCTGTGGTGGGCCCAGGCCTCTGGAACGACCTTCCCCCCGATATCAGAACAACTACGGACCTCCGCTCCTTCCGTCAAAAACTTAAAACACACTTTTTCTGCTTGGCCGGCCTTGGTTAGTCTCCGTCTAATAGAGTGAAAGGGATTTTAGGTAATTTATATTTGGGGATTTTAGCGCAGGGATAATCTAGTTTAATCTGTTTTTATTCATTCTACTTATGTATTTTTATAGTTATTTTAATTTCCCTGTGCACCGCTCCGAGTCCCCCAGGGGAGAGGATGCGGTATATAAATAAAAATTATTATTATTATTATTATAACTTTCAGTCCAGTTATAGAAAAAAAAAAGCTGAATTGCTTTCCATATCACGGCTAAAGGTTCAAATGGACACTTGTGATAGCAATCTATTTGTAATAAAAGATTGGGAGAGCAGTGCTGGATCACTTTGTATATTTCAGGTACTAGGATACAGACTATGAAAGCCATGCCACAATCAAACGTTTTTGAGGTGAACAAAACCCTCTTCTTTTGTACTTTTATAAAAAACACACAGAATGGGGAAATGGCATTATGCAGTCATAAAGGTCAGGCAGTGCCTTTCCCTATCTTGATAGACTTCACTTTTTGTATTTCTTACCTTTGTTTTTCATGTTCTCTGAATTCTAGGAAAGAAGTGATCACTCTGTGCTATGAACAGGAAAATCAAAAGTAAATGCAATGATAAGCATTCGCCTGACGGTCAGTGCTTCTACTGCCTTTAGTTTCAACTTCTGGGAAAGATGGGATTATACGTCTTTTAGCAAATTATGATAAAATGGAAACAAATCTTTGTAAATCAAAAATAGGCATCCTTTGCCTCTCTCTTAGAAACTGATGGGCTACAACATTCATAACATCTGACCATAGAGGCTTCCTGGCTGAATTTCATATTCAACTCTTACGGCCTAATGAAATCTGAGTATTGCACTTTGATAATCGTACTCTAAACTGCACATTACAGCCAGCACATCCGCCAGTTCATATAAAGTGTCTGATTTGATTTTCTATGTTGATTTGATTTTACATGCTGATGCTAATAAGGAGTTCTACCTGCCACCTTTCCTTGGTCCTATATATTATAAAGAATGGTCTCTTACCATCTTTTCAGCAGCTGTATTTTCAATAAATCTGGATCCATGTCCCGGATTCCCTTCTACTTTCACTTTAATCCCTGAGGTCATTTTAAGAAAGACCAAAATGTAAATGTAAAAATAAAGTAAAGCAAAGGAAGCCAAACAGTTACACGATTTAACTACTACAACAAGTAGAACGGGTGCAGTTAAAAAGTATATCAGTCTCCTGGTAGTTTTGTTTACTACAGTGGTACCTCGGTTCACGAACGCTTCTGTTCACGAACAACTTGGTTCACGAACAGAAAAGTTCATCAAAATATGCTCCGGTTCACGAACTCCGCTTCGGTTCACGAACAGGAGCCGCGGCCATTTTAATGCTATTTCCTGGCTGTCACATGGTTGTGACTTCCTGTAGGAAGATCGTGGAGAGAAGGAGACACAGAAAAAAGTACACTGTGAGTACTTTCAATGACTTTTTTCGATTTTTGTTATGCTTTTAGCACATACAGTAGTGTACTGTACTTCATCCATGCCAGAAGTCATCTCAAGCAAGGTTAGTGTTCTCTCTTTATACATTACTATACTGTACTAATGTGTATTGTAATTTGTTTCATATTTTTTGTGCTTCAAAAACCAAAAAAAAGATCAGAACAGATTAACCGGATTTACATTAAACCCTATGGGAAACTGTGCCTCAGTTCACGACCAATTCGGTTCGCGACCAGAGTCAGTTCACGAATTACCGTATTTATTCGAGTATAACGCGCAAAATTTTCTACCAAAAAAAGAACTCAAAGTTTGGGTGCGCGTTATAAACGAGGGTGCGCGTTATAAACGAGGGTGCGCGTTATAAACGATTTTTATCATGGCCGCACGTGTTCAACAACGTTTGTCACTTACATTTGTCACATGCTTGGTCTGCATGTTTGTCACATGCTTGGTCTGAGCCGAGAAAAAGTGAAACAAAATTTTATACTGATTTTAAATCGAAAATTAGGGGGTGCGCGTAATACACGTGTGCGGGTTATACTCGAATAAATACGGTAAGTTCGTGAACCGAGGTACCACTGTATTAATATAGTGAGAAAAAACTTAAAATAATTTGCAAACTAACTTTGAGTTAATCAGTTATCCTCGGTATTTCTTCCTGTTAAATACAAGTGTGAACCAGAATAACTCTGTGGTTCCTAGTGTATTTATACAGTGCGCAACTCCCAAGATACAGCAGGTATTTGATACAATTGCCATTAATATATATACAGTATAAGAGAAAGGGGGGAAGAGATTATTTCAAACTAGATCCTCAAGATTAACACATTTTTAATGAAGTGTATATATATATCTTTCTCTTTCACTTGAAAGTGTGCCATGTTCCAAAGAAGTAACCATGCACTGAAGGACACAACTATAATTAACAGATATACTCTTGTTTCAAACAAATCAGCAACTTTAATAAAAGAAGAGATTTGCCTCTGCACATTGGAAATGGCAACAAAATGATCCATGAAAGTCTACCTCCTAACCATAATTCATGTACCTTTTGAAGAGAAACAAAAATGTTCTATTTTTAAATTTTTTCAATTTCTATTAATCTTTTTCTCTGTTTGCGTTTGAAGATTATCTTGCTAATTGTGTATGTTCTTTTTGTTGCTTTTAAAAACTGCATTTACATTTTACATATTTTCTTGTAATTTATAAATAACATCTGGGGAAAAGATAATGCATGTAACATCTTTTATAATAAAATAAAATAGAATATAATAAACACGATCATAAAAACAATAATATAAATACATATATACACCCCCACTCCCCCCACACACACAGAGTAAAGGCTAATAACTAGATTTAGTTGCCAACATTAACTGCAGTACTTTTGAGTTTTCAGAGAATCAGATTTCAACATTTGCATTAAATTAAATTGCAGGCATATACTATAAAATATCAGAAAGTTTCACAATGCCTTTATTGAAATTCCAAACTATAAAACAACAGGCATCAGGGGAAATCTAAAATTCTACATCAATCCAGTGATGTAACTGTGACTACAGTTCTACAGAGTGAAAACCGGTGTGGCAAAGAAATACAGCTGCAACTAACACTTTTTTTTTAAACAGTAGACATAAAACTGACAAAACTCCAAAAATTGTTCAAAAGAATTCATGCATTATGTGTGGCGGAGATATGGCAGATGGTTTTCAGTATAGATTTTAGGATGATGCAAATTAAAATGAAAACAGATAGGAAGTAGAATTTTCAGATCTTACTTACACCATGGGCATTTCTCGCCATAGAATACAGTGAAAGTGTCCGTTGGGTTTGCCAGGCCTAGGAGAAAACAAAACAATAATTGTAAATTAACAAATGCCATTCAAATATAGAGGAGTCTTTCTTCAAAACCTTTTGGCTAGCAGGATTATAGCATCAACTATCTAGCTTTGTATTCAGGTGTGATGATCATCATCATCATCATCATCATTAAGTAAAGAATCTGCACCAAGGCTTCATAGGCCTTCCTTCTGAGACAACAAACGTATAGTCATACAACTTTGAGAAGGAAACTAAGTAATCACAAAGAATATTTTTATTAAGAAAAAAAGGGAAATGATTTCAGTTACAGAATATATTTCAATTCCAAAATTGCTTCCCAAATGCCATACTATGGATTTTCACCTTCATCCAAGGCAAAGCCAACATTAAGTGCCGCAAACTCGGGAGTCTTCACAAACAGTTCCATCCCCTTGTGGCCCCCAATCTCTTCATCTGCAGGAAAAAAGAAAGCCCAGACAGTTACTCTTGCTTTGATCCCCAAACCAGCATTTCAGAGGGGAAATATTTGAAGAGCTACCGTATTTATTCGACTATAACGCGCACCCGTGTATAACGCGCACCCCCTAATTTTCCATTAAAAATCGGTATAAAATTTTTATACCGATTTTTATAAAGCATGACTGACGGGCTCCACAGCTGAGGGGCGATGGAGCGATGCTGTTCCACCCTAACTCTTTCTGCCTCCGCTTCTCCCCCGCGTCCCTTTCTGTCTCCGCTTCTCCTCCGTGTCCCTTTCTGCCTTCCGCTTCTCCTCCGTGTCCCTTTCTGTCTCCGCTTCTCCTCCGTGTCCCTTTCTGTCTCCGCTTCTCCTCCGTGTCCCTTTCTGTCTCCGCTTCTCCTCCGTGTCCCTTTCTGCCTTCCGCTTCTCCTCCGTGTCCCTTTCTGCCTTCCGCTTCTCCTCCGTGTCCCTTTCTGTCTCCGCTTCTCCTCCGTGTCCGTTTCTGTCTCCGCTTCTCCTCCGTGTCCCTTTCTGCCTTCCGCTTCTCCTCTGCGTCCCTTTCTGTCTCCGCTTCTCCTCCGTGTCCCTTTCTGCCTTCCGCTTCTCCTCCGCGTCCCTTTCTGTCTCCGCTTCTCCTCCGTGTCCCTTTCTGCCTTCCGCTTCTCCTCCGCGTCCCTTTCTGTCTCCGCTTCTCCCCCCCCCCCACCGCCGCCGCCGCCCAGAAACCTGAATTTATTTATTCGAGTATAATGCGCACCCAAACTTTGAGTTCTTTTTTGGGTACAAAATTTTGCGCGTTATACTCGAATAAATACGGTAATTACAGTGCAAAGTCCCCACTAGGATCCAAGGGAGCTTTTGTGCTTTGCAATCTGGCACGCAGGGGGCCTCCTCTCTTTGTACTAGCATAGCCCACAAAGAACAAAAATTGCTTTTTCTCCAAAATCCATTCATCGGCTTTTTTGTGTGTCTGCCCCAAAATTTGTAATGCACTAATTGTTTCCTGCTATTAATCAGGAAAGCAGTCACTCTGTTTAAGGGGACATGGCATCACACTAAATTTGAAGCCACAAGTGCAGTCTCACTGGAAGGCAACAAAAGAACAGAGTAGAACCACCTTAGAAGAACTGCAAAAAGATCCCAAATCATTTATTTGCTCAAAGGCCTCTGTGTCATTCTTCAATTAATCCCCCTCCCTCAAAATCTTCTGTAAACTCTGGAGTAGAGTAATACACCCTAGTAATATTCTGCTTGATCACAGATGGGATGAAAGGAATTAATTGTCAAATAAACCATGTCAAGGTAAAGGATTAGCCTCTCTTCCCCTATTCTGGGGTCCTAATGAAAATTTGGAAACACTGTGATTTTTAAAAATTATTATCATTTTTAAAAATGGCATCGGGATGGTGTTGTATGTACTTCTGAATTTAATTATCTTCTCCACATGCCATCTAGTATGATCCAAAGACAGTCCTGCAGCAAAAGACGATGAAAACTCTTATCAGTAAATATTTTCTTTATTTGGCTAAAGAAATCCATCACCACCCTCAGAAATTTCTCATTCCACCCAGCTACTGCTACTGGATTATCTGTGAAACAAGCAGCCACTCATAGAGGAAATCAAGAGTTATCATTCTTCTATGGTTACTGAGAGGGAATATGGACACAGAGAGGTTTGGTATACCAATAGTTACAGAGTTATTAAAGCTATCATTTATGATTTGATAGAAGTATTAAAGGAAATAACTGCTGCAGTTTGGGGGGTAGGTGGGGGTTGAATTTTAATCTTTACACTCCCAATTAGTAATAAAAACAGCTAATCAACCTTGTGATGAAATGTTGACTAATAGTTTGTCTTTCATTCTTTACATATTCCCCATTCCTAAATATAGATTTGTCTCCTGATATAAAGCATGTATGTTTTATAGAGTCCTTGATGCTGAGCTTGTTTTCTTGCAAATGTTTCATTACACAATTAGGTAACATCTTCAGTGCTAGAGCGAAGTGGGGTCTGCTCTCTGTATATACGTTGTGGCTAGCCCTTTTGCTGTGTGGGTGGGAGTGTTATTTTCTTCTTGGTAGTTTTTTTTTAAATTAGGCTGTTGTTTGTTTAGTTAAGTTGATATGGCTGATTTGTTTGAGTCCTAGGCTTTCAGGAATTCTCCAGCATATTGGATTTAGCATGATCTAGGCTACTCACAGTTCATCTGTTAAAACTATGGTTAGATCTGTCCATGTGTTGTGAAATTAAGGAATTTTCATCATGTTTTCTGACTGCTAGTTAGTTTCATGGATGCACTCTACTAGTCTGCCTGCTTGTCCTGCTCAGTGGCTGGAACAGTGCTTATACTGTATATTGTAGATGACTCCTGTTTTTTTTCTTTTGGAGCTACTATCATAGGCCTTTTGGCTTACTTACAATGTTTTAGAATTTAGAGGCTTTAGTTGGTTTGTGGGCTATGGTGATGCTATGTTGTGATAATAGTTTGTTAGATTTTTATTATGTATGGTAGTGTTGTTTCTTTTATAGCTTGTGTTGGTTGAATTGCAGTATGATAAATGGTCAGGCACCTTTTTGATAAAATTGTGTGCTTATGCATTTTGCTGGAAGACGTACGAGTGATTTGTAAAAGTTCAACCCTGAGCTACTAATATTTTCTTGTATTTCTATGTTTTACTTAATCTCCCCCTATTGTTTAACCAACAGTGATAAATATGTGGTTTTGAGATTTTGCTGCAGAAATGAAAACTATGCTTTTCTTCCAAAACAATATACTGATTTATTTATTTATTTTATTTTATTAAATTTATGCCCCGCCCTTCTCCTAAAAAAAGGACCCAGGGCGGCGCACAGGCATCATTAAAATCATACAAAATACAAAAATACAAAATTGTTAAAAACTAATTAAATATTCCCTGTGCTAAAATTAATAAGACTCTAAAATTTAAAATTATTTTAAATTTAATACTGAAATTTAATATACTGAAAATATTCTGTTGCAAATCTATACTGAAAATGTTTACTTTGTTGGTTTCTGTGGGCTTTACTAGGCAACTTAGCTTGCATCTCAGTTGCCTAGGGAAATAACATCACCAATCCTAAGTAAAAACTCTTCCTCACATCCACAGAAATGGCTTCTGTCCTCAAATTAAAAAAATGACAGCCTAGAAAGGTTTCAGAGCTGTTGTTGGAAGAGTACGTCTTCTCCTTTTCCCTTCCACACAGAATTATCTATTAGGAGAAATGAACTGCCGATTGCTGTCCTTGTACCTCTGCTCCAGCTGGCTCTGATGCTTTTCTGGGACATCTCTGAAAGACCTTTTTATTGAATCACACTTTTAACACAGCACTGCACGCTTAGAATCACAAGCTTCAACCCTTTAAAATTATTATCTGGGCTCTGAAAACCATGCAATGGTTTTTAAAAACCTAGCCATACAGGCATTAATTGCTGGGTATTCTTGTACACAGAACTTTTAAAAACCAGCGTGTGGCTCTTATTTATTTATTTTATTTATTTATTTATATTTATATCCCGCCCTTCTCCACAGAGGACCCAGGGCGGCGCACAGGAATTTAAAAAACATACAAAAATACAAAAAATAAATACATAATTTAAAATATATATTAAACTATCCTAATCCTATGCCAAAACCCAATTTTTTTAAATACCCAATTTATAACTTTCTAAAAAGTCCCCGTGGGAGGTTAGGCTAGGCCGGCTTGTTGGAAAAGGTATGTCTTTAGACATTGGCGGAAGAGGCGGAGGTCGGTGATGGTGCGTAATTCAGGGGGTAGGTCGTTCCAAAGGGCTGGGCCCGCCACAGAGAAGGCTCTTCCCCTGGGTGTCGCCAGTCGGCATTGTCCGGCTGACGGCACCCTGAGAAGGCCCTCTCTGTGGGAGCGTATCAGTCTAAGGGATGTATGGGGCAGGAGGCGGTCTCGCATATAACTAGGCCCCGAGCCATGGAGCGCTTTAAAGATGATTTGGGAGAAGAGAAGCTCCAAGATGAAGGAAAGCCCTTGGGCACAAGGGGGCTCCCACCTGCGAAGATTTTAGTTTTGCATCTCAATGGAAATACTTATCTTGTGGAAGACCCAAAACATGCTCCCATGTTTGAACAATAAGAAAACAGAAAAAGTGTGGCAAGAATGGCAGAAGACACGAAACACCATCCAGTTGGGACAGGGCAATTCTGGGGCAGGCCAACAGAATCTAGGATCTCCATATATCCTAGAATGTTCACATGGGGAATTTTTTGCCAAGCATAACATTATTTTCATACCAGAACAATTTAGCTTGTCTTTGGTCTGCTGCTGAACGGACACACAAGAGATGCTCTGTTGTGAGAATATGTCCTCAGCAGACTATTTTTTGCTTCTATGATCTATCACTTTGAGCAAAAACTAGGAGACACCCGATTATACTATATGCCTATTATTTAACTCACCTGGGACAAAGCTCATATGAATGGTTCGTGGAAAATGTCTTCCTTCAGCTTTCAGCCTCCTTATGGCTTCTAGGTATCTGAAAGAAAAAAAATGCCTTATTTAGTGACATATTAAAAGGATAACGTAGCCTTTTTTAAGGAAAAGGAATGTGTGTGTTTTTGATGAGGGATACTGGATATTGGAAAGGAGCAAACACTTAGCTGGAATCTGGATCAAAACTCCCTGAAATCTAGAACATATCTTGCAGGGCAAAGCAAAGCCAAGTGTTCATATACAAGGCACCTATTTTTGTCTTGCAAGAATTAACCAGGTTACCATTCAGCCATTTTCTGAATGGAGCAGCAATCTGTCTATTCCTGCTTGCTGTTTTTTTTGGCCAATGAAATACCATTTTTATATTTTTATGTAATTGCATTTATAAACAGAAACAAAGAAAAAAAGATATAAGAATAAAAACAAACAGAAAAAGGAGAGAATAAGATAGGGGACAAAAACAATACAATGTATATTGTATTTATATAAAGCGGCTCATCTTTAAAATACAGCATTAAACCTGAACAAATGGGATAATATTGACAGCTTTATGTTGAGAGGCAGTCAGTTTATAGGTGGAAGGAAAGAGACGAAAAGAACAATCAACAGCAAGAGGGATGTACTCAGTTACAGAGATTATGAATGACCTGAAGGACTAGGTGAGGGACAGGTTATCATGGAGAAAGTCTATGTCGGACCTGGGCATTTTATGGCCTCCAGGCCACATTTAAACTTATTTTAAACTTATTTTAAGCAGGGTATTGATTTAATTTAGTTATTATTTAATAATATTTTGTATTTATGTATATTTATTTTAAATCTCTGTTTGCCGCCCCGAGTCCCTTTGTGGTGAGATGGATGCGGGTTACAAATGTGAATAATAAAATAAATAAATCCAGCCCTTTGGTTATCTCTGTCTGGCTCTTATCAATGGGAAATTAAATAGGCTTAACTGCCAGAAGTACCAAAGGGGAAGTTAACTGTCTCAGCAAGAGTGGCAGGCAAGCCCCTCTCATGCTTCAAAGGTGGGTAGACCAGTTCCTCTCGTGCTGCTAGAGGCCCAGTAGACTGTTCTCACATTATGCATGCAATACAAGTGCATTGCTTTTATTTTGAAAGCAACTATACCTTTTTTTCAATGTACACATGTGCATGCGTCCCTTCCTATACATCTTCACAGCTTTTTTGTTTGGCCCTTCATAACGGTCCCATGCGTGCCTCGGAAAAATAAATTACCTGCCCCTGATTTATGTTGTCACTATGAAACAATAGGGCATAATCAGAGCGGGGAGGCAGGGAATGTTGCGGGTCTCATCCTCGAGGGAGATACACCTAATGGGACCCAGAAGAAGGGCCTTTCCCATGGTGGCTCCCTCTCTCTGGAACATCATTCCCCCCCTAAGAATAGAATGTCCCCGACTCTAATACTTTTCCAAAAGGCGCTAAAGACCTGGTTCTGCCAGCGGGCCTGGGGAATCCAGAGCGGGATGGAGCCCATTAAATGGCTCATGTGATCCGCTGTTGTTAGGGGGGGGGAGGCAGAGGAGTGATTTTATTATACTGTACTATATTAATTGATTTGGTTCTTTTTGTTAGTTTTTATTGTTTTAAATGTAGTCTTTTATTCTGTAAGCCACCTTGAGTCGCCATGGGAGAATAGGTGGCAATATAAATTCAATAAATAAACAAATACATACAAACAAGCAAACAAACAATAGGACATAATCAAAACAGACAGGATTAACAAATCAAGTTATATATTGATTTCCAACACTTTCACAGTTGCTCTTTGCATGAATTATTCCCTTGGTCACATCCCTTCACTTCCATCATTTTGCAAGATAAAATGCCGATGTAACTTTCCTTATTAAATAAATGTCTTTTGTACTGTCTAGAACATGGGTGTCAAACTCAGGACCCACAAGCCGGTTGCGTCGTGCGCTGGCCACACCCCCATTTTAGTGAAGGAGAGAAAAGTCATGATACATCATGTGACGACAACGTGATAGCCCCGAGTTTTACCCCCCTGTTCTAGAACATAAATAGAAAGACAAGATGGGTTTCACGTACTGAATGGATACACATTTCATATCTTGAGCTCCCCGTCCATAGATATTTCCCTCAGAGTCCTTGAAAGCTGAAAAAGGATCATACCGCCAATATTCCTACAGGAAAGAAAATGAAACAATCAGAAAAATGTGAATGGATGAGAAATGAGGCTTTGCCCTTACGGCAGCCTGCAAAGAGATTAAAGGAAAAGCCTGACTGTTTTCAGAGACATGCTACAATACTGGGAACAAATCTACATAAACCTACACATTTCCTAACGTGACAAATTAGGAAACCTTTGAAAAACTTGCTTGTGAGTTCAGCAAGGATGACTTTTGGAAAGGTGCTTTTTGGATTCTCTGTTTGTGTGAGGAAGCAGTTTTTCTGAGAAATGTTGCAAAGCATGGAAGCTGCAAGGTAACCAGGAGCAAAATAATCATGAAGGCATCATGTTAATTGCCTCCTTTTATCATTACCGAAAGTTGGTGAGGCTGTAAATCTGCTATGGTAATTTAATTAAAGCTGGGAGCTTCATTTAGAACTCTCCATCATCCAGTTTCAAATTTTGCTGGAGCTTTCTGGATTTACATTAACATTTCACAGAGCTTCCTCTTTCAGAACCACTTTTTTTAAAACCAGAGTTTTTATGCTAATTCGCTGCACAGAATGGCAGTTTTCTACTCTTATTTATACCATGATAAAATCTCAGCAACTATGGAGTAGTTGTTTTGCAGCAATTTTCCACTACAGTAGTACAACTGTAATACAAGCTCAAAAGATTTGCCTGGAACAAATATCCTGCTTATGGACCACAATTTTAGAGTCAGACTCATAATTGGAAAGAAGGCAATGACAATTTTTCTTGAATTATTGGGTTTTTTATTTATTCCTCCAGTAGATAATGCACCAGCCTAAAGTGTTGGTCTTAACTATTTCAGGAGAATGTGCTAAACATAAGTACACACGTAGGTGATAATACTTTCTTATCTTGTTCACCTAAGCCTCATTTCTTGTGCTTGTGTTTTCCTTTTGGGTAGTCAATATCTAAAGCACAACATTTTTATATCCTATGTTTGTACTATATGCCAAACCATGTTTCAGTGAGGAATTCTGGAAATCCCTAGAATGACTTTTTCGGAGTATAAGACGCACCTTTTTGCCTCAAAAAAGAAGCTGAAAATCTGGGTGCATCTCATACACTGAATACACCATTTTTTGCCTCCCGAAGCCCTGTTCCTTTATCAAAATGGCCGTGCATATCCTTATGGAGGCTTTCAGAGAGCTCCTGGGGGATGCGGATGGCAGAAATGAGCAAACAACAGGCCATTTCTTGCTCAATCCCCCTTTACCCAGCCTCCAGGAGCACTCTATAAGCCTCCATAAGACTATACATGCAATTTTTTTGGCAAAAAATGGGCCGTTTTTTGCTCATTTTTGCCCCACCGCACTACCCCCGCAGGAGCACTCTGCAACTCCCCCCCCAAGGCTATTCATGCCTTTTTTTGGGGGGGGGGAAATGGGCCATTTTTGGGAGGTTTGCAGAGTGCAAAAACTCCCCCCCCCCTTTTGGAAAGCTCTTTAACTGATTGATGAGAATTACACTGATCAAGTGCTGTGCCAACAGAAACAAAGTCTTACGTGCTGCAGACTCAGTGATTTCTTTCTCCAGCACATGGATAAATACACCTGGAAACATTTACCTATCTACTCTCTCTCCTTACCTACCTACTGTATTTCTCTCTCCCCCCCTCTACCTACCTACCTACCTACCTACCTACCTACCTACCTACCTACCTACCTACCTACTCTCTCTTTTTATATTGCTCTACCTACCAACCTACCTACTCTCTCTCTCCCCCTACCTATCTACTGTATTTCTCTATCTCTCTATCCCTTTACCTACCTACCTACCTACACACTCTCTCTCTACCTACCTACTGTATTTCTCTCTCTCTCTATCTCTCTTCTTTCTCTTTCTATCCCTTTATCTACCTTTAACTACTCTCTCTCTACCTACCTACCTACTGTATTTCTCTCTCTTTCTCTCCCTCTCTATCCCTTTATCTATCTACCTACATTTAAAAAAAATTGCCTCTTCAAAGTCTTGATGTGACTTATACTTCGCTGCGTCTTATACTCCGAAAAATACAGTAATCAGTCATCACTGCTTTTCTTTTTGCTCAAGTCTTAATATTTTGGAATATTTCAGAGTAGATGAGAGACGCATCAGTCTTCCTTCTGAGGACAAACTTGGGATGCCAAAGAATCGGGGACTAAAGTATAGCCCGTTGTGCTTTTTTTCCCACTGAAACTAAGCAAATATACCCATTTTTACTTTCTTTCCTTATTTTATTCCTTTATCTAAAATGCCTCTGTAGAAACACTCCTAACCCACCAATGGAGGGAATGAATGTCTCCAAAATCCAATCTGAGTTGATCACTGAGACCAGAAGTTTGTTCTTCCAGCTTTCAGACTTGGGCTGGAGCCCATCCTCAGGGAACAATATGAGTTCAAAAGCTTGGAAGAACAAACTTCTGGTCCTAGTGAGCGATTCAGATTGGATCCTGCAACATTATCCTGGGACGTGTATATTTATTTGCCTTCATTCACAGAATGAATGTCTATTTAGTCCATTAAATGCAAGTTTATGTAACTGAGATAACGTATGTTACTTGGATAATTATAAAATTGATATAATGCCATGTTTGTCAGTTGTGTAGATTGCTTTATAAACAATGTGAAGTAAAAAAAATCCACTGAGTGGCAGCTACATGACACCTATCCATTCTTTCCATTCTGGGATTTACTTCTAGTTATTGAAAAATATAGATATCCTCTTGGCTTACAAAGTCCTTCCTTGCACCCATCTTCATTTTGTTTGCTATTTCAAAGCCAATAATCATTAATAATTATTTATATAATTATTGTTGTAACCCATCTTGAATCCTTATATAAGTAGTATCAATTTACTGCTCTGATAGTAAGTACATAAATAAGCAATTTGTTTGATTTCTCTTTACTCCATTGTTACTATGAGGAGTTGCCTGTTGGTGCAATATTATAGACAGATATACCAAACAACCATTTTTTTCTTTGCAAATATCCACAGTAAAATAAAAGGTCTTTATTAACCAACCACTAGTTAATAAGATTTTTATTTTCCCCCATAGTGTTTCTGTTCCTACAAATCTAACTGAAAATGTTACAAAGTGCAGATTCAACCTTGATTGAAAAATCATGAGATTCATCCTGTGACTCATCTTTTCATTTCCAGAGAGGAAAGGAATCTTCATACACTATTTATGGCCCACATATGAATTTCCATCACATCATAAGAGCAGTTTACAGTGACAGCATATTGTCCCCCACCAATCTGGGTCCTCATTTTACCAACCTCGGAAGTAGGAAAGGCTGAGTCAACTTTGAGCCGGTGAGAATTGAACTGCTGGCAGTTGGCAGAGATAGCCTGCAATACTGCATTATAACCACTGCACAACTACAGTTGTAGTCCTTGACTTACGGCTATACTTGGAACCATGGATTCATTGTTAAAGTAGTAATAGCACTGAAGTAGTTAAGTGAGAAATCAAGTGACCATACCCGATTTTATGATTATTTTTTTGTAATTAAGTAAACACCATGATCACAGAGACGTCACATGATCTCAATTTACAATCTTTCCTTCCAAACTCCCCATTGACCTTGCTTGTCAAAAGCTGGATGGAAAGGGGTAGAAAGCAAATGGTGATCACATGACTCTAGAACACTGCAACTATTGTAAAGGCAAGCCAGTTGCAAAAGTGCTTGGGTCACAATAACGTGATCATGGAGGCATTGCGTCGATTTTAAGTGCAAGGACTAGTCGTAAGTGACTTTTTTCAGTGTCACTGTAACGTTAAACAGTCACTAAACAAATGATCACAAGCCAAGGACTACCTGTAAATTAAAACAAGAAATAGCAAAGAGAAAGATAAGACCGGCCACTTCTCTCCTGGAATAATGTTTCCAGGCTTTTGCAAGTTGTTTTGAAGAAAGAACCCAATCATCCCCCAACTCTCTTTTCCAGCAAGGAAAAGTTGCTACTGAACCCCCAGTGTGATCTTCTAACCTCAAACACAGGAACAACGTCTGTATGAGAATTCAGTAAGATGGAGCTGAGTTGTGGGTTTGTGCCTTTCCAAGTCAGAATGGTGATCACACGGTCAGGGCAGACCTGCAACAGAACATTACATCAGATGGGATTCTTCTTTGCGTCACTTTGGAAAATAGGACTCACTTTGTGTAGTTTTCAGTAAGTACATGCTATATATTTCATGGGGAAAAGACAATTTTATAAAATAAAATTTGAATTTTAAAAGTTATAGAATTTTTTCTAAGAAAATGGCAAAATACTTTTATTAAATTCAATAAAAAAGCAGACAGCAAGTTTGCTAAGAATTTCACAGTTTCATTGCTGAAATCCTGACTTGTATGATAGTCACTGTTGCTAGATAACTTATGTCTAGCCCAGCATCTTGCTCAACACTGTATCATTATGGCTTAGCATGCTATGTGAATCCAGACACTGAAAACAATAGCAGAAGTACAGACATAGATAGTGGAAGCAATAATCACTACATATTATTATTTATACATACAAACTGCTTTTCAGATAGAAGTAACTGCAAAGAAAAGTACAAAATGATTTTTCAGACAGACATGCCTTCCTTTTCTACTGTCTCTTCAGGCAACTCCCAAGTACCATATATTCAAGATCCATTTACCACTTCTCAATTTTAGTTTTCTGTTTAGAGAAAATCCAGATGTCATTAGAGGGAGCCCACAGCAACTCAAAACGACATGGGAAACTCAAAACAGGCTGGAAGTTAATTCACTTTTATAAAACTGGTTCTGATTAACATAAATGTTGAAAGAAAGGCAAGTTCCAGTTCTTGAAAAGATTTATTTAACTAGGAGCATATTAACACTTTCAGCTCAGTCAACCTGGGGACAGAAATAAGAGAACAGCCTAGCAAAATGATATTTCTTGCCCATTCCTAGTAAAAACATTTTCCATAGCATTCATTTGTAACACGTATCAGTCTAAATGCAGCACATAAAGCTGAAAAGGTCAGGCTGGGTTATTGGATATAGAACCTGTAATAACAGATTAACTGGATAGCAGGCTCTTCAAAGGATCACAGCTCCAACAGGTTTACTACAAATTATAAATATCTAAAGCATACTATAGTATGATTCAATCAGACACTTGATAGTAAGCCTGAATCAATTATCTTCATGCCAGAAACCCTAATTAATCAAAAAGAGTATTCAATGGACCCTAATTAATCAATTTTAAAAACCCTGGCAGTGGAACCCTTTTACTACATCTCTATTTTGCTTTTTGTCCATGATGGTTAAGCTAACCTAAATGGGTCCTTGTTTGTATTATCAGCTCATTTTCATCCTCAGAACTAGATTCTGGTATGTGAGGCCATCAAATCAGTTATATGATGTTTATGGTCAGAGGTAGGTTGCAAATACGGGGGCTACCGGCTCGTGCTCGGAGATTTACAAGCAGGACATGAGGATTATTGGTCCCCAGTAACTGAAATTTAGATACATTGTCTTTGAAATTAAAAGTAAGATAGAATTATTAAGACTGACAAACCTGGATACCCATTCCCTCTATAAACCTATACACTGCTTAAGTAGGCAGCTAACACTATAGCTGGTAAATGACACGATCCAAGTTAGTTTAAATAATGATCACTATCTCAATAATATGCTTTGTACAGACATATGATAACCACTGCTGTAACCCTAGACAATTATATGTGAATGATGCAACTGCCTGGACTAATTCTAGTAGCATGAGTTTATTCTCTTTGACTGACGCATGCAGATTTCATGGAAAAGAGATATGTAAACTGATCTACTGCCTGCATGTCTGTATCTTTGCATTTCTATCACAAATACAATTGTAACATGGTTATGTGACTTGCAACTATACAGGAAATAAGGCATTATGCAACTCTGAAAAGAAAAGAAACAGGTGAGAACAGCAAAAACATTTGAAGGGGATAAGTTGCAAAAATGAAAATTCCACCAATTGTCCACTTTATCCTCTGGATAATTAGTATATGCTATTAAAAAGTTTAATTTTGATAGATGTTCGGGTCACTATTTTTTAAACATGTTTCTAGTTAGCAAGCCTTTAGCCTATGTTACTGAACTTTCTTAAACAGTTTTCCCCCTCCTAATTTGAAATGATTCAAATTATTCTTATTCCTTATTATTAACTCAGTTGACAGAGTAAAGCAACATTAGTTAAACAATGCACAGAAATATCTCTTTGAAAAATTGCCCAAACAAAAATTGCCCCAATGTACCATTATATCTATTTTAACAATGGAATGAAATTGAAATCCTGCGCTGTAGCAGTAATATATATGAGAGACATTATTCCTTTACTTTGACTCAGCAGATAGAAGGCTGCTATCTGCTGAGTTAAAATGGCTGACATTTTTATAAGCTAAAAGGTAAATTAGATTAGATTTGCATAGAACTTTAATTGGGGGGGGGGGCGCTTCCTGATAATGTTAGACAGGAAAATCCTTCTCCCACCCTACCCTCACAACTATCCTTGTAGAAAGCAATAAACAAATCACTTTTATGTTGCTATCAATAATAATATAAGCTGGTGAAGTTTTCCTTTCTTAAATCCCTTATCTCAAAAGTTTAAACCTGAATGATTAAGATAAATGATGCTGATTTTCTTCCTAAATTATGAGAACAAAGAGGACATGCAGCAACAATCAGAAACTGATACAATCCCAACTTAGTGCAAGGGTTTCTCATTATTTTACCTCCACTTTTAGACACTGTAGACCGAGTTCAGAAGCTATTCTTTCCAGGAATTTTACTGCCGTTTCTGGAAGAGAATAGGAAGCCACCATGAAAATTACACATCTTTTTATTTCAATCGATATTTAATTTTTAAAAACGACAATACAAGTTCTATGAAACTTTTCCCCATGTGCAATATTTGAATTAAAACTTTGCCCCAAGGATAAAGCATTGAACAAGGTTTAAAATCTTGGGCCATCTTACCTCTGCAACATGTGTTTAAAGCTCACACCATCTATTACATGCATAATTTAATTATTCTACGAATATTTTTAAACATCACAACCATTATCATGGAAAGGCATACAACAAATTGCCCAAAGCCATAAAATTAACAATGAGCCACCCCTTAAGAGACAAGTAGTGCTTCCAGCAACTGAGCCATCATTGTTTCTACTTTACATTTCAAGGTGGCGCATTTCAGTTCTCCCTGACATGTATTATCCAGTCCATAAACATTTTTTTAAAAAGCATCAATTATTAAAAGTAGAAACATTGGCACACTAGAATTAATATGGAGGCCTTAAGATTTCAGAATGTTATTCTGAATGAATGTTTCTATTGAATAGATTAGTTGATAATGAAAGTTCTACAAATCTATTCAATAGAAACATTCGCTCCTCCACAATGAAAACAATGAAGATCTAGATGGAAGTCAGCCTTTCACTTAACATACTGGGAGAAGAAATCAACTAGACCACGGGTGTCAAATTCGCTGCATCACGTTACCATCATTTGATGTTTTCCCTTTGCAGAGCTGGGGTGAGTGTGGCCTGCGCCTGATGAGTCCAGCCAGTGAGCTGCCAGTTTGACACCCCTGAACTTGACAGACTTGTACTATTTTATTTATTTATATGGCCATCCAAATAACATGAACCTTTGGGAAGGTAACGATCAATAAAATAATTATAATGAAACATGAAAATCAAGTTAAAAGTTAACTGGACACAGAACAAAATAAACGAACAATCACCATCCAAAGTGAGATCATTCAAAACCCAGACCTGATGCTTTGTTCTTTTTGGGGACTATTTCAAAATATCAACTGATGGATATAAAAACTGTATAGAAATCACTGGGAGAATTAAATAAACATATTCCTCATCCAGATTATAAAAGTTCTTGAGTCTTGTCATTTCCATTAATTCCTTTATTCAATTTTTATACAGTGCAACTCACAATGGCCTCTGTTTCTTCCCCAGATAGTGCAAGATCAACACTATGCATAGTAGAGACATCCTGAAGAATTACACTGCCGCATTTATCCCACAGATGAAATCATAAGCATATTTTCTGCATAAATAGTGACAGGAAGGCAAATGTGAAACTGCTTTCTTGCCAAGTCTTTTACCTTTCAAAAGGTTTGTACAGATTATATATAATATATTGTGTAGGTTTCTGGCTGTATAAGTTTATATGGCCAGAAAACTAAAATGCAAGAGGGGAAAAAACCCTTTAGCTTTTACTGTTAAGAATTTCATTAGCCATGCAAACACACAACTGATATTAGCTTTTGATGGATTCTTCTCCTGGAGATGCTCCTTCAAACCAAATTTAAAAGATAGGTAATAATATTTTCTTCCTTCAGTGCTTGCTGGAGTGCATGAGTGCAACTTTCTTTTTTTGGACATAAGGTACAAGCCGCACATCATCATTCTGCTTTGCTTCTACATCTCAGAAGTATACCACACTAACTAATGCAAAAGATCCTTGTTTTACTCTTGGATTTGGATCAAATATTCCATCATTAAAAATTCAGGAGATCTACAATATGGTGGTGACCTCTTATTTAAAAAGGCAAAGTTTTCACAGAATACACTCAAACTCTTGTTTTCTACTGTTCCCTGAACTGTGGTCATATATTATTATTCAAGAGTGAAGTATATCGATCTTAGATAACTAACACTTCTATCTTCTACAAATTATTTAGAAGTAAGTCTTACTGGGTTCAGTGGGATATTACCTAGAAATAATTATGTGAGCAAGCGAGTACATGTGTATACATATATGTATGCAGGTAGTCCTCAACTTACAATCATTTGTTTAGAGACCATTTGAATCACCACAGCACTGAAAGAAATGACTTACAACCAGTTCTGGCACTTATGACGATTGTAACATCCCCACGGATCCCCCACATGATCAAAATTTGGTTGCTTGACAACCAACATGTAGTTACGAAAGCTGCAGCATCCTTGGGATCTATGATTGTCATTTGTAACCTTCCCAGCCACTTCCAATAAACACCCAGTGGGGGACGCTGGATTTGCTTAATGACTGCACGATTCACTTCACAATTGCAGTGATTTGCTTATTTCACAACTATGTGAAAAAAGGTCGTAAAATTGGATATGATCTATTTAAAAATCATTTTAAAATGTAGCAATCGAAATTCTGATCCATATTATGGTCATAGATCCAGGACTAGATACATGCATACATATACACACAGATGCATGTGTGTGTACACATGCGCACACACATACACACATATTTCTGTCCACATTATTTGGGGCATTTTTAGTAACAAATGAATAAACTATCCTAAGTAATCACACTCCTAATATGTTTCTTACATGGGCAGAATTCTGTTTGAAAGCACCAGGGACAAAATAACATGCAGGTGCATAAATAAATCATAAATCAAACAATTATGTTGGTACTGTGTATTTGCTCAGGAAAATCTTCATTTAATACACATATATTTAAAATGTCATTTAATATAGCCAGCTTGCAAAGATGTGCTACACATTGTGCTAGTTATTTGTACAAAAGTACACAGCAAGCTATGCATAATTTTAAAAGGGTTTAAAAAACCCTTTTCTTTACAAAGAATTATAATCTCATGATGTAATATAGTACCCTCCGATCATAAATTGTTCTCAAAATAAATAAAAAAACACCCTGATATAATATGAAAGTTAATTCTCTCTTCCCCTTCATTTTGTTAACAAGTTTCAGGTACAGAGTGGTGATTATCAATGCAACAAATTCTGAAAATCAATATGCACAAGATATGTAGTATTGCAGTGAAAGGATTAGAGCATATACAGAGGGTCCTAACTTGACCTTTGATTCCCTGCTGAGCTGAGTTCCATTGTAGCCTAATGTGCCAACTGCAGAGAAAAAGCGTCTAGAAGAATTGCCAAGCTTAGCCTAGCTAAGTAACTTCTTGAAATGCAAAATATGGATTCTATTTGTTTGCTGTAACTTAAAATGTGTATCCTCAGCAATCTAATGAGACATAATAATGCTAACCTTTAACAAAGCTCTGAGTTATATGCCAGAAAATGTATTTCTTTCCCCTTCTAAGGTCCATTGTTTGCAGAAGCGCTGAGAAAATCATGAAGTTTGCATAATATGAAATAATGTTTCTAACACTATGACGGTCACTGCAAGCTGTGTAAGACTATAAGAAGTTTGACAAAAAGTGGTGGGAGGGGTTTGCACACGCCTGCTTTTCTCTCTGCCTGCTGTTAAAGTGGGAGACTAAAAAGGGTCGCCCAGTTTTGCTTTCTAGCTAGAAAAGCTGATTATCAATAGCCTTGTATTCAGAGTTTCATTGGATTTATCAGATTCTGAGCTGCATTCAAAAACCTTACAACAGCATTAAATTCATATGGAATAAAAAGGAATGAAGCAGTTTAGACATATGCTATAGTTCAAATTTATTTTTATTTTTTTTATTTTATAAAATTTGTATCCCGCCCTTCTCCAAACGGACCCAGGGCGGCGCACAGGAATGTTAAAATACATACAAAACATATAAAATTTAAAAAACTTATTCTAGTAAAACCCTGTGCTAAAAACCGAATTAAAAATCCCAAATTTAAAACTGTCTAATAGTCAATAATGGGGGTTACGCTAGGCCGTACAATTGAATTGGATGAGCCTTTTGTTTTCACAATAAGACCAACTGTACATGGCAAATGAATTTCATGCACCATGGACAGAATAGGTAAGATCAATTCTATTCAAGTAAACTTTAGAAATCAGTTTGCTTCTCTTTGTCTAATGAATTGTGGAACAATGCCAACTCTCACTGATAAAAGGAACCAGATTTTTGAGGGTCTGCTCCTATCGAATGGTGGACATCTAACGGTTCAGCCAAAAGCCGGCTGCAGATTGGATCTAGTCAAACAGAAAGCCTTACAACTTTGGCTTTCTTTAAGGAAAGAAGAAAAACGAGACTTAATACCATAATCAGGCTGAGGCTGGACTGTCTTGATCCTCAGGTATTCCCGGAAGAGAGTGACAGATGGGTCTTCTTTGGGATCCCTCTCCCCAAACTTTTTAGAGTCTGGTAACATGTTAGCCTTCTGGACTCCGGAAAGTAGAGTACTATATCAAATACAGTAAGAGAGGAACATACAAAAAGTGAGAATAAAGAACACAAGAACTGCACTTTTTCAACTGGGACAAGGTGAGAAAGAAGTTATCCCAGAAATAACGAAGGGAATTATGGTAGGGTTATGTTTGCCACTTGGAATTCCTGCACTGCCCAGTATAAAGGCACCGCCCTGCACCTTCAAGTACTCACTTCAGCCAAAAGCAAGTATTAAAAATACCCGGAAGAGTTGCAGAGGATAGAATGAAATTGCCACTTTCCCCATACAGGATTGTCTGCCTTTAACTGCTGCAGTCAAGGCAGAATTTCCACAGCTACAGCCATGCTCTGCAGAACTGTGGGAGTTACACCCCATTCACGGAGTGCTCCTCGGCTGCAGGGGCGAAAGTCCGGCGGACTACAGTACAAGCGCGCAAGGCAAGCTAGAAACTGCCCGGCTCTGGCCCTCAGCAACAGCCAAACACCCCCCCCCCCCACACACACACACGCACAAAGACCCCACACCGGTTTCATTGGATTTTTCTCTCTCAGATACCGCAGTCCAGCGCTCGCCTGCCTCCCTTGCAAGCTCCTGGCCCAGCGGCAGACAAGTAAACAAGTTCTCCGGCAGGCACCTCGGAGGCAACGGTGGGCTGGCCTTGCCCCTCGCTGAAAAGAAGCTGGCGGTCGGGCGAAAGCGACAGGGAAGCTTCCCCGGGTAGCAAAGGGTTTCCCTCCCCCCCCAGAAGTGGCCCTCTCCCTCCTCGCCCACCTCTTTTGCTCGTTGCGGAAGCCACCGCCTCCCTCAAGCCTTGGTTCGCCGCGACTTGACTCCACACCGTCCTCGGGGGCGGCGGTAGCGGTAGCGCTGGGGAGGGCTGAGCGCAGAGCAGACCAATCTCCAAGGCGCGCGCCGGCCGGCCCGCCCGCTCGCGCCCAACCCGGCGCCCGCCCTGCCTTGCAGCCCTCGTCTTGCTCCGGCCCAAGCCGGCGGGGACAAACCGGAGCTGCGGTGATTTCGCTTGGCGAACCACCAGACGCGCCTAGGTTCGGCGGGGCGTGCCTGGACGTGGCGTTGGGTCTTCTTCCAAAGCGAGGAAGCCGAAAGCTGAGAAAGTACCTGTGTAGGGCCGGCAGGGACTTGGCGAAGCACTGTCAAGACTTTGGGGCTGGCCTCAAATCGATCCATAAAGGGGTAGTCTTCGGTTTACGACCGCAGCCGAGCCCAACATTGATGTTGTTGAGTGAGAAATTTGCGGAGGTTTGCCTCCTTTTATCACTTTTCTTGCCTCATTTGTTAAGTGAATCACTGCACTTGTTAAATTAGTAACGCGGTTGTTAAGTGAATCTAGTTTCCCTTTTGACTTGTCAAAAGGTAGCATAAGGTGATCAGGGGACACCGACTGTCATAAATGTGAGTCAGTTGTCAAGCATCTGAATGTAAATCATATGACCATGGGGAGGCTGCCATGGTATGAAACATGGTCCTAAGTTACTTTTTTCAGTGCTATTGCAACTTCGAATGGTCACTAAGTGAACTGTTGTAAGTCGAGGACTACCAGTATTTTGGGTTACTTAGGACAATGGGTGATGGCCCTTCAAGAGAAATATAGGTTGGCTGTCCTCCATAGCAGCATGATTAGGGGACTGGAGGATAAGACATATGAAGAACGGTTGCAGGAATTGGGTGTGTCTACTTTAATGAAGGATAAGGGTGCCATGATAGCAGTGTTCCAATATCTCAGGGGCTGCCACAAAGAAGAGGGGGGGTCAATCTATTTTCCAAAGCACCCGGAGGCAGGACAAGAAGTAATAGATGAAAACTAATCAAGGAGGGAAGCAATCTAGATCTAAGGGGGGGAAATCCTGATAGTTACAGCAAATAATCAATGGAACGACTTGCCCAAAGTAGTTAAAAACTTCCAACACTAGATCTTTTAAAGAAGAGATTGGACAAGCATTTTTCTGAAATGATATAGGGTTTCCTGAGCAGAGGATTGGACTAGAAGACCTCCAACGTCCCTTCCAACTGTGTTATTTTGTTATTCAGAATTGGGATCCTCCAGGATTATAAACATTTCCTCCCCAGCCAGAAACCACCTGTTTTCATTTTCAGCAGCACAAGCCAAGCATATTTTAATCTACCATACTGTTTAAAAGCAGAGAAGATGGATTGAGTAATTCATGGTAAAATCACCAAAGATGTAGAAGCACAGCCAATTGCAGTTAGCCATTTGTGTTGTGTGGGGAAACCAACAGTTCAGATTTCGGGCCAGATGTATTTCGGTAACTTTTAGTGAATTAAAATCACGGTTTTCTACACAGCCTGGTGATAAAAAATACTACATACATTTAGTATTTAAATTTATATAATTTATATTAATTTATATAGTTTGTGAGCACCATAAAACATATAATAGAATCAAGATCCGAGGATGAGGAACTTGTGGCAGAACATTGGGAAATCATCCATTATACTTTATATTATAATATTCCAGTAAAACTAGGTTACTAAAATTCAGCATGTGGAGAAAGAAAGATATTATTTTTCCATCTCTTGCAAAGCTTTAGCAGGCAAGAGACAAGGCTCCATTACTGAAACAGTTCCAAGATTCCAGATCTCTCCTGCTTGGATAATCTGTTTTATTATTATTATTAAAGAAAACAAGTTATTTTATATTCAATTATTGTGTTGCCAATTTAACAAAGGGAAGAAAGTACCAAAAGTTTCTGCTTTTGAGTACAAGTCTTGGTGGAACTCTTCTACGATCTACCCCACCCCCTGTGCAGTACTTCAGTTTGTAGCCCAATTCCAAGTAAACAATTATGTCTATTTTTCATGTTTGCATAGAACATGTTCCAGAAGTACTGGATAATACTGTTCAGTGAGTTTTGAATGCACCTTGCATAAAAGTTGCATCCTTTTAGTCTTCCTGTGGCATGAAGTGACATGGCACCAGGCTTTTTGCTGGAACATTTGCTGCCAATGTTCCCTTTCAGCTTCCCAAACTCTTTGGCATTATTTACTGCCTTTGCCACTCAAGACCTTACAGGCCAGTGTCTTCATTCAGTTGCGGTTTTGGCTGTAGCACAGGGTTTGAATTTTAAGCATCTTCCAGCACTGGCTGAAAGAGCCAATCTGAATATTGTTCCTAAAGCAGCTACATAAAGTTCCAGATTGAACAGGCCTCGAAGGTTCCAGTTATACAGTAGAAAAGACTAGATCTAAGTCTTGCTTCATCACTATTCAGCAATGACAGTAATTTTCATTACATAGAATAGGGCTTGGCACTTTGAAAAGTGCTTCTGATCTCATGAGCAGAATACCTCTTGCTATTCATGAATGTAAACATGGTTTATCAGATTTACGCATGAACTAAAAAAAAGGTCATATTAAAAACATGCCACTTTAATTATTTGATTCATTCCAGAAGCAGCATCTCTTTTTGTTTGTCTTGTATATACAGAATACCAGAGAGGTATTTCTGTATCAACCACACGAGGTCTTTTTTGCAGATTGTTTTCAAAATATGAGGACCTTAATTAATATGGCTGACTTCACAACAGGGAAAGATTCTTGTTGTAATTCGAACCTTTTAAATTATAGTTACTATATATGGGGGGGGGGGGGGTTGTGCATGTGTGTCTTTGAGTTCTGTTGTGTTGTATTGAGTTCTGGTGACAAGATCCTGCAAGTTCTCTTAGCAAGATTCAGAAGTGGTTTGTCATTGGCTGCTTCCTAGTGCTGAAAGAAAGTGAAAATACAAGGTTACCCAGTTGACTGTGCCTAAGGGAAGACTAGAATTCAGGTCTAGCCTGAGGCAAGACGAGACTAAACCAAACTCATGCTTTTACCGAGAAAGTCTAATTAACTTATGTTCATTTTGCTAAAAAAATGCCTTTTTTTTAATAGTATCAAATTCTAGCTGCTTCTAATTAAGATTTTTAAATACTTCCACGTTATTTTAAATGGTAATTTCATATTGTTTTAAGAAAAAGTGGCTGAACTGCTTAAGCTGACTATGACACAAGTATCATTTATGAAAATAATATAAGGATACACCTTTGAACTCAAAAGCCAAGTAAGCAATTCATATTTGCTCCCAGGAGTGCCACCGTTAAAGTTCAAAGTCAGGCAAGAACAAGAATTTGTGGCAATATGTGGCCTAGAAGGTTCCTCTCCAAGCACCCTAGAAAAAATCTAATATTGCAGTATTGCAGTGCTCACATAGCAACAATAGCTTAAATGCAACAAAAAACAGTATCATGGAAAATATACAGAACATACTAATGATACTTTAGGTATAAATACACTTGATCATTTTATTAATGAGCTTGTCGATCAGAAAGGTCAGCAGTTCGAATCCCTAGCACCACATGACAGAGTGAGCTCCTGTTACTTCTCCCAGCTTCTGCCAAACTAGCAGTTTGAAAGCACATAAAAAATGCAAGTAGAAAAATAGGGACTACCTTTGGTGGTAAGGTAACAGCATTCCATGCGCCCTCCGTATTTAGTCATGCCGGCCACATGAGCATGGAGACATCTTCAGACAGCACTGGCTCTTCGGCTTTGAAACGGAGATGAGCACCACCTCCTAGAGTCAGGAATGACTAGCACATATGTGCAAAGGAACCTTTATCTTTACCTTTTCTAATTACTTTATTACATGCATTCTTGTAATTACCTCTAGTCATGTTCTGGGATATCCTGAGTGTTTATCAGTACACTGCATCTACCTCCAGGTTGGTGGGTCATAGTACATCATCTTACTAGATAGTCGCTGGGATTGGAGTCAGAGTTAGCACAACAGGCAAAAATCTTACTCAATTTTACCAGTTGAACTCCTGGAGGGAGCATTTTAGGGAAAAAATTCAAAAATGTTAATGAATGCAGTTGGAGAAGACAGGGAAAGAATTTAGGTGCCAAGAGAATAAAGAAGAAATAATTGAGCTACATGGAGACCTAAGAATGAATGAAAATAGTGACAAGTATCTGCTTAGATAATAGACCTTTTTGGTTTAAGCAGAAGTCTTCATACATCAATGTGCCAAAGGAATTAATATAAACCTAAAAGTGTGATTGATTGATTTAAGATGAAAGACTTAGACAATGAAAGGAGATTCTGAATGGAGAACAGGCCAATTTTTGTAGTACCAAAAATGCAGTTTGGCAAGAATGGATACAGGGGAAAAAGATTAAGGAAAGTAGAGCCACTACAGAAAGAGATTATGAGAAAGTATTAGAATATGAATCTCCCAACCTCAAAAAAACAAACTGCAAGTTAAGAAAGATGGTTTGGAATCTGCTGGGTAAAAAATGAAAATGATTATGACAAAGTAACACAGAGAAATATGTGGTGTAATGCTAACAAGGAAATAGGACAAAAGGATGCTTGATGGAATGTGGAAGATGTTGTATATGAGAAATATATACAAAAATATATTGCATATAGAATGTATACATATGAAAAATTGCAAAGGATTCAGTTAAACAGGAACAAATAAGAATCAGAAGAAATGCACAATGGTCTTCATGGAAATAAAAATGGTTTAGAAAGTAGACGAAGATAATTAAGTGAATTGAATTAAAAAATAAAAGTGTTGTGAGGAATTAATGCTTGTCCAAAAAAAGCAAAAATTGCTGTTTATCAGGATATATATCTGGTCACTATGTTAGACAGACAGATTGATTGATTCTGAAATTAACAGTGAAACTTAATGTTTGTAAGTCATCCAAAGTTATCGAGGTAAAATGGACTGCCTATAAATTTTATAAATAAAATAAATTATAAACTTCAGTATAAGTTAAATAAAATGGAAATGGAATAGTTAAATATGGTAAAATAAGAGATAAGATCAAGAATGGATATTCAATGGAAGTGAGCAGAACACAAAAGTGACTTACCAAAATGAAATAATGTTAAGGTAGTTTCATCATACAGAAAGAATCAAATAAAAGACAAATACATCAGGGAAGACTAAATGGGGTGAGAAGAAAAATGATAACTAAAAAAGCTGAAAAAGATGATGATATACTCAAATAGAAAAAGACGAAAGGTGTGAAGATGAAATGGCAATGTATGGAGTGGTAGAAGCAGGAATGGTTTGCAGAGAGAATAGTCTGAAATGGAACAGTAAATGGTCTTGCTGTGTAGTGATGATATAACTAGAATTCATTCTAACTAGAATTAGTTATATTTCCTGATTTCTAATCACACATTTTTGGAAAAAAATAGTTTGGCTTAGTATTTATTTCCTTTCTGCACTTTTAATTACATTACTTATCCTGAAAGTGAAAGGAATGACAGGTACAGAGTATGTCAAATTCCTAGGGGCTTGCAAAAAGGAAAGACTAACAGAGACATGAAGCTTTTATACAAATCTAAAAGTTTCATAGAAGGGATGTTTCAAGGTACTCAGAAATAAGGTTTAAATAAGATAGGTGGTTCTCACTTATTGTATCACATGAGACTTCTTAGCTATCAGATTTCATGAGAGGAATAGAGAGTGATGCTTTCCAGCTCTCAAATCATTATGACAATTAAGCTTCATATTAAATTGATATTTTGGATCCAATTTATTTTGATTTTGCAACAAATTATAGTTAATATGCAGCATTCACTTAGGCAACAAGGCCAGACAGCATTAGCATTCTTATCAGATACCCCACACATTTAGCAGTGTATAACATGGCTTTTGTGGTAGCAAATTAAAGGATTAGTGGATATGCTTTTAATGAAAGAGAAATAACCAGCCATAGCTTTTGAAGCAAATTATTTGAAATGATTTGCAAATGCTAAGAGAATGTGTATGTGGGTATTCAATAAAATATCATAATAAAATGTTATATTCTGCAGAGATCCTAGTACTTCACATAGATAAATGCTTACTTTAGTAATCGAGGCCAAAAGGAAAATTAGTCTAAAAACAACTTCTATTGCATACAAAATGTAAGAGTTGGACTTTGCATGTGCTGCATTGTGCAGAGATAATTATTACCTAACTAGCCTTTCAATAATTATCTTGAGCATCTAACTGTGCAATTTAGCCTCCCTCTGGATTTTGTATCATTGTACTGTAGGTCAGCCTGCACAACTCAATGGCTTTACAATGGGCTGGATACTGCCATAATATCCAATTAGTTGGAAATCATTTGAGCACCAGGCCAAGGAATGCTGCTTTAAAATGTTAACATGCTTTCCAATATTAATCCAGATCTATGAAAAAAGAACTGAAGCATAAGCCTAGTCTTTTCCCTGTTACCCTATAACTAAGCAGGAGAGACAACAACTATGTAACACAAGTCACCTATAAGCCAGGGGTGTCAAACTCGATTTCATTGAGGGCTGCACCAGGGTTGAGTTTGACCTTGGGGAATGGGGGGCGTGGCCAGCTTGATGTCACTTGAAGCTCGTTTTTTGGCCGTGACAGCCTCCTAGAGCCAGTGAAAACAGAGCCCAGGGAGGCAGCATGCAGCCGTCACAGCTGAGAATGGAGGCCATCACAGCTGAAAATGGAGTCTGGACGGGCCACGTGTAGCCTCCCCGAGCTCCGTTTTCACTGGCAGAGGGTTGCAGGAGGCCATCACAGCCAAAAACAAAGCCCAGGAGGGCCACATGTGGCCCTCCTGAGCTCCATTTTCGCTGGCAGAAGCACCACAGGCCAATCCCTTACTATTTCTAGGGCAGGGCCATAGGCCAGATCTAAGCAATCCGCGGGCCTTGGGTTTGACATCCCTGCTCTAAGTTAAGGAAAAGCTAACAATCTGCAGAAGAATAGGAGAGATCCGTTGGTGCAAGGGCACAGATCCAATTGTCTCTATCTACAGTACTTTTTTTTAACTGCACTCTCACTCACATGAGCACTTATAATTTTGACAAATAAAAGATGCGTCTGGATAAAAGTTAAGTGAAAAGCACATGCCATTAAATGAGAACCTTAAAATATAGGCAGTTAATTTCTACAAAAGCAATCAAATATATCAGGTATTTTCACTCATTGGTTTCAAATGGTAGTTGGAAGAAACATACAATTACATACTTTCTGTTCTGCTCTAAAAATATCACTCATCCAGATAAGCTACAAAATACTCAAACCTTTTAAATATCATTGCTTAGAAATTTATGAATACCAGAATTGTTCAGACAAAAATTTTATCTCTTCTAATAAATTAATAACTCTGTTTTGAGACCACAAGAAAACAAATTCATTTATCATGGAAGAAAGTGAATTATCACCCTTTCTTATTCATCTGATAGTATTTTCAACCCTCGTAATTCAGTGTGGAACAGAATTTATAAAGCAACTCACTTGAACATATTTAGAGGGAATTTAGTAATTGTGTGAAAACTCCTACTAGGAGTCTGTGCATTAAAGTTGGAAAACCTGTTTGGAAAATACAAAATTAGATTATAAGGTAAGTAATCATGGGCATAGTTCTTGTAATAGATTGTAATTAAAATATTTAACAAAATAGAATCTTATTCTATAAGGCAGGGGTGTCAAACTCAGTTTCACTGAGGGCTGCATCAGTGTTGAGTTTGATCTCGAGGTGGGGGGGACGAGGGTGCGCAGAGCCAAGTTGGGCATGGCCAACTTGACGTCACTCGTGTTGGGGGCACCTTTGGTGCCCTGAGCACTCTGCCAGTAAAAATAGGCTCCTGAGATCTGTTTTTGGCTGCGACAGCCTCCTGCAACCTTCTGCCAGCAAAGACGGAGCTCAGGAGGGCCATGCACAGCCCTCGCAAGCACAGTTTTCAGTTGCGATGACCTCTTGCAACTCTCTGCCAATGAAAATAGTCTCTGTATAGTCTCTGTCCAGCATTGAATATTTGCACATAGACACATACACCAAATACCAGTATAAACAATTTATTAACCCTTAAACAGTTTGCAACACTCAAAAACCTAGATAACGTATGACCTAATGAATAGGAGAAATTATCCCTCTCCTAACATGTGGACTATGCTTCTTCAAAAGGTTGACTCATTCTCCTTATGTCTTCCATATTTTCCTGCTCACGTGAGAGTCTGGATGACAAATTCTAACTAAATACTTCATTCTCAGAGAGTCAACATGTTACAGCTGGGCAACCAACGGATTACAGTGGTCATCAAGGTTAAAGGGAAAAATACACTTTAAAATGTGTCATTCCTTTCCCAAAGTTTTTCTTCAAATTTCCCAAATGTCTCTTGGGCGATTTCAAACATTACCTGCTCCTAGCACATCAATTTTGTCTTCCTCCACTGCTGAAAAAAAACTGAAGCAGACCCTCCAAACCACAACAATAGAATTAAGATAAAAAGTACAATAAAACACCCTCAAAACAGAAGTATGCACACTAAAAGTAGTAGATGGTGGTTAATGAAAACAAAATATCAATCTTGGTGTAATATCTGTGGCCCAGGTTTCTGAAATAAGATATTGGAGATGATGTTGTACCTTTCTCTGGGGAGATCAGCTCTTAAAACAAATGAAAATTGAATAGTGATGTGCAGTTCAAGTTCTTCAGTCTTTTTACAAACATGTGAAAATGCTACCCTGCTCTGTATGTCCTTGATCCAATACTTCTGCCAGCTTGTAGGATTCTGGCAATTATACCTTGAGCACTTGTAAAAGAAGTAACCCCACAAAAAAGTAGAGATAAATTCTTCTATCAGTCAGAAAGCTCTATAGCCCTTGAAGTATAAAGAACCAGATTAAAATGCACATCATCCAGGTTACATAACAGACATTGTCTTCACTTTTTTCCCTGGGAAAAGGAAAATGGGATTCAACAGAGCAAGTGAGGCTGGATACCACAGTCATTTTAGTTCACTGAGGAAGCTCAGCAGTGCTTTGTGGAACTCCTGAGGCTTATCAAGATAGCAGGCATGGCCAGCTCCCAACAACATGACAACTTTGGATTTGGGAATCTGCTGAAGACTTTGCAAAGACTGTATACCCAGGTCAGTATCACGCTGTCCATAAATTATCAATGTTGGTATCTAGAAATATTAAAACATAAACAAATAAGCAATGGTCCACAAGAATTATGTAAATAAACACTAAAATCACTTCCCAATCACTTCTAAACAATTGCCATTCTCTTCCATGCAAGTTGCATAAAGGCCCTGTGAACTACGTCAGCATGACATATCTGGATGCCCTTTCCAAAGGTTGTAGTTGAGGCAGCAATCGGAATCTGGGTACAATGGTCTACTATAGGGGAATGACCTCGGGAGAAAGGAGGAAGAACTGCAGACTATCCAATGGTCAGACAAATGGCATCTAAATCCACAGAAGGAAGGAGGGTGTGGCGAACATCTCAGAAGGCACCTTCCCTAGTTTCTTAGATTGGCAAAGTGAGGGGGGGAGAAATGTACTGTACTTTCAGACTATCAAGATTCTTTTAATGTAACCTTACAATGAAAGTTAGAGCTAGTACTTTGCAGACTTCTTGTCTGCAGTACTCCCAAGACTGACATTAATACAGCAGATAAAGAGGTCCAATTATTCTATCAATTCTAGAGGGATCTTCAATTATTTATTATGGGCCCTTTGAACAGTTGCTCTTGGCTCAAATCAAGGGACAGAACATCAGGGTAATGTTATGGAAATGTATATGTTGTTAGTTGCGAATTCGTGTGCAACCCATTGTGACACATGGACAATGTTTCTCCAGGCCTCCCTGTCCTCTACCACAGGAGTCCCCAACCTCTTTGGCACCAGGGACCGGTTTCATGTTAAAAAAATTCCACGGACCGGTGGCCATGACTCGGTCGGCGTAGAGGGGGAGCGGGGGGAGGAGAGGGAACAGGTGGCTCATGCGCACGCGGGGGTGGTGGTGAGTCGGCTCACTCGCCCCTCTCGGGCCAATGGCGCAAGCTGCTGCCCCTGCGCTCTCCCGCCCCCGGCGCGCGCTCTACCCAGGGAGCTGCCCCCTCCCTCCTCCTCTCCGGCCCTTTCTAAGAATTGCGCTGCTCACTGCGGCCTGGTTCCTATCAAGCCACGGACTGGCACCGGTCTGTGGCCCGGGGGTTGGGGACCCCTGCTCTACCATCCTCTGGAGTCCATTTAAGCTCACGCCTACTGCTTCGGTGACTCCATCCAGCCACCTCATTCTCTGTCATCCCTTTCTTCTTTGGCCCTCAATCTTTTCCAGCATTAGGCTCTTCTTCAGTGAGTCCTTCCTTCTCATTAGGTGGCCAAAGTATGGAAATGTGTATTTTATTTATTTGCTTAATGCATATAGTTGCCCATCTTTTACACGCCAAGCAGCTTACAATAAAGCAAAAAAAAAAAAAAAAGAGGAAATAGAAAACAAAAATAAAAACAGATAGCAGCCAGGCACAGTCTAACCTATCATCCACACAGCCAGTTGATAAACTCTAACCTATGCTTGTGCTCAAGCACAGAGACAAGTTTTCAAGATCTTACGAAGGGCCAACAGGGACAGGGACAATCTAATCTCAGGAGGCATGATGCTCCAAAGGGCAGGTGCCATGGCAGGAATAAAAAGAAATAAATGGTAGGGATTGGTGATGAAATGGTATTTGGGAGTACTGCAATCTTACATGGACCATTAACACATACTTGCTATATCTGTCATAAGGAGAACTACAAACCCAGCAAGTGTCTAGAACAGCTTTTCTTAAGTGGAGTTCCATAAGAGGTCATAAATGGGGGGGGGGGGGAAAGCGGGGTGGTGGTGGGGGTATTATTACATACTTTGTGTAGTGCTGGCGCTCACCAGGAAGAAAATTTTACATCCTGCAACTTAACTGCTGGCCTGCTGCTTTGCTGTTGTGACCATGGTAAAATGAGGATTGTGTGGGTTAGGAGTAAATTGTATTGTGATGTTCTTGTGGGTTATTTTTACTATTTTTATACACAAGTTGCCTGAAATTACTTCAAGGATTTGGGAAAGACTGGTCTATATCATACTGACGCAATGGTTATGCTACCTAATATCTTCAAAGTAGAACTCCCCCCCCCGCCCCCCCAACCTTCTTTCAGGCATATAAAACTAGAGAGTTTGTCCTTCCTGGCATCACTGTCTATATAACTTTTTTCAAGTTCTGTCTCTCTTTCCTATTTCTGCATTTCAACATACGCAAGACATCTATACTATGGGGCCCTGTGGGTTTGTATAAAAAGCCCTCTATGCCAGACATCAGATTCTACACCCATTATGTGTCCTTGAAAGGTCCCATTCATCCCCCTTTTCCACTTACTTACTAAAATCGCAAGGAAAATTTAAAACATCTTTTCTTAATAAACTCTAGACAAGTTGCTGCAAAACATCTGTAACTTACACAGCCTCAAAAGTTAATACCAAAGAGTGACTATTTCCTTGGGATGTTAGGAAAGAAGGGTTAAACATATGGAAAATAACCACACTAATTTAATGGAATTAAAGTTTATATTAAATCAAATGAATTGTATTCGCTTGGAATGAATATATGTATTTTTCTAAAATAAGTTGTCTTTAAAATGGAGGATCTGCTTAGATTCACCGAGATACTTTTTTTTTCTGCTTTGGGAAGAGAGATGTCATCTTCCATGCAAATAAATATAATCAGCTTTTCTAGTCCATTGATCTCTTACCTCGACCTGCTGATATTGTTGAGCTGTAAAATCTTTTGTACCCACTGGTGCAATAGACACAAAGCCCTTCAGCTGTTCTCCACTAGAAAAGAGAAATGGAATGGAATATCGGCCACTCATAGATGAGCTTATCAAAATGGGCTTCTGAAGGCCCAGCTCCTTGAAGACTTGCTCCAGAAAGGAAATGCGGCCTTTTGCAGTCGCAATGGAGGTTGAACGTGGAGAGCTCCCGAAACCTGTTTAGAAACAAACAAAAATTGGAACGATTGAAATAAATAGAATTGGATAATTGCTGTTGTTAGTTGCGAAGTTGTGTCCGGCCCATCGTGACCCCATGGACAATGTTCCTCCAGGCCTTCCTGTCCTCTACCATTCTCTGGAGTCCATTTAAGCTCACGCCTTCTGCTCCAGCTATTCTCTGTTGTCCCCTTCTTCTTTGGCCTTCAATCTTTCCCAGCATTAGGCTCTTTTCCAGTGAATCCTTCCTTCTCATTAGGTGGCCAAATTGGATAATAATATTAAGCAAACAGTGACAACTATTAAAACAATTCTAATTAATAGCTTTAGTCATTGATTCCAAATCTAGAAATCAAGACATGAATTGTTCTAATTCATATAATTCTGATCTTTATAGAGGAAATACCCCCTCCCTTTTTTTTTAACTCCCTCCAGATATGCTGAAATCTCAGCTCCTAGAATTTCGCAGCCCACAGATCTGGAGGGTACCATGTTCAGGAAGGCTGTGAAGCAATGTACCATTGTCCTCCAACTTTCAAGGGAAAATTTGGCTCTTCTTTCTGATCCCCTAGTCAAATAAAACTTAAGAGAAGTTGTGGCAAATTTAGGTCCTTCCAAAGCAGCACTATTTATTTAAAGCATGTTTAAATGACATAACTCACATCTGTGAGACTGAAATATGCTGTAAAAGCACTGAGTTTGTACAGAGGTCAAAGTATTCTCAAAGAGAAAAACAACATGGCTATGCAGTTATCCCAGCAATCTTAATAACTTTCTTACTTTTTACTTCTGGCTTTGTTTTGACTAGTTAAGCCAGTGTTTCTCAACCTTGGTGACTTTAAGTCCTGTGGACTTCAGCATCCAGAATCCCCCAGCCATTCTGGAAGTTGAAGTCCACAGGACTTAAAGTCACCAACGTTGAGAAACATGGGGTTAAGCAATTTCTCTCACCCTATAGCACCAGCCACTAGAAATCCTTCTAAAATATAAATCATTGATAATGCAAGATAAACTTTTATAAACTAGCCCTGCTACTTCTACAAAGTGATAATTATAACTCTGCCCTTTGGAACATCTTGCCTCCAGGGGTGGGATCCTCCTCCAATCTTCTGGCCTTCTGGAATGGCCTTAAATCCTGACTCGGCTGATTGGCTTGGGACCCTGATGGGGGGTGCGCTAAGCTGGAGGTGGTTGACTGAATGAGAGACAAAAGCCTACCTCGTGCTTTTGGTTTTAACCTATTTAATTGCTGTTAATTTTAATTTTAAAGCTATTAATGTTTTCATATTTATGCTTTTTATTAGAGTTAAGGCTACCCAACTCCAGGGAGACACTGAGGCTTGCATTATGAAGAATAAAAAACAAAGACACTATACATAGCCAGACACAAATTCCAAGCACTGTACAAAACGTACTAAATAGGGACTCAACAGCCACCTTACTCCCAAAGCCCAGAAGAGCCAGGTTTTTAGGAATTTTTCAAAACTACTAGAATGGGAGCTAAAAAGACTCAGGTGGGGAGGAGGATGCTAAACAAACACAAATAAAGCATTTTCCTCCAGCAAAGACAATAAAATACAAATCGTACTTGAAAGGGGGAATACATCTGCCAAATATATTTGGCAATGAAATTTTCAATGTGCTGCTGATCACAACCTTTACAGGGCATGCCGTTCAAACAAACAAGGCTCTCCTTTCTACTTAACAGATCCCAGGAACTTTTCCCCCTTATTAAATAATAAACTACATTCTCCCTGTTATGAAAATAGATCAGAGGCATTGGAAGGGCCTCTACAACTATTGGCATTCACTCCAGGGGGAGGGAGGAGGAGGGGGGGGGAAGAGAGAGAGGGAGGGGGGAGGGAGAGAGGGGGGGGAGGGATTACTGCCAATGGAACATGCAGATGGGAGTAATTTACTAAATAATGCTCATCCCTCTACTTTGGTTCGCTGCCTTCATCCAAAGTGTGTTGCCAAAGCAAAACCTTCAGAAATGTATATTATTACTGAATATATAAAAGAAGAATAAAAGAAGAGGGAGCCAAACTATTCTCCAAGGCACCTGGGGGCAGGACAAGAAGCAATGGGTGGAAACTAATCAAGGAGAGAAGCAACTTAGAACTAAAGAGAAATTTCCTGACAGTTAGAACAATTAACCTCTGGAACAGCTTGCCTCCAGCAGTTGTGAATGCCCCAACCCTGGAAGTCTTTAAAAAGATGTTAGATTGGCATTTGTCTGAAATGGTATAAGGTTCCTGCCCACGCAGGGGGTTGGACTAGAAGACCTACAAGGTCCCTTCCAACTCTGCTATTGTATTGTATTGTATTGTATATCAGCCCATAAGAGAAAATGAAGCCAGAACTGAAAAGCCAAAATGGGCTAATAATAATAATAATAATAATTAATTCACTGTTTATTCTTACCAGGCAAATCAATAGCTACTGCACGATAGCCATTCTCTGCAAGCAAAGCCAGTGTTCCTAGAGTCTCCCATGTCTTGGATGTGAAGGACTGGCCATGCAAGAAGATCACTGGCAGCCTGTTAAGAAAAAGAACTAGCAGCTGATGTCATCTTTTTTTTTTACTATTCTGATATGAGTAATATATTAAAAAATACTTAGGTCCCAAAATATTTCATTTTTATAGTAAAACAAAATCCCTAAACTAATCTCAAAAAAAGGAAAAGAAAAAAAAATTGGTCACTTTGAAGTGTCTTTCAGGAAAATTAAGAGAATCGGGGGATTTTTTTTAGCACCACAGTAATACTTGCCTGGAGTATAGTTAGGAAAAGTTATCTGGCCACGAGAAACATGAGCAAAGTAATGAATAAATACAGCTGGGGAAAATAGATGTGTATTCTATTGTTTATGATAATATTGCCTGGTGGATACATCGCAATACATCACATATGTTGCAATACAATCAATAGAGATCTGATAATGATTAGTTCAATACATCCAATTCCCCATCAAGGCAAAGAAGACTAATCTCAAACAATTTGAAGACTTGAAAAAGAGTTCATAAAACAACATGCTATTATTATTATTATTATTATTATTATTATTATTATTATTATTATTATTATTATTATTATTATTGAAATTAGATATATTTGGCAATTTTTGCCACATTTATTTTCCAATCATTAAAAGGTTACACGCTTTAGGTACTAGTACAGAAGGAAATAAATGCTCAGATTATCTGATAGAAAACATATTCTTAAATAGCTTGAGTAATTACCACAATAAATAATAGAAGTGTATGGTAATCATAGAGTAGTGAAAACATATGATGCTCCTAATTGCAAATATTTGCTAATTAAGAGAACACCATTTTTAAGAGATGAAAAGTTATACTTTTACAAACTGAGAAAATGAGATTCCTTTGTGGCAAATGTGGTGAGAAAAATGTATTTAGGCTCCCTGCAATGTCCGAGTGGTAGTTCTGTCTCTTATTTTGTACACCAAAAAAGCCACAGATTAACACAACAAATGCACAGCAGGAAGAAAATTCCAGCATCAGCAAGCAGGATTCAGCCATGGATTACCAATGCTGAATTTCTCTATACTCTGCAAGAAATAAACTGTATTGTCTTTATGGATCCAGGATCTAGTTAATAATTGGGTTTTTTGAAAGCTGCATGGTCATACAAATAGGGGCAGCTTATGAATCAAATGAGTAATATGACATCCATCTAGGAAGTGCCAAGGAAAATAGATCAGTAAATATATATTTCATCACCTATTTACTGAAATATAGTAATACCAGAACTGCAACTTTTAATGGAGCAAAATGAATCAACCATTCAAGAGAATGATTCACTTTTAAAAACTAAATAAGCCAATACTCATCATACTTTTGGTACTCTTTAAACCAACCACAATTGCTGCCAGCAGCCCAAACTCAAGCTAATGTTTCTGTGTACTATTAGAATAGATAGGGTGCTTCAGTGATATTCATTATGTGAAGGAGATTTAACTCTTTGAAGTCTCAAAAACCAGGAAGATAACTTACCTTTCAGTGGAGGAAGCCACATCTTTTTGTACCAGCACAGCTTCCCTGAAGAAAACGGAAGAGTGCAAAATTGTCCCTGTGGCGATGGTGACATTCCCAGCACCTGTGCCCTTCACCTCTTCCTCCATGGCTCGTGGTTTAGGGATGTCTACTGAAGCAGTAAATTTTTCATGCTGGATTGCAGGAAGCAACAGGTAGAGGACAAAAGTGACAAGGATTCCTAGGACCAGCAGCGCCAGCCTGTTGCGGATCAAAGTCATAGTCATCTTTTCTGAAAGGATTTGAAAGAAAAAGAAAGATCCACTAGGATCAGAGAGCTTGCTATGGTAAGGCAATGAGCTAACAAATACCATGCACCACAAAACTGCAGGATTACTGCTGTAGTGTGCAAGAACATGGGAAATCAAGTGACTTGACTTGTTTTCTTTCCTCCTCAATCATTATGCCTTTTTTTAAGGAGGGAGGGAAATAATTATGGCTTTATTTGATACAAGAAATCAAGTTTATGGTTGAGTGATTAGGATAATCATATATCAAGTTCATCTTGCTTAGTGTTAGCTGTGTTAACTTGTCCTTGCACCGGGGCTTAAATCTTTCCATCTCCATTGTAGCCACTGAAAATAGCACTACACAATGAGAGCTAGGGTTAAGAACTGAAACTATTTGTATGCCTCAATAATGATATCATATTGAATTGCTATTTAAGATTTAAATTTCTTTTTTAAGCAATACCAATGTAACCAGCTTTGGAATTTAATTTAATTTAATTTATTTAGATTTATAGCCCTTCTCCATCGAGATGGACCCAGGGCGGTGCACAGGAAATTAAAATCGATAAATAACAATAAATACAGAATAATTAAGAATAAATTAAACTAAAAGCCTGTGCTAAAAAATCCCAATTAAAATTCTAAAATACATTTACTCATTGGCTAAGCTAGACCGGCTTGATGGAACAGATAGGTCTTAAGTGAGCGGCGAAAGAGGGGAAGGTCTGTGATGGTCCGAAGTTCGGGTGGGTAGGTCGTTCCAGAGGGATGGCCCAGCCACTGAGAAGGCCCCCTGGGCACCGCTAGCCGGCATTGGCCGGCGGATGGTACCCTGAGGAGGCCCTCCCTATGGGAGCGGAGCGGACGGAGGGAGGTGTGCGGCAGGAGACGGTCCCGCAAATAACTAGGCCCCGTGCCATGGAGCGATTTAAAGATGGTAACAAGCACCTTGAAGCGCACCCGGAAGGCCACTGGCAGCCAGTGCAGCTCGCGCAGCAGAGGTGTTACGTGGGAGCTTCGAGATGCTCCCAGAATCCCCCGCACGGCCACATTCTGTACTAACTGGAGCCTCCGGATGCACCTCAAGGGGAGCCCCATGTAGAGAGTACAGTAGTCTAGGCGGGACGTAACGAGCGCTTGAGTGACTGTGCGAAGGGCGTCCCGGTCAAGAAAGGGGCGCAACTGGTAGAAAGCCCCCCTGGTCACGGGCACCACCTGGTCATCCAGGGACAGCCGCGAATCCAGGAGGACACCCAAGTTGCAGACCCTTTCCACGGGGGCCAGTGATTCGCCCCCGATGACCAGCGATGGAATCAGCTGGCCATGCCGGGGCGCCGGGAGCCACAGCCACAGCCACTCGGTCTTGGACGGGTTGAAAAATATAGACAATCACCAGGGCTGCTGGGATGTAAAAGTTAAGAATGTTGAAATATGATTGGAGGAAGTCAGATTAAAATCCACACTCAAAAGCATTAAAATTACTCGGTGAGTCTGATCAGCAGCCAAGGGCTACTACAAGGATCAAACTGCATGCACAATTATAGAACTAAGTACATAATTTTAAAGATGAAGAAAGTAGAGGGTATATACAAACTATAAATTAGAACCAGTTTGCTATAGACCTGTGATGGCGAAGCGAAGCCATTTGTCAGGGCATGTGAGGCGATGCCCTGTCAGCTGGCCAGGGTGCATGCATGCGCTAGCCAGCTGACTTCGGCCTTCTTTTGAGGCCATTTTTCACCCTCCGGAGGCTTACATGAAGCCTCCAACGCATGAAAAAATGGCCCTATGGGCAAACTGGAAGTTCAGGAATGGACTTCCGGTTTGTTCGTAGGACCAATTTTTTTTGCCCTCCAGAGCCTTTAGGAAAGCCCCCTGAAGGCTCCGGAGGTCAAAAACCGACCCTATGGGGAACCCGGAAGTCACTTCCAGTTTGCTCATAGGGCCGTTTTTTCCCCCTCCGGAGGCTTCAGGGAAGCTCCTGAGGCCTCCCAAGGGCATCTGGTGGGAGGGCGGGGGGGGGGCTGTTTTTGCCCTCTCCAGGCTCCAAGAAAGCCTCTGGAGCCTGGGGAAGGCGAAAAAACTGCAGCAAGTGTGTGGGGGGATGTTTGCTGATCGCACGCATGTGTATATGGGGGGGGGCATACACAGCATTATGGGTGTGGCACGCCAGCACATGACCCCCCTGTGCTCCCCCCGCTTTTGGCACGGCAGCCAAAAAAGGTTTGCCATCACTGGTATAGAGGTTAAGGTCATGGCCTACAAACCAGGAAACTGTGACCTCTAGTCCGATCTTAAGAGAGGAAAACCATCTGGATAACTTTGGGCCAGTCACTTTCTCTCAGCCCATTTCACCTCACAGGGTTGCTGTTGTGGGGAAAATAGGCGAAGGAAAGAGTATTGGTGTTTGCTGCCTTGAGTTGCATATGAAAAGGGCAAGATAAAAATAATTTTTCAAAGCCCTCCTGTGTCATTTCATCTATCCCACCTGCCTGTTATTTTTCCAGGTAATCAACAGCAATAGACAAAACAGCAATAGCACTTAGACTTATATAGTGCTTCATAGTGCTTTACAGCCCTCTCTAAGCTGTTTACAGAGTCAGCCTATTGACCCCAACAATCTGGGTCCTCATTTTACCCACCTCGGAAGGATGGAAGGCTGAGTCAACCTTGAGCCAATGAGATTCAAACTGCCAAACTGCTAGGGGCTGGCAGTCAGCAGTAGCAGCCTGCAGTACTGCACTCTAACCACTGTGCCAGCGCAGCTCAAAAGTAGCTATTAAATATTAAATATTAATATTAAATCCCACCTTTCTCCTTAGCAAGTAAGGATAAACTATGAATATTGTGGAAGGTATAGGATAGTCCTACCCGCCTTGCACAAAAGACCTCTAAAGCCCACAATTTGTATTAGCAGGATCCAATTCATAATCAGAAGGTAGTTGTAGAAACTGTCTCCTTCCCTATAAAGGTTGATATTTTTGTCAGCTGGCTGATTAAAAAGAAATGCATTCTACTATTTATTGTCAATACTTACTTTCTGCATATCCATGCCAGTGAAAATAATTTTAGTACAAGAATATGAAATAGATCTTAAATATAAAACAGCAACTAACCCCTTGTCTCATTTACAGTTTAAGACCTACCCATATTCACAGGAAGGAAGATTCCCGCTTTCTATACTTTTCTTTTTCTAAATTACTTATCTGTTAAGCCCCATTGAAGCTCAGAAAAATCTGTCTTTCCTTTTATTTTGCTACTGAAACAAAATTCTGCTAAGTTTACGCAGTCAGTACAGGATTAAAATGCATTCAATGTCTCCCATATTGGTGCTATACATAAGATCAGGTTTTGCAAAACTTGCGAATCTTTTCCTTCTAAACCCTCAGGTTTTGCTGCTCCTCTGAGTTTTTCTTTCAATCTTTGTTAATAATATGTCCAACTTGTCAAATTAGGCCTTTATCCAGATTATGTGGTAAAACAAACACAAAAGATAATTAGATTCAATGGCCTTTTCCCATCAAAAATATATTAAGCTTTTTTATTAACAGAGCAAATTTCACTTTCAAAAGTAATAAGAAAGCTGTAGAATACCCAACCCAGCATATATTGTAGATATCCCTGCAAAAGTGCTTACAAAGGAACAGCTATTTCTGTGCCTTTGAGGAAAATAATTCAGTTTCTAATATGTGAGACTGTCTTAGGTAAATTATTTAGGTACCTCACCTTCTAGGTGACCTCCCAATAATTGGGGTGTTGTATTCAAATATTTCAGAAGTCATCATCTTGATGCACAATAGATTTAAAATAGTGCCAAGTGCTTCTCCCACCCTTTCAGAATCAGCCAGGACAGATGCAAGCAGCAATCAGACTAATTATTAATAACATCCAGTCCTCACTACAATTGGTGAGAGGAATTATTTTCCAGATCTCCTAAACATACCGATCTACATCTCTACAAAAATTGAATATGCAGCTTTGTGACTTTGTCACTTGCCCAAGATGAATTAGCCAAATCCCACAAGTGAGGTTGCCATTAGAAAGATAGACATGACTCTCTTTGAAAGCAACTCCTGCTGGACCCTACAACAACAATTGGGTATTAAATGGTGAAAATATACTGCAGGAATGGTCATATATATTTGGAGAGATTATCAGAAGTGAGGGAAATTTATTTTTTTAAATCACAGCAAACTAATTGTTATGTTTATTATGTACAAACCTGGTAAACATTTCACAAAATCAATTTTAGGCAATGCCCATCTGCAGGCAAAACTGAGTACATATGCGAAGAAATAACGTCAGTCCATTATTTTCTAGCACTATAGGACTATTGTTCTAAATAGTTCTGTATGCTTGAAAATACAGTAATGCAAACAAATCTCTTGCTAGCATAATGCCATTTCAAAATCTTTTATAAATATGGTAGAAGTTAGGTACTCAATGAAAAAAGACTCTCTTGTAAATGATGTAATTTTCTAGTTGATTACAAGGGTTTGAAGCACCTCTTTCACTTCTGCATCAATAGCAGAATCTTGCAAATGGGTATAAAAACACCTCTCAACCTTTGCTTACTAGTAAGAGATAAAAGAATCAAAGAGGAAACAAACACAAAAGGAACCAAGATACCGCTATTTCATCAAATAGACTCAGGTAAATACCCTGTCATATATTTGTATTTACCTATTCAGACATATGCAATGAGTGATGAGGAAGATGAAGGCCTTCCAAGATTGCAAGCCTTCCCCAGTGTCTCAGGATGTCACTGTCTGAAGTGAAGGCTTGGTTTGCATGCCTGCATATCATGGCACACCTAAACTAGATTTCATTCCATTGAATCTGTTACTACCGGTATTCATTATCCTTACTTTAAAATAACAAAGAATTCTAAAGTAATCTTGTCAACACTACCCAAAAAAGGAGCAAGGCTTTCTTCTCAAAGTCTGTACTAATTTTTCTCCATTTACCAACTACCTTTTTGGATTTCATCCAGTAGGTGAACTGCAGACTGAATGTCCTTGAAGATGTAGGTCTTCCCCTGGTACAGAACCTTTAGCTTTGCAGGGTACAGTACGTAGGCTTGAACTCCTTCCTTTAGGAACTGTTGCTTAAGAGCCACAAAACGTTTCCGTCGGGCATATGTCAGTGGGCTGAGATCAGGAAAGAAGGAAACCTTGTGTCCATGGAAGTTTGTTGTACATGATGTCTTCAGTATTTTCTCCCGATGCCGCAAATCAGAAAGAGTGATTAGTACAGTACTACCATTACCCACCTGGGCATTATTTGCTGGGAGACGGTAAGCACTTTCTATACAGATGGGAACCTGTTTGCCATTTAAATCTAAGGCATCCGGTAACAGATTTTCTATGAACGGGATAAGGTCCACATTGCCAATGGCGGCTGGGATACCTGTGACCCTGAGGTTCCGAGCTCGCAATTTGTTTTCTAGTGTCTCAAGCTTGTAGTCAGCCACCAACTTTCCTACTGCCAGCTCCTTCATTAAAGTAGCATGTTTGACAACGCAGCCTTGCGTAGATACCACCTTTGCTTCCAGGGATCCCACACGGTGATCTGTGTCTTCCAGGCGTTTCTCAAGCTTTGCTAAACCAGCAGAGAGAGATGTCAAGGCTTGGCGTAAGGCATCGCGTTCCGATATTATTTGCTCCAACAGCTCCTGAACTGAATTTGCCACATGAGGAGAGAAGGGCGCATCCTGAATTCTTCTAAGATCCATCATAACTCTTGTTCTACTTCCTTTTTGGGTTCTTTGGAGCCAATAGCTAATTCCTTTTCAGAACAGATTGTACGTGGAAAACAGTAGAAGCCGCACCGTTCCTGCTGAGACAAGCTTTCCACTGCCTTTGCTTGGTTTAAGTATAGGAGGACACACCCTTGTTTACCAGGTGATATATTTTTTTAACCTCAGACTGCGCACACCTACTCACACAAACCCTGTTTCTATTCAAGCAGCTTCACTGGCATGTAACGGTGAGAGGAAGGAATCGTTTAATGGGGTGGGAAAATATAAACCTTACTGGACGCTTACAAATTCACAAAGACCTATGAGAGTAAGCAAGAGTTTCACAGTCTACACCCATCTTCTCCCACTCTGCTCCCCATAGACTTCTTACACTGACCCAGCAAGCCTTGCCATTCAATCCCAACCTCCGATGTTTCAGGCACTCCGAAGAGCCCTTCGCCCACCAACGCGTCAACCTCTTATTTCTCGCCTCTCATTTCGTAGGATCTCTAGGCGGGAGGCCCAAGCACCTGTCGGGCTCCCGTTCTACTCCCACGCCCGGCATCCCGGTCCACAGGCCATCAATGAAAATAAAAGGGGAAGAAAAAAACCCTTTTGCATTAGGAATTGGGAGGGGGGGGAGCCAGCTTCGGCTTCCAGGGGAACCGTGCCCCCCCCCCCCCAAAAAAAATATTGCCGGCTGTTTTTCCCCTTTGACCGCATGCTTCTTGCAGAAGACCTGACATGCAACGCGCGCGCACTCAAAAGCAACCGAGCTTTAATCTCTGCAAACGAAAACTTCCCCAAGGCTGGGAAGAGACTCCCGCAAATTCACCCCGACTACCCAGGCGAGGCACGATCCCTCGGCGAACCCCTCCCCGGGCCCTGGTCCGGAGGGAAGGGAGCGCATAGGCCGACAGCCACCCGCCCCAGGTGTCTCTCCCCGGCCCGCCCCAACGCGGGAGGGCCTTTGTCAACCGCCGGCCATGGACCCTGCGAGCCAAGGCAGACGCCGCGGGGACAAAACGCTCCTCCCTCCGCGGGGCAGGCCAGCCAGCCGGCCGGCCGACGGTACCTGCGCTTCGCAGCCGCTGCGTCTTCTCGCTCTCTCTCTCTCCCTCCCCACGAGCGGGCGCTGCGCGAGCTGGTGACGCGAACTCTTTCCTCCGCGACCCGCCGGCCCGGCTCCCCGCCTCCACGCGCCGGGCCCCATCTAGCGGCCAAGGGGAGCCCTGCCGCCCGCCCGCCCGCCTGCCCTCCCAGGATCGGGAGGCGCGGCTGAAATTGGGAGGAGGGAGTTGTCTGTCCTCTAGGAAGGGAGGGGTGGGGCGGTGTCTTCCTCGGGCCTTCCGCATCTCCTCGGAAAGGGCCTGTCGCCTAGTTTGGCAGCGGGCGTTTGAGGCGAGGAAAGTTCAGGCCATTTTATTTAAACTAAGAGGGGCGAGAGCCCAAATGTGCTTTTTTTTTTTCCCCAAGAGGCAACTGGGCTTTCTGGTTTTTTTCTTTGAAGGCGTTTCTCTTCTCAAGCAAGAAGTTTCCGCAGCTCAGAGCTCCAAGAAGCTTCTTGGAGGAGAAGAGAAACGTCTTCAAAGAAAAACCAGAAAGTCTACTTGCCTCTTTAAAAAGCACCTTTGGGACAACCTTTAACAGATTAACAGAGTTGGAAGGGACCTTGCAGGTCAGCTAGTCCAACCCCCTGCCCAAGCAGGAGACCCTACATGTGCCTCTACCTAGGATCGAACTCACAACCACCTGCTTGTGAGGCAAGAGCTCCACCTCAACCATTTATTTATTTGTTTGAAAAACGTGGACAAGATACAGGTATAAGTATGGACATGGACATGAACAAAGAAAATAAGTACAAATAAATGGGGACAGTAGGCATGCTGGTGCGCTTATGTACATCCCCTTTACGGACCTTTTAAGAATGGGGTGTGGTCGACAGTACACAGTTTAAGGTTGAAGCTGGGGGGGTTTGAGGATGTAACAACAGAGTCAGGTAGAGCATTCCAGGCGTTGCTGAAGTTGTATTTTCTGCAATCATTTGGAGCTGTTTACCTTGCGTTTTATCAATTGTTTGCCCTGTATTATTGAGGTTGAAGATGAATTAGTCATTGACAGGTAGGACGTTGTAGCAGACAATTTTGTGTACTATCCTTAGGTCAGATCGCAGGTGGCGCAGTTCCAGATTGTCCAAGGCCAAAATTTTGAGCCTGGTGACCTAAGGGATTTTATTGTGAGCAGACAATAAACAATGGTAACCATGACCTGGATGACTAAGAATCTCCCTAGACATCTAGAGGGGAGAAACGTTCCCTTTATTTACTGCCTTCAAACCTTGACGGAGCTGCTAGATACGGGACAACCACTACATGGGAGCAAAAAGATGAGTTAGTTGCAAGTTGGTTGTGACCAACTTGTAATCAAGCTTCCTAGTTTAGAGACTTCTTTAAGGGAGACAATCAATTCCTAAAATAAAGGGGATTGGGAAGGATAATTTTTTTTTCATATAGGGCTTTTCTCCATTTCTGCCCCCCATCAGATGTTTTATGAAGGAAGCCATTTTCTGGTGTCTTGCAAGTTTTTGAACTTCAGACACCCTTATCCCATAAGACCATGCTGCTTCTGATGTAGGCTGGGTAAGGGGCTATCAAAATAGAAATCCAAACTCACCTGTGGACTGCCAAACCAAAGAATGTGCACTGCCATCTGATAACACACACACACACACACACACAGAGCAATGGTTTAAATCATGGTTTGTAAATGACAGTAGCAGTTTGCATGCAACACACCAAGCCAAAAGCAAATCATATTCAGCATGTTATATGACAAAATTATTCACACCAGGAAAAAACATTGTTTTGGGGAAATGAATGTGCAGATGGTGAATATTGGCTGCTTAGGATCTATTTAGGCTGTATTTCCACTTCCGCTCAGTCTATGGTATGGCTGTTTTTTCACATCAGGCTAAACCATATATAATAAGGTTTGTTTACAGCAATCAGATTGCAGCTGCAAAATTAACATGATCACTAGAAGCAGCGAAGATGTCCACAAAACTGGGTATTGTTTAGTACTTGGCTGCACAACAGTGGGATTATTTGGTTTTATCTCAGTGAAGGTAGAGTAGGGTATGGAAATATAGATCTAACCAATTGTGATTTATTCAAGACACAATAATGGCTTAGTGTGATAAGCAAATTTAGCCTATTTGTAAATAGATACAGAGACACAAAATACTATTAGTACAGTTTTGAACCTTTTCTAACTCAGCACAAATCCAGGCCAGTTTTGTGCCGTAGATGTTTTTGTTACTCAGAAAAATGGAAAGAGACTATGTTTGTTTCTATTTTGTTCAGATGCTTAGCAGGTGTTGATGTTATTTTCAAATGTTGATGTATAGTAGGAATAGTATTCCCCAAGGAAAACCTTGGACAATTTTAATGAGCTATTGCAGTGGAAAAAAAGGAGCTGCTCTTAGTACAGTTCTTTCCCCCCCCTGGAATTTTCTTAAGTCATCAGATCAGATCAGAGCCTTGGGCTGAGTTTTGCTACCTAAGAATGCATGACTTGGTTACTGAAAATGTTGTTTCTATGGTTGTTGGGAGAAAAAAAAAGCATAGATTAGCTAATAGTAAAGATAAATAGATTATCAGTAATTTCTGCTCCTACCCTGATCTATTTTTTAAATGAAATCTGCCCTGAAACACCAGTATATGATTGACTAAAATTTTAATGTAGTAGCAATTGCTCAAGTGTTGCTTCTTCTTTTTTTGTCCTCTAACAAGAAACACAAGATTGCCTTTTTCTCCTTCATTTAAAACAAAAAATCACATAATTCTTACAAAAACCCAGGCATTTGCACTCCCTGCAACTTTGCTTTGCACTATGCAATACAAGCTGTACTTCAAACATAGCTAAATAAACAGAGAGTGGGGTCAAAATGGCACCAAGTTTGGATATCTGTTTGTATGTATTTTATAAATTAATCCACATGAACTGAGTTAGGTCAGATAAAGAGATTAACTAGTGCAGTGTTTGTCAACCTTATCAATTTTGAGTCATGCTTTATTTATTTATTTATTTAAATTTATATCCCGCCCTTCTCCACAAAGGACCCAGGGCGGCGCACAGGAAATTTAAAAACACAAAATACAATAAATATAATTTAAAAAACTATTAAATAAACCTATCCTGTGCTAAAACCAAAATTTAAAAACCCAATTTAAAACTACCTAAAAGTCCCCATGGGAGGTTAGACTAGGCCGGCTTGTTGAAACAAATATGTCTTTAGACATTGGCGGAAGAGGCGGAGGTCGGTGATGGTACGTAATTCAGGGGGTAGGTCATTCCAGAGGGCTGGCCCCGCCACAGAGAAGGCCCTTCCCCTGGGTGTCGCCAGTCGGCATTGTCCAGCCGACGGCACCCTGAGAAGGCCCTCTCTGTGGGAGCGTATCGGTCTAAGGGATGTATGGGGCAGGAGGCGGTCTCGCATATAACTAGGCCCCGAGCCATGGAGCACTTTAAAGATAGTTGTCAAAACCTTGAAGCGCACTCGAAAAACCACAGGAAGCCAATGCAGCTCGCGCAGGATCGGTGTTATGTGGGAGCATCTAGTGGCTCCCATAATCACCCGCGCGGCTGCGTTTTGGACTAGCTGTAGCTTTCGAGTGCACCTCAAGGGAAGCCCCATGTAGAGAGCATTACAGTAGTCGAGTCGGGACGTCACGAGAGCTTGAGTGACTGTGCGAAGGGCAGCCCGGTCCAGTAAGGGGCGCAATTGGCGCATCAGACGTACCTGATAAAACGCCCCCCTGGCCACGGCCGCCACATGGTCCTCCATGGACAGCCGGGAATCCAGGAGGACACCCAAATTGCGCGCCCTCTCCACGGGGGCCAGTGTTTCGCCCCCAATGGCCAGAGTTGGAGTAATCTGGCTGAAAGGGGGGGGGGCGGAAACCACAGCCACTCAGTCTTGGCAGGGTTGAGCTTGAGTTTGTTACCACCCATCCAGATCCGTACGGCCTCCAAACACCGGGGCAGCACTTCGGCGGCATCGTTGGGGTGGTTTGGGGTGGATATGTACAGCTGGGTGTCATCAGCGTACAGGTGGTACTCCACCCCAAAACCACGGATGATCTCACCCAGCTTCTTCATATATGTGTTGAAAAGGAGGGGCGAGAGGACCGACCCCTGAGGAACCCCACATAAGAGAGGCCTCGAGGTCGACCTCTGCCCTCCCGTCAACACATATTGCGACCGACCAGAGAGGTAGGATGAGAACCACCGCAAAACGGTGCCTCCCAGCCCCAACCCCCCCAGTCGGTGCAATAGGATACCATGGTCGATGGTATCAAAAGCCGCCGAGAGGTCTAATAGGACTAGGATAGAGGAATAACTTCTATCCCGCGCCCTCCAGAGATCATCAACCAACGCGACCAATGCCGTCTCGGTGCTGTGACTGGGTCGGAAGCCGGACTGGCGCGGGTCTAGATAATCAACTTCCTCCAGGTGTCGCGGAAACTGTTGGGCTACCACACTCTCGACAACCTTCACCAAAAAGTGAAGGTTGGAGACCGGACGATAGTTCTCTAATAAAGCTGGGTCCAGGGACGGCTTCTTGAGGAGGGGCCTCACTACCGCCTCTTTCAAGACGGCAGGCAAGGACCCCTCACTCAAAGATGCGTTGACAATGCCCTGGAGCCAGCCTCGTGTCGTCTCCCAGGATGCCAGTACAAGCCAGGAGGGACACGGGTCCAATAAACATGTGGTCGCCCTAAGTTTCCTTGACAGCCTGTCCATTTCCTCGGTGGTAACAAAGTCAAACTCCTCCCAAGAAGGAACCTCAAGACTAGTCTCGGACAGTCCCACAGGACCACTGTCGATGGAGGGTAGCTCATTCCGAATCTGAGTGATTTTCTCCTGCAGATTAATCCCAAATTCCTCTGCTCGCCCTTGCAGAGGGGCTTCCCACGGCCTCTGATGAAGGAGGGAGCGGGTCACCCCAAACAGGGCGGCAGGGCGATTATCTGCGGATGCAATAAGGGTGGCACAATACTCACGTTTGGCCACCCTTATCGCCACTAAGTAAGCCCTAATATGGGTTCTCACTAGTGTTCGGTCGGCTTCGGAGCGAGAGGATCTCCATCTGCTCTCTAGGCGTCTCTTGTGGCGTTTCATCCCCCGAAGCTCCTTGGTAAACCAAGGAGCCTGGGTGATTCGTCGCCGCAAGAGAGGCCGCAAGGGCGCGACTCGGTCCAAGGCCCCCGCGGCCGCACTTAACCATGCGGCCACTAGGTCCTCAGTCGAGTCGCGGGGCAGGGTCACAGGAATTGGCCCAAGCTCCCTCTGGAACCTTTCCGGGTCCATTAGAATCCTGGGGCGGAACCATATAGGAATATCCGGTTCCGCCTCCCCGCGGTGAGGTGTAGCGATTGGAAAGTCCAGCCGAAGGAGAGCGTGATCTGTCCATGACAAGGGAGTGATGGCTAGGTCCCCTATTCCCAGATCACAACTCCACTGTCCCGAGACAAAGATGAGATCCAGTGTGTTTCCCCCCTCGTGAGTGGGGCCTAAAACTACCTGGGTCAGGTCCATGGCCGTCATGGAATGCTTCCTACATTCATGCCTCAATGCCACATACATGTTTCTGTGAGTGCTTCATACTATACAGGGTCAACAGGACACTAAGGACCTATTTGTTGTCAATATCCTGCAGCTGCCAGAAAAGCCAACGTAGTCCTAAATGGCATTAACAGAGGGATTGAATCAATAGTTTATAATAATTGAATCTATAGTTTCCTGGATCTATTTTTTTTCCTTTTTTGAAGATGGGAACCACATCAGCTCTTTTCCAGTCTTCTGGCAGTTCCCCGGTGCTCCAGGATCTCTGAAAGATACAGTTCTCAGAACCACTGAACTATATCTTTCAGAGATCCTGGAGCACCGGGGAACTGCCAGAAGACTCGAAAAGAGCTGATGTGGTTCCCATCTTCAAAAAAGGAAAAAAAATAGATCCAGGAAACTATAGACCCATCAGCCTGACCTCAATACCAGGAAAGATTCTGGAAAAGATAATTAAGCAACAAATAAGTGAATACCTAGAAGCAAACAAAGTAATAGCCAAAAGCCAACATGGATTTGTCAAAAACAGATCATGCCAGACTAATCTAATTGCATTCTTTGACAAAGTGACAAAATTAGTGGACCAGAGGAATGCTGTCAATATAATTTACTTGGACTTCAGTAAGGCATTTGATAAAGTAGACCATAACCTACTATTAGATAAAGTAGAAAAATGTGGGTTAGACAGCATCACCACCAAATGGATTCGCAACTGGCTGACCAACCGCACTCAACCTGTAGTCCTCAATGAAACTGCATCTACATGGAAGGAAGTATGCAGTGGAGTACCCCAAGGCTCTGTTTTAGGCCCAGTACTCTTCAACATCTTCATCAATGATTTGGATGAGGGAATAAATGGGGAACTCATCAAATTTGTAGACGACACCAAGCTGGCAAGAATAGTCAACACTCCAGAAGATAGGCTTAAGATACAGAAGGATCTTGACAAACTTGAACATTGGGCCCTATCTAATAAAATGAAATTCAATTGTGAAAAAAGTAAGGTTCTACATTTAGGCAAGAAAAACAAAATGCACAGGTACAGTATAGGTGGTACCTTGCTCAATAGTAGCAACTGTGAGAGGGATCTTGGAATCCTAGTGGACAACCATTTAAATATGAGCCAGCAGTGTGCAGCAGCTGCCAAAAAAGCCCACACAGTTCTAGGCTGCATCAACAGGGGGATAGAATCTAGAGCACGTGAAGTGTTAATGCCACTGTATAGTGCCTTGGTAAGGCGACACTTGGAATACTGCATACAGTTTTGGTCGCCACGATGTAGAAAAGACATGGAGACTCTGGAAAGAGTGCAGAGAAGAGCAACCAAGATGATTAGGGGACTGGAGGCTAAAACATGAAGAACGATTGCAGGAGCTGGGTATGTCTAGTTTGATGAAGAGAAGGACCAGGGGAGACATGATAGCAGTGTTCCGATATCTCAGAGGGTGCCACAAAGAATAATAATAATAATAATAATTTTAATTTCTATCCCGCTCTCTCTCCCCAAGGGGACTCGAGGCGGGGCACAGGCAATTAAAAATACAAATAAACCACAAACAAATACAAAATACAAAGTTAAAAATAGATTAAATAGATCCTGCGCTAAAACCCATAACTAAACTAAAAATAACCCCTAAAAAACCCTGACCTAAAAAGAGACTACCCAAGGCCGGCCAGACGAAAAAAGTGCGTCTTTAATTTTAAGCGGAAGGAGCGGAGGTCCGTGGTTGTCCTGATATCGGGGGGAAGGTCATTCCAGAGGGCTGGGCCCGCCACAGAGAAGGCCCTTCCCCTGGGCGTCGCCCGCTGACAAAGTCTAGTGGACGGCACCCGGAGAAGTCCCTCTCTGTGGGAGCGAATCGGCCGTGAGGATGTATGGGGCAGGATCCGATCCCGCAGGTAGCTAGGTCCCGAGCCATGGAGCGCTTTGAAGATGGTAACTAACACCTTGAAGCGCACCCGGAAGACGACAGGTAGCCAGTGCAGCTCGCGCAACAGCGGTGTTACATGGGCAAACCTAGAGGTGCCCATAATTGCTCGCGCCGCTGCATTCTGGACCAACTGAAGCCTCCGGGTACACCTCAAGGGGAGCCCCATGTAGAGAGAGTTGCAATAATCCAGTCGGGATGTCACGAGAGCATGAGTGACTGTGCGAAGGGCGTCCCGATCCAATAGGGGGCGCAACTGGCGTACCAGGCGAACCTGGTAAAACGCCCTCCTGGCCACGGCTGTCACTTGATCTTCCATGGACAGCCGGGTATCCAGGAGGACACCCAAGTTGCGCGCCCCATCCACAGGGGCAAGATGTTCGCCCCCTATGGCCAGCGTTGGAGAGAGCTGGTTGAATCGGGCAGCCGGAAACCACAGCCACTCGGTCTTGGTCGGGTTGAGCCTAAGTCCGTTACTTCCCATCCAGATCCGCACGGCTTCCAGGCACTGGCACATCACCACTACGGCATCGTTGGGGTGGTTTGGGGTAGATATGTACAGCTGGGTGTCATCAGCGTACAGGTGGTACTCTACCCCAAAACCACGGATGATCTCGCCCAGCGGCTTCATGTATGCGTTAAACAGGAGAGGCGAGAGGACCGACCCCTGAGGCACCCCGCATGTGAGGGGTCTCGGGGTCGACCTCTGCTCTCCTGCCCGCACAAATTGCGATCGGCCAGAGAGGTAGGAGGAGAACCACCGTAAAACGGTGCCTCCCACCCCCAACCCCCCCAGCCGATGCAATAGGATACCATGGTCGATGGTATCGAAAGCCGCCGAGAGGTCTAATAGGACCAGGATGGAGGAACATCCCCCATCTCTGGCCCTCCAGAGATCATCTACCAACGCGACCAATGCCGTCTCGGTGCTATGCCCGGGCCGAAAGCCAGACTGGCGCGGATCTAGATAGTCAACTTCCTCAAGGTGACGGGGAAACTGTTGTGCCACCACACTCTCAACAACCTTCGCCAAGAAGGGAAGGTTGGAGACTGGACGGTAGTTGTTCAAAAGAGCTGGGTCCAAAGAGGGCTTCTTGAGGAGGGGCCTCACCATGGCCTCTTTTAGGGAGGCAGGCAAGGAACCCTCACTCAAGGATGCGTTGACAACCTCTTGGAGCCAGCCTCGTGTCACCTCCCAGGATGCCAGTACAAGCCAGGAGGGGCACGGATCCAATAAACATGTGGTGGCTCGCAGTCGCCCACGTAGCCTGTCCATATCCTCGGAAGTAACGGAGTCAAACTCCTCCCAAACAAGATCTCCCCCGTGGCATCCCACTGGGCCATGAATGGGGTTTAGCTCACTCTGTATCTGGGCGGTTTTCTCCTGCAGAAAAATCACAAATTCCTCTGCTCTACCCTGTAGCGGGGCTTCCCGCTCCCTCTGTTGAAGGAGGGAGCGGGTCACCCTAAACAGGGCGGCAGGGCGGTTTTCTGCGGATGCTATGAGAGTGGCACAATGATGACGTTTGGCCACCCTCAGTGCCACAATGTAAGTCCGTAAATGGGCTCTTACCTGTGTCCGGTCAGATTCAGAGCGGCTAGCCCTCCATCTTCTCTCTAGAAGAGGGAGTCAAACTATTCTCCAAGGCACCTGGGGGGCAGGACAAGAAGCAATGGGTGGAAACTAATCAAGGAGAGAAGCAACTTAGAACTAAGGAGAAATTTCCTGACAGTTAGAACAATTAACCTCTGGAACAGCTTGCCTCCAGAAGTTGTGAATGCCCCAACCCTGGAAGTTTTTAAAAAGATGTTAGATAGCCATTTGTCTGAAATGGTATAAGGTTCCTGCCCACGCAGGGGGTTGGACTAGAAGACCTACAAGGTCCCTTCCAACTCTGCTATTGTATTGTATTGTATTGTAAGATCACATTAAGTGTTAGTACCATTTTATAATGACAAGACCACACTTGGAATATTACATCCAGTTTTGGTCACCATCTATATAAATAAAAATGTAACTATGAGTTTGTTCAAAACTGCTAATCTCAGAAACTACTGCACTGATTGCCACCAAATTTTCACACAACGTTCCTTACAAGTGCAGCACCAATGATACAGTATGTATAGATTGTGTGGATGGCATACCTGTGCCAGGTGCACGCTACACAAATGTAAAAGTGCGGCACTTCTGAATTTTTTAGCTCCTCCCACCGGGCTGCTTCTTATGCTGTGTCACGCACACGTGCAGCAGCGCGTGCTGAAGCCCTTTCCCCAATGTCACATTTCCAACGGTCGCTTCCTCAATGAACTACCCTTCCCACAAGGCCCTGGTAGAGGGATACAGAGAGGGAGAAATACAGTAGGTAGGTAGGGAGAGAGAGAGAGAGAGAGAGAGAGAGAGAGAGAGAGAGAGAGAGAGAGAGAGAGAGAGAGAGAGAGAGAGAGAGAAATACAATAGGTAGGTAGGTAGGTAGAGGGATACAGAGGGAGAAATACAGTAGGTAGGTAGGGGGATAGAGGGAGAAATACAGCAGACAGGGAGGGAGGGAGGGAGGGAGGGAGAGGAATAGAGAGAGGGAGAAATACAATACGTAGGTAGGTAGAGGGATAGAGAAATATGATAGGTAGGTAGGTAGGTTAGAGGGATAGGGAGAAATACAGTAAGTAGGTAGGTAGAGTGAGAGAGGAACAAATACAGTAAGGTAGGTAGGTAGGTAGGTAGGTAGGTGGAGAGAAGAACAAATATAGTAGATAGGTAGGTTGGGGGTTATACAGATGTTGTGTGTACACAGGTTGGTTGGCCATTTAACCAGACTGGTTGTATTCAATTAGGATACATAAAAGTTCTGAAAATGGCATAAAGGTGCATCCAAACTGGCAGAGAACTCTCATGTTTTCTTCCTCTATGAACTAAGATAAGCCATCTGCTCTGTCAGCTACCCCTCTGGACCAAATGGATAATTGTATCATTGTATTATTTTTCATTTCTAACTTTAAGCTACAAGTATTAATACTTATTTACAGTAAAATAAAATTTCCGAATGTAGACCTAATTCAAAATATGCACGCTTTAGCAACACAGATCCATCCTTGATGCCTGAATGATCAAAAGGTCAGATAAACTCATTTTGTAATCAATAGCTATAACTGGAAGCTGGAATATTCTTCCAAAATAGTTAGATTCTGAAGCTTTCTGTCTAGATTTTGCTTATTCTTCCCATTTAAGGTCTCTCTTTGGATTTCAAATAGCAGTTCACTCAATACATCAAAACTAAATATTAATCTGCAGGTAAAAAGTAATTTTACTATCATGCATTGTATTGAATTTGGTTTGTTTAATTTTCATTGCTTGAATAATTTATGCTAGGTTCACACATCATACTTAGCCAAATAAGCCATAACATCAGTTAATGCAATGTGTGAACTCTCCCTACTTACCCATAAAAGCCCAAAACTTTATATTTCAGTTGTTAGTTGTTCTCCAAGATATCAAGCAAAAAAAAATTGTATTTATTTATTATAAATTATTAGTTTGTATTTATTTATTATAAATTATTGTATACAATTCTTTGAACTAAGTCTCTTTGGAAACAACTTACTCAGACGTTACTTACAAGATTGTTTGATATGTACGTCAGAGGATCTTGAACAGTGTTGGCAAATCTTTTGGGCACTGAGTGCTGAAATGGGGGGGGAGGTTTGCCCACAAGCGCATGCTGGAATCCGGAAGAGCAGCTGCCTGGTGCTTATGCGCACACTGGGAAAATGATTTTCCCATTTCTGGCACATGCATTCACACTGGCCACCTGGTCTTCTGGTACACATGTGTGCGCGAAGACCAGCTGACCAGTGCGCATGCATTCGCCAGAAATCAAAGAACAACTGCCCGGTGTGCATGCGCGGGAAGATGATCTTCCAGTTTCTGGTCTTCGTGCACGCATGCATGTCAAAAACCAGAAGACCAGGTGGCCGGAGCACTGAACCTGGAAGAGCTACCTCACGTTCCCGGAGAGACGGCTCTGCATGCCACTTCCAGCATGTGTGCCATAGGTTCGGCATTACGGATCTAAAAGAACACCAGATTTTATTTGCTAAAATAGAGATGGAGATTGATTTGAATGTAGATTAGAAGTTTTAAAAATATTGAATTATAAAAGTGATATGGAAAAAAGATGTTGTGAATTTGAAAATAGATTTTAAAATGCCAGTGTGTGATATGGAAAATAATGCCAAAATGGATTTACAAATGAAATCAGTTGATGTCTTAATAATTAAAGAGGACATACAGATAATAAATTGGAAGAGTGATTTAGAAAGCTTTCTTATTTTGGATTTATAAAAGGAATGTGTAATCAAGGGAAGTCTTTCTGAAACAAAAGGCAAAGAGAAATTTCTTAAACTGTTCTTGAAAGGAGACAAAGAAGAAAAGATAATGAATTAATTTGTGAGTTACCACTTAATGGGACTAAAGATTACGCTTTTAAAACAACAAGAATATTTATAAAATGAATGTGCTTGATCAGGATTAAAATATACATGTTGTGGTCTCTGGTAGCTGTTAATGGAATTTCTTGTAGACTTAAGATGAAATAATAAGGCTTTAAAGATTTACTTATATACTTACATTTTCTGTTTTATTTCTTAAAGAATGTGCTAGGTTTTTTTATTATAAATTGAATTTTTTTGATTAAGATTAAATTATGTATGTTAATATTTCTGATCTTAACATGCTATTAGGATTAAATTATGTGTTTTTGTAATGACCATTGATAAGATATGGGATAAAAAGGGTTTTTTAAATTGAAATATTAGAGAAGCTGTTAAGTTACCCAAATTGTTTAGTCTTGTCTGAGGGCAGGAATCACTTTTATGTATTTTCTTTTTGTTTTCTACCTCTTTTCACTTTTCTTTTTATATTTTTATTTGTTTGTATTCATTTTTTTATCTTTGTAAATATTAATACCATTATTGTAAAAAAAAAAAAAAGAATGAAAGGGAAGGAGGAAGGAACCCTGGAAGGAAAGATTGGAGGAAAGAGGGAAAGAAACGTGAGGGAGGGGAAGGGGTGGGTGGGAGGGAGGAAGGAAGGAAGGAAGGAAACAAAGGAAGGAAGGAAGGAAGAATTGATTTCTGATGCTCCCTTCCATTTTTCTGCAAGAAATTTGGAAGTTGCTCCTGCTCCCATTGGCTTTCTTTGCCCAGCTGTGGTCATTCTATGTCTCTATTTAGGTAAGGAAATATCTCTGAAATGATGATCCAACATGGCATGGGTTGATTAGTATTACCTTACAATTTTTAAAAATTATAATATTCATTTGGATTTGAGCTTTTAAAAAATGACTTAACCCTGCCTTAGTCATAAAACTGGCTTTGAGTGACTTGAGCCGAGTCATACTCTCTTAGTCCTAAGAATGAGGCAGTGGCAAACTACTTTCCAAAACTCTTGCCAAGGAAACCACACGGACCATGTCCAAGCACTTGTCAGGGTCAAAAATTAACTTAAAGGTGCGCACACTGCACACACACACACACACACACACACACACACACACACACCACACACACGCAAAAAACCACATACAGATATACAATACGACACACACAAATGTTTGTTTATTCCTTATTAGGAATAAACATTGGAAGACATTGGAAAATAATATAAATACCATATTTACATAGTAAACGATAATACTAGAGCCACTTCTCTGCAAATTTTACTGAATTATTGTAGAATTAAAAGTACAGTATTCTGTTCATGACCACCAGGTGTCCCTAGTGTTTGTTTGAACTTTTGCTTAGAAAATGTTGCAACTTCCATGGTATTATTACCCTTTCCCCTTCTTTCGTCAAACCTCCTCATACCTTTGGACCCGGAAGTCCTGGCGAATCTTTCAGTGGTCGGTTTGCATGCCTCTTGCAAGTTAGCCTGTTCTCGAAGTTTTGATTAATTAAAGCAATAACTTGGTAAGTTTTAAGAGACTTCATTTGTTTGCTTTTTCCCCTCAGCTGCTCCAAAGCAGATTCACTCTCGACAATGGATCCCTGCATATATTGTGAAGTAGGTTGCATTGAAAAAAACTATCTTCATTTTGTCTAGTTTACTTTATTTTGGACTCTGTGACCCTGCACTTTACATAGGAAAAATCACAGGAAAAAACCCAGGCAGGTATAATTCTCACAATTGATCATTTCACTTATTTTTTATTTTTCCAAATGTTGAAAGGCAATAGATGTTTAAGAATACTTTTAAAATTGCACTTAATTAGAGAAAATGCATTTAAGATAATATGCACTATATTAAAAAACATTTCTGTAAAAATTAAAGAGACCAGTGAAATTAAACATACTTACAAACATATAAAATAAAGTTATCCTGTAACTAGATTGTCCATATCTAAAATGCTATGTGCAAGTATAAATCTGAGTAGAAATAGTTACTGTCTGATGAAGAGTGATTTGGTTCTTGAATTTTTCCATATTACTTTCTTAAAAGACATGAAAAAGATCCTAGCCGCTTGCAACAAAACCCAAAATATCTGTGGGAATCCTGTCCCACTAACTGCAAGTTTCAGGCAAACATCTTTATTCCTAATTATTTATTATTTGCCTGATTCCTTAATGACTGAACAGCTAACAGATAAGAAGAAAATGCAGATAAAAGGAAAGTACAGATAAGAGGGAAAATATTGCATGTTAAAGGAGAACATGGATGAGCTAAGAGCTAAAGGAAACTAAATGTAAAGGTCCCCTGTCCTGAAATTGCTTGTATGAAGATTTATTTGCCCAGCTGGGAAATGGGCATTTCTTGTAGTTTGGAAGGCTTTAGGGGAATTTAACAGGTTAATAATATAGGGGTATATATTGGAAATATATGTATTGGAAAAAAATGCAGTACTTAAATATTTTTATATCTTAATTACACCCCTTAAATATTTTTATATCTTAATTATATCCCATTGTTTATAGCAGCAGTGTCCATTCCGACCAGTTCAGTCATTTACCTGTGATAAGAATCCTGCAGTTGTTCAGTCAATAGATAATACACATAACACAATCCAGTCATTATCAGTGCATTGAGGATCCCTATCCTCACTTATTTTCTCCGTCCAGGTTTCTTGTATTCTACAAACAGAAAAGTATTGGCAAAGCTGTGTCATACTTCTTGCCTATTCCTCACTGGCTAGGCAGGCAAAAGTGGTTGTATCTTGGACATTGCAGCCAGACAGTTGTAAGGGCATGTTTTATGTCATTTTTGTGTCAGAGTGCCTTGTTGTTGGTTGCACTGGCATCCATCTTGTTTCATTCTCGGGCTCAAGTCTGAGCACTACTTCACACTTGACTGGATTTTCAGAATTACATAACAGCTCAGGAGGTAAGAACATGTGAATAACAGATTTGAATTAAACCCTCCTCCCGTATTAAGTAGGTCAGTAGTTCACATGACATGCAATGTATTAATTATCTAGAGCAGACCCAGCTCTATTTTTACAGCAATTTTAAAAATAGAATTACAGAGAAAACTATATTTTTTGAAAACCAGAAATATACATAGATCTAACAATTTAATTACTAGTTATAATATCCAACAGATAAAAGAATAAAAAAATGTAAGTATCAGACCAGCGATGGGAGGGGAGAGACTCTTAAAGAATGAACATCCCAAATCAGTTAAGCATGCCATGTTTACATTTAATAACAAAAATTAATCTATTCTTGCGACATTTTATAAAATTGATGCTAAAGAGAATCACATTGAACCCCTTTTCTGCCTGCTTTTAAAATGTTGCTTCCTTTTCTCCTTGTTTGATACTCATGTCTTCAGGCTTCCTAGCAGATCCCAAAGTGATGGCTGCCATACAGGTGACAGAGGAAACCATTGTAGTGGGTGGGCAGACTCTGTTCTCCCGCCAGGCTAAACCTACACAACAGGCTCCTCGTCTTTCCCTCCTGCTGCTCCATGGCATTCGTTTTTCATCAGAGACCTGGCTCAACCTGCAGACATTGTCTAAGTTGGCAGAAGCTGGATACCATGCTGTAGCTATTGACCTGCCAGGTGGGCTTGACTCTCAGTGGGCAGTGGAGATTTGGGCAAAAAAAAAGACAGATGTATACTGATTTGATATTTAAGAAGACTGTCGCTCTTGCTTCTCTCTCACCAGAAGCAAAAATAAGGCAGAATATATAAAATCTGATTCCAATAAATTGTGGTTAAAAATGAGGCTTTGGTACATTGTACTGTGATACAATACCAAAGTAAAAGAATGTTTCTTTCTCAGACTAATTATTATGTTAACATGATAAATTATGCTTTTTATGCTTATTTTTTAAATAAATAACTACACACACACACAAACACACACAATTGCCATAAAGCATGTAGACTGATTCTAAAATATAATTTTGCTCAGTTCAAAAATGTTGTCAGTTCTAACTCTGGTCTCACTGTCATTGTATTCAACTTTGTAAGTTCATTTCCATCTTTATGATTGTCTTGCAAAATGAACAAACAAAATATAGCATGTAAGAAAACATATAAAAACTGTTCCTTATGAAAGAGATGTGTCAACCATGTTATATGTTTTTCTGGGTTCAAGGGAAGACATAGATTTTCCTCCAAATGCTTTTTTTAAAATATGCAAGCGATATTTTCAATAAAATGCATCTGTTAATTCCCTGTTTCTCCACAAATAAGACTTTCCCAGATAATAAGCCCAATCAGGCTTTTGAGCGCATGTGCTAAAATAAGCCCTCCCCCCAAAATAAGCCCTCCCCAAAAATATTGCAACACAGTAGCAGCCAAGTGCTTATTTTGGGGTTCAAAAGAAAATAAGACTCTTATTTTCAGGGAAACACAGTAGTTTTTTGGTCCAGAGATACAATTTGGTGTGACTCTTCCTGGATACTCCAGTTCATTCCCTTTTTCTATCTGCAGTCAGTAGCTTATACACACAGAAAGCATTCTCATTTCTCAGTATAGAAATTTTGGGTGTTCTCTTATGTTTTTTCTTCTTAACATTTAAACTGAAATCAGAGACTACCTTCCTCTTATGCTACATTGGTTACCTTATAATAAATATTTAAAGTTCGTATAAATATGTGGGAATGTAGATGTATATAATCAGTAATAAGAGTTTGCAATAGTGGTGAATATCTGTAGCTCGGGTATAGGATGAGGGTGATAGTAAAAACAGTAATTGGGATCAGCAACTTGGCTGATGCACAACATAGTCGCTTAAGCCCAAAATCAAGTGATTGTGATGGGTTTAACCACCTTATTTCCCTTTTGGTTTTTAAGTAAAGTGATAGAGTCACTAAGCAAAAAATAATGCCATTTAAGATTTCATTTCTGCATCCTCTATTATTGTCACAAGTATGAATGGTGCAGGATACTGCAGGATAACTGCAGGATACTGAGACAGTTGTAAATGCAAGGATTGGTTGAAAAGTTATTTGTTTTAGTGCTGTCATAACTTCAGTTGATTGCTGCATAAGGCAGTCAGTAAGCAAGGACCACAAGCAATGGCAATTGGTAAAAGTATAATATATGGAAGTACTTAGTTGTTTTCTCTTCTGTCTTGGAAAATCTAGTGAATCAATCCACATGGAAACAAAGAGTGGTCCTTGTAGCTTCCAGTTGCAGGGACATATACCTTCACAAAGCTAAGACTTGCAATAGGATGATGTATGAAATATAACCAGAAGGTTTTGCAAAAGGATTTTGGAGGTGCTTCCCATCTGAGTCTACCTAGCCACAGTTCTCTATCCCGCTTAAAAGAATAGACAAAAACAGCTTACTGAATGATTTACTGATTTATTGATAGTATCCTATTGGTGGGCTTCAAGTGTCACAAAAATGAAACTCGAGGGTTACATGTAGGCCATGATTCCCATTTACCCCATTTATAATTTAAGCGCTTCTATATGGCTCAATCCTCAAAGAGCCCCTTCAAAATTCCTAGCCAAAACGGCTGTTGTCTCTTTGAGCTGGGAATGCTAGGAGTTGTAGGTACTGTCCGACTGAGGATGCTTGGTGGAGAGGGCTACACATACAGAATCTGTGTGATGCAGGATGTCTTGTTTCTTGTGATCCAGGATTTGGCCGCTCTAAAGATGCTGTGGCTCCAGCGCCTGTTGCAGAGCCGGCCCCAGGCAGTTTCTTGAAGGATGTCTTGGAGGCCCTGAAATTTGACCAAGCAGTGGTGATCAGTCCATCCCTCAGTGGCATGTATTCACTCCCATTCCTTTTTCAGCACAGTCACCTTCTGAAGGCCTACATCCCCGTGGCTCCCATCTGCACAGAGAAGTTCTCTCCCACCCAATATGCCAGCGTCAAGGTATGTTTGGTCTAAAGAAGAAGGGAATTAAGGAGCAGGTCTTCTTTGGCACAGGATATACTTAGAAGGGCTGAGTTATCTCAGTTATGCAACTGGCATTTCACAACTATGTGAGGAAAATGTGGATGGAAGTGGATTTTACAGATTTATTGTAAAACTTGCAGGAGTTCATCAGCTGTCCATTAGAGGGCAATGCACACTGCTTTACCCTCAAGTACAATACTAATATGGTAAAACAGACCTATATTCAATCTGGGGAATATGTATAGCTTTGTGAAGATGTACCAAGAAAATGGGCAATACCATTATAGAAGAATACTCAGATGAGTTCAGGGAATTCTCTCTGGGTTCACTTTCACTTTATGCATGTTTTATTGCATTAGCTGAGTAAGTTCCACATTCACATCAACAGTAAGAATCTGGTACACTTAAAATGAACTGTAGTTTTGAATGTAGAAGAATTACAACAATCACTGTGATAAATTTCTGTGAGCGTTCTCTAACCTTTATCAATGCCTCTTGTGAGCGTAGAGCATTTAATTTGACCCCTATCCAGATTGCTCCCTTTTGGGGATTTTAGCCTTTTCTAATCTTCATATTTGCCCTTGCAAATATGATCTGCACGGTTTTTTTTAGCTAGGGTGATGGTGGGTTTTTGATAATAATGGGAATTCCCTATATTCCTGCTGAAAATATCTGCTGCAGTTACTCTGTTTTGCAAATGTAGAAGGTTTGTTTTTGCTGAAGATTTGCATTTCTATCACCACCAGGAAAGGATCATCCTCTTGCTAATACTGATTGGATGTATTTATAGCCTGAAAACTGGGCTAAGAGCATGCCATTATAAAACACAGAGAGCAAGTACAAATTAGCTACATGGTTAATGTAGCCACATAAATTGAATAGCAATACGGGAAGTATTTTTTTTTCCTGGAAGAGAGCACCTCTGTTTCTATTTTTCGTCTGAACTAATTTTTCATTATTAGAATCTAAGACAGGCAAGAATGTTCATTTGTTGATTGAACCAGTCTTGATTTTTTCTCTCTCTCTCCTGCATACAGACACCAGCTCTCATTGTATATGGGGATCAAGATGCCCAACTGGGTGAAGTGAGCCTGAACAACTTGAAGAATTTACCTAATCACAAGATAATGATGATGAAAGGGGCAGGCCATGTCTGTTATCTTGACAAGCCAGATGAGTGGCACCAGAGGCTGCTGGATTTCCTGAAGAACTTAGAGTAAACAGCAAATCAGTCAGCACTGGTCTAGCCAACCCATAATCAATGAGGACCTAACCAGTTTTTCTAGCATACACATGTAAGGAGTTGGGATTTCTTTCTGCAGTTCTGTCAGTTAACCTGACTGAGTGGGGCCCAGGTTGTTTATGGACTGTCTAACCACGATAGAGCTAAAACTATCAGAAAGTATTACATCCAGAATGCATTCATTGATTCATGATTCATTAATTGCTTAATTAAGACGACCAGGTACGATTTTTCTTGCTTGGGTCATGAGATATTTGAAGTCAAATTTACATAAAATAATAATTCATAGAAATGTATAGGATCTGTGCATGGATATATTAGGAGTTGGTACTCAGTATCATGAGCTCTACTGCCAAGATTTTAATCATGAACAATTTTTTTTCTCAAAGCTGATTGAGTGCTGGCTGAGATAGATGTAATAAAGGTAAGGCTGGGTTTAAGTATCTTATTATAAAACATATGATGATTTAATATTTTTTTTACTTAGCACCCCAAATAATCTATCCATTATAACATATCATCATGTATGACACTGGAGCGGTGATTAAAATTAAAGTCCTGGTTTGGTAGCATCAGACAAAGTTACCATGGCTGATTTACTATATGAAAACCAAAATGTCAAAATATATTTTTCTAACCCATAGATTCTTCTATAAGCTAACTTTCATTGAGCGCTATCATGTCTTTGTCCTTGTTATCCTTGTTAGCAGGACGCTTTTCGTTTTGATGACTGGGCACAGCGTTCTCCAATTTGATGGACTACATGTATGTTTTAATTTCCATAATTCTCAGCAGGCTTGGAATCCATGCATGGGAATTGTGCTAGTCAGGATGTGTGTGAATGGGTGTCTATTACATCTGGACATCAAGTAGCAAGTTTGAAGAAAGCTATACTGCAATTTATGCTACTTGACCCACATGTATTTTTGCATCTGGATTAGCTTCTTTAGAATGGAAGAACCACATCCAGTTTTCTGTTACCAGAGCCCATAATAGCACTAGAGACTTTCTGAAGACCACTTGTATTGGGGAAGAATGTATGTTGGCACCATCCTCTGATTTTAATGAATGTTATGTTGGGGGATAAATTCTTACTTTCTCCTGCTGTTTTTCAAAGAAAATTGACAAGGTCTGCACATATCTTACATGACACCCCCACTCTTGGAAGCCTGATTTTTTGAAGAATGTACAAGTATTCATAGTGATAAACTTGTCTTCCACAGCTAGTGTATTCATTTTCTTGGGCAGATATTTTTAAAGGTTTTTAAAGAGGTTAAAGGGGCTATTTAATTAGTACTTGACCATAGCTGTAGAACTAGCAGAATTCCCTGTATAGCAACTGTATGGTCAGTTTAAGGAGAAACAGATCACACTTTTTGAACAAGAGAGCGTGAACATCCTGTTGCTGTCATACTTGTTCCTTTGCTTTCAAAATATAATCAAAGGGAATGCAGACTTCTGAAAATAAGATTGTGGCAGGAACATTAATAAAAATAGTTGTACTGGTGCTGCCTAGATTTCAGGTGAGTTCCTGCTGTACCAGTTTTGATTATCAAAATGGATTCATTTGTAATCAAATAAACTTGATTTATACCTATTTTTATAGTGATTCTTTTTTTAAAGAAATCTAAATGCACTGTACTTCTGTAAATTATATGTGGAGTCGATTTACAACAAGGGTTTGAAAAATATTTGGTCTTTGAGGAACTGGTTTTAGTATTATGTGATAGCCATACTATTTTACTTTTTTCAAAACTAAATTATATATGGCTTATAAGAGTATAAATCAAAGATAGATTCCACATACGTTAACATCAACATCATAAATAAAAGTTTAATCCATCATTTGGACAAAACATTCTGGAAAGTATCACTGCCTTCTTAAAAGATCAGAAAAGTAGCAGCAGCCATGCTATTAAATTCAGGACATGATAGTCCCATCAGCGGTGGGATTCAGCCAGTTCGCACCACTTTGGGAGAACTGGTTGTTAACTTTCTGAGCAGTTTGGTGAACTGGTTGTTGGAAGAAATCATTAGGGCAGACAACCGGTTGTTAAATTATTTGAATCCCACCACTGGTCCAGTTGTAAGTGAAAGAGGCTCTTAGCCTAAGAAGCTGAGCATCTGCCAAATCTTAACTAGATGGTCTGTAAAAATGAAATTAGTCTCAGACAGTATATAGCAGTGATGGCGAACCTATGGCATGTGTGCCACATGTGGCATGCGGAGCCATTTGTCAGGGCACACAAGGTGATTTGCCCTTTTTTGCCTGCTTTTTTCACCCTCTCCAGGCTCTAAAGGCTTTATAGGAGCCTGGGGAGGGCGAAAAAAGCCCCCCCCCCCCCCCGAGGCCCTCCGGAGGCTTCATGAACTTCCCTGAAGCCTCCTGAGCACTCAAAATGATGCGATGCCGAAACTAGAAGTGACATCCGATTTGCTTGGAGCGTCATTTTGAGCACTCCGGAGGCTTCAGGGAAGGTTCCTGAAGATTGCTGAAGCCTCTGGAGGGCCTCTGGGGGGGCTCTTTTCGCCCTCCCCAGGCTCCTACAAAGCCTCTGGAACCTGGGGAGGGCGAAAAGAGCATGTAAAAAATGGGGTGGGGGGCGCATCTGTAGTGCGTGCTTGCGCACTGGGGGGGTCACACATTACATTATGGGTGCGACATGCCCGCACACGACCCCCCTGCGCTCCCCCCACTTATGGCACGCGAGCCTAAAAAGGTTCGCCATTGCTGGTATATAGATATGAAATTCTAGAAAGGGACAAGAACTCTTTCTATTGGGCGGGGAAAATTTGTGGTGTAGCAAATGAGGATAATTAGAAGACTGTGAGAAGTCCCTGTTATTTTAACTTATCACAGGGCTTTTATCAGGTCTGTCAAAACTTGAGCAGGAAATCATACTGTAAAAGAGAGAATGAATCTGTAGCCCTCTTGATCTGATTGGTTTATACCTTTTATATTCTTCAATCACTGGTACATAATGGCTAATGGGAGCCGAACATTTGGAGTGCCATCAGGAACAGATGGATCTGTCTTGTACAATAAGAGATTATCTAACCAGGATTGGGATCTTCCCTGTGTAGAACAAAGATACATAACATTTGGGATTAAAAAACCACAATTGCCTTTTGAGTGTTATGTGGGTACTGTATGCAAAATGTAGGTGTTCTTGGGACCAAAAAAACTTAAGATAAAGATTCCCCTTGCAGATATGTGCTAGTCATTCCTGACTCTGGGGGGCAGTGCTCATCTCGGGTCCAAAGCCAAAGACATCCACTGTCCAAAGACATCTCTGTAGTCATGCGGCCAGCATGACTAAACACTGAAGGTGCACAAAACGCTGTTATCTCCCCACCAAAGATGGTTCCTTTTTTTTCTACTTTCATTTTTACATGCTTTTGAGTTGCTAGGCTGGCAGAAGCTGGGACAAGTAATGGGAGCTCACTCCGTTACGCAACACTAGGGATTCGAACCACCAAACCTAGCCACTGAGCCACCATGCCCCTTCAAAAAAAAAAACTTGCATTCCTTTTAAATTTGATTAAAATCAAATTAAATCTGCTAGCATAAGTATTCCTCATGTAACTAACATTTATCTTCATTTATCAAATTACAATTTAGTGATAAATTGGGGGTGGACTTTAGGAATCACCTGCAAGACTTTCTAAACTATTGCAACGCTCTCTACATGGGGCTGCCCTTGAGGTGCACCCGGAGGCTCCAGTTGGTGCAGAATGCGGCCGCGCGGGCGATTCTGGGAGCCTCAAGATGCTCCCACATGACACCTCTCCTGCGCGAGCTGCACTGGCTGCCTGTGGCTTTCCGGGTGGGCTTCAAGGTAATGGTAACCACCTTTAAAGCGCTCCATGGCACGGGACCTGGCTACTTGCAAGATCGCATCCTGCTACCAAATACCTCCCACCGACCAGTTCGCTCCCACAGAGTGGGCTTCCTCAGGGTACCGTCGGCCAAACAATGTCGGCTGGCGAACCCCAGGGGGAGAGCCTTCTCTGTGGCAGCTCCCACCCTCTGGAACAACCTACCCCCCGACCTACGTACGATCACTGACCTATGCCTCTTCTGCCGGGCCTTGAAAACGCATTTATTCCATGCGTCTGGCCTGGTGTAGTTTTTAATCGATTTTAATCGATTTTATTTAGTAATTTTATTCGGTTTTAGGACAGGCCCCTAATTTAATTGACATTTTAATTGACATTTTAAAGTATTTTACATATTCATGTCTTTGTTGTTTTTATTATGCCTGTTCACCGCCCTGAGTCCCGCAAGGGAGAAGGGCGGTATACAAATTCAACATTAACATTAAACAAACACCCACCCTCAGACTCTGCATCAGTGAGGTAGGCCATGTGCCCTGCCTAAGTTGAGGCTAACCCTGTCCCTCCACTGTCCTTTCCCTCACTGCATACACAGTCCAGCTTAGTACAATATGAAAGAAAATGCCAGCTCAGCCCTCGTATAAAACCACAAGTAGATTCCTTTAAACTCCTAGGGGATTATTACATTAGCAACCAAGGTGAACAGATGGGAAACAGGTTAAAGATGGCTATTCCAGAGCCACCTGGCCTAGTTCCTTTGTGTTTGTTTTCCCCAGATGGACTGTGGACAGATGGAGCCAGCGGTAAGAAGTAGAGAAGAAGGCTGTAATTGTCACACTAAGCTCCGAGTAGCTGAAGGCCTGCCGGGATGGCTGTCAAGCATCCAACTTTATCCTGTCAGGCAGAGGATTTGTTTGCAGAGGGTGGGCCAGGCCTGACGGGTCTTTAGTCCACAGCCAGAGATATCCCTTGAAATCTAGGATCTAAAGCCCTGGGATTGACTGCACCTCAAAGTGCACTGGCATTTCTAAGAAGCTGAGGCCTTTAATGCTGAAATGTTGTGGTATGAAAACACATCAAAGCTACTGGAATGTGGAGTGGACTCATATGCAGAGGCGTTGGTGTAAAACGAGTAACCGATGGCAAAGGATTCAAGTCCTACAAGACCAACCACAGCTATATTGGCTGAAAATATAATCTGCCATGGTAGCATCGTTGTTAATGAATCTTCAAGGCAAAAGATGCTAGGGATTCTGATTTCTGGCCCTCCACATGTTACTACACTATCTTTCCAGCCAGCTGCCATAACTAAACTAAAGTCGGGCCAATAGTGAGAGATGCTGATAGGTGTAATTCAGCAATATCTAGAGGGCCAATTTCCTTCCGTGTATTCAAAGCATTCCATTAAGTCAGACAATTTCAAACCCCCTTTTAGGTGTCCATTGAAGTTACAGCTTCCAGAATCTCAGCAAGCATCCTTAAGAACTGTTTAGAAAATTAGTACGTCTAGAAAATACCCATACAAATTACTACTCATCTGTAGCAAATGAAGTATCTCTGTGACAAGGCAAGTTAGTTTTTACAACTGGAGAAACATGTTTTACTTCTCTGTACTCCTAGTTCCAGGCCTTTGAACAAGCTCTTTTATGCTTAAACAATATGTGATCATTTTATTTCATGGTAATTCAGTGTAACTTATTGTCCCTGCCATCCAGTCTTTGATCTTGCATTTGATTCTAATGCAGTAATACAGATATTTTTGTATTTCTTACAGATTACATATTTCTTATGTATTTCTGTATTGTTATTTTGTAACAAAGCATAAGAATATGAACAAAACAATCTTTTTCATATTTGCAAGTAGCTGCTAAAAAGTGAGGTTTACTGGCTGGATGAAAATGGCTATTTTTGCTTTAGCATTTGAAAGAAGGAACTCGCTATAGAAAATCCAGTTAGGCTTTCATTCATGTCCTAACATGGTGCTGAGGCTGTCATAAGAAGCACTGCATTATTTCAATATAAATATAAAAAAAACAATAAGTCTATAAAGAATAAAGATTACCATCAGTAATCTTTGCCTCAGTGAAAGCTTGTTGCCTGCTCTCTCCTCTTTTTTTCATGGTGGTGGGCCCTGCCTATTGAGAAAGGTGGACATCACCTGAACGACAAGATTTGACTCTGCAAGTTAAGCCTCCAATCTGCCTCTGTTCGTGGGCACATACATGCATATGGAGCAGTAGTGGGATCCAAAATTTTTTACTATTGGTTCTGTGGGTGTATCTTGGTGGGCGTGGCATGACATGGCTTGGTGGGCGTGGCAGGGGAAGGATACTGTAAAATCTCCATTCTCTCCCCACTCCAGGAGAAGGTTACTGAAAAATCCACATTTCCTCCTGATCAGCTAGGACTCAGGAGGCAAAGAATAGATGAGGGCGGGGCCAGTCAGAGGTGGTATTTACCGGTTCCCTGAACTCAAAATTTCCTACCGGTTCTCCAGAACTAGTCAGAACCCGCTGAATACCACCTCTGATATGGCAACACGCATACACAGCATCGCATTTCCAAGTTCTAGATAGAACCACTGACTTTCTACCTTTTTTTTAGTTTAAGAAATATTCTGATTATACTGTTGGTGGTCCATTAAAGAAGTTAACAGAAAAAAAATCTTCCCACTCCTAACTCTGGTTCTAAGTAAAAATTTCGCCATTCACTTCTCTTTGAAGAAATCTTCTGCTATCCAGGGTATGAGCTACTCCTGAATGCTAAAGTCCTACTTACACAAGATTTGGTGCCACAACAGGTGCTTGGCACTGAACCCTTACTGTATTCATGAAGCAGACGGTTAACAATAGCAGTTCCTTCCCCCCTCCACCTTTAGAGCAGTTGTTGTTTAGTGCATACACAATTTCTTATGTACTCAGTTGCATCCAGTTCTTCTGTTTGGATAGTTGGTAGCAGCTCACATTACTGTGTAGCTTTTCTCACATCCCACACGAGCGTCACATATCACTGCCAAGGCTACGCTGATGACTGCTCACTGGTGTAAGCTGCATTCTTCATTGTGTGCTTCAGATTTCTGTGCAGATTTAATTGTGAGTGAATGGGGTGAACTCTACACTGTGTGTTCAGAAAACAAGGGTGGTGTCATAGAAGTATAAGCCAAAACAACAGATGGGTTTTTGTTCACTCATTACAGAATCCGGTTTGAGAAGGAATTTTAGTTCAGGAGAGATCAATAATCAGGAATTCTGGGCAAGAAATTGTGCAATGTAGCTGATGGCTTCAGCAAATGAGAACCAGAATGCCAAATCTTTGGAATTCCTCTCTAGACAAGGAGAGGACGAGGATCATCCCCAAGTGCTCTAGACAGTTGCTCCTTACAAGGAGACTATAAATCAGTGATTTCCAGTGGTTTGAGATCTGGGAGATGAAAAAACACCACTGTAGTCCAAACCATAGCTCAGTGCCTTTATTTTATTTATTTTTTATTTATTTTATTAAATTTATATACCGCGCCACTCTCCCAAAAAGGGACTCGGGGCGGTGCACAGGAAAAATAAAACCACGCATATACATAAATACAGATAATAAATATGTCATAAAAGGGACTGTGTTCATATACTTCTTTCTTAATCATATTTGCAAATTTCAGATATTAGCAACTTTCATAATGCCATGCTTTTACTACACCATGTAAGTTTTATTCAATCTTTCATTCAAAAGACTTTTTATGCAATTTTTAAGTATTTAAAAAGTCTTTTGGTTTGGAATAAATAGCAAATGGCTAATTAGAACATTGATTTTTGAAAATTACAAAAGAACAAAGGATCCAGATGAATTTCAAATAGATTTTGAAATTAATTATAAGAATCATCCTATGGGAAAATGGTGTTGTTCTGAGTATAAGATGGGATTTGGAAGATACATAGGACACTAGACATTAAAGATGTGGCTTAAGGCACCACACCATTGCATAGTCAGATGTCTATTGGGCTCAAACTCTCTACTTGAAATTGAATTTTGTAGCTTACATGACTCTATACTTTAAAACTGACATTGGTGCTGGAGAATTCTGAGAATACTATGGGCAGTCAAGAAAACAAACAAACTGATCACTGACTAAATCAGCTCAGAATTATTCTAACTTGAGGCACACGTGACTAGGTTTTAGAGTCATTATCAAAGTTCTATCTCCACAGAAAGCTGTAATGCTGGGAAAAGTAGAAAGAAAGGAGAGGACAACTATTGGCAAGGTGGATGGACTCATTTACAATGGTGATGAGTGTACTGTCTGAAGACCTAAAGGACCAATTTAGGCATAGATCATCATGGAGAAAATCTATTTATGTGGTCGCTAGGAATCAACATTATTTTGATGGCCCATAATCAATCAATGAAAAGGTCTTGATGTTCAGCAGTTGCAGGAAGGGATATCTAGAAGCTTTATCAGAATGGTGCATACAGTCCACCTTCAGTTAAGTTCCTAAAGCAAAGAGATACAGATCTTACATTATGTCACAATCCCATTTAAAGGGTTTTACATGACTTCTACCCCCACTTTTACATGGCTTCCAGGGGGGTGGAAGTCATGTAAAACCCCATGAAGGTGTATGACATCTGACGATATACAAAAATAAAAGTTGTGTTCACCCAACTTCCTTAATTTGATTATTGGGTGAATCCATTTTATAAGTTTACACTTTCATTATACTTTATACCGTGGGTCACAAAATGTTCTAAGCCAGTAAATGCTAACCTGGGTTAATGGTAATCAAGTTTCATTTGCTGTGCTCTATTTTTTTAACTGATTGGTTAACAATATTATGTAAGCCCCAATATAATATATAATAATTCTTAAAATAATTAAATACTTACTATATATAAAAAGTACCCCATTTTTTAAAAAAGGGCTTGATTCTTACATCTGAAAGTAGGGTTTTTATATACGGTTTTACCAAAACAAATCATATGAGGGACACAATGACTCACTGGCTAAGACACTGAGCTTGTCGATCAGAAAGGTTGGTAGTTCAGCAGTTCAAATCCCTAGAGCTGCATAATGGAGTGAGCTCCTGTTACTTGTCCCAGCTTCTGCCAACCTAGCAGTTCGAAAGCATGTAAAAAAATGCAAGTAGAAAAATGGTGGGAACATAACAGTTCTCCGTGCGCCTTTGGCATTTAGTAATGCTGGCCACATGACCACGGAGATGTCTTCAGACAACGCTGGCTCTTCGGCTTTGAAACAGAGAAGAGCACTGCCTCCTAGAGTCGGGAACGACTAGCATATATGTGCAAGGGGAACCTTTACCTTTTACCTTTACCTTCTCATGTGAGTAAGAATTCTATATAAATTACACAGGTTACTCAAATATAGCAATCCCCTCATGGAGCAGGATAGAAGCAGATCTAAAGAAACCCCTTTGCTACTGTATTATAGTGATAGTGTCCCTGAAGGCAGAAATGAATTTCTTCCTGTAGCTATGGCTTGTTCGCAGGAGAATTTTAATGGTCCTTAATAGGAAAAAAAATGGATTGCATATTTATTTGAATGTAGAAGCTTGCAGTCCTTATAAATAAAGCATAGAACGCTATAAAAATCAACTTCTTGTTTCAAGAACCTCATCCTGTATGCTTGGCATTGTCCATGGTACACAAAAAAAGAGAGTAATGCTGCCTTTGTAATGCTTTTGACACACAAAAGAGAAGAGTAAATACCCCAGAGGGGTGATGCTGTCTTCCTACGCTGAGAGTGCACTTACATCTATACCATCTGCACTAGCTCCTCTTCCCCACATTCTTAGGTATAACAATGGATCTATCTCTTCCCAGAGAAACCAGCATATAACAGTCTCTTACCTCTTACTATTTCATACGGCTGAAATGTTTTTACCTGCATGTTCTCTCCACCGCCCCAACTGCAAAAAAGCATGCCTTTATGGCAACAGTGGGCAGTTTAAAAGATCTGTTGGCAGTCATCTGCTGGTAGTATTACTGCTGCCAACAAATAATTAACATGCATGTGTGAACTGATTGCTCTACTCGCCTTTCTTTCTGTGATACCTACTAAAATAGATAGGCGTATTTAAAACAGCAATTGCATTATGAGACAATGCTAAGCATCCAAGTTCCCTTCATTACTTCCCTTGCAAATTGTCAGTCCTTCGCTTGCATTTTGCTAGTCTGGTGCAAACAGCTGGCTATGTTACAGAACCTACTGCACTGATTGAACAATTATACATTTAGGCACGGAAGGTACCCTGTGACTGCAGCAGGGTCTGGTCATCAGAACATATTGTAAGGTAATAAGGAAACGGTTGATATGTTGTGAAAGAAACTAAGAAATTGGGAAGTTTATTAAAATAAGAGTAACTAATTTGCTTAATTTCACTGCAGGGAAAAAAAGAGGGGGGGAGAGAGAGAGAGAGAGAGAGACACTTGGCTTTAATGCTTTGGGAAAATAACACATTTATTTCTCTCATGATCAAAGCGATAAAGAGGAACCGTTTTCTCCTGGAGGTGATGGGCTCCCTTTCACTGCCTATTTTGAACCAGAAGCTGGGCAAAACTTTGGGGAAGTTTTAAATCTGATTGTTGCCTTGAACGGATGGGGGTCTCCGTTACTTAAATTTGATTCTAGGAATCTTTCTTTCATGACTGCTGTAGTAAAATAAGTGACCTAAAGACCATAAAGGACTGTAGCTCCATGGCAAAGCTCATGTGGTATCAGCGGAGGGTGCCATATTCAAAGCCTAATGCCCAGATCAGGTAACAAATGATGGAGGGGAGAGACCCTCGGGAGTTGCAGGCAGCTGGAGAGAGAAACAGCTTGATCTGCTGCACATACAAGGGGGCAAAGGGGGCAAAACCGACAGCCGAATGATAGACAACACATGGATTTCCTTTTTTAGGACCCATTTACTGTAAATGTATTATATACTTCATCAACACTCCACCCTCTTCTTTATAGTTCTTTCAGCTATAAGCAGCTTCTGCTAGATGAATTTATTTTCAGGCCACTTTTTTTTCAGCCTGGAGAGGTAAGGAGTGATCATGTGTCAGAATGCTTATATGGCATCTCTAAAGAGCTAGGTGGTCTCTGGTGGGTTCTTGCAATGCAACATCTCGCATTTCCATTTAGCACCACTTCCCCCCCACCCCCGCCCGCATTTTGCTTTTTATTAGGCACGAAAGCTTTTTCTTTTCAGTCCAGAGCTATTGTTTAATTTAAGGCAGGGGTGGGATGAGGGGGGGGGGGAGAGCAATCCTCAAATAGACAAGACAATGCAAACCTATATTTTAGTTTGCACTTGAGGACTGAGACAGGAATTCAGTGTAGTGAATAAGAGGTTGTCATTGAAACAGTCCAGCAACAGTTCAGGGCATGGCTGTAAGACTGCTAACTCTGAGTGGGCGATAAAGGCACCCTGCTTTGTCACCCTCGTGGGCTCCTAGAGTATTTCTGGGTTAACCATTAAGGCTCTTTCTCACAGCTCAAGAACAGGGTTTACATAGCATGTGCTTTTCAAGTGAAGGAGGCTAGGAAGTAAGAGAAAGAACCTATTAAGTGGTGGCCTCCAGCTGTAGAACAATCTACCCAAAGAAGCAGATCTATTTTGGTTCATTTTGGCACTAGACAAAATAAAAGGGACACGGTGGCTCAGCGGCTAAGACGCTGAGCTTGTTGATCAAAAGGTTAGCAGTTCGGTGGTTCAAATCACTAGTGTCGTATAATGGGGCGAGCTCCCGTTATTTGTCCCAGCTTCTGCCAATCTAGCAGTTCGAAAGCATGTAAAAATGCAAGTAGAAAAATAGGAACCACCTTGGTGGGACGGTAACAGCATTCTGTGCGCCTTCGGCTTCACTCATGCCCGCCACATGACCTTGGAGACAACTTTGGACAGTGCTGGCTCTTTGGCTTTGAAACAGAGATGAGCACTGCCCCCTAGAGCCGGGAACGACTAGCATATAAGTGTAAGAGTAATCTTTACCCTTACCTTAAAAAAAGAAAACACATTTTTGAAAGCCCTCCTAATTCATGCTAACATCAAAAATATCCCTGCAACTGTTCTAAACATTTGTTCTTGTTTTTGTTATTATTGATTATATTTTAAAAAAACATCATTCTCTTCAGCCCTCCTATAAATAGCCAGAAGCATGGAAAGGGCACAGAGTTTTTAAAGGCAGCCTATAGCTTTCTTCTGGACTGCCAGGAACACAGTGTTCAAAGGACATAGTTTGTGCTAACGGTGCTGATACTTTCTCTGATGTAAGACTGCAATGGTCCTGAGGGTGTAAGAACACTTTTATCATCTTTCTGAATGTATTCTACAAAGACGGATAAGTATATTACAATAAAATGGCTATAATCCGCCTCTCTCAAAATGTAAAATAAACAGTGTTTTGGCTCCTTGAAAGGTTTATAGGACTGAATTCAGCAACCTCTCCCCAACTTAATGCCTTACCCACCCACCCCGTTTTGGATTTAATCACAATAATTCCCCCACAAATATGTCTGGGACTTCATAAATCCAACCCACATTGTGGAAGTGGTGGGAGTACTAGTTTAGTAGTGTGGTGGAAATCAGGTCGAACTGGGGACACAACCAAGAGTAAGCGGAGAGGGTTCTTGATCTGGTTAAAATGCATCTTAATGCATTTAATGGTTGAAAAATGCATTAAATGCTGAGGAGATCGTAATAAATCCAAAACGCACACATTTAAAGGATTCAGCCTATCTTGCCTTAGGATAATCTGACTCACTTTTCCTGCTGGCATAATTGCACGGTATGCACAAATCACCACAAAGACGCCGTCACCGCACAGCGATTCTACTACCACCAGGGAACTAGCTTCAACTCCTCTCCCTCCAACTCTTTATTGCAGAATGACACGCGTTCTGTTTTGACAGACAGCAAGCAACCAAACCCATCTGATTTCGTATAAACAAATTGAGGGGGGAAACCAGCGAAAGTGGGAAGATCAAGTATTGCCGGCGCGAGGAGGGCCAGCCTTCCGCGAACCTCCTGCTCCCGCTGGCTGCAAAGCAGGCAAGCGATGCCCGCTCGCTCACCAGTTTCCAGGAAAAGAATTCAAACTACAACAGAGGAAGGGCAATCTGCATTGCAAGCGGGGGGGGGGGGGCAGAGAGAGAGAAGGGGGGGTGTATAATGTCTCTGTCCTTGGCAGATGGTCTTACCCAGTGTGCATTGTTCCTTTAGTGTCTCCTTTATCCACTGTAATTGGATCCTGGAGGGAGCCAGAGAGCAAGGGAGGGACGGAGGGAGGCTGGGCGAGATCGCTGGGGGCGGAGGGGAGGCAAAATAGTCCCGAGGCTTTGGCCTGCGCCTCCCTCGCCTGTCAAGCGCTTGATTTCATTGTTCCAGGCTGATGTCACTCCCAGTTGTTACAGACGCTTCTTCGGGTAACAATGTGGGACTAGGAGGCACAAAGGACCTTTCTGGAGATACCCCAAAGGTAAGAGGGAGAGAGAAGTAACTGCGTCGGAGTTGGGGATGCTTAAAAGGAGCCGGACGTCTTGGGGAAGCGAGCCCGGAGCCGCACGCGCACCCCCGGGCACGCCGTTGCCTCCAAAGCAACTTTAGCAGCCGCAGGAGTCGCTCGCTCCCTGCCGCCGCATGCAAAGCGCGCGGCCCCCGGGAAGGCGGCGCGGCTCGTCTCGGCCGGCGGGAATTTTAGGGAAGGGGAGGGAAGGGGGGGGGAAAAGTTTGGCCTCCCATTTGCCTGAGCCCCGTGTTTCCGCGCCAGTTTTGGACCAAAGTTGGAAGCTTTGCTTTCAGGGAGCGGTCAGGATGGGGTCCGGCGTTGCGGCAACTGGGAGTGGGTGGGCTAGTTGTCGGTGCCCTGTTTCCCCGCGCGCGCGCGCAGACGGCGACGCGCCATCCCACCCCGCGCTTTTAGCTCTTCGCTCCTTGCGGGGTCCGGATCCACAGCGCGTTTCAAATCCGATGCCTGGGAAGATCGCTTCTACCCCCCCCCCCCAAAAAAAACCCCTCTAAGGAGTAGATCCGGCGGCCTCGTTTGGCGCTGCGTCTTTGCAGAACTTTGGCAGGTGTCACCGGTCGCACGTACTTCTCACGTTCTCAGAGGGAGGGAAAAAGTGTTGAGTTAATTGAGGCGGTCGGAGCCCAAGAAATGACTATGATCCCCCGCCGAAATTCGGTAGTTCCGCCTCGATCTTAATTCCCAGCTCTGGTCTATGTAACCAAGCCTCGGTGCCGCTTGGGGATCTTTCATCCTTCTTGTGCCACTCTGCTCTCGACTGACGATCGGCACCTGCTCTTTCTCTCCTGGAGGATCCCCTCAAACGCAGGCTTTTCTGGGTCAGAACCTTCACACACACACCCCGGAGCTCTTTTGATTTCGTTCGCTTCCTGCCCCACTTTATCTGCGAGGTTCGTACTTTCTCTCACTGGCCAACTTCTTTAAATTGTCTGCTGGCACAGATGAGTTGTTAGCACCTTTCAACTAACTTCAGGGTTGTGCCGTTTTCCATTGCTTGTCCGTTGCTTACACCTGCTTGTGCCACCAACCCCCCCCCCCCCATTCCTATATTTGTACCCTGTTCATCTTCCTTGTCCTGAGCTTAAAACTGGCATGGCCTATTTCTTCTTCTCAGATTGCTATTGTGGTGAGGCCCTTGGGAACAGCTTGGGTGATGAATCTCTACCCAGCTCATTCCATTTGTCACACAGCCTCTGTTTCCAGCACCTGCCCCCTCCCCCCCCCCACTTTGGCAGCAGATTGAATTTGTTCTGTACACATCCTTTTGTTCCCCTCCACTACAGAATGCCCTCTTCCCAGTCCTTCCTCATCTTTATTAAGAGAAATTGGGGGGGTGGGGGGGGGTGGACACCAATTATGATAACTAGAAATAAGGATGAAGATTGTATTGGCTTGATCAAGGGAGGGGAACTTGGTTTCAGCAAGCCTTGTGTTAACGATGATGCCAAGAAGGTTACACGGTACTTTATTTTTTGCATATAAACTCTTTTTACTAGCAGGTGACATTCTTTCCACCTGGTGTGCTCCTGATATATTAAGAATGCAACTCCCACAATTCTCAGCCATGCTGGAGATGGCCACCAATGACCTATCAGCATACAAAGTGGCCCATTGTGTCACATGACCACTCTAGGACATTCTGTGGGAATAGATTTGTCTCCCCAAAGCTGTCTGGTCATATTGTGGGGAAGGCTCTGATAGGAGGTCCTAAACATATTTACTTAAAAATAAGTTTCTAAAAAGCCTTAATTCTAAGCAGATGTTTTTAAAATCAGAGACATCAATTCTCTTTAGGAAAGGCTGAAAAACCTAATTTTTTAAAAAAAGAAATTCGGTTAGTGAGCTTTTTGCTTACTGAAATGTCATTTTCTCCTAAGAGGCAGAAGCGTGTGTGTCTGTGCAAGTAATTTTTACATATTTTTCTTCATGTTGGAAAAAAGAAAGTATACAAATGTGATCCTGCGGACACCAAGAACAAAGGCTGGAGCTTATTCCCATCCAGAATTTCTTTTCCAAGTTAGGGATCTGCAGTTGAAGGGTCGCACCAGGCTTTTATGCAGCATGTCAAGAACCACACTCCAAAAAAAGTCTGGGCCGGAGCCCATTTTGAGGCAGGATCAGGAGTTTAAGCACATGAAATGGATTCCTGGAATATCCGCAAGGCATAAGAGACCTCTTAACCCTTGCCCTAAAAAAGAGTCACGAATCTTTGGTTCCACCTGCTCAGCAAAGAAACAGTGGAGGACGACACATAATTCTGAACTGTACCTTGTATAGAATTTTGTCTAACTAATTTTGCCTTTTTTTAAAAAAAGCAGCCCTTGACCTCATTAAATAAGTAAATAAGAACCTTGTCTCCTAAGGGGTGCCTCCTCCTCCTCCTCCCTCCACTCTTCTAATAATAATCTATTTCATGTGACCAGCTAACTCATCCATAAGGCCTTCTGTTCAGGAATTCTGCAGGGCATCCTCTACAGTAAAAGCCCTGTTCTAGGGGATTTTTCATCCTCCTCTGGTGCTTTTACAGCCTTGATTACATTATCCCAGTTCCCCTTTTCTCCTCAAACATTTGCCTCTTTGTCTTGCTAAGATCCACACATCCTCCACCCTTCCCTGTCCATGCAGTTTGGGAACTGCACATCAATATTCAAAGCAGCAATGAGGTCATTTTTCCAAGGGCTTCTCCTCTCCTCCTCTTCACTATTCAGGAAACACACCAGGAATTGTTCTTGTGCCCCAGTAAGAGATCCCTCTCATGTGAAAGCTGGGGGTGAGTGGGGGAAGATTAATGAGAAAGCTGCCCACATAAGCAAGCTTCCATTGGCAGCTTATTAAAACTATGTTATTCTTTGTGCTTTCCAGCTGCATTGGTAGGAAATGGAAAAAGAGTTCTTACTTAAGAGAGGCTTTGTAAAAAGCCAGGATACAATCAGTGATATGGCCATTTCAGGAAAGTATCAGTGTTATAGCCATTATTAGGAAGTAAAAGTAAAATCACTAAATGATAAGGATTTATCATCTTTAATTGCTTTAGGGTGTGTTTAGAATCAAGCCCAAAGATCCCATCTCACCACCGCAGCATGTCCCTCTATTGTCATCAGTGATAAAAATAAGTTCTGCTAATACCAATTTCAAACTGGTGAGGTACTGCTTTTAAAGTGTCCTCTTCTGAATATTTTCCAGTAGACACATTCATATTTGATTCTTTCTACCCAGTAGAAAGAATTAAAGACACTCACTCTTAAAAAAAAAAAACAGTTGGGAATGATTGGATGTGAGAAATTGTTAGTCGACCTTCATCATAACAAAATCCACATTAACTTTTAGCAAAGTTAATGCTGGTTTTATTATGATGACCCTAGACTGATTATTACATGTTGATTTCACTTCTATACTTTCCAAAGGTTCTTACGGTTAATAAAGGACACTCTAAAGAAGTCGCAGGATGAGCTAAAGAAGGACAACACTGATGATGTCATGCAACAGGGAGGAATTGGGTTTTCTCAGGAGAACAGAATGAGACAATAAATCAAATTGCAGATAATCAAGGTCAGGAATGAGAAATGATGCAGAGCCCTCTTTACCACAATGCAAAGTGAAGCCCATTTCTCAGATATCAGATTGTTAAGGAAGCATCTTTTTCTTTTTCCAGCATCCGTATCCATATATTGGGGAACTCCAAAGACTGTAGGCGTTGTTTGATTGATACTTTTAGCTTTAATAATGTCTAAAGCAAACATTCATAATTTGCCAATATGCACTTTCGGAGGGAGGGTTTTTTAAAAAAAAAATAACAGTTTTATTTCAAAGCTTTTTTTATGTGAATGTTTATGGGTAATGTTAGATTTGCCTATAGTATTTCAGACCAGACTGGGGTAGGCCTTGAATACTGCCTGTGGGTTTTATTAGGCCTGGGCTCAAGTTTCTTCAGTTCTGAATCTACTTTGTGGAATTTAAACATCCACTAGTGTCTGCCTTAAGGTTATAAATTCGTTGTTAGAGTGATTTTTTTTAAAAAGGAAATTTTTAAGTGGTACAAGCATGGAATAACTTTTTCCCCAGACCTACCTATCTTCCTTCCTTCCTTCCTTCCTTCCTTCCTTCCTTCCTTCCTTCCTTCCTTCCTTCCTTCCTTCCTTCCTTCTACTGGAAGAATTGATGCCCGAGGTCTAATTTATTTTTAGAACAAAAGGTGGCAGATCTATTCACCCTGAAATTCTGTATGTGCAAATTATATACCCAGCACAAAAACTATAAAACAAATCTCATCAGTCTTGGAAAAGGATCGGAATACTGCCAGGAGCCTGCTAGCAAATGCTACAAAAGCTTGTATGAAATTAAAAATGGCCTGGAAGTCCTATGGGAATATAAAAATGAAGTAATATTTATTGAATGCATATATATTGAGATGTGAATAATGTGATATACATAATAATAAGGAGCATTTGTATGTGACATTTAATGTGTACTGAGAACTTCAAGTATAGGAATATATTCTGGCAATATTATTATTGCCATACACAATTGCTGCATACAGTCCAATGCATAGGCCTGTTCCCATAGCTCTGAGTATTTCTTATAAAAGTAGATGTGAAAAGCTAATAAGTGAGTCAGGTATAATGATGTATCTTAGAATGGCTTGATATCAGCTGCATGTAGCTGATATCCACGAACAAATGGCAATTCAGAGTAGGGTTTGTGAATAGAACTGCAAAGTGCCATTCAGCCAAAGGGCCCCCTAATATAACAGTGTTAGCTTATCCCAAAGATGGATGGATGGATGGATACCCTGTTTCCCTGAAAATAAGACCTTCCCAGATATCCCAATCGAGCTTTTGAGTGCATGCACTAAAATAAGCCCTCCTTGAAAATATTGTAACACAACAGCCGCCATGAGGTGACCATGATCGTCGCCTCCTGCACCTCAAAAATAATAAGACCTCCCCAAAAATAAGGCCAAATACTTATTTTGGGGGTCAAAAGAAAATAAGACCCTGTCTTATTTTCAGGGAAACACGATAGATAGATAGATAGATAGATAGATAGATAGATAGATAGATAGATAGATAGATAGATAGATAGATAGATAGATTAGATAGATAGGATAGATAGATAGATAGATAGATAGATAGATAGATAGATAGATAGATAGATAGATAGATAGATAGATAGATAGATAGAGCCATCTGAAGCCAAATGCCAAAATTATTCAGGTGCTCCATTGTCTCAAAGTACACACTGCATCAGCCAGGAAGGATTTTTGGATTGGCAAAGTACATTACAAGCCAGTTGCAGGAAAATGGGCTAAGCTTTTGAGCCTATTCTTTGTACCATTGTAAACTAGTAAGTTTAACTTAAAACTATGTAGGTGACAGCTTTGTAGCTCAAGGAGAAGAGACTAGTGTAACACTCATTGAATCTGATGCTTTTTTTAGGGCAACAATTTGACATTGGACTGTCTCTCCTATCTGCCAAAGATTGGCTTTTTCTAAGATGAGGCCACAAAAGAGAACATGAGGGGACAGATAGGCTGAGGAAAAACTAAATCTAAAGTTTCCCTGTCACCTTATTCCAAAGCCCCCTCCCCCAATAAAAAAAAATAGGGTTTAACAAAAAGAAAAAACGGTCTTAACATGGGGTAGTGAATTCTTATTTCCATCCTGTTGATTTTCAGTTGGAATGTCACAGATATTCTGGTAAAAATTTAAGATTTATTTTCCCACATGTGAAATAATTTCATGAAATAATATTTTATTTAAGAATTATATATAATGAAAAAATATGTATTCACAAATTAGACCGTAGCTAGGGAAATATTGTAATCCTGGCTCATAGAAAATAAAGTTTGTTTTTTACAAGAAAGGTACTAAAGCTATTATTCTACTTGCACAATAAATAGATGCAAGAGAATTAAATTAAATAAAACAACTTTCTGGCTTTCATTTTTCCATGATTTTTCTACATGGTGTGTATTCTAATACCTGGACTAAGGTTACAGTTTTATTCAGGACAAATGCTGTAGCAGTAAGATATGTAGCTTGGATTATGAGGAAGATAAAACCCCAGATTCCTCTCCCCATAAATCAATTGACTCAAACAATCCAAAGAATCAAATGTCCAAATTAAAACAAATCTCTTTATCAATTTATATAACCATTAAATTGTGATTTGCTTTTTAGGACTTGAACTCCTGTTTTCATCTTTTTCAATGATCCATATTAATATTGACTAATAATTAATGAGCCTGTATGGCTACTAGGTTTTCAGTAAACCTCCACTTTATATCCTGACCATTGGGTAATGTTTGATCTTGGCTTTTCATGTTGGGTTGCTCTGGTTGTTGGTTTTTTCTTAATTGACTTCACCCTACATAATTTCATGTTGCTAATCTCAACAAATATCTAGGATACATTAGAAGAATAGTAATTGAACCCTTGCATTTTTAGAAAGCCTAACATAAATGTTAATCTATGAGACAGACAAGTCCTATCTCAAAAAAATTATTTTATCACATCTCTAATCTTGTCCAGTGATAGCCTCTGGTTAATCTTGTGTGTGACGAAAAGCTAGGGAGGATCTGGTGTGATTAGGACTTGGTGGAGAGGCCCCCAGAGAATTCCAGAGCCCTGGGAAAATTCAAAAATCACTCTGAAAGAAGGCAGTGCATCCAACCACTTCTGGATTATTGTCAGGAGAACTATGTGGTTATGTCCATGAAGTCACCAGGAGTTGAGTTGAACTTAAAGAAACTTTAAGATTATATATTATTAGATGTTAGTTTCTTATGAATCAACTAGATATTAATGTGTTTTTACATGGGTCACTAATGCACTGGTACCTACCTTGCAAATTAAAAAAAAAATACTTGATTAGGCCGCCAAGAGAAAACAAGAAAAGTTAATATTTTGAGACTTCTGGTTCAATAATTAACAGGTTCTATAGCACTTTGACAGCCCAAACAGTTTCTGGCTGCAGCTGGTTAAAATTCAGTTTTCTCCTCTGATGGTAATCTGAGGGTTTTGAGAACTGGGCTGAGACCTGGGAGCCAAAGTGCTGTCAATGGATCAGTCACTAATAAGATGCGAATGCTGATGATCCGTTCCATTGGCAAATATTGCCATTCTTACCATCTGCTGTCTTTTCAAGCTGCTGGTTGCTTATACTGTCTGTGGCATCTTTGTTTTCCCTGTCATCTGTGAAATCAACAATAGCCACAGCAGGAGATTTCCTATCAGATAGACTTACTTTTGCCTCAGTTTCTAGAAGTGGGGGTTGGCATTTCTTCCTATCACCAAATCCATCCAAAGTATGACAATATGAAAATGTACATTAAAATCGATTATGTTTGTTGCAGTCCAATCATGTATGTTCAAAAACCAGTTCCATTGAGTTAATCCCAACTCAGCAAGAACTATATGTTTGGGACTATAACCTCAAGAATACCTTAGTTTTTTTACAAAGTGATAAGATCACGAGTGAATCTTATCCTACCTCAAACATCCCTTCGACCGATTCGCTCCCATAGAGAGGGCCTTCTCCGGGTGCTGTCTGCAGGGCAATGCCGGTTGGTGACCCCCAGGGGTAGGACCTTCTATGTGGCAGGCCCAGCCCTCTGGAACGACCTACCCCCCCCGAACTCCGGACCACTACAGACTTCCGCCAACGTATGAAGACCCATTTCTTTCATCTAGCCGGCCTAGCCTAGTCCCCGAGACCACCTCTAGAGACTGAGTTTTAAATTGTTTTAAATGGATTTTAATTTGTTGATAATTTTTCTAGGATATTTTTAGCACAGGCCACCTCAAATTTAATTAGATTTTACTGTGTGTAGTCGTATTTATTTATTTATATGTTCGTATTTATTTATATGTTGTGTTTTTACTTTTTAACTTCCTGTTAAAGTTAACTTCCTGAGTCCCTTTGGGGAGATAGGCGCGGTATAAAAATCAAATCAAATCAAATCAAAATCAAATTCAATTCAACATTTAACATTTTTGATACCCCTCTGGTTCCAAGTTGTTATGTATCCCGTTTTCTTTCTTGTTTTTAAAATGTCTGCTTGTTCATTATCATTCCACATAACCGAGTAGCTGTTTACTTTTCACTTGTCCTTTATTTTTGAAATTTTATTCAGCTGGGAACAGAGCGAAAGCTGCATTTTGTAGTTTTCTGCTTTCTGTGAGCAAGTCACATATTTGTTCCTCGGAATTTCATTTCTGTAACTTTATGCCAGAAATGTAACAGTGACAGTAAAATGCCTATGTAATCCACTGAGCAGTCTTTGTTTTTTTAATCACAAGATCCATTGTCATGGTAAAAATAACTACTTGGATTGTGCGAACAAACGTCTAGGGTCTAAATTGACCCTTATAGCATTGACGTTACCGCTGAAACTTCTGAACTAAGCCAGTCTCCATGGTCACCAAAGAATCAGGATACAAATGAGATTAAATGCTTAATGAGGTTGTGTTTCAATCACATGTATGGAGTTATATTGATTACTTGCTCAGGAAAAGTATTTTGCTATGTTGAACCATGCTAATGGCATGTCATTGTGTGTGATCAGCCAATCTTGATGTAGCACCTCATGGATAAGAAATATGAAGCAGCTTGAAATGTAACATTATACTTTAGAAGCAAATGATAGTACATTTATATGTGAAAGTCCAACATTCTTTAGTCAAAATAAACTCTGTTTACAAAGTTAAGCCGCTTCTCTTATTTTTACTCTTATTTTCTTGTCAATGTATTTGTTCCCTAATGTATAAATCTGTAGCTGCACATTAATAGTAGTAAATGCTTGGTATGGGTCAAGAGCTGAAATCCATCTGCAGAGATAATGTTAAGTATTATCTTGGCAAGAGTTACATTTTTTATTGCATGACTTTGGAAAAATACGTGCCCTCTGCCAATTGGCTTGTGAGTAAATAAAAGTATAGAAAGCAAGTCCTTTTACAATGAACGTGTACTAGGCACAGAAATACGAAAGAACATCCTGAATGGAAAATGAAGTATTATGAAACATACAGAATAAGGGGAATACTTACAGGAATAAGTAACAGCGGTATAATTTTGTTTTAACCAATTTCACTGAATTGACTTATACAGTATATTTTTAACAGAGAATAACTAATACTTTCATCTATATTAAAGTTTAATTCTCAACTTAGGTTGTCATCTAAAGTTTATAATAGCGTTTTGGATTGTTCCCAAAGTAAGGGAATGAGTGCATCTCATTTTTAGTTACATGCTTCAATGAAGTTGTCAATTCCCAGGAATGTTTTGGTCCTATTGAGAACTCATCTAGAATCAGTTCTACTCTGGTGTTACTTTGCTACGCAGTAGGCCAAGAAAGGCTCAATGCAGTAAATCCCCTTAAAAGTACCTTCCAGACATCACCAAACCTTTGGAGTTGGTGGGTATATTTGGAATTTTGAGAACGTTATGGCCACTAGGCAGCTTTCTTATTAACCAAATGGCTGCCTCAGATGAATAAATCATTTACAAAGTACTGGTTTACAAGAATACTACCTGAAACGAGTCCCCCCCCCCCCCAACCGCACGATGCTCTCTACCACCCCTGCTTATCTTTGTCCTTTTTTCTAGGCAGCTGTGCACACTTCTAAGCAAAGTACTGTACTTCAGCCACTGATCATGCTTATGGTGAGGCCCAGAAGCATCTTGAAAATAAAGGTGATGTTAGATGTGTGTTGGGGGTGGGTGGGGTTACTTTGCAGCAAGATGGTGTTGTGTAAAAAAATGGGTGGGATAGGAAGACTGATGGGTGGAAAGAAAAGTGTCTACCCCCATGTTGGCACTTCTAGAGGTGACTCTGGGGTCTTGTATTTTGTCCTATGCGGTTTGGAAGCTTTTGTCAGTCTTACCACTCTAGAGCCACTTGAATTATAGGCCATGTTAAAAGTCCACTCTACTTTTTTCCATAGAATATCAAACTTTAGGGTTTGTGGAATTAACATGAATCATTACAAAAAAGAACTTTAGGAAATGATGTCCCATAGGTTCCTAATGGGTCGGTCGGTCTGTCAGTCAGTCAGTCTGTCTGTATGTCTGTCTGTCTATCTACTGCAGGGGTTCCCAAACTTGGCAACTTGAAGACTTGTGGACTTGAAGACTCTGCTGGCTGGAGAATTCTGGGAGTTGAAGTCCACAAGTCTTCAAGTTGCCAAGTTTGGGAATCCCTGATCTACTGTATCTATCTCATCCATATCTATCTATCTATCTATCTATCTATCTATCTATCTATCTATCTATCTATCTATCTATCTATCTATCTATCTATCTATCTATCTATCTATCTATCTATCTATCTCATCCATATCACTATATCTATCTATGTCATCCATACCTACCTATCTCATCCCTATCTATCTATCTATCTATCTATCTATCTATCTATCTATCTATCTATCTATCTATCTATCTATCTATCTATCTATCGTTAAACTGGCGGCTGCAGGCCCTATGTGTCACATGCAGGCCATGCCCAGCCCAGCTCCATGAAGGGGGAAAATGTCATGAAACATCATGTGACAGCAACATGACGTGGCAAGTTTGACATCCATGATCTATCTACATTAGATTATTGATATTATGAACTCAGGGTAGAGTATCTGAATTTAAAATCACAATTCTTAAAATTCTGTTTGTTTTGAATGCTCCCAGTTCTGCTGCCTTCTACTTGGTTTTGAGACAGTGTTCCAATATCTGAGGGGTTGCCACAAAGAAGAGGGAGTCAACTATTCTCCAAGGCATCTGAGGGTAGAACAAGAAGCAATGGGTGGAAACTAATCAAGGAGGGAAGCAACTTAGAACTGAGAAGAAATTTCCTGACAGTTAGAACAATTAATCAGTGGAACAGCTTGCCTCCAGAAGTCGTGAATGCCCCAACACTGGAAGTCTTTAAGAAGATGTTGAATAGCCATTTGTCTGAAATGGTATAGGGCTTCCTGCCTAGGCAGGGGGTTGGACTAGAAGACCTCCAAGGTCCCTTCCAACTCTGCTATTGTATTGTATTGTATTGTATTGTATTGTATATGGTAAGGATATAGAAAAAAAGAATAATGGAAAGAAGGTGTAGAAATATAAAATATGTTGGTACTTATCAGTTAAACCATTTCATTCATATTATTAGAAATTCAAATAGCATTCAGTAGGTAAACTTTTGAATTAGTCTTTGGCTATTTACAGTATCATTCTTCTATGACACTCAGAAATTAATATCTACAATCCCAAAACCATTTTTAAAATTATGTTAAATTTTTGGGTACAAGTACAAACAATATTTATCTCCAGGTCTTTCTCTCCCCCCCCCCCATCCCAAATCATCCTTATTTTAAGCATGAGGATAAATTTGTTCTATTCAAGGAATAGCAGAGAAGATTTTATAGAATTAACTATTAAATTATTGATGGAAACTCTGGTAGTGATGAATATATTCTGCAAAAGATTTGTCACAAGTTCTAGTGAGTCAAGTTCAATCCTTCGCCCATGAATTATTTATGTTTCATCAGCTCAGGCTATTATCAGCAGTTGAAGGATGGTATACATCTACTTCATTGAAAAGCAAGAGATTTTTTTCCACTCTTATATTAATCACACCTCTTATATTAATCATAAGTCTATAAGAACTTTAGGAAGGCAATCTAGAATCACTACTTGATGAATCTGATTGGAACTTTTGGCAGAGAATGTGATACAAATTATCAAGCACTGAGCATGTAAACGATCTACGGGTGGCATTCCCATTCTGTTAAAATTACAATTATGTAAGCTTTTTAATTTTGTTGGTACGGTTGCTATCTTTGTGATGAGAGACAATTAGGTAGTTGCTTCAAATGAATGTTGCTAATGCACTATTGTTGAAATTAGAGGATCATTCAACTGACTTTCACAGTTCATACTGTTGTTGGCTTATTATACATTTCCCCCCCATAATAGATAAGAATTCATGCAGCCTCAGGAATTGATTATAGGAAACAAAAACAATGCGGCATTTTTGGTATTGCAAAGCACATGAATGTGTCCCTATTATGACTAGGAGATCAGCATCTTTCATCCTGCCAAGTGATGGCATAAAGTTATCTTTCAAGGCAAGTTTGGTTTGTAGTGATTTCACAGACACACCTATGTAGCTTTACAGTATTATAAAGTGGTTTCCTTTCAGCTTCATGTTTGAGTTTGACACCAGGGGGGTCAAACTTGATTTCATTGAAGGCCGCATCAGGGTTGTGTTTGATCTCGAGGTAGCCTGGCCAGAGAGCGCATTGCCAGCTTGACATCACCCATAGTGGTGCCTGTGATGGCACAAGCACTCTATCAGTAAAAGCGGGCTCCCAAGCTCTGTATTCAGCCGCAATAGCCTCTTGCAACCCTCTGCCACCGTGGCCCTCCTGAGCTCCATTTCTGCTGGCAGAGGTACCGCACGCCAGTTCTTCACTGTTTCCTGGGCGGCTTCGTGGGCCAGATCTAAGCACCCTGTGGGCCTTGAGTTTGACACCCCTGGTCTAGACTGTAGCCCTAGGATTTCTTGGCATCTTTCATCTAACTTTATAGTCTTTGGCCCTGCTTAATTTTTAAACATTAATTGACTAAATACGACCCCTTTGCTGGGCAATAGCATAATTTCATTGACTGTTTTTACCATTTTTTGCAAAACAAGAGGTTTGATTTGGTAAGCATGCATGCTTCTGCTTGGCCTAGTTCAGGCATGTTTTATCACATAAAGCTTCAATGCCCACATCCAGCAGCCTGCCTCCCTTGAATCAGTGTAAAAGTTTTGAATAAAAATGCATATTAATGGAGTGTAATCAAGTGTGTTTTTGACTATATATATATAGTCACAAATGTAATTAAATTTGTGTGTGTGTGTGTGTGTGTGTGTGTGTGTGTATAATCATTACCAACAATATTAGAAATCCAAATATCTGAAGACAAGAAAGGAAACGTGTACAAATTTACATAGTGACACAGTAACACATATAAAAATTGCATAGCATTTTGATTACGATATTTTAAATATTAGTCCAAGGTAGTTTGGTTTTGCTCAAAACATCATTTGAAATAGAGGATTTTTCATCCTATGTTAAAGACACAAAATTAAATGTTATAGGTTTTTCTTTGAAATAAATGATTAATAAAACCATCATGAAATTTAACAAAGGTTTGATTTCTCCTGGGTAACAGAAACTAGAGAAAGGGTTTATTGGTAACAGCCAGTTATGTAGAAACATACCTGAAAAAAACTTCATAAATATAGGCTAGCTTCCTGTAATTCCTCTGACTGAGAGCATAACTTTAGCTATATAAGATCTAACATTTAAAGAAAAGTGATTCTGTGATTAATCAAAAGGCTAATCACTAGGAATGAATCCAACTAACTATTTCCCTTATTTTTTGAAAGATACGCAAATATTTACTGAGATTATAAGCTGCCAAGTAAATTAGAGTTGATCATAGACATTTACTACAAACTGCAATGCCAAATAACTATGAAATCTACCGTATTTTTCAGAGTATAAGACGCACCTTTTTTCCTCTAAAGAGGCTGAAAATCTGGGTGAGTCTTATACATCGAATACAGTATTTTTTGCCTCCTGAAACCCCACCCCTTCACCAAAATGGCCACGTGCATACCCTTACGGAGGCTTCCAGAGAGCTCCTGGGGGCTGGGGAGGGCAGAATGAGAAAAAAATCAAGGCATTTTTGCCCCCCCATCCTCCAGCAGCACTCTATAAGCCTCCATATGGCTATGCATGCTATTTTTTGATCCTACTTACCTACCTACTGTATTTCTCTCTCTCTCTGTCCCCCTGTACCTACCTACCTACTCTCTCTCCCTCCCTACCTACCTACTGCATTTATCTCTCTTTCTCTCCCTCTCTATTCCTCTATCTACCTACCTATTTTTAAAAAAAAGCCTCTTCAAAACCTGGGTGCGTCTTATACTCCGGTGCGTCTTATATTCCGAAAAATACGGTATATTGTGACATCACAGCATAGATCCCACAATATCACAATCCTGACCTTTCCCACTTGCATTCTAGGGGTGTTATCACAAAGCATTCACACCTCTAGCCTGTTTTTCCCTAGTGAATTTGTGGGAAGTTGTACAGTAATGATTTTTTCTATTGCACAAGAAATAGTTTGCACTGGACTTTGATAAAAATACAAGTGTTTCGTTTTGTAATGTTCCTCTGGAGGAATAAAATATTTTCAAATCCTTTTTGAAGTAGTCAGTTGTCCCATTTGTGGTTGTTATTTATAAAATTAAAAGTGAACTTGGCCATTTTAAAAAAGAAATGCAGAGAAAATAATATACAAAAACAAATTTAAAATATCATATACCCATTTTATTAATTAATAATCATAATACCAAAGCAAACGAAACAAAAATAACCCAAGAATTAACTTGCTGAAATTATATGCACATTTAGTCCGGTCCTTTCCAGTAACGGCAAAGGGTTAGGCCGAAAGACAGTATTGAAGCACTGACCACATCAGGAAGGAGTGTGAGGAGCTGGAGACGTACCAGGGCTTGAAGGAGGAACTAGGCAAGATGTGGAGTATAAAGGCTGAAGTGGTTCCAGACGTGGTAGGAGCACTCGGGACTGTGACTCCTAAACCTAGGCTAAAGTTACTCCAACAGATCCGAGGAAGAACATCTGAGCTCTCGTATCCCGAAGAGAGCAGTGCTAGGAATAGCAAGATCCTGTGCATAACCCTCAAACCCTCAGCTCTCTGGTAGGGGATAGGAGATTGTGGAAGATATACACATAGGGGTAAGAAAGGGATGGTTTAAAAAAATAATAATTATTTATTTATATATGTTTGGTGTAGTGGTTAAGGCACTATGCTTCACTAAATCGGGAGACCATGAGCTCTGATCATGCCTTAGGCATAAAAACCATCTGGGCAATGTTGAGCCAGAAAACACAAAACCCACACACTATATATCAAATTGCATATTAAAATGTGTTTGTTCTTATAAAATATGGAATCTATAAACAAAGGGAGGAAAACAAACATCTCGTTTTTTTAATTAGTAGGCTACAAATGGGATCTTTCTTTTCACTTGGGTGGGTGGGTGGGTGTCTTGCTTTCTGTGTCTGCTGAAGGAGAAGCAAAGTAAGACTTGTGCTTCCAAGACCAACTTGTGTCTGGAAGCAATGGTACTTCTATCCTTCTCTCCATGGCTCTGTGCCCCCACCCCATGACTTCACTTTTCTAATCCTTTCTCTAAAGTCTTACCGCATAGGAGTGGCATGCTGGGCCCCCTTCTTTAGAAGGTAGAAGAAGTCTGATGGCTTGACTATAGTTGTCCAGCCTGCCATAACTTGTCCTCCCAAACAAAGCCCCAGGTTTTTCTGACACTCAATCTACCAGGCAAGAATAAAGGCAGTGGAGTCTAAGTAAGCCCCTTAAAACTCTTTGATAAGACAGTTGCCGCTTGGGACAGCTGAGAGATCAGAAGGGAGGTGGTGACCACGGCTGCATTTACACAGCTGTTGCCTTGTCGCCTCATCCCAGGGTTAACTAGCATTTTCATCCTTTTACTTTTGGATTTTCGGGAGGGATTTAATATCATTTATTTTAGGTAATCAAAGAGGAAATCATCATAATCACCAACCCAAAGCTTTTTGGAATCCCTAGTCCCCCAGAAAGAACGATATCTATGAAATCAGGTCAAGGTGGGAAGTTCATTGTCCAGCACTGGTGTGCCAGAGTGTGAGGAGCAAGATTAGGATTGAGACAGCATGGCAAAGGTTACATAGAGGGCAGTACTGTCTTAAACATGGATTAGCAGGCATGCATGCATTGAGCATGGACGTTTTGGAATGGGAAAGGTTTTTCCACAGAGAAGATAGAAAGTGGGAGCTGAGATTGAAGAATGGATTCATTTCATGCAAAACCAATAAAAACAGCAACAAAAGGCTAAGTAGACATGGGGAAGCCTTATCACGGATTGATTTGGAAAATTATTTGGCATCCATGTGTACTAATTTCTTTAGAGAAAGGGGTACACTAAAATTTTACTTGCCAGCTTGTGCAGGGATGTGAGCTCCCATCTCTGAAGATACTAGGCATATCCAGCATTTGGGCATATCCAGGTCCATCCATTGCCATCTTCCACCTTGCAAAGCACCAGTCTTGTCTATTAATGGTAGCGCCAACCTGAAATGGAAAGGAAATAGAGGCATAGAGAAAATGTATGCAGACTAATGTTTGGAGCTCCTAGTATATACCTTGCAAATGATACGTACATTTCCAAACTCAGAAGCAAAAGAATGGCAAACATGGGAAAATATATGCCACAGGTTACAAGCTACTTTATCATAGATAAACTACTGTCCAGTGGGAACAATCACATCTGCAGTCTAAATTCTATATTGTATTGAAGATGGCTGTAAAAATGGGAGTTGAGGGGGGGCATGTAGTATAAATAGAACCAAATAAATATACATATGTTTATTGCATTTCTTCTTTATCTTTCAGTGTAATTCTAAAACAGTATTTCTATGCATTTTTGTTTGGGAATGAACAAACAAAAAGTTCCCTAGAACTTTATGAAAGTTCCCTAGAGTAGCCTCCTGGCATAAATTTAACAAATAGATAAAGTCAATAAAATGCATACCATTGTGCTAGTAATTGTACATAAACAACATTTTTAAAAAAAGTAAAACTTCTAGATTGCCTTTCCATCACTTATCTTACCCCTGCTTCCTACCTGATAGAGTGGTAAAGCTTTTATTTCTACATAGAAATTAGCAAAAGTCATATTTTCAATTAAAAAGAGTAAGAATTACATTAGTGCAATTTTAATATAAATAGTTTCAAGCAAAGGGATGTAATAGGACTGTGTGCATGGTGAGGCTTTAGTTTGCAACATCTGAAGTCTTATTTCCTTCAAATATGTGATCATGACTTTTGGCATTTGCTTTACTTCTGTAAAAAATACATAGAACAGCTTAAATGAGACAGATGGGAATCTGATAAATTAAGAGGGCACAGATAGGGTTAGAACCTGCTATAAAGAAACAGAGTCAACCTTACTAACACTCATAGTAACCATAAAACATTTGTTTAGGAGGTAGGGAGTGAACAGCCCCAACATTTTCCTACATCCACAAGGCATTCCAAACACTTCCATTTGTTTCTTTTCTTCCTGTGATTTCTCTACTGTATTCACTAACCCTCAAATAGCTCATCAAGTAATTTCCTATTACTTACTTTAAACCTTGATCAAGAATTTGGAAATAACAGGGATAATTAGAAGAAATGAATGGTAAATTCATCACCACTCGTACATCTGGTCTAGCCATCAGATGATTTTCTACTTTCTTGGCTGAGCAACAATTTAGTTCTTTTGTGGTTTTGTGGAGGATGGGGGGATATTTTTCCTTCTTTCTGGCTCCAACAAGTGAGCAGGGAATTAAGAAAAACATTTGCAACAACAGGATGAAGCACAACTTGGAAAGAGGGAAGCTCCTCTGCACAGGGATAGAAAACTTAAACCAACTTCTTGTACGTATTAAACTCAACCTTAGTGGTAATATTTATTATTTTAATGTTTTTAAATGTTTTACCCGATTGTTTTTAATTGATTGTAAACCGCCTGAAGTTGCTTCCATAATAAACAAACAAAGAAGTAATGACTATGTCCTGAAAAACACACGCATTAGCCATCTATTTACCATGGTGACTTTTATGGCTGGCCCTAAGCAGCTTCCCAAGTCGAACAATAGCGTGACTTGCAAAATACTAATAAACTTGGTAACAAATCCATTCCACCAAGCACAGCACCATTTCTGACCTAAGACAAGATAATGTATTCGATGTCATCTTCAGTCCCCAAGGCTTTTCAAACTTGCCAGGTCTAAGCAAGTTTCCAAACAGAAGGGGAGGGGAAAAGGCTGCTTCAGGATCAAGTTGATTCCAAGGAGGGAAGCCCATAGTAGGGAGTACTCACATACCCCCCTCCTGCCAGCTTTCTTGATGGATGGGGATTTTCAGAAAGCATTCTCTGCAAAAAAAAAACCAACCCACACAACTTTATGATGAGATTCTTGCTCTTGTTTACTGAGGACTTTTTGAAACTATTTAAAACTCCACCCCCCCCCCAAAAAAAAAGAGAAGTAAAGAAAGAAGCAGGTTATCTTTGTCTGCCTGTTCTTGAGTGGAACTGCATTATTAAGACTATTTCATTTCATTTTTGACCATCCTTAATATGACTCCATTCATACAAATCTACATGGTCTACAATATATAAAACAAAATCTATATAAATGATGCATTTCAAAAAAAAAAGAATTATGCACCATTACGGATAGTGTATCTTCTTTAATGTAGTTGTATTTTTAGCCTCTTTCAACAGAAACTGACTAACACTACCCAAGTCATAATCTAAGAGCCTATTTCATTATCCATAATAATGTTCTCCTTTCCCCAAATGCACAGTCTTTCTTGCAAACTGTTAACTTTTACTGTATGCGTGAACTTAGGAGTGCAATTAAACAATTTCTATGCTAATTAAAGAAAATAATACAAAAACAATACATATTATTTTCTTCCTATGCTCCTGTGGGAGTAAGCATGTATATCCAGAAAATAAAGATAGGTCTGAAGATACTAGAAATCAGTATGGTTAGTAAATAGATTATTGGATCAGAAAGAGAGGGAACTGGATTAAGTGAACCTTACTAAACCAGGACACTCAGTTGATCATCTGGAACACTTTTTAGCTTCATCTGTTTTGCAGAATTGTGAGTTGTGAAGATCAAGTGGGGGAAGGAAAGAATGCGAAATAAATATAAATTGACATCCGGTTATTTCATTAGCTAAAAGTCTCTTTTAAATCTATGTCCAAAAATATAAAATATGAATGTGAGTAATATATATCCTCATTGGAGGGATAGATTAGGAGTGGAAAACCAGGGTTTGATTGACAGGTGAACTATAACATCAGCCACTTTCATTAATATTGCTCTCTTCACCTGATATTTGTTTATCAGGATTAAAATTCCAAGCTGTTTTTATCCAGCCTGTGCCATGTCTCCAAAGACCTAAGCTGGATCCTGTTGAATGATGTTCTCATTTTATTTCCTTATATCAGTATTGTAGAGACGACGTCTATGAAGCTTTTTAATTGTTCCTTCTCCGAATGATTTATTAGGCTTGCAGTAAATTATGATAGTAAATTAATAAAAATAATTCTCAGAATATTCACCAGCAAAAGGCAAGTAGCAGAAGACATCTCATTCTGAACTTCTAATTAGACTTCTTAGTGTCTTCCTAAAGGTTTGCAAGTGGCAAATGGGAGAATAAATGACCCCTTTTTTCATTTTCTTCTATAAATATTTGTTACCATTTCTAAAGAATGAAGCTTGTAAGACAAAAGATGTAAAAAAAAAAGCCAGCTTTACAAGGTCTGTTAAAAACTGATATTATTACACATTTTATAAATGTATCCTTGGATTTACGAAAAGCCTGTAATGGTGTATTACTTTAAACATAGAGATTAACTGTAAAAACACAGAGATATTATGATGTATACAAAGGCTATAATAGTTCTACAGCATTAATTGTAACCTATCCCCTTTGCAGATAAATACATGTAAAGGGTTTTTCAAGTGCTTTTAAAAAAGATAATGAGACCTTAGTCTTTCTGAGCTTGGCAGGAAGTATTTCTAAGAAAAGGGAGATGTCTTTAAAAATAAAAGCTCTGCTTTAAAACAAGATGACAGCTCAGTACATTTGAATTCAAACAATTAATTTACTTTGCAGTCTGATTCTCTGCATTGTACTCAGAGCAACTTCCTCCTAAGTAATTTCAATGCTTGACTGATTGTAACAACTCACTTTAAGATGATGTTATGTGGTTTTAATTTAGGGAACTTTCACATCATTATGACTTGGGGTATTTTCTGTGTACTATCTTATGAGCATAGGAAGCCCTATAAGACTTTTTTTGAACTCAGAAATAAACAAATAAGCAGATTTATTCTACTTATTCTAAATCACAGGACGGTTGGAGGCCTCAGCTGCAAAATTAGGAGCGAGCATCGAGCTCCGTCAGTGGTTTAGAAAAGAGATGATGGGGAGGGGGTATGAGTGAGGCATATGAAATTAACTCCAATCAGAAAGTGAATAGAAAGGATTTTTCTTTTCCTCCTCTCATTGAACTTGATATGGGTTATTCAATTGAGCTGAATGATAGGAAATTCGGAACAGATTAAATCAATGCTTCCTCGTGGATTTTGCTACTTCTAGATCAGTGCTTCTTCAGTTTGATCCTAGAACCCTTGGGGGTTCCCCAAGATACCCTCAGGGATCCGCGAAATCAGAATTATTGCCAGCCCACATTGAAAAATGCAATATTAAAATCCCATTGAACAATGGTGAAAAGTTGCAGGAGAGTGAATGTGTCAAATTTAATTTCTTAATATAATAAATATCAAAAAATATAATCAAAAGTTCTTTGGGGGAGTCCTCCCCAATCTTTAAAAGTGGGAAATGGTTCAGAGACAAGTTCAAGAAATACTCTTCTAAATGTAACATCATCCATCCATCGACCCACTTCTGAAAGGATTAAGAGGTAGATTCATAAAAGTTAAGACTCAACTGTTACTAGCCTTAATAGTTTTACGTGATGGCCACAGCATAGCAGTTGATGCAATAAGAAAAGAAGAGCATTATGGGACTCAGGTGGTATCACTTACAAGCTTCCCAAGGGCATCTCATTATCAATTCTACTGGCTTGACCTGAGCCAGCATGGCTGTTTCTTCTAATCCGAGGCCATCTGGAGTTAGCTCAGCACTTGCCGTAGTGCTTGTTATTTGCCTTAGAGACACTCCGGAAATGTGGCTAAATCTACGACCATTTACTGTTATTTATCAAGATATTCATACTGTATCACAGGGCCAATCCCAAAAGGATTTATTCTGACGGTCCTGAAACAATTTCTTGGGGAGGGTTTTTGTCTGTGTATTGTCGTATGGAGAACCCTGTAATGTCAAACCAGATTGTCTCTGAGGCCAGGAGTTTCAAAATAGCCCTTTATCATATACCCAGTCCTATTTTTAAGCCCTTGGTTGCTTTGTTGTGGTTGAGCACACAGACTGGAGAAATGCTAAATCTTTTGTCCTTCTGCAGTCTCTGTAGTCTTTTTCTTTCTCTTTTCTTTCTTTCTCTCTGTCTCTCTCTCTTTCTTCTCTCTCTGTGTCTTTCTTTCTCTCTGTCTCTCTCTCTCTCTTTTTCTTCACTCTCTTCCCTGATATTATGCAGGATGTTTCCAAAAGGGAAAAAGAAGCTTTTGAACCATACTTCGTACACACTACACACATACATCCCAAATTCCAGATAACTGCCAGGACTTTGAGTCAACGGGTAATATTTTCCTATTTATGTATTGATCATGTGGAAGCAGACAGGCACCCAGACAGACAGACGGCATCAATCTCTGAAGTAGCATCAGTTTTCCTAACAGCGAGCCCTGCTGGGCTGAGCCTCTTAAGGGGCCTTTCTGTAGCAGTTCAGATCTTTCTCCCTCTTGCTAGCCCTCTTGCAGTTGACAAACGGTTTTCTCATCTACAGCAGCAGAACATTGGCTGATGCCCCACCCTTGTTGGTAGGCGTGCTTGGCTGGGGCCACTGGAAGAAAAATCACTAAGCATTAGCAAGCAATCAAATATATGAAAGACGACCACTTAGCAGCTCTTCCAATGCCTTCCATTAAGCTGTAAAGAAATAGTGAAGAAAAAAAAGAGTACCATTTCTTGATTCCATGCCAAAACCTGCATCAGTCTCTGCAAATGTTTTTCTCTCTCTTAACAGCCTCTCCCCAGCATTGACTTGTATTCAGTTTATCCTGTAAATTGAATTTAAGGGAAGTTTTTGATATATCTACACACGCGCACACACACACACACATACACACACACTGAGAGAGAGAGAGAGAGAGACTTATTCTCAAAAGTGAGACAAAAATATTTGTGGAGATTCTGATGTCTTAGAAATACAAAGCAAGATAAGTATTTTGAGAAAAGAATAAATATTCAGCATTGCCTTGCAACTAAGGGCGGTGCAATTGTAATACCATTGTTATGAGATCCATCCATGACATGAAGATAGAGTTAGCCATACAGAACTCCAAATATGATACATAAAAGTATTAGGACAAAGATGAGATGAGCTGAGACAACCACTAGGAATCTTTGCAATATATAAATTCTTTTTTCATGCCATTTCTCATAGCAATGATTTTTGATAAAGCTGAAACTGAATGCATATAGTTGTTTCTTTCTGTATGTCTATCGTCTATGCATTTATATTAACCTTCCTCCAACCTGGCGCCTCTTATAATTCTCCAGACAGCATGATCAGCAGAGGGATTATGGAAGTTGAACTGCAATACATCTGGAGGACCTCAGCATAAACCTGATATATCTATAAACAGATCACATGATTTTTTTTGTCATTGAGTTATGATAGATATCTGGAGCCAGGTGCCATCTCATCTAAGTAGAGATTTGTGCATATAGGAAACACTTGCAATCATAAATTTAAAATATTGGGGGAGGGGGGGGGAGAGCGCTCATTGCTAACCAAAATCATCAGTATCTCCTGCTTTGGTTTTTAGACGTGGATGGTAGCTGGGAAAAGAAGGATCTCAATTAAGGAGGGAATGTATCTTTAGATCTATTGTCCACAATTTAACTTCACAACGCTTGCTTTCAGTTATGAAAAATTACCTTTCCTTTCCTATCAGGGAGGCATAGATAGATCAATATTATTTCTGGAGCAAAGAGGATAGGAAGGAATGGTTGAGCTGCACATAAGAATGAGACTATCCTCATAATCAACCTTCCCTGATTCATCTGCAGATACAAACAATTCTATAGACTCTTCCTCTTCAAGATACATTTGGGGTAAAAACTTGTCCTACTTGTATAAACAGCTATTCTGGACATGGTTTGTAAAAAAAAAAAAAAAAGCGAAGTGACATGGTTCATCTATAATGCCAAGTCATGAAGCATGCTTTACAAATTATATCTGTATTCACATACCATATGAGGTCAAAACCAAACAACCATATTTGTGACTGCTACCTATATACCTGGTAGGTTGGTAAATAAGTATTAGTGGATAAATACAATTCCGTATGTATGTGCTTGAATAAATATGACCTCCCTGACCGTTCACCCTGCAGTTGGCTTCACTGCTATGTTTTTTTTAAATGTACATGGATTATAATATTTCACAGATCAGATTTAGATACCGGTGTGTTTCCATTCATTTTATCCTTCCTAATGGCTAAATAAGCCATGTTTGCTTATGGGATGTTTCCCTTCATCACCATTATCATTATTCTCCCGATGCTCTGAGACAGGAGTATCAAGGGATGTTGCATAAAAGCCAACCCTTTCTTACTAACGTTTGACTGAACCCTGGTAAGACCAAATGGCTTTGGGTTTGCAGGGCTCTGGAATCTGGGACTTTGTCATCTTTGACTCTGGATGGGGTGGCACTGCACCAGAAAGACACAGTCTGCAACTTGGGGGTTCTCCTGGATTTGCGACTCCTGTTGAAGGAAGAGGGGGCAATCATGGCTAGGAGAACCTTTGCACAACTTGGTGCTGTGTGCCAGTTGCGGTCTTTCCTGGAGCAGGATTCCCTGCACTCAGTCATTCAATCCTTAGTCATGTCACAACTGGACCATTGTAATGCCCTCTACATGGCATGGGGCTATCCTTGAAGAGCATTTGGAAGCTACAGCTGATGCAGAGTGGCAGCTCAGGTAGTTTTGGGGCCCCCAAGAATGGCTCCTGCAATAACACTGCTCCGCGAGTTGTACTGATTACTAGCCTGCTTCCGGGTGCAATTCAAGGTGTTGGTGATCACCTTAAAGGCCATACTTATGGCATGGGTCCGGGTTACTTCTCATCCCATTTGTCAGGCCTGGAAGCCATCTTTTGCATTGGGCCTTCAGGCCTGCCAGAATTAATGCTGTGGGAAAATGGGAGGGGGGATTACACGGAGTATGGGAGATATATAGTCTAAATAATATTCCTTTCTCAGAGAGTCAAAGACACAATGCCCTGCACCTGGAGTGGTGTGACTGGGAAGCATCTCCAGTTGGGACAGTGCTTGATTGGACCATGTGATGGACATGTGGGTGCTGGGCAGGGAATTGAACATTGGTTTGGGTGGGAAAAACCTGGAAGCTTTCAGATTCGGGTTTTCCCAGATGTGCCAATAAAATCTCTATTCTATCTCTAATAAAATGGAACTTTGAGGAAACTTAAGAGTCTTCTTTCGTCGGGGTTGTTACTTGGAACCCTGACATTAACCCGAATCTGACACCATTAGGATTAACCCATTCCACTTGTAGAGGAGGCATGCTATGGGTCCCATCAGCCCGAGTATCAGGCTGGCATGGTCCAGGAGAAGGGCCTTCTCTGCTGTTGCTCCTGCCCTCTGGAACATCTTTCCCTCCGATGTGAGCTTGGCCCCAACCCGTCTATCATTTTGTAAGAAAAGACGTCCCAGGGTGGGATCAGCACAAAGAAGGTGGTTAATTGAGTAATAAGAGATCCCATCTCTCTTCCCACTCCGCATCCACCCACCCCCAGGTGTCTTTGGTTTAAGGTTTGATTTCCAACACGTTACTTTTTATTTTTTTAGTAATTTTTTATTTATTTTAAACAAACAAGGTCCTAACAAGGAGAAGGGCGGGGTATAAATTCGGGGGGAAAAAATATAACACAGATAAAACAAACATATCTGAAAAAACATCAGAAGCCACCTTCCATTACAAATTATAAAAAATGTGTCAATTAATCACAAAGTTCTATACATTTCTTCCATATTCATTACTTGTTTTAAATATCAATTATTACAATTATTGTCTCTCAACCTTAATTTACTTAATTGGTTTTACATCCTTTTGTATATAAGGTAAAAGTATACAATAGCATTCTATTAATAAGACAAACAAAGAAAAGAATAAAATTGAGAATAAAAATAAAAAGGAAAAGTCATCACTCTACATTGTATCTTTTAGAAAGAATGCCGACCGGCTTCACATAACTTTTGTGCATCTCTAAGATGGTTATTTTTCATAAATAATCTCATTTTATAAATTTTAAATCAAAAATTTCCTCATATACCTTAATATCAATACACCATAATTCTCATCTAATATTCCAAATTTAGTCTATCTCCCAAGTAGGCTTGGGGTCCCAGGATGGGATCAGCACAAAGGAAGTGGTTAATTGAGTAATAAGAGATCCCATCTCCCTCACCACTCCGCACCCACCCTCCCCAGGTGTCTTTGGTTTAATGTTTGATTTCCAACACGTTACTTTTTAACTAAGATGTAACTGTAAGCCTCCCAGAGTTACCCTATAGTAAGATAAATAAATCTTATAAAAAATAAATCAATGAAATACTAATCGCCCTTACCCCTCCAACTTAAGGGACTGATTTACCAGCAAGGTACCATATGAGACTTTTTAAAATTATTTTCCTCTGTGTATCTGCAGATTTGCCGACTTCAACACCTTCTAGGCCCAGGGTGTTGATTTTCCTTAGAAGCAAATCCATGCATTCCTACACCGTGGCGTCACCAGATAGGATGAGTGGCTCAGATAATGGATTGGATGAAACGGAACTCAGCATTACTCTCACTCTCCGGATGCTTATGCATGGAAAGGTAAGTACTTTAGGACTGCCATATTAGGCTTCGGTTTTGGTCTCTGCATAGTCAGTAACAAATCTTGCACAGGCCAGAATGGTCATTTGAACGGCAGGGAAGTATTATTTTGCAAATCCCAGTATCAAAGCCTGGTGTGCTACGGTACTGTTCCAAATTTGCATGGGAGTTTGAAATATTCTCACCAATCTATAGTATGTTTTTTAGTACTCTGCAGAGATGCTTGAGGTGCAGTCGTGAATTAATCAGTTAAAGCAAAATAGTGGGTTAAATTGCCAAGGTGACAAGATTAATACAAATTCAACATTAAGTTTTTTAAAATATCTAATAGTGAAGGAGAAGAAGAAAAATGATCTTGAAAGGAAGAATAATCCTTTTATTTAACTTGTCAAATCATGAATGACTTTTATTTTCTTTTTTTGAGAAGGTGTATGTGATTGCTTCCTCGTTTTCCAGCCAAAAGTATGTGTTCAGGCATTGCTAGACTCTTACAGATTCGGGTATCTCTTCTAACCCCATTTCTCTTGTCTCTGCAGGAAGTTGGCAGTATCATAGGCAAGGTAAGATCGATGCAGGTCACTCTGTGCTTTCAAAATTCCTTTCCCTCTACATTCTAAGACTAATTGTCTTTGTGGTTTTTAATCCTACAGAAAGGAGAGACTGTGAAGAAGATACGAGAACAAGTAGGTATCATGGGGGGAAGTAGCCCAAATACAGGTGATCTGCTATTTCATTGTTTCTCAAATTCAGTAATTTTAAAATGTGTGGACTTCAACTCCCAGAATTTCCCAGCTAACCAATCTGGGAGTTGAAATCCACTCATGTTAAAGTTGCTGAGGATGGAAAGAAGCCATCTACTTGATAGTTCTAGTTGGATGAATTTCTAAGCGAAAAGCAAAAATCTGTTGGGAGAAAGTAGGGAGGCAGAATGAGGATCAAGAGGAAAGTGCTAGAAAATATGTAGATACAGAAAGCAGGATCAACCTACTTGTAGTCACTATTCTAAATGTAATTCATAACTATTCTAAAGAAGATTCTGAAATAATGAATACACTTCCCTTTAGCTTCTCATTGTCATTAAATAAACATAAACACTATTAGATGAGATCAGTATTTCTACCCTCAGACATGTACCAAAGGTGCTTTTTCAGGAGGCAACTGAATTTTCTTGTTTTTTCTTTGAAGATGTTTCGCTACTCATCCAAGAAGCTTCTTCAGCTCTGACAGGATAGTGGGGAATGGAAGGATTTATATTCCTTGCAGACAACCATCTCCACTATCCTGTCAGAGCTGAAGAAGCTTCTTGGATGAGAAGTGAAATATCTTCAAAGAAAAAACAAGAAAGTCCAGTTGCCTCCTGTAAAAGCACCTTTGGGACAAGCATGACTTGAATGACTGAGAATCTCCACAGAATCCTCAGAGATGCTTTTATACTACACTGCATGAACCTGCTCAATGGTGGTGCTCTTTCCTTCCAACACTGCTATGCCATTTTTTTAAAGCTTTGCTTCATGTCTTTATTGATAATTAACTGCCACTGTTGGATTTGCCAGTTTTATTTCAGTACTAATCTGAAAATTAAGGTCACAATGCAAAAGACTTCATGAGAATAGGACTGGAAAATAGAACTGAAACAGAATTTATTATCTGTATTAAATATATTACTACATTCCGTGATGCAATAATAGTAAGACGACACTCTAGGTATGAAAGCCATTGACGTTTGGATTTATCCTCTCTTGAAATGAGAGGATTTGATTCTCAAGTAGCAGATTTATTTTTATTCTGTTCAGTTGTGTCCAATTTTTAGGGATTTCCTGGACAAGTCCCTGGGGTGTTTTCAGCAAAATTTCTCAGAAGCGTTTCCCCTTGTCTCCTTCTTAGGGCTGAGAGAAAGAGAGTGGCCCAAGGTCACTTTGTGCCCAAGGTGGGACGAGAATTCACAGCCTCGTGGTTTCTCACCTGCTGCCTTAACCATAACACTAGCAGATACCTCTCAGAGAAATTCAGGGATGAGAAAAAGAGATGTGAGCCATGAAGTCCTTGCTTCTAATTTAAATTCAGACTAGACTCCCCAAACAGACAGGGCCTATCTCTTCTGTTTCTCAGCCACATCTGCAGTATGCAGATAGCGGCCAGCTACTTGGCAGACTATTGGGATGTTTATGTAACATTTTGTGCGCTTGATAGAAGCGTTCTATAAACAATTAGAAAACTTAAAACATATTTTTCCATGATAATTCCTGCTTTGCGGTGTCCTCAGAGTACTGCCCGGATTACCATCTCAGAAGGATCCTGTCCAGAGAGGATCACTACCATTACAGGTTCCACGGATGCTGTTTTCAGAGCTGTTTCCATGATTGCCTTCAAGCTGGAAGAGGTGAAGTAGTCCCAGTCTCCGTCTGCTGCATGTTGCTCCCAGAGCATGTCTTACTTGCTCACATTAAGTATATTGCAGCACTAAAAATATCTATCAGTTTTCCAATAAAGCTAGAAGCTTTCCAGTGAAAGCTGGCATTGGCCATATAAACCATGTCTAGTTATTGAGAGCTTACAATGGCTGTTGCGTCTATGATCAAATGGTGAGATTTCATACCGTTCCTGCCAAAAAGAAGGAAGAGAGTCGTGCAATTTATTTTTTGAGAAAATTGATTTTGTAGTGGTGTTTTGAAACAGGAAAGGTCTTGATAATTTTCTGGCACGTACTGTATTAAGGTTAAACAGCCATTTGTCCTAATGTACTTCTCTTGGTATATATAGTTTAAGTTTCCCTAGGAATTCAAAACGGCCGCATTAAAGCCAGTGGGGGTGATGTCACTGTATTTATATCTCACCAATGTGTATCTGTGATTTAAAAAATAATCAAGACAGAATATTATTAGGAATGCAGCATGCAAAAAAAAAAAACACCTGGATATCATCAAACAGTGGATCTTAGAAATTAGGAGAGAAGAACTAGATATTTAGGTTTTTTTAAAAACCTATAATGGGGGTTCTAACACAAAACACTGCATACTAATAATAACTAAATGTGGCTTTGATAGGATCCCTTTGCACTTGAATTGAATACAAATTCTTTTATTTCAGGACTTGGGAAATGGAGCAACCAATGGAGGCACTATTTCCAAACCACCCGTAACACTGAGGCTGGTCATCCCAGCTAGCCAGTGTGGCTCACTCATTGGCAAAGCTGGAGCCAAAATAAAGGAAATCCGAGAGGTAGAGAACTTCAATCATTGTATCTTGTTCACTTGAGCATTACTGTTACTTTCTTTATTTTTATTTTTTTGTGCCTTAACTTTTTTCCTTTCTAGTTTCATTGCTATTGATGTGAATACTCCCAGAGCGAATGGCTTAAATCTCAGAAGCTGGCTTGCACACTTCTTTCTTGTTAAATAAAAACTGAAACTAAATTGACAACTTTTTTTCATTTGCATTTCTTTGTGAAAGTCAAATGAAATATTTTGTTTGTACGAGAAGTCATAGCTATGTCGGGGAAGAGGTATCACAGGAAACATTTAGATCTCTGAATAAATTAGCTCCTTCAACAATGCCTTAATAATCTCCTGGGATTACAAAATGTTCTTGACCCAGCTCTGTGTAAGTAGAGGCTGCTGATAAAAACGGAGCATTTGTTCATTCCAGACAACAGGTGCTCAGGTCCAGGTGGCTGGAGACCTTCTGCCCAATTCCACTGAAAGGGCTGTAACCGTCTCTGGGGTACCAGATGCCATCATCCAGTGTGTGCGACAGATCTGTGCAGTTATACTGGAGGTACAGCTTTTGTTTACTCTCATGTGTCGGGCGAGGATAACACTCTGCCCCTTTGTGGAGAAGTGGGACTTTGGGACTTTGAGTTCAGAGACACTCCTTGGGTACTTCAAAACCTTTTATCCGTTTGGAGTGCCACTCTGATTTTTCCCCCCTGTTTGGCCACTGTGGATACAAAAAAACCTCCCCTCCATTGCAGATATAATTTTAAATGAACTGTGGCGGCAATAATGCACGTGTATTGTGAGCTGCCCAGAGTTGGCTGTAAGATGAACAGCTACCATATTTTCCTGAAAATAAGATCAAGTCTTATATTATTTTTTGCTTGAAAAGACACATTAGGGCTTATTTTCTGGTTAGGTCTTATTTTTGAGGAAGTATGGTACTAAATGTGTCTGTCTGACGATTTTTAACTGGGGCTTATTTTTGGGGATAGGGCTTGTATTACGAGCATCCTGAAAAAATCAAGCTAGGGCTTATTTTCCAGTTTGGTCTTATTTTGGGGAAAATATGGTAAATGTGAGGGAGGGAGAGAAGGAAGGATGAATAGAAGGAAGGAAGGAAAGCACGGCCGCTTATGCACATGCACTTCTTTATTTGCAAACATGTTTTACTGTTAATAGTCTGCTATCTAGCAGCTTTTCTACTCTAGGGAGAAAAGATGGTCATTCCCAAACCTCTCTTTTCTATTGGGGTAGCGATTTGATTGATCAGATGGTCTATAAAGAAAGATTTAAGTATACCTCTAGCACATTACTGTTAAGTCCTATTTTCATCTGCCAGACCTATTTCTTAAGAAAGCAAGCAAGCAAGCAAAAAAGGGCATTTACATAACTGTTGAGTCAGACATTTAAATGAGTTAAGTATCAAGTACCCTCTTCTAGATACTATGCTTTAGGATTTCAGGCAGGAATCTTTCTCCACAATGCCTGACCTTCTGAACACCAATCCAGTGCTCCCTTTCTGAGTTGTTTGCCCGGGAGACTTCTCCCACCTTGGTTGCACAGGGGAAGATGATTTCCATAGCAGAAATCTTGGAATAGTTTTGATTCATCAAAATCTGCAATTTGCTGGATAGCCGTGTCGATTTCCTTCCCAAAGGATATAGAATAAGTACCAAGTTTTCTTACTCTCTTGTATTCTCTTCTTTTAATTGTCCAAATAGGGGCAAGAGACTAAACATGATCAAAGGTGATCTTTTACTTTTCATATCCTGCCCATGTCTGAAATTACTCAGCATAACCAAATGGGAGTTAGCTAAAAATATCCCCTCTTGATGTAATGCCAGAATGCCAGTTATATGAGAGAAGGCAGTGCCTGTTGGCATTAGAAAGCAGCTTGGGGTACAGAAAGATATAATTATGCAGTGATACCTCCTTCTGATTTCCTTCAGTCACCTCCAAAAGGTGCCACGATTCCTTACCATCCCAGCTTGTCCTTGGGACCGGTTCTTCTGTCAGCCAATCAGGTAAGAGATCTTTAAATAAACGATCAGTAGATCATTTTGCCAAGACATAAAGAGGCTTTGGATTCCCCTGTTACGATAGCATTAATGGGAAGAGGTTTGGAAGTTGGATGGGAATTGGATGGGCCAGCAAGAAGACACTGGGAATGAAAGGTGAGAAAGTATTAAGAGGTTGAGCAGGCCAGTAGGAATGTGCTGGGGACGTGTGGGAAGATCAGTAAGAATATTGACTACAGCAGTGGGAAAATGCTGAAAAAGGGGAATGGGGTATCCAAACCAGCTTCTGCCAGATATAGATAATACTGCCAGCATAACTGGAATTTGGATTGCCATTTTTTGAGAGCAGTTGTAATACACTATGGAGAAGGACAGCTTGCCTGTTTACAATATCTGTGCAATAGTGGAATGGCTAGCTATGAAACATTTCTTGGCAGACAAACTGGCAAGGTTGCTATCAGTGGTGGGTTTCAATTTATTTTACTACCGGTTCGCTTGTGCACATTCATGAGCTCGTGCAATGCTTCTGCACAGAAGAGGGGGGGAGGGGCAGAGCCTCCCGCCGCCAGTACAACCGGTTTGCCTGATCTGGGGAGAACCAGCAGAAACCCACCTCTGGTTGCTATCTTCTCCTAGTGTTAACCCAGGGGTGAAATCCAGCAGGTTCTGACAGGTTGTGGAGAACAAGTAGCGGAAACTTTGAGGAGTTCAGAGAACCGGCAAATGCCACCTCTGGCTAGTCCCAGAGTTGGGTAGGAATGTAGATTTTGCAGTATCCAGGGAAGATAGGTCCCTAATGAATGGTACCCATATGCCATTTCTTTCTTATACTAGCATTGAAATGTTAGTACAAGCTAACTGCTAACTGCTAATAAGAGCCAAATAAAAGCAGAATGAGCCACAAAAAAGGAAGGAAAACATTCTTCATCAAAGCTGAATAATAACAGTATATATATATATATGGCAGTATATATATATATGGCTGTGTGTGTGTGTGTGTGTGTGTGTGTTTCAGCATAACTGGAACTCCTGGAGCAATTTTAACCAAACTTGGTACACAGATAACTTACTCTCTAGAAACAAATACCTTGAGGGTAACACACACCAACAACCCTCAGAGTGTGTGTTCTGTTAAGATACAGCCTGTTGTGCCTTAAAATGTTTTCTATTGTACTGCCGTAAAATGGCTGCTACTGTACAGCGCAGTGGAGTTGCCATGGTAACAGCTTCACAGTACTCCACAAGGGGGTTTCTTCTGTTAAGGGGGGAAATTCCAATATTAGAAATTACATTTGGTCTGGGCATTTTCTTCCTATAAATAAATACCCAACAACACCAGGTTATCAGCTAGTTGATAATATAATGCAGATTATGAAGTATCATAATTTTAGGTTCTCCCTGACAGGAGAACCTATAAATGCTTAGGGAGAAAAAACAGAAATTAATGTATTATAATAAGTCAGTTTATAGGGATTTCAGTGAGACTTCACTATAATTTTGAACAAAATCCATCACTATTTGGTTTTTCTTGCACTGTTCTACACTGATGATCATAATGCAAACAGTATTAAGTTTAATACATTTTTATACTGCAGTACAACTGAGAAACATTAACTACTGTTTAAAAATTAAAACATATTTACTAGATGGCCAAAGATGTATGAGTTGATGCACAAAAATGCTGAATGGCTGAATAAATCAAATTGCTACTGCATATACGTAAATGCTCTTAGTAAAATGAATGAGGGTGACTTAGTCTTAGCCAGTGACAAAGCACTGATATATATTCAACTTTTCTTGGTAACAATCAGCATTAATTGTAAAGGTGTAATGGTGTGGATGGCCGTTTTAAAATAATATATAGTAGTACTTAACTCTTCTGAATTTTAAACTCAGAGCATCTCATTTACATTTCAGCTCAGATAAAATAGATCATAAGAGAAGAATATTGTGTGAATTGAACAAATTAAAAACTTAACACATTAGATATGGAAATGGCCATATTTTTTTTTGTAAATGAAAAGACTTGGTGCATTGCTCAGGCCATGCAATTAAGCTTGGAAAAGAACATTTGTTTTGGCTAGTCCTTACAAAATGTATTTTTTATACTGGTATGTTGAATGTTATGTGTTCAAGAGACAAAACTACCCAGATGTCCCTGCATGATTATAAAACTTCTGGTCGAATTTCTACAGCTCCTGAGTCCTTTTGTTTTTTATAATGCTTTTATAATGGAGAGATCATTGAGTATATTAGTTTCTAGAGCTATGCAGTGGTTTGAATTCCGTTCCAAAAGGGCACTTCAGGGTGCATAATGGTTTAAATGCAGCACCTGCCTGCAACCATTTAAAGCACCCGAGTCTTTCTCTAGCAGCAAGAAAGGCTGAGACTCTACCTAGGCTAGCATCAGAGGAGCAGCTCTGCTTTAAAGAATGGCAGACAGGTGCAATGGTTGCTTGGACAACTCTGATGTATCTTTTAAAAATCAAATGGGAAATGTTGTCCAGTTCTCTAAATTTCCAGGATATCTACTTTCGTTTTGTTGCTGCTGTGGTTTTTTTTTTTTTTCTTCTCCTGCTGCAACTGCACCTGTCACTTTTCCTCCCTGCTTTTCTCTGTGATTCTTTCTTTCTTTCTTTCTTTCTTTCTTTCTTTCTTTCTTTCTTTCTTTCTTTTTTTCTTTCTTTCTTTCCTTCCTTCCTTCCTTCCTTCCTTCCTTCCTTCCTTCCTTCCTTCCTTCCTTCCTTCCTTTCTTTCTTTCTTTCTTTCTTTCTTTCTTTCTTTCTTTCTTTCTTAAGCCCTTTCAGTAAATGAACTTTTCAAGGAAGCGCTAATGTATTTTTAGAATATCTTTCTTCTTTGTTATTATTTTCCCCTTTTGTAGGGATTTTCCATGCAAGGACAATACAGTGGAATATCTCAAGCTGAGGTGAGTCCAGCTGGCAATCTATATTTAAACTCCAGATCTTCCCCACTGTGGTCCTTACCTCTCGTTTTTTTTAGTTTCTGGACTTGACCCATCCTATGTTTCTTTTCTTGAAAAGATTATAGAAGCATCATCTTTCCAACCAGATGCTTCAAGCATATTGCCTTCTCTGTAGTATCTGGAGAGCACAGACAGATCCTTGGGGCACCGTATTGAGGTCAGCTATTAAAGGCTGTGGCAGAATTTACAAGAACAGACAAAAGCACTTAGAATGACTCAGTTTTAACCAGTCAATGAATCTTGACCTTCAGAAAAACCTGTCTTTATATCCTTAGTGGTAACTCTGTTTAACTGGATGGAGACGATCCTACAGCGATAGCCGAAACCTAATTTAAAATTGCCATGAACCATAGTGAAAAAGAGCCTCTGTTGTTGTTATGAGAAAGATACCTCAAGATTGCTTCATAAAAGATATCCTCATACAGTTTACTACCCCAGACTTATTTGAAACAGTAATACAAACACAGTGTTTGATAGTTTCATTTCACATACAGGTGAAATGAAACCCAGTTTTTTCAACCATGAGGAAAGTCTTAACCTTTGAGAGACCCTCCAAGATACTGTCAAGAACCACTTATATAGAATTGACAATTATTTATATTTAAGGGTTTTCTGTTTTTTTTTCCCCTCTTCCTGTTGTGCAGGTGACAAAGTTGCAGCAGCTTTCAGGACATCCTGTCTCATTTTCATCCTTGGCACAAACTCCATCTCTAGTTGCAGGTAAGAGAGTTAGGGAAAGAGTTCTGAGATTAGATAAGGATATATAATTTCTGATAATCTCAGATTCTTAATTATAGTTTAAAGTTTTTGCAACTATACTTTTTTGCAGAGAGAGTAGACAGAAACATATTTATAAATAAACCTAATTACCCTATTTCCCACAAAATAAGATCTTCCCGGATAATAAGCCCAATCGGGCTTTTGAGCACATGTGCTAAAATAAACTCTTCCCCGAAAATAATCCCTCCCCAAAAATATTGCAATACAGCCGCCATGAGGTGACCATGCTTGCCGTCTCCTGCACTCAAGAATAATAAGACCACTCCGAAAATAAGGCCAAGCGCTTATTTTGGGGGTCAAAAGAAAATAAGAACCTGTCTTATTTTCAGGAAAACATGGTAGTAGTAGTTTTTCACCAAGAAATGCCACTAGAACAATATAACGTGAACAAATAAAACATTACATTCCAAAGAGATATCTGTTTCTTTTTTTGAAATGTAAACCGTATTTTAATAATAATAATAATAATAATAATAATAATAATAATAATAATAATAATAATAATAATAATAATAATCTTTATTGTCATTGTAATAATAAAATTACAATGAAATTGGTTTGAGCGCCAGGTGGAATATAGAAAGCAGTGATAGCCACAATAGGAATCTCTCTCCAGGCAAATGAAAAGGCCGACAAATGACAGTTGAAATAAAATGGCCGACAAATGACAGTTGAAAAGGATCAATTGTACTTTGTCTTTGTCTTTGTATTAGAGTTACAGATAAACATATGGAGTCATTCTTCCATGCCATACCTTTGAATTGCATAAGATAAACATAAAAATACAGTTTTGGTCGCCATGATGTAGAAAAGACGTGGAGACTCTGGAAAGAGTGCAGAGAAGAGCAACCAAGATGATTAGGGGACTGGAGGCTAAAACATATGAAGAACGGTTGCAGGAACTGGGTATGTCTAGTTTGATGAAGAGAAGGTCCAGGGGAGACATGATAGCAGTGTTCCGATATCTCAGAGGGTGCCACAAAGAAGAGGGAGTCAAACTATTCTCCAAGGCACCTGGGGGCAGGACAAGAAGCAATGGGTGGAAACTAATCAAGGAGAGAAGCAACTTAGAACTAAGGAGAAATTTCCTGACAATTAACTTCTGGAACAGCTTGCCTCCCGAAGTTGTGAATGCCCCAACTCTGGAAGTCTTTAAGAAGATGTTGGATAGCCATTTGTCTGAAATGGTATATAAGGTTCCTGCCCACGCAGGAGGTTGGACTAGAAGACCTACAAGGTCCCTTCCAACTCTGCTATTGTATTTGTATTAAATAAATCTGCATTAAAATAGTTTTTTGCAGATCAGGCAGAGGATTGGCAACAGATATGATATTGGTATTAGTAATCGATATGAAATCTAATGAATTGTTAAGGATTTATTTGGGATATAAATGCTAAAAGAAGAAACAAAAGAAGACACTTATGTTTCTAGCCTGTGATTTTATAGCAGCCTCCCTCAACCTCCCATCCTCTTAAGCGTGAGCATTATCCCACGTTAGCAAGGGCTGGATGAGTATTATGGAAGTTGTGGTCCACTATTCATGGAGGATGCCGGGTCAGTAAGGCTATCTTTCATGGGAAAAAAAAAGCAATCTAAGGAATAATGAAAAAATAATTATTATTAGGAAAACTTGAGCCAGAGACATAAAAGGAAATATGTCTGTAAAAGTACACCATTGGTGAGGTAGCTTTATTGGGGTAATGATAATTGATTCTTTAATGTGCACCTCAATTTTTATAATCTCCTGGACAGTCACTTATTAAGATGCTTACAGAGCCCAACTGTCTTGAGTCATTCCCAGTCTGCTTGAAAAACTGTAATTGATTGCGCCAAACACAGACATCTGGATTACATCATCTACAGCAGGACAGGAAAGAAATATGGCCAGTGAGGGAGGGAGAAAGCTGTTAGTCCAATTTCCAAAGTGGTTCTCATCTTCTAGAACAATCGGTGGCTATTTCCTAAGCACCGACCAGAATCCTAATTCATAATAAGTCCTGGTATATTGAATAAATTGCAGTACACTGAGTTCATACATAACCAAAGCAGAACCTGTAACTTACAGAGAACAATTATTGCACTCACAAAAACAGAATAAGATGAAACTATAGAAGCCACATTACAGCTTAGCATTGTTAAATCCAGATGTAAAAAAATAAGTTATAGAACACCATCAGTCAGTCCCCCTGTTAAAGAAGAATATTTTGAAATTCACCTTACTAGCCAACAGTATTTTTGTTTTTATTAACTCTTTATTTGCAAGATATCCATCATTATAGCAATCTTCAGATTAGAATACAGAAGAGAGGAACAAAGGAAATCAGCTCAAGGGGCCAAGCACACACCCTTTCTTAATGTCTCCCATTTTCTTTCTCTAAATAACACACACACACACACACACACACACACACACACGGTGGTGGTAGTGAAGGAATAAGTGATTTTGAATAGGCCTTTGTATGTCTTGGGCACTACTTGAAACTTTGCCTGGATACAGATCAGCAACCTGTATAGTTGTTGTAAAGATGAGATCTCTTGCTGTCTATAGCAAATCTTGAAAAGCAGCTTTGTGGCAGCAGTCAGGACCAGCAGATAATTTCGAGCAGTTTTCAAAGGCAGCCCCATACCAAGCACATTGCAGGAATCCAAGTGAGGCATAACAAAGGCATGTAGCATTCTGGCTGAATCTGATATTGCTGGAAATAGTTTTAGCATCTTTGTTCTTATCACAGAAAACCCATTAAGCAAAGAACAAAGCAACAGCTTGCACAATATCCTTTGATTTTGTCCTAATGCAAAACCTATGCACAGGACAGGAAGCCACCATCCACACAAACATAACAAAATAGACTCGCTCCATGTGGCAAAGGAGTGAGACAAAAATTTTCCCCTTCTTTTTTTAAAATCTACATCCTGAATATATATTGAGGGAAACTAGATTAGAAAAAGATGAGTGTGGTTTTAGAATTGGAGGAAGAAACATCAATAGCCTTAGCTATTCTGATGACGCGACACTACGCAAATAGCTGAAAATGCAAATGATTTCATTGCACAATGGTTTTTCCTGTGACACTTTATGGAAATGAAATCTTTACAACTGTACAGATTGCTGATCTGTATCCAGGCAAAGTTTCAAGAAGTTTGAAGAAGCAGGCTAGAAAGAATATTGATATTTTAAGACAGTGATGTTGGGTGGCCAAAAAAACCAATCGTGGATCTTAGAACAAATCCAGCTATGGTTCTTATTAAAGAGACAAATGCCCAGGCTGACATTTTAGACATATCTGGAACTCTCTTGAGAAGTCTGTAAGTTGGAAACAAACTGAAAAGAAACAGGAGAAGACAACCAGGTATATGGACTCAATGACAGAAGTAGTAGCTGCAGGCACTGTTATAAAATTTGAAGGAGGGATCAACCTGGAGAAGGTCTATCTGTGTGGTCGCTCACAGTCAACATTGAATTGATGGATTCAGTTATTCCAAGAATAATTAGGAGTTGCTGAACATCTGGATGAAGCTACAAATCCCAAGTTGAAATCTCTTCTAATTGAAGGAGCGCAGATAAACAATGCATAACAATAAGAAGCTTTCTTTTGGGTTTTGTTTATTCATTCATTGAACTTGGCTTTTCCAAGTAGCCCCTGTAAAAAAAAATGCAGCAAAAATCCATGCAATTGAACCCAAGCTCTTAATCATCTGAATAAGGACAAGGATTGTTTCTAATGTTGACAAAAGAGTATCTGTAGCCAATGGGGTCTGCAACAAGCAGGAAGAGGCAGGGATAGGCTGGAATTCCACCGGGACTATCTAAAATTAGTCCTGTGTAATGTGACCTAAGTGAAATGGCATAAAACAAAAGCCTCTTCTTGGAGCTGCTGATTGCTTTGCAAGAGCTGGGAAGCCATCCAATCCTTTTTGTGTCCTCCCTGCTCTTTGTAACTAGGGTGCCTAGAAAGGGTCTTTAAGATGCTAACGTTTCAGTTCTAGCTTATTCTAGGGAAGGCAGGATTACGAAATACCCATTCAAGGAGTAACCAGGGGGGTGAGCCAAAGGGCCCCAGTAATTCTGTGTCTTCTTTCTCTCTTTCTCCCTAGGCCTGGATGCAAACTCTCAGAGTAGCTCTCAGGAGTTTCTAGTTCCCAATGATGTAAGTCAGACTTTGATGCGAGCTGCCTACTCTGCTGGGTTAATGCTGTGGTTTGGTTTGGTCTTTTGTTTGCTCTGCTGTAATTGTACCCACTTCCGTTCCTCCCATTTCACATCAGTATAAAAGCTCATTGGGCATAAATCCAGGCCCTTTTTCATTCCTTTCCTCTGCTCCTGTTCACCAAGGTCTGTAGAGAGGGACTCCATTCCGATAAAAGCAGAAATTGCTCCCCAGCCAAATCTTTCCCAACAAAGAGCCAAGTTTTGCCAAGCAACTATGTCAGAATCAAAAGTCCGAATTCTTTTCTTGTTGCCATTGAGAAAGCTGCCTTATGGCGGGTCCAGCTATATATATTTTTTAAACCGGACCAATATTGTTTACTCAGATGGATAGCAGTTCTGCAGAGCCTCGGACAGAGAAAGGACTTTGACTTCATCTGTTATACAATTATTTTGACCTAGAGGAGCCAATTAATGATTTGGGAATCGTCTTCTCGGGAATCTTGTGTTCTGCCACAGAACTACGGTCTTTGAGGAATATAGTTAGGTAGCAAAGAGCTTTTAAAAATAGAATTAATATGCTAGCCATCTACAACAAGCACAGGAAACGTTTTTTCATTCGAGACAATGCAGTTTTTAATTGTAATTATTCTTAGCTTTCAAGGCTTGCAAAAAGTGTGCCCGGGTACAGTAATTTTATTAGACTTTCAGAAGACTTGAAAATCCAAGATCTTTTTGAAAAAAATTGGCATTGTGTGGCTTGTTTGTTTTAAGATAAAATGGGTTGTCAGACCTCTTAAACATTTAGCATACCTATTTTAAGAAATGAGTTTTGTCCAGAGTTCTTAAGAGGCAATGCACCACACAGGTAATATGCTCTCAGCATAAAATATTTATTGGCAAATGGATTACAGCAGTGATCATCAGACTGTGGTCCATGTTGTCACAGGCCCCCCGCAAAGGATTGAAGAAATGTTGTGATTTAAATCTTGAGTTAAGTCTTGATTGTCTGTGGCTACAAAAGGTATTTGAAGGAGATCTGTGGTAAAGAAAAGGTTGAGAACCACTGGACTACAATACTGCATTATTATTTTTTACCAGTCCCAGCTTCTGGGTGGTAAATTCAAGGACAAACTCATGTAGGGTCCATTACAGGTGTCTTGATGAGGAAGTGTCAACAGTATTAGTTCTTGTGGCAAAATTCTGTTTAAGACAGGGTTACAAATAGCATGTCTGTCAACAACAGGGGAAAATCCCCCAGTTACAGCCTCAACCAGCTCACCCACCATACAATGAGAATCCTGAAGGATCCCAGGTTGTAGCCGCACTCATCCAGGAATAATATTTCCTGTCCAAGAGAAAACAGGGAGTCTGATGCATAAACAGTTCTATCTTGCTTGGATTTAGGTCTCGCCTGCTTTATTCCACCCAGACTCTTACAGTCTTCAGATAGGAGGAAAAAGCATCTGTAGCATAGCCCAGTGTAGTAATACAAAAAAGACGGTCATGTAGATATAAAAGGGGGGAAGGGAAGGGAAGGGAAGGAGAACAAGCCCTATAGCATCCCATAGGAGAGTAGCCACTGGGCTAACTCTTCATTATATCTGCCAAATAGAACCACTGTGAAATGGTACTCCCAACCCTCAACTCCTCACAAACAGTCTGGAAGAACACCTTGATCTCAAAGGCCTCGAGGAGGAGGAGGAGGAGACTAAAAGTAGGGCATTGCACCATCTGGAATCTGACAAAGATAATTAACTTGAGTGACCTGCGCTACCTCTATCCCAGGTCTAAGCACAAAGAATACGGTGTTATTTATAACTCTGCTAAGACAAAGAAGCAGGTGGAAAGCCAATTCCTAAGCTTAGTAATGCTTAAAAGTCCAAGCTTCATCACCCTACCTAAGACAAATGTTTTGAAGAATAATGCAATCTATACCAAGGTGGCCATCTCAGGGAGGAAGGTTTGAAACCACAATTTGAGTTTTAATACTAATTATTCTGCCGCGTCTTTCATGGCAGCCTGACATGGCAACGTGTAACTTAATCGTTGTACCATGAAGGGATTATCTGGAAACAATGGAATCTTCGGACATTAAAGGAATTAAAGTTTGTTTTGCATCCACAGTTACTTGAGCCCGACCAGCATTTCGCTTTTTCCTTTTGTCACAAGTTTCAGTTGTCATTGCGGTTTGTAAAGGAATGTAGAGATGATTTTGGAACTGCTGAGGGGAATGAAACAACTACTCAATCCCGAGAAAGTGAGAAAGAATCTCAAAATAGTCCTGTCTTGATTCTGTTTCATATAAGAGGGGGCAGAGAGAAAGTCTTGTAGACTTTCATGATTCTGTTATTATACCCTACTGCAGTAGCATAGCATTCCTAGAATCCTTGTGGGGCCCGTTTCCTTTCCTGGCCTACCTCACAGGACTAGCAGTAGTGGGCAAAGCACAGTAACCACACAGGAAAGTCCTAAGAGAGAGGGGTAGAAAAGATGTATTTTAAACCCACCTTCCCCCCCAACTTCAGAAGCCTCAGACTCACTCCTCCCTAGGAGCAAAAGCCAGAATATCAAGCTAAAAGAAGAATGTGCCAGTTGCTCACCCACACAGCCAACCCAGCTGCAAGCCTGCTCTGCAGATACCGGCAGATACTGTTTGGGAAACTGAAGACTTTATTCAGTCATTTTTGAAGGCAGGAAGCATGTGGGTAGTAAGCAACATTGACCTTTACATAGCGCCCCAATTTTGCATGCAGAAGGAAAAGAAGGATGGAATATTTTCTGTAAAGAAAAAGTCTTACAAAACAAGCTGCACTGCTTTATTATTATTGTAGGTCAGTTCCTGCCACAGTCTGGTAGAAACCTGAACTACATGACTTAATTATTATTTTTTCCTTTCCCATTCGGTCGCTCGCTTGTCTAATAGAAGGTGGTTCAGTCCAACAAATCTTTGCAGCTAAATAGCTTAAACAGTGCAATCCTGGGGACCCAAATAGGATTGATGCTGTTCTTTACTAACATCTGAGTTTGAATCCGTGACTCCCAGAAAAGGACAGTATCCCTGGTATGATGAATCTGACCTATATTAGATCCATGGGCCTCCTGGCTGGGGATGGCTATGCAGTGATGTGCCATTGGTCAGTGTGGTGGGTTTCTTTGAGGGAAGGGTGGCCCTTCAAAAAAGCCTTTGCTGGACCCAACTGTCCTAGGCAATTTTCATCCAGGTTCCAACCTTCTCTGGAAAGGGAATGTTGTGGGGTATGTTGCTGAGTTACAGTCTCAGTTGCCACTGAAAGATTCAGATTGTCTGGACGGATTTCAGTCTGGTTTTAGACCAGGGCATAATATCAAGCTGGTATTAGAATTTGTTGATAACTTTGATGGAGTCGGAACAAAGGAGTTGTAATTATCCTGGTTCTACTTTAATCTCTTGGCAGCTTTTGATAACATCAATCATGGTATCTTTCTGGACTGCCTGAAGGCAGTAGGAGGTGGAGAGAAAGTGTTCCTGTGGTGGTTTTCCTTTCTCTGTGGTTGGGTTCAGTCAGTGTTGACAAAGAGGGAGAAATTGAGCCAGAATCCTGGCTCTTAAGCAGGAGGGCTTAAGGTTTGTTGTTCCCACCTCTCCTGGTTAGCATCTGCATGAGGCCACACAATGAAGTGATCTGTCAATTTGGGGACAAATTATGCATCTTGGGAGCCAAATGATATTGTCAATGTCTTAATTCCAGTATGTGGAGGTTGTATGATCCTGGCTTGGAAAGGATAAGCTTAGGCTCACCTCTGACAAGACTGAGTAGCTGTGAATGTTTGCACCTCCTGAGTCTGGAGTGTTTCATTGTTGGTCCCAAATAGGATTATACTCCCCTCTCAAGGACTGGTACAAAATTTGGAATCTTCTTGGACGCATAGCTTTTGCAACAACTGGAAATTATAGCTAGAAAACTTTGACATAATTTAACTAGCGTTCTACTTTGTGGCCATACTAGACTGCGAAGTGTTAAGCTAGTCCAGTAATTCATTGTACATGAAGCTGCTCTTGAAGCTGTAGCTTGTCCAGAATGCAACAATGTGAGCAGTTTGAGAGTGCCATGATATGTCCCTATAATAACCTTCCCATGAGCTAAAATGATAGCACCACATTAGTGGTGGGATTCAAAAAAAATTTCTACCGGCTCTGTGGACCAAGCTTGGTGGGTGTGACAGAGGAAGGTTATTGTAAAATCTCCATTTCCTCCTGATAAGCTGGGACTCAGAAGGCAGAGAATAGATGGGGGCGGGGCCAATCTGAGGTGGTATTTACTGGTTCTCTGAACTACTCAAAATTTCCGCTACCGGTTCTCCAGAACTGGTCAGAACCTGCTGAATACCACCTCTGCTCTACATGCAGTTTGGGTGCTGGTTATCATGTATGAAGTGCTTCATGACCTAGGACCTGGTTGTTTGAAGGACCACCTATCTCCAGTAGTCTGCCATATTCTGTAGATATTTTATAATAATTGATTAAATAATCATCCAGTTAGACCCAGAAGCAGGCCTCTGTCGTGCAACTGCCCTCTGGAACACAATTTCCTCCAAGATTTATGCAGCTTCATCCTGGCCTTATTTAATCTAGCCCATAAAATCTGACTCTATCCTTAGGCCTCAAGCTAGATTGGATGATAGACCCCTTTTTGCTGTTTTGATCTGTGGAACATCTGTTTCTGAATGTTACTTTTCTTTTTGACAAGGTATTCCTTTCGTTTTAGTGCTGTATCCCATTTGTGACAGATTGGGACAGCCCATCAGTTCCATAACTTAAATAAGGCATTACTGCATTTATTTATATCTTGGGGGTTTCTTGCCTAAAAGGTAAACATTACTGTAAGTAAGGCACCGACAGTCCCCTGTTTCTCACTGCAAGAAATCTATCACTTAATGATTCCGTATTCTCCATACAACTCAGTTCAGTTGTTTTCTTGATACCACTAGAGGACATCTCTAGGGCTTCCTTCCTTAGAAGAGTGAGGAAAATCCTCAGGGACGATTCACACCCTGGTCAGCCCTTCTTTATTCTCCTCCCATTTGGAAGGAGATATAGAAGCATAGGCAGCCGCACAAACAGGCTGATGAATAGTTTTTACACGTGGGCTGTCAGCCTGCTGAAGGAAACATAACTCTACAACAATATAGTACGATTGATGTGCAGTAAATTCACATGGTACAATAGGATTGGGTGTTTGTTAGTAGGATTCACTGGGCTAGGGATTTTTTTGTCTTTCACTGTGAGTTGTGTTGTGTTGGGAGGGAAGAGCACGAAGGGAGGCTCAGCGAATCTCATTGTACACATGTGGTACTCTGACAATAAAGGTTTGAATTCTTCGGGGATGAAATTCCTCACACCCTTCCTTCCTAAAGGCGATTCTTCTTTGTCCCCCTTAGCTGATTGGCTGCATCATTGGCCGCCAGGGGAGCAAGATCAGTGAGATTCGGCAAATGTCGGGAGCGCACATTAAGATCGGGAATCAGACAGAGGGGTCTTCCGAACGTCATGTGACCATCACAGGCACACCAGTCAGCATCACTTTGGCTCAGTACCTCATCACAGCCTGGTAAGAGCCAATACAGCCTCTGGGGGAGACGAGGCCGGGAGGAGACCTCATGGTCACAGATATACACAGGTATCGCTGTGGCTTCTTTCTCCTCCTGTGTCTAAGCCCTGGGACTCTTAGATGGATAGCTTTGTAGGAACCAAAAGGCAACCCTTGGCTATGGTGGGTGAGTTGTCAGTTTGCAGCCATTCTGCCTTTGATTTAATAAACAGGAATGTTAAAAAGTTAACATCCTGCCGCACCCCCCATGGGTGTCAATAGTTTTGCCACTGTCTCTCCAGCCCAGATGACAGCCTCCAATCTTTGAGTTTCTCATGAGCCAGCCTAAGACGATTATCATTAACTACAGTATTTGGGGCAGCTGCCTCTGCTTTCCCCTCAAATTCCCGTTGCAGCTGCAAGTACCGATGCGGCCTTCAGTTCCGTTCAGAAAGGACTCTTGTTTTCGGTGTGGAATAACTGCCTTTTATCCCACAGAATGACAGCACTTGAATGGAATACATGAAAGGATATTTGCCATGGCGTATCAGAGTCTGGCACTTGAGATGCTTTAAGATTTGGAGCAGGAAGTAACTGTTGCTCTCCTTTTGTGCATCATGGCCACTAGGATACAGGCTGGTAGGACATGGCCTGCTTCTTGGAGGATGCGCTTTCCTGTTTATACAGTCAGTTTTCTTATGGAAATCATCCTGGCACTTATTTTATATATTAATATATTTACATATTCAAAACCAAAGTAAGCTAAATTTTATCACCGCTGCCGCTCACCGCCTTCATCCTGGACAGGGAAATTGGTTTCGGGGTACGAAATTCAGCTACTGATTCAAGCCATTGGTCACGGGTCCAAGACACGTAAGTGCCTGAAATACCTTGGGATGTTTTGATTATATAAACAGGAGCTGCTAACAGGTAACTTCCCGCCCCATAACCAGCTCTAAAGACTGATTGAGGAAATAAGCTCCTCTTATCACAGTAAAGATTCCTTACCGTAAACGTATGTATAATCATAGTCCTAGAGCTAAAGGGATTCTGGAGAAAAAGATCTTATCCAGATGCTGAAATGCTTCAGAGCACTTTGTTCACTATTTCCAGTCTGTGTGTGTGTGGACCTATTCTGTTGCACATGTCATTATGCATGCCAGTAAAAACACGTCTTTCTGTGAATGCATATCCATAACCATAACCATACTGTTTTATATGTATTAAGCAAACTATACATATTAACCCATACCTATGCATATTATGCTGTGTGCAAGCTTGTTCCAGCACACATTGGTACATATACTTCCAAGTATATGTCCACAGATGTCTGCATTTTTATATGTAAATGGGCATGCATGCACAGGTCTCATTCTTTCTCCCTTCTTGTTCTTCAGTTTAGAGACGGCCAAATCTACCTCCCAGACGCCCCCCGTTGACCTCGGCATGACTTTCTCCCAGCCCCTCACCCCTTCGCCAGCCCCAGCGCTGACAGCAATGGCCGCACCTCCCCCAGCCTTGCTTGGTCCCCCCTATGCCATCTCCCTCTCCAACTTCATCGGCTTGAAACCCATTCCCTTCTTGACACTGCCCCCTTCCTCAGCCACGGGGCACAATGGCAACCTTGCCACCTACACGACCAAGATCTCCACAGCCAATGCAAGCAAGAAGGGTGAGAGACAGAAGTTCTCCCCATACTGAAGCAGGAAGTTGGGCTGTGGGGCAGGGAGGGGAAAATTGGGGGGGCCCTCCCATGCTTCACGAGATGGCATCAATATCAGGCCACTCCAAAATGAGGTTACATGGGGGAAGACTAAGTATGATGTGAGAGGCAAATCAATTGTATTGGAAAGTAAGGAGATGAGAGAGAATATAACCTCGGCAGCTGTTGAGAGCAGTGCTGACTAAGAGTCGAGAGAGAGAACTGGTTCTTCTCCATAGTTCCTACTTGATCCTAGCTGAGAAGTCTGTAGTGATTAAGACCACCTAAACTTAAAGTTTCGCCTCCATTGGACAATTACTGCTCCACACTCAAAGTGTTATGATTTTTTTTACCTTCCATAACTATATCTGATCTCCTTCAGAACTTCTCTCACCATCTGATTTCCTGTTGTATTGTTAGGAAATCTACAAATTTACTTAGAGAAAAATTGAATCGTACACAAATTCTCTGTTTCAAATTGAAGGCACTGGAGGTCTTGGGAAAGGTCTTAACTCAATTGTGGGAGTAGATGAAGCTTATTTGACCAATGGTAATGATAGAGTATATGCTGTGCCACTGCTATATCTCACGGATGGTTGTTTTCAAGGGGGATAAAATGGGGAAAAAAATCTGACTTATAAAGAAGAAGAAGGCATATAGGATTTAAATATGGCGGAACATACCAAGAAGCAAACTTTTTGGTTCTCTGTTCTAAGTATTTCTCTCTTGATATGAAACTGCTTATGTATCTCATTCTAACTATATAAGAATCTCAATTTTTTTAAAAAAAAAAATCATGGCTGTTTCTGACAAACACACAGGGTTCTGAATTTTTGCTTCCCCCCTAAAAGCTGGCTAGAACAAAAAGAGACCGAAGGAGTAACTTTTACCAGAGGCCTTCTCTTGTTGACAGGGAGTTGCGTAGCAACCATTGGCTTATATTTGGCTTCCCTGCTAAAAACCTGGGCAAAGGCTAATCAGATAGTGTAGTGTATTACTAAATTTGAATCTCCAGCACCGGCTGCCAATTCTACTTAGTCTCAATGGAAGACATCTACTCCAAGGTCTTTTTTATGGCAGATACCTCAGGAAAACTCTTCTTAGCAGGTCATAGAATAGCTTATCATGCCGTGAGCTTTGAATTTATCTTACCCTCATGGGATGTTGTCTCCAATGAGCGCTTACTAATACTGTTCAATCCTTCGTAGTTCAGCTCTAAGCAGGCTTACTCAGTAATATTTTATTTAAAAAAATATCCTTACTCTAAGCATAGGAAACTGCCCCCTAATAGCAAGTCCAACTACCAGCCATCTCTGGTTCTATGTTGCCTCCTGTGCTAGCAGATAGTGGCTCTCCAAGGTACCCGACAGAGAGTTTCTCAGCTTTACCGGGAGATGATAAGGATTACATCTGGGACCGTTTCAATGCAGCCTTAAGGAATGAGTACGTGCTCCAAAAAGCGTCCCCATTATCCCCATTCCATCTTATCTATTGCTATTGGGAAGGGACTTGTCAATGCAGATAAATTCATTGGAGTACAGAGACAGAAATTGTAATTGACCCTGACCCTTCGGGCTAAGATGTCATCCCAGAGATATACAACCACATTGCTACATTTGGTAAACTGTCTCAATAAATTGAGGTCCTGTCTAGCAGGAATTCAGCGTTGCTTGCTCCTGAGTAAATAGTTACAGGTTTGCAATGTACAGAAAATACACTTCCAAGCCAAGGATTTTACAACCAAGTTCCTAACTGGTTATAAACAGTATAGCTTCTCCAAAGTGACTCAGATTGCCGACTCAAGTTGGCATGTTGTATTTCTTTATTCAAATGCTACAAGGTTAATAGTAAACTGTTATCTTTATAATAAGGCATTGGATGGAATGTGCTTGTTCAGTGAATCAGACTAGAAAAGAAACTGAACTAGCCTTTTGCTCTGCCTCTCCTGTGGAACCAACTGACTCATTAGCAAAGCCCAGGGCTGTGTGTAGTGTCTGCATTCAAGGAAAACAAAGGAAAAAATATTTAAAATTCTGCATGCACGCAACCACAATCCTGTGCCATAAAAAGTTCGTTACCTGACCTGTATAGAATATGCAACTATGCATACATATCTCCTTATGTGCATGGTAATTTGGGGAGAGGAATGTTTGTTTGTTTGCATTGTACCCAGATTTACAATTCATGGGAGAAGCAAGAAAATCAACCTGCCCCTTTCTAAATAAATGCTAGTTCCCAAGCAGCACATCCTGTATTATTATTATTATTATTATTATTATTTGCTGGATTCCTCCAGGAATCACAGGTTTTACACAGCCCTGATTATGTTGAGCTCACGCAATTGGGTACGATGCCAAAGGTGTCTGGAGAAAAAAAAATTAACCAGGATGACCAAAAAAAAAAAAAAGTTTCAGGATAATTGGGTTAAGGATCTCTGCAGATGCGGAGTGTTGAAAGGCAGTGGCATCTGATGAGATTATTTCATTCCCCCACCCAGCATTGCAAATCTACATTTTGGATGGTACAGAGAGGCCACCAAGCATGTGTGTAGTCATTGACTGTATGGTGGTTAAAGGTTTGCCATCAAAGAAGAAATGCTGTAGGTTTATTGAGCTAATGAGATAAAATTCTCAGATGGTGTAAATCAATATGCATCCCAGTATTTTGATTTCAAAAGGAAGGGAAGGATTGGAGCAAAAAAAAAAAAAAAAAAAGCAGGGGGGAGGGGCTATTATTATAAATTAATCCAACCAGTTGTCCATTTGGCATTATACCCAGGCTGGTACAGATCTCTTTAATTCCCCTCTATCACTTCCTGGCAAAAAGCTCTCATCTTTTCTTGCGGCTCTGAGGAATTTCCCTCCTACCCCATAATCCCCTTTGGCTTATCTTTGGAAATGCTGTACATATAATTCTATATTTTTCCTCCTTTGTAACTTATCATTGATTTAATAAAAATATAAACTTTGTCAACTGAGAATTAATTGTTGTACCTTTGAGTCAGGCAAAACCCAGAAAGCATTAGCTGGCCACTGGAATGATTAATAAAAGGGGTGGGCGGGAAAGAGGAGATTTTGTAATGTTTTATCTAAGAACATAGTGAAGGCTAGCATTGTTCGCTTTTTCTTTTCCCTGGCAGCTGGACTCCTGCCCTTTGACAGCCAGGAAATCAGCAGGTGAAACTTTTCTTGTTGTCTTCAATGCTGGAGAAAATATTGTTGATTAAATTTCCACTTGTCACCGATACTATGTTCACAGAAGACCTGCAAAGGGGGAAAGATGCATCTCGAGAACATGTAATTAATTCAAAATAACCAGCACTCCTTAGTTATGTTTTGATTCATGGTAAAATAAATCAAAGACTCAAATTCATTAATCATAGAAATGATAAGAACAAGTACTTATTTCTAGATAAGCTTTAAACATCAAGATTAACCTTCTGTTGCCTAACAGGGCTTTCCACAATTCTGGACTCTACGACTTTGTGCCCATAGTATGCTACACCATTTATTTATTTATTCGGATTTATATACTGCCCTTTCTCCCTTACGGGACTCAGGGCGGTGAACAGGCGATAATAAAAGCAACAATAAAACATCTGATACAGTAACTATAATAAAAAAAATAGTAAAAATAAATTAAACACAGACCTGTTCTAAAATATCCTCTAAAACCCCTAGTAAATTAAAACTACGCCAGGCCAGCCGCACGGAATAGATGGGTTTTCAGGGCTCGGCGGAAAAGGCGCAGGTCCACGGCTGTGCGAAGGTCAGGGGTAGGTCATTCCAGAGGGCCGGAGCTGCCACAGAGAAGGCCGCCCCCCTAGGGGTTGCCAGCCGACATTGACTGCACCCTGAGGAGGCCCTCTCTGTGGGAGCGGACTGGTCGGAGAGAGGTGTTTGGTAGGAGGCGGTCTTGCAAGTACTTCCATGATTATGATTTGTTAAATAAAGAATTATTTCTGAGACACATTAAGCCATATACTGTAACTACAATGAATGGCTCTATCTTGTGATCATGGTCCTAGATCCATGACATTGTGATTTTTCTAATGTATTTTTTCAGCAATGCAGTGGAGGGATCTATGGAGTTTTTGTCCGTTTCGTAATAGCAATAAGACTTTTATACTGCTTCACAGTGATTTACAGCCCTCTTGAAGCTGTTTGCAGAGTGAGCATATTTCCCCAAACAACCTGGGTCCTCATTTTACTGACCTCAGAAGGCTGAAAGGCTGAGTCAACCTTGAGCTGGTGAGAATTGAACTGCTGAACTGCTGGGGGTCAGCAGAAGTAGCTCGCAATTCTGCATTCTAGCCACTGCGCCACCAGGGCTCTTAGTACCAAGACAGGCAGCTTTTTAGCAAAATGCGTGCCACAAACTCTGGTTTAAGCTTAAAATATTTAGCAAAAATCCAGATGGCCATTAGATGGTATTGAAAGGATATCGGACATTCTAATTGTTCACTGTTATCCTGGTGATCAATCAGATATTTGCAGCCCAGATATGCTGACCCTAATAGTTACTCAGTTCAGAACAGACACAGATGTGCTTTCAATCCATGCAAAGTGCCAAAACACAAAGTGTACAACTGGTTGCAGATCCAATCCTTGTCCTAGTCAGGTTTGTCTTAGTATTGTGGAAACATTTATCTGTGTTGAAAAGAATAGAACGGATACTGTACAGCCCTTGGTAGTCACCTGCACAGATTGCCATTGGGACCATGCCATGGTCCCAAGCTAGCTTCCCCTTTAGCTCCAGCAAAAGAATTCATCATGGCAGCATTCCCATTCTCAGTAGCAGCAAGAACCCGGCAGTAGTGACTCCTTTAGTGGATGGAAAGAGGAACACTATGTAGACATACCTATCCAACATTCTAGTCCCTTTCAGAGCTGGCCACTTAATGTGGTATGCAAAAAAAAACAACCGCTTCATGCATTGCATTTTGTTCTTTAAACTTCTCATCTCTCTCTTTTTCAGGAACTCTACAACTCTATATAACCACAACTTTTTCCACCTTCCCCTTTCTCTTAACCTAGTCATTTTTCCTTCATGTATTTATTCTAATGGTAATAAAGTATTAAACCTGGATGCCGCCCATCTGTCAGTGACTCTGGGCAGCTCACAACAATGAAACAAGAACAATATCAAATCATTAGAACATTAAAGATAGAAATTGGCAAACGTAATGAAGCGAGGGTCTCATTTTCCCTCTCCAAAGGCCTGGGTGAAAAGATAGGTCTTCACGGCTCTTCTAAGCAACAGTTGGCTGGAATCTACCAGACCTGGAGGGGAAACTTGTTCCAGAAGGCAGGCACTGCTACGGAGAAAGGACACTTCCAGAATCCTGATAAATGACATTGTTCAATCAAATGAACCTGGAGGGCACCAGCCCTGTAGGATAGGATCAGGCACACAGATGTCACGGGAGGCTGGCAGTCCCTTAAATATTTATCTAATTTGTATAATTTCCCATCTCACAAGCAGGTAACTCTGGGCAGAGTACAACAAAACTAAACAAGTATCTAAAATCATTATCATTCACATATTTAAACCCCGAACAAACTATAAAAGCAGCTAAAACAAGACGAATAGATGAAGGAATGTTAATAGTTAAAGTTCCACCTCATTTGTTTTTCTGTCCCCTGATATACCCCAGCCTGCCAGCATAACCAAGTCTTACAGACCTTCAGAAGTGATGAGGCTATTCTCACTTTAGGGAGTGTGGTAAAATTCCATATGTGGGAGCCACAGCAGGAAAAAAGGCCCGTGACCCACCAAATGTAGCTGCCCTTTCTGTTAGATCTGGTGGCCTGGCTGGATGAAAATTTGGCTGAGGATGTCCCTCAAATAAGGTGGACCTGTGCCACGTAGGGTTTTAAAGGTCAACACCAGGGTCTTGAATTGGACCCACAAGCAAACTAAGAACCAATATAAGCTCTTGCTGCAGAGATGTAATATGTGCTACAGATTCTTTCTTTTTTTTTTTTAAAGGATTTTTATTGGTTTTACAACTTATAATATGGGAAAAGGGTAAATAGGGTTTATAATGTACATTTTAGAGCTTCCATATCAGAAATGGTGGTTGCATTCGGGTCTTCATACAATATCCTATTGGATAAATAGTGTTAAGAGATATATACATATAACACGTGTTTTTTTTTAATTCATACATTCAATCTTTAGTTTTACATTCACATCTGCTTCAAGAATTACGATAATTCAAAATTAATTATTTTTGAGATCTGAGCCTCTTTGCTATCGCACCTTCTTTCTCCCTCCCCTCGGTGGGCGGCACTGTGGATCCTCCCGTTCCTTCTTCTTCATCTCCTAGGATTGAGGAGTGTTTTTTAAGATTGCTACAGATTCTATAACTGCTCGCAGTGCTGCATTTTGCATCAGCTGAACTTTTTCAAATACTTTTCAAGGACATTCTGATGTAAAGTGAATTGGAATAGTCCAGGGGTCTGCAAAGTCGGCTCTTTTAAGACTGGTGGATTTCTGGCTGGGGAACTCTGGGAGTTGAAGTCCACCAGTCTTAAAAGAGCCGACTTTGCAGACCCCTGGAATAGTCCAACCAGGCAGTCACCAGGGCAAAAATGACTGCGTGAGGCTCTGTTGTGGCCCACCAGTGGCCAGTGGAGCTGGCAGCAGATTTGGATAGTGAAGAGGTTGGGAGGGGGGGGGGAACATGGGCCAGTCCTAGAGTCCGAGGAAGGCTCTGACGAGTGCTCTGTATCAGGCAGAGAGGGGGCCAGAGCTGTATGCCAGTTATCAGCTGCCTTCAGGCATCAATGAGGCAGACAAACAGCTGGAGCCTGTTCCCAGTGTGCTGATGCACAGAGTTGCCAGACAAAAGGAACAGGGGTCGACTTGGGAGTAAGACCACAGGTGGATGATGAATTGCCCCTCCCAGAGGAAATAAAAGAAGAGAAAAGGGGGAGTGGAGTTTGCAGGAGACCATTAGTTCGCTTAATTGGTTGGTGACTCTCCGAGACTCCTTGCCAAGTTTTGCAGATATCGGCCTGTCAGATCTCCAAGCCAGATAAGGTCTGTGACTGTAAATCCTCCCTTGAAATACTTTGCTGGATGTGAATGAGCAGAATTTACAGTAAATTAATAAAAGGGGTTTTTTGTCGGGACAATGAGTTTGCTTCATGCTCTTGGGAAGCCTCGGTCAGAACAGGCTCCTTGATCCAGGACTGGTAAAACTGGTGCACATTATGAAGTTGTTCAGAAGCTCACCTAGCCACGACTGCTGCTTGCTCCTTGAGCAGGAGTCATGAGTCTAAAAAGACTTCCAAGTTGCACACAGCCGGCTGGGGGAAAAGCAACTTCTTCCAGTACCAAAGCAATAACAATAGCAATAGCACTTTGACTTATGTACTGTTCCACAGTGCTTTACAGCAGTATCTGAGAGATTTATAACATAAGCATATTGTTCCAACAATCTGGGTCCTCATCATACTGACCTCGGAAAGACGGAAGGTTGAACTCCTTGCTGTGGGCAGAGTCAGCCTACACTATTGTATTCTAACTACTGCATCATCACAGCTCCTGGTGGAATAGAACCCAAAGCCACTCAGTCTTGCCAGAGTTCATTTGATGCATGTTGATTCCCATCCAAACCTTCATAGCCCCCAGACACCAGGATAGGATATCCATAGCATTGCTTAATTCACCAGGGACCAAGATGTACAAGTGATTATCATCAGAATACTGACAATTCTTCATCCCATGTCAACAGATATGTTCATTCAATGACTCATGTAGATGTGGAATAGGGATGGGGAAAGTAACCCCATGACACACCACATAACAGGGGGCAAAAGTGGGAATATCTCCTCCCTAATCACCACCAACTGGAACTGACCCCATAGAAAGGAAATGAACCAGCACAACTGTGTACTGCCCACTCACAATCCTCTAAATCAGTCCAGGAGGATACCATGATCAATAGTTTCAAAAGCTGCTAAGAAATCAAGCAAGGCAAAGATAGACACACACACACCCCGCCCCTCCACTGTCTGGCCATTGCCAGAGATCATACCAAAGTGCAACCAATGCTGATTTTGTTCCATACCCAATCTGAAGGAAAGGATCCAGATATCTGATGCATCTGGAGTCTGCTGAAGGGATTACACAACCACCTTCTCAACCACCTTCCCCCAAGGGAAGGTTGATTACTGGGGGGAAAGTCCAGTATTATGCGATCCAGCAATTGGTTTTTGAGGAGGGGGCACATGAAGCCTCCTTAAGAGGTAAAGGAACAATCTCCTTATTCAAAAATTAATCACTGCTAGGACCCACTCGCACAACACCCCACTATCTACTTCCATGAGGCAGGAAGGGCATGGACCTAAAGAGCAGGTGACTGAGCCCACATTTTTAAGTATCCTGTCCACTTCCTTAGGTCCAACAAATTCAGAACATTCCCAGATAACCAGGCAAGACTACCCTAGGCATTCAAGTGTGAGCAAATCTGAGCAGTTTTGTCCAACAAGTGCTGAACAAATTCTTCCACCAATCTCTACAAAAGGTTTCCTTGCTCCATGTTACTCAAGAGGGCAGTAAAACAAGTCTGGGGTGGCAATCTGCAGACACAACACGGGCAGAGTAGCACTGCCTCTTCACTGTCTTTGCTGCTAGAAGAGAGGCCTCTTGCTATTGTAACAGATGTTTTAAAACAAGTTTGTCCTTAGTTGAACACCAGTGTTGTTCTAGACTTCTCCCATTTTATCTCCCTCAACTCATTCGTAAATCTTGAGGAATGACAACATTTGCAAAAGGGGAGATGTCGCATAGGCACGATCCAATCCAACACCTCAATCAACCCTGTATTCTAAACAGCAATAAAAACTTCAGAAGGACCACGTGGCGAAGCAACAGGAACAATCCCCAGCTACCCTCTGAAACTCCTCTGGGTTCATCAGTTACAAGAGGTGAACTAATTAATGGATCCAGCCTCGCCCCAGCGGTTTGCAGCTTCAAAGAATTCCATAGTAATCAGGATGTGAACTGACCATGACAAAGGGGACACTAACAGCTTCACCAGCAAAAGATCACTTAGCCACTGCTCTGACAGGAATACCAGATACGGGGGTGTGGCCACTGTCCCATAATGCCCATTGCCTTAATGATAGCCATGAACTCCTGAGCTACCTCAGATTCCAATCCCAGGGAATGCAAATTGAAGTCCCTCAAGATCATAAGTCCAGAGAACATCACCACGGTGGCTCACATGGTAAGCCCTGAGCCTGCACTCTGCTGAAGTTGGCAGCTCAGTGGTTCAATTCCCGTGAGCGAATAAACAGCATAGGGACAGGAAAGGAGCCTCCCCCAGTACTGGCATTCAGGCATCCTGTGGGTGGCTAACACATGTCATATGCTAAATAAAAAAACCACCAACCAGGAAGTGGACTCAAGGAGCTCAACCAGTCAGCAGCAGCTGGGCAACAGGGCTTCTGAAAGTCTGCTATCCAGGTATCAGGGCTAAGATCAAGGAGCTAGAATGCAAAACTGATATAAACACTGGTCCAGTATTCTCTGGGAGTGGCCCATTCCTCATCTCCTGCCATATTTCCTATGCTGGTAACCTGTACCAGGTTATATGCCATGTAGGGCTTTATAGGAGACAACCAACATCTCAAATCACACTCTGAAACAAACCAGCAACAGTACAGTTTGTGAAGCAGAGATGTTACATGGACATATTGAGATATGCCAATTACTACTGACGCTGCCTCATTTTGGACCTGTGAGTTGACTAGGGCATGCCTGAGGAGTGACCCTTCCATCTATGAAAGAATGCAACTGGTGTACCAGGTGGAGTTGTGCAAAGATCTTCCTGGCTACAGCTAACACCAGATCCAGATCCAAGGGGATCCCCAGATTATGTACCAGCGAATTGTTACCTCATCAAGTAAGCAGGGTCTAGGATGGAATATCTTCAGATCTCGGTGAACCAAACACCCACAGCCATTCTGTCTTGGTTGGATTGAGGAGATATATTTTGTTCCATCCAAACTCATGTGCTATATTTCTCTGCTATATTTTCTCTGCTATATTTTCATCATTGGGTCTGAAGATATTTTACAACTTGAAGCAGTGTAGAAAATGAGTAGACTCTTTCCCACTCCAATCAACACACATGAAAGTTGAGCCAGGCAAATGGCTTAGGTATAACAATTGGCACTGGACAGCCTCATTGGCTGGCCCAGAGTCAAAAGATATAATTGGGTATCATCGTATGTCAGTTCAGCCACTCTGGCTTATTAAGCAAATCATGGCTAAAGCTAATTGCAGCTCAGCATGAGGAATGAACCTTTTCAAGCTGGAGGCGTGGAGATAGAACCCTCTATATAAGTGTTTCTATTACAAAAATATGTATTTCATAAGGATTTGCTTCAAATGCAATAATATGGGATTAAATCCTGAGGAAGCACTGTAGAGAACCTTTGTGGGTACAGCTTGCTTCCATGCATCTTTCCCTCATGGGAAGACAGGAGAGATCTGCAGTGCCATTGGAGTAGCACAGAAATCCTGCAAAATAAGCACATTGTCATAAGTCTATTTCTCCTAATACTCAAGAAAGACCACTCTTAGACATTGTTTGAAATGAATAAGGCTACTTTTACTGAGTACCGGAAATCAACAGACCATAGGAAAGCAGGAAGTAACTAGTCTAGGCGTGAACATTGAGTATTAAAGCTTAAGCCCATCCCAAGAACCCTAACCCCCTTTTGCAGTGTCCAATATACGTTCTTCTCCGACATCAGGTGGGCAGGTCATCACCAGCATGGAATGTGAGACCGTTAGTCCAGAGATAACACCAGTCGGCATCGTCTTACACCAATTCACCACCAGCATAACAAATGAATCCTAGCGCCCCACCCTCCCCGTTTCCATGGCAGCTAAGCAGTCTATGCGAAGGCTGACACACATATATTATTAACTCAGGGATTTTCAGTAATGTTAGTCTTGGGAAAAATTCCCCGGACTTGCTTTGATTTGATATCTTTGCTTTCTGCTTAAATCAACTAACCCAGTGAAAGCCAGGATCCCTTCAATAAAACAACTTTTGCTGGTCAAAAATAAATGTTTGAATCAATATAAATCAGTGAGATACAACCTGGGGTGACATTCAGTAGGTTCTGACAGGTTCCGGAGAACTGGTAGCAGAAATGTTGAGTAGTTTGGAGAACCGGCAAATACCACCTCTGGCTGGCCCCAGAGTGGGGAATGGAGATTTTGCAATATCCTTCTCCCAGGAGTGGTGAGGGAATGGAGATTTTGCAGTATCCTTCTCCCAGGAGTGGGGTGGGAATGGAGATTTTGCAATATCCTTCTCCCAGGAGTAGTGAGGGAATGGAGATTTTGCAATATCCTTCTCCCAGGAGTGGTGAGGGAATGGAGATTTTGCAATATCCTTCTCCCAGGAGTGGTGAGGGAATGGAGATTTTGCAATATCCTTCCCCTGCCATGCACACCAAGCAACACCCACAGAACTGGTAGTTTAAAAAAATTGAATTTCACCACTAGGTACAAACTATGCAGCTCCCAGAAACAGCAGAAACAGGAAAAGCCTTTCTCCCCAGATGCATCCAAATTATAATTCTAAAGAAAAGTTAAAAAGGGTAAGAGTTTTGAACTACATCAAGAATAATCTTATTTACTATGTGTTAATTCATGTAAATTATATGGGATTCGTTTAATCACATTTACTTTTCATTTTAACTCCAGCTGACTGGTTTTGGAAAGTGGTAGTTGGCAAGCCACTTTTTCTGAAGTTGTACTCTCCTCTTATAAATGATTCCAAGTGAAATGGCCAAGATTACTTTGCCACACATAAGTACGAGCGTAGTAACAGAAGATAAAGGGTGGCAAACATGGGCTACAATTGTAGCCATGAGAGTTACTGATGCCACTGTGTAGGGCATGAAGGCAGTCCAATAGAAAATATTTGTAATACATGATTAAACTCGGGTCCTTGATGCTCTCTGAGCTTGGTTTCATTATCCAACACAGGGGTGTCAAACTTGCATTGTCATGTTGGCATCATGTGATGTATTGCAACTTTCCCCCCCTTTGCTAAACCGGGCATGTGTGTGGCCAGCACATGATGCATTTGGCCTGTGGGCTGCAAGTTTGACAGCCCTGCAGTAACATCATCAGTACTGAATAGATAATGAAACATCTGCAGGAAAACAACTAAGCTCAGAGAGAACGAAGGATCCCCACAATGATGGCGGTCATTTGCAATTCAAATAGTACATTCATATTATGAGAGCCAATTCCCGATTAAAACATGATAAATGAGGACAATACTATTAAACTATAGATGCCATGCAATATGCAACATTGGCACAATGCCTGTTACCCTGACTAAAGGGCTAAGACTGCAGAAACAATGGGATCAAGAAATCCTGGGAGTTGCAATTCCAACAGATATTTATTTATTGAATTAGATTTCTAGACCGCCCCCTCTCCCCGAAGGGACTCGAGAACACCATGCTGCAGAAGGCTTCCTTACTTTCCTCTTGTTGGAGATTCTGACTGCACATATGAGATCTTGCATATTCCAATATTGTGACTCCTGTGGAGTCCTTGGTGCACTCTAGCTTGGTTGTTTTCTTGCAGACGTTTCATTACCCAACTAGTTAACATCATCAGTGCTAGCTAATATCTGATGATATTTCCTAGTTGGGTAATGAAATATCTGCAAGAAAACCACCAAGCTCGGAGAGTACCAAAAGCCCCTCATTACAATCCTGAGCTATAAATATTTTCCTTTATTGGTAAATATTTTCTTCTATTGCTTGTGACTCTTGCAGTTCATCCTTTGTTATCAGTAATTGACTCATTCATGTTCCTGGATGTGCCTCAATAAAATAAGATTCTCAATAAAAGAGCTTTAAAGAATAAAAGTCTTTCTTTCTCTACTTTGCAAAAAAAATGCTATAATAAATCACTTTTAAAAGTACCTGTTAGATATGTTTTATTATCACGTAGCCCTTTTTCCTTTAATTTCTTCTTTCGGCTACCCAAATCTGACATATTCATCAGGAATTGAGAGAGAAAGTGTATTGTTCTTAGCTCATTAGTAAAGGTAGCTTCAAAGTTCTCACAATTTGCCAACATTTCCTTATGTCACAGAAAGAAGAAACTAGTGAGAAATAATACATTGAAACAATATTTTCAGCTTTACCTGTTTTAAAACACCTGGGAGAAAAAGAGAATATGTATGTCAAATCAATGGACTTTCTATTACCATTCCACTCTGCCTTTCTCAAGGCTTGAATTACAGCAGGGAAGAAGAAGGATATTTGTCACGTTGCATTGTAAACAAGGCTTAAGGGAGAGAAAGAGGAAATGAGGTTCATGGCTATCATCAAGGGGCCGACTACTCAGTTGCTGTAAATCCAAGGTGCTGTTTCTATACTGTACAGGGAATACCCTTCCAGATAATTAAACATTAAAGGGAAGAATGGCCCACACGCTTTTGGGAGGTACCTTTCCAAAAGGTCAGATAAAGGATTTCCCTACTGAACATTCTACTGTGGTAGCTGGATCAAACTAAGTGAAGAAGAAAATGTTTCTTGCAGGAGTTTAAAAAATATGCCCCCAGCATCCCATTTCCATATCCTTTGTAGGTTTTCTTCGTGGAAGCCCCCCCACTCCCCACCCGCTTCCCCAAGCAATTCTGTTTTGAACTGAAAGGGAATAGTAATAAGGATACAAACTTGTTGTTTTCTGTAACACACAATATTATGCCTTGTATTTGTAATGTATAAGCTTACATGCTGTAAATTCCTTTCTTCCCTGCAACTGATTTTCTGTGGCACTGTTATTGGGGTTTGTGGGGGTCTGGCAAATGTCAGAGCCTGTGATCCTTGTCGTTTGAACCCTTATCCATCTGCAATCTATGAGCATGGAACTTATCCCAGAATTGAGCTGTAAAGATGTCCCCCCACCATCCTGCCTGAGAATGTATCTAACTTTTGATCTGTGCCCTTCACAACAGGGGGCCAAGTGGCCAATCGTGAGAACAGGGGAAAGAGATAATGTTATTCTAAGATGCTACCTGTATAAGAAGCAGCTACACTTTCTCTGAAGAGCAATTCTTCCTGGCATATCTTTGGGGTATGTTGAGAACAACTGACCATCATGCCTTTAAGCTTTGATCAAAGATTAAATGCTGATTGTTATTCAAGCCTCCAAGTCTCATGTTTGTTGTTATTTATTGATGATTTTTAATCCCCTGTGCACCGCCCTGAGTCCATCTCGATGGAGAGGGAACGGTATATAAATCGAATATAAATAAATAAAATAAATAAATTTGGCTCTTTGTGACTTGGATGCTTTGTAAAACTTCTATGGGTCTCAACGTATTCTCAAACCTTACAGAACTGAGATAAAGCAAAAGCAGTATCCCCATTTCCAGCCCACTCTTGAATGACTTTGGAGAAGGAAGCAACAAGCGTTCTTCCTTTGCTTTTCAACACTAAAAGGCCATAAAAAACAGTGCTAGGTTGCTAATATTTTTACTACCGGTTCAGGCGCACACGCACATGTGCACTCGCACGTGGAGCCTCCCGCCGCCGCTACTACCGGTTCACCTGATCCAGGCCAAACTGGGAGCAACTCACCTCTGGTAAGAGAGGATCTTTCACCGCTCATACAACTGCTGTTTGCAACCCTTTTGTAATTATAGTGGAGGTTGCCAAAGCTCCTTTTTCAGATCCTTGGACTCCTCCAACTACGATTCTTTTGCAGCCATCACTGCAATCACAGGGATATTAACTAAAAGACAGAATTTTACTGGTCCTGAGAGGGCACCCACTGTGTATGAAGACAGCCTGGGTTTATTCTCTGCCGCCTTAAAATTAAAATTAAATAAATAAAATTAATCTTAAAATTAAACTAAATAAATAAAATTAACCTTCATGGTTAACAGATTAACAAGAGTTGGAAGGGACCTTGCAGGTCATCTAGTCCAACCCCCGGCCCAAGCAGGAGATCTTACATCTGCCTCTACCTAGGATTGAACTCACAACCTCCTGATTGTGAGGTGAGAGATCCGCCTCGAGGCCACAGCATCTGCTCTCTTAGACAGGCAGATGCCAGTAGAGTTGCCAATGGAAACTCTAAGAAAGGGGGAGAGAGTCTGACCTGTTATAGACAGAAGTCCTAAGTCTTGGACTCAGCCAATTTCTTTTTTCTTTTTTTAAAGGTGTATCCTTTTTAAATACAGAGAGTCTTCGATTTACGGCCACAGTGGAGTCCAAAATATCTGTTGCTAAGCGAGAGTTTTGCTCAATTTTATAATCTTTCTTGCCAGAGTGGCTAGGCGAACCTCTGCAGTTGTTAAATTAGTAACCCGGTTTTTAAGTGAATCTGGCTTAATTGACTTGGCTTGTCAGAAGGTCGCAAAAGGAGATCAATCATCTGACACCAGGACACTGCAGCTGTCATAAATATGAACCAGTTGCCAAGTGTCTGGATTTTGAACATGTGACCATGGGGATGCTGTGATGGTCATGAGAGTGGGAAAACAGCCATAAATCTTTTTTTTGAGTGCTGTAACTTTGAATGGTCACTAAACAAATGTTGTCAGTCAAGGACTACCTGTATTATCTATCGCTCTTTATATCCATCATGCATTTCTATGGCCAAAAGAGCAAAGTATTTGGGTCACAGACAGAGAAAGCAAAGAGGCAGTCTTATGATCCTTGGCTCAAAAATGGGCCACCAAGCTGGGTATGAAGGATAGAAGCAGAGAGGAAACTGCAGAAGGAATAGCAAGATAAACCCTAGTCCTGATCTGATGTCCTTCCCTATTTTTCATCCTGCTTCTGAGCAGCACCAACTCTGCTGATCTGCTGTTTCAAATCTACTTCTTACAAGTACTGGAATATATATATTCACTCCTTTCATTCTCATCTAAATTCATCCCACGCGCAGAAAAAGGACCACAATGGAACCAGATCTGAGCCAATGATGAGCAACTGGCATGCCACTGCTGATGCCCTGGCAAGGATGTCCATCCCTTTAAAACATCAAAGGATGCATCAAATAGGTTTGAATGAGTTTCAGTGATGCAGCTGGAGGCTCCCATTAGAGTCACAATTCTACACTCACATCAACATGATACTCAAAAGTCTGCTTTTGCACAGCTCACTCTTCTAATACAAAGACAGAAAAATCTTGTACAGAGACAAAAAAAGTGTAGAACTGCTCAAAAATCTCTCTTTGCTTATACTGTATTAACACAGAATTGTTAAGATACACATAATTGTTAATAGTAACAAGATTTTTAAAAGTATTATACTCTGTACAAGGTCTTATTTTAGGTAAACCTCTTAACTTTTTACTACAGTAGTCAGCCTACAGATATATCTTTTGCGGGTTTCTAGGCATATGCCCTTGAAAAAGTGAAACTCATATATCAGCAGGAATCAAATAGTGCCTTGATTGAACAACTCTCCATCTTGATCTCACCACTTATATGTCACATCAAACCAATCAAGCTCAATGGTATATGTTGCCCCTAGGCCACATTGAGTGATGGCTCCATTCCTACTGATGCAAAAATTTGCATTTTTAAAATGAATGGGAAGGAGGCACTCTTTTGTCTTAAAGCTATCTCCTGTGCTTTCTTTTCAGATTAATGCCAAATCATTTGGAATGCCTTTTGGTTCCAAGGGACTGTACCATTTTAACCTACTCTTATGAGCCATTTCATCATTCCCAATTTTGTGTCTATTTTAACTGTATTTTTCCAGATGCACTAAGAATTTCAGAATTAGAGCCACGTGTCTCTCTTTTGAGTCTTATTGAGGATCCAAGATCTACAATATGATCCCTCCTTTCTTCTTGGCCTTCCCAAGACCTCAAAAAGTGGCAGTTACCATCTGTTGCCCATGCAAATCCAAGAATACTAATAGTTGCCTATTTGAAATAACCAATGCCATAATCAAAGGAATCCAATCTTCTTTTGTAGTATGAAGATTTCTGCCTCCCCTCTTCATTCATAGGCTCTAGATTAACCTGTGATCTGGAGAGGAAGTAGAAAATGTAGGATATAGGATGACAGTTTGGACTTGTGAAACAGTTTCTCCAAAAAAATGGAATTAATTCTCAAGAAATCTTTTTTTCAAGGTTGCCTTATTTTACTTTTCTTCAGGATTAGTCCTGAATTGGGGGGGGGGGGGTTTAGAATTGACGCAGATGCTTTGTGCAATTTGAAAATTTCAAGAATGACCACAAGAATAAAGGATTCTGCTTTTTATTATAAACCTCTGTATTAGAACTTTCCCCAAGTTATTATTGCATAGGAAGCAGACAGTAGTTCTTATATGTTGAAGGTGATTCACAGAACATTATCTTAGTCTTCTTCTGAATTCTTCCCAAGATCTGAATGTTCTCTCTACAGCACCAAATTATGGAAAATTACAACTTTACCTTTCTTCTTCAACTATGGGAGCAAGAATAGTTTTTTATCCGTGACATTGACCATAATCATTCCCATGAGTCTGCCTTCTCCCCTTAGTCATACTAAAGAAGTCAAGGCAGTCTATCACTGGCCTGTATTTTTTGAGACTGGGCAATTCTGTTCTTCAGCATTGGGGCACATATTATTTTCTTAAGGACAAAGCGACTTTGCCTTAAGTATACAAACCAAGCAAGCTCTGCATTATACAACTAAATCTGTCCATTACAGCATGTGAATAGGAAGAAAGACCACTCTTGGCGCTGACGTGGGGTTAACTGTATTTTAGGAAGGCACTTTAGAAGGTTTTTTAACACCCTCCTCCCTCGCACATATAATATTTTCCTGCAGTCTCTGCAAGTATTGTTAAGGTGTCAGGTTTCTGCACACAGCTATCACAGTGAGTTCAGTACAATTGCTTATTAGTACTTGATACTTCTGAGTCATCACTTACACTCTTGCTAGCCACTGGAAAGAGAGAAGACGCTGACAACTCACATAGTGCATTTCCATTTACACTTAAGAGAAAGCCATTGCTCAGCTGACAATCCTTCTCCTAAGGAAAGCTTGTTCAGTATTTTCAGTGCAGAAGAAGATAAATGCAAAACCAGAAGGAAAGAAATAGGGAAATGACAAAAAAAAAAACCCACCCCACAACGCAGCATTCTTTTTTCAGTTGGTTTCTTCTGGGATTTGTCCTGGAATTCTGAATCCCGAAGCAGTTTGGTCCAAAGTGTTCCTGGGGCTGGAATTAGCATAGCTGGAATGGTTATCAAACGCGCAACTAGTCCTCTGAAGGAACTGCAAGAAATTCTCATGAATAGAGCCTTCTGGGCTGGAGATACAGAAGTCCTGGTTCAGAGGTTTACTGAGGCAGTGTCGTCCCATCTTGGCCAGCTGTTCCCTGATTTGACGGTTTAGCAATCCATAGAAGAAAGGGTTGATCGCAAAGGAAGAATACGCGAGCCAGGTCACCACTATTTCAATGGAATCAGGGACTGAAGGGGCAGAATGGAAGGAGCAGTGGAGATGGAAGGAGAAGAAAGGAAGCCAGCAGCAGAGAAACTGGCCTACGATCAGCACCAAGGTCAGGGCTGCTTTATTCCCACCAAAAAAGCGTTCAGGAGACAGTCTAGGAGGCACATTCCTGGTAGTGATGATGGTGACTTGACTGTGGATGGACTCTGACCTTTGTCTGGGTGCAGCTGTCCAGGATGGGACAGGAATATGCTGCAGGGATGCAATGCGGGCCACTTTGTAGATGCTACCATATACTGCAAAGATAATTAAACTGGGCAATATGAAGCAGAGAAGGCTGAAGATTATCACAAAAATCTTCTTGTGGGCTCCAGGGCTCCAGTTAACAGTACATTTACTGGCACTGCTTGCACCATTGTCTTGGGGCCAGCCTACTAATGCCAGTGCAGCAACCAGCATAGACTTAATCCAAATGAAAACCACCACAGTAACGGCCAGCCCAGTTGTCATTTTAACTTCATATCTCATAGGGTGGACAATGTAGTAGTATCGCTCAATGCTGATTACAGAGATGGTGAGGATGGAAGCGCTGATGAAACAAACATTCAAGAAGATCAGTGTTTGGCACTCAGCAATGCTGTACAGAATTCTGTTGAAGCATGTGGAACTGGAGATGATCCCCAGTGGCATGATGAAAATTGCTGACAACAGATCTACGAGGCAGAGATGGCAGACGAAGATGAATTTCCTCAGGAGAGGTGTTTTGAGAATAACAACCATAACTGCTGTGTTGGCAACCAAAGCAATGACACTCAGCATAACCATGAAGAAAACACCAATAGCCTCCTGGAACTGGGATACCCCAAAAGCATCAAGTCCATGAGTAGAGTTAAGCCTAGTTCTGTTTACCATCATTCCGAGGAAGTCTATTTCTAGGCAGCCTGGCCTTTAACAAGAGATGCTGGGGGGATGCCTAGGTTGCATGTCAATATGGCTGGGTCTTTTTCTGGTATCTTTCGATTCCTGTAAAAGAAATTAAAAAAAAAAAGCATTAACAAAATAATGAGTGGGATAGAATGAAATGAAATTTCATTGCCTTCAGTGAGATATCTTGATTGCATCACATAAAACAGGGGTGTCAAACTCAAGGCCCATGGGCCAGATCCGTGGGGGTGCCTTTGTCAGTGGAATAGTGAAGAACCGGCCCAAAAGCGAAAATGGAGCTTGTGAGAGCCTCCTGAGAGGGTTGCAGGAGGTTGTCCCAGTCAAAAACAGAGCTCATGAGGATTGTGCGCGACCCTCCCAAGCCCTGTTTTCACTGGCAGAGGGTTGCAGGAGGCCGTCCCAGCCAAAAATGGAGCTTGGGAACCTGTTTTCGTTGTCAGAGCACTTGGGCCACCAATGTTGCCCCCAACACGAGTGATGTTAAGCTGGCCACACCCATCCCAGCTCTCTCAAGTCAAACACAACCATGATGTGCCCCTCAATGAAATTGAGTTTGACATAAAAGCTCTAATAGGCTACAGATTGGGATACTGTAAAAAACAGGTGAAACACAGGTATCATCTTGAAAGAGGAATTCAGCAATCCTTATCTAAGCATCACTTTAATGTGGATCAACAGGAAAGGGTGAGGAAAAACTTTAAGGTTGCCCTATCTTGATTCTCATTAGTATAAACGAGGAAGGTGAAAAACTTTGTCTGGCTTTCAAGATTCTGTTATTGTATTCTGCCGGCACAATAACCAACTTCTAATATTTCATGCAAAGTCTGTTTCCTAACCTAGTTAACTTGAATGGCTCAACTACTTCTATAGTCTTGCTAAGAAAATCACATCTATCCCTTTGATACAAAGGCTAATTGAATACTACATATTAGGCCGCAGGGCGTAGAGTTTGTGATTTAGTCGGTTGTGAGAAACCAGTTCTTTGTGAGTAATTTATGTGACTTAACTATGTTAAACATGATTTATTTATATTTTGCATTGTAACAACTTGGGTTGGATGATCTCAGACATACAAAACAGTAAGCTCATGCTTACATAAATAGTTCTCCTTTAGAAAGTTAGATAATGGTGGTAGTTAGAAAATATGCATTATAGATTTCTGTTAGGGTCCAACAGTTTCCCTCTATTATTGAAGCACTAGACTATTTGTTATTCTAATTACTACACCAGCTGCTACTTTCTCCTCCCACCTCAATGATAATTGAGGCAATTAAAATTGATCTTTTCAGATAGTTACTATGTAATAGTAACTCATGGCTGCTGAGATGTCCTACTCATTGTGTTCAATAGTTTATTCTCAGTTTACTATTCAGTTTACTATCCGTTCAGTCTTCAGTTAGTTGTATAGCTCGATATTCTGAAATAGTATGGAGAACTGTACAGCAAATGTAACTGTGCATTTTTATTTATAAGCTGTGTAACATTTTATCTGATTTTAAAAACAAGATCTAGCTTACATGACTAAATAAGAAACGAGCCTGAGGAAATATCTAATGAATTTCAAAAATCCACTTGTAATTTTTTTTTCAGGACTTCAAAGTCGAATTTCAGCTCTCTGTCCCTTCTCATAAAAGGACAACATAAAACACTATTAGCAAAGTAGTGGCTGGCCCCCAAGCCTAATTTTTAAAACAGTTCTGTTGTGATTACAAGAAAAATTCCAAGTGATTTCCTACACTAAGCACAGGCACTTTATTTGTGTTTTACACCACTGTGACATAGCTGCAGTGAATAAGGGAGTTCATTTCATCCAAGGAAGTTTCTGAAGCTGCTATAATTCTTCAATTAGCTCCATTGTAGTACTAATTTTTACGCTGATTTTTTAACTAGTGCTAAAAAATTGATTACAAGTATGCGTTCAATGAAATGTCATAACACTATAATACTATGTGATAGCTTTAGAAATGATGGGGGGAAGCGCTTGGAAATGACAATGGCAGCAGTAAGGTTTCTAAGATTCGTTTTTTAAAAACCCTTTCTTTTGAAATGCTAACTCCCTAGTGACGCTGTGATGACCTCTGAGAGCCTTATCATACCATTTATTGCTTCCCACATCAAAATCTTGCCTTTTATAAAACCAGAAATACTACTCCACTCGAGGCAGCATTATTGCTCATTGGAGGGACGCGGCCCAGATTTTGCATGGGGATATTTGGTAGACATGTGCTAAAAAGGAAGGAATGGTGCATTAAGGCATGTCTGGAAATACAAACTTCAGGTATGTTCAAAAGATTACAACCAGGGGAGGGATTCTACCAATTCGGACCAGTTCTGGCGAACCGGTAGCTCCAACGATCAGCTGGGAGCGAACTGATTTGCTCTGACGATCAGCTGGGCCTGCCCACCTGTCCCTGCTCTATCCTGTCCTTTATTTTCTGCTTTCTAGCTCATCTCCATCACGTGGCACAGCTGATTTCCCCAGCCCCAGCTGTTTGACTTGCCATTGCTTACTTGGAAGGTAATCATCTGAGCTTCTAAATGCTCCATTTTCAGTGCTGCACGTGCACCTAAAGCACACACGAGTGCAAAACGTACGCTTACCGAACCGGTTATTAAACCAGCAACATCCCACCACAGTCTTTTTGTGTCTGTATAGCATGTCCCTAGAACAGTGATGGCTAACCTTTTTGTTGTTGGGTGCCAAAAATGTGAGGGTGCGTGTACAATAGTGTGTGTGCGTTCCGGCACCCATAATGCAAAACGCCCCCACCTCACATACATGCACAACCTCCCCACGCTCTGCCCGAAACGTGTGGCACACTACTCGTCTCCAAGTTGAGCTTGGTATTTCTTCTGAGGGCCGTTTTCACCCTCCCCATGCATTAGGAAATTCTCTGGAACCTGAGGAGGATGAAAAACAGGCCCAACCGGAAAATGGCTTCTCTTTGTCCCCGACTGACTATGACCTATGGAAAATTACCAGTGTCTCTTTGCAACTTGGACTTCCTCTAATTATTGATGAAGAATTTTCTTTTTTTGGATTTGTGTTTTCCTTTCTGGATTGCCTTCGTTATTATACCTATGGAGTTGGAGAAGCGTTTCTCTGTTGGTTTCTGAATTTTGCAGCTGTACAACTTTGAGAACTCCGGACTCCTGATCTGCCTTACCAGCCCCACCCTAAAAACGCCATTTTACTGGCACGGATTTTAATAGCTAAACATGGCACAAGAAGCAACGCTCGCAAGCCTTGAACAAAGAATGACTGCCCTTGAAACTGTTATACAAAATTTGGTATCAGAAATTAAGGCCCAGAGGGCAGAAAATGTCAACTTTAAAAAGGAACTATTGGACACTCGAAAACAAGTGCTTGAGAATACACAGAAGAATGAAGAATTGAAAGGGGGGCTGGAGGGGGCTAAGGGAGAGATTAAAAATGTTTCTAATGAGGTTGTGGAAATAAATGCGCATGTGACTAGGATTGATTTGGAAAGGATGACATATTTTTTGAGATTCCAGAATGTTTCTGAGATGGATGGTGAATGTCTCCCTGATCTTATGAGTACAATTATTGCAGACTATTTACATAAACCTAAAGAAGAGATCAGAGGGGACATTGACCTAGTCTACAGAATAAATTCTGCATATGCTAGGATGAATGAAGTACCCAGAGAGATACATGTAAAATTTGTTAGAAGGTCAACCAGAGAGGAAATCTTGAAGGCGCAAAGAGGGAGTCCTATGATTTACCAACAAAAGGAGATTACCATCTTGAAGCAGATTCCAAGAAAAATTAGAGAAGCCAGAAGGAAATGTTCCTTCTTGTCTAAAACATTGTTTGATCATGGGATCTGGTTCAAGTGGGTGATACCCGAAGGGATGCTGGTGTTCTGGGAAGGAGGTAGAGTAAAGATTAAAACAGTTGCTGAGGCGGAAGCCTTTCTTAAAAAACATTCCTCTGTCCTGGGAGAAGATCCAGGGGGGGCAGGGGGAGCCATGGCCCCGCCCGCTGGGGGCCCGGGGGAGAAGGGGGAAGATACAATTGCCAAGAGACTTAGATCTAAAAAATAACTTTGCCCTGGTTTTTCTTTTGAGTAATATTGTATGATATTTGTAATCTGGATTTTTGCAATTGACTGACAGTATATAACTGAAAAATTTAGGAATATGTACTTGCTCCCAGCTTGTAGTGTTATGTGAAATGTTTCTTTTCTTTCTTTTTAATAATGTAATTTGAGGTTCCGGAGGAGCCGACGACTTTGACGTGACCACTCTCAAAATTTCTATGTAACCCTTACCCTACCCCACAAAAAATGTAAACTCAATAAAACTTTTTCAATATAAAAAAAAAGAAAAACAGGCCCAACGAGCCAACCGGAAGTTCATTTCTGGACTTCCAGTTGGCCTATTGGGCTCATTTTTCAGATAATTTTGAAACTTCTGGTAGGCCCCGTTGGGTCTGTTTTTTGCCCTCCCCGTGCTCCAGAGGCTCTCCTAAAGCCTAGGGAGGGCAAAAACGGCCTCTCCCAGCACTCTGGAAGGCCAAAAATTAGCTGACCGGTGTGCACATGCATGCTGGAGCTGACAGCTCGCAGATATGACTATGCGTGCCACCTGTGTCATCCGCGCCACAGGTTCGCCATCACGGCCCTAGAAGATAACACCCTGTGCCAGAGGGGGATAGCTGATGTGGCTGTACCAGTCTCAAGTGGTTAGATAGACTTGACCCCCCCTCCCAGGGGTCAACAGTCAGTACCCTTGGTAAAATTGCTGTACGCTCTTGCTACTTTGGGTGGGGGGATTACATCATAACTGGAACAGTAAAGAAAGGCTCCAAGCTGTCTCAGGCATGTATGGGGTCAAGAGGAATGTGGCATCATGAGGACATGGCAGAAAGTCATCATTACCCAGGCAAGTCCAAGTTGTAAACTGAATGTATAAATAAATGGTAAGCACAAAAAGGGAAAGGCCCATTGTCTATGAAAGTTCATGCTTTATGCTAATACTTTGATCTGTACTAATTCGGTGCTTGTAATGTCAAAAACAGATTTCACCCTAATTTTTTGAATTGAATTTTGAATTTGAATTTATTCATACTTATATCTCCACCAGAGGGACCCAGGGCGGCGCACAGGCATATTAAAAAACAACTACAAATATACAAAATACAATAAATTATCCTAAAACAACATTAAACCCAAACCTTGTGCTAAAACATACTTAAAATCCCACGGATTAAAACTTTGGCAAACTAAAACTCGGTTGTTATAGGGAGGTTCACGCCAGGCCGGCCTGATGGAAGAAGTGTGTTTTTAAGCGCTGGCGGAAAAGGCAGAGGTCTGAGGTGAGGTGGAGTTTGGGAGGCAGGTCGTTCCAGAGGGTTGGGCCCACCACAGAGAAGGCCCTTCCCCTGGGCGTCGCCAACCGGCATTGCCCAGCCGACGGCACCCGGAGAAGTCCCTCTCTGTGGGAGCGGATCGGTCGAAGGGATGTATGGGGCAGCAGACGGTCCCGCAAATAACTAGGCCCCGTGCCATGGAGCACTTTGAAGATGGTCATCAGCACCTTGAAACACACCCGAAAGGTCACAGGTAGCCAGTGCAGCTCGCGCAGGAGAGGTGTTATATGGGACTGCCTAGAGGCTTTTTACAAGCTTCCTCTTGAAAGGAAAGGAAGAGAAAGGAAAGAGTCTGCATTATGAAGTCATCGCTTGCACAGGGATCGATGTTGTGCCAAGAAGACTGCTTGCAGTTATTCACTGCTGCTTTCATTTCCGTTAAGAGATCGGTGGGAATTTCCTGATAAACCTTATCAAGTTCATCAGCAAGGAACAGACCACAATAATTATTTCCAATACTGCTATCTCCTGAAAATATATTGCTAATTAGTAGTTATGAGATTTATCTCCTGGACTGAATATTTACTTGTTAGACTTATTCTGCTTCTTTTCCCAGAGTTCAAGTAAGTGTTCATAGCAAGTTCTCATTCAATTTTTCATACAGCCATCAGCCTGTTAGATAAAAGATATTGACTGGTCAAAATCACTTAATGAGCTTAATGAGGAGAGGATTAACTTAAACCTGTGTCTTCCCAATCCCCAAATAATCTTCATTTGTTTTCCTCCTTGCAACTGTTCTCCTTGTACTGTCATTTTGTTCACCCAAAGTTCTACTCTTGACATTACCAAAAATTATGTGACCCATATGCAGAATCTCTCATCATCCTTATAGCTTTCAGTAACACTCTCAATCTTTCATCCTAATACTGATTGTGCTTTTAGATTTACCTTCATTCTTTTATCATTTCCATGCATGAATAGACTTAAACTTTGTCACAGCCATGGGAATGTCTGGTTTTTCTTTCTTTCTTTCATTTCACTTGTTAATTCATGCTTTTTACCATTTGCTCCTCTTCTGTCCCAAGGCCAATCTTCCATGCACCATGTCAGATCATAGACATCTAGTACTTTTTCTGCCTTTGATCAATCAAGGCTTCTTCCTAACACTTTTTATTAAGATATGGAAGGTGTTTATTGTGACAGGGAAGCTACAAGACACAGTTATATCCATTTCTCTTCTAACAGTAAGGAGTTTCATTATCAGTTTTGGCGCATTTAAGTCAAAATAATACAAGTGCAAAAAAGGCCAGTTTTATCCCAATCGCGTCAGAGGTGGTATTCAGCAGGTTCTCACCAGTTCTGGAGAATCGATAGTGGAAATTTTGAGTAGTTTGGAGACCAGTAAATACCACCTCTGACTGGCCCCACCCCCATCGATTCTTTGCCTCCTGAGTCCCAGCTGATTGGGAGAGAATGGAGATTTTACAGTATCCTTCCTCTGCCACGCCCACCAAGCCACGCCCACTAAGCCAGGTCCACAGAACCTGTAGTAAAAAATGTTGAATCTCACTACTGAATCATGTTTAATATTATTCTAGGCAAATTAATAGCAGTTCCCTTGCAAGAGTCAAGAGAAGTTTGGATTGTTCTTTCAGCACCATCCCTTTCTGTTCATCTTCTTGGTCCTTAGTCATAAAGACTTAGGCTAGTTTAACAAGTGGGGGGGAAAGCAGAAATCATTTTATTTTGGTGGTGGGGACAAAGATACATGAAAAATGAATAAAATTGCAAAGGATAGCATTGGAAGTTTAAAATAAGGAGCACACCAAAATATCCTTGAAAAAGACAGGAACAGACCATTTTCCATATGGCTGCCAAAAACCCTTCTTTGAGGCATCCATCAAGTCAAGGATTATATTCAATATTTGATTGACGTATATCCCCTGGCATTCTGACAGGCATTAACAGACTGACACAACATGAGATTATTCCAGACACCTGATTCCTAGCACCAGGGTGGTCACTACTCTTGACCCTTATACCATATGTTAAACCATTATTAGTATACACATCTGGCTCTTCCCTCTTTTGGATGTTTGCTTGTTGACAATAGATGGAATTGGATATTAAAGAATGACTGAGTCCTCATTAGAACTTCTGTCCGGAGCAACTGTTCCACATCACGTCAAAATATTATTAATCCTGATTTTTATAGTCCATTATACCCGGTATTCTCCTGGTAAAGAATTTGTTGAGAGCTTAATTGTCTCCTTACAATAGGGCTCTTGGAAGTTTTCAATTATGACTCATTCTGGCATGGTAACAGCATGTATAAAGTGGATGTAAAGGAGTATTAAACCTTAGTCTAAGGCCTCACTACTGAGATACTCTAATTGAAATGACTCTTTGAAGAAGAAACTGTTGAAGATCTAGAGGATGGAGCTTGGAGAGGAGACATATTCATCGTATTCTGAAGAGGCAATCCATGTTAAGTTTTCGTTTTAAAACTTAAATAAAAATAATTTGCCTTTCTAGTGGCAAATGAACTGTACTGGAAACTTTCTTCAATTATATTCACATTTCTTCTGGATAGCTTCCTGCACTGCCTGACACTATATACCCATCTAATTTCCTGCATTTTCTTTGCCAATGAACAGCCCTGGAAGAGAGTTATAACTTAGAGTGAGTTCAGAAACTCTGTATCTCCATCGATGGCAGCTATAAGGCAAGGTTTGCCCACAAATCCAGAGATCCACAGTAGCATTAATTTTAAAACCTACCAAAAGGAAGAAAGAAAAACAACTTTTCACCAAGAATGTAAAAGGGGGGAAAAAACCCTGTAGGTCTGAAACAAATAATTACTTATTTTAGTTTTTGTAAAAATAAATAGTTCCATAATTTTAATTTCTGTTGTGAAAGTAGAATCATAGAATCATAGGCATATAAGGGACTGTAGAGACCTTCTAGTTCAACCCCCTACTCAAAGCAGGACACCTTATACCATTCCAGTCAAATGGTTGGTTGTCCAGACTATTTTTGAAAATATCCAGTGATGGAGCATCCACAACCCAAGGAGCCAAGTTATTCCATTGTTTAATTGTTCTATCAGAAACTTTCTTTTCATTTATAGATTGGATTTTTCTTTTGTCCATTAGTTCTTATTCTGCCCTCTGGAAAACAAGTCAATCCCCTCTTCTCTGGGACAGCCCCTTAAGTACTGGAAGACTGTTATATGTCCCGCCTTATTTGTTCTCTCCAATAGGCTAAAAAATTTGAAACCCACCACTGGTCTCAGGGTCTCTTTTTTGTATCATGGGTACCAGAACTGGATGCAGTAATCCAAGTGGGGCCTCAGTAATGCAGTATAAAGCAGTATTATTACATCTTGTGATCTTGATGCTATCCTTCTGTTGATGCAGCCCAGGACTGAATTGGCTTTTTTGGCAGCCGCAGCACATTGCTGGCTCATACTCAAGTGGTAACACCTAGATATCTCTCATAGTTACTACTGTTGAGCCAGGCACTGCCTATTCTGTACCTATGCATTTGTTTTTTTCTGTAATATAGATCCTTTTCATACAATTGGTCACTACAATTGCTTAGAGTATGATATGCCTTAAAATCTTTTTTTTAGAATGGACAATAGATCTGGTATATAAACATATAAGAATTATCTTCCCCCACTTACTTTTTTAACCCCAACTTTTTATTTTAAACTGAACTAACCAAACCCAAGCAATTTTTCAAGTCACTCCTAAGATGAGATAAATTCTTTGCTTACCACCTTCATTTTCATAGTTCTTGACACTCCTTTCAGTTCAAACTCTTCCTTCTTTAACAGCGGTGAGTGTTCTAATAAAGACTCACTAATGCCTTATACAAAACAACATTCATAAATACATTTGTCTTTTCTGGAAGTCAATAACCTAAAACATCCTACAATTAAAATAGGAAAATGTGAAAGAGATCCCTTTTTGTTAAAGGCCCAAAGATCCATTTGAAATAAAAATGGGACTTTCTTTTCATTTAAAAAAAGCTTCTGATGATCCCCATTATTTCCACCTCAAGGTGCTTCCAAACTGGCAGCTTCATACCAATCCAAGAGGAATTTGCAACCTTTTTCTTTCTCTACATCTTATTTGGGACAGGGAGGGGGGAAGAAGCAGCTAAGAAAATAGATCACAGGTTATCCTGGAAAACTTTGTAATCTAAGTACATTCACAGTTCTGTGAATAAGGTTGAGACCCTTCACCATAAAAGTCTAATCTGGAAAACCCAGCAATTTTCAATCTACATCCTTCCCAGAACATCCCATGAAGAAGTGGCTTACCAAACTCCAGTCCACCATCAGATTCTTTTGTGGCCAGCAGGAACACCAGATTTAGTTTCCTCCTGATCAGTGAGCTCTTCATAGCTGCCTGACATGATCTAGAACCACTGAGTGGTATTCAGAATGGCTGTCTCAAATGTTCATCTTCCATGGGCAGCACACTGGTGTTGTAACCAACACCTTTAAGGGAGCAAGGACTGCTGTCCTACTGTTTGCAATGACCAGCTTCGTTTGTGGAATCAATGTTCTTCCCTGCTGTAGGAGAAGCGATTACACCTTGAAGACAGGTTGGTGAAGATGCACACCTCTGGGAAGGTTTTCCATACTCCCAATATTGTTAGATTCTCTCTATGCCCGGAACAGGGTTGGGTAGAGTGGTTGCTGCTATAACTCCTGCAGTAGCAGTTGCTGGTTGCTTCTTCACTGTGGATGGCACAGGCTGTCACATCTGGACTCTGCGTGGCCTTTTAAAGCACTGTCTATCATTCACAGAGAGAAGTCTCCTGGGTCCTAAGGACCTCCTACAGTGAAGCAAAAGTGCAGGTTGTTTGATTCTGATTGTATAAGAAGGGATGGAGTCTGAAGGCACAATTCTCAACTCTGCAGGCAAGATAAATTGGGTGTGGATGTTCCATTTAGTAAGAAATTAATGAAAAATTTGTAAATTATTGGGCACTGGTTGTAGAAAAATTAGATCGATGGCATTCTTTCCCAGCCCCCTAGGCTCTTCACAGTATTACCAAATGTTCTTTAAAAACACTGATTTGTATTAGCAATTATGAATGTATTTTTTAATCTTGCTCTGGCTTTGATGGAAAACATGACCTATACAGTATAACCATTTTCATCAATTTATTTATTTTTCACATTTTTGAACCACCCATTTCCTTCAGGCACATACATTAAGTAACTGATAGCTTTTTCTTTCATTTATTATCCTGGATGACGTAGAATAGGACCAGAGTCTGTGCCTTCTTCAGATTTTGTTACTCAACTCACATCGGCCCCAATCAGCATGGCTAATGACTATGGAAATTTTAATGTTAGGTATCTGGAGGTCTCCAATTTGCTTACAATAGTGCTGCTATGTCTTGGAGGAAAAATCACTCTCAGTTATGATACCCATAGACATCTTTTACCATGGATATAAACCTTTCAGTAACTGCTACAGTGCTTGACATTTGATATAAATATGTCACTCCCTGCCCAGATACATGCTACTAGTTGAATAAACCATTTTCTGGCTTCCTGCACTACCTGTATTTTTTACAGTTTTTAAAATTACTTTGTGCATGAGAGAAAGGGGGGGGGGGAGAGAGAGAGAGAGAGAGAGAGAGAGAGTTGAGAAGCAGGCAAACTACAAAGCAATGTATCTTGTCTCCAGAAATACTTCTAAGTCTAAACTGGGCCTCAAGCTATTCTAGTCACTCAAAGGAAAAGGCAGCTGCATCTCAATGTTTTTTACTGAAACTGCCCAAAATGAACAAAGGCAAGTAGGGGTGTTAGGGATCATCATGCAAGGTGAAGGGCTAGAAAGAAAGACAGTAACATTTTGGTAACTTCATGCTTTCCAAGAGAACATTTACCCCATAGCAGCTATAGCAGGAGCTCATCAGCTAAAGAAGATTGGCCTAAATAGTATTTCTGGATTTCTATGATCAACAGAGAATTAACCACTGATATTTTAAGTTAAAAACCATCCAATGAGTCATGAATGAAGAACATAGGACTTGTGTTCCTCTAACCAGAAAAGATAAAATCTAAACATTTTTGGATCTGAGGTAGTGCCTTCTTTAACATTGCATTCCATGAGATAATCTGTTTGGAGACTTGTTAGATCAGATGATGGGACCAAATGAATTAACAATACTGTCCCAGAGTAGTCAACCAGATGCTTTAAGGAAATTGAATAACCTGGACATAAAAGCTACAATTATCTCCTGCTGTGGCTTCCAGACATCAATGTTCCCTTGACTCCAACCTCCAAATCGGGAACTCTAGAAAGTCAGGATTACTAGGTGCCACTGGGGAGGCATATGGAAGCCAAGGCACACGGAAGCCAAAGTGAAACAGCAAATTCTGGAGCTCTCCTTCTCCTGAGCAGTGGACCTGCTATCTGTTCAAGGCTTTTTGTCTTCCAGTGCCTTACTTTGAGATGCAAGTATCTTTCTTAGCATTTCTGCCACCCCAAATCCACAGAATCTTAGACCATTGCCACTACTTTGCTACAGTGGGGGGAAAAATGCTGCCTGAAGTTTAATGGCTTAGTCCAATGATGGCTAACCTTTTTCGGACCGAGTGCCCCAAGCATGCGTGTGTATGAATATATGCGCCCAAACCACCCAAAATCAATGTGCACACGAGCCCTGCACACCCCCAACCCCACACATGCTCTGCTCCGATACACACATGTGCACGTGCTCCAGTGGTGGGTTTCAAACATTTTTAGAACCTCTTCTGTAGGTGTGGCCTGCTTTGTGGGAGTGGCTTGCTGGCCAAGTGACTGGGTGGGAATGGCTTGGCAGTCATGTGACTGAGTGGGAGTGGCTTGCCGGCCGTGTGGCTGGGTGGGAGTGGCTTGCTGGCCATGTGGTCGGGTGGGAGTGGTTTGGCAGTCATGTGACTGGGTGGGCATGGCAACTTGTAAAATGTGGTGAAACTCACTTAACAACGCTCTTGCTTAGCAACCAAAATGTCCCTTTAGAAAAAAAAACCCAGAGGTGTTCAAACTTGACAGCTTTAAGACTTGTGGACTTCAACTCCCAGAATTCCTCCTCTTGCTCTTCATCTTGATGATGTGCAGACGGATGGGGGAAGGGAGCTGGAACCGGTTCTGAACAGCACTGTAGATTTGTGGAACCTCTTCTATAGAAGAGGTTAGAACTGGCAGGAACCCACCCCTGATGTGTTTCCTGCACATGCCCTGCCCCCGTGCATGTGTGGCAGAGACCTGAAGACCAGCTGGCTGGTGGGAGGTGCACATGCATGCACAGTGGAGCTGAATTTGGCCGACGTCTCACGTGCCCACAGAGAGGGCACTACATGCTACTTCTGGCACATGTGTCATAGGTTCGCCATCAAAAACCTATGCCATAGGTTCACAATCTTTATTGACTATAAAGCAGTTACGCATTTCCTCTAAGGCAGTAATTGCTGCAAGCCCCAGGAATATCCGGGCCATTTTCTTTCTTAGTCGAGAGAGTCCTCCACTTAGTCCAGTGATGGCAAACCTTTTTTGCTTGGCCGGCCTAGGATAGGATAGTCTCTGTTAAGATTAAGGGATTTTATGAGGGATTTTAGCGCAGGGACATAGGTTTAATCTATTTTTAACCTAGTTATTTAGTTATTTATTTATTTATATTTAAGGTTTTAATTCTGTATCTGTTTGGTTTTAGTTGCTTTTAATACCCTGTGCCCCGACTCGAGTCCCCTCGGGGAGAGAGAGCGGGATATAAATAAAATTATTATTATTATTATTATTATTATTATTATTATTATTATTATTATTATTATTATTATTATTATTATTATTATTATTATTATTTTGTTGTTGGGTGCCAAAAATGCGAGGGCGCGTGTGTAATAGCATGCGTGCGTGCCAGCACTCATAATGTAAAGCACCTCCCCCATATGCACATGTGTACATAACCTCACACACACCATGCGTGCCACACTGCTTGCCTCCAAGCTGAGCTTGGTATTTCCTCCGGGGGTGGGTGGGCTGGGGGAGGCCATTTTCACCCTCCTCAGGCTCCAGGAAAGCCTCCAGAAACAAAATTCCAGTAAGTGTTTTTGCCCTCCCCAGGCTCTGGAGGCTTTCCTGAAGCCTGGGGAGGGCAGAAACGGCCTCCCCCGGCCCTCTGGAAGGCCGAAAATCAACTGGCTGGCACACACATCTGCACCGGAGCCGATGGCTTGGGTGCCAGCAGATATGGCTCCGCGTGCCACCTGTGGCACGTGTGCCATAGGTTCGCCATCACGGACTTCGTCCTTGTTCATCCCCCTGAGAAAAGGAGGTCACGCCATCCTCGTGGCAGTACCAGCCTTAAACACCACCTCATATATTTCTTTAATTCCCAGTTGAAAGCATCTCTGTCCTTTATACAACTTGTAGCAGAAATTGAGCCCTAATTTAGAGGCTCTGGTATCCATGGTCCAATGTAACGAACAAAGGAAAACCACAAATGGCACTTATTCTTCATTAACCATGTGTACACTTCAGAGGAGAATTATCACTCTCTCTGTGTGATCCACAAATGGTGGCACTTTCAGCTAGGATGACGCAGGACACAGACTGTGTACACATTGCTTTACAAACAGAATGCCTTTGGCAGTTTAAATGCTATTTCCTTAACTATTTTGCCTTTGATGATTTAGAGTGAGTGAAACCTGGAAAACACTTTCATTTATCCAAAGAAGAGATAATAGAAAATAGAACCAGAATACCAAATATCGGTGACATACAAGCTGTCTTGGGTTGCTGTAAGATACAGGTAATCTGCTGTTGTTGGTAACAAACAGTTCTAGCTAGGAGCTTTGAATGGGCTTTATAGTGCTAGTTTCAATAAAGACCAAGTTCTCATATTGTAGTAAACCAAATTGTGGTTTTACTATACTTTGATTTATTTATTATTCAATACAATAGCAGAGTTGGAAGGGACCTTGGGGGTCATCTAGTCCAAGCCCCTGCCTAGGCAGGAAGCCCTATACTGTTTCAGACAAATTGCTATCCAATATCTTCTTAAAGACTTCCAGTGTTGGGGCATTCACAACTTCTGGAGGCAAGCTGTTCCACTGATTAATTGCTCTAACTGTCAGGAAATTTCTCCTCAGTTCTAAGTTCTGCTTCTCTCCTTGATTAGTTTCCACCCATTGCTTCTTGTTCTACCCTCAGGTGCTTTGGAGAATAGTTTGACTCCCTCTTCTTTGTGGCAACCCCTGAGATATTGGAACACTGCTATCATGTCTCCCCTGGTCCTTCTTTTTATTAAACTAGACATACCAGGTTTATGCAACTATTCTTCATATGTTTTAGTCTCTAGTCCCGTGATGGCGAACCTATGGCACGGGTGCCACAGGTGGCACACAAAGCCATTTCTGAGGGCACGTGAGGCATTGCCCTGTCAGGTCCAGTGAACATGAGCATGCTGGCCAGCTGATTTTTGGCCTTGAGTTTTGGCCAGTTTTTGCCCTCCTAAAGCCTCCAGAAGGAGAAAAATGGCCCAACAGGCAACCTGGAGGTCCATTCCTGAACTTCCAGTTTGTGTGGTGGGCCTTTTTTGTGGGTGTGGGCACATGAGCATGCACAATAGTGTGAGCGTGTTTGCTTTTGGCACCTAAGGCGAAAAAGGTTCGCCATCTCTGCTCTAGTCCCTTAATCATCTTTGTTGCTTTTCTCTGCACTCTTTCTAGAGTCTCCACGTCTTTTCTACATATGTTGTATGAGACCATCCAGACTGCTCTTTAGAAGGTCAGATCCTGAAAATGAAACTCAAATACTTTGGCCACCTAATGAGAAGGAAGGACTCACTGGAGAAGAGCCTAATGCTGGGAACGATTGAGGGCAAAAGAAGAAGGGAATGACAGAGAATGAGGTGGTTGGATGGAGTCACCGAAGCAGTCAGGGTGAGCTTAAATGGACTCCAAAGGATGGTAGAGGACAGGAAGGGCTGGAGGAATGTTGTCCATGGGGTCGAGATGGGTTGGACACGTCTTCGCTACTAACAACAACATGTGACCAGCCACCCGGGCTTTATGGTTTAGTGTGTGACTTAGTTTTTAAGATTTATTTAGGACTGGATCAGTGCCCTATGCGGACACAACTATCAGTACCAAGCTATGGCTAATGGCAATAGTATGCAACTTTTCATTCTTATATTGATCTTAGTCAGCAGAAAAACCTCACCAGGACTAGTAATAATAATAATAATAATAATAAATTTTATTTGTATACCGCTTCCTCTCCCCAAAGGGACTCGGAGCGGTGCACAGGGAATAAAAACCAATATAAAATACATAGAAAGATAAATAGTTAAAATACGAATTAAACAATTGTCCCTGCGCTAAAATCCCCTAAATTAAATTACACTAAAAACCCCTAAAACCCTATCGAAAGACGGAAGACTAACCTAGGCCGGCCAAGCAGAAAAAGTGTGTTTTCAATTTTTGACGGAAGGAGCGGAGGTCCGTGGTTGTTCTAATTTCGGGGGGAAGGTCGTTCCAGAGGGCTGGGCCTGCCACAGAGAAGGCCCTTCCCCTGGGCGTCGCCCGCTGGCATAGCCTAGTGGACGGCACCCGGAGAAGCCCCTCTCTGTGGGACCGAATCGGCCGCAGGGATGTATGGGGCAGGATCCGATCCCGCAGATAACTAGGTCCCGAGCCATGGAGCACTTTAAAGATGGTAACTAACACCTTGAAGCGCACCCGAAAGACAACAGGCAGCCAATGCAGCTCGCGCAAGAGCGGTGTTATGTGGGTAAACCTACATTCCCATTATTGCTCATGCGGCTGCATTCTGGACAAGCTGAAGTCTTCGGGTGCACCTCAAGGGGAGCCCCATGTAGAGAGCCAATTGATGATTCTTAATGAGTTTGTCTAAATCCTATTTAAAGTTGTCTAGGTTGATAATAATTGTCAGCATATCCTTAGCTTACTTAAGACAAGTTGAAATGTTCAAATCACATATTCTTCCCCTTAAACTTCTGCTAAAGTAAAAAAAAAAAAGAATATATCTTGCAAATTTGCTGCAGTCTCCTAGCAAGGAAAAAAGTGTGGCTAAAAGATGTTTTTCTACGAAGGGTTAATTTTCTCTGTTGGGGGGAGGCATGTTTGAGGGTTTACTGCTTTGGCTGGGATTTTACTCTTATACAAAAATAGAATTAAAACTTTAAGTAAATCTATTCCTGACGTTTAAAGTTGTCGAAAGTTATCACCCAGCCCTCTCCCAGAAAAATGAAATATCCTAGGAAATATTGAAAAGGCAGAATCTCCCTGGATGTGAAAAGGGATGTTTTAAAGACAGAGTAGCTCCCTGCAGCTCCCTGCCCATCCCCCTTTGTCAATGAGCCATTAAAGCCTGAGCTAGTCCACTTTACATAATAAAGGTAGTATCAGCTTTTCACAGAAAGTCACCACATGGCATCTGAAAACTCAATCAAACTTGGGATTCAAAACACAGCCTAGAGAGTTGCCCCTGCATGCCCCCATGGGAGTCTGGCAACCAATCAGAATAAAAGATCAAGATGAAAGGCCAGAAAGGGCATAAAACCAGGGACTTTCAGCATCTCACCCCTTCTCTTCTTCTCCCCCCAACATTGAAGCAAAGTGATCACCTTTTCTGTTCAGAACTCAAACCATGTGGTCCTGCCCACCACTAAACCATCTTTCCAAGCAGCCTCAATGTCTCCAGTGTCTTTCCCCCCCACTTGGAGCCGAACCCAAAAGGACATTTCTTTTTACAAAGGGATACAGCCCAAACGAGCTGAATCGCTACAATAGTTAAACATGCTTTAAAAAAAAAGAGATTTAACAGATTAACAGAGTTGGAAGGGACCTTGCAGGTCATCTAGTCCAACCCCCTGCCAAGCAGGGGGCCCTACATCTGCTTCTACCTAGGATTGAACTCACAACCTCCTGATTGAGAGGCGAGAGCTCCACCTCTAGGCAGTAGGATTCAGATGATACTTAATATTTAATATGATGAATTAGGTATGCTGTACCAATTTTTCTACCAGAATTTGTATATAATTAGGTACATGGTATCAACACTGAACAGATGCAAATCTGGGACACTATGTCATAATTTAACATCGTTGGCTTGTTTTTCAATTAAGCTGAACAGTGGCAGTTTTCACAGGAATCCAAAAATGAAAGCACCTGTCCCAAAGCACTAATTCCAACAATCCTAAACACATCTAGACAGATAGCAGCATAAAATCATAAGGAATAGATCTGAATCCAAATACTTCCCCAGAGAGAGAGAGAGAGAGGGAGAGAGAGAGAGAGAGAGAGAGAGAGAGAGAGGGAGAGAGAGAGAGAGAGAGAGGGAGAGAGAGAGAGAGAGAGAGAGAGAGAGAGGATCTAATTCTGGCTTTTAGCTGAATCAGGGCATGCATGATTAGGGCCAGATTAAACATAAAGGTGATTGAATTGAAATGTACGTAAGCTTGAATCAACACAATTGATATGATTACTCCCTGTATTTTTAATAGTTTCCCTTTCTGTCAAATACAAAATTACAATTGGTTGACACCTTTTGGAGAGGCCTTAAGAGCTGGGTCCATGCCTGTGGTGGTGCCCTGGAACTCTAGCTGTGCACCTCTGAGGTGGATCTCTTCTTGGTGGTCTTTATCTGTTTTAATCCATTCCAGCTATCAATCTCCCATCAACAAAAACAAAAGCACCCCAAATATTGATTCCGCCCTGGCTATTTCTAAAGCTTTCAATTTCCTTGTAACACGAAGTAGTGATAAGTGTGGTTCTCAGGTAGCTTGTCTTCACTGACTCTGCCTTTACCTCTCTTTGCTCTTATCACTTGTTTGCATGTAAAAAGGTGTGTTCCTAGACTTTCGTGTTTGCTTAATTAATGAAATGTTTGCACAGCACTTGATGAAAAAGTGGTTCAAAGAAAACAGATGGCACTTGCTGCCTTGCTGCTGTGGTCAAACCCTGGGGTTCAGATTGAAAGGCTCCTCTTAATAGGCAGTACATAGCTACCAGCTCATTGGACTATTTAGCAATTAAACCTAACAGTTTATTTTAGCACTTTTAAAATGTATTTTACATTGACTGAACATTTATTGCTCTCACCAAACACAGCACATCAGTATGTATGATGTTAACAGAGGATAAAATCTTCAGCTGGTCACACTGCATAGTTTCAGGCCAAGGCAATAGTACTTTCTTTCGGCTGTCTTTAGCAGCTACTTTACGTCCCAATGAAAACAAAGAATCATTATTTCAGCAGATAAAACATATGAGCATGAGAAAACTAAGTCCAATGAAATATCTGTAGTTGCTTGATGGTTCCAAAATTGAACCTTTTCCCACTTGAGAAAGAGGGGAGTGGACGTAGTGTAGATAGTAAGAGGTTGAAATGATGGTTCTTGGACATCTGGCTTGCATGCCCTGCATGCTTCCTGTTTACTAAGTGCATAGAGATGGCCCTAGAACAGTGGTTCTCAACCTTCCCAATGCCCCAACCCTTTAATACAGTTCCTCATGTTGTAGTGGTATCTCGGTTCCTAAGACCATTGAAAATATGTTTTCCAATGGTCTTAGGTGACCCCTGTGAAATGGATGTTCGACCCCCAAAGGGGTTCTGACCCACAGGTTGAGAACCACTGCCCTAGAAGGATATACTTTCAAGTGCTGGTTTCATAGAATCCAGCTTTACTTGCTTTGGGAAAATGCCATTTTGAGGTTCTCAGCTGTTGGCCCATGAGATGGAGACATGATTCATTAAACTATGTTAATCTCATGGTCAGAATTGGGCTTTATTTTGGTTTTTGCTGGAGAAGACTCCAGCCTTTGGGTCTCACCTCTTTTGTCAGATCTCAGAGTCAAGTCCTGATCCAGATCAGTTTTGATTGGGAGATCAACCTAGATAGCAATTAATTGGCTGTAGGAGCAGGACTTCTCAGCTAGTCAGGAGGCCTGGCCCACAATCTGGAGATTTTCCTACACCCTCTCCATAGTTTTAGCAGTTTGAAGTGGCTTTTACTGACAGAAATAGGTATCTCTGTGTTTAAGGGATTGTGTAGGGCTGCTATAGGGAGAACCAGCTCTGATTCCTGCTTCACTGGACAACTGGCCCCTCCTCTCAGTTCTAATTATCTGTTTGTTGGGCTCCTTTTAAACTTTAGTGGGGCAGTAAAACTTCATGTTCCACAGTAACCCAACTCTCAGCTCACCAATAGAGGAGCTGGAAGCTGCATAACACTCTCTCTTGTTGCACCATACAGCTCCCATCCTAAACCAACAATTAGTGAGTCTATATATATATTATTGATTTATTGATATGGTATTTAAGATATGCTTTATTGTTCTTTTTTTATTGTACACTGCCCAGAGACATCTTTGTAAGATGGACGGCTCCATAAATCTGATAGATAACTAAATGAACAAAGCCAGGAGTGTATTTTGACAGACAGCTAAATAAGCCCTTCTATCAAAACTCCCCTGCTCCCTTCTCCAGTCCCCTCAGAAAGGAGCATGGTTAGTGAATACTCTCCCACTGTCTAGAAACAGCTTGTGAGAAGGAAAGGCAAGAACACCAGGCCAATCCACTAGTCGCCTTCCTCTATTTGCTGAAGACACCAACATTTGCATGATAAACCAGAACAAACAGGACAAAGATGGTTTCAGTAAGAACAGGAAGCTTATGCCGATAGTTTTCTTCCAACTAAGCAGGGACTAGTGGACAGTAGTTTATATTTAAAATGAGTAAAGGAACTTGTCCTCTAACCCAGGGGTCTCCAACTTTTGCAACTTTAAGTCTGAAGGACTTCAGCTCCCAGAATTCTCCAGCCAGCAAAGCCCCCTGCTCTAACCCATTTATTTTATTGTTTTGTTAAGTATTTGCCCCTTCATGACTGAAACATGAAGCCAAGACAGGCAAACCAGTGTCATTACCATCCATTCCATCTTTAGTTTGTTTAGGAAAAAAGAACATATGCAACTGAGAAATCAAAGAGAGACATTATTAAGTTAGAGCTCTGGATTCAAAATCATAGGCCTAAAAAACTAAAAACGATTGTTTAATGCAAAAGGAAACAAACGTCAAGTTTGTGGGATCCATTTGATTTATTAGAGCTCTAAGACCCAGCAATCAGAGTTGGAAAGCTAATCATCATGGAATAAGGGTAGCTCAGGAAATAATAATTAATTTAATTATTAGTTATCATCTTTTTTTTTATCAATAATTCTTTATTGGATTTTACAATTTTTTCAAAAAAAAAAGGGAATAGGGTAAGGTGAGATACAAAGAAATTTTGAGAACTTTCAGGTCGGAATCGTCGGCCCCTCCAGGGCCTCTTGATAAAACATTGGTAATACATTTTTCAATATACTACAAGATGGAAATAAGTGCATACATCATAAATTCTAAATTCTATGCTGGCAGTCATATACAAACATCCAGATAAAAAGTTATATTGAGCTAATAAAAAACAAATTCATTTTTTAGATCTAAGTCTCTTGGCAATTGTATCTTCTTGTGCTCCTTCCTGGCCCCCAGCGGGCGGGGCCGTGGCCCCCCCTGCCCCTCCTGAATCTTCCCCCAGGATAGAGGAATGTTTTTTAAGAAAGGCTTCCGCCTCAACAACTGTTTTAATCCTAACTCTTCCTCCTTCCCAGAACACCAACATCCCTTCAGGCATCGCCCACTTAAACCAAATCCCGTGGTCAAACAATTTTTTGGATAAGAAGGAAAACTTCCTACTCATCTCTCTAATTTTTTTAGGGATCTGCTTCAAGATAGCGACTTCTTTTTGCTGGTAAATTAACGGACCACCTCTCTGCGCCTTCAAAATTCCCTCTCTGGTTGACCTCCTAACAAATTTAATATGTATCTCTCTGGGTACCTCATTTATCCTGGCATATGCAGAATTTATTCTGTAGGCTAGGTCAATATCCCCCCTGATCTCATCTTTGGGTTTATGCAAATATTCTGCTAAAATTGTACTCATGAGATCAGGAAGACATTCACCATCTTCCTCAGAAACGTTCTGAAATCTTAAAAAATATGACATCCTTTCAAAATCCATCCTTGACATATGCCCAGTTAATTCTCCAACTTCAGTGTTAACATTTTTAAGTTCTCCCTTTGCCCCAGCCAGCCCCGCCTCCAATTCCTCAGTCTTCTGTGTGTTCTCCTTCAGTTGTTTCTGTGTTTCCATAAGTTCCTGTTTGAAGTCCTTATTGTCTTGTCTTAAACCTTTAATTTCCTGCACCAAGGTTTGTAACACTACTTCCAAAGCTGTCATACTTCTTTCCAATCCTGCCAGTTCTGATGTGATAGAAGCCATGGTGAGCTGTTAAAATCAGTGCCACTAAAATGGCGTTTTTTGGGTGGGGCCGTTGCAGCAAGTCAGGAGAACAAAGTCCAGATCAAAGTTGTAAAAAGTTATAAAACCCCCAAAGAGAAACAAATTGCAGAATCAATTATTCAAACAAAGAAGGCACTCCAGGGAAGGAATCAATCAGTCCAAGAATTTCTTCATTGATAGAGAGAGGTAGTCCAAATCACAAAGAGACGTTGGTACTTTCCCACAAATAAAAATAGTCATTCAGGAACAAAGGGAAGCCATTTTCCACCGCCCAGTCTGAGAGCCAGCAGGAGAAAGTGACAAGAGAACAATTGTTTCAAGCCAGCCGGACTTAGATACATTGTATAGAAGCAAGCCGCAAATTACTTTCACTTGCTTTAAAAAAAAGCCGGATACGAAATATCCGCTTCCCCGCAACGAGGAGCCATTTCTAACCGCCGCTGTTAATCCGAGGGGGGGTTTAAGAAACAAACACCCCCCTCCACAGTTCTTTCAGTCCAGACTGCCAGCAAAAATAGTTTTAAAAGCACTCCCTCTCCCTCTCGCCGCCAAAGCCCCGGAAAAGCCTTCCGATCCGCCTTAAGCCGCTTCTGGCGGCGACGGACGAACTCTGGGGTTTGTCCGCCGTTTTGTTCCTCTTTCTGCCCCTAATGGAGCGGGGCACCCCTTTCTGGGGGGGGGGGGCTCTGCAGGGCTGGCTTGCCTGGGCTGGTCCATCCTTGGCGGCAGCTGGGAAACGGCCCGGGTCCTCGGCCCAGGAGAAAGGGGACATGCTGCGGGGGGGCTTGGTTCCCTTCGCCAATGGAGGACGGTAACATTCAATGAACCGGGATTAGTTATCATCTTTAAAGCGGTCCATGGCACGGGACCTAGCTATCTGCGGGATCGGATTCTGCCCCATACATCCCTGTGGCCGATCCGCTCCCACAGAGAGGGACTTCTCCGGGTGCCGTCCACTAGGCTATGACAGCGGGCGACGCCCAGGGGAAGGGCCTTCTCTGTGGTGGGCCTGACCCTCTGGAACGACCTTCCCCCCGAAATTAGAACAACTACGGACCTCCGCTCCTTCCGTCAAAAATTGAAAACACACTTTTTCTGCTTGGCCGGCCTAGGTTAGTCTTCCATTTTTAACTGGGTTTTTAGAGGGGTGTAGTTAAGTTTTAGTATAGTGGGTTTTAGCGCAGGGACAATTTGTTTAATTCTTATTTTAGCTATTTATGTATTTTATATTTGCTTTTTTAATTTCCCTGTGCACCACTCCGAGTCCCTTTGGGGAGAGGAGGCGGTCTATAAATAAAATTATTATTATTATTATTATTATTATTATTATTATTATTATTATTATTATTATTATTATTATTATTATTATTATTATTATTATTATTATTATTATTATTATTATTATTATTATTATTATTATTATTATTATTAAATCATAATCCAATAGTCAAAAGAAGCCACCTACAACTTCCCTACAACTCACAGACCAATTTTTAAATTGGCAGTAGAAAAAAAATTCACATGGCAATTTATATGCATGTGAACAGCACATGCTATCAGTGACACATGCAATTAAACAGCTGGATTTTCCTAAAGCAAACAAAGTAATGTGATCTAAGAAAGAAAAGGACTTTTACCTCATTGTTCATTGCATGGAAACCTTGCCATTTACCATATGGTATAATCGCATTCATACTGATATTTCTACTCATTTTGCTATTAAAATTTAGGTTATTTTTTTTAACCAAAAGTAAAAAAAAAAAAAAAATCTAATATTAATTGGGTTTATATATCTCACCAGTCCATGGCTTATTTTAATTGAGTTTTGCTGTTTAAGCTAGTATGGCTGGATTTACACTTTGCATTTTCATAAATTACAATTTACAAACCACTGGTGGTTTGGGCTGGTTTCATATACTATAACAATGCTAAGCCATATAAATCACATTTTCACTTTGCATGAATCCAGCCACTTTATACCAAAGCTTATTGCCAGGAGAAGAATGAGACTTGATACTCTTAGATTTGATATTGTATTTATTTTAATGCTCTTGGAGACAATATTAAGTTTGTTTCTTCTAATTTTAGCAGTACTATTCTGTGCTTCTTAATATATTGCACAAACTGGCTAAAAAGGCAGTAATAAAAGCAAGACCACAGAAAGTCAATAAATGTCCCAACCCATGAAGGTTTAACATCAACCACATGCTGACTAAATCTTTGTAAATATTTTACACATTCAAGTCATGCCTGACTCTTGGCAATTCTATGGGCCAGGTTTCTCCACATTTTCCGATCTTGTTACTACTTTGAGCTAGTACTTTTCTGTGCTCTGGGTGGTGTCAGCTTTGATGATGCCCAGTCCCCATATTCTTTGATGGGCTTGATTTCCTTTTACCGCTAATTCTTCCAAAACAATTGCTTTCTCCAGTGAATTCCCTCTCTTGGCATGGCCAAAGAGAGAGAGGCAGTTTCATGGCACGGGACCTAGCTATCTGCGGGATCACATTCTGCCTCATACATCCCTGCGACCGATTCGCTCCCACAGAGAGGGACTTCTCCGGGTGCCGTCCACTAGGCTGTGCCAGCGGGCGACGTCCAGGGGAAGGGCCTTCTCTGTGGCGGGCCTGACCCTCTGGAACGACCTTCCCCCCGAAATCAGAACAACCACGGACCTTCGCTCCTTCCGACAGCTTTTAAAAACTCATTTCTTCCGTTTGGCTGGCCTAGGGTAATTTTAATTAATTTATAGTGTTAAGGGGTTTTTAGGGATAGTTTTTAGTTTTATAGATGTTTTTAGCGCAGGATATGTTTAATGTGATTTTAATTTTGTATTCTGTTTGTGTCTATTGTTTTTAATTTTCCTGTGCCCCGCCTCAAGTCCCTTCGGGGAGAGAGAGCGGGTTATAAATAAAATTTATTATTATTATTATTATTATGATTTTGCCTGGGGTTAGGCATTTCAGTGTTTGCTTGTTAGTCACCTTGGCTCTCCAAGGAATACTATGGTGCAGGAGCCTTCTCCAATGCCATAGCTCTTTACACATTATTTTTTAAATTATTCAAAACAGAAACACAACCTTTACATTAGGTGGATAGAGTACATTGCCATTGATTCACTCAATACAATTTCCGATACAGAATCTATATCACTCATTCTGTCATTCTGAACACATTTGTGACAAATTCTTATTTGCAACTATAGCTGTGGATTACAAGTGACGGGGTTTAAGTATCCAGGAGTGGAGCTTTATGAGGTTTATTGACTAGTAGATGGCACATGGCAAGCTCAGATTGTGATGAGCATTTTCAGATACCACTTTCCCCCCCTATTTCTTGAGATACATGAACTTCTTCTGCCATAGAATATTCACAAGCAAATGATGTTGCATGCATTTGCAAGATACTTGATTCCTTCCCACCTTCAGAAAACATCTTTACATTTTCTTTCCCTTGCTTCCAAAAAAGAAAGAGAGAAGAAACTGTTTTCAGTTCATTCTATTTCTAGGTCTCTTTGTTCTTCCATTAGAGGAGCTGCTTTTTATTTTTCATTCCTCACTAGCATTTCATTCTGTCTAACCTAAGCAGACCTCAAATGCAATTTTGCTGGTGTGCTATTTCTAGGTTTGCTCTGCTATAGTGATCTGGCACAACAGCAGAGGGGTGTTTTTTTTAGACTGCTCAGTATACTTTTAAATAATTTTAAAAGTCAATCTTCCTCTGCTTTACCTCTACCAGCAGGAATATTTTGCAAACCATTGGACACATGTATATAAACACATGTATATAAATATATGTGGGAAAATGTATGGGCTATGTATATCTATGTATGCAAATGCTAAAATGTTCTTTGCATCTTTGGAAATGGGAAAAGGCCCACTGATAACTCAGAGCATTTGAAACTGTGGGGACAATGACTAACAAATTGTAAATAAACAGAGAACATAGATTGGTTGGAATTTTTCATTCTCAGCTATTGGTGTGAATAGATTTTCAAGGGGTATCGAAGGACGCTTTTTGCAAAACTTCAGATTCATAAAGGTCATAAACAAAAGATGGATATGCTTGAGATGTGTAGATGATGAAGATGATGCAGAGAAATTACGTGCTGGTTTTAAAATAGAAATGATTATCTAATGGAAAGGCTATGGGAGGGCAGATCTCTCCACGATGCTGGTTTGTTTTGGTTTAGTAGCACGCAGGTTTCATTGCGGGAACAATGGATGACAAGAGACCACTTGTTGTCAGATACAACTTGTTGCAAAAGAACAAAGAGCAGTATTCTTCTTTGGCATGGTACCGATGAGGGCAGCTAGTGAGACACTGCGCTAATTTTAGCTCTGACTTTTGTCACATACATGCCTGAATTGATAATAGTGGCACTAATGGATGAAACCTGAACCTCTCATACAATTTACTTGAATGGCGCCATATACAGATTATTAATGCTAATCCTTTTCAATGCGTGCAATGTGTATTACTGCCTGTTGAGTAGGTAGACATGCCAAAGCTTTCTGGTGACATTGCACAAAGAAAGTGTAGTTGTTAAAACAATTGCTTAAAGCAATATACATTTCCATTTTTAAATTTCAGTATTGTTGATTTAAGTACAACTTCTGGATGAGATCTAGGTGAGCAACTGTCCATTATACCAGTCCACTGTTTTTTTTTATCCTTGGTAACTTTAGATGTGTGGATTTTCAACTCCCAGAATTCCCTATCTATGGCTTATTGGAGAATCCTATGACTTGAAGTCCACATTCTGTATCTTAAACTTGCTGAGGTTGAAAAACATTGGATTAGACAATACTATACTGAGCGCTATGGACCAATGCTTAGCTCTTACAACATAGTATCTATAAACTGCAGCTTCTATTAGCCTCATTAAGCAACATCTCCCACAGTGGCTAAGATTTCACTCAGCAGTTCTTATCACCATTAATCACACACACAAAAATGGCCTTCTAAAATAAAAAGGATTCCCCTCCCCCTTTCTAGGTAAGGAGAAGGGTTAAATATCATCTTTCTTCCAACATTACACATTTTTTGTTGTTATTCAGTTGCTAAGTTGCGCCTGCCAGATTCCGTATTCTTCACTGTCTCCAGTGGTGGGACTCAAATAATTTAACAACCCCTTCGCCCTGGGTCAGGTTGGCTGCGGTGGGAGGTGTAGTCCGTCCCCATCTTCCAGCTCTGGTGCACATGCAGGATGAGCCTCCCGCAACAGCCAACCCTGGGCGAACCGGTTGTTAAATTACCACCACCATCCAGCTATCAAAGTGGATCCTGAGTGCAGCGCTGCAATGGAGAAATGGGCAATGGAGCGACTGGCACAAGGGAAGGAGGAGGAGGATCAGGGAGAAGAAAATGGGAACGTGGGCTTCTCCTTCCCTTGCATTGGCCGGTCTGTGGTCTGTTACTCCATTGCAGTGCAGTGCAGTGCCCAGGATCCACTTTGATAGTGGGGGGGGGGGGTAATTTTAAAATTGGCTGACCCAAATCGATGCAAACCAGCTGAATTCCACCACTGACTGTCTCCCTCAATCTGCCCAAACTCTTGCCTACTGCATCGATGATACTATCTAGCCATCTCATCCTCTGCTGTCCTCTTTTCCTCTTCCCTTCAATCTTGCCCAACATCAAGATCTTTTCCAATGAGTCCTCTCTTCTCATTTGGTGGCCAAAATATTTGAGCTCCAGCTTTGGTATGTCCTTCCATACCGAAATCAGGGTTGGTTTCCTTTAGGATTGAAACATTACATATACCTCGAACCTATAATTGTTGCTCCTCTTGTAGATACATGAAAGTTGTAGTGATACTATGGAAACTGGAACTATAAATATATAGATAAGAGATATGTGATGAAACTGTGATAGAAATGAAACATATTCATCACTGAGGTAGAGAAAAGCTCTAATGGCCAAGCTACCTTATTCAAGTTAAGAGTGTGCCATACTAATTTTTCTCCTACTATCCTCTTGTACTTCTCATTAGCAGAACAAAAGGAAGAGACAAACTTTGGAAAACAAAAGATAGCTTTTCTAGGTGGAGACTTTCCACTTTCAAACTTTGCAATCAATATCTCTAATTGTGGCCATGGTGTCTGGGAATTCTGGGAGCGGCAGTCCCAACATATCAGCAGGAGGAAACTTTGCAAAAGGTTGAGTGATCACAAGTAGGATCAGGCATCTGTCACTGGCCTTACACACCCCTCAAGTGCCCATTTCTCTCAAATTCCTGCACCACACTTCCTTTCCTGAGGAAGATTGTGTAACAAACCTAAAGAGGATTTTGCAAGAAAAAAAAGTGGAAAAAGAATACCATAATAAATGCATGATTAAAAATAAAATAAAATAAAACAAAACTCCATGTGATTTCTCCAAACAGAAATAGTCAAGATGATCCTCCTCCATTCCATTCACTCATTGGTAAGAACAGTGATGGCTTTATTCAGGGATTGCAGAGAGAATACAACATGCAGGAGTGTGCCAAAGCCTGCCCCTTTTTTGCTTACTTTTAATTTCACAGTGGGTCCTTTCCCCCCCTCCCTTCTTGACTACTCTAGCAATAATTCTCATGTCTGCCATTAAGGATCTGCAGCAGCAATTTCCGAACCTACATATGATGGAAAAATAGCGAATGGAACCTTTAATAATGTGTAAAGCCATTTTTCTCAAGAGCATCTACATTAAATAAGCCAGGCATATAAACTGAGAAAAGAGAGGGAGGCAAAGAAAATACAAGAATTAAAAGATGAACAAGGACAAATGCACTATGGAAATGCTGATAAGAAGAAAATCATACAATACTACTATGCCAAATTGTACGGACAAGAGAATGTAGAAGAGAGAGGAGTTAAGCAGTATTTACAGGACGCCAATCTTCCCCAGATACCAGAGGACATTAGAATTATACTAGAAGGCAAAATTACAATGATGGAGCTGACTGAACCTCTTAAAAGACAAAATAAAGGGAAGGCTCCGGGACAGGATGGTCTACCAGTGGAATTTTATATAACACTAGAGAATTCTTTGTCTCTTCCCCTCTTAGAAGTTATGAATGAAGTAATGGTTGAAAGTAAAATACCTAACTCATGGCTAGCATATATCACACTGTTACCTAAAGAGGATGCAGACGTTACGCAAATTAAGAACTATAGACCAATCTCTTTGCTAAACTCAGACTATAAGTTATTTGCATCTATACTGGCAGAGAGACTTAAGAAATACTTAAATGGGTTTATTCATTCGGATCAAAATGGTTTCTTACCAAAGAGACAAATTAAGGATAATATAAGAATAATTTTGGATACCCTGGCCCATCCTGAAAAGCAAATGGCTTTGATGTTTCTTGATGCACAGAAGGCTTTTGACAATGTGAGCCAGCGATTTATGATACAACAAATGGAACAAATGAACTTTGATTTGAAACAGGAAGGAATTGATATTAGTTGGTATTAGTTGGTATTCATATGTGCAAATACATTCTAGATACAATGAAGATTGAAAAATGGAGGGTTTTTATGATAAAATGACTGAATTAGATAAAATCTTAACAGGTACTGATGAAAAAGTAATTAAAAAACTTTATGGCTATTTACCAGAGATGAAATTACAGGAAGAACAAGTTAATGAAACTATGATAGCCTGGGGGAAAAACTTTGGGCATGGGATTCACTTAGAGAAATGGCAAAAATTGTGGTCTCAAAATTATAAAATGACAATGTCAACTGCATATAAAGAGAATTTGTATAAGATATTTTACAGGTGGCACTTATCCCCTGAGAGAATAGCAAGAATGTCTAAGAACAAATTTGAAAAATGTTGGAAATGACCAGACGCCAGGCTCATACTACCACATGTGGTGGACTTGTACTGAAGCTAAAAGATATTGGACCAAAATCCATAGGTGGCTGGAGAAAATGACACACAAACACATAGACTTTAAACCAGTTTTTTTTTTTTTGCTGGGAATCATACCAGAAATATACAGTAAAGACTTGAAATATTTGATTGTAAATGTTTTAACAGCTGCTAGAATTGTATTTGCAAAAAATTGGAAAAATGAGGAAACACCAAAACAAGAGGAAATTATTCGGAAAATAATGGATTGTGCTGAAATGAATAAACTTACATTTGAAATTAGAGAACAAGAGGATGAACAATTTTATAAGGTATGGGATATTTTTTACCAGTGGTTAGATAAAAAAACTTAGAAATGAAACTGTTTATGTTTTTCTAGAAAGTTATAGTTATTTCTATGAAAGTTTTTTGTTATAAAATAGAGTGTTTGATTATATGATATATAAAGGACAATAATGAATCTAATGTATAAGAGTGGATGATCTGAACGTTATGTATAATTGTAAGTAGTGAGTATTCGATACTGGAAAGATTTTTTGTATGTTAAATAGACTAATGGATGTAATGAATAGTTGATACATACATGAATTGAAATATCCAATAACTACTTGGGGTATCAATGGAAAATTAGTACTGGAATTGAATATGTTGTATACTCCATGGGAACATTAATGGTAATCTGAGTACATAATGCTCAATAATAGCGATGTATTTAGTTATGTTTGATGGATAACCTGTGATTCTAATTCTAATTGGTATATCTGTGTTTTATTTTGGCTGTACACCACCCTGAGTCCTTCGGGAGTAGGGTGGTATAAAAATATAAATAAACTAAACTAAACTAATTGTAAAAACTGATACACAAAAGCTTGCAACAAAACAGCATGCTTGATGAAATTGAGGAAAGTATTTTATATGTGTTGTTTTGTCTTTGTTTTAAAAAATAAAATTTTTATATAAAAAAAGAGCATCTACATTGCAGGCTCAATATCATCAAGCTAAATCTTTTGGATTATCTAAGACAAAAAAAGGAAAAATGATTCAAGAGAATGCATATGTCTAGTAGCATAATGTTGGAGAAGTGAAGATTTAACCCAACCTTGCTCATCATCCTGACTCTTAATTTCTACAAGATCATCTTAACAAATGAAATTTAGCAAGAGTATTTAAACGTGACCCTATAGAAGAAAATACAGAAGGATGACACTGATTCGATTTAATAGAGTTTCTTTTATTTTCAGACTATGCAGATCCAAGAGATTTCCAAAAGTCATTAGCCCTTGTCGTGATACCTTTTATAGCAGCAATCTGTCAATGATTTCATCAGTTTTGCTGGACATCAACAAAGTCCTAATCTGCCTTATGGAAGCCACCATATTATTCAAAATAAGGTAGTCACATCACACTCTTCTCTGCAGAACTAAGAGCCATGATTACTGAATGAACTCTGGATAGAGAACCGGGGAATATAACCGACCAACTCAAGGTAGGTTTGTAAGATAGCAGCACTGGAAAGATGAGAGCCAGCAAATGGGTGGAGTCCAGCAGAAAAAGCAGCCGCAGAAAAGCCTCAAAAATGGAGCTGGATCAGGTAGCGGATGCGACATTGATTCTCCTGATAGATCAAGTATTCACTCTGGCTGAAGCTGCTTTTTTGGTACTTAGTCATAACAATGGGATTTCCTTGTGGTATCAGCACTTTTTTCCCATCCAGGATAAGCTCTTTATCGCACGCAGGGTCTGAGGACATGAAAGCAAATGCAAATTAAAAAATTGAGAGGATTAGCAAGAGCTAATCAGGCTACCAGTTATTAAACTGCAAGTCTTTAAACTTACCAGGTTCGGTAGTGCCACAAGCCTGGACACTATCATAACCCACTGGGGGCTTGCACAATGAACAGTCATCTTGAGTGATGCAATGTACCTTGCCCAGGGCCACTTCATTCAGGAACATGATTCCCTCCCGGTTGGAGGTGGTGCCCACTGCAAAGAGAGAAAGGAAGACAAATGTTCATTTGATTAGATACGGAAAGGGAGCTTCCTACCACCAGGGTTTGAGTCTCATACACTACTGAAATTCAGGTTTCCATTTCATTCTGGGGCCATGACCAGATTTTCCTGCAGCCAAAGACCCTCCAAATACAGTGCATTCATTTGTGTTAGAGAAATTTTTAAGGTTTTTACTTGCATAGTCTATTTCTTGGCTCTAAATGCAGACATTTCACATATAGCCCTTGACCTCCCCAAACGCATACATACTGCCTCCTAAGGAAGACACCTTATCCACCTTGATCTTTTCCCACTTGAGAAAGGGGGGAGTGGATGTGGTGTAGATAGTAAGAGGTTGAAATGATGGTTCTTGAACATCTGGCTTGCATGCCCTGCATGCTTCCTGTTTACTAAATGCTGCAGTTTTCCCAATCAGCATGTAAAGATGGCCCTAGAAGGATATACTTTCAAATGCTGGTTCCTTAGAATCCAGCTTTACTTGCTTTGAGAAAATGCCATTTTGAGGTTCTCAACTGTTGGCCCATGAGGTGGAGATTTATTAAGTGAGGTTAACCTCATGGTCAGAATTAATCCATGGCCCGTCATGTCAGGCCTGCAGCCATCTTTTCTTTTGGATCTTTGGCTTACCACACTTTCTATTATTTTATTATGACTTTTCTATTGTGGGAAAATGGGAAGGGGGATTGTACAGAGTTAGATGCGATGTAGCCAAAACAAAATTATTTCTAGAAAGCCAAGGTCATCCTTTGTCTTTGCACCTCTGCACCTGACCGGAACTGGATGGGTGGAACTGCCAGCATGGCAGTGAAAGATTGGATCATGTGATGGACTTTTGGGTGTGGAGGCAAGATTTTGAACTTTCAACTGGGTGGGAAAAACTGGGAAGCTTTCAAATTCAAGTTTTCCCAGATGTGCCAACATGGCTCTCTTAATCAATTGGAACTTTGAGCAATACTTTGCCTTAGACTCTGATTTACTTTTGGATGCTATTTGGAACCCTGACATATACCCCACCCTGTGGAGATTTTCAGTCATCCAGATCATAGTTCTTCCAAAGGCTTAGGACCTAGGTACTTACGAGATCACCTTCTGCCACCGAGAGCCTCCCACTGGCCAGTACGCTCCTATAGAGAGGGTCTCCTCATGGTGCTGTCAGCTAAACAATGTCGACTGGTGACACCCAGGGGGAGAGCCTTCTCCGTGGGAGCACCTATCCTCTGGAACAAATTGCCCCCGGAATTAAGAACTATCCCTGACTTACGCACCTTCCGCCGTGCTCTCAAAACTTTTGGATTGATAGGTTTTATAGCATTGGGTGAGTTTCTTTTAATCCTTAGTGAAAGAAAATTTAAATACAAGTTTAAGAACTTAGGCAAAAATCTTTTTATTGAAATAAAATAGCAAAAGGGTGATTAGAATTTTGATTTTGGAAATGGATTTGAAATAATTTTTTGAAATTATAAGAATCCTTTCCATGGGAAAATGCTTTTGTTTTGAATTCTTTCTTTAAAAAATATAGGAGGGGACTTTGAAGTTTGGCTCCTAAAGGGATTTGAAGGAACTAAAGATTTTAATTAAAGAATACTTAAATTTCACAAAAGTTAATACAGAAATATTTTAATATTCCACATTTTGAGGGATATTTTTAACAATGAAAGAAGTTAATTTTAAGATTGTCTGCCTCTATAGATCAACTGTTTAAAAGATGTTAAATAAGAAGAACAAGTTTTACTGGCGAAGCCTGAGGCTGATCTGAAAGTGGATTTAAAAATAATAGGCTACAAGGAACATATGGAGAAACATGTTAAACTGAACATACGAAATCAACTGACTTATGTATTAATAATTAAAAGGAATATACAAATTAGAAACCAAGAGTGACCTGGATAATTTACAAAAGAGGCTTGTTAAAGTTTTGAAGAATTTGTGAGAAGGGATAAAGAAAAAATGAAAATGAATCAAGTTCTAGGACATTATTTGAAGGAATTAAAGATCAAGATTGTTAAAAATAAAAGGAAGGAACATAAAGTTGGTTTATTTGATCAAGTTTAAATAAATGTTTCTATCTCTGGTAACTCTTTATGGACTTTTGCTGATCAGAACTAAAATGATGAGCTTTGAAGGATTTGGTTATAGGTAAAAGATGGGATACGGAAAAAAAAGTTCATTTGGTGTATTTTAAAACAACATGTTTATACTTGTGAAGAAGTCATTTCTTTTTAAATTTTACTTTTTTCTTTACTATATTCTAATTTTTTTCTTTTCTATTTTTTTCTTTACTACACTTTCTATTTACTACACTTTCTATCCCTGCAGCCGATTCGCTCCCACAGAGAGGGACTTCTCCGGGTGCCGTCCACTAGGTTATGCCAGTGGGCAACGCCCAGAGGAAGGGCCTTCTCTGTGGCGGGCCCGACCCTCTGGAACGACCTTCCCCCCGAAATCAGAACAATCACGGACCTCCGCTCCTTCCGTCAAAAATTAAAAACACACGGCTTCCGGTTCCGGCTCCAGCGGCGACGGGCGAGCCTTGGGCTCGCTCGCCGTTTTGTTGCCTTTTCTGCCCCCCCACGGGGGCGAGACACTCCGGTTACCGGAGGTCTCCCATAGGGTCGGCTCGGAGGAGACGTTTCTCCTCACGGCGGTGGGGAGAGCGATCCCCTCCGCGACCTAGGTGAGGAGGAACATGCTGCGGGGGGTTCTCCCTTCGCCAACGGCTGTCGGCGCCATTCACTTTAATGTAGAGGGCTGAGCGGAGGAGATCGGAAGGATCGCCGAGGCTTCAGCTGCGAGGGAGAGTGAGTTTTAAAAAGACTTTTTTTCCCTTGCTGCCAGCCAGGCTGAACGGACTGGGAGGGGGGTGTTTGTTTCCAAAAACCCCCCCTCGGACTTAAGCGGCACTTAAAAATGGCTTCTCTGGCAGAGAAAGCGGAAATCTTAAATCCGGACTGTCTCTAACAAGGGAAAGTGGTATGCGGCTACTTGCAACATTGTTTCTAGGTCTGGCTGGTTATAAAGAATTTATTTTTCTACTTTCTCCTCTGGGCTCTGAGATGGGCGGTGGAAAGTGGCTTTTCTCTGTCCCTGCCTGACTATTTTAATTATGGAAAATTCCCAGCGTCTCTTTACAAGTGGGACTCTCTCTGGATATTAATGAAGAATTTTTTTCTTGTTGGATTTGTGATTCCTTTCTGGATTACCTTCGTTATTATAACTATTGAGCTGGAAAATTGTCTCTCTCTTGGTTTCTGAATTTTACAACGTTCCAACCTTGATTTGAACTTTTGGCTCCCGGCTAGTCTCACCAGCCCCACCCTGAAAACGCCATTTTGGCTGGCACTGACTTTAACAGTTAATCATGGCTCAAGAAACAGCACTGGCAAGTTTAGAACAACGGATGGCTTCTCTTGAAACTGTTATACAAACTTTGGTAAACGAAATTCAGGCCCAGAGGGCTGAAAACATCAACTTCAAGAAGGAGCTATTGGATACCAGGAACCAGATGCTGGAAAACACACAGAAGACTGAAGAATTGGAAGGGGGGTTGGTAGGGGTTAAGGGAGAGATTAAAAATGTTACTAAAGAGGTTGGGGAAATAGATGGGCATGTGTCTAGGATTGATATGGAAAGAATGACATATTTTTTGAGATTTCAGAACGTTCTTGAGGAATCTGGTGAATGCCTCCCTGATCTTATGAGCACAATTTTAGCAGACTATTTACAAAAACCTAAAGATGAGATCAGGGGGGACATTGACCTAGCCTATAGAATTAACTCAGCATATGCCAGGATAAATGAAGTGCCTAGAGAGATACATGTGAAATTTGTTAGAAGGTCAACCAGAGAGGAAATCCTGAGGGCGCAGAGAGAGAACCCTTTAATTTACCAACACAAAACGGTCACTATCTTGAAGCAGATTCCTAGAAAAATTCGAGAAGCAAGGAGGAAATTTTCCTTCTTGTCTAAAACATTATTTGATCATGGGATTTGGTTCAAGTGGGTGACACCCGAAGGGATGCTGGTGTTCTGGGAAGGAGGAAGAGTGAGGATTAAAACAGTTGCTGAGGCGGAAGCCTTTCTTAAAAAACATTCCTCTGCCCTGGGGGAAGATCCAGGGGGGACGGAGGGGGCCGCGGCCCCGCCCGCTGGGGGCCAGGGAGGAGATAAAGAAGATACAATAGCCATGAGACTTAGATCGAAAAAATAACTTTGCCTTGATTTTTTTTTTGAACAATCTTGCATAACATTTGTATCTGGATTTTTTGTAAATGTCTGACAGCATGGAACTGAGAATTTAGGTATATGTACTTGCTTTTACCTCGTAGTGTTATGAAAAATGTTTTTTTTTTGTTATCTTTTTATTGCGGCCTAGGGTAATTAAGCTATTTTTAGGGGGTTTTAGGGCTTAGTTTTAGTTTTTTTACATGGGATTTTAGCGCAGGGTTAGTTTTTTCATTTTAACATTGTATTTGTTTGTGGTTTGTATTACTATTTTTAATTCCCTGTGCCCCGCCTCGAGTCCCTTCGGGGAGAGAGAGCGGGTTATAAATTAAAAATTTTTATTATTATTATTATTATTATTATTATTATTATTATTATTATTATTATTATTATTATTATTATTATTATTATTATTATTATTATTATTATTTCATCCTATCGTTTTATTTTCTAATTTGTATTGCAGTCTTTTTCATTATTCTGTCATTCATAATAAAATTAGTATTATTTTAAAAAATTAGGTATGAAGCCAGCTGGATGACTTTGGGCCAGTCACTCTCAGCTCTAACAAGGAGATAATAGCAAACCACTTCTGAAATCTTGCCAGGAAAACTGCAGGGACATGTCTGGTGAGTTGTTCAGAGTCAACACTGACTCAAAGGTACACAAATGCACAAAGAAATATGATAAAACAAGTATCAAAACAATAGTTCTTCAGGTATTTTAACAAGAATGGGGATATTGGGAGATAAATTATTATTTCACATGGGAGAAAGTGACTAGCCCAAGGGCATTCAGCTGGGTTTGGCATAAGGTGAAATTAGAACTGACAATCCCCTGATTTATTGTATGATGCCCTGTCCAAGTGATGGTGAACCTTTTTTGGCTCACGTGCCAAAAGTGGGGGGAGTGCAGGGTGGGGCATGTGCAGGCATGCCACACCCATTATGCTTTGCGCACAACCCGAGCGCATGCGCACACAACCAGTGCCCCCCATTTTTGACATGCTGTTTTCACCTTCCCCAGGCTCCAGAGGCTTTATAGGAGCCTGGGGAGGGCAAAAACAGCAGCCCCCCCCCAGAGGCCCTCCAGAGCACGAAAAACCACCCCTATGGGCAAACCAGAACTTCAGAAAAGGACTTCCGATTTGTCCGCAGGGCCATTTTCCGTTCTCTGGAGCCTTCAGGAGGCTTCTCGGTTTGCTTGTAGCGTCGTTTTTTGCCCACCAGAGCCTTCAGGGAAGCCTCCTGAAGGCCTCTGAACACTCTGGAGGGCTAAAACTGGCCCTACGAGTAAACCGGAAGTATGTTCCCGAACTTCCAGTTTTCCTACAGGGCCGGTTTTTCATGGTCCGGAGGCTAAGCCTTAAAATGGCCTCAAAAGGCCGAAATCAGCTGGCCAGCACACGCATGCATGCTGGCCAGCTGAGGCGCTGCTCTGACAAATGGCTCCATGTACAACTGTGGCCCACATGCCATAGGTTCGCTACCACGGACCTAACCACTGAAGCAAACTAGCTCTCATATATATAGTCCCCAGGTATGCATGTTTATCTATGAATATGTATATAGTGTATATATGTGTACATCTATACACATACTCACATACAGATACAGAAAGGCTTGTGTATGTGTGTGGTATAGCTACTACACCAAATTGGCTTTCTTGCCTCTTCTTCCTTTCTCCTTCCCTTGTGTCTTAGAGGATACAGGAAGCAGTAGCAAGGAGACAATGGAAGAGCAGCAAATGGTAGAATAATAATGAATGTGGCCTCACCATAGCCTGCTGATTTACTATTCTCAGAAGCAAAGTAAATTCCCTTGCCAACACGACCACCAGAATGGGGCATGATGCGCAAGCCACTCTTCAGGATAGCAGCAACGACAGCTATATTGGTCCCGTGCCAGAGTAGACGTCGATTTCCCAAGTGGTCATGACTCTTAAAATGATGGTTCTGTTTAGGAAATGAAACAAGAGAACTGAGCAAGTAACATCTTTGCTCCTCTTCAAGTCATATTTGAATAAAGGAAAGGTAGAAAGCCAAACATGGCTTTCCCATGTCACACAGTTGAACTGCAGACTCATCTGCACACCTGATTGGTCATCTCCAATGTATATAGAGAGAGTTTTGCTACTGCAGAAAGGAACAAGACTCCTAATTAGTAAATTTCCTTGTTTTTTATTCTGCCAATGGATACATAGTCCTTTAAAGTCTTGACGTCTCACAATCAAAAGGGGTCTTGTCATCTACCAGCCCCCCTCCCCCAATGTCTCAGGAGGTAGGACTGGTCAGAGCTTTTGATTTCAATTAAACTTTTGGTATATCAAAAATATTTGTGCCTCAATTGGCACATGCTCTGAGAATCAGAATTCCCAGGACCTTAATTTTTTTGGGTATCAGTTCTGATTATATGTTCATATGCGCAATCTTCCCCAACCTGGCACCCTTTAGATACCCTGCTTCCTTAACCCTGCTTCCTTCAGCCAACATGATCTTAAAAATAGAAACAAATCTCAGCCCTAGAACAGACCAGGGAAAGAGAAAGTCCTCTTTGATCTTACCTCACCCTCTCTGTTCACCTTCCAAATATTCATGATACGAAGATTTCGGTAAGTGCAACCTGTCTTCTTCACATAGGTTTCAATCAGCTAGCAGAGTAGAGAAGAAGAGAAAGAGAGGAAGAGAAATAAAAGAAAGAAAGAAAGAAAGAAAGAAAGAAAGAAAGAAAGAGAAGATCAAAGAACTGAGATAAATAGGAGAGTTAGTTGCTAGTTGTGGAAGAGGCTATATTGCCCAGTCACAGCTGTTTATAGTACCACCTCAATATTTAAAGCAAATAAGAAGCAGGTTGTAGGGACATCTTACCTTATAGTCCTCAGATGATGTATCCACTAAGGTGAGCTCACATTTCAAAAGCTCATAGTCCTTGTCCAGTGGATGCAGAACTTCTTTCACCATTTCCTTCTCTTCCTCTTCCTCCTCCTCCTTCTTCTGGGCTTGTAGACTCTGGGCTAGTTCAATATCTGCTAGAACCTACCAATAAAGTAAGCCCAATCATCACCAACACTGGGAGGCAGATGAGATGCACACAGAAGCAGAAACCTCACATTTGGGCTATTATCCTGCATCCATTTCCAGAAGAGCCAGCTCCACTGAAACTAAGAGGGCAATTATTTGGAATAAACACATTTGGGAACATCCTACTAACAATGAATTGGACTAGTTGAATGCATGGATCTGCTGGCTTTAAAAGAAGAATAACAAACTTCTTTTTTTAAATTCCAAATTATGTTTTAGTTATTGGATTTACATCTCATGTTTCCTCAAGTGTATAGCACTCCAAATTTTCCTCAGCACGATCTCTCTGTCAGGTAAGTTGGGCTAAGAGCTAGTGAGCTTTTATGCCCGAGAGTGGACTTCCACTTCGATTTCTTAGTCCTAGTTCAATTTCTTAACCATCTATTATTTTGATTTTATACCATAGAAGTATAGATATATAATCTACACCTCCATGGCAAAACGTTCATTAATTAAGCATCTAGCTGAAGACTCTTATCATTTGAGAAATGTAAGAGTGTTGCTCAGACTGTTTTGTTCTATGTGATTCTATTGTTCTATAAGTGATTACAATAGCTTTCTCTTCTGTTATAAAGCATGCCAGACTATGCTATTACCACTGACCTAGATGTCCAAGGGCTATTATTAGGAAGTGCTCATCTTATTCAACTTATTATATTTCCCTTTTAAAATTTAGGGCTAATATGACACAAAGAGGCTACAATGCATGAGATGGACGGGTGTGAAATACTAGAGCGGTATTTCACGGGATGACTGAAGTCTTATCCTTTAAGGAAAAAAATGCACAATTCTTCTGTGGCTAGGAGCTAAGTGAATTAACTCTTCCCCATTGACTTTGCTCATCAGAAGGATGCAAAATATGGTCACATGACCCCAGAACACTCCAACCATCACAAATATGAACCCATTGTTAAGCATCTGAATGTACATCATGTGACAATGGGGATGCTGCAACAGTCATAAGTGTGAAAAATGGCCGTAAGTCACTCTTTCAGTGCTGTTGTAACTTTGAATGGTCACTAAACAAACTGTTGTAAGTTGAGGACTACCTATAATATACATTTTAGAAAATTATCGGATATTGGCAGAAAATCATACTATCCTTATCTGCAATGTTATACTGAATTTCAGCTGTGTGATTTTAGAGGAACTTGAGGGCAATCCCAAAGGAGTTCAAAGATTGAACGAAGGATTGCCCACCTCTTTTTTAAGGTATACCGTACTTTTCAGAGTATAAGACGCACTTTTTCCCCTCAAAAAAGAGGCCGCAAATCTGGGCGCGTCTTATACACTGAAGACAGCATTTTTTTGCCTCCCAAAACCCTGCCCCTTCACCAAAATGGCCGTACATAGCATTTAGGAGGCCCTTAGAATGCTCCTAGGGGCTGGGGAGGGCAGAAATGATTGAATAATGGGCCGGTTTTTGCTCAATTTTGCCCCCCCCCCCAGCCCCCGGAGCACTCTATAACCTTCCTAAAGGCTATATATGCCCTTTTTAAAAAAAAGGGCCCGTTTTCATGAAAAACGGGCCGTTTGTTGCTCGTTTCCCTCCCCCCGAGCACTCTATAAGCCTCCTAAAAGCTATTCATGACCTTTTTTTGGAAAAAAAAAACAGGCCCGTTTTTGGGAGGTCTGCCAAGTGCAAAAACGTTTTTTTAAATTTGCCTCGTCAAAATCTTGTTGCGTCTTATACTCCGAAAAATATGGAAATTCCAGAGTATAGTGTTTACAGCCACAAAGAAGCACATTTGTTACTCATTCCAATTCTCTGATTTTGTCAGCTAGCTTAGGCATCCCAAGCCAACCAATGGCTGCCAGGAGGGATTAATAAAGATACGTCAAAACCGAAGACATGTCATCTATGTATTTAGTATCACAGCTCAGCCACATAAAATTTGGATAGAAATCTTCCCTAATGACGATTTAAAACATGATAAAATGTGAAAGTGGGTCCCTTTCCGAGAACTCCTTACCAGAAGCATATCCTTCTTCGCTTGGACAACTTCTTGTGTGTTGATGGATGGAGGCCGATTACGACCAAAGTTGTGGGGAATAATGGTATAAAAGCGAGACGAAAGTTCCTCCAGCTGCTTCTGGGAAGGGGTTTTCTTCTTTAGGGTTTCTTCAAGAGCTTCCAAAGCTTCAAAGCCTTTGGCAATCTGCTGTTTGCTCAGCTTTCCCAGTGGCATCTTCTTGACATCTGGCACGGAAACAGACATAAGAAATTTCCATACTGAATGAAACTAACACTTCCAGTATATTACAAGTCAGTGGTTAAAGCCACCAGGATTGGAATACTATTGGCAATTTAAATATGTATCCTTTATGGTCTTCACACTGAGCATTAACAGTGATTTCCAATTTGGACATCATTTGAGAAGAAAGCCAAGAGAAGAATCTGCGCCACCGTGGCACAGTGGTTAGAATGCAGTACTGCAGGCGACTTCTGCTGCCTGCCAGCTGCCTGCAATTTGGCAGATCGAATCTCACCAAGCTCAAGGTTGACTCAGTCTTCCATTCTTCAGAGGTGGGTAAAATGTTGGGGGCAATAGGCTGACTCTGTAAACTGCTTAGAGAGGGCTTAAAGTGGTATATAAGTCTAAGTGCTATTGCTATTGCTAAACAATTTAATCCCCAGCCTTCCTAACTTTAATTGACTTGACTTAGATACTAGACCAATCAAAGACAAAACCATTCGGGGGGAAAACTCTGTTAATTGTACTGGATTATAAATGACATTTAGAGGAAACTAGATAAAAGAAAGTGATAGTTTTATTTCATGTGGCAGAGAATTGGCCCCTCCACCATTTACCTATATTCATGGTCTGCATGGCTTCTTTAAACATGTCATTGCTGAAGATGAGTGTGATAAGATTCTGGGTGTGCTTGTCCAATGTGCAAGGCAGTATCTTTTGTTTAAATGACTTCATTCCATCCACATCATCCACCTTGAAGACAAGAAGAATAGTTTGGGTCTGAAATCACATAATTCAGTTCCTCTAATGGGCATCATTAATCTTCCATGCATGCAGCAATACATGCTTTCCTCAGAATAATAAGACAATATTTTTTTCTGAGCAAATAGGCATACAATTGCGTTGGTGAAACTCATATTGTTTCTCTTTCAACCATGCCTCAAGTTATCAAATGACTGTATTTTTCCTTCATTTCGCCAACAGGTAATCTGCCTTACACATACTTCATTTTTATACATTTCTCATTTTTATTAAAACTTGAAAAAAATACAAATTTAATACAAATTAAATAAGAAAAAAGAATTGGAAGTGGCTTTATATATTCTACATAATGTGTCTGGTGTCATATACCAACAATACATCATTTGATAAAAATTATCTTTGACATTATAACACAATTCTTTTAACCACATATTTTCCCATTGACCCATCTGTATATTATAACCAAGATCTTAGCCAACTTCATCATATATTCTTAAACCTTCCTGTTTCAAATTCTAACCAGCATTTATGTATTTTATCAATTTCATGTTAGTTATCAATGCACAATTGTACTTCAAATTCTGTCTCAGTTTGCTACATGCCATTAGTGTTTTTGTCCATTTTAAATTTTTCTGATAATTGTAAATGGGAAAACTATACAGTCCTTGAGTTATGACCACAACTGAGCCCAATATTTATGTTATTAAATGAAACATTTGTTAAATGAGTTTGCCCCATTCTACGACTTTTCATGCTCCCAGTTGTTAAGTAAATCATTGCATTTGTTAAGCTAGTAACATGGTTGTTAACTGAATCTGGATTCCCCATTGATTTTGCTCGTCAGGTCACAAAAGCTGATCACATGACCCCCTGCAGGGGTGGGTTTCAAAATTTTTGGAACAGGTTCTGTGGGTGTGGCCTGCTTTGTGGGAGTGGCTTGCCGGCCATGTGACCGGGTAGGAGTGGCTTGCCAGCCATGTGACCGGGTGGGAGTGGCCAATTTGGAAAATGTGAAATTCACTTAACAATGGTCTTGGTTAGCAATCAAACTTTTGGGCTTAATTGTGGTCATAAGTTCTCTCTCTCTCTCTCTCTCTCTCTCTCTCTCTCTCTCTCTCTCTCTCTCTCTCTCTCTCTTTTTCTTTCTTTCCTTCTGTCTTTCTTTCTCTCTTTCTCTCTCTCTCTTTCTTTCTCTTTCTCTCTTTCTGTCTCTTTTCTTTCTCTCTTTCTCTCTCTCTTTTTTCTCTTTCTTTCCTTTCTGTCTCTCTTTCTTTTTCTCTCTTTCTCTCTGTCTGTCTATCTTTCTCTCCCTCCCACTCTCTGTCTCTCTCTGTGTGTCTGTCACTCTCTGGTTCCCCCCTCCCTCCCTGTCTCTCTGTGTGTCTGTGCCTCTCTCTCTCTGTCTGTCTCCCCCCACCCACCCAAGCCTCCTCAGCCTCTCTCACCCATCCACCGGACGAAGGAACCTGGTGTCCGATGGGTGAGCAAGCGAGCGAGCAAAGGCTTTTGAAGCAAAGGCTTCAAAGGCTGCCGGCTAGGAACAGCGCGCTACGCTGCGCGAACCCCCCCCCCAGTCGCGGCAAAACTTTCCCTGTTAGCGCGACTGGCAGGGGGTGGGGCGGGGGTTCGCGCAGCGTAGCGCGCTGTTCCTAGCCGGCAGCCTTTGAAGCCTTTGCTTCAAAAGCCTTTGCTCGCTCGCTTGCTCACCCATCGGACACCAGGTTCCTTCGTCCGGTGGATGGGTGAGAGAGAGAGCGAGAGTAGCCGGTCAGGCTACTTCCAGGAGCTGAGGAGGTTTGGGGGGGAGGGGAGACAGACACACAGAGAGACAGGGAGGGAGGGGGGAACCAGAGAGCCAGAGAACCCGCTGGCTGTATTTACTCTCTCTCTCACCCATCCACCGGACGAAGGAACCTGGCGTCCGATGGGTGAGCGAGCAAGCGAGCGAGCGAGCAACCGCGGCCAGCGGGCCAGAGGATTTTTGGGGCGCGCAGCAACTTTCCTTACCCGCGGCGGGAAACACGCAAGGAGAATCCACTCCCAGCTGTCTTCTTTTTCCTTCTGCGAAGGGTACTGGCCGCTGGCAAAGCGGGAGGCTCGGGAAGGCGGCACACACACACACACAACCTACTTCAGGCGGCGGGAAACACGCAAGGAGAATCCACTCGCGGCTAGGCGTAGGGGGGAAGAGGTGGCTGAACAAAGGGAAGGGGGGGGGGGAAGGCGCTCCCGCCGCCTTCCCGAGCCTCCCGCTTTGCCAGCGGCCAGTACCCTTCGCAGAAGGAAAAAGAAGACAGCTGGGAGTGGATTCTCCTTGCGTGTTTCCCGCCGCCTGAAGTAGGTTGTGTGTGTGTGTGTGCTTTCTTTTTTTTTGGCCGGCGGCTCCTGGCCCGAGCGCTGCTCTTCGGAGTTGTCACGGCAGCAGCGGCAGCAGGTTGTGGGGCGACGAGGTGAGCGGCCCACCCCCACCACCCACCCCCATGGAGAAGGGGAAAGGAGGACCCCTTCGGAGAGCCGGCCTGGCTGTCTTCTTTTTCTCTCAGCGAAGCATGGGCGAGGAGGAGGCGGCGCTTCGCTGAGGGAAAAAGAAGACAGCGCAGTCGCCTTGCTTGCTTTCCTGCCTGCCCGCCCCAGCTGGGAGCAGCAGTTAGCAGCGGCGACTTACTTCCGGGTCCACGATCCAAAGGGATCGCTCGGGATCCGGAAATTTTACGAAAGGGTTCGCCCGATCCCAGGCGAACCCCCAGAAACCCACCCCTGACCCCCTGCAACCGTTATAAGCATGAACCAATTGCCAAGCATTTTGATCATGTGACCATAGGAATGCTGCAATGGTTGTAAGTATGAAAAACGGTCATGTCACTTTTTTCAGTGCTGTTGTAACTCTGAACAGTCACTAAATGAACTGTTGTAAGTCGAGGACTACCTGTATTGACAACTATCTCTTTCTGTTGTTAATTCTCTCTTGATTTAAGTTTGAATTACCCTTGATGGTTTTCCAACAGTTCCCACTATGTCAATCACTTGCCTTTGTCTGCTATTTTTCTTTTATAATATGTTTCTTGAGCTGAGATCTATAAAGGTGCTTTGGATTTATCTACTCCAGGCTCTCAATATGACAAACTCAATGAAACTGTTTTTGATATCCACATTAATTTTAATTTTATCATCCCATAAACAGCCATGCAATTCAAATAATAGTTTGTGATCTTCTAGCTCTAAATCTTCTGGGTACTAGATTTCCTAGTTTCTAACTCTAACAGTCTCTTGCTTTTCAGAAACATCCATTCTTTCATCCAGATCAAATAAGCAGTGAAATGCAATTTCAAAATTTAGTAAACCCAATCTTCCTCTGCCCTTTGCCTCTCGTAACACTTTATGTTTAATTTTATATTTTGACTTTAACTGATATACAAAATGACTCCTTTTTTTCTATCCTGCTGAAATAAAGTCTTCTGTCAAATTTTTGCAACTCAAATATTTGATATCTTTCTCCTAATATCAAAAAATGGTTTCTGCACAGAGTTTAGTCTGAATCTCCTGTTTAAAAGTAGAACTCATCTCTTCCAACATATCCTATCTCAAAGGAATTTTCTTCTGCTTAGATTTGTCAGGGAAAAAACCCCTCTTTTCTCTTATTTAGTACTAGCTGGATACTCGTGCTTCGCTGTGAAACCATGTGATTGGGCCAGCCTACAGGCTGGATGAGTCACGCACTGGCCATGCCCACATAGGGCAACTGGCAGTTGGAACAAAGTTCCTTTTAGGTGGAGAGGGGGAGTAGAACGTCTAATTCCTTAGCACCGATGCATGTTAATATAATACTGTATAAGAAATACTGATGATCTGTCATTTTGAAAAATTCTTTCTTAGCAAGCACCTAGAAGCCAAGAGGAACACACACACACACACAAGTTGGAATTTCTTTAAATACAATTACGTCTGTCCTATCAATCCTCAATCTAGTATTACCAACAAAATGGAAGTCTGGGAAAGTAAGATAGAAAGTATTAATGGAAAAATGAAGAGAGAATTGGATAACTTCACATTACTGGAACTGAGAAGAAAAGAATTTGTTAGGACAGTTAGGACAATTAATCAGTGGAACAGCTTGCATCCAGAAGTTGTGAATGCCCTAACACTGCAAATCTTTAAGAGGATGTTGGATTTGTCTGAAATGATATAGGGTTTCCTGCCTAGGCAGGGGGTTGGTCTAGATGACCTCCAAGGTCCCTTCCAACTCTGCTATTGCATTGCATTGCATTACATTGTTTAATATTTACAGCAATTCGAGAACAACATAGAGAAGATATTAGACAAAAGAGAGTTACGGTTCTGTCTAATTCTTTGAACTGGGGGCTAACACTGAGCAAAGATTGATCAAGCTTATTGAATTAATACAGTTTGCTAAATTAAGAAATGTTTCAAGGATGTCCTTGTGCACTTTGCCAGGAAGAAAACCAGAGATCGTTTTGCAATAGCACTTACACATTCGTTAGAAACCTGCAAATGTCCTGAGAAAATATTGATTATTTTGATTAAAGATTATTCTTTCTATCATTAAGCAAAAGTTCTGATCTCAATTCATTTTTACAGAAAATCATCCAGAAATCTATCTATACTTTGAGATCCACTTACTTCCCAATGTATACTACTTAAAGTATACTCTTTGAACACTCACCTTTACTGTTACCTCTGGTTCCTCTTTATCTTCATGTTGTACTTCAATGAGGGTATACTTGCCATTATGAGCAATAAAATTCTCTCGATTAGCCCACTTATTCTTTGTCTTCTCTTGAAATTTCTTCTCAAAAGTATTTATGGCAGCTTCCAAGGTTGGACAACTGCTGAGTTTAAATTGCCCTGTTTCCCCCTGGGAAGTTACAGAACATTTGTTAGCCTTAAATTATCAGGAAAGCGTTTCCAACATTTGCTGATCTTTTTTTTTTTTTTAAGCTATGATGGCATCATCTGGCAGTCTTAGATTATTTCCCAGTTTTGAATATACCTGAACTTTAACCACAATCATAATTTTATAGAATGAAACCAAGCTTACTTGATCACATGGTTTTTCTAGCCTCAACATTTGAAGGCTTGCCTTCATTTCATATTCATTCACTCTCACCAGGTCAGTATTGACATTTTCACTATCCCTTGTTCCTCTTCACCGAATATCAAAATAAATAAATGTACTGAGGCCTATAACAACCCTTTTTCTTTTTCAAATTCACATACCCACCACACAAAAAGAAAAGATATATTATGATCAATGCTGATAGAAATCAACTCTTTTCAGGCAGAGATTTTCTGCCAAGGTTTTCTGGAAAATTAAAGCCTTATATAAAATGAACTTTGGAGGTAAAGAAGGCAACTGTCCCAGTCACTAGTTGCAATCTCAGACTGAGCTAGGGAAAAAACCAACAGAATCTTGGATCAGTAGGCATAAATGAGTATAATCTGACCTTCTCCAAAAGACAAGGAGAAATGGCTTTCAGAGATGAGGTCAAACAGTAGCAATCTGAACACAAGATCCTCCTGTGAATTAAAATACAAAGGGCTTCCAATTCTATTAAGCTATCAGTAACTAAACAGTCAAGAGCCAATCTAGTGGTTAAAGCACCAGGCTAAAAACCAGGACACTGTGAGTTCTAGTCCTGCCTTAGGTACAAATCTATCTGGGTAACCTTGGGCCAATCACTTTCTATCAGCCCTGGGAAGGAGGCAATGGCAAACCACTTACAAAAGCTTCTCAAGAAAACTGCAGGGACTTGTCCAGACAATTGTCTGGAGTCAAATTGATGCCACAAATACAACAGATAAGCAGTCAATGCAGCGACATGAACCAATTTTTCTGCCTTCAGTGTCAAAATAAAAACACAAATAACCAAACCATAGGGCTTATCAAGAACTTGGTAAATTCTGGCAAGGCAGTAGAATCTGGCAAAAGCCAAATTTAGGGTTTTGGGATGAGATATGGTTCAAAACCTCTTTTATGAGCTGGGTTCAAGCATCTGGTGTCCTTCTCTTTTTGGGTTTCTCTGTTGACTAATCAATTCTCAAGCTTCTGCTCTTTGCCTTCTCATTCCATTGTACTTTTAAGGTCAGGACGCTGCAGCTGCCTTTAGTTAGTGCTCTGTTTTCCTTTCCACCAACTGGAAGGATTTATCCTCACATCCTATTAACTGAGGCACAAAGATGTCTAGCTAACTGTTTGGGAGGAGATAGCTTCATGGCATTAGGTGGACAGCCAACATTCCCTTTTAGCTACTCTAGTTTTACAACAGTGTTGTCCCTAGTCTTTCAACAGAAACCCATAAGAATGACTTGTGAGGCCTCATTGACAATGTTGGTGATGACATGGTCAGAACTGCCACCTGCTATGGGCCATGTTAGGCTGCAGCAAGTACATCCCTTTCCATCTGTTGGGTGCTATTTTGGCATGGGTTATCACAGGGTCAGACACATGCCTTCCACAGATGCATCCGCCTGGATAATACTTTTAACACTTTACACAAGATTTCCATACCTTCAACATTTAAAAATATACCTTTTAAACACATGGTTAGGGGTCTTTGGAAAAAGATTACTAGATAATTAGCAAAAAGACTAGGGTGAAATCATTTAAATTGGAAAATAAAAACAGATTTTACAGCGGCATGTTGCTGTCAGGTTTTCCACATTTTTTTCTGAAAATAATTTTTATATGCTATAGCTACATTTTCATCTGTGTAAGCTATTTCCATATGATGCTAGATATAGCGACCCATAAGATCGTGGATTTGGGATGTATTATAGCTAGGTTAAATTGATAAAAGGTCTGTTTGTTTCGTCTTTTAGTGACAGGTCACAGGTCACTAAAGTGGAGGGGTGCAGGGTGAAGTGGAAGATAGCCCATTGCTCCTCACAGGCCCTTTAATCCAAAATTGACCTGTCACTCAGTCTATTTTTGGACATCTGTCTAGCAGTCTGCTGAAAAATAACTAAACCTGAATTCAAAGTGACTGGTTGGTAGAACATAGCAGAGCACATGATAGAACATAATATTGTCAACTCTCATAATACTCTTCCACTTACCTGATTGACCTTTTCATGTGGGCTACTTCTGACCATGAGCTTAATGTTTTTTCACAAGAATGCTAGACCCATGTTAGGGTCTGGGACGTCACACAGATAACTTCCAGCACCTGTTACTCAGACAATTTAAAGGGCAGCTAAAACCTTCAATCCTAGGCACCTGCCCATAGTTACCCAAATCCATCCCATAATATATTAAGAACAACAGCGCTGGTTGTTTCTCACACTGGCAGGTCAGGGGATACGGTGGGTATTTAGGAGGGAATATCTACCAACCACTGAGTTAACTTGTCCTGCATTAAAACACAGAATAAAGTCTTGTCACTAAAGAATAGAGCTTAAGCACTAAGGCAACACAATTTACTCTTGCATATTTTTCCTCTGACCCAAGGATTTGAAATCTGTTTATTAAGGAGAAGTGATCTGGGAATAGGGCCAGATTATCTGCGGGATCGCATCCTGCCCCATACATCCCTGCGGCCGATTCGCTCCCACAGAGAGGGACTTCTCCGGGTGCCGTCCACTAGGCTGTGCCAGCGGGCGACGCCCAGGGGAAGGGCCTTCTCTGTGGCGGGCCCGACCCTCTGGAACGACCTTCCCCCCGATATTAGAACAACTACGCTCCTTCCGTCAAAAATTAAAAACACATTTCTTTTGCTTGGCTGGCTTGGGATGACTTAACTGTTTTAGGGGTTTTTAGGGGTTTGTTTTAGCTTTGGGATTTTAGCACAGGGTTTCGTTTAATTCTTTTTAACATTGTATTGTCTGTAATTTTATATGCATTTTTAATTTCCCTGTGCCCCGCCTCGAGTCCCTTCGGGGAGAGAGAGCGGGTTAAAAAAAACCAAAAAAATATATCTCCTTGTGTTTACTTCCTGTATTTTTTTCTTTTTAGACCTGAAGAACTTATCTCTATAAATACCTCGTGGGCTTAATTCTACTCACACATCTAATTATGGATCCTAATGAATGAATGGCAGGATCCCAAATGGGGATTCTCAAGTAAAACAGATGCTCTTTTAGAAAACGGGTTAGATATTTTGTAGTTCAACTTGAACTGGACCTAGAAATTAATTGCTAACCAGCATGGATGACAAAGGACTGCTATACAGTGTGTTGGCCAAACCCGTCAAGGTACCCTGTTTTGAATAAATTGAAATGTCTTGTGCATTTTCAAGTAGTGATACTAGTAAAATAAGCTAAAGAGGAACTCACCAAATAGTCACTAATAATTGCAGGTCTACTATTTCTGCCCATGAATAGCAAATATTTGAGCCACTGTGAGAATGATCAGTTCCAGAGCATCCCCATGCTACATTTCTGATCCTGGAGAGAATGGATCTCCTTCAAGGACAGTGTTAAACCCTACTTATTTATTAAAACCAATGAACTGCTCATAAACAGCAGCATGACTCACACATCACACTGGGCCAGAAATGTGAGTATGCACAAACAAGTTATAAACCAACTTGGCATTATACAGGAACTGGGTCACTATGGCTTATTTAATAAAGAGCTGGAACAAACCATAGCTTAACACAACATACTATGAATCTCCATCTTACCAAGATTGAATTTTTAGCTTACTGGCTCTCATCCAGCTCATTGTTTACTGCTTTTTAAAAATCTGTTATAATAAACTTTGCTTTAGGTTAGACCAATAATTTGTGAAACAAGAATACCTTACAACTTCCAGGAGAATTGTTGCATATCTAGGAAATGATTGCTTGAGAAGCAAACATTTTTTACATATAAATATTTTCTGTTTAATTTGGTCTCATAGGTAACGTCCTTCTTAGGTTTTGAACTATGGTTTAACTATAAAAAAGATGCAATCAACATAGTGTGCATACACACATGCTGCCGTGAAGCATACATTATTGGAAGCATTAGCTAATTATTATTTTCTTGACTCTGACTTTTTTGTTGCAGGCTTATAACCACTGCTTTGACTGGCAACTAACTTGCTTGATTTTGTATTTTCACGGGAAAACTACACCAAGAGAAAATACTTTGTTTGATTTTTCTTCTCTGAAATGAAATCTTATGAATAATAACCATGGTTATGAATACTGTCTGAAATGTCTGACCATAACACTTCCAGATAAGGTTGGTTTTTTTTTTATCATTCGGCAGATTTTACAGGGGGAAAGCAGCATCAATCTTCCACTTGTAATCCTGTCATGTTTTCTAGCTATTTCTTTTTCTGTTTGCTTGGTAACAGAAAACCCATTAAGGATGGGAAGATGGAATTGTTATGTAATGACTTTTGACTTATGATGCTAAGAGCTGTCCTTTTGAAGACCAAGATCGCATGTCTCCCCCTGTCAAGGTACTGTGTGTTACAAGGAAATGCCTTTTTTTCTTGATATTCGTACAGCAGCAATCACTACACGCAGCAAAGCAAATTGTCATTTGGGAAACACAGTTGTTCACCTAAGGTATATTTTATGATAGAGGTTTCAGTAATTGCATGCCTTGTTCTGCAGTTAGGAATCACTGGGCATAATGAGGCTAATAATGCAAAAGACATCTTAGGAAGAAGCTGCCTACCATGTCTCCCACTAGACCCCTGAACTGTTGAGAAACAAGATGCCAATCCTTCTCTTTACACAGGCAAATTGTGATCAAGAGACTTACTACACGGCCCCAGCGGTTCCAGAAACTGTAATTCCCATTTTGCTCTATCAGCTGGATGATGTAGAACTTGTTGTTGTTGTTGCCAATGTTGGTTTGGTTCAGCATACAGTCATAGTCTTCATAAATCTAAAGAGATAAAAGAGGAAGCAGGGAATATGAATATGCTGCTTTCAAAACACCCATAAACCTCTGCACTTCTGCCAAATTGTAGTTTTGGCCTTTGATTTGGGGCCTTTACCTATTTGGCTCGGGGGCCTCCTTATATTTCAAACTACCCCTGCATTGAAATAATGGGAAGGGAGTCCAGGAGCTATGACAGACATGCATTCAGGTTGCAATTTGATTGACATCCCTCCCACTATTCCCAGAGAGGCAGCTTCAGCTAACAAGATTTCCATTTGGCTTCGTCTGGCAGAGAATATTCTAAAGGATGAAGTACAATGCAATATGCTGGTCTAAGACCATCATAAAGATTTGATTAGATTTAAATACGATGCAACCCTCTGCCAAGAAAAAACTATTAACTAATGAGACTTCATCATGGGGGGAAAAACAGATTTCTGGCCAAGTAATTTTCTTCTCCTCCCAGACTGTGTTTTGAATAGACATGCAAAGAAAAAACAAAACTCTGCTTATGTAGAGGAAACTTAAAGAAGAGGGATGCATACATATTCCTATTTTTCCTCTGCTAGCATCCTCCAAATGTATTGAGGCTTCATCTCCTAGCATTCCTAATTAATTTAGCCCACTTACAGGCACTATCATCCCAAATATCTGGAAGGGGATACCTCTGTTGTAAGGAAAGCCAGAGACAGGTAATCATTTGGCCTAAACCAGTGATGGTGAACCTTTTCGTTGTCGTGTGCCGAAAGTGTGTGCACACCCACACACCCACAATGCAATGCGCGTGTGACACACACATACATGCCCTGCCCTCCCTGTGCCCCGGCATCTCTGCAGCCTCCAAAAATGGGCTGCAGGGAGGGGTATACTGCCCCACCTGTGTACGACCTGAAAATCAGCTGGCTGGCGGGAGGCATGCGTGCATGCGCGGTGGAGCTGAGCTGGGGCAACGGCTCACGTGCCTGCAGAGAGGGCTCTGCGGGCCACCTGTAGCACGTGTCCCATAGGTTTGCCATCACGGGCCTAAACTCTTCGCTCTCACCTGGGCACCATCGTCATGACTCAGCTGACAGACAGTATCGATTTTGGCTTTGGACTTCTCCTTGGGAGCTGCTTTCAGTGCTGCCATGGTGGACAGGAAATTGTCTTCCTCTGGTTCAGGTTTCAGCTCTGGTTCCTTTTTAACCTTCTTGCCCTTGATGGCAGCCCGAGTTTGGGCAGCTGCTTTACGCTTTGGAGGCATGGTTCCTGTCCAATCTTAATTGTTACCTGAAAAAAATAAAACTGATATTCAGATTTACTTCCTCGGGGTACTTGGACATTGCCCCAACAAAGAAATCAATTCCTGGCACCATCATTATTATTATCAATTCATATTAATTACTTAGTCCAACATTTTAACCACTACTTCACACTCATTTTCAGTTCTATGTATCTAAAGACATAAATTGTACAAAGACAGGGATCTAATTGTTTAATTAAATGGAAAAAGAAAACCCTGCCAGTTAGTAGTAAAATAAACACAAAATTCCAGGACAAAGACAGACCTGAAAAAAAAGGAAAAGAAAAGTGATCATTCTGCTGATTGGTTAATAGATTAAAAAATACTGGAAATGATGCTGCGCTCTTTGGCAACTACTTTGGCAAAATCTCAATAAAAATTGGAAGAATCACTGATGTTTCAGGCCCACCATTTTAATAGCTCAAGTTACTTTGGAGATTAGTGCTAAGCAATACCCAGCAGTCTGTAGAAGCCACTGCCATGGCTCTGATATGCTTTCTGCCTTGGCTTGCACATCATTCTTGTTCAAATTTCATTTTTTCTTGTACATATATTTGTAAATCTTAGTGAGAAAAAGGAGTCTATCAGAGCTAAAAACTAAAACTGTAAATGTGATGTGTGGAAAAACAGCAGCACACAAAGTGCCTCTAGGAAAAAAAAATATTTCATTGTAGGTTGTGTTTTTCCAAGTTATCTTTACTAAATCACTAGATAGTCATTAAAGGGAAGCTGGAGAAAGGTTCTGCCTTTGAAATCATATTTGAAAGTTACAATTCTAATCTTCCCCTCTCCAATTCTAACTATTGTTTGGTTTCAGTCAACCACGTGTATGGACATGTAGTTTGACAAATTTCCCAAAGGAGCTAGTTTTCATTTTAAATTGCAGCCTAATTGTGATTGAAGCCACAAAACCACACCATAGGCAAGCAGGGATAGATAATTCATAAAGAGTTTCTAAGCTTATTCACAATTTTGTCCTCAGATAATATATAATTGTAAATTTTCACCTCCAATTAGCCTTTTTACAATTGTATTCCTTGGACAGATCTTCCTATCTTTCTATTATAGGTATTTGGAATTCAGTTTTCTCATTAAGCAGATATTCATGGGAATCCCATAAACAGAACCATAATTTTTTATCATTGCTCCCCAATGTTAATAAGCATAGTTCTGAATTACTTTCATTTTCAACAAAGCATTTAAGGCTACTCAATTAAGTGGCCATCATAATACCACTAGGATTGCCTTGTTCATTCTTAGGAATTGGCAAGGAGAAAGCTGGTAGGCAAAATATCAAAGATATCCTCAAATATCCTGAGTTACAAATGTAATTTATATGCAAGTCATCAGTGCAATTTCTTAACAATACACAAACATACAAATGCCAATGTCCAAGTAACATCCCCCTCCCTCCAATGGACTCAAAACTCCAAGGCAGGCATTTTCCTCAAACGGCTGACAGTCAATTTTGTCAACAAGAGGGGTGGGTTTTTTTGTAGTCATACAACATAAACTTAAATACATATACATATGCAATATAGGAATGTGTTGGAGATAAATCTGGGGAAAGAAAAACTGTATTTCACCTGATCCAGAAACTATCCTAGAAGTTCTGTACTGAATATGGCGTAATGTGTCTGCCCTTATTATGAAATGATTAAAACATCATTAGAGACTTACAACTATAACTATTGCATAAAAGCTATACTCACAAGAAACATGAAATTACAAATTACTATATAAATGAATTGCCCTTAATTTTTTTCATCAAAAGAACAAAACACACATCCAGAGCATATGAAATATTAAACCCAAACCAAGATTTCCTACAACTGCCTTGGAAAAACCTCCCATCAAAATCATGGTCAGGATGAGATTTTATTTATTTATTTATTTATTTATTTAAATTTATATCCCGCCCTTCTCCAAGAAGGACCCAGGGCGGCGCACAGGAAAATTTAAAAACATACAAAATACAATAAATATAATTTAAAAAACTATTAAATAACCTATCCTGCGCTAAAACCAAAATTTAAAATACCCAATTTAAAACTACCTAAAAGTCCCCATGGGAGGTTAGGCTAGGCCGGCTTGTTGAAACAAATATGTCTTAAGACATTGGCGGAAGAGGCGGAGGTCGGTGATGGTACGTAATTCAGGGGGTAGGTCATTCCAAAGGGCTGGGCCCGCCACAGAGAAGGCTCTTCCCCTGGGTGTCGCCAGTCGGCATTGTCCGGCCGACGGCACCCTGAGAAGGCCCTCTCTGTGGGAGCGTATCGGTCTAAGGGATGTATGGGGCAGGAGGCGGTCATTAGAGGCATTATCTCATATTTAAAATAACCCTCACAAAGTATTCTAGCTAGAGAGCTATTTTAATTTTAAATCTTTCCTCTTTTGCCATATTTTGCATTTCTGCAAATGCTTAGCATGCCAAAATGTTTGACAGACAAGGCCTCTCTAAAAGAAATAGCAGCTCCCTATGCTTACTAGTATGTATGGACATGGTTAATTATGAGCTGTCCAAATAGGTTAATATGTTTACTTTTTCCATGTACTTCAGTATTAAACAATATAAGAATCTTGTGATTATAAAATCATTCATATATTATTTATTTTATTCTTATGTTTTCCATGTTAAGACTGCTCATTCACCAATAACTCTGAGTGGAATGTATCAATTAGATCTATATACTGCCTTTAATTGAAGAGCTCAAGGGAGCATATAAGTACAATGACAATAAAGATTATACTTATATATTGCATTTTTTCCTCCCATTTTTCCCTATTACAACATCCATATGAAATAGACTGAGTTCTGAGAGGATGACTGGCCTAAAATCACCCAGTGAGGCTTCCATAGCTAAAGGTGATCTATATGTAGAAGCCAGTTGCTTTCTATTGGTGGAATAGGAAAGGGATTCTACAAATAGGAAAGTGACCTATTTGAGGCAACTGCGCATGCGCGAAGATGGCGGGCTAGCTCTGGAGCTCCGTGTGGGCTTTGGAGAGCCGTTAGCTTTCGGAGTGCTCCCTGCCCTCTGTTTACGATCTGGAGGGCAGGGATTGATGAGGAGCCCACCCTGGCATCGCAGGGTGAGGTTCGCGATGTTTGGAGGGTAACCAGGAGCGAAGACGGCGCCGGCGGCAGGAGCGCTCGAGCGGTGAGAGCGTCGGGCCGCAACTGTCAGAATGGAGGCCGGTGCGGAGGAGGTTGGTGCGGAGGTCGGCGCCCCGGGAATTTTAACGGGGGCGGAGAGGCCGACCGCGCCTAGGAGCTCCTGATGTTGCCGGTGGTATGCTGTGGGGGCGAGCGGCAGTGAGAGTGCCGGGTGGCCAGCGAGGACGGCGACAGAGGTTTGAAAGAAGATGGCGGTGGCGAGGACGCTGGGGCTGGAGAAGGAATGGAGAGAGGAGAAGGGAATGGCGGCTGTGAGAGAGCCGTGTGGCTGGAAGGAAGGTGGCAGAAAGGTGGCAGAAAGGTGGCGGCTGTGAGAGAGCCGTGGCTGAAGAGAAAGGGTATGGAACGGAGGCGGCCGCTGGAAGCCAGGCCAACGGCGGTGGGAGCGCCGAGAGGCCTGGGCGGAGGTGGTGACGCAGGAGATGGCGGCGGTGGGAGCGCCGAAATGGTCGCAGACGCCCTTACTGACTGACCACTTGTAAGATCCTCTCCCTATGGTTTCTCTTTAAAATCTGGAGAACTGAGAACTGAGCCACTAAGGCCTTTAAAGGCCCTAAGAGATCTGGGTCTGTCCTAAAGAACTCATGGACGGGAACATCTTTGACGCCCAATTGAACTGAACTGAACATTGCGAACAAACTTTATTGTGAACTAAGCCTCACTGGGCACTTTATTTCATTTTAATAACAGCTGAATGAACTTATTTCAATCATGGCTAACGACTTTTAAAATCTTAACCCAGGACCCACTATGAATTCCATTCTATTGCTTGTTTTAGATAATTATTTTAGTTATTTATTCATAAGCATATGTACTCCAGAGCAAATCTACTGTCACTGCGAGAGTCCCTGCTCTCGCAGGCTTGGCCCTTGGATCTATCTAGGGCCCATCTTAATGATGGTTTAATTAATCCGAAGAGATGGGCGAAGCGCGGCCTCAGGGGTTTTTTATTTCGTAAGCTGTCTTTTTTAGAGGGTACTAGGGAGGGGGGAGGGTTTAGACAGGTTGAGACTAGCCAGAAGGGAACGGGCCGAGCCAGCAGACGACGGAGGGAGGCGGATGGTTCCGTTAAGAGGGGGGAAACACAAGTCATTCCGGTGGAGGGCCTCCCCATCCAGAGGGTCGTGGGGAGGGGCAGGTCCGAGGGGAGACAAGTTCCTTCCTCCCGGTTGGAGGCACGTAACCGTTGGTTACAAACGGTCAGGTGCCACAACCCCCGCAGGCTAGGTGGCCAGGGAATTCAGAGCCAGGGTCTGCGGCTGATGTTTTGCAACGCCAGGTCCGTGGTCAACAAAGCCCCCCTCATTAGTGACCTTGTGTCAGAGGGGGAGCCGGACCTGGCAGGAATTGCGGAGACCTGGTTGGGCCACGAGGGAGGACATCCCCTCGTTGAAATGTGCCCACCAGGCTACCGTGCATTTCATCAGCCGCGGGCCCTAGGCAGGGGTGGTGGGGTAGCGGTCATTATTAAGGAAGGCCTTGAGCCGAGAGAGACCATTGTGCCCCAGACTTCCGGCTGTGAGTCCCTCTGCGTGAAGTGGGGCCTAGGGAGGCAGTTGGGCTTGCTGGTTGTATACCTGGCTCCCCGCTATGTAGCAGCAGCCCTGCCCGAGCTCCTGGAGGTGATCGCTACGGTGGCAGTGGAGACCCCCAGACTTATAGTCATGGGGGACTTTAACCTGCCATCGTTGGGCGAATCATCCGTGGTAGCTCGGGAGTTCATGGCTTCCATGACGGCCATGGACCTGACCCAAGTAATTCAGGGCCCCACCCACGAGGGTGGACATACGCCGGACCTCATCTTTGTCTCGGGCCAATGGAAAAGTGATCTGGGTACAGGGGATATAGTCATCACACCCTTGTCATGGTCAGACCACTCACTTCTCCGGCTCGACTTTCCGACCGCTGCTCCCCTCCGTGGGGAGGCGGAACCAGAGTCACCAATCTGGTACCGCCCCAGGCGCTTGATGGACCCGGATGGGTTCCAGACAGCGCTTGGGCCATTTCCTGTATCCCTGACCCGCGCCCCGATGGAGGACCTCACGGCCGCATGGAATAGTGCGGCCGTGGGAGCCTTAGATCGGGTCGCGCCCTTGCGGCCTCTCTCGCGGCGGCGAACCACCCTGGCTCCTTGGTTTACTGAGGAGCTGCGGGTGATGAAACGCCGCAAGAGATGCCTAGAGAGAAGATGGAGGGCTAGCCGCTCTGAATCTGACCGGACACAGGTAAGAGCCCATTTACGGACTTACATTGTGGCGCTGAGGGTGGCCAAACGTCATCATTGTGCCACTCTCATAGCATCCGCAGAAAACCGCCCTGCCGCCCTGTTTAGGGTGACCCGCGCCCTCCTTCAACAGAGGGAACGGGAAGCCCCACTACAGGGTAGAGCAGAGGAATTTGTGATTTTTCTGCAGGAGAAAACCGCCCAGATACAGAGTGAGCTAACCCCCATTCATGGCCCAGTGGGATGCCACGAGAGAGATCTTGTTTGGGAGGAGTTTGACTCCGTTACTTCCGAGGATATGGACAGGCTACGTGGGCGACTGCGAGCCACCACATGTTTATTGGACCCGTGCCCCTCCTGGCTTGTACTGGCATCCTGGGAGGTGACACGAGGCTGGCTCCAAGAGGTTGTCAACGCATCCTTGAGTGAGGGTTCCTTGCCTGCCTCCCTAAAAGAGGCCATGGTGAGGCCCCTCCTCAAGAAGCCCTCTTTGGACCCAGCTCTTTTGAACAACTACCGTCCAGTCTCCAACCTTCCCTTCTTGGCGAAGGTTGTTGAGAGTGTGGTGGCACAACAGTTTCCCCGTCACCTGGAGGAAGTTGACTATCTAGATCCGCGCCAGTCCGGCTTTCGGCCCGGGCATAGCACCGAGACGGCATTGGTCGCGTTGGTAGATGATCTCTGGAGGGCCAGAGATGGGGGATGTTCCTCCATCCTGGTCCTATTAGACCTCTCGGCGGCTTTCGATACCATCGACCATGGTATCCTATTGCATCGGCTGGGGGGGTTGGGGGTGGGAGGCACCGTTTTACGGTGGTTCTCCTCCTACCTCTCTGGCCGATCGCAATTTGTGCGGGCAGGAGAGCAGAGGTCGACCCCGAGACCCCTCACATGCGGGGTGCCTCAGGGGTCGGTCCTCTCGCCTCTCCTGTTTAACGCATACATGAAGCCGCTGGGTGAGATCATCCGTGGTTTTGGGGTAGAGTACCATCTGTACGCTGATGACACCCAGCTGTACATATCTACCCCAAACCACCCCAACGATGCCGTAGCGGTGATGTGCCAGTGCCTGGAAGCCGTGCGGATCTGGATGGGAAGTAACGGACTTAGGCTCAACCCGACCAAGACCGAGTGGCTGTGGTTTCCGGCTGCCCGATTCAACCAGCTCTCTCCAACGCTGGCCATAGGGGGCGAACATCTTGCCCCTGTGGATGGGGCGCGCAACTTGGGTGTCCTCCTGGATACCCGGCTGTCCATGGAAGATCAAGTGACAGCCGTGGCCAGGAGGGCGTTTTACCAGGTTCGCCTGGTACGCCAGTTGCGCCCCCTATTGGATCGGGACGCCCTTCGCACAGTCACTCATGCTCTCGTGACATCCCGACTGGATTATTGCAACTCTCTCTACATGGGGCTCCCCTTGAGGTGTACCCGGAGGCTGCAGTTGGTCCAGAATGCAGCCGCGCGAGCAATTATGGGCACGTCTAGGTTTGCCCACGTAACACCGCTCTTGCGCGAGCTGCACTGGCTACCTGTCGTCTTCCGGGTGCGCTTCAAGGTGTTAATTACCATCTTCAAAGCGCTCCATGGCTCGGGACCTAGCTACCTGCGGGATCGGATCCTGCCCCATACATCCTCACGGCCGATTCGCTCCCACAGAGAGGGACTTCTCCGGGTGCCGTCCACTAGACTTTGTCAGCGGGCGGCGCCCAGGGGAAGGGCCTTCTCTGTGGCGGGCCCAGCCCTCTGGAATGACCTTCCCCCCGATATCAGGACAACCACGGACCTCCGCTCCTTCCGCTTAAAATTAAAGACGCACTTTTTTCGTCTGGCCGGCCTTGGGTAGTCTCTTTTTAGGTTAGGGGTTTTTAGGGGTAATTTTTAGCTTAGTTTATGGGTTTTAGCGCAGGATCAATTTAATTTATTTTTAACTTTGTATTTTGTATTTGTCTGTGGTTTTATTTGTATTTTTAATTGCCTGTGCCCCGCCTCGAGTCCCCTCGGGGAGAGAGAGCGGGATATAAAATTAAATTATTATTATTATTATTATTTTCAAAGCTGTACAAATTTAAAAGGTGGCTGATAAAAATGAAGAAACAGAAGGAAGGATCCTAAAAGAAATTCTCACTGATAGTCATCAATGGCAGATAAATTACAACCACTCACTTATTTTACTAGCCACTTCCTTGTATCTACTGATATCAATGAAGTACATTAAAAGTCTACAGGACAGAGAGCACAAGCAAAATAGAAATTAGCCATTTCCTAATCTTCATATTTTGGTGCTTCTGAGTCTTTTTGTACTGAGGGTATCCTCCATGGATTAACTTTTAGTCCCTGTGATTTTTCTGCCAGCATGAAAGTGGCCAAGGAGAATGGGAATTGTAGTAGCCAGAAGGCATCATGTAGAAGGCATCAAGATTATCATAGACAACTAGGTAAACAACTGTTTATAAACCGGATTGAGGTGCATTTTTTGTCTAAAAGTTGTTGCAGGGGCTCTAAGCTTTTCAGAGTTAGCTTCAGTAGTAGGAATACTTTCCTACTCCATCCCCTAATACCAGGAGCAACATCAAATCCCGTTCTGTATGGGACACTCCTGCCAGGTTTGACATTGTTTGGGAGGCCCTAACATCGCTTTAATGACAAATTCATCCCAGGACAACAAATCAAGGCAGCTGTTGTTCATCTTTCATGGTTCTTTCCTTTGGAAACAATCCATCAAAACAAAGTTAAAGTGCGGTCTATTTTTAAAGCCCACTTTCTCCTTGCTCGGGGTACAAACTCACCGGAGGGAAGGGCGGGGGGGGGGGTGTCTCCTCGTTGCCCGGAGGTTCCACCGGAGGAGCCAAACGCCGGCACCGGGCAGGCAAGCAAAACAAGCCCGGACAAACCAGAGGTCGTCAGGGAGTGCCGCTGCTTCCCTTCCCGCCCCTCCTGCCCAATGAGTTCAGCCTTTTACGGCGCAGCAATAGCAACACGCCTCTCTAGGGAGAATGCCAGGCCGGCCCAGCGGTAAGGAAAGGGCGGACAGCCTGCCTCCCCCTCTCCTCTCCGCTGGCCGCGGAGGGAGCTGAACTAGCCCCGGTCGAAACGCGAGAGGGATTCAGTCGCCAATGGCTCGATTGAAAGGGGAGAGCCGCTGCGGAGACAGGTCCGCGACGATAAGGAGACACTTCCCTTTCCCTGCTTCCACTACCTCAATGTGGTTTAACGCAGAGGAATGATGCTGCCTGTCGCAATCTTTCATCAAATCTGGGGTTTATTCATGTTTATTATTACACGTCCAGAAAGCGAAGAGGGAACTTTTAAGTAGGTCGAGTTAGTTGCAAGCGGGAAATACCCGGTGCCCAAGGATGTTTTTCTAAAGGAGAAATTTTCTGACAGCGAGAACAATCAAACCAATGGAACAGCTTGCCTTCAGAAGTTGTGGGGGCTTCGTTACTGGAAGCTTTCACGAAGAAACTGGACAGACATCGGTCAGAAATGGTGTAGAGGAGCGGGTTGGACCAAATGACCTACAAGAACCCTTCCAACTCTTCTGTTCTATTCTATTCTCTCTTCTCTTCTATTTTCTTTTCTCTATTTTATTCTATTTTCTTTTCTATTCTATTCTCTATTCTATTTTTTATTCTATTTTCTTTTCTTTATTCTATTTTCTCTTCTCTTCTATTTTCCATTCTCTTCTATTTTTTATTCTATTTTCTTTTCTATTCGATTCGATTCTATAGTCTATTCTCCAATTCTATTTTGATTTGATCTATTTACTCTATACTATACTATTCTCTATTCTATTTATTCTATTCCATTTCTTATTCTCTTTTACATTCTACTCTGTATTCTATTTTCTATTTTGCTCTACTCTATTTATCCTGTGTAATTTTGTGGGCAAGTTAATAAAGAAATAGCCACAACCCTCTTGCGTCGCTTCTGAGTTTCTGCGTTCAGCAGTCCTCGCTTCTGTCCCTATGCAGCATAATCCGCGATCGACTGCGTAGGGACGGCTCCAAACCCTGGAGAAAGGCTGCTTCTCCCTATTCGGCATCCACTTCAGCATCTCCGACCTGCCCACGCAGCGCGCTCCAAGCGCTCCCGAGCATCGTCCTCCCGCCCCCGCCCCCTCCGCCTCGGAAGTAGTAACGGGGCTGAACAAGCTCCACTCCTTTTTGAACCAACGAGAGGGAAGAGCCTTTTCGGAAGATTGGCAGCCAATGGGGAAGGCCGGAAACGGTATTCTCCAATGGGAAAGCGGCGGAGGTTGGCTCCGGGAGCCACGTGTAGGAAGCATTCGCCGGAGAATCCGAGGCGGCATGGCGGCCCCGGGTCCGAAAAAAAGGCAGCTAAGACAGCGAGGCGGTTCTGCTTCGGCCACGGCGGCTGGCCGCAAGAAGCGAAAGGTCAGTGCGGGGGAAAATGGGAGGGAAGGCAGCCAGGCAACCGAATGAAAGGGAGCGAAGAAAAGGAAAGCCGTGAAAGCAGCAAGAGTTGTAAGAGAACTTCCGGAAAAGAAACTACTAACCCTGTGACTAAGAAATGAATGGATGTCAGAAAGTGCAGTGCATGCATGTTGATTCCCCCCCCCCCCCCAAGGCTAGAATGGAAATAGTAGGGTTGGATTATGAAGTAGTTTGGACAAATTTGAAATTGAGGTGTTTACTACATGCGATGAGTGGTTAAAATGTTGTTAGTTGCGGAGTCGTGTTCAACCCATCGCAACCCCATGGACAATGTTCCTCCAGGCCTTCCTCTCCTCTACTATCACCCGGAGTCCATTTAAGCTCACGCTTCGGTGACTCCATCCAGCCACCTCATTCTCTGTTGTCCCTTTCTTCTTTTGCCCTCAATCTTTCCCAGCTTTAGGCTCTTCTCCAGTGAGTCCTTCCTTCTCATTAGGTGGCCAAAGTATTTGAATTTCATCTTCAGGATCTGACCTTCTAAAGAGCAATCAGGATTGATCTCCTCTAGGACTGACCAGTTTGGTCGCCTTGCAGTCCAAGGGACTCGTAGGTGTCTTTTCCAGCACCATAGTTCAAAGGCCTCATTTCTTTGGCACTCAGCCTTCCTTATAGTCCAACTTTCCCAGCCATACATTGCAACTGGGAAAACCATAGCCTTGACTATATGCACTTTTGTTGGCAGGGTGATGTCTCTGCTTTTTAGTATGCTGTCTAGATTTGCCATAGCTTTCCTCTCCAGGAGCAAGTCTTTTAATTTCTTGGCTGTAGTCCCCATCTGCAGTGATCTTGGAGCCCAGGAAAATAAAACCTGTCGCTTCCTCCATTTCTTCCCCATCTATTTGGCAGGAATAGGGAGAGAGCCGGATGTCATGATCTTAGTTTTCTTAATGTTGATGTGGTGAAAATAAACCATGCATTATAGTAAGGGTATAACTATATACATACATACATACATACATACATACATACATACATACATACATACATACATACATACATACAGTTGTGTCACAACACCCTGTTAAGCCCCAATTAAGGGAGGAAGCATACTGCTCTCCTTTTCTGCCTTTTGGCTCATCACCAGAGACCATCTAGACAAAGCTATGAGTTCCGTTGTGTAATTTTTTTATATGTGTGTTACATTTTTGAGCTGATCAATAAATAAGTCAGGGAGACCAGTATAGATATATTTTGAGCTTTTTAGCTCTCATCAGCTAGCCATACCCTTACTGGGATTTGAACCGGGGCTGTATTACATGCTAGGCAGGAGCCTTAGCCATTAGGCCACCAGGTTCTCTTCCTGATCAGCTGAGACAGGAGGATAAGTATATACTTGTGTCACAACACCCTGTTAAGCCCCAATTAAGGGAGGAAGCATACTGCTCCTTTTCTGCCTTTCGGCTCATATATATATAATGATTAGCAAATGCATCAACTTCTGTTGCCTATGCTCTGCTAATGATGAGGATTGTATTAATCAAAATGGACGTATTTGAGCCTATTTATTCCTGCTCCTCCAGCTTTTTAATAACTGAGTGAAGGCATTTATTTAATCATTTTTGATCTAAAAAATTTTTTTTACTTCCTAGGTCCCTGCTGGTGAAGAAAAAGTTTGGCAGAAAGCTGGTTCCAAGTTGAATGAAGAGATCTCTAGTGATTCTGAACCAGATGTGTAAGGATATGCCAAAGTGTCTTGGTATTTTTCTTCTCTAATTAGGAAGCTCATGTCATTAAATTTAGGAACTTGCATAGGAATTTCCTGTGGAGATGGTTGCATAAAGCAGAGGATGAGAACATTGTGCTATGAGACCTTGTGAATTAATATAACAAGTGGTGGGATTCCTGAAATACAGTTCTTTGTGGCATCACTTAGTTGCCCCAAAAGTCTGTACTTTAGGAAGTACATAAGATGTAACATTGAATAAGATATCACAAATTTCCATAAAATTGGGATAGAGGACTGAAGTATTTCCTTTGAGGGAATTGGACACTAATATTCTCTTGTTGAGGGATAATTGTGCAATACAAAGTATTTCTGTGTAAATTGTTTCTTTTCCATTTGTAGCTCAGAAAATAAAAATGAAGCAGAAGAAGAAATTGATGAGACGCCACAAGAGAAGAAACTGAGATTAGCGAAATTATATTTGGAGCAGCTTCGCCAACAAGGTGAGGAGAAGCTAGATTTAATTTAACTGGACTGTTAAACAATCAGATTAAAAGTTTTAATATATGAAATGAAACCAGTCTTTCTGTCTATCTATCTACCTGTTAAACCTGTTAAATCTATATAGCCTCCCATCTCACTATTGTGACTTTGGGCAGTTTATAAAATGAAAAAAATAAAAATAACCACAAAAATAAAAACATTAAAAACAATAAAACTATTAAAAACATAATCAGCAGGAGCACATTATTCATTTTCCTAAATGTGCAACTTATTAGTACGTTTTCCACCAACGTCCTCAGATCAGGTGGCAAAGCTATATCTTCAGAAGGCCAGGTGGATCACAACTAATCTTACCCTCTGAGGAGAGGATGTTCAAAAGGATGGGCACCTCAGAAGAAAATGCTCTCCTCCTGGATCCCATCAGATGACTTTGCACCCACCATATGCCCTTTCTGATGAGATGGATAGGTGTGATTGGGCTGAGGTGGTCCCTCAAATATCCCAGCCCCGTGCCATGTAGGGTTGCACATTGACACATACTGGCAGCTAGTTTACAGAGCAGAATTGTAACTTGCACTGCTGTAGATGTGTGCATAGCTGCCCATGCTTCTGAATTTCATACCAGATGAAGCTTCTAGATGCTGTTCAAGGGCATACCCTTAATAGACTCTATTATAGGTAAATGATTTAGATAAAGGAATAGAAGGAGAACTCATCAGATTTGTAGACAACACTAAGCTAGCAGGAATAGTGAGTCCAAAAGGACTTCCAGATGGTGCATTGGGTTTGTCTGGAGTAATGTCACTTGTCCAGAACTAAAGATGGTTAATTGCCAAATCCTGTTGGTCCCAAGACCTGAAGCCACTTAGTTTGCCAAGGTTAAGCTGAGGTCTGTGGTTTCCCTATATATAATTAACAGTACATTACTTATATAAGTTACTAGCCTATTGTGAACTTTTATTTGCTTATTTAACTTTACAATTGTTTGAAAAGTTCAGCCTCAAAAAAGATGGCTGGGAATTCATCTTGAGAAGTGTGAAGATTTTTTTTAAATCTCTTTTAAAATCTTTTTAAGCCATAGAAATCACAATAGTTTCCCACAATTTATGAACTGGGAAATTTAATACGTGTTTTTTAAATCAATTTCTCCATTGCTTTAGATGATAATTTAACTTATTGGAGATACCAAATACTTTGGGGCAAAAAACCTTCATCCTACTGGGTAACTGATTGGTTCTGGGCATTTGTTTCACTGAAGGATCTTCAGGATTTGAAATTGATTTCAGATTGGATTGTTTGATTAAGTAAACATTGCTATGTCTATGATTTTTGTTTCTGGCAGAAGAAGAAAAGGCTGAACAAGAGGCTTTTGAGAAAGATCTGGTTGCTGGCCGATTAAAGGAAGATGTGGTGAGTAGGACATGAGGTAGTAGACTGGAAAGAAATTGGTGCCTCTGCCTATCCTGAATTGGACATTAGAAAGCTCCACCTTCTTCATGAAGTAAATGGTATCTTCTCACCGGAGAGTAATGGAATTCATGGCTTCCCATGCGTCAGGCTTTGCAAGGCTCAATTCTAGTGGAGTGTGGGTGTTGCTTTTATAAATCTCAGTCACTCTCCTACATCGAGAAGGAGATTAATAATATGCAAAACACAAGCATGCCTGTTTGGCTATGGTCCAAACTTTATTTTTAAATGACAAAAAGAGTATGAAGACTTTTAGATTGACTTTATGCCCCCATAAAGTCAGTGGTTTGACAGAAATTGTACAGTCTAAGAAGTGATATGCAGAAAGTTTTCTTCCTCTTGTGAATTAAGCATCCTTTCTGAAAATTCAGAAGTACAGTGACTTCTCTGGCATTTGTATTCTGATAACGTTGTGTAATTTATTTCTACACCCACAATCACAATTTGTACTCGTTCTGAAAAAAGTTCAGGCTGAAAAAAGCTGAGTTTTTTGGAGACTTGACTTTTTATGGCTTTTTCCACTTAATCCTTGGAAACCAGTTCCTGCCTTGCTTCCTTTCAGTCAAAAGCCAATAAGGTAATAATAAGTCTGATACTCTGTGTCAGTTTGGTAGAAATATGAGTTGAAGTTCTTAAACATGAGATCTCAGGAATTTGCCATTTACTCATTGTCAAAACTGAAAGGAGATTCTGATCAAGCTGATATAGAAGAATTTAAGCTCATCTTAAAAAAGGAAATTAATCCAATTTAATATTTAGCTATATGTGGGTGTAAGAATGAGAGCCGCATACTTTTTTCTAATTCATGTATCTTGTGAAGTAGGAAGAAAGAGTCAATCTAATTCTATTTTATTTGTCCCCCATAGCTTGAACAGAAAGGAAAATTGCAGAGAAAAATTGCCAACAGTGTAAGTAGAAACTTCCCCCCCCCCACAATTGTGCAGAATTTCAAAGCACCTATTACTCTTTTCCTTGAACTACATGTAGCATCCTTTCCACTATTTTATCTTCCAGAGTTCCTCTGGAAACAAGGGCTCCTAGGGATTCACAAACGGGGAGAGGCTGCCAGATGCAGTCTAATTCAAGACTGAGGCTGCGATTAAGGCCTCAGTTGAACTCTGCATCTGCAACCCCAAGCTCTCTCATAAAGCTGTTAGCCACCTGGGAAAGACCAATTAAATAGATCCTACTTCTTTGGTGAAAACTCATAAATTTCAGTGGTATTTCAGCACTGAGCAAGTTGTGTGCTGCAATTTTTTTCATTTGTAACTTTGGTTCGGAATGCTGATGTAACTGGTATTCTCTGAATAGTTGCAGCCTCCAGACATACCTGACATCAAGATACTACGAGGCCACCAATTGCCCATTACCTGCCTAGTCATTTCACCAGATGACAAATATATTTTCTCTGCATCCAAAGACTGTTCGATCATCAAATGTAAGTCTTACTTTCTGCAAAAGACGATAAGCTACAAAAAAAGAAGAGGCATGAAAGAAAGTATTCTAAACTTGTATAAATATATATTTTTATAGTCCTATAATCCTATGATTTTTTTCCCTATAAAGATGGCAGTTTCAAAGGATCAAATTTACATTGCCTGAACTGAATAGATCAGTATTGGAATAACGGAGATCCGACTCCCAAATGCTGATGGCCAAGAATTGTAATCAGCATACTTTTATTGTATTGCTGCTTTATTCTTAATATGCTCCTTTCCATTGATGTATTACTAAGTTATTTTGATATTTTTGACTTATTTGTGTAATTAATCTTCCAATTTTAACTACTGTATAGAAATTTGGGGTTTCTTCATTTATAGAGTGTACACTGTAGAGTGTTTATTTATACACCTGGCATAAACATTTTAGAACCCTTATCTTTCAACAGAGGATTTGTCAGTCTCTGTTGTGTCTGCAAATAAGTTGGCATTGTTCTTCCATGCCGAGATAGGGGAAAGTGGGAATGATCAGTGGCCTGCTGCAAATAACTTTGAATTGTTCTTTGAGGCCAAGGTTGAAGAGATGTGCCACAAATTGTACTATAAAGTTGGGGTAGCTCAGAGGTAATTTTGGAAAATACTTGACCCATTTTTAAAGAACGTCTTCGTCTTGTAGATCTCAAATAAGTGGACAGAGTGTGTGAAAAGGGCCATACATTTTTTGAGACCATTGCCTCCTTTGGGTGATAAATCTGTTTAAGGAAAGTGGTTTGTGAACTGTGAGAAGGATGTATCACTTCCCCCGTAATAATAATGAGAGTAATAATTGGGGGGGGGGGGGAGATGAGGTATGACTCAGATAGGCCGCTTCTTAGTAGAAGCACTTTATTGAACAGCTTCCCTTTGGAAATTAGGTTTGTCCCTAAATATCCCGCTCTTCTGGAAACTCCTGAAAATTGAGTTATCTCTCGGGATGTAGATTGCAGAGCATTGCATCAAAGCCAGCTTGTTTATGAGATATTGAAGTTAGGTTGGCTTCTATGAAATGATTAGCTTGGCCTTTGATCACTTTTGTAAAATTTAATTCTTTAGTAGATTTTGGTATGGTGAACAGTAGCATTCAGCAAAAGTTACCAGGAAGGTGGAATTGGCAGAAATAATTATTAATAAATTCATAAGGGTCTGGAGAGTGAGCAGGATCTTACTAACATCATACTTCACATGTTTGAGTCCTTTTCTGTACGTTAGTATATTTGCAGTTGAAGTGAATGAAGTGCAGTTCCTGAGTCATTTATTCATGTTTTTAAGGCAGTTGAAGCATGATGGAAGTTCCCCCCCCCCCCCCCCCCCCAAATTGTGGATTTTACTAAAATAATTTTCAATGCTCTGGCTTGCTTACTTTAAAGTATCAGAAAAAGAATTGTAATGCTTGAAACCTGACTTGAGCATCTTTATGCTGCAGGGGATGTTGAGAGTGGAAAGAAGCTCCATGTGATACATAGAGGAAAAAAAGGGGCAGAGAGCAGCCATGTTGGACATACCGCACATATCATCTCAATGGCTGTCTCGTCAGATGGCAAATTCCTGGTAAGAAGAATATTTTCTTCTGCTATGCTGAGGAAAAGAAAGCAACTCCATACAGTTCTAGCAGTGTTGGCAGAGCTTTGTGACGTATATTTTCTCCTCCGTGTTTCAAAAATTATGCTTTTTGTGGTGGTTGGTGATCTTTTAGTATAGTAAAGAGATTCTTCTTCATAGTTCTTTAAACCAGGGGTCCCCAACCTTTTTTGCACCAGGGACCGGTTTTATTTAAAAAAAAATTCTGTGGACCGGCTGGTGTAGAGGAGGAGCGGGGGGGGGACGGACAGGTAGTGCATGCGCACATGGGGGGAGGGGGAACAGGCGGCGCATGCACACGCAGGGGGGAGTCGGCTCACTTGGCCCTCTAGGGCCTCCAACGGTGTGAACAGCCGCACCTGCGCACGCGGGGGGGAGTCAGCTCACTCAGCCCTCTAGGGCCTCCAATGATGCGAATGGCCAGGCCTGCGCATGCACACGCATGGGGGAGTAAGCTCACTCGGCCCTCTAGGGCCTCGAACGGCTGCGCCTGCGCTCTCCCGCATCTGGTGCGCGCTCTGCCCAGGGGGCTGCCTCCTCTCCGGCCCTGCGGTCCAGTTCCTATCAAGCCATGGACCGGCACCGGTCTGCGGCCCGGGGGTTGGGGACCCCTGCTTTAAACTATTCAGTAGATTCTCCTATATCAGGGTTGTCAAACTGGATGTCTTCAAGAGCCAGCTCAGCACTGTAGTTCTCTGCAGGCTGGCGTGGGGGTGGGGACTGGATGGAACGGATGCCTCCTGTAGCACTTTGCCGGCCAAAATGGGGTGTGGAGGGCTCACGCAGTCCCGCTTAACCCAATTTTGTCTGCCAGAGGCACAGCAAACTGGTCCTTTGCTATTTCCAGGCCGACCCCATGAGCCAGATTTAAGTACCCTGCGGGCCGAATGCAGCCTGCAGGCCTTGAGTTTGACACCTGTCCCAGATCAGCTAACTGTTGGTGTGAGTTATGCATCCACCCTGTTCAGTGCCGTGGGATCTGTGTATCTTGAGGAAATTTCCCTGAATCTAATCAATGGATATAATAGCCACCTCTGTTCACATAGACAGGCAGTCTCCCTTTTTGCTCCAGTCAATTCTATTCCTTTGTTCCAGCTGGACTTCCTTTCTCAAAAAACCAAAAAGCAGTTAAAGAATGAGGTGTTTGAGTTATGCTACTGTGAGGAAAACATTAAGGCATTAAAATAAGTGTGTCCAGAAGACTGAGTCACCTGAGTTTCTATAATAGTAATGTGTGTAATGTGATAGAAAAGAAGAGAATTGAGCAGAGTCCTTCTGTGTCGCTTCTAGGCCACAGGTGACAAGAACAAACTCATTATGATCTGGGAAGCTGCAACCTGTAGACACCTCTATAAGTTCACAGGCCATCGTGATACTGTATCGGTAAGTGACCACAACCTCTAGAGGTATTCGTATTTATAGATAAAGTGCATTCATGATATAGGGCAGTGGTACTCAACCTGGTCCCTATCGCCCACTAGTGGGCGTTTCAGCTTTCATGGTGGGCGGTCGGGGTTTTGTCCAATACTGAAGCACTTTCCTTTTTTAAATTTAATTGACTTCTCTACTTTATAAATCACCATTACTGTGGATGGTTAGAAAATTTTAGTACTAACAGAGATACAAAAGTGGGCGGTAGGTATAAAAAGGTTGACTACCCCTGATATAGGGGAATGTTTTTATGGATGCTTCTACTATGTTTTTCAAAAAGAATTTTAACAGTTGAAATATTTTTACAAAACAATCTGGAAAAATGATTTGTAGAAACAACGTGCACTCCTCAATCAACCATCAGCCAAAATGGTTTGGATCCTTTTTGCTGCATGGATTTTTCTACAATAATATTATTTTTTTAAACAACTTTGTTCTTTTGTAAATTGTATCACAGGAAAGCAAAATAATTTTATTTTTAAATATGAGCAATCAATGTTAAATTTATCGATGCAAAAATTTGCATCTCCTTTCTTCTTTACCATCCCCCCCATACAAACATGAAAATCTCTGCTTAAAGTATAATGAGTACAGCGTAACAAAAATATTTTTTAAATCTTGTTTTATTAAACAAGTGTAGATGGGGTTTATTCCACCTGCACTTCGTATGTGTTGTTCATTCTCTAATAGATAAATCCACATTTCCCTCTGGGACAATTACATTGGATGTGGTAAAGAAATCAAAGATTAATTCTGCCTGCCCTTAGGCCCATTTCATTCCATCTCTTCCTCTCTTCATACTTGCTCCCTTTCAGGGCCTATCTTTCCGCAAAGGGACTCACCAGTTGTACAGCGCCTCCCATGACCGCTCAGTCAAAGTATGGAACGTGGCAGAGAATGCATATGTTGAAACCTTGTAAGGAATAGTTTTTTGATATACATGCAGAATTAGTGATATGTACATAGCATGTTTCTGATCTATGAAAGTTATGTTCTATGAAGATGAGAGACAACAGGAGGCAGAATTAATGTATCATTGATATGGTGATTAGTTTTTACAGAGAAACTCTTTATCAACTCGTACCTGAACATGGTAGTAAACTAGGGTTGGATAAGAGAGAACAGGCCTTTCAGATTTCAGAATCTCTAGCCCAGCGTTTCTCAATCTTAGCCACTTTAAGATATATGGATTTCAACTCCCAGAATTTTGGGATTTGAAGTTTACACAATTTAATATTTCTGAGAAGCACTGTTCTAAACAATATGGAGATTTTTGGCTGGGAATTCATGGAGTTGCTGTCCCAATGGAACTTGAGGTGATTACCTTGGAGAAAGATGCCCAAGTTCATCGTGACAGGAATCCATACTCATTGGTATGAAGCAATGATAAATGAGGGAGCTTGTATGTTATTGTTATAAAGCTTGTAACAGAAACAAACTCCATTCCCCCATTATTCACGTGGCCATTCAGAGAGCCAGGATTTGCTGAATATGTCGGCACCTACATAGCTTGTAATATACCCAACTGAAATACTGGGTTCTCAAACATAGGCCATAATTGAATCTCATCCTCTTTTCTCCCAAGGTTTGGTCATCAAGATGTGATCACAGGCCTGGATAGTCTGAGCCGGGAATGCTGTGTCACATCAGGAGGGAGAGATGGCACTGTCAGAATCTGGAAAATTGCTGAGGAGTCCCAACTTGTGTTTTATGGACACCAGTAAGTGTGAGGATCATTGCCTATTCAAGCTTCTTTTACAAAGTGCATTGTTTCGGAAAGAGAAAGTTGCAGTATATGCAGCATATTACAGAAGACTTATAAGTTACCACACTGTGCTTTGTTGCATCTCTGTTATCATCAAAACTAAATGCATTGATGAATGTTTTTTTTTAAATTAGGCTGTGGTCAGCTGTAGTTCTAATTTATTTGATCAAATTATCTTTAGATCTTTTAAAGAACTTCTTTTTAATCCTCTGTGAATCTATAACTTCATGTTGCAGTCATTTTATATCTCCAGCCATTATTTGAGAAGGTTGAGGGAATTGTAAGAATGAGGTGAGATCTGATCTGAAGTTAGATGAAGCAAAGTACTAGAACTAGGAGAGGAAATGGCACGGACAGGAAAGCAATGTTTTTGAGTTAAACCTTTCCCAACAAACAGACTCACAGTTTCTCTGATCCATGTGATTTTTGACCTGTTATGCGAATGTGAATCACTTTTAGTACATGAAATGGCAAAAGATAATCTTTATATTTTGCAGCACAAAAGAAAGGATCTCATAAAATGGGGACAGGCCCACTTCTTGAAAGTGAGAAATTTACTTTCTAAAACTTTTCCAGCACTGTGCTTTTTTTTTTTTAATGAAAATTTAGAAGTGCAACTCTCTAAAGCAGCTGAAGCATTTTTTCAGGCTTGTGTGAAAGCTTTTTTGGCTCCCATATGTGCTGAAGAACCTCTTCTGAATCATTTTTAAAGTATGCAGAGTCATGTACAATATTTGAGGTTTGTTTATTGGTTAGTTTTTGGTAAAAACTAGGAGCACGGTGTTTTGCAATATAGTCGTGGAAGGCTCTAGAGTTTACAGAACAAGTTATAGAATGCTACAGTTTTTCTAAGATGATTTTTCTTGACTGAAGGGATGTTGTTCAAATGCTTTATCTCCATAATAGGAAGATATGTCTAGGGAATGCTTGAGAGATCTTGCATTTTTCACCTTTTGTACAATATGTAGTTAAAACGTTGAGTGTCTTTCATTATAAAAAATATGCTCTGAAGCATACAGTGTAGATCAGGGGTGTCCAAACTTGGGAACTTTAAGACTATGCTGGCTGGGGAATTCTGGGAGTTGAAGTCCACAAGTCTTAAAGTTCCCAAGTTTGGACACCCCTGGCGTAGATTGATTACTAGGAGCCTGGAGTGCTGATTTATTAGCTGTAAATATGGTTTTCTTTTTCCCATTAGAGGTTCGATTGACTGCATCCAGCTCATCAATGAAGAGCATATGGTGTCTGGTGCAGATGATGGGTGAGTATACGTTGAAACCGTAATTCAGTAAAAGAAAAATCAAGCGATTTCCACATGATATGTAATGATTGTGATTTTGTTTCCAAGGTCAGTTGCCCTCTGGGGTCTCTCCAAAAAGAAGCCACTAACAGTAGTAAAGCGTGCCCACGGTTTTCATGGCACGAAGGGCCTGGAACAACCATTTTGGATCTCTTCAGTTGCTGGTTTGCTGAACAGTGACCTCGTAGCTACAGGTGACAAGAGATATTTGTCTTACTTTTCCTGTTGCCTTTAGGGCTAGGAAACTGGATAATGCTCTTTTTTCCTGACATTAATAAAAAACCAGTGCAGCATTTCAACTTAAAATCCTTTATACAGTTCTAGGAAAAAACATATGTATAAATACTTTGAAGTGCGTCCTATTATTTATGGTGGAGCTTACTTCTAAGTTGGCATGTACATGATTGTCCTGTCACCATATTTTTTTAAACAATCTTCTGATTCCCAGCAATCAATCAAGGACATTCCAAGATACTCAGAAGCATTCACTGCTTTGGCTTTGCTGTTTCAGGTTTAACCCAGATGTGTCTCTGGTTAGAGACATTCTGGTATCCCAAATCTCTACTTTTGGGTTCCATTATTTTTGGAGTTCTGATAGCAATAGCACTTAGACTTGCGTACCATTCCATAGTGCTTTACAGCACTCTCAGTTTACAGAGTCGGCATATTGAGTCCAACAAGCTGGGTCTTACTTTTACTGACCTTGGACGGATGGAAGACTAAGTCAGCCTCAAGTCCGTCAGGATTGAACTCCATGCTGTGAGCAGTTAGCCTTGCAATACCGCATTCTAACTACTGCACTACCAGGGCTCTGATGTCTTTGTCTTGGTGTCAGAGGCGACACCCAGGGGAAGAGCCTTCTCTGTGGCTGGGCCAGCCCTCTGGAACGACCTACCCCCTGAACTCCGCACCATCTCTGACCTCCGCCTCTTCCGCAAGTGTCTGAAGACACATTTATTCCATTTAGCCGGCCTAGCGTAACCCCCTGTATTGACCATTAGACAGTTTAAATTTGGGATTTTAATTCGGTTTTTAGCACAGGTTTTACTAGAATAAGTTTTTTAAATTTTATATGTTTTGTATGTATTTTAACATTCCTGTGCGCCGCCCTGGGTCCGTTTGGAGAAGGGCGGGATATAAATTTAATAAAATAAAAAAAATAAAAAAAATAAAAGAGGATCATAATGGTTTTAGATAATAGCTTGGATTTATAAATTTGGGTCAGTAGGTTATTCCTATAAAACAGGTCACGGAAGCACAGATTGAGAACCAGTCACAAGTAGTCACAAGATTGCCTCCAAAATTTACTGATGTCTTATAATTTTTAAATTATCAGAAAGAGAAAATGATTAAATACACTGGAGGTAATAAATAATAAAATAAAATAGAGACATTAAAAATATAGTTTTGGCCTGAGCCATACTTGGGTCATAGAAGTATGGTCCATGGCTAGAGTGATCTGAAAGGAAATCTTAGTAGTGTAGATTGCATGAAATAAAGAGCATGTAATTCTATTCTATTATAGCTAAGATGTACCAGACTACTTGCTTTTTAGGTAGAATAATATACAGCTGCTAGACCTTTTAGAATTAGGTGCTGTTTATTTGTATATGGTATACAGCCATGATGGCGAACTTATGGCACTTATGGGTGCCACAGGTGGCATGCAAAGCCATTTCTGAGGGCATGCAAGGCGTTGCCCTGTCAGGTCCAGTGCATATGAGCATGCTGGCCAGCTGATTTTCGACCTTGATTTTCAGCCATTTTTTGCCCTCCTGAAGCCTCCAGAGGGAGAAAAATGGCCCAATGGGCAACCTAGAAGTCCATTCCTGAACTTCCGGTTTGTGTGTTGGGCCTTTTTTTGCCCTCCCCAGGGTCCTAGAAAGCTTCTGGAGCCTTGGGAGGGTGAAAAATGGATCTACCGGGCCCAGCGGAAGTCAGAAAACAGGCTGTTTCCGGCCTCTGGGGGAGGCCATTTTTGCCCTCTCCAGGCTCCAAAAAGCCGTGTGTACATGCGCTAGACAGCAGGGGGTGTCACACATGTATTCTCAGGGGGCACGGCATGGGAGGTATTAAATTATGGGGGTGGGCACACGAGCGTGCACAATAGCGCAAGCGTGTGTGCTTTTGGCACCCGAGGCGAAAAAGGTTCGCCATCACTGGTATACAGTATACTAAAGTTCCTCATGCTTATTTTATATTCATCGGGGTAAGAAAATAACAGCAACAGTTACAATAATGTCTTAAATTAGGAAGGATAAAAATTAGATTGAGGTTTATCCATTAATCTCTAGCTCTAGGCTCTTCAAGAACATCACTTGAAGAAATAGGAATGTGTCACTAAACTAGACTTTTTAAATTGAATGTGGACATTTTAAAAACATCACATGCTCTGCTTTTGACAGGTTCCCACAGTGCCGGTGTGAAATTGTGGAAATGCGGAGAAGGATTTCGGAGGTTGGAGTTCCTCTTTGAGATTCCCTTGGTGAGGAAGCTGCTTTGAGCCGTGGGCTTAACGTCCAATTTAAACTTTTTTAGCTTGAGATTCATATTAAACTAGTTTAAGAAACAAGTGGAGCAAGAGGAAATAACACTGTGGAGTTGTTGCAGGTGGAGTGAACCTGGGAACTCTATGCAGGAGTTGCCTTGTTAGATTTAGTTACACTTTTCTCTCAGCTTGTTCCCCTTCTATCACAGGTTTAACTGTTCCAGGGATCTTCCTAAGGAATCCAGGGTTACACTCGGTGTAGATTAAATGATTTGAACGTTCCAGGAATCCACTTTAATGATTAGTTGTGTGTATAAATTAGTTCAATAACCTGTGGAAGTTAATCCATATTGCAGCATAACCCAATAGTTAGACCCCAACACTTCCTTTTGGGCAGTCAGAAGGATTTAGCCTGTTACAGAAAACAGGTGTCTGCAGATTACCTGCAGCCAGGGGTGGGATTCTACTGGTTTGGACCGGTTCAGGTGAACCGGTAGTTCCGACAATCAGCTGGAAGTGAACCGGTTTGCTCGGATGAGCAAGTTGGCCCGCCTGCCTACCCCTGCGTTTTACTTACCTGTATCTTCTCAGTTGAGTTGTGCGGCAGAGTGGATTGCCATGCCTCAGCTGTTTTCCTCCACAGCAGTAATGTGGAAGGTAAATTTTCTCCAAACTTCTCCCAATGCACAATCACCGGATCAGCTGTTAAATTGCCTGTAGCCCTTTAGTGGCTGTTGCCTATAAGTGGCAGGTTGCTGCAGAGTGTGGTCTTGAGCTGGAAAAGGAGCTTCCCAGCATCTAGAGAATGGGATGGAGCAGGAGGCCTTCATCACTGTAACTCAGATGAAACTTTTGCTCATCTTTAGCCTTCATGTGGACCCCTTTTTCAAATCTCCAGCAACTCATAACTGGGATCCATGTAATCAACTGACTCCTTATGGTTGCAAAGCAAAAATCTGTCGCTATCCAAGTAGAGGTCAAAGACTTAAACATTAACATTTAACGCGACAGAAATGGCAGAAACCAGGCTTCCTCCAGTGCAGACCCCTATACATATATTAGGCCAAACTTCCCAAGAAGCACAGCAGGGAAAAAACAAGCAATTACCATATTTTTAAAATATATATATATTTCGGTTTGGGTTTTTTTCAGATTGGTTTTGTTAATAGCTTGAAATTTGCAAATTCTGGAAACTTCCTAGTTGCTGGAGTCGGACAGGAACACAGGTATGTGCACATGGATTCCATTCACATTGGCAAACATATCAACTCCCAGATTCAAGGTCAAATATACTCCATTAAAAAGTGTCCTAGTCTGTTCCTGCAAGGTTTTTTGAGAAGATAGATTGAGATTTGGGCTGGCCTAAAAATTATTTAAGTAGAAATTATTCCTGGAAGTGACACCATTTAGATATGAGCCACCAATGTGCAGCAGCTGCCAAAAAAGCCAACACAGTTCTAGGCTGCATAAACAGAGGGATAGAATCAAGATCACACGAAGTGTTAATACCACTTTATAATGCCTTGGTAAGGCCACACTTGGAATACTGCATTCCGTTTTGGTCACCACGATGTAGAAAAGATGTGGAGACTCTGGAAAGAGTGCAGAGAAGAGCAACAAAGATGATTAGGGGACTGAAGACTAAAACATATGAAGAACAGTTGCAGGAACTGGGTATGTTTCGTTTAATGAAAAGAAGGGCTAGGGGAGACATGATAGCAGTGTTCCAATATCTCAGAGGCTGCCACAAAGAAGAGGGAGTCAAACTATTCTCCAAAGCACCCGAGGGCAGAACAAGAAGCAATGCGTGGAAACTAATCAAGGAGAGAAACAACTTAGAACTGAGGAGAAATTTCCTGACAGTTAGAACAATTAATCAGCGGAACAGCTTGCCTCCAGAAGTTGTGAATGCCCCAACACTGGAAGTCTTTAAGAAGATGTTGGATAGCCATTTGTCTGAAACGGTATAGGGCTTCCTGCCTAGACGGGGTTGGACTAGAAGATCTCCAAGGTCCCTTCAAACTCTGCTATTGTATTGTATTGTCACTAGCAAATGCTGATGAACTCCCAAATAGGGATTGATGTTTCACTCACTGCAGGGAGAAATTTGGGCAGGGCAGAGAGGTCCCTTCTTTTGCTTTAGTACCCTGACTTAGCTGATCATAAGGTAGTTCTCTCATGCCTTAATACCAAATTGTAGATAACTCTGGGATTTTCTTGTTGCAAAGATCAAAACAAAATAATGAGGTTTTATTCAGAATAGAGAATAGTAAGAGGTGTGAAATTGATTGTCTTTTCCAGATTTGGGGATTGAGATATAAAGCCCTGCTGTGAAACCACACGGAAGAGAAAACTGTCCTTGTATTAATGCTTTTAATTTCAGCCTTGTCAGTATCTTATTGTTTGGCCTATTATAATTTTTTGGGTTTTTTCCCCTATTTTACAGAATAATTGCTAGCATATATGAATGATAAAATGTTTCCGTCAGTCCTATTGTAGATTTCCTATTCAAGCCGACCAACAGAATGCTTCAAACGCGGATGCTTTATTTTTTTCTGGGTTGTATTTCAGGTTGGGTCGTTGGTGGAGGATTAAAGAAGCCAAGAATAGTATTTGCATTATTCCCCTCAAGAAAACCACAGCAGGCGATTCACAAAACTCGTCTGAAGGCTCCTAATGCTTTCTTTCTGCAAATCTTGTTCACATTTCATGAATTACCTTATATATTATATATTAAAGCTATCTCGTGTTTCTAGAACTTAGAGGTCATTTTTATTTTATTTTTTTCATTTTTATTTCACTGTATGGATCAATCATATCAATCTCCTGGAAGCTGAAACATTTTGTGTTAAATGGCTTCCTTGGTCTTGGATTAGCTTTTTGTGTTACCTCAGCCATTCTGTATAGTGTCAGACTTTTTCAGTCCTGGAGTCAGGTAAGATATCAATTTCTGGTTCTGTAATCTTTGGCAATTCAGATCTACTCTGGCAATACATAGTGGCTTAAATGATCTCCATATTGTCTACTTGGGAATTAACAATACAATTATATGCATTTTATTAGAAGAAGAAAAATTGTTCACTGGGACTTACTGTACGTTTGCTTCAGCCCTGAAGCATAACCCTGAAGTAAGAAAAATGTGTTTGATGACTGTCATGGATGATTGGAAAGGAGGGAGGGGGGAGGACACACTGTTTTAACTTTTTTAGCCCCTTCAACAATAATTACTGAAAAAAGTGCAAAAAAAAAAGTACTTAAGCTACATGTATATGAAATTACTTTTCCCAGCATTAGAACCAGTCTTTTTTTGCTTGTTTTATTTAAAGTTTTATATAAGCTTCCTATCTTACATCAAAGGGGTGCGGTGGCTCTGTGGTTAAGACACTGAGATTGTCGATGAGAAAGATTGACAGTTCGCTGCATAACAGAGTGAGTTCCCATTACTTGTCCTAGCTTCTGCCAACCTAGCAGTTTGAAAGCATATAAAAATGCAAGTAGAAAAATAGGAACCACCTTTGGTGGGAAGGTAACAGCGTTCTGTGCGCCTTCGGCATCTAGTCATGCTGGCCACATGACCATGGAGACTTCTTCGGACAGAGCTGGCTCTTTAGCTTTGAAAAGGAGATGAGCACCGCCCCCTAGAGTTGGGAACGACTAGCACATATCTGCAAGGGGAACCTTTACATTTACCTTTATCTTATATCAAACTCAGAGAATCTCCCAATCAATAATAATACAATAATAGATATATCTATTGAAACCATTAACATTCAAAACCTGGCACCAAAGCCCATCCCCTTGGCTTGGTCCCTTCAGCAGGCCTCTAGGAAAGCACTTAAGCCCTGGCCAATGGTCTTATCTCACCCAAAGTGCTGAGATAGGGTGAAGTGGACCAGAAGATTTAACAATGGTCTGCATGTGGAAGCTTAAATGTGGTGCCAGGTTTTGAATGTTTACAGTTTTAATACATGTTTTATTGTTGATGTTTTAATTGTTGATTGGGAGCCTTATATACTAGAGTTCAGTATAAGACGGGTGGCTAGATGAATGTTTTAAACATAATAAACAACAAAAGAGAAAGACTAGTTTTCAGTCTCAACAATGTGCTAGAGCTGGTTAGGAAGCAAAACCTTTGGGGCTGTAACCAATTATGGTCTTGTCAATTTTAGACAGCAGGCAAGGCACCAGATAGGGTACTAAACAATTTGTGATTAAGGTCACAAAAGCAATGAGCTTATAAACTCTCCCATTTGGTAAGGAGTTGCTTGACTAAGATTTGATTTTAAGGCTATGATTTTTGGAAAGTAGACATGGGGGCAAAAAGAAAGGCATGTCCTCCTTTTGCTGTAAGTCTCTCTAACTCTGTGTAAGAACTTCTCATGATTCAAGACTTCAGTAATAAAAAAGCACTTTATTTACATAAATTACAAAAAAAATCACAAACTGGATCACAAAAAGTTTACTTTAAATTCTGGTTTTTTCCCCCAAACAATATACAGCACAATAATACTTTTTAAAATTTAGATACTACTTACATTCTCTTTTGTTATTGTTTTGTACAGGAGCACTTTTTTTTATCCCTATTGTTCCCATATTCTGCAAACAATTCTATCCTTTGGCGAAAACGTCCTTATAATTATTGGTCCCATACAGATGTGTTGACTGCATTTCCCATCTTTAGCGAGGCTATATTGGCCCTGATGGTGTGGATGATTGTGAGTGTAGTCCCGCGTATCAAATTGGGGAGGTTGAGTCATATTTGAACTATCAGGGAGCGTTGGTTGAAATCAACCCTTGACCTAGATATCAGTTGGTTACCCTGAGCCAATCTTAGTCTGAGTTTAATTTGCAAGACGGTTATGAATATAAAAATATGGAGCAGGGCACCCAGGATATACAGTATCTCCCTTGTGGAAGGGAGAAATTAAAATTTGATAAACTGCAGAAGTGATTGGTTTGAATGGCATAGTTTCAGACTTGTATATTTTATCAGAAATGTTTACTTTAGATATCTTCCACAAGGGAGATATATCCTAGGTGCCCTGCTCCATTTTTTATACCCATAACTATCTTGCAAATTAAACTCAGAGACTAAGTTTGGCTCAGGGTAATCAGTTGATATCTAGGTCAAGGGTTGATTTCAACAAGTTGTCCCTGATGATGGTTCAATTATTGGTTACCGCTCCAATCTAGCATCTTTCAGGTGAAAATTGCTAAATACCAAAATTCACATATCTTCTGCATTTTACCATACAAGTAATAATACAACTATATTGCAGCAGGACCAGACTTAATTCCTCAATGACCCTGGCTGTTAGCAGCTTAGGGGTTTTCTCACGCATTTTAGTCCCTTTTACTGGATTCAAAACACTGTTCAGCTGAAATAGAGAACTATAAGTGATGGAAAAGTAGGAGTCCTTCAGCTAAGTTTTGAAACTTCCAAATAGATTTGCAGTACACAGTTAAAGCTATTCTACTTTCTCTATTTACTAAAACTACAGGCCTTACCTTTCAGATTATAATATCTAGTTGAATCATGCTATGATGCTAAAGCAGAGGTCCCCAAGCTTTGCAACTTTAAGTCTGAAGGACTTCAGCTCCCAGACTTCTCCAGCTCCCAACTTCTCCAGCTTCGCTGGCTGGAGAATTCTGGGAGCTGAAGTCCTTCAGACTTAAAGTTGCAAAGCTTGGGGACCCCTGTGCTAAAGGACATCGACAGCCATTTTGTTTTCTTCCCCCAGGCTGGCATGTTTATCTTGTCAGGTTTTCAGGTAAATGTCACAGTTGGAGTAGTTATTCCAATTACGGATACTAGTTTTAGAATTTTCCATTCAGGTTTCCATGTCATCTTGGTTTGGTTTTATTGCCTTTTTCCCCATATGTGTTTACCAGGAATATGGTATTTCCCAAATGCAGGAAACACAATTTGCCTAGCATGTTGAAATATGAAAAAATGTTCACTTAATTTAGTAATTTTTTAGTTTGTCCATTATAATAATGGATATTTTGGCTTACATTAAAGACACAAGTTCACAGTCACAGCACCTGCAATGCTTAGCCAAACTTGTCTGTTCTTGAAAAAGTTAAGCGTCAGACCAGGGTAGTTTTTGGTTGGGGGAGAATCAGGATACCAGAGCCATAGATTAGATTGAGAAATGGAGACAATATCGCAAAAGAAGGCAAGGACAAGCCAACAAACCAACATGGCCATGGCCATCTAGTCCTTTTGAGCCAAGCTCCGTATGCAAGAGACTCAACTTTAAAAGGGCAAAAAGGAAGGTGCCATCCATGAGTAACAATAACACCACTAAACTGCTGTACTGATTATGACTCAAATGAAGCTTTCCTTTAGATTCTTCAGTATCAATCTTCTCCAGACGATTTAATCACTCGAGAAGCTGCTAACCTAAGGATGTTTTTTTTCCCCTTTCATAATCATAGAGGCCTCTATTTGGAATCAATAGTTTTAATATGATTGGTTAGAGATCAGGCCAAGGGAAATGTTTTCCTCCATTGAGAAACACGGAAGTACCCAGTTCTAGAAGAATTGAGTCTATAAGGCGCAGTTATAGTCCTTGTGTAACAATTGCTGATGTGTTCATGTAGGTGGATTGTACATGATTGTACATGTGCAATGGGTTCATGTACGTGGATTGATATTACAGAATGGTCTGGTTGAAAGGAACTTCAGATGTTACTTAGTCGGACTCTGCTCAGGGCAGAATGCCCTACTCTGACAGATGACCGTGAAGTTGGTTTCATCTTCAGTGAAAGAGAACTCAACACTTCATTAGGCAGACTGTTCCATTGGCTAAAGGTTGCAACATCAGGCAATTCCAATATTTAGCCTGAACCTACTATTTTTATAGTTTTATTCCACTGATTCTGCTCCTGCTCTCTGGACAGTGAAAGAGTGACAACTCTTCAGCTATTTGAAGACAGCTACCTGCTCTCCCTGGTCATCTTTGCTGTAAGGGAAATATTATCAGATTGTCGGCCACACTCTGAAGACCAAACCAAGAAATCAATTCCACAAAAAGGCCTAAACTACTTTTAATAATATTGGCTACAGTAACAGAATTTTGCAAATCTAACTGCTTTATCATGTGAACTAGGAAAGGGTCTGCCTAAATTGCTGATACATACAGTACCTCCTTCTGGTTTTGGACTTAAACCATGTTTTCCCCCCTTGCCACTTTGGTTAATGGCTTTGCCCTAGCTTGTCAAAATTATCTTCCTTACTTGCTACGCAAATCCTTTAATTATTTTTCCTACGGTTGGTTTTCAGACCAGTCACGGACTTGGCAACCCTCCTCTGGACTTGCTCCAGTTCGTTCCGGAATAGAGTCCTATAAAAGAGAACCAGCTATATCCAGAATTATACTTCTTTCCCCCTTGCTTGTTTCACTGACTCTGGAGTTGCCTGTATAGTTTGGTTCCAGCTGAAGAAGACAGTCCTGACCCGCCTCCCACTGAATCCCAAGTACCAGTCCTAAGACATTAATTAACCCTCGGCAACCCCATTTTTTTCAAAGGGGGAAAATGTTTGCTTGTATTACATCAGGGGTGTCCAAACCTGGGAACTTTAAGACTTGTGGACTTCAACTCCCAGAATTCCCCAGCCAGCCATGCTGGCTGGGGAATTCTGGGAGTTGAAGTCCACAAGTCTTAAAGTTCCCAAGTTTGGACACCCCTGTATTACATCATGCTGACCAGCACCTAACAAAGTTCAGGTATGTTGCTGTCACCGACTGGCAGGTGAAGCAGATCCCTGTGATAGTAGAAATGCTTCACAGCATTATTTACTTGCAGAGGAAATCTAGTACTGGCATGCTATCCGTATAGCTGATCAAAGAAAAAAAGGCATTGGAACCATATTATTGTACACCTAAGCCCCAACAGTGATAATCCATCCCTGTATTGCCTAGTTCAAACACTGTCATTGATAACGCTGAAAAATATTTCAACCTAAAAATACTTTTAGATACCCAAGAAGCTGTTTTTATCATTTGTGTGGCCATTCTTCAGACATCCATCCCCACAGGCAGTTCACATGGGAAACATTTGAGAAATGGAAAATACAGTTCAGTTTTTGAATCGGTTTAAAATTCAAAGTACATGCTTTTTAAAATGTTGGAAAAATTAGTCTTCCTGGTTGTGAGGTAGTTCTACCTCCCTACCTCACTCCACCTGTGAGCTGCAGGGAGAACTGCTCATTCCAGATCATGAGTAAGGCTTACATTAATAATTGCTACTGGTTCTAGTAGCCTTGTGGTATACAATAAGTACGGTGGTTTTATAAATAGAATTGCTTTAGAGAAGTAAAATTGTGCTTTTGACATTGATGTTAGCTTCCCTGGCTAAGTCCTCAAATTCTTTCCACATTCCTTTGCTACACTTTATTCTTGTCCTGAACAAATTTAAGAACATACTGACATAATAGCATTTTTTTTAGTGAGATAGAGAGATACGAGAATTCATTTTCTTCAGCTGCCAGGAAATGGATGTTCAAACCTTTCACAAACATAAGCTTCATCCCAAATGATTGTCGAGCATCAGAATTAACAGAGGTGTGTAATAAAACCACCAAAGCACACAGAGTGAGAAAATAGCTTCTTTCTTTGTGTTGCTTTAGGATGAGAGTAAATATTATCTTAAAACAGAGCAAGCATTCTGATATTTCATTCTTTAAATCTTATTAAAGAAGCCCAAGTCAAAACCATAGATACTGAGGAGGCAGAAGCCTCCAATTCCCCCTCGCCCAAGGAAATGTAGGCAATGGTACTGCCTTTGGGATTTCACTTGGATTTGGCACATTCCCAAGCTTTCTCAGAAAAGCCATAAATTAATTTATCCCTTTGATATAGCACAAGTGCTAGATTTCTATAGATTGTGCAAGAAATATTTAAATCTTGCTCCAGCTGCTAACTATACGGTCTTTTCCCACTCTGGAAAGTTGATGTAAGTTTTCCATGTGACCAAGAGTTCCTCAAAATCTGGATGAGCACAGACTGTTTTTCCCAATCTAACAAAGAATTTCATTTGCATTGTAATTTTGCCAGAAGCACTGAAGACAGTCCACAGCCCACCTCATCCCATCTTTTCACAATTGAGATTTCTTCCCTGTAAACAGCTGCCTGGACAAAGGTTTCTTTCTCTCTCTCACTCAAACCAACATCCCACTTATGAACAACCGCTCTTTCCTTTGTGCTGGCCTCAGTGAAAGTTTGTTGAAGATGTTTTGCCTCAACCCCCAACTTTGGAATAGCCCGAAGCTTTTCCCCTTGTTGACAGTGAGTTTTAGAAGGTTTCACAAGCCGTGATGCAGGATTTAGTGCCTCTCATAGGCAGTACGGTGTAAAATGTGTCCATTAACCAAATGTACAGCCAGTCATAGCAGCTTAGAAGAAATCATGGCTATGCTTGCACAAAGATACCAACTATGTTTAACAGAACTGTCTAATCAATTGGCTTCGTACAAAACACCGAGGCATAAATTAGCAAAATATATTTTTAGTCTAACGTACTATGCTAACTCAACAGCCAGTCACAGATGGTTCTTGGCATAAATTGTAACTGATGAAGTGGTTTGCACCAAAATATTCAGCACCGTATATACTTAGGCGTAAAGGGTTTCCCTTCGAACCCTTCAGCAGCATTTCTAAAGTAGATAAATTTGTCCAGAGGCGATGAATGGAACCTTTGAGATATTAACTCCCCCACCACCACTTACAGTTAGGAAGAGTTTGTGATGGTGTTTGGTGGCCCAGTTGCTCTTTCAAGGAAGCCTTTTGGTGCTTAAGAATGATAGATACTGGCAGATCCTCCAAAGAGTGACACTAACTGGAGCATCAGTTTCTCACTACTCACATAGTATTGTCCCTTGATGCATCTGACAGATTTGAAAAGGCAACTATACGAGCAGGGATATAGTGATGACAGCATAGAAGACAGATGGAGGCTGGGCAGGGTTTTCCATGGAGAAAAATGTGCTATTAACTAATTTAGCTCACTGGCAACACCGGCAGCTTAAAAGAAGAAATAATTGTGCTATAATAGAATTGTTGCCAAGAGCAGGCTACATGTAGACAAGGGTTCAAGAGTCTTCCGAAAGAGAAGTTTGACCTTTTTACCCCAGATCTGTTCCTGGCCCAAAACAAGTACTAAAGTTCCTTTATCACTTGTTGACTCTTCCTTCGGATACCAGAAAGTCTGTTCATCCTTTTAGAAACCAACAAAAATGATTGCCATCCAGTTCTTCTAAGAGCAAAGAACTTTAGCTGATAGCTGTGGAATAGCAACGGCCCAGAAGGCAGCCAACAGTTTTTGTGAAACTTTAGCATCGAAGGCAAGCAGAAGAAATATTTTCCATGATAGAAGAATGTTCTCATTTTTTTCCATCTGGGTGTAGTGGCATTTTGTCCATTGTTTTTCTCTCACTAAGTAGCTTGGATAAACTCTTTCTTGTTTAAGATCCTACATTTCCCCATAACTGAATTCCTTTGAATTATTAGGACACAAAGAAACTATTGGGCTTATATTGGCACTATATCTCTCAATATTTAACTACTGTATAATTCAAGTAAGAAGATCAAGGTCTTCTCCCTCTTCGTACAATGGAGGAAGGTCTGGAGATTAGAATCCCCTCTGAATAAATGTCTATAGTCCTGAATCATCATGAACATTTTCAGGCACCTTTTTATTGGTCTATACAACTAGTCCTTTGCTTATTCTGCTATTATTGCCAACAGTATTACCAACCATCAAAAAAGATTTGTGTGCATCTTCTGTATTGTTATTAAAATAACACAATGTCAGTGCTTTTCTTCCTGGTTTTGACCAGCTCTGTGTATTAAATTCCATTTGTGCATTTACTTTCCTTCTTAGATTATGTCATGAGTTTGTTTATCAAAGAAAGCTCTCACTGAGTGCTAAGTTTGTAAAACAAACAGAAGAATATAACAATTTGGTTCAATGCAATTAAGACATCTGAATCTCCAGGTTTTTAAATATAAGATTCTCTTCCACCTCTTCCCCTGTACCAAATTTTCCTTGGTTTCTTCATAATTTGAAGTCTAACAGAAAGAAAGATGAAAATTAATACAAACAGAAAATGTTGGTTTAGATCACTGTCTTGTAGCCCAAATTGTACATTTTAACCAGTCCTTTATGTGTCCTACAATATGAAGCCACTGGATTACTTTAAAAAAAACTCCTTCCCAAACTCTGCTGAAATATTCCTGCCTCTCTGCATTGGTCTTTGTCTTTGAGGATAAAACTTTGATCTCATTTCTTGTGTCCCTATTCCTTTGCCTTGAAAAAGTTTGTCCAACAGATGAACTTGGAAACTAGTTGCTGTTGTTATCTTTTAAGGAAAGAAAAGGCCCAGTGAGAAACAAAAAAAGGCATTTGTTTGTAGGCGATGAGCACAACGGCTACAAATACTCATGGTCACCGAGCACAAGTGTTCACAAGGATGAGGTTGTAGAATCCACTACTTCGCGGCCATTGCAGACTGTTGGGACATATTGAGAAGTTGACCCTGGGAGACACAAATTGGGAAAAGATTTCAAAGGATGGTAATTAAGTATCTCATGCTTAACAATGTGTCAAACATCACCATTCACCAACCAACCAATTATCAGCTCCCTTCCCCACTGATCAAGGAGTTCAAGGTAGGCAAACTGTTCAAACAAAAACATTGCATCCAGGAAAACTGCCAAAACATGCATAATAGAAAAGGACAAAAGAGTGTATCTTTGGAGAAATCTGTCAAACAAAGCATATAAAATAGTCATGGAAAAGGAGTAGAAATTGGAACTTTAAAATAGGGAGGGGGATGAAGCTGGTCTTTTCATTAATTACTATTTTCAAAAGAGCTAGAAATTTTACCCAGTACATTTTCTTACATATTGACTTGTTCATCTAGTCTGATTTCTAAAATGACAGCTGTCATGTTCTGTTATCTTTGTCCTTGAGAAGCTCTTGTGCAGCCTGATATTTTTCTGATGTGGCTGCAGGGTCTAATCTAGCCCACCAATTCTTCTGTTCAACAGCCTGATTGGATTATGGTGCTTTCTCATGCAGATGAAGAAAGAGCAAAGGAAAAGAATGAGAGCAGCAGTGCCAAAATAGTGAGATGCTGTTGGAGAACACAGTAGATCATCTTGAAAACTTCAAACTCTATGTTCACTAATAATGGTAGGAATTTAAAATGCAAACTATAGATATACATTATTATTATTATTGAAAAGAGAGAGAAAAGTGATTCATGGATGTTGCAATATCAGCCAATAGTTCAATTGACAAAAAAAGCATATAGAAAAAGTAACAAAATACGGGATTTGCAAATTGCAGTTGAAAAGGTTTGGAAGAAAGGTCAGCTTTAATGCCAATAGGAATCAGAGCTCTTGAAGCCTTAACAAAGAGATTCCCCAAATATTTGGAAATTTACTGGACTTGACACCAATGTCTTTGGGGAAATAAAACCTACCTTGCTTGGAACTTTCTCCATACCACAAAAATGCCTCCAAGGCCCTAGGCCTTTGGTTAGAACACAAATAGCCAGCCTAAAAGCTGTGATACAAATCAGGTGAATAGACAGTGTAACAACAAGAAGGATATGTTGACCAAGCATTGTTAAGAAAGTGTGCTTTGTTTCCTAACAAAGAAATTTAGTTTCTCTCAGTGCAGGCTACTGTTACTCTCTCCTTAGATTCTCATTCTATCTCCGAAAAGATAGAATGAGAATTTAACTGTTTTGCCACGACATTTACTGCGAAAACAAGTTACTGAAGATAACACAATAACTAAATAAATGGCCTGCATTGCTGAATTCAACTGGCTTAGAACGATGGTTCTGCGTTTATGTCCAGGAGCAGACAAGACAAATTATGTGACAAAATAACTAGTTTTCATCTTTGTGTTGTTTCTTCTTTTGCTGATTATTTTCACAGAGCAATTGCTCTGTGAAATCTTATGACATGATTTCACATTCAGCGAAGAGCCAAGAGTAGTGACTCAAGAGAGGACAAGATGATGACACAAAATTAACACCATTAGTTGATGGTTTTTTAAGCTTAGCTGTTTGATTTTGATTAAGAAAAAACAATATCACAGATCCTCCTCCTTCATCCTTCATGTAGCCTCCTTCATACATCCTCCATATACCTGGCTCTTTTCAGACTTTTTCTATGGTGGTTATGCTTTATATAAATCATATAGTATATTAATTGTTATATGATATTCAAATACAAAGAGAGTTGTCAGTAGACTAGTTTGTGGGAAAATGGAATCACTTTATCAGATAAGACATTTAACAAACTTCCTTAGCAACATTGGCTGATGTTGAGGATGAAGGTTCATTCTCCAAACTTGAGGGTTGGTTTCCAAACATTTTGTTACCAGGCTAGGTAACATCTTCAGCAGAATTCAGGAGATTTCAGTGTCAATGTTCTTCTGTGTATGTGTGTGTGTTTGTGTGTGTGTTTGTGTGTGTCAAGCAAGGGTCTTGTGATAGATCAGGTGTGAGTCATCAGTGAGAGTCTTGTGTTAGGGAGGTTACATTAGATCAGGGTCATGGGGAAGTGCACTGCTGGTGGAGGGGGAGTTGGGTGGATTGATTGGGGGTCAGTGCTGTATCTGGTTGGCTGTGCAGTTGATTTAGATTCTGAGGAGTTTGTAGGCTGGTGTGTCTGTTGATGGAAATGCCAGGCTTTGATGAACTCACGAGCATGGCTGGTGGTAGCGTGACCAATGATTTTTGTGTTGCTTCAATTGAACTGGTGTTGTTTTGTGTCAGTGTGGGAAGAGGCTGATTGGCTGATACATTGGCTGATACTGTTGTTATATTGACTATTTAAACTGGCATTGACTATTAAACTGATCATTTTATCTCTATCACAGTTAATAGAGGAAGACTAGAAACTTCCACATTATGCCCAAATCTAAAACTGTAATTAATCTAACTACAATTAGTGAAAAAAGGCCAGCTTTCAAACTATGATTTCCAGGTTTCCACCCAGCACACTTAAACCTCAGTTTATCAGAGATTAAGACCAGCTGGATTGGTCAAAACTGAAAGCAAGAAAAGAAAATCCTTCTTCAGAGGAGAAGGAGAAGTACTGCAACTTGTCTTCATCCTACCAGATTTATAGTTTTGCATTATGTGTAAATGTAGCCACGGGTGACAAAACCAACAACTGTCAGCAGTTATTTTTGTAATTTCCCAGTAACATTTGTTGCTTTTCAAGGTGGTGCACTTTGCTCTATGCTAACATCTACAATGAACTCCCAGATGTTTAAGACACAGTAGATTAAAGACAATTCAGCCATGCAACAGTCAGAATAAGTTGCTGCTGGAGACAAATGTATCCACTGAGTACATCGAGTAAGGAAAATCTTTGCTGTCAGTCACACTGCAGATAAATATAAGGTGGGGATCATTGCTTATACGGACCCTCTCACACACTCACCCTGCGAGTGGCTGGAGCCTGCAGCTGTCACACTGAATCGGTTGGTGGAAACGCGATGGCTGGCGACGTTTTTCTGGGGCTGGAACAGAATGATATGCAGCTTGGGAGTAAAGAGGCAGCCAAGAACTACTGTGCCACTTAGGCTAACTGAGATGCACATCGTCGTGGTCTGAACCTGTAAAGGGGGGGGGGGGGAGGAAAAGAAGCAAACCAGTCCAGCAACCAGAAGCATAAAGAAAGGACATAAAAAAACACTTTTATGTTAACTATCTTTAACTATCCAGATGTAATAATCCACTGGTCCACTTTGTGAAGAAATTTTCACGTAAAGCCCAATGCCAACAACAACTTCCTTCTATCTCAAAATGCTTTTAGGTCCACTTGAAATAAGAACAAACTAACTGTGTCATAGGTGTTGGGGGGGGGGGGGGCTTAAGATATTTGCGGGAACTTCTGGGACTGGATAAATAGCCACATTGGTATAGCCCTGTGCTTGCACAAAAGGAAAGGAGGTTCTAACACTTTCAATGTCTTTTTTCTTTTCTTAGAGAAGAGCAAACTTTGATTATTTTTTTTTAATTTTAAAATTTATACCCCGCTCTTCTCCTTGCAAGGACCCAGGGCGGCGCACAGGCAATATTAAAAACCATATAAAATACAAAAATGTTATTAAAAAACTATTAAATTCTATCCCGTGCTAAAACCCATTATAAAACCCTAAGAATTTAAAATGTATCCACATTTAAAAGTCAGAAAATGGGGGTTATGCTAGGCCGGCTTGTTGGAATAAATAAGTCTTGAGATGTTGGCGGAAGAGGCGGAGGTCCGAGGTGGTGCGTAGTTCAGGGGGTAGGTCATTCCAGAGGGCTGGGCCCGCCACAGAGAAGGTCCTTCCCCTAGGTGTCGCCAACTGGCATTGCCTGGCCGACGGTACCCGGAGAAGGCCCTCTATGTGGGAGCGGATCGGTCGAAGAGATGTATGGGGCAGGAGGCGGTCTCGTATGTAGCTAGGCCCCGAGCCATGGAGTGATTTAAAGATGGTCGTCAGCACCTTGAAGCGCACCCGAAAGGCCACAGGTAGCCCGTGCAGCTCACGCAGGAGAGGTGTTATGTGGGATTGCCTTGTGGCACCCATAATCACCTGCGCGGCCGCATTCTGGACTAACTGTAACCTTCGAGTGCACCTCAAGGGGAGCCCCATGTAGAGAGTGTTACAGTAGTCCAGCCGGGAAGTCACGAGTGCTTGACTGACTGTGCGAAGGACCACCCGGTCCAGTAAGGGGCGCAACTGGCGTATCAAGCGTACTTGATAAAACGCCCCCTGGCCACAGCCGTCACATGGTCCTCCATGGACAGCCGGGAATCCAGGAGGACACCCAAGTTGCGTGCCCTCTCCACGGGGGCCAGTTGTTCGCCCCCAATGGCCAGCATTGGACTTATCTGGCTGAACCGGGGTGCCGGAAACCACAGCCACTCGGTCTTGGACGGGTAACTCGTGGCAGGCATGGCTAAGAGGTCTTATAGAGGAATCGACTAAGAAAGAGATTCTGGACCTCCTGAGCAAATGAACTGAAGGAGTTCCTGGAGACATTGGAGGTGTACCTCTGCTGGTAGGGAATGAGTCCTTGTGGGCAAGTTCTGGGAATGCCCAGATTTGCTGGAGAAATGTTTGCAAGACTTTCCATCAGACCCAAGAGTTGAAATAGGGCATTCTGGGAAAGTGATGCAGTACTCTCCCTTATCTCCCTCCCTCAATACCTCCCAAATACCCCTGACTATTGATGTAGGCAGAGCTAATTCCCTCGTAGTGGAAGGGGGGAAGGGAAGAAGAAAAACAATGTCCTGTCCTCCCACCTTGACCTCTACAAGCTGGCCACTGATGAATGTGATGGATAGTCCACCATACAATCTCCTTATTACTATTTCTTCTATTAGATTGCTGTGTAACATTCCTCAAAGCTACATATGGATTTTGGGATCCAGCATCTTCTCAAACAGCAATCGATAAAGATACATGGAAACTCCAGTAGGAAGCTTAACACCAGTTTAAAAATTAGGAAATATAACAACCCTATTCCCAAATTTCAGGAAAATACAGAACACCCAGTGCTTTCCATGTGCCCAATACAGCTGTGTTTATTCTGAATTATTTTCCTGTGAAGATCTTGTCTAGATAGACTTTAAGGTAGGCCCACAGCTGTCCAAATACTTCTCTGAGCTCGACCAATATGGTGTCCCAGTTCAATAGTCCAACTCTAATCCAATTTAAGATTGGGAGAATTAAACCATTGGCAGGTTGCTGCTTAAATGTCAAAATAAATGCATAAAAATACACAAAAAGAAGTGGGTGGTTAAAGTGTAAGAAAGACTAGCAGAGATTTATACAATGTGGTGAAAGAGACTCATCTCAGAAATTAAGCAATCCTTTTTTTGCACTCAATCAATGCATTTGCCATGTTGTCAGAAGTCAATTCCCACAACATATAAATGGATTTTAATGCCACAGAGTGTGAAATATGAAATAAAAAAATATTATGAGAAAGGCTCAGGAGAATATACAAATAAATTATTTTTAACTTCTTCAGTCAATACGGAATTCATGTATTTTCACAATAGCCTTACCGATTAGGACGTAAAAAGGAAAACTAGTTTTAGCAATATAAAATGAATGTATTGAGAGAAAAACTCAGCCACAATTACTTTTATACTTGTAAATCCTCTCTGTTAATCGTCTATACTTCATTTAAAATTTGTAACTCTAGTAGGTATTTTCTATTTTAAACCAACAGTGAGTGAGTTAGCTCCACATAAGCAAATACTGTGGGAATCCTGAAAATGTGGAGACAACTTTTTATCTAGATAGACTAGATTAGAGGTGGTATTAAGCAAGTTCTGACTGGTTCTGGCAAACCGGTAGTGGAAATTTGGAGTAGTTCGGAGAACTGGCAAACCCCACCTCTGGCTGGCTCCACCCCCATCGATTCACTGCCTCCTGAGACCCAGTTGATCGGCTGGGTCTTCTTCTGTTGCCTTGCACAGGAGAACAGAGCTGGAAAGCAGGTTAGTGGGGTGGGGAAGGAATGGGGATTTGGCAGTATCCTTCCCCCGCCACACCCATCAAGCCACACGATGCCCACAGAACCGGCAGTAAAAAAATTTGAATCCCACCACTGGACTAGATAGAATAGTCAAGAAACTAAAGTCTTGGAAGAAAAATAAGGTTCAACCAGGAGTAATCTTGCCTTTCAGAGATTAATTCATCATCTTGATATTTTGCATGCTTTAACTTAGTCTAGGAATTTTCCCCTGTTTGTTCCATAGAAGTCCACACTCATTCAAGAAGCTATAAACCTAAGAATTTGTCGCCCAGCACCAGCTATTGTTTAATTCGGTCCTCTGTGGAGAAGGGCGGGATATAAATTTAAATAAATAAATAAATAAATAGTTAATTAATTTCCTCTGAAAACATCCAAAACTTTGCTCCTCATCTATGCTCCTAGTTTGCTTTTGTGGCTGGCTTCATATTCAGTGCTAAATTTATGGGGTTTTTTTGTCTAAACTCTTGTATCTAAACTGCAACCATTTGAATGACAACTAGATGGCAACAAAGGATTTTGGCAGCCCTCTTATCAAAGTCCTATTTTTGCTTCAATGCTCTGAGTCTGGTTTATAATTCATTGTAGTGCATTACAACCAGCAACTGTGACTTAGTAATTTATGATTAAACTAAGCCAAGTTTTTAGAATGATATGTGAATGCAATTTATTACAAATCTTAAATGGGGTTCCTCTTCAAGGATTTCCCCCCCATATCTGTTTTGCGGCTTACCTCTACATTTCATGTCCCCCCCACCCTCTCAGATTTTAGGCAACTTACATTCCAAGCAATTAAAAGCCATCAAAAGGTATTAATACAGATCAAAGCAGTTTCCTTGGCAACATTTTCCCAAGTGGTTTGCCAGGATCTTCTTCCAAGATGTTTTTCAATTCCCAGATTAGGGCTGAAGGAATGGCTGGCTCAAAGACTCCCAGATAGCTTCCATGTTTAAGGAAATTCTAGAATTCAGGCCACCCTGCTCCTAGTCCAGTGCCTTTAGTCATGACATCAAAGTGGCCTCAATAATATCACTCCGTTCCTTCTTATTTCTTTCAGAGCAGCCTTCTGGAAGGTTAGCGGGAAGCCGCCATTCTAATATGGGGTAAGGGCCAAAGCTAAATCAGATTGAGGAGCTTGCTACCAAGGCTTGTTTCCAAACCCTTCTTCTTCTGGCTTGTGAGGGAATCTTCTCAGCCAGCCCTCTTGGCAGGATGAAGTAGATGGGCTGCTTCACTTGAAGGCCAGCCTAAAAATGTATACTCGCATCAGTGGTGGGTTGCAGGCGGTACGCCCCGGTACGGGCGTACTGGAGCCTGCCCAGAGCACCAGGTACCGTTCTGGTACAGTGCTCCGGAGGGCCCACCCGCCCATCTGAGCTCCTTACATGTCCTTTAAGCTTTTGGCGCTTCCACGCATGCGGATGGCACGTACAGTGCCTGTGTGATGCTCCGCTGAGCAGCCGGAGCATCGTGGAGGCTTGCAAAAGCGTCACAGGCAAATACAATGCGCACGCTGTGCGTCTGTGTGGGTAATGCCTCTCATCCATGTGCACAGATGTATTATTTTTATCTCCCAACAGGTTCTGCTTCTCAGCTACTTCAGTATGCTACATGGAGTAACAGAGCACCAACATCTCCAGCTGCGTAATGACAATCATTATGTTTCTTCAATAAATCCTTACAGCCACAACAATTCTTTCACATTGCATTTTGTGGGATTGGGTAGCTTTGTCATTTCGTTTCTGACTCTATCTATAAATTTTAATTTTCAGGGTTTTAAATGGGTTTTTAGCACAGGTTTTAATTTAATTTAATATGTTTTTAATAGTGTATATTGTCTTTTGTTATGGTTTTAATAATGCCTGTGCGCCGCCCTGAGTCCTAACAAGGAAAAGGGCGGGGTATAAATTCGAAAATAATAATAATAATAATAAATTAACTGCAAAAGCTTTTAGTATTATAATAGCAACTTCATAAACCTGACTCCACACTAGCAACCCAGACCTTCAGCTGCTGATACTGATTTGCAGAGTGGGGTTAAGAGCTCTGAAGCTCCTAGTCTGATTTCTCCTTAGGTCAGATGAGATCCCAATGTGAAGAGCTCCCATTTCATGTGGGAAAAATACCTGTCTCTGATTATTTTAGAGCAGGGGTGTCAAACTCAAAGGTTGGGGGCGGTATCCAGCCTGCGGGGCTGCCCTAGAAACAGCAAAGGACTGGCCTGTGGGGCCTCTGCCAGCAAAAACGGAGCTTGGGGGTGGCTGTGTGTGGCACCCCCCAAGCTCCGTTTTCATTGGCAGAGGATGGCAGGAGGCCATCACGGCTGAAAACAGAGCTTGGGAGCCCATTATTGCTGGCAGAGCAATCTAGCCACCAAAGACCCCCCTGACAGGAGTGACATCAAGCTGGCCATACCCACCCTGACCACACACACCCAGCCCCCTGAGGTCAAACACAACCCTGATGCAGCCCGCAATGAAATCGAGTTTGACACTGTTTTAGAGGACGATTCGCTGCTTGAGATTCCTAAATAGTAGACTCTCTTCAAAAAAAGTTAAGAAAAAATCATCTAGCACAAGAACAGCATCTTCCAATCTTGGTTATAGCAGTGAAAACTTTTCCAGGTTTCCTCATAAATCTGAAAAAAAAATTCTACTACTTTAAGAGTCACTTCAATAGTTTGTCTCCTCAAAGCAGCAGCTGCAGTTTTTCAACTATCATATATTTATTATATCGGAGCTACACAAATCAGACTGGCAATAAAGAAAGATCTTTTTGCCTTTTTAATAAGGCTCTCACAGGCCCTTATGGAAATAACACACGCTTAGTCTTTAGCAAGTTAGAATTTGCTAATAAACTCATCTTCTGCAAAATTCCTCCCAGAGCAAACCCTCCTTCAAACACAGAGGATTGTTAACCAACAATATTAAGTGACAAGAACATGATCCAAGAATGTGCAACTCCAATTAGGCAGAGGAATTCAAATGTATTAGGGGACCGTCTACAAGCAGACAGAACACCTACTCCTTCTCAAGCATTATGTGGAATTAAATTACCCACTCTTAAGGAACCTTAAGATGGTGCTTAATTTGAATGAGCACATGTTCATTTAATGTACTTAATACCCAAAGGTAAACAAGCTAACAAGAGCTACAGTTGCCCAGTTAAAACAAGAGTAACGCAACCAGAAAACTCATTATATGGCCATTCCTTTGAAGGCTCTCGCACTTGTCCTTTAAAGATTTCCAGTATGAAACAGGAAGAAGCACTGAACGAGCTTTTCGATAACAATCCAGCTCCATGTCCCAAAAGAAGATTGTGATCTTTAGGTCCTGCAAAAAAAGTCTCCCCACAAGGTGAGACGCAAGATCCTTGCATTAATGGCAGCTCAATTTTCAGTTCCTGAACTCTCAGGTATTAAAAAGGATCACCTGAAAAAGCCCTAGGATTTCTTTTTTTGAGGGGCAAAATGGGTTGCTCTTTCTCTAAAGAAAGAAACATGATGGCTACCAGGTTCAAAGAGACCGGGTAATTGAAGGTGAGGTCTAGAAATACTGATTTTGAAAATTGCCTTAAGGTTCAAAAAGTAATTATTTCTCAGTTTCTAATTACTCAATTATGGCTAATTTGAACACGATGAGAGTCTGCTATTTCTGACCAAAACCGTGAGCTTCTTCCTATGCAATTATATCATTATGAAAACAGTGTGGGCCACTGGCTCCCAAATTACTTGAACCATGATAATTTTGTTATGAGAATAATGCCTTTAAAATGACCTCTTTTATTATATTTCCTCCTCCAAGAACACCAGGGGCTTTTCTAAGTAACCAGCTTTTCCAACTCTCAATTCTCTTGAATCTAATTTCATTGTACCCAAAGTTGATTCTAGCTGTTTTGTTTACAGTACTTTCAGTTCTGCTCAAGACACCAAGATGCCGTGAGGACAGGCATATTTTCCTTCCCAGAGGACCACCAGTTCATTAAGCATTCACCCTTCAGGCCAATGACTGAGCAAGAAGCAAAACCATTCTTGTTTGTCAGCCAATCAGTTGAGTGCTTTGGCCCACCTTTCTTGTCAGCCCCTAAATGTATTCCTTTTCACAAGAGAGAGGCAGACACCAAATTGCTAGCATTAGCCCATGTCTCTGTGCTTGCTAACAAGAGAAAACCTTAGTTGCTTTCCAAACTCCTCCTGGTGATGGGCTAGCAATTCTACTTTTCCATCTAATGATGCCAGGATATTGCCATGACTGGATGCCTGAAATGGGAGTGGGGCGGAATTAAGTCAAGCCTTCACTCCAGGAGGTGTTCCAATTGCCCTGTCAATCAGAAGGCTGTGATACCCTGCTATTTCTTGCTTAGCAATAGCAATCATTTCTCTGGCCCATGGCTATAATACGTACACACAGGGATGTGGGAAATTCATTGTGTACCACTGCTAGCAGTGTACATTCATCTGGGACCTCTAAACCCTGAGTGCAGCAAAATTCTGTGTATTTAAAAAAAACACCTTGTGTCTCACTATATTTGGTGAAGGATGTTCTTAGGTTTGCGCTCCCTAAAGTGCAACATGCTGATGAATAAATAGCTCTATTGTGGTTCTCCATTGTTGTTCTTGTTCTTTTTGCGCTATACAGGATGCAATTACACAAGCACCATTGGCATATTTGGGGTAGTTCTTATGATCTTAGCAATAAAGAGCTGCAGGTTCCTCCATCCCCACCTGAGCTTTTACTGTCTAAGGATATTCCAGAAACTGAATCACTCTTAAGTATATCAAGTGTGGAGAAACCCTGAAGAGTTTTATGTATTCTTTCCATAGGGAAAAAAGTGTTTCAAAAATGGAAAGAAAGGGAAAAAAAGTATGACTCTTTTAATCTGATATGGTGAAGGATGGCTTATGACTATTACGGTGACAACTAAATTGAGGGTACTAAATTGAGGGTAGAGCGTGACGCTCTTTGTCAAGGTCTGTTCCAGAAATTCCTAGAAGGAGACTGATAAGGGAAAGCATGACTGCTGGGATATTTTTGTCCTGTGCAAACCTATAATATGAATATGCAACTGAAGATCTTGGCTGTTTGCCCACTCGATACCTGGAATGCTGTAGCATTGTCTTTCTGCAATTAGTTAACAACAGAATTAACACAGAAGGTACTTGTCACATTTTATCTAATGTAGCGCTAATTATGCAGCAAACCTCTTTCCTATGTCCAAGATCATCTTGGAATGTTTGCTCACAAATAAGCCTCACAGATAAAGTTGCTAGCACCTTCAACTTAAGGTAAAGGTAAAAGTTCCCCTCACACATATGTGCTAGTCATTCCTGACTCTAGGGGGCAGTGGTCATCTCCGTTTCAAACCTGAAGAGCCAGCACTGTCCAAAGATGTGGCCGGTATGACTAAATGCCAATGGCGCACAGAATGCTGTTACCTTCCTATTAAAGGTGGTTCCTATTTTTCTACTTGTATTTTTACGTGCTTTCGAATTGCTAGGTTGGCAGAAGCTGGGATAAGTAACAGGATTTCACTCTGTATGCGGTGCTAGGGATTTGAATCGTTGAACTGCTAACCTTTCTGATCTACAAGCTCAGTCTTAGCCACTGAGCCACCCTTAACCTTCAACTTAAATTTGACTATTTACTCTTTTTGTTGCTGTCTTTATTTTCTTGTCGATGCATGCTGTGGAATGAATGAATGAATGAATGAATGAATGAATGAATGAATGAACAAGTCTGTTGGTTGTTCCTTGAACAGATTAACTAAAATTTGCTAGTATGAGGGGAGAGGAATAAAAGGTGACATATGTCAAATAAAAAAAATATTACTTATGAAACAATTCATAATTTCTGATTATGTTTAGTGTTGTATCCCACCTTTCATTCAGGAGGTGCAAGTGGCATACATAGCCCTTCCTCCTCCTAGGTTTCCCCACAGCAATCATATAATGAGGGTGGAGGCTTGATTGAAAGACAATAACTGGCCCAAAGTCACCCGTGATCTCCTGTGGCTAAGGGTGGACTAGAACCTCAATTTCCCCCCTCCTAGTCCAAACTTCAACAGGTCCAGGGGTGGGATTGAAATTGTTTAGCAACCGGTTCTCTGCCCAGTTGCTGGCTAAGCATGGCCATGGTGGGCGTGAGCTACTTGGCCTCCTGCACCATGGTGTGTGTGTGTGTGTTTTCACCCTCCCCAGGCTTCAGAGGCTTTCATCGAGGCTCTGGGAGATGAAGATCGTCTCCGCCGGGCTCTGGAGGCCCTTCAGATTTCTGAAACTTGCAGGAGGCCTATTTTTCTCTCTCGCAGAGCCTTCACGCAGGCCCTGCACTTACGTGACATTCAAAGCAGGCCGTGTGGAGACTCTTGGGATGGTTGGAACAGGGTGGGGAGGGCCAGCCAGTCCTTGGAACTATCAGTTTGGCAAACCACATGTAAAATTAATATCCAGTTTTCTTGAACCAGTCTGAACCAGCTGAATCCCACCCCTGCCCAGGACATCTGGACTGGAGGGAACTAGGTTGGGAAAGATTCTCTGAAGCTGCCTGCTGTATGCTAAAGATACTTTTTTGTCTTATTCCCAGCAAGAGATAACTTACGCGGTAATCGCTGGAGGTAACATAGAAGATGGGCAGGAAGGCTAGCCAAATGATGCATGTGGTATACATGGTGAATCCAATGAACTTGGCCTCATTGAAGTTTTCTGGACATTTCCTGGTCTTGAAGGCATAGACTGTACACAGCACGATCAAGAGGACATTGTAGGTGAGTGAAATTAGCATACTGGAGTCTCGGTTGTTGCATTTGAGGGTGACAATATATCTTTTGTCAGACTCTGTCTCCTTTCGTGTGCCTGGAATCTCCACCATGAGCCAGATAATGACAATAATGAGCTGGCATGAAATAAGAGCCAGGCAGATGACCACTTGGGAGGTGGGACTTATGAACCGTGGACGCTGCACACCTTCTTTGACTCCACTGAAAATCCGTGCAATACGGTTTGTCTTGGTCAAGAGGGCAGAGTAGCAGACCGCAAAGGAGGTACCCAACCCTAGGCGCCTCAGAGTACAGACCACAATGGAAGGCTTGGCAATGAAGATAAATGTCATGCTGTAGCACATCAACACTCCAGTCAGCAGGATGTAGCATAGTTCTCGCCCTGATGCTTTCACAATGGGAGTGTCATTATTCCTAACGAAAACCCCCAAAACAAACAGAGTGGACATGAAACCAAGGCAAGAAATTGTGACTGGCCCAATAGCCCAGACATCCTTCCAGTGAATATACTCTTGGGGTAGTTCATAGCATCCATTTAAAGTCATATTGGGCCAATAACCAAGGCCACAATCTCTGCAAGTAAATTCATCCAGCAGAAATTCATATGGCTGGCATGGGATACATATCCAACAGCACATGTCTCCTGGTTGCATGCTCTTCATTTCATTCTTCTTGCAGGGGTCACTGCACTGGGAAACAGGAATGGAGGTCTTCACCCATGGAATGAGGCTGGTGTTCAGAAGGAGTCCTTCAGCCCAGTAGCCTACCTTCTGATAGCGATATCTCCCATTGGCTCTCTGGTAGTTGAAAATATTGTAACGACCAATTCCATCTCCACAGTGGTCAAATCGAACCATACTTTTGGTGTCTAGTGGTGGTCGAAATGGAGCTGTGAAGTGGAATTGGAAAATTGGATTCAAATGAGAAAAAAAATAACATGATTACAAAATTGATCTGTCCACATGGAAACCTTTTCTCCCAAATCGGTTCTGTTATGCTATTGTCATTTTGCTATTTAAAAAGAAAAGTTCTATTCCTCATTATTTTCGTATGGATATAAACTACTTCATCACAGAGAGATGCTTATCGCATAATTTACTTGCATGTACATAATTTACTTGCATATTCTCAAGAAAGTTGATAGCAATATAATCTGTGCAGAAATCTTAAAAACTGAATTAGACATGGAGCTGAAGTCCAAAATATCTGAAGGGCATGAAGATTGGGAAGGCTATCTTTGGAATCACTGCAGAGCAGCCAGGACATAATAAATTATCTTTCAATGTTTCCGAAAAGCTGTGCATTAGAACTATGCAAAGTATTTGGAAGTGGCATTTTAAAAAGTGTGTTAGTACAAACAACGCCTCCCTCCTTGAAACATTCAAGCAGCTACATCCTCTGGAAGGCTTGCTGCTCCATATGCAGTTTTGGGTAGTTTTATATCGAGACAACACTTCTGTTGGATTGTCAGTGGAGCAGTTTTGTATTGTCCCCCTCACACATGGAAGAAACAACCTTTAAAACAGCCGCCGGAGCTTTCTAGAAGACATGGCTGCTGAAATGAGTGCTTTTCACATACGGCAACTTTAAGATGTGGGGACTTCAACTTTCAGAATTCCCCAGCCAGCATTCTGGGAATTGAAGTCCACACATCTTAAAGTTGCCACATTGGGAAAACTTTGGTTTACATATTTTGAGAAGGGATGCTTCCATCTCACACTGAGGTTTTTGTGAAGCATCCCTTCTGAAAGCTTTGTACAGCCACAATGTGTGCTATATTAGTATAACTTGTTCTAACTTGAACACTCAGGGGCTCGTATTTCTTTATTATTCCAATGCCGTGACACTCAAAGGTCACATAGGAAAGAAAAATCAAATGTATGCAAGTGCGAAGTTAGCTGGATATAGATGGGGAGCCTTTTGGCTTGATCGCAACAGCAATAATCATAGCAGTTAGACTTACAGTATATACCATATTTTTTCGGAGTATAAGATGCACCTTTCCCCCCCCCCCCTAAAAGAGTGTGGAAATGTTGGTGCGTCTTATACACCGAATACAGTCATTTGTGGCCTCCCAAAGCCAGCCCCTGCATCCCATTTTTGGGAAAAATGTGCAAAAAATGGGCCATTTTTCGCAAACATGAAGGCGTTTTTCTCTTTCTCCAGCCCCCAGGAGCACTCTGCAGGCTTCAGCAGGGCAGGGGGAAGGGGAAAATATCCCCATTTTTGTGAAAAGGGACCCATTCTTCACCCATTTTTGGAAGAACAGGGGCATTTTTCTCTTCCCCCAGCTCTGCTGAAGCCTACAGAGTGCTCCTGTGGACCATGGAGGACAAAAACTTTGTTTCGTACTTACCTCTTCAAAATCTTGGTGCATCTTATACACTGGGGTCTCTTATAGTCTGAAAAATATGGTACCACTTCACAGTGCTTTTTACAGCCTTCTCTAAGCAGTTTACAGAGTCAGCATATTGCCCCCAACAGTCTGGGTCCTCATTTTACCCACCTCGGAAAGATGGGAGGCTGAGTCAACCTTGAGATTTGAACTGCCAAATTGCAGGCAGCTGGCAGGCAGCAGAAGTAGCTTGCAGTACTGCACTTTAACCTCTGTGCCACAATTGCTCTTACAATACTGCAATTCTCTCTTAAATGGAGTTTAATGTGTGTAACTCTCTTGTTTTCATTGAATATATAAGCAGAAACTCAAATTCTAGGCAGTCAAATCTCCTGGCCTGAGAAAACTACAGTTTTGTTCCATTTGTACAAGCATGCTAAACTAGCAGCTGTCATGCCCAAGAGGACAGTGAAACTTTTTGACTTGATGGCAATATTCAGTCAATGAGGGATATCCCCCCCAATTAATAATGTTAGAGCAATACACATAGGAATATTTCTGATAAACACAATGCCAGGCAGTTTGTGCTCATCTAAAAAAACTAGGTTATTTCTGCCATAATCTGGTCTGAGATTGTACTCTTCATCTTAATCTGAGGTTCCAGTTCTGTTCTCCATGCCCTGATCTTTGTCTGTTTGTTCTTCCTGTTCTTTATTCCTCCCCACAAGAGTCTATATCAAATCATTACTTTGGCTTACCATCAAAAGTTACGTTGAGCATGAAATCCTTGTAGAACCTCTTACCATTCACCGGCTTCATGGAATCACAGAGCTTGGAGGCATTGGGGCAGAGCGCTTGGTGCATGTTATGAAGGGCATGGGCCATTGCGTAGACTGCATTGACCACAAACATGATCTTGGATTCCTGCTCAAACTGCCCTGACTTCAAGGAGAAGTGACTGCAGTTCTTGCTGTGGAAACTACACTGAAACTTGTGTTCCCAGAACTCCTGGAACCATGGATTTCGGCTGTTGTTGTGGAGGTTGAGATTTTGGAAGTACACACCAAATTGCTGTATTGGGTAGGATGCCAGTTCAATAGTGATAGCACCGTCAGCAATTGGCTCACTGCCAGCCACTACACTCTCTAGAGCCCCCCAACCATCACTGGCCACCCAAGTGAAGGACACATTAATCCTTTGAGCAGCTGCTAGCAGCTCCCGAGCATCTTCACTTCGGGTGAATAGCACGACCACTCTTGCACTGGGTTTTTGCATCAGTGCCTTGATCACCCCATCAAAAGTTTTCTTGTTCATAGAGCGTCCCACTTTCTCAGAAGTGGCAATGCAGATGTTGCGGGCCCGAGCTTGTTGTTCAAAAGCTTCAATGCCTGTTTCTCCATAGTCTCCTTCGGAGGCCACGGTGGAGACGTAAGTCCAGTTGAAGAACCGCAGGATCTCAGACATAGCTTTTGCCTGGTAGAAGTCTGGTGGGACAGTGCGAGCAAAATAATCATAGCGAGACTTGTCACTCAGTTTGGCACTGGTGGAAGCATAACTGATCTGAGGGATCTGGAACAGCCGTAGGAGATTGGCCACCTGAAGAGAAAGAGATCAAGGAAGAGAGGGAAGATTCTTAGTGAGTAATTGAATGTGGGAAAATGAATGTGCAAACAGGAACAGGATTATTCTGCTCACCAGTGTGGAAAACATTACTATGTAAGTGTAACCCACTAGAATAATTTCCTGCCATTTTTTAAAAGTGGTAGAGGAAAAATTAACATTTTTATCTTTCCTGTTTGGGGATCATACAGACCTTCTGCTACTTAAGGTTCAGTTCTGCCATTGTAACTAAATATGATAAAGTTGCTTAGGAATGGCTCACTCTGAATTTATAACATAATGTTTCTTACAATTGTTTTGTAATGTCCTGAAGATTATGCACGTGCCATAACTATAACTTCTACTTCATAAGCACTTTGGTAGATATCAGAATTTCATGTCGTAGTTCTGATCATCCTTCTGCCTTCAGAAGCAGAGGTAGATTGCTCCTGGTTCAGCCCGGATCAGGAGAACTGGTAGTAGCGACGGCGGGAGGCTCCACCCACCTGCCTGGATGTTTCTGTGCATGTTTATTTTTTATTTGATTTGATTTTTACACTGCGCCTATCTCCCCGAAGGGACTTAGGGCGGTGAGCAGAAGTATCGCGCACATGAGCGGACACGAACCGGTAGTAAAAAATTGGGCAACCCACCACTGTTCAGAAGCGATACCTTCTTACTGGAGAGAAGCATGTTCACTTATAAAGTTGTATGCTTACACAATGGGAAATAAAAACAAACACGACACTATTAGAGCATGGTTTATCCATAGCATAACACACACAGTGTTAATGACTACACTTTCTTTGAATAACAAGTGAACTAAAACTGACTTGACTTTTTATTAACCAATATATTTGAAGAGATGGAGGAGACTAGCCAGGTTCTTTGGGCAAGAGAGCATTTAAAACAGTGTTTTGGTCAGTATCTGATTTACAGGAAACATTACATCTATAGGGGATTTTCACAGCACAACAAATCCTCTCATTTCCCTGACCTAATCTTCCAGTCAAGCACTGTTTGGCTATTCTACAATTTGTCACACACACACACACACACACACACACACGTTGGCCAGGAGTAAACTGTGAGTAACCACCAGTGGTGAATGGATTCCCAGAAGCTCTCCCAAAAAGTATAGCACTTCAAGACAATCAGTTGGCTCCAATGTTGTACACCCGGCAGAGAAACCAGGAATAGATTTATTGGTTTTGAAAGCTGTTCTGAAGTTGCATTTGATTTTTTTTTCCTCCCAAAAACATCCAAGCCAGAAGTGATCACAGTTTCAAAATTTTACTCATGATCATAAAGGCTAGGCTCAGAGGCAACTGAGTGTTATGCCAAACGCTTCATTCAGAGATTTTGTTGATAGGGAGCTGACATAGTATCTACTTTTATACAGTGTTTTTCATATGTGTGTGCATATGTGCATTCTATAAAGTATGTATATGTGTATGATATGCAGATGTAGGATGTAAACATACGATGTATGAGTGTGACATGTTTTTATATATGGTGGGTGGCATGTGCCTTCCTCAATCTCTGTCCTCTACCAAAGGGAGTTTGAGGATTCTGCGCAGTATCTTAGCTTTTCCTAGGACTGCACTGCTCTGGACAGAGGGCTCAGTTGTCTCCTGGGATCTGTTGGAACCACTCTCCTAACTTAGGAGTCACATCCTTGATTGTTCCTACCACCCCTGGGGCTCCCTTTGTCCTTTACTTTCCACATCATTTCTAGTTCTTCTTTCAGGTCCTGACACTTCTCCAACTTCTCCTACTCTTCCTTCCTGAAGTTTCTGTCCCTTGGCGCTGCTACCTCTTTTACTACCACTGTGTCATTTCTCACCTTCCCTGAGTCTTTGCGTCACCGGGTTCAGGTTGACCCTTGGGGCTCAGGATCCCCAGAGTTCAGGGGAGCTGGTTGAGTTTTAAAAGGGATTCGGGTTAATGTCAGGGTTCCAAGTAACACCACCAATGAAAGACAACCCCGAGGGTTGAGTTTCCTCAAAGTTCCATTTTATTAGAGATGTCATATTGGCACATCTGGGAAAACCCAAATCTGAAAGTTTTCAGGTTTTCCTCACCTAAAGGAAAGTTCAAGTCACTGCCCAGCACCCACAAGTCCATCACATGGCCCAATCAGGCACCATCCAAAACTGGAAGTACCTCCCAGTCACCTCATCGCAGCTGCAGGGCAAGGTGGCCTTGACTCTCTGAGAAAAGAATGTTATTTTGACTATATATATACCATACTCCATATAATCATCCCTCCCATTTTCCCACAGTAAAAAATGTGGCAGGCCTAAGGCCCAAATGTAAAAGAATGGCTTCCAGGTCTGAAACATTGACTTCTACAGGTAAGGTAGGTATCAGACAGGATTTGAATCCTGGTCTCTCACATTGAATGGTGATGCTCTAGCAATTACTTTATTCAGCTCCTTCTTTATGCTACCATATATACATGCAATTATAGTAATAAAATTATATACTATTAGATGACACTGAAACAAATTCTGTATGCACTTTTTAATTCAGATTCATACAAAGTAGAACAACCGACGCTGGAAAAATAATGCCTTAAATCAAACTTGTCCAACCTGGTGCCACCCAGATGTGCAGAGATTGTCTAAAAATTACACTTGGCAGCACATAAGAAAGAATGACAGGTTGAGAAAGGCAGACCTAAATGATCTTGTCCATCAAAATGAAGAGCACTTAGTGGGATGATTTAATTAATACTAGTTCCTATCACTTTGTACAGTTAAATGAAATTTTAGATAATTTGATTAAATTTAGATTCCTTCCTCCGCTGGTCCCATAATGATGGACCACTGGATTTTAATTTTGATCAGTTCAACGGAAGTATTTTGCTGCTGCCCTCAACAAGACATGGAGTAGACTTTTTATACATAGTGTTTAAAAATGAAATGAAATGTTACATCGCGTAGCAGCTGCATATATTTCTGATACAGGTTCCCATCAGCTGTTCAAATGTATCTCTGATTCTTTAATGGCATAGGTAGACATTTATATGCAATTAGGCTAAATTAATTGCACATCAATGTCTACCTATGTCATTAAAGTTATATTAATAGAAAACAAACTAGGACCTGTTATATTCAATGAATCACCCACAAATTATTTGTTAGGTGCATGTTACAAGGTCTTTATAACTGGGTTGGCAAAATAATAAGGCTATCTTATTCTGATGCTTTGCATTGCGATATCCTTTTTCTTCAGCACTGATTTTCACATAACCGGTCATATTTCTTACTAAAACTGTATGTGCACTTGTAATACATGTAGATATACATCATTCAGTGGGTTGTCTTCCTATTTCTTTGCACCTATCACTGATACAAACACCCTTCAGTTTTGCAAGAAATTGCCTGAAGACAGCAGTTTGCAACAAAATAGAGGTTTACAGTAAAAAAAAAAAAGTCTCTTAAAACCACTCAAGGACAATCTTCCTAGAATGCCAGTTGTAAGTAGGGTACAGATGCAATTTAGGGGAAGCAAGGTCACCAAACGGCCAATATAAAATAGTACATCAACATTCAAAGCCTTGGGATCTTTCTTCCTTCGAAATTCTCTGATTTCAAGTCTATATGCAGCATATTTTTGTTGAGCATCCTACTGGAAAAATATGATAAAAAGACTTTATATCTGGTTTTATATGTATTAACTGTAGCCAGAATTGTATTCGCACAACAATGGAAAAATGATGAGATTTTGTCAGATGAGAATGTAATTAAGAAAATACTAGAATGCACAGAAATGGACAGACTAATGCTTATTATTAAGGATAAAGAAGAAACTGAATATTTTTTGACATGGGATGCATTTTTTCAATGGTTATACAATAGAAACAGAAGTTAGAAAGGGGGAGATATGAAAAAGTAATGTTAATGTGGAGAGAATTTGATGTTATGTATTATTGCAATTATTTATGTCCTGTCAAGGACATAAATGGATTTTAGATTTAGGGAATTTTAGCTTAGGAGGATTCCTATTTTAATATTTTTAAATTCTAGTACAGGCAATTTAATTCGTTTTTAGCTTTGTTATATATTGTCCGTTTATATGGTTTTTAATTTCTTTCCCTGTACACCGCCCCGAGTCCCTTCGGGGAGAGGGGGCGGTTTATAAGTCTAAATAATAATGAAATATATATATATAGCTATATTATTAATATTATTGTGATGAATATAACAAATGTGTATAATGACTGTTTAAATAACTGTACCCAGATCACATACTGTTTGATGGAAATGGAAAGTAATATAAACAAAACAAATAAAACACGAAAAGAAATTCTCTGTTTTCTTCCAGCTCAATCTGTCAGCCAGAATGCAATAAAGCTTGTTCAAAACAAGTTGTTCAGCATGAGATCTGAGGCCTTAATGGTTAGGGGATGAAATCGTTTGCTCTCAAGTCATGTTTCTCACCAACATTATTTCTCTGGTGGTCTGAAGGCTTCCTCCAAATTGTTATGCTGCAATGTTTCATAGATTAATGGCATGCTCTAATTCTTCCAAAGTCATCCTAATATAAAACCCTGCCTCAGAGGAACACAGTACAATGCTTCTTATCCTTCTGTTACCTCAGATGATGTGGGAAGAAGCAGACTGTGTCTCAGAAAAAACACGACGCCATAGAAGCAACTTAGATCTGAGGAGAAATTCCCTGACAGTTAAAACAATTAATCAGTGGAACAGCTTGTCTCTGAAAGTTGTGAATGTCCCAACACTGGAAGTCTTTAAGAAGATGTTGGATAACCATTTGTCTGAAATGGTATAGGGTTTCCTGCCTAGGCAGGGGATTGGACTAGAAGACCTCCAAGGTCCCTTCCAACTCTGCTATTGTATTGTATTGAATGATGAAAAACAGCCATCAAGACTGTTAGCAGATACCCAGATTTCTAGCTCAGGAAGAAGTGTTAAAATTAGACTTGAAGGGGCTTGCTAAATCAATGCCGGTTGGCGACACCCAGGGGAAGGGCCTTCTCTGTGGCGGGCCCGGCCCTCTGGAACGACCTACCCCCCGACCTACGCACTATCTTGGACCTCCGCCTCTTCCACCAACATCTTACGACGTTTTTATTCCAACAGGCCGGCCTAGCATAGCCCCCCGTTTCTGACTTTTTATGGATAAATTATAATCAGGCAGGGTTTTAAATGAGTTTTTTAGCACGGGTTTAAATAATTTAATATGTTTTTAACGATGTGAATTGTTTTTTATTGTGGTTTTTAATATGCCTGTGCGCCGCCCTGGGTCCTAATAAGGAGAAGGGTGGGGTATAAATTAAATAAAATAAAAATAAAATAAAAATAAACCACTGCCATTGCTTTACAGTTGAAGAGCCTTCCAGTAACCTTAGCTGAAAGCTTACTAATCTTAACTGCAGAAGGCAAATAGGCATGTGCAACTAAGAAGGTAATTGGTGTTTTCATAGAACACGTAAATGGAAAATACGCATCTATTGGAGCAATTTGCCTCTCATATCAGCTGTGGTTGTCCCCTACTGCCTAGATTTCATTCATTCCAGTAGAAGCAGAGTATAAATAGAGCTGAGAACAGAAATGATACTGTGGCTAAAATAGCAGCATTTTGGAAAGTATGAGGACTTGGTTGCTACCAGAAGTAGGCTTCTTCAAGCATTGTTAGGAAAGACTCCTAACTGTATCTAAGATAGTGTCTAATCATTGCAAGTCATCATAAGATCTAAAGTTAATGTACACCTATTCCTGGCTCCATTTAGTTCAGCTAATGATATGCATGATCATTCAGAAGTAAATTCTGGGGAATTTTAAGTGAGGTTCCATAGCTATAACTTGGAAGCTGTGGTGGCACAGTGGTTAGAATGCAGTATTGCAGGTTACTCCGTGGACTGCCAGCTACCAGCAGTTTGTCAGTTCAATTCTCAACAGCTGAAGGTTGACTCAGCCTCCCATCCTTCCAAGGTGGGTAAAATGAGGACCCAGATTGTTGGAGGCAATATGTTGACCCTGTAAACTGCTTAGAGAGGACTGTAAAGCACTGTGAAGCATATATAAGTATGTGGTATTGCTATCAGTATAATCTTTATTGTCACTGTACTTAAATGCAACGAAATTGGGTGCATAGCACAGTCGTTGTGGTATAGCGGTGGAGATGTTGGACTGGCTTCGGGGAGACAGAGGATCTAATCTACCTTTAGCCACAGAAACTTCCTGGTCAGCCATTCTCACTTAGCCCAACGTTTTTCACAAGGGGATAGTTGTGGAAAAGTCTTGGAGAAGGAGCAGGTGCTCCCTTGAGCTCCTGTACAAAAGGTAGGATATAAATCTAAGAAAGTGTGTGTCTGTGTCTGTGTCTGTGTGTCTGTGTCTTTGTGTGTCTGTGTGTGTCTGTCTTTCTGTCTGTAGTCCAAAATTCTGGACCCTTTGGATTATAACATTTTTTTCAATATTTATAATGCTGTGCTGTATAACTGCTTATGAAAAAGAAATAATACTGCATTCACTTCTGCATAATGTTTTTATTTTTTACATTGAGAACTGACCGAAAAGGCTTGTCTGCTATGCCATGTGCTTTGGCACTTGGCTATGAGCCCAGCAAGCTGCTGTATTCCGTAATAGTAGCTAAACAAATCATTGTTTGGCATGACACACGGACTGAGTCAAATTCGACTTCCAAAACTGACTATGTTCTTCTATCAAAGAACTTCCTTTTTCCCACCAATTTTCTGCCAGGCCCTTCAAATGCTCCACCAGTTTCATCAAATTGAGCAACAATTTTAAATATCTACTCAAAAGTCCCATTGAATCACCCATTGAAAGTGGGTGTAGAATTGATTGTACTGTGATTGGAATTGATTGTACTGTACTTGAAGTAATTTCACTGGAATTAATGTAACTAAGATTATCCCTGTTGATTGCAACAGACTTACTCACTATACAACTACATTTGGTTCCAATCCATTATGCAGCATTGAAGAAAGCTTAATCTGTTGACTTTCCACTTAATTTAAGACCTCCCCAGAAGCAGAGAAAACCAAGAGCAGTAAAATATTTGCGAGTAGCAGTTGCAATGTGCTCCAGAGCTGTTGCAGATGGCATCCCTCTGATCTGCAGCTCTAACTCTCCACTTGCTCCAGATGCTCTGCAGTAAGGCTTGCTTTCTTCAAAGAGGAGAAATCCTCACTAATGAGGTTGTTAAAAATACTGACTACAAAAGAGGCAGGCTAGAGAAAAATCTTCATTTCTGCGGAGAGGAGAGCCAGCTCAGGCTTCACAGTTTGGGAGGTGTCAAAAACGTTACTGCATAATTAACATAACAATTAATTTGAAGCAGAAAACTACATTCTCTAACTGCAAGTAAAGACCCAAGGCTACAAACACTCTTTCAATGACATTGCACACCTGACATTATGGAATTTCATCCAAAACTAGGGATTGCCAGATCTGGTCTGCAAGAACCTGGTTGACCCTAAATATCAGCCAAGAAATGTTGGCATTTCTTGGTGGCCATTCAGACTTGGAAGGTCAGATCTGGCTAATCTCATGTTTAACCAAATATGTAGAAACAAACTGCTATGATTCCTTTGCCCTTGATTTTTAAAATGCCTGATTTTTTACCATAATTTTGAATTACCGTGTGAAGCCTGCAAAGTAAAAAATTTGTTCAGTCTTCATGTGCAACTACCTCCACAATACTCAGTGCTTCTGCAAAAAAAAAAAAAAAGCAGCTTTTTGCTTTTGTTAAAATTTGGGGGAAAGTAAATGGACAGTTTCTTTGAAGTAGAAATGAAACTCTAAAACAAATACTGTACTAGCTCCAGTTAGTTGTAGCAATCCTATTTTATTTGCTAGACATTTGTAGCTTCCAGTCGTAAAAAAACACAGATCAAATAAATACCTGGGGAGATTCTTGATAGCATTACTTGCTCTACTGCAGGGGTGTCAAACCCGCAGTCTGCCAGCCGGATGCATCACATGCTGGCCCCGCCCCCATCTAGTTTAGTGAACGGGGAAAAAGTGCAGATACGTCACATGATGACGACATGACAACATCAGTTTGACACATTCCACTGTATTAATTACATTCTACTGTAATAATTCTTCTGGCTAATAGAGAACTGTAGTGATTCATTTCAAAATGAAGCAAAGGCATTTTAGTTTTTAAGCACTAATATAACTTTTCTGGAGCCTATTAAGTACAAAGAATATTATTTTGAATTAGAAGTCTGTAGATACAAGGCTTAATAGAAAAATAGTGAACTCAGGAGCAGAAACTGGAAAATTTGATTGATTGGTCAATTTGATTGTTCTACAGTAAAAGAACTTCAAACCAGTCAATTTCAGGTTACCGAAAAATTCAGTTTTATCTGTGGCCAGAACCAAAATCATGAGGTTTTATTTTATTGACTAGTTACTTTATTGATGAATGCCAGGAAGATTGCTTCCCAGATGCTCAATAGAATTATTTTTAATTTCTGTCAAGTACCTAAGAATCTCCTCACATTTTATCTCCCCAGTAACAAACCATGCATTGGGCTAGGCCAGGGGTCTGCAAAGTCGGCTCGACCCCTGCTAGGCTAAGAGTTATAATGCAGTGAGCAACGTGGTCAAATAAAAATTCAACCTTGCATTTTCCAATCTAGTAACTTAAGATTGAATTGCTATATATTTTTACAGTTGTGTTTATTGTGTTTATCCTCCATAGTAATCTACCCAGCCCTCATGCTGGAGAGGACACTCCAGCTTTGATCTCTTTCCAGAGCATGATACCATAGTCTTTTGAGACTGAAGGATGCCGATGCTATGTGTTTATTGCTGTCTTTCTGTTCTTGTTCCTCCATTTCTTTTGTATTGCAGCAAAGTTCATCAATGCATGATGTGACCAAAAGTTTTGTTTTTCAGTTGGCTTGATGCTGAGAGGAAGTGATTTGCCCAAGGTCACCCAGCTGCTTTCCTTGCCTAATAAGGACTGAGATCTGGGCTTCCCCACTCCTAATCTAGCCACACCTACATGCTAGGAAAGTGATACAACGATAGGAAATTAAGTCTGGATCCTATTCCCCACTCCAAGAAAAAAATGTATTTCCATGGCAGATGCATGCTCCACCATGATCATAGTGCTAGATGTTAAAGAACTAGCTCTAGAAACAATTCTACTTTGCCCAGATTCATTCTTAACTTAGTGACAGATAGAGTGATGTGCATTGTGACATCATAGATTACAAGATAGCTCGGTGCTGCTATTTTAAGAGAACTTCAACAGTTGGAACTAAATTCTTTCTAAACAAATTTTGACTTTTTCTGGAAAAAAATGGCAAGTAAACCAAAACCAAAACCAGACGCAAAAGAAGAGACTTTGTGGGAAAAAATAAAAGTAAGTGAAATATGGATAACAGAATAATAGCATTGGAAGGGACTTTGGAGGTCTTCTACTTCAACCCACTGCTCCAGTAGGAGATCCTATATCATTCTGGACAAATGGCTGCCCAATCTCTTCCTAAAAACCTCCAGTGATGGAGTACCCCCAACTTCTGAAGGCAAGCGATTCCATTGATTAATTGTTCTCATGGTCAGGAAATTTCTCTTTAGTTTTTGGTTAGATCTTTCCTTGATAAGTTTCCTTACATTATTTCTTGTCCTGCCCTCAGGTAGTTTGGAGAAAATGTTGCCTCCCTCTTCTCTGTGACAGTCCCTCAAATATTGTTCTCATTGAGCTCCCAAAGTAGCCCTGCTTCTTCAGACATTGGAAAACCACCAGTGTTCATCTCTTTGAACTCTACGAAGATTAGGTGGTTTAGTTGTGTCCCCTTATACTTCAAACATTGTCCATCTTTTGATGTATTGTTGATCTAATTATAATTGGATAAATACTTGCAATATGTTAATTCAAAACCTGGTTTACAAATTGTATTGGTTTAATATATGTGTAAAAATAGCTCCATGACTCATTAAGTTGAAATAGCATTCTGGTTTGATGCAGTGGGAATCTATGATGGAATGGTTTGCTAGCAGATTTTTATTTGAATCTGTATTTCTGTTATGAGAGATCCTTCTGGAGTTGACCAAAACTCCTTATCCATCTCAACTTTTATCACACCATATATCCTTCCTAAGCAGCTAAACTTTGGCTAGATTCATCTAGATACCGAACTGGGTCAAAAGTGGGGGCAACTATTGCACAAATTCACCAATTAGTACTGATGCATAAGTGGGACAGTTTTAATTCCACTGGGAGTCTTGTCAGTCAGATTATCCTTTCTCAGTCAATCATGCTGGGAGATGCTAAAAAAAAAAAAGAACAGTCAAACTGGTTTGTGAGTTTGGTGATCTATTATTGCTATCCTGAACTTGCTTAAACAACTTGCGATTGATAATTAACTTCACTAGGATTCAGGTCTTTGTGGATTCCGGTTTTCCCACGAGAGATGGCACATTTTCCTCAACCCAGCTAACAGAATTTTTACTGCCTCCTTAACTGCCTTGATCTGCTGCCTCCCTTTTTCTTGATATGGGCTTTGATGATCACATTGCCTGTTAAAAGGAGGACATGCAGATGTTTTTGGGACTTGCCCAAAGCTTCTTGTGCTGCACATAATCCCAAAGGTTTGTGCTTGTTTGGGTTTTTCCCATCTAGACCTCCTGGGCTACTTATGCTAACATGCATCTTTCATTTGCTGAGATTGCAGTTATGGTGAACTTCATCCAGTAAGAATACCATTGTGATTGAAGAATGCTCTTGCTTTTATTGATCAACAAACCCAGATCCTTGAAAGCCTACATCATGGTTTAAATGTTTATTCCCTGCATGATGGGTCATCTAGAAGGGGGCATATATGCTTTTCCTGGCATCTGAAGTGGGCTATAATAGTTGATGTAGCAGTTTCCTACTTCAGTGGAATGGAAAACTTTATTTTATTCAGTCTTATGTATTTAGATTTGGGCATCACAGATTGTAGAACAACTTTGGGGGTTTCAAAACATAACAAAACAAGACAAAAACCCAGTACAAAATGGATGAACATGATGAGAATCTGGACATTTGATACAAAAATAAGTTGAAAACATATCCAATAAGTGTAACCATCCACTCTAAATCAAGGCCTGAGAGAAGAGTTAGGCTACTGCTTTTGAATAGGGAAGCACTATTTCATCCAAACTAAGAGATGGAAATTTCCTGGATCTAGGTGGCCCTAATATCACCGGCCACTGTCATGGTTGCAATGCTTCCTCCTGTTCCTTAACATTACTCTTATGGCCCTTTGCAGTAGTTTGGTCTTGGTAGAATTGAGTTGCAGTTAATTTCTCCTCATTCAGTTCTGCATAGCCTCCAGGCACTGGGATAGAGTCTTAACACACTCACATGGCTAGCCTGCAGTTAGGAAATAGTTTCATTCACATACTACTAACTCCAAACTAGCAAATGACCTCACTTAGTGGTCTCCTATAGATGTTAAAACAGGAAGGTGAGAATATCAAACCCATAAAGGAAGGCCTAAGGATCAACCTCTTTCCCCTTGCAAATACCAACCACAAGCAGTCACAAGGAAGGAAAAGAATCACCATAAGAGAGTACCCCCTCAATTCTCAGCTCCCTCAATTTTACAAGAAAGCTACTGTGGTCAATAATATTAAAAACTGCTGAGAGTTCAAGCAGCACAAGAATGGATGCACAATCTCCATCTTAGTTCCGCCACTGGCATTCCACAAGCACAACCAAGACTGGTTGTACTGAATACAGCATAGAGCCCAAACTAAAATAGAATTAAATAATCCATTTCCTCAAGGGTTTCCCACAACCAAAGTCCAACCACCCTAAAAATAGGATGATGGAGACAGGTGATCCTTTTTGAAAATGGTTGAGTCCAAGGAGGACCTCTTGAGGAGAGAGTGCACCATCCTCTCTGCCAAAGAGGCTGACACCACAGCATGGACCTGGGCCTTTTTGGCTGCCTTAACAACCCAGGAGGTTAAGGCAGCCAAAGAGAATCCTGTCCATTTCCTAGTGTCCTTATTCAAACTCATCTCAGATCACACCACAAGACCTGTCCAGTTAGAGCTAAACCCCTGTGAATTTGAGCACATTTATCTGCCAGATAGCCTTGCAGTGGTTCTGTGGTCCATCCCTACCCAGAAGGAACTGGATCACTCTAAATAGGATTATTGGATGGCTACTGGACACAATGTTAAAGGAATATTGATATTAATATGTGCTTCTATGAATGTTGAATTAAACTCATACCAAGTCTTCTTTTAATCATTCTCCAGGCATTTCTTGTTGTAGCTTATCTCGCAGAACTCTTCAGTAAACCAAGGAATACTCTGAGAGTACTCTGAATACATAGGGAGAGACCTCCTATGGTTAATATTACCCAAGTCTCCATGCATCACCCACCCAAACAGTGACTCTTGCCCAACCTATCCACCAGATCCTTAGGGAAATCCCCAGCTCCCTTTGGAAGTTCATTGGGTAGAACAGTCATCTGGGGTGAATCAGATGGCTCCTTCTGTTTCACAAGGAAGGGTAATGTCAGTGAGACAGAAATCAGAAGTGATTTGTCCACAGCAATCAACCAAAGATAGAATATAGAATAATAGAGTTGAAAGGCACCTTGGAGGTCTTCTAGGCCAACCTCTGCTCAAGCAGGAGACTTTATATCATTTCAGACAAGTGTCTGCCCAGTCTCTTCTTAAAGCCTCCAGTGATGGAGCACCCACAACTTCTGAAGGCAAGCTATTCCATTGGTTGATTGCTCTCACTGTTAGGAAATTTCTCCTTAGTTCTATGTTGCTTCTCTCCTTGGTTAATTTCAATCCATTGTTTCTCATCTTGTCTTTAGTGCTTTGGAAAATAGTTTGCCCCCTCATCTTTGAAGGAACCCTCAGATATTGGAACATCATGTCTCCCTCAGGCCTTGTTTTCGTTAGGCCAGGCATACCCAATTCCTGTAACCATTCATATATTTTAACTTCCAGCCCCCTAATCATTATTTAATGCTCTTTTTTGCACTCTTTCCAGAGTTGTGATGACCAGAAGTTGATGCAGTGTTCCAGAAGTGGGTTGTTCCCAGTTTTGCCTGTATTGGGCAAACCAGTAGTAGTGATGGGAGGCTTCATCCACCCAGATGCTTTTGTGCATATGAGTGAACTGGTAGTAAAAAAAAATGAAAACCCACCACTGCAATGTTCCAAGGCTTTGTAATGAGAACTTCATGTGATCTTGCTTCTATTCCTCTATTAATGCAGCCTAGGATTACTGTCAGATAATCTCTAAGTGATTGTCTGCTAGAATTCCAAGATCCGTCTCACAATTACTGGCATTAAGTCAGGTTTCACTTAGTTTGTATCTATATGGTTGCCTTTTCTTGCCTAAGTGTAAAACCTTACATTGAATTTCGTTTTGGTAGATTGGGCCCAGTCTATCTTTTTGGATCTTGAGCTTGTCTTCTGGAGTGTTTGTTATTCCTCCCAGCCTATTATCATCTGCAAATTTGATGACTTCCCCTTCTATTCCCTTGTCTAGATTGTTTACGAAGATATTGGAGTGTATTGGGCCTAAAATGGAACCTTAGGGTACCCCACTGCTTACTTCCCTCCATGTGGCTGTTGTTATGTTGAGAATTACACATTGAATATGATTGTCAGTTAACATTAACTGCATTAACTGATGTTATGTCTTCCACTACCTGATCATATCACTGTCTTGAGACAATGTGATCTATGCAGATCTGATGTGCAGCCACTAATATATATCAATCCATCATTTACTTGGGACAGGTCCACAGTTACCATGGAAGCCATAAATTCCTGAGCTGCCTTGGACTCAAAGCCATCAAGCAGCAAATTGAATTTCCCAACCATTAACAGCCTCGGGGACTCTATTGCCAGCCCAGCAATGAAATCCAGAGTTCTGGTAGAGATGATAATAAGCAGCAGCAGGGATGGCAGTACCCCTGAAGCCATCCCAACTGTTCCCTTGAAGTCAACTTTTTTCTGTGCTTCATATCTAATTGATCAATATTATCAGGATAGCAAATCCTTTAAGGGCTTTCAAAGTCTCATGGATGACAATAGCCATCCCATCCCATCCTCCCAGTTATTCTCAGTAGATGTAAAACCTGAAACTCTCTGGGCCCAGCCAGGTCTCAAACATGCGGGATTAGTGCCCTTATCCATGATGAGGTCGTGAATGAGGACAGACAAACCAACCTCAAAAGCATAGCTGGAGCCCAGGGTCACTGAGGCTCTGATAGCCATGCATTGAGAGTAGAAATTGAGGGCCAAACAGTAGGACAGTTTTCAAGCACTAGATCTAATATTATTTAACATGGTGCACCCTTGGTTCTTATCACACTTACCTCTGTCCATCATCATCCTGATGTTCCTTCTTGCCTTCTCCAAATGACTCCCTCCTCATTCCTTCCTACTAGATCAAAGACACATTCACCAATCTCTCCCACCCATATTATGCATTCACAAACCAATGCCCCGAGGGCCCCCGTGCCCCCCCCCCCAGCTACAATCACACAAGCACTGGAGGGCCTCAAGCCCTGCAGAGAAAATAATGTACCCAAGGCTCCCCAAACCACTCACACAAGCCATATGTTGGGAATTTCTGAACTCTGAATGATTAGGAGGGCTGAGGTGATATCATCCCTTGGAATTCAGAGCAGAGTCCCAGCCAGTAACTCTAGAGCCCAAAAAGAAGAGGGGCTAGAACCAAAGGAGTGTCTTGCAGCAACATTGGTACAGGTGTAGGAGTCAGCACCACCACTTAACTTCAAGTTAAGAAAAGGGGTCCTAGAAAAAATACACCACTACTTCGGTGTTGCCATACACTGTTCAACAACCATCAGCCACCTGGACCCCATCAGGCGTCAGGCCAATCATGTTATCATCAGACAATGAATCCAATCAATCAATCAATAAAGCAAGCAAGCAATTAGAATATAGCTGGAAGGGACCTTGGTGGTTTTTTCATCCAACTGCAAGCAGAAGACCCTATAACATTTCAGATAGGTAGGTGTCCAGTCTTTTCTTAAAAACCTCCAGCGATGATGCCCCTACAACTTCTGAAGACAAACTATTCCACTGGTTAGCTGACCTCACTCAACTTAGGAAGTTTCTCTTTAATTCCAAGTTGCTTTTCTCCTTGATTATTTTCTATCCATTGTTTCTTGTCTTGTCTTCTGGTGCTTTGGAAAATAAGTTGATCCCGTCTTTGTGGCAGCCCCTCAAATACTGGAATAGTGCTATCATGTTACTCCTAGACCTGGTTTTCTGTAGACTGGCCATACCCAATTCTTGCAATTATTCTTCATACGTTTTTGTCTCCACACATTTAATCATCTTGTATTGCATTAGATTTTTTGCCTGCTGCCGCACACTGTTGGATCATGTTTAAGTGATCATCTACTTCAAGATCCCTCTTACAGTTACTGTTTTTGAGCCACGTTTCACCTACTCTGTACTTGTGCCTTTGGTTTTTCCTACCTAGATGTAAACCTTGCTTTTTTCCACATTAAATTTCATGTTCTTGGATAGGGCCCATTGTTCAAATCTGTCCAGATCTTTTTGGATCCTGAGTTTGTCTTCTGGAGTGTTGGCTATTCATGCCAGCTTAGTATCATCTACAAATTTGATGAACTCCCCTTCTGTTCCCTCATCTAAGTTATTTGTGAAGATATTGAAGGGTATTGGCCCTAAGATGGAACCTCGTGGTACCCCACTCTTACTTCCCTCAATGTAGATGTAGTACCATAAAGGACTATTTGCTGAGTATGGTTTGTCAGCTAGTTACAAATCCATCTAGTGGTGATGCTGTCTATCCCACATTTTTTTTAGTGTACCAAGAAGTAGGTTGTGGTCTACTTTGTTGAATGCCTTGCTGAAGTCTAAGTATAATATGTCCACAGCATTTTACTGGTCTGCTAATTTAGTCACTTTGTCAAATAATGAAATAAGATTAGTTTGACATTATCTGTTTTTAACAAACTCATGCTGGCTACTAGTTATAACTTTATTTGTTTCTAGATGTTCATATTCTAAATATTCATGTGATATATGGCATCTTCAAAGAGCCTTGAAAAGCTTTTGTCCCCTGGTAGTAGATTTAGTCCCTAGCCTGTATTTGCCCAAATGAAGGACAATCCATTCTCTATCTTAAACCAGTATGCGAGTAAGCAAGCTCTTTGGGAGCTGAAAATCATTTCCCCCTGAAGATAGAGTTGAGTCTTAGTGATTAGATTTGGATACACCTACTACTTAATTTGAATTAGTGGGTCTAGGTCCCAGACATAGTTTTGATTGCCAGTAGTCGGCAGTTGCAAAATGTGTGTTTCACTCAGTGTTTAGCAGTCATAGCCACATAGATCTGAAATGGACACACCTGAATCTAGAAGACATCTTGTCTATCTCCATCCAATATTTCTTAACTAGATGTCTCCAGATGTGTGATTCACAATTCTTGAGATTTCCAGGCAGCATTCAAAATGATGGGAATTATGGGCCAGGAAAGGATGGACTCACCAGTTGCTTCATTACCAACCTTTTGTTCATCAATCTTTCAAAGTATCCCCCCAAAAATACAGAATGACACCTATTGATAAGCGCTTAGGCATTTTTGGTAGCACGGGACTCAGTGTTCCTCAATGTCCTCCTCCTGATAGCTCTAAACCTGTTGTAGATTTAATTTATATCTCACTGTCTCTTCTCTCTGCAGAAGAAATTCCCCTGGGCTAAAAAAGAGGAACCCCCACCACCACCACCACCAGCACCAAAGACTAAACAGGTTTCTCCACAAAAGGCATTGGAGGTACTGGTCAGGGATTTGATATTGCCGATTTTGAGAATATAAACTATTTGACTATCCATTAAGAAAAAAAACCTATTGCATCTGTGTCACACCGGAGTATTATATTGTCATGTACATAAACAAATATTCATATGGAAACTAAAGAATACTTTGAGTGCATCCTTTTCAGTCTTATAAAAGGGTACATTTAACTAAGATCACAAGCGATCCGATCTGATTACAACCCACCAATCAGGTTCTGAATTATATGTGAAAATCCGTGCCCTATGCACTGGTGAAATGATCTTAATAGATCTTGGAACTTGTGGTCTAAGAACCCCAAAGAGTCCTGCAGTTTATTAATTTCAAGTGTTATGTCTCCATAGAGGATAATCTTAGGCTAGCAATATCTAAACTCAATTTTACTTGAACCGTCTGAAAAGAAAGAGCAGAAGCAAACCTTGATACACTGCCGAGGTCCTGCTCCCGACACATGGCAAGAGACATATTTTAAGTATCATTAATATTGGCAGAGAGTGAAAGAATTTAACCACTTTGACACATTACACCAAAGGCCCAAGGAAGTCAGCATTCTCTTCTTTCTGTTGTCAACACCAAATTTCTGCAGGTGCGCCTACAAGATTTAGGGGCGCAAGCACTCTTCTAATGAGATTGGTACTAGAGAGGTATTGTTCTGACTCAGAAGGTAGGGTCTTGCCTTTGTGATTAGAAGCTTTTTATACAGGTAGATCTTGTTTATTGACTTATTCATTCAGTGATGTTTGAAGTTACAACAATGGCACTGAAAAAAATAACTTTTATGACTAATGGCTACATTTATGACCCTTGCAGTACTCCTCAGTCACACGATCACCATTACAATCAGTATACATTGTATACTGGCACATTGTGCCTGACCTGACCTGTTGTTTCACATGCACACACACACACACACACACACACACACACACACACACACACACACAGCTTTGCAGAGCAGATAAATTGAAGAGAAAGGAAATACAAAAGACGCCCAATGGGGAATACACCAGCTATTTGTGTAATGTGCTCAAGACTGCTAGTGCCATCGCATTCCCTTCAATGTGGTCTCCATTGTCTGCCTCTTTTCTTCTCAAATGAATGTAAATACAAAGGTTAGTTCTGTTCTTCCAATTATACCATGCAATATTGAGCTTTCCAAAGGATAGGGGAGTTGGGAAAAGAAAAGCACAGTTATTGTCATTTGGTTTTCCACTTAGCAACTACTTCACTGAATGATAGAGCTATTGGTCTCCTTTGTAGTTGCTAAATGAAGACTACCTAGTAGTTTTATCTTCCATGCATATATTTAAGTCACTGGTTAGCTGCATGGTTCTTCCTATGCAGGTCATATGCTTTCAACTGAATTCAAGTTGCTGGTTATCACCATATATTGCTGATACCAGGATGTCTTCCAGACTGATTATTGTTATTATATTAACATATAATAATAATTATATCAAAATATTTAATGTTAATATACTGTATAATAACAAAATAATAATATTTAGCTTTATAACACCAATAATAATACAAATTGGAAAAAAACCCAGAAATTATTAAGATCTAATTATTAATATTGAAATCAACAGATTATAACATAAACCAGCCCAGGAAATCTCAGTGGTTATCAGCATAATGAATGCCATACCAAAAAACGTGGACTGCATTTAGAAAATCTGTACATTGACAACATCATTTGTCAATTGAAAAAGGCCACATTGCTTGGATCCACCTTATACTGATGTATTACGACAATCTAGGTTCTTGGGAAGAACTTGATGCATATGAAGCTGCTTGATCCATAGCAGCTAAAGAACTCATAGCTGGAACTTCACATAATGAACACCATCAAATAATATCAGCCTATCTTAAATCCTTGGAAAGGACTTTTTGGGTGGATAAAAATACAAATATATACTGAACATCTGGCTGACTGTGGGATCAACCATAATAATAGAATATCTGTTGAAGTTCTTATCTTTTCAGAGATGTGATAGCGGGGGCCTGGAAGCAAACATTATTTTGGAGGTCTGTCCCAACATCAATAAATGCGTTCTGATTTCTTATTTCTGTACCTTTTCCAGATATAAAGTATAATTTCTAGACTTGCAATGAGTTTTCCCAATGTAGCTACTTGTCAAATTAAAAAGCTACGCAACAATAAACACTGAAATGAATCAAAACTAGGGAGAAGCAAAACATTTAAAAAGTGGGATTGACTTAATATTGCCACACTTAATGAGTGAAAACAAAATCCGCACCATAGCCTGACATAGGGATCAATTAATTATCAATCAGCCAGTTTAGTCTAGCGGTTAAGGCATTGGGCTAGAAACCAAAAGACTATGAGGTTTTTTTAAAAAAAAATTAAAAATTTTTTTTTTAAACCTTGATTTCCCTAACAGGCAATTTTTGGTTGGATTTCTAGTCCTGCCTCAGACATGAAAACTTGGCTGGATGACTTTTGGCCAGTCTCTCTCAGCCCAACCCACCTCATAGAGTTGTTGCTATGTGGAAAATAGGAGGAAGAAACATTAGTTGTCTTAAACTTGTAGTTGTCTTAAACTACCATGTAATCAAGAGTCACCATGATGTAAAAAAGATGTGGAGACTCTAGAAAGAGTGCAGAGAAGAGCAACAAAGATGATTAGGGGACTGGAGGCTACAACATATGAAGAAAAGTTGCAGGAATTTGGTTATGTCTAGTTTAATGAAAATAAGGACTAAGGAGACCTGATAGCAGTGTTCCAATACCTCAGGGGTTGCCACAAAGAAGAGGGAGTCAAACTATTCTCCAAGGCACCTGGGGGCAGGACATGAAGCAATGGGTGGAAACTAATCAAGGAGAAAAGCAACTTAGAACTAGGGAGAAATTTCCTGACAGTGGAATACCTTGCCTCCAGAAGTTGTGAATGTTCCAACACTGGAAGTTTTTTTTAAAAAAATTGGACAACCATTTGTCTTAAATAGAATAGTGCTTCCTACCTATGCCCAAAATATGTTTAAAAAGTCAATACGATGAACATGAAGATGTGTGCACATTACACACACGCAAAATATTTTTTTCTGCATGCATTACACCTAAATTCAGTGTATTTATCCCTTCTCCCTCTATCATGGTACCAAAAAAAGAGAACATCTTTAGAATGGCATCAGGAAGATTTTGTAGAAAGGCTTGTTCCAGAATGAATCCAGGAAGAATAACAAACAATCAAAAGCCTTGTTCTTCTCTCTTGGCCAGAACATGGGTTGGTAGTCCCTGTGAATTCCACAATTAAATTAAAATGTTGAAATAGCCAACATCCCATGAAATCAACAATTCAAACAAAGAGTTGTCCAGGGGTGTAGATATGACTGGCGAGATAGTGCCCAGTTTTTGAGATGTTTGTCCCCTCTAGTCCAGACCAACTATATTTTAAATATGTAGTTTCAGTTTTTTGTGTCTTTACTCTTTTGCAGTTGATAGAAACAATCAAATGGAACACTTGACTATTTACAGTAGTACTACTTCCACTCTCCCCTGCCTCTCTCCTAGAGAGGATTTTCTCTTCTGCTTTTGACTACATTCTACTGACACCCTGTTAATTGTTTCCTCTTCTCAGACTGCTCTCTTCCTCCAAAGATGGTGGCGGGGTACGCTGGTCCGGCGTTCTCTTCTTTTTGCCTCTGTGTGTGCAATATCAATCCAGAAGTGGTGGCGCCAACGTGTCTTTCAGCTCAAAGAGGAGAGGAGGATTAGGGCCTTGATGATGTATGTTTGGCCTGAGAAATCGACCGTCCTCTTGCAGTCAAAGTTAAGGATGTGGCTTATAAAAACTCAGTTCAAGAAGTATCAAAAGGCAGCCCAAGTTATTCAAAATAACTGGCGGAATTACGTTCTTCAGCAGGAGTTCAGCAACTATTCGCTCAACAGCCTGGTTTATGATGGCATAGATTTGAATATTGACATTATTGTTGATTAACAAGAACTCAGGAACAAAGAAGAAAATTTGTAGAATGCAGCTCCAATAAATAAATAAATAAATAAATAAATAAATAAATGTTGTTATGTTTTGAGCACGGTGACCAGAAAGCAAAGCCCAATCGCAGTCTCTGGGATGAAACAAACAAACTGGAACGGGTTGTTAAAACACATTTTTAACACCAAAATTTCTTTGGAAAGCTTGGAATGGAAAGCCAGAGTTTGTAGAATGTATGCATATGTTTATAAAAGCAGTTTGAAATGGAGAGACACACATATTTTGAATCTGAGAAATTCTGGGAGAGGCAGGGTGAACAAACATGTCCTAAAAGAGTAAAGACAATTACCATGGCTTCAGACTGGTTCTATGGAATTCCTCCGGAAGCCAAGAGCTCACCTACACGTCCTCTTTGCAGCTACTGTTGCAAGGAGACTGCAAGACATTGGTCTTCCATGGGTTTGAGTTCTGAGAGATGAAGGAATCAGCCGTCATTCCCACAACCATGGTAGAATCAGGGGTGAAATTCAGCTTCTGACAGGTTCTGGAGAACTGGTAGTGGAAATTTTGAGTAGTTTGGAGAACCAGCAAATACCATCCCTGGCTGGTCCCAGAGTGGGGTGGGAATGGAGATTTTGCAGTATCTTTTTTCTTGAGTGGGGATGGAATTTAGATTTTACAGTAACCTTCCCCTGCCACAGCCACAAAGCCATGCCCGCAGAACCCGTAGTAAAAAAAATGAATTTTACCACTGGGTACACCATTTAAAGGACTATGAATTGAATAGCCCTATTTTTAATCACTTTCAGAAATTACCTATTTAGCTATCTTAACGTTATTGCAGTTCTTCAGAATTGTAAGTTTTAACAGCCACCCTGTAACTTTAACTTCAGTCTTGAACCAAAGGAAGAAAAAAAGCTACATTTAGCAATTTAAATAATTGGAAATAAATGCCAAGAAGCTAAATAAGACTTTAATCCAAGAAAGTTATAAACAAATTAAGGGTCAAAATAAGTTTGAAATTTTAAATTTTTTATTATAAGGTTTTGGAACTAATTATAAATAAACAACATTTCATGGGAACTAAATTGTTTTGTGTATTTTAAGTCATAAGAAAGATTTGAAATCTTATGATTTCAGAAACTGGATACTAGAAGGGACTAAAAGTTCCAGGAAAAGAAGAAAAAAGGTGCAGATTTATCCTTGGTTCCCAGTTGCTGTTGGGATTTAGAAAATGATACAAAATATTTTAACATTTGAAACACTTCAGGTAATTTTTGAAGAATGGGATCAGAAATTATTAGCCACAATATAAACATTAATGCCTGTTTCTATGCACAGATTGTGTCTAAAAGATGTTAACAAAGGAATGATAGATGAAAAACAAATTCTTCTTGATGTAGAAATATTAAAATCAGAAATACTGGATAATAAAAGAAGTATGGATTGCAAAGTAGAGAAAGTAGCTACGGTAGAAATACAAATGACAAGCCAAGAGAATTACCCGGATAAGAACTTTTTGCTAGTGACGCAAAAGAAAGGCAGTTAAAGCTTTGAAAGCTAAAGTGGAAATACAAATGACAAACTAAGAGAATGACATGAATATGACTTCTTATGATATTTACAAAGAGATTTGATAAAGCTTCAAAGAAGTCTTTGGGATGGGTAAAAAAACCCTGAAGATAGAAAGATTCCGATAACAACTGAATGAATTAAACATCAAGATAGTTAGAAGTAACAAGTGAGAATATAAAGATGGTTTGTTTGATCAAGGATAAAATAACATGTTTTTATAAATCGGTGGCAATCCTTTACAAACATTTTGCTGACACCAGAATTGAAAAGTTGATGATTTATGGATTTGCATATAGATAAGAACTGTGTTATGGCAAGAAGAGTTAATCTGTTTGTAGCCTTACAGGGATGAAGATTTACTAAATTAATTTGTATTTATTGTGTGAATATTGGAAGTTACTTTCTTCAATATTTTTCTTTATGTTTCCTTTTTTTCCTTGCACTTTTTATTCTTTCAATCTCGCTTTTTCTTTCTGAGTTTCATTTGTATTTGCTTTTAATACAATAATTAAAATCAATTAAAATTATATTAAAAGTGATGGGGAGGCACACACACCAAAAAAACCTGGGAGTTCAAAGATAAAAGTCTCTTGCTTTCAGGGTGCTTCTCCCTTGAAATCAGAAGTCAAATCAGAAGTCAAATAGTGAATTTTTAGTATCGTATATGCAGTTGTTTCACTTATTTGGACATTTGTGCATTTTAAGATTGCTGTCCTTCCCTAATTATCGATCCTACCCCAGATTTCCAAAAGTTACCCTTACTTCTTGAAGAAGTGTGGAGTAAGTTATAACACGTTTTATTTTCTCTAATTGTGCCTTTAATTAACAAGCAAAGTTAAGACCACAGCCCAGCAAGTAAAATTAGTAAATTAGTACCTATGCTATTGTAGCTTCTATATTTGACCAACTAAGTTATGCTGACTTTACTGAACCTTGAATATCAGAAAAGATTAATTTATATTCTGAAAATACTTGAGAAGCAGATCAGAAGCAACTGGATATTTTTCTGGATATTAATCAGGGTCTCATCTTTTTCAAAGGGCCCATTTCCAGATACAACTTTAAAAAATAGAGGAAAAATAGCACTCTACTTCAATTGTAATAGCCACAAAACAAGTTTGTTTGTTTGTTAAATTGATATACTTGTTATCAAGCTACTAATCATCTACAGACTGAGAAAATGTTGGTTTTGGCCTGTTTTTGATACATACAGTTGCAAAACCTTTTAATCCTGGCTTTAGAATGATCGTTTGATTATTTAATTTATTATTTATTTTTATCATAATTGCTTATTATACTTAATAAATTTGAATGGCCCAATTAATTTGTATTAAGGCATGCTTTTATTAATATAATTTGTTGAATAAATATAGTAGCCTGATTTGAGCATGACTTAACATAATGTACATTAGGTTTATAGTGTACATAATGTACACTACTGTTTCCTAGCTCGCTCAGAACTAATGTATTACACTCACAACCATGTCCCAATCTTTTAGACATTATACTTTATATGAGGCCATAGTGGCACAGTGTTTAGAATGCAGTATTGCCAGGGCAGGGTTGCTCCCGGCATTACTGCCAGTTTGGTGCATGCAAAACTTTTGCTACATGTGCATGCACATTTGCACAAAAATAGGTCTGTGCATATGCAAAACATTAAAAAAAATAAATTTGTGCAATTACAAAAATGAAGATGGCAGCAAGGTAGGAGAACCGGTTTGGGGGCGTGGCAGGCCTGGGTCGCCGCTGCTTCAAGTAACTCAGGCTGCCAAACCACTACCAGTTTGGCTGAACCGGTCCGAACCGGTAGGAACACTGAGTATTGCAGGCTAATTCTGCGAACTGCCAGCAATTCGATTCTCATTGGCTCAAGGTTGACTCAGCCTCCTTCTGAGGTTGCTAAATGAGGACCCAGATTGTTGGGGGCAATATTCTGACTCTGTAAACCACTTAGAGAGGGATGTAAAGCAATGTGAAGTGGTATATAAGTCTAAGTGCTATTGCTATATCTCCATATCAAGGGGAAAATGTCAAAAGTAGATATATTCATCCCATATCTTGTAATCAATGTCACAAAAGTTATTAAGCCACATGGTAATCAAGACCAATCTGGCTTCCTCTAGGGAGCCATTTGTAGTCCTAAAGAAAATGAATGGCTAGTTTTCTTTTTAAGTTTCCTAAAAAAAAATTCATTATTGCACTTAGGCTGCACAAATCTGGATGATCCCCGTATGTTCAAATTTTCCATTTCTCTTTGCCATTATCTAACAGTTATATTTTGCAGCCCAGATATAGAAGCCTTATTTTTACCTCATGTTTTTGAATCTTTCCCCCAAATGACTCATCTGGCACAAAACTGATTAATTTTGGGCACTAACAAGAAGTTTATTTGCCTAGGATGTTTGCTACTGCTGTCTTATTGATTATTATGTTTTGAACTGTTAACTTCTGTTCTAATATTTCTGTTATGCCATGTTTTAAATATTGAGTTAAAATTTTATAAATCACTAAAATCTGTTTAACTAGACTCGGGGGGGGGGGAGATTAAATAATTAAGAGACAACTAGCTTACAACGACCATATAGATTCTGACATAGATGGAATCAGATCTAACAAAATGCTTTATCGCTTAATATTTCTCAGAATATTTCTCTTGGGAAGTGAAATAGGGCATCCCTGCACTGGCTAAACAAAAGAAACTCTACATTTCCAAGAAAGTAGGAAATGCTTTATGGTATATCAAATGAGGTTATTCAATTTGAAGCCAAGTCAAATGGTCTGTCACATCAAAAGGAAAGATCAAGTAGCAACCTGCGATATCTAGATCAATCTCAGAAGATTCTGTCCAGATTCTTCTACTGAGTTAGTATGGTCATGGCAGGGGTCGGCAAACTTAAACACTCAAAGAGCCATTTGGACCCCTTTCCCACAGAAAAAAATCCACCGGGAGCCACAAAACCCTTTACGTGCCTGACTACCGTATTTTTCAGAGTATAAGATGCACCTTTCCCCCCCCCAAAAAAGAGGGTGAAAATCTGGGTGCATCTTATACACTGAATACAGCATTTTTGGCCTCCTGAAACCCCACCCCCTTTGCAAAAATGGCAGTACATAGCCTTTAGGAAGCTTCCAGAGAGCTCCTGGGGGGTGGGGAGGACAAAAATGAGTGAAAAACGGGCCGTTTTTTGCTTGTTTTTGCCCCCCCCAGCCCCCAGGAGCACTCTACAAGCCTCCTAAAGGCTATGCATGCCCTTTTTTTTGACAAAAATGGGCCATTTTTGGGAAGTCTACAGAGTGCAAAAGCTTTTTTTTTTAATTTGCCTCTTCAAAATTTTGGTGTGTCCTATACTCTGAAAATGATGGTATTTCCAGAGCTCCCACAAAACTAGTATATGTAGTTGAATGAAACATTCTGTTTTCTTCTGAAACTTTTATTTTCTTGGATTTAACGATGGTTGGCCTACCAAGGGTTGAATAGCTCAATAAATCAAGCCTAGTGGATGTCGCTCATCAACGGTTGTGATGACATTTTGAGCGACAGGGAGCCACAGCCAAGGGAAGAAAGAGCCATATGTGGCTCCAGAGCCACAGTTTGCTAACCTCTGGTCTATTGGATCTCTCTAGACATTGCAATTGATTTGGAGCCATTGACAACAAATATTACTGTGGTGAACAGAAAACACCAGTCTCCTTGTGAATAAGCAGTAGGGTGTAATATCTGTTGATTCTGTACCTGCCGAGCATAAAGGCTCCTCTGAAGAAGGGGTGGCTGGAGGGAGATGGCAAAGAGAAGTTTGTAGGAAATTCCATTGCTGGGTGACCCTTATCAGGCAAGTATAAGTTTAGTTTAGTTTTAGTTTTATTTGATTTATATCCCGCCCTTCTCCAAAAGGACCCAGGACGGTGCACAGGAATTTAAAATAACATACAAAATAATACAAAAATACAAAAAATTTAAAAACCTATTAAATACCAAGTCCTGCGCTAAAACCAATTAAAATCCCCAATTAAAACTATCTATACTAGTCACAGCGGAGGTTATGCTAGGCCGGCTTGATGAAAGAGATGTGTTTTTAAACACTGGCGGAAGAGGCGGAGGTCAGTGATGGTACGGAGTTCAGGGGGTAGGTCGTTCCACAGGGTGGGGCCCACCACAGAGAAGGCCCTTCCCCTGGGTGTCGCCAGTCGGCATTGTTGTGGCTTGCCAGTGGTCAGCAGAGCTGCTGGCAGACTCAGACGGAGAGGAGGTTGGGGAGGAACCTGGGCCACTCCTGGAGTCTGGGGGACCCTCTGATGAGGGCTCTGTTGGAAGCAGAGATGGGACCAGGGCTGTCTGACAGTTATCAGCTACCTTCGGAGTCAGAGATAAGTGAGGCTGAAGAACAGCTGGAGCCTGTTCCCGATATGCGCATGTGCAGAGCTGTCAGGAAAAGGAAACAATTAAGGAACAGAGATTGACTTGGGAGTAAAGGCAGAAGGGGATGCTGAATGGCCCCTCCCATAGACAATAAATAAAAGAAAAAGAGGAGTGGTGTTTGCAGGAGACAGTTCATTAGTGTGAAGTTTTGCTTATCTGAGAGACTCCTTGCCAAGTATTTCCTTGTACAGCTTTGCATCTGGAAGCTAATGACCTGGCAACTATCGAAGGATTGATAAGGTCTGTGTTTGCAATTCACCCTTGAAAGACTGTGAATGCTAGCAGTGGCGTAGCGTGGGTTGTCAGCACCCGGGGCAAGGCAAGTAATTTGCGCCCCCTAACCCGTGGATTTTAGCACTCGAGTCTCTTCCACTAGATTAGTTAAAGAAACCCTTACCCCCTAAGCACATGTATTGTTTGTTATGAAAATACTGATGTAATTAAAGTAAAATGCATCTAAATACAAGTTTATTTTCAAACACTTTATTGAGTGCGAACATGCATTACACATTCTCCACATTTTCAGCAGGTCTATGAATACAAATCTACAAATGTAGTAACCTGTGACGCTCTTTACTTGTGACGCTCTTTACTTGTGACGCTCTTTACTTTTGACGGTCTTTACTTTTGACGGTCTTTATTTTGACGGTCTTTACTTGTGACACTGTTTACTTGTGACGGTCTTTACTTGTGACGCTCTTTACTTGTGACGCTCTTTACTTGTGACGCTCTTTACTTGTGACGCCATGCTATTATATGTCGTCTCACAACCATCATATCAAGATGATATCAATATCAAGAACAAAAACTAAACATCAAAATGGAACCATACCCTGGAGATGATCCAAGACTGGGCTAGATGGAGCCAACTTCCTCAATCCTGTACCTCTAATTGTAATTCTTTAATAGAAGTGCAAGATATCAATCTGTATATAATATACAGATTAATTTAAATTCGTCTGCTTTTAATTAGCGCAAATTTTTCAACAACGGAATTGAAATCTACATTAAAGTCTCTCTCAATGGACAGTATTGCTAGATTACTCAGTCTTTCTTGGCTCATTGTAGATCTCTGATATGTTTTAATTAGTTTAAGTTTTGAGAAACTTCTTTCACAACTCGCTGTAGAAACAGTGATAGTAAGAAAGATTCTTAATGTGACAACAAAGTTAGTTAAACTTTCTTGCAGCTTCCACTTATACACCCAGCGAAGCAGATCTAAAGCTGACCAGTTTGCAACCTGCTCATCAGGATTGACCTCCTTATACAAGATAATGTGGTGCCGAAGTCGAGTTATTTCGGTGAGCATAGATGCAGCATTCAATTCCGTGTACTGAGCACACGTGTGCTGAATTTGTTTCTTAATAAAATCATCTTTTTTAGTATCCAACAATGTTTGGATTTGCAAAAAAGCAAATCGCTGGTGCAGCGTATTCATCTGCGTAGTACGTTTTTTAATTTCTGCCTGAAGCTGATCAATTGCTTCCAGTTGTTCTCTGCTTGTTTCCTGTATTAAGGTCAAGCCAGCATCGCAACTGTTCTCACCATCCATCTTCTTGCGTCTTCCAACTCTTCTCTCTGTAGGTATGCAATAGGTTTTGCATACCTGCAGAGCTTTCTCAGTTGCCTTTGACACTAGACTATCCCGTTTTTCATGACAAAATAAAGTCAATGCTTTTAACTTTTGCACGCATTGATCAAGCGCAAGTCCTTCTTGCTGCAGGTAGATCTGAGTATCATTTACTTCGGTTAGTACTGGGTTCCAAAAATGCAAGAAAGAGAAAAAAACATATGTCATTATGCAAACTAAAAGACTTCCTGCATCACCCCTGGTTTCAGAGGTTTCTTCCGGCCCATCTCTCAACGCTTCCAAAACGTCTATTATTTTCTCAGTGTGTTCAGCAAGTACGCATACAGCTTCATGCATTGAACTCCATCTTGTGTTACACGATCGCTTTACACGAATTGGTACATGTTTCTTAAGGATATCCCACCTGTGGGTGGAGCTTGAGAAAAATGAATACACCTTTTCCACAGTGCCAAAGAAAGTAACAGACTTTGTCCCAACACCAACTGCATGCATCCCAGCAAGATTGAGCGAGTGATTGTTACATGGCACAAACATTGCTTTGGGATTCATATCCAAAATACGTTTTTGTACACCACTAATGTGTCCAGCCATAGTCGCAGCATTGTCGTATCCCTGGCCGTAGCAATGCTCTAGTTTAAGGCCATCAGCTTGCAACTTGTCACAAATTTGTTTTGTAATGACATCAGCTGATTTCCCATATAACCGAATAAAGTCAATGAAAGACTCTGTCACATGGACTCCTGAATCTTCAATATGCACATATCGAATCACTTGGGACATTTGGTCAGTGTGTGAAATATCAGGAGTGCTATCAAACATTATAGCAAAATACTTGGCCTTTATGATATTTTGAAAGATGACTGTTCGAATATGATCGCCGAGCAGGCTAATAAACTCATTCTGGCTCTGTGGAGAGAGATAGGACACAATGTAACCATCTCTGTGAAGATGTTGTTTGGCAACTGGGTCATATTTGGCGAGTAACTTGAAAGTTTCTAAGAAATTTCCACAATTACCATCTGCATTTAAATCTTCAGAGTGACCACGTAAGGGTAAGGTTTGCCTGGCTAGATACAGAACACAATCAAGTATTCTGACTAAGATTGCCTTCCATTTTTCAAATGACCTCTGTTGGGGAACCTTCCCTTCCCAGGAGTCATCCAAAATCAGGAAGGGAAAGCGTTTCCAAAGAGTTCATCTTCCATCCCATCGTTTTGACAGTCACCAGGGGTAATTACTCCCGTTTTACTCATCTCTCTCTCTCTTCCCCTTTTACAGTCCCCCAAAGAGCCTTGCCAGCCTTTGCCGACTCAGCAGATTCCCAGCTCGCCAGAAACCGTCCAAAAAAAAAAAAAGCTACCATTTTAAAGGCTGATTGGGGGGGGGGGGAGAGGACACAAACCCTGGCAACTCCCATCCACACAATCCAAAGCCAGACACAGCCTTCATTGTTGCTAGCAGTTCATCTCCCCTTCCCCGACATCCCACCCCCCAATTATAATCCCGATGCAGATGGGGGGGGGAGGGGGGAGGGAAGAAACACGGCGGGAAGAGTTGTTGGAACCATCAGCTGTTTTCCCCAAGATCCAAGTTTGCAAAACGGGCTCTTCCTCCCTCCTCCCCCCCCTCCCCGCAATGCCTTCGATCCCTACGTTCAATTGAAAAGCGCGAAGGGAAAAACCACAACACGTCTTTATTGTCAAAAGAGAGAGAAAACAAACACGATGGGGAAGTTGTTTTTTTCCCCCTTCTTTCACCCGCTTGGAGAGCAACTGAAACGGCGCTTCGTTCCCTCCCTCCCCCTCCGATCGCAAAAACTTTTCGAAGCCCCCGAAGGACAAACAAACAAACAAACGCGGGGATCAAACAAACCCACCGGGACGGACACGATTCACACGAAAGGAGACGCGATCATCCCTCCCCGTGCGCGCCCCCCCAGATGTTGCGCCCGGTGCGGCCGGCCCCCCCTGCACCCCCCACGCTACGCCTCTGAATGCTAGGAATTCACATTAGCCAAATAAGGAGTCTGTTTCATGATTTGGTGAAGCCTAGGTCAGAACAATAAGCAAGCTCCCCAACCCTTCTGGACTCCCTGGTTGGGATTTAGCCCATTGCCCAGGCAGAGAAGAGGTATGGTTCCTCCTGCTAGAAAGCCTTCCTCAAAGGGAAGAATGGGCCAGAGACTATTCATAGGCCCAGAGCTAAACTAAAAGGCTTACTGAGCAGGAGAACATGCCTCAAATAGCTGTGACTGCCAGGCCTGTTGACCTCCTTAGCTCTTTTATTTGGGATGTTACTTTGAGGTTCGGGCTGCAGGGGCTCTAAAGGTCTGCTTTGATTTTCAGCTCTTGTCCCTGAATGTTCAAAGGGCTGGAGAGAATTAACTTCAGCAGTTTTTCATCTTTTGGGGGATTCTAGTGTTTGTTTCCGGTTACCCGCTAGTCAGCACCCATTCCAGAGATGGGTTGCTGCCGGTTTGGCCCTGATTGGCCAAACTGGTAGTAGCGGCAGTGGGAGGCTTTGCCCACCCACCCAGACACTTCTGCGGGTGTGCAGAAGCATCGCACCGGAGCGCGCTCCAACCAGCAACCGGCAACCCACCTCTGCCCCGCTCCTCTGCCCCGCTCCTCTATCTCCCAGGGTCTTCTGCACAATTTCTGTGAAGCTGATTATGTATGGAGATTCTCAGACATCCAGGTCATGGTTATCCCATTGGTACTTTCTCAAAAGGCAATTGGAATTCCTTTGTTTTTTCTTGAAGACATTTTGCTTCTCATCCAAGAAGTGGATCTGGATGGGAAGTAACAGATCTGGATCCGGATCTGGATGGGAAGTAATAGACTCAGGCTCAACCCGGCCAAGACCGAGTGGCTGTGGTTTCCGGCCGCCCGATTCAATCAGCTGACTCCATCACTGGCCATAGGGGGCAAACACCTTGCCCCTGTGGATGGGGCGCGCAACTTGGGTGTCCTCCTGGATACCCGGCTGTCCATGGAAGATCAAGTGACAGCCGTGGCCAGGAGGGCGTTTTACCAGGTCCGCCTGGTGCGCCAGTTGCGCCCCCTATTGGATCGGGATGCCCTTTGCACAGTCACTCATGCCCTCGTGACATCCCGACTGGACTATTGTAACTCTCTCTACATGGGGCTCCCCCTGGGGTGCACCCGAAGACTTCAGCTGGTCCAGAATGCAGCCGCGCGAGCAATAATGGGGACCGCAAGGTACATCCATATAACACCTCTCTTGCGCGAGCTGCACTGGCTGCCTGTCGTCTTTCGGGTGCGCTTCAAGGTGCTAGTTGTCATCTTTAAAGCACTCCATGGCTCGGGACCTAGCTATCTGTGGGATCGGATCCTGCCCCATACATCCTCACGGCCGATTCGCTCCCACAGAGAGGGACTTCTCCGGGTGCCGTCCACTAGACTTTGTCAGCGGGCGACGCCCAGGGGAAGGGCCTTCTCTGTGGCGGGCCCAGCCCTCTGGAACGACCTTCCCCCCGACATTAGAACAACCACGGACCTCCGCTCCTTCCGTCAGAAATTAAAAACATACTTTTTCTGCTTGGCCGGCCTAGGTTAGTCGCTACCTTTTGGGTTTAGGGAACACTAGTTTTAATATGGGGGTTTTAGTGCAGGGACAATTAAGTTTAATTTGTTTTTACTCTATTGTATTTATTTTTGTATATATATTTTATGTGTTTTAATTTTTCCCTGTGCACCGCTCCGAGTCCCCTTGGGGAGAGGACGCGGTATATATATAAAAATAAAATAAATATTATTATTAAGTTGCTGACTGAATGGTGGGGAATGGAAAGATTCATATATTAAGCTGATCTTTTCCCCCCTCTAAAACTGAGATCCTTTCATTATTTATTCTTAGATGAATGAATTGTAAGTACCCTCTTGCTTGAAGGGTCCAGTTGCTTTCTTAAATTAGCTGCACTCTGTCAAAAGATGCCATAGATGTGCACCTGTACACATGTATATATACCAATAGCACTTAGACTTACATGCCACTTCACAGAACTTTACAGCCCTCTCTAGGCAGTTTACAGAGTCAGCATATTGACCCCAACAGTCTGGGTTCTCATTTCACTGACCTTGAAAGAATGAAAGGCTGAGTCAACCTTGAGCCTGGTGAGATTCAAAATGCCAAATTGCAGTCAGCTGGCAGTCAGCAGAATTAGCCTGCAGTACTTTACTATAACCACCCACCACCATGGCTCTTATAAATGCAATTTTGCAAAAACTTGCCAGTTGTTGAACTTTTTTTTTCTTTTAAAGAGCTTTTGCAGAAACATCTTAGGGAAAAAATATAATAGAGATATGGGGGAAATGTTAATTCACTGCCTGCTTTGGATAAAAAGTGTCTTAGCTTATTCAGATGTGTTGCTTTCTCTGCCAATCCCAGGGGACTGAATGGAGAGAACTGGAGACAGAAAGCCCTCAGGTTCCTTCCAGCCTGGAGGGGGCACAAAACACAGGGGAGATCCACTAGTAAGAAGAACCCAAAGATATTAACAAATATCTTTTGTGTTGCTACCACACAACTCTGTGGAGAGGAATAGTCACTTTAGCTAATTGATCTGCTTACTCTTTTAATAAACTCACTAATTATCTTGCCATCTATAGCTCTTCCACTCTGTATTCCTGCTTGTCCTTCTTTGTTTATCCAACTTTTGGTTTGTTGGGTTTAGCAGAAGATTCCTTTACAAAAATGGTCATCTGTTGTTGTTTTCTTTGTATTCTGGATTTTTTCTTGCGTTCTTTATCTACTGATGCCCAGTGTTAAAGCTCTGAGGGATGGGTGGACATGGGATAGATCATCCTGTGTATTTCTTCTATGGCCTCCTTATCCAAAACAAGCTAGTGTTAGTCAGTAATATTTGCTCTTTTGGGCAGAGAAGAAATGGACATAGCTAGATTGTTCCCCCTGATATAACCTTCCTGCCACAATTTCCTCCTGGTTCTTTTAAGTTCTAGGCATCAAAAACTGCTTCTAACAGAACAGAAATCACCTCTCTTGAAATCCAAGACTTTAGTTTGACTTTGTTCTATTGCTTGTGCTTGCATAATGTTGAATTACAATGTTGCATGATCACTTTCCCTCTCAAGGTTCTTGTAGCTTCAACGCCTTCTATCATTTCATCTCTGTTAGTGATAACTAAGACCAATATGGCTGACCCTCTAATTCCCTTCTCTATCTTTTGGGAGACAAAGTTGTCTGCTACGTTTATCACGAATCCATTTGGTGCAGAGTTTGTCTCCCAGTTGATAATAGTTAAAGTCTCCCATTACTATTGTGGTGTGCTTCCTGCGTACATTAGTTAAGTGACTAGCAAAAAGTTCATCTATTTCTTCTGTTTTGGTTGGGTGGCCTGTATCATACATATATATATATATATATACACACATATATAGCAATGCCATTCTTCTTTCATTTTATATTGACCCAAATGCATTCAAGATGTTTTTCATCATTGTTCTATTTCTGTAGAGATATAGTTATTTCTTATATATAATGCAACTCTACCTCCTCTTTTATTAGGTCTGTTTTTTTTTAATTATTAAAATCCCTTTAGCCAGGGGTGGGATTCAGCCAGTTTGCACTGGTTCAGGTGAACCGGATGTTAATTTTGCATCTGGTTTGCTGAACTGGTTGTTGCAAGGTCTGGATGGCCCTGCCCACCCTTCCCTTCCCAGGAGTCTCCACATGGCTCATTCGTGCCAGGTAAGTGAAGGGCCTGCGTGGAGGCTCTGGGAGGGCAAAAAATGGGCCTCCCAGAAATCTAAAAATAGGCCTGTTTCCAGCCTCCGGAGGGCCTCTGGAGCCTGGGAGAGGCGGTTTTCACACTCCTGGAGGCTGAAGGAAAGTCTCAGGAGCCTGGGGAGCATGAAATACCTCCCTCCGCTGTGGTGCAGGAGGCTGAGTCGGCCAGGCCCACCATGGCCACATTCACCCAGCAACCGGGCAGAGACATTGGTTGCTAACATGTTTCAATCCCAACCCTGCCTTTAGCTGTATCTTCCATTTATGGTTTCACCCTCCAAGTGTCCATAATGGCAACAATATCATATCCTCTAGAGTTGTAGGAAACAAAGGAGGTTTGTTCTGGCATGTCTCCAGATGATTTGCTGAAATTAAGTGACAAATGGCAGAGGATCCAGGTGTCTCTAAAGGAATCGTGTGGTTTCTGGGCAACTGGAATTAAGGTCAAATCTGAGACTGAGGTAAACATAGTAAGAAGCCCTGAAGCTTAATAGAAAAAACTTGGCTGGTGAGAGCTCTTTAGTGCTAGTGCAGCTTCAACAAGCTCTTCTCAGCCAGAGGTGTGCTGAATAAAAGTCCACCTTGGAACGATACAGGGTTGATTTGAAGGAATCGGTCTTCCTTCCTTACGTCCTGTTTCGGGGAAGTAGGTCAGAAATCTAAGAGCAAAGCCCTGGCAAGCAGCACTTCCTCCCTCGGTAAATGAGATAATGACACTCGATATTCTGTTTCTGTCTTTTGGCAGCAGCTCTGTACATGATAATGATATATTAATTTGCATTAATTGTAGCATTAATAGGGATTTTTCAACAGCAGCAGCTAATTACTCTGTCATATGAAAGCTATGGGATATGGCCTTTACATTAACAAGCTTTGAATCAGAGAGCACGTTTGTGGAAAGGGATGAGCCCAAAAGAAGGATTGAAGATCTGGCTGGCCCTCAAGACGATCTTCATGTTCCCAAACAGGTATCGGAATTAACATGATTACACATTCCCTCCACTGTGGGGAGTACAGCTAGGACATTCAAAAACTGCTAAAAGTTTTATACCATTTTTCCTAATCACCAATTTCTCTTCTCACACCATGTTACCTGTGGGTTCTTACCTTGTTTGTTTGTGTTCTTATCTTGTCTGTCTGTCACTCATCTTACAAACACATGACATTAAAATTCCACTCCAGGTAAGAGCTCTATTCCATTTCTCCTCCCCCCCTCCCTCAATATTCCTTTTTTTCTTCAATATTCCCTTTTTTGATAGGACAGAAAAGGCTTAGAATCCTTCAGTGGCCAATCCCCACAGTAAATGTGAGGGAGGAGAAGCCCTGAAGCTCATGATTTAGATCAACATGTCATCTATAGAATCCCTTTGGACCCAGAATGAAAGAATCCAGTTTATTTGATCGGTGTATAAGGCAATGCAATAATCTTTCAAATAGTAATATCGACCTTAAAATTTTACTGTACTTATTTTATCCTCATTATGACTTGTGAAAGAATTCTACTCAGTCTGATGTTTAGTCAAAGAGTAAGATAGTAAGTGCTTCTCATTGAAAATGGTTGTGTATAGAATATATGCAGCATCTTTAAAGCATAAACCCATACGCTGTCTGCAGTGAGATGCATGGCAAACAAATTTAATAATCGATGCATACTTACTCACACTATAGTCCCATATTATTTGGTCTGAAAATAAATTCATGGTAATGCATTCTTAAGCTTTAAGGAAAAAGAGGTTAAAACTTGTCCATTTCTTAATAAATGAAAAAGGATGGGTAAATGGTATCTTTTTGAATCCCATTACATGTGATATGTTGAAAGTTTTATTTCCTGAGTACTGACTATGAATTACGGTCAGGAAATAAAAGAACTGGAACTTTCACAGCTGTTCACCTATTATGTCTCAGTAATCCTTATAACAACCCATAAACCAGAGATGGGCAAATTGTGGCTCTTTAGATGTTGCTGTAATAAATGTCCAACATTCCTCAGTGTTGACCAAATTGGCTGGAATGGAAGGGCTAAAATTTTGTAGTAGAGTAACATTAATTAACCATAGATTTTCTACTATCTGCATGGCCAAGACTAATTTCAGAGTAAAGATGTTTCCTCAAAGCATGTTAATGTTTTCTCCCTGTTTTTCCATGTCCATAAAATCAACATAAATCTTCCAAGGCCTTTACCCAATGCCCAATTCTGCAAGCCCAATCCCCTTCTTTTACATTGCTCAGCACCTTATCACAAGGTTCCAAACATAAAGTCTCTTGGTTCTAGGCATCAACATCCCCACAAACTCTCTCTTTCTCTCTCTTTTGTCCCTTGTACCTGGATTGAGACATCACTGTAGGAACCCCCAATGACACCTGTGATGGCTGTAGGTACATCGTCATGGATGGCGTAGGACCCATCAGGGCAGATGTGCTCAGAGCCATCCACTCTGGTGAGAGAGGCACGGACAAAATCCAGCGATTGCTCCAGGGCATAAGTGTCTTTGGAGCAGGTATCCAAGATGTGTGCCCCTAGGGTAATGCCTGGTAGAATATGGTGGTTCTTGTTGATCTCATCTAGGGCAAACAGCATAGCCTCAAGACGCTGGATGCCACGATGTTCATTGATTTTGCCACACTCCTCTGCGGGGCCACCTTTCTCATGAACTGGAAACAGGCCTCCAATAACTAAGTCTCCTTCCAAGCTGATCTCCTTCTTGGTTGCCACATTATAGCTTGGATTCTGACTATTGGCAAAGCACGTAGCAGGATAAACCAGCAAAATCCATAAGGTAGCCAAAAATATCATTGTGTTGCTCCAAAAAGGCAGCCAAGGCCTCCCTGAACCACTAGGATAATCCAGTTGACCCAAAGGCCTTAGATGGTTTCTCATTTGTTGTGGGCAGCTGAGCCCATAGAGTGCAAGAGTGCAAGTGGGCATGGAGGAAACAGAGCACCTTTGCTTCAACTGTAGGGATCAATTGTACCCCTCTCCCCAGAAGAGGACAGTCTCAGAGGAGCTTTAATGGAAACATCCTTGCTTGTTGCTCCAGCTGCTGCTTCTTGGCTGGAGGCTTTTGAGAATGAAAGCCCAACGCCTGCAGGAGGAGAGAAAGAGAGAAAGAAAAAGAAGAAGGTGGTAGTGGATCATCAGTTGCATTAGGACAAGTTCTTTCTGTTGCAGGTCTGAGCTTTTATGAGGAGCCCTCTGGCTACCAATATTACCACTTCTACTAGGGAATCTCTACATCAGTCACTCCATACATGGAAATAAATAGAAGAAGCGAGGGGGTACAAATGACCTGATTTCCATAGTCGCATCAGAGGGTACGTCATTACCCCGCAATAGCATCAGTTGTACAATGGTGTCATGATATATGTACATTGTACAATGTACATACGTACAATATGGACATTGGCGTGGCCTGCTGCTCCCTTCACAGCAATGACTTAAACAAACGTGCATTTACTTTGGGAATCTCCTTTTTCAGCATTCAAAGCAAAGTCATGGGGAATATGTTCCTCGGGCCATAGTGAGGATCAAGGTAATCTTTCAGATGTCCTACAAATGCATTGGGCTGCCACTTCCATGTCCCAGAAATCATGCTATATGGAACTGGTGGAGACCAGCCCACCTGGAAAGTGCCTACCTGCAGGAAGCTGCTGAAGTCCTAAATTCCCATTCTGCTTGGCAGCTCCTACAGCCTCTCTACCTGAAGAAAATAAATTCTAAAATGTCTGTTTCCTTTTTAAAATAATCACGTATAATTTTCAGAGTGCATTCTTTATTTTCAAGTTTTAAAAAAAGGAAAAGCTACACAGTAACACCAATCATAATATCTCCAAGCGTTGTGAGGTGGGGGGTTTTTTTGTGTGTGTGTGTTCATATTTAAAACTGTTCCATAACTATTCCCCCTTACCAATGCATCCCTACATTTAATATAATTTATTTTATTTTTTATTTATTTATTTAAATTTATATCCCGCCCTTCTCCACAGAGGACCCAGGGCGGCATACAGGAAATTTAAAAACATACCAATGCAAAGATAAATATATAATTTAAAATAAATATTAAACAGTCCTATCCTGTACTAAAACCAAATTTACAATACCCAATTTAAAAACTTCCTAAAAGTCCCCACGGGAGGTTAGGCTAGGCCGGCTTGTTGGAACAAATATGTCTTTAGACATTGGCGGAAGAGGCGGAGGTCGGTGATGGTACGTAATTCAGGGGGTAGGTCATTCTTGTCAACTGATATTGACAAGACGTATTTTCTAGAGGGCTCCAGAGTAGGGAAAATATTTTTTTCAAGATGGCATCTGTGACTCATGGAATCAAAGCCCCTTTATTTCCATTCACATATAACAATACACCTATTTGGGGAGGGAGTTGATGACATAATCATGGCAATATTAACTCTTTTCTGACAACCCTTGGCAACACTATTGTCCTCTGCTCTGAAAAGAAATTCCAAGATGAAATAAAATGGACATACTAGAATGTTAGATAGGAAAAGTGCAGTTTCACAGAGCTAGAAATACCTGAGTCGAAAACACCTTTGATTTCTTAGTCATGGATAATGCTTCTTAATAATAGCAAAATCACTACCACCCATGGAAAGAGGCAGGGGTGGGTTCTGGCTTCTGTTACTGGCAGTTCATTCAGGGACGCATGGGCACGTGATGCGCACTACATGCGCATGCATTGTTCTTTAAAAATTGCTTCTGTGCATGCGCAGAAGCAAAAAACAAGATGGCGGCACCTATGCCACCGCCACTAGAACCGGTTCAGGGGTGTGGTTGGCCAGGTTACTACCTAATCAGCCGAACCGGGCCGAACCGGTAGGAACCCACTGTTAGATTCTCAGAAAGAGGGAGTCCAGACCAGGTTAGCTCTTAAAACAACAGGTATTTATTGTCTAGGCAAGAGTAGACGGCAAACTATATACAGGAACAAAAAGCGTGGTAGACAGGGGCTCCCGCGTTTGACAGCTATTTGTACGGAGCTGTCAAACGGGGAGCCAATCAGGCCGCGGCAAGAGCCGGCTTCCCGCCAGTCGCGCCTTAGCCAATCAGGCGCGACTGGTGGTTAGCCGGCTTGCTACAGCCTGTCTCCATGGCTTCAAGCGGCAGCCTGGAAGACCTGCAGCCGGTTGCAAGTCGAGACCGGTCGCAGGTCGAGGACACAACACCCCTTTCCCCCCTCGTTCCGCGCATGCGCGGCTCGGTTGTCAATCCAAGTAAGTGGAGCATGCGTAGTCCGCCAAGTAGGCGGGGTGGCGCCGGGTCCGCCCAGAACGTCTCATTCGCTGCGGAGAGCCCGACGAGGTGAGTTGGTCCTGTGGAAGCTCCTCCCTTCAGGGAGTGGAGCTCCAGGCTGCAGCGTCAGAGAGGCCTACCAGAAGAGGCGGTGACGGATGGACCGGTAAGTCGGAGCGAGGGGGCGTGGCGATCGGGGCATAGTCCGATGGAGAGTGCCATTGGTTGTGGCGGTGTAGGGTGGGCCTTTAGGCGCAAAGGCCCGCATGTCCCTATCGGCTTGAGCCAGGAACTGTAAGGTTTGCCGGAAGGCGGCGTCCGAGTCAGGGGGGCCTGAGTTGGAGAAGGCCCCAAGCGGTTATTGCGGAAGTGTGGACGGGCTTTCAAGTGGCCCAACGGGGGCAACTGGGCAGGGTGGTTCCGGTGCCGGAGATGGTGGTGTCGGAAGGCGGCGCCTCAGTTGATCCAAGTGGTGCCGCCACTCGGATCCATCAGGGAGGTTGACCCTGAAAGAGCAGGGACCCGTTAGCTCAGTGATGGTGGCAGGCACCCACTTGGGATCCCCCGCAAAATTATGAGCATACACCGGGTCCCCGGGTTGGAACAGGGGGAAGGGGGGGCCCCCAGGTTGCAAGGCTGCACCTCGTTGTAGGATGGGTGCAGCCTGTCCAAGGTAGTCCGCAGGCGGCGGCCCATCAAGAGCTCGGCGGGGCTCTTCCGGATGGCCGGGCAAGGGGTGGAATGCTGACCTATCAGGTAAACAGCCACCCTTGCAGGCCAGTCCCCCTTGGTCATCCGCCCCAAGGCCTCCTTGGCCGAGCGGACGGCCCTCTCCGCCCGACCGTTGGAGGCCGGATGATAATGGGCCACTGGCGCGTGGCGGATCCCTCGAGAGGCCAGGAATTCCTGGAAGGTGGCGGACTGGAACTGGGGCCCGTTGTCGGACACTACGATGTCCGGCAACCCGTGCGTCGCAAAAAGGCGATGCAACGCCCTGACCGTACTCTCCGCTGTTGTGGAAGCCTTCAAGATGACCTCCACCCAGCGGGAGTAGGCGTCCACCACCACCAGGAATGTCTGGCCTCGGAAGGGGCCGGCGAAGTCTACGTGGAGCCTGGACCATGGGCTCCGGGGCATGTCCCACTCCCTGGGCGGCGCGACTGGGGGGGCGGGGCAGGAGGACTGGCAAGGCACACAGCCCCCGACCCAGGCTGCTACCTCCGCATCCATGCTGAGCCACCACACATAGCTGCGGGCGAGCGCCTTCATCCGAGCTATGCCGGGGTGGTCCGCATGGAGCGTCCGGAGCACCTGGTGATGGAGAGGGGGGGTATGATGACCCAGTCTCCCCAACACAAGCAGCCGCAGTGGAGCAAGAGCTCCAGCTGGCGCGACTTGTACGGCCGAAACTCTTTGGCCACGCTGCCCTGAGGCCACCCTCGCAGGACCCAGGTGGAGACCTGGGACTGGACAGGGTCGGCCTTCGTCCGGGCAGCGACATCCGAGGACTTCAACGGCAGGCCAGAGTCTGCCACTGACAAGACGGACAGTGCCGGCACCGGCTCCTCGTCCGCCTTGGGGAGGGGGCATCTGCTCAGGGCATCGGTGTGCCCGAGCTGTTTGCCAGGACGGTAGTACAGCGTATAATTATACGCTGCCAGGAACTCCGTCCACCTGGTCATCCTGGGAGAGAGGATGGGGGGGGGTCGGACAGTCACCGGCCAGAAGCCCAAGGAGAGGCTTGTGGTCTGTGAAGACAGCAAAAGTCCGACCATACAGGTACTGGTGAAACTTTTTTATCCCGGACACCATAGCCAGAGCCTCCTTGTCTATCTGGCTATAGTTTCTCTCAGTGAGAGACATTGTCCGGGACCAAAAAGCGATGGGGGCTTCTGAGCCATCTGGGAAGGAATGGCTCAGGACGGCCCCCAGGCCAAAAGGGGAGGCATCGCACGCTAATGTCAAAGGCAGCCTGTCATTATATTGGACGAGGACTGCCTCTGACGTAAGCGAGGCTTTGACAGCCGCGAACGCATGCACTTCGCGGTCGCCCCAGTGCCAGGCTGCAGATCGATCGAGCAATCGATGTAGCGGCTCAGCTAGCGTTGCCTTATGAGGTAGGAAAGGCGTGTAGAAATTCAAGAGGCCGAGGAATGCCTGCAGCTCCGTTTTGGAGGCTGGCGTGGGGGCCACCACACATAGCCTCGACCTTCTTGGGGGTGGGGTGGATGCCCTGGGCATCAATCAAGAAGCCCAGGAACTCCACCTCCGGCGCAGCAAAAACGCATTTGCTGCGCTTCAATTTTAATCCCGCGCCCCTGAAAACACTGAGGACTTTCCTTAGTACTTTGGCGAGTTCTGAGACGCTGGAAGCAGCTATCAGAACGTCGTCAAAATACGGGACCACGCCTGGGAGCCCGTGGAGCAAGCGTTCCATTAGGCTCTGGAAGATCCCCGGGGCGACGGACACTCCGAATTGCAGTCTGCGACACCGGAAAGCCCCTCGGTGGGTGACGATGGTCTGCGCCTCCGCAGCAGCAGCATCCACCGGGAGCTGTTGGTAGGCCTGGGCCATATCCAGCTTCGCAAATATGCGACCTTGCCCCAGGGAATGGAGCAGGTCCTGAACCACCGGGACTGGATATGGGTTCGCCTGGAGCCCACGGTTGATGGTCGACTTGTAGTCGGTGCAGACGCGTACTGACCCATCGGGCTTGATGGGGACCACTATGGGGGTCTCCCATCTCGCCTGGTCAACGGGCTCGAGCACGCCCTGCGCCACTAAACGGTCAAGTTCGGCCTCGACCTTGGGCTTCAGGGTAAACGGCAGCCTGCGGGCCTTGGGCCTAATGGGTGCAACCTGGGGGTCGAGGTTGAGAGACACAGGGGTGCCCACATAGGAGCCCAGCCGGCCATCAAAAACGTCGGTGAAGTCTTCCAACACCTTGGAGACAGGGGAGGAAGCGGGAATGGAGTGGACACCGTGGACTGACAGGCCCAGTGACGGGAACCAGTCCAGGCCAATGATGGCCGCTAGGGGGTCGGAGACTACAAGGATGGGCAGTTTGCCCCTGAAAGGCCCGTACTCCACCCTCAGGGAGACCTGACCCAATGTGGGGATGGAAGCTCCCTGGTAATCCTTAAGGATTGTCAGCGCCGGGGACAGGTCGCCCAAGGCGAGGCCGGGGCGTAATCTTGCCAGTTGGGCCCTGGAAATAATGGATTGTGAAGATCCCGAGTCCACCTCCATGAGGACCCCCACCCCCTCCAGCTGCACAGTCGTCCTGAGCCTCGTACGTTCAGGCCTGGCGTCCAGCGGGGCAGGGGCGTCCGTGAGGGCAAAGCAGCCGGACGGTTGTGGCTGTTGACGTCGGCCCTGGCGTTGCTGGCTTGGCTGGTGGTTCGCTTGACCCTGCCGGTCGTCCCTGGCGCGTCGCTGGGCGTCCTGGGTGGGTGGCGCGTCGGCTGGCATCGCGGCGTGACAAACGGCAGCTAGGTGGCCTTTCCGGCTGCAACGGCGGCAAGTGGCGGCTCTGAAGGGACAGTCGGCCCGGGGGTGTTTTCCCCCGCAGCCCAAGCATTTCTGGCCCCTGGAGGCGGAGGTTGGCTGAGAGGTAGGCCTGCGGCCGGCCGAGCGCACATAGGCGACCTGGTCTTCTATGTCCAGGTCGTCCAGGGGGGGGAAACTCTTCCACCATGCAGGCGCGAGGTGTCGACTTGTGCTCCCAGTCGCGGTCGAAGACCGAGGACTCGGACATCTCGAATGCCCTGGCCTCGTCCACAGCCTGTTCAAGCGTCAGCTCCGTTCGGGCCAGGAGGCGTCTTCTGAGGCGGACTTCTTTAAGTCCCCAGATAAACTGCTCTAAGAGCGACTCGCCCAGGAAGGCGGCAGCGAATTCGCAGGGGATGGCAGCGGTTCGTAGTGCTTGAAGGAAGTCGGCCACCGACTGGGACGGCTTCTGGAGGCACCTTCGGAAGGTGAACCTATGGGTCATCCACGATGGCACCGGGGCGTAGTGGGCCCGGAGCCGCTCAATCAGAGTGTCCCATGGAAGGTCATACACCGCCGCAGGCGTGGCCACAGTGCGGGCGGTGGCGAAGAGGTCAGGGCCACCGCAGCCGAGAAAATGCCCAAGCTTCCTGGCCGGGGGCAGCGCCCCGTAGTCGTTAGCCAGGAGGAAGCATTCAAAACGGGCCATGAAGGAGGCCCAGGTCTCCTTTGCGGCATCGAAGGGTGCGAAAGGAGGAACCGACCCCATAGTGGATCGTACCGCGAACAAAAAAGAGGGGGAAAAAATTACGTGAGGAATTTATTTGAATTCCTGGTCAAATTGAGCTCTGCCTGGCCCCAGCCCTCGTCGCCAGTGTTAGATTCTCAGAAAGAGGGAGTCCAGACCAGGTTAGCTCTTAAAACAACAGGTATTTATTGTCTAGGCAAGAGTAGGCGGCAAACTATATACAGGAACAAAAAGCGCGGTAGACAGGGGCTCCCGCGTTTGACAGCTATTTATACGAAGCTGTCAAACGGGGAGCCAATCAGGCGGCTTCCCGCCAGTCGCGCCTTATCCAATCAGGCGCGACTGGTGGTTAGCCGGCTTGCTACAGCCTGTCTCCATGGCTTCAAGCGGCAGCCTGGAAGACCTGCGGCCGGTCGCAAGTCGAGACCGGTCACAGATCGAGGACACAACACCCACCTCCTGAAAGAGGACTGTTTTTAAAGTTTCTTGAACAGAGCTGTAAACTGATTTGTTTCTTTCTACCTCAACTTCATATATCCAGGATGCAGGAACCAATCTCCAAAGCCTTTTTATGTTTGCTTCTTTTATTCCCTTCGTAGAATTTAAAGTTTCCTTCTTCTTTTGTCTTTTATCAACTCAATCCATTGCATGCTAGCAAGGGCCTCCAAAGGCAGTGGGTCAAAAAAGTCAAGATGGCAGCAGCAACTACCTGATCAGAACCACGTCCCTTTTTTCATGGCTCGTGGACATGAGGCGCTACAAAGGACAGGGTTTGTATCATTCTGATTTTTAAATGAGGTTTTTTTTTTGCCCCTTAAGGCCCTCCCTGTGTTTTAGAAGCAAGACTGCACACAAATAGCTGTTTGGCATAATTTTTCCATTGACATTTATTCTTTCGGAAGTTGTTCTCCTAGCATTAATTTGGAAGAATGGATGACACGCATCTGAAGTATCATGTAGTGCTAGGGGTGGGCTGTTGTTGTTGTTACAACAAGCTCTTTTATTTTGCGAGGTCACAGAGTCCAGTCCGCCTAAGTGTCCTTTCAGAGGTGGGCCTCTCTTCTAAAGGAGCCAAAATAGCTGACAAGCACTTGGCGGTAACACTGAAATTGCCTATTTGAAACTGTTGCTGATGATACTGAACAAATTGACTGGGAGTTGAAAATAAATTGACTAGGTGACCGTCCTTAGTGCTTCGCTGAAAATAATCTCACTTGTTTGAAAGCATCTGAAGGCTTGCAGGACATAATAATAAAGCCTTCATTCCAGAATAACCTACATTCCAGGGAATAAAAGCTGTGCCTTCCTTCCATTTTTTAGGGCTGAAAATGAAGGCTGAAAATGAAGTCCCAATTTGGATCACTCAAAAGTTTCTTGTCACCATGGTGATGACCAGAAGGCAGCTTTGCTGTGAGTGTACTTAGTTAAGGATGTGCCTTTCAAGGGGCTTCCTAGGACAACACTATGCAACGGTAGCATAATCTCTGGAAAATGAATATGACCCCCCCTTCCCCCACCCGATTTGAGAGACAGGGGCTGACAGCACAGCACAAAGAATCTCCTAGTTACTGTTGAATTGCTCCATACTCTTTATGAATAGCAAAGAATTGTAAGAAGAAGGAAGGTGTGTGGAAGTAATTTTCACATTCCACTTTGGGAGTTAAAAAATCTAAGACCGTGTGTGTGTGTGTGTGTGTGTGTGTGTGTGTGTGTGTGTGTGTGTGTGTGATATCAGGAAGAAGTGTTTTAAAACTTGAACAAACCATTCCTCTTAACCATTTCTAAAAGTGTGCACTAATATATATGATAATTCTCCACCGTGAAGAATCTCCTGCCATTTTGGTCAATCTACTGTATCCTATTTCCTTGCTCTTTAAATAAATACATTATCTGCCTATAGCTTCCTTGGCAAGGTGCCTGCAGGGAATTCCTTTTGAGCCAAGCTTTAAAATTCAGTCTGTGAAGAAGGAGCCCATGATGGCCATTATGTAGTTGCCAGTCCATTTGGTCCAGGGTTGGATAGGTGAGCCCCGTTGTAGGAATGCTGATCGTATCATTAAAGAAGAACGAAGCCATCACCTGAGCAACAAAGGCTGCTGATGGTCTCGGTCACCTAAGGTGCCCCTGCTGAGGAAGCTTTAACTGCCCTTTCAGATGATGTTTGCATTTCAAATCTACAATTATGCTGTGAGTCAGACAGTGTAATGCTTGGGACCAGCCATTGGTAAAGATCGCATATGGCCCCAGGCATCTTTGGCATATCTGCTTCAAAACAGGAGCATGGAAAAGAGCTTCTAATGTAAATCCCCATCGCAGGCTTTATATAGCAGTTGCTCATGATCTCCCAGCAAAGAAATGGAATAGTTCTCTCAGTCCCTGATGTGATCAAGATCTCTGGCCAAGACCTATCATACAAAATGGCAATGGTTTCATGCAAGGAAGCCATGACGGGGCGTTTTCGAAACTACAGGAGTGTCTGTAAAGGAGAAATTGGGGTTGTTTTTTTAAATTAAAAAAAAGAGGTCAGCATACTGCAAAGCAAAAGACCCGCCCCTAACAAAACCTTGCTTTCCAAGAAACCCTCTGGGATCCAGGTAGGCTCCAGAGCTATTATAAGGAGATAGAAATGATGGATGGCTGCAACCAATGCTTTGTTTGGAAAAATGTCCACTTACACCGAAAAAGAAAAGGTAATCTGTTGAGTGACAGAAAAAGTCCTGGAGGGTTAGAAAGATTGGAGGTGAGCAATGTCACCAGTTCGGTTTTTTTGATAAATAGGAATTTTCTGACTGCTTTATCAGGAGCCCCCAAGTCTTTTTGGACTGAGGAGATATTGGGAGTTTTGAAAACTAAGCTTTGGGTAATTTCACAATATTTTCTACTATGGTGCGTGTTACCAATTTTTTTTATGGTCTAGTACGCTCCGGAGTATATCCATCCACTAATTTATTTTCTGTACTTGCACCAACTCTTTTGGAGAGCCCCAAAACACCTTGAGAAATCTATTATGCACGGAAGCTGTGTTTTGCTTTGCAGGATTACTACCTTCCCATTCATTTCTTTTTAAATGAAAATATTTGTAAAGATATAATGGGCGTTTAGCCTGGTGATTGCCCATGGGTGTCATCATTGGTGCTGAAGAATTATGCTCACCAAGGCAACCATTTCACAATGTATCCATAACTTACTGCCAAATTTCCAAATATACCTCCTTATACAAAGAAATTGTGGTCCTCAGTTGTATCATTAATACTGCCCACGATTCTACCCAATTTTAGCTGATCTGCAGGGACAACTGACTTGTTCCACTAACCTTGTTTCTTTTCATGGCAGTGACATATGTTACACACTATGATAAGTCTGAGTTTAATGGGAGAGAGGAAATTTGAATTGTCTGTTAAACCTAAATTTATATAATTGACATTAGATGTGCGTAATTAGTTAAGTTTATTACAGTCATAGAATGGCATTACACAGTTGTTATTTTTACTTTGTTTCCAACGATTTTGGTAAGTTGCATAACTGTGCCATTACCTAATTATTTTTATATAACTTTTTACTGAAAGTTTTTACATACGTAAAAGATAAATGTAAAGAAAAAAAATAAAAGGAAAAAAGATGAAAGAAAAGTAATGTGGGGAGGACAACAGGAAAAGAAAGAAGAGGAACTAATTAAAGAAAGAAGAATCAGAAAAAGAAAGTAACTTCCTGACCTTCTTTTCAACATGTAAACCAACTCATTATCCCCCTTGTTAACTCTACAAAAGATCCTTTCAGCCATTTATTTAACCCTTTTTCAATCATCAAATCCATCAATCATCAGTTTTTGTTTCATTTTCAGCAAAAAAAGTCCCTAAAAAGTTTTCAATCTTTTATAAAAGTATTTGTTTTATTCCTAACCATACAGGTCAGTGCCATTTTTCATTATTAGCACATAATAATGCAAATAACACACGTCACTTGTCCAGTCCATTGGGGAAACAAGACACCGCACACTGTGAGATTTTGGGACACTGCATACCAACTCTTCTGAATGGAGATCTGTGGACCAGTTTCTAGCTTATTAATGGATTCATTCCATTTCTATAGCCACCCAACTCAACCAAGAGACTCTGGGTAGCTTACAATTCTAAAATTCTTCTTACCACGGGGAGGGGGGAGGTTGTGGCTGCATTTTCCAGCCCCTCGGCCAATGGATTTTCAACACCCTTGGCTTATGCCCTCTCTTCAATGTATCCCTGACCTACAGGCTTTTTAAAGCTTCCCATGAATTTTCCAGGACTGAGCTTGTGTCTCCCTTTGCTGCTGCTCAAACTTGAAAAGTTGTCTCAGCTGACAAGTCATATTTGCAGATGTTACAGATCCTTCACCCTGAATCCTTGCCGCAGATGTAGCAGAGGTAATAAACTCATGTTATTAGCTACCACCAGCCTAATGTTATATGCCTGGAAGTCCATTAGTCTCAGTAGGGATTAGTTAAGTGTAAGATTGCACATTGTGACAATTTCTGCTGCTAGCCCACTTATTGCACAATTAGCCTTGAAAATGGTTATTACTTTTTCGCTTGCAGCACAAATGTGTTTATCGTAACTGCAGTTGATTCAACATTTACACCGTAAGTTCAGAGGAGATAAGAACTTGGCCCTGTCATCTCTTTGGCAGAATGGAGTAATGCAATTCAGTCCTAAGAAATTGCATGGCTAAAGGAGGATTTCAAATATTTCCTTCCTGTTGCTAAGATTGATTCCCCCCTTCAAGCACTCTGCATGCCTCACAAATAGCATAGAATGTACTTTATATGTTTTCATTCTTGTTTAAATTATTAGCCCATCAAACTCACAGCTACTCCAAGGCTGCTATTAGCTTTATAATGCTGTCATGCCAACAATTATTTTAAACAGATAATAGCATGTTAAAAAATGTAAGAGAAGCAGGAAGCTTTCCATAAAAGTAAGCATTATTTAATGAAATGATCGACGTGGGATTCCGGCCTTTCTAACTCAATTGTATTAACACAGCTGAGATGTATTTTAGGGCTGTACAGAGACTGTCCAATCCACTCCATAGCCATTGAATCGGGAAGTGGCATCAGTCCATGGAGTTGCCTGTCTCAGTAAGTTCTTGATTCTTCAGCATGAATTGGAAAAAGCAAAGGTTCATCTTCTCCCAATCTAGACTGGGAAGACCCTCATTATTAAATGACCCCCAATTCTTCTCTTCGTACCCCAAGCTTTTGTAGGAGCCTTATAAAAACACAAGCAGAATTGTGCTAACTTAGTTGAAAGATCACTATCCTATTCTTTGTCCAACTGCAAGTGAGAAGTCAGAAATGGCAATAGTAATAGCACTTAGACTTATATACCGCTTCACAGTGTTTCACAACCCTCTCTAAGTAGTTTACAGAGTCAGCCTATTGCCCCAAACAATCTGGGTCCTCATTTTACTGAACTCAGAAGGATGGAAGGCTGAATCAGCCTTGAGCCTGGTGAGAATCGAACTGCTGGCAGTGACAGAGTTAGCCTGCAATACTGCATTCCAACCACTGTGCCACCACAGCTCTTAAATCACATCCCACAGCAGGGGTGGGTTCCTGCCAGTTCTAACCTCTTCTATAGAAGAGGTTCCACAAATCTACAGTGCTGTTTAGAACCGGTTCCAGCTCCCTCCCTCTACCCATCCGCACATCATCAAGATGAAGAGTGAGAGGAGGAATTCTGGGAGTTCAAGTCTTAAAACTGTCAAGTTTGAATACTCCTGGGGTTTTTTCTAAAGGGTTAGGGATGCAAGGGTGTTGTAACTTGACAGCTTTAAGGTTTGCACACTTCAATGTCAGAGTTCCTGAGCCAACATGACTGGAGGAGAAATATTGGGCATTGAAGTCCACAGTCTTAAAGCTGTTAAGTTTGAACACCCCTGGGGGGTTTTCTAAAGGGTTAGGGGTGCAAGGATCTTGTAATTTGACAGCTTTAAGACTTGTGTGCTTCAAATGCCAGAGTTTCTGAGCCAACATTTTGGTTTCTAAGCAAGAGCATTGTTAAGTGAGTTTCACCACATTTTACAAGTTGGCCACGCTCACCCAGTCACATGACTGCCAAGCTACTCTCACTCAGTGACATGGCTGGCAAGACACTCTCACCCGGTGAGAGAATAATATCTCTGAATTATTTGGGTAAACTAAGTTCTTTGAGGAACCTGATAAGACTCCATTTTGGGCCTAACATATGCTTAATATAGATTTCTCGCTTACTTAGAATAGCTTAGAAAAGCACATTACATGGAAAATCACAGGTTGAAGCATAATCAGAAAGTTATGGTGACCTGATCAGAAAATAGCCTGGAAACTGCCTTTGTAACAGGACATGTTTTGCAGAAAGTCGGTAATGATCTTATTGTTTAGTTCTGGGAAAGCGAGGTCCTTTGGGGCTTCTAAACACGTATGTTTTTGGAACATTTGGGGAATTTCCATGTACTTTTCATTGTATTTTGTGCACGCAATTGTGTTTTTGTACCCAAGTTATGACGCATATGATACGTCATTTTGTGTATTTAAGGTGCACATATGTGCCCTATCGGCATTCCCATTTGGATGGGGGTCCACTTGCACAAGTGAATTAAAATATGTTTTCTGTTGACCACACCTCCTTGACCATTTTCTTTGGTATGTAGAAATTATATCTGGGATATTTTTCTCACATCTAGTCATATGGCCGGCAAGCCTCTCCTACAAAGCAGACCACATCTACAGAAGAGGTTCTAAAAATTTTTGAAACCCACCACTGTCCCACAGGTACCTGGCAAGATTATTAAGGCAATCATCTTTCAAGCCTAACAAAGGCTTTTGCCCTTAGTAGTTGCCTGGCAGAAAGAAATTTAGCCAGTAGAAATTTGGACTGTGGGAATGGCATTGACCTTCTGTAAAGGACAGGAGGAATGACCCTGAGATGGCCTTCAGTTAGCCCTTTCTCTTTGGATAGCCTGTATAAAAAAATGGGGTAGAGGTAGGGTAGGGCAGGGGTTAGGCCATGTCCACCCCAGCTCCACAAATGGGAAAAAACTCACAAAACATCACATGATGACAACATGACACAGTGAGTTTGATACCCGTGGTGTAGGGCTAAAACCATCTGAAATCAATAGTTCTGATTACAGCTTAGTAGAAAAGTGGTTATTGGATTTACTATTAAATCTTTTTTTAAACTTTTGTAATATGTATTTTTATGTTGTGCGCTGCCCTGAGTCCTTTGGGAGAAGGGTGGCTTATAAATCCAATAAATCCTAAATCCTAGAACTTCCTATTTCAGCAAGTAATGCAGAAGCATCACCCTTTTGCTGGGCCAAATCCAGGTTCATCAAGTCTTCCCCATCTCCTGTAACATCCAGTGGGCTGATGATAGCCAACATGAGGAAGAAGGTCTGACTAACGGTTTTAGTGCTTGTGGAGAGTATCAAAGAGGGAAGGAAAGTAACAGCTTGTGTGTGGTGTATATCAGGGGTCTCCAACCTTTGCAACTTGAAGTCTGAAGAACTTCAGCTCCTAGACTTCTCCAGCCAGCTTCTCCAGCAGCTGAAGTGTCGCAGGCGGTGTGTACATATCTGTGTGCTGCGCATATGCACGTATTGGACGCCCGGCCCCATTGCAGCATACCTGTTGCAACGGGAGACGGAACCCACCACTGGTTTGAACTCTATGATAGATGGATGAGCCACAAGTCTGGCTTATTGAGCTATCAGTGGTTAAAACAAACGATTGATTAATACAAGGCACAAACTCAATTCTTCTGATGAGGGAAAATGTACTCTGAATCCATTTAGATATGTGTATCTTAAATATTATTCCTGTTCCCAAGTTGTATTATAAAGATTTGTGGCATAAACCAGTTAAAATGCAGAGGCAGTTTTATGAGCAAAATGGTATCATGGGAATGTTGTCCTTTCCAATAATTACAGAAGGAAAATGTTCTACTTTAGGAAAAAGAAGGATTCATAAGTGCTGCAGACATATAATAATTTCTGCAAAATTTAGACCCAGAGCTTATTATTTCTGTACCAAACTTTGAATTCAATGCACATCCTTTCTTAAAGGAAAAAAAGGCAAACAAAACATTTACCCTCAGGCAGGATTGGAAAAAAAAAAAGCACCAAGCCACCTGTTTAAGTACAGCACGCCAGGTGTGTGCTGAAAGTTTAAATAATCACTGTTGTCACCATTTTCTCAAAGCGCCAGCTGATAGCCTGCAATTAAAATGTCAATTTATATGTTATACGCATTAAAGAACAATTCTCAGCTTGAACCCACCAATGTTAATGTTTCCACAATTGCAGTTTCCAGCTACTGGAAAGTAAAATTGCACTGTGTAAAAATAACACAGTCCAACCTACTATCTAACTAACCATCTACTTGTGCCCCTGCTTGTCTGCGCTGGGTGTATAGCAAGGGAAAGGCTGTTTATGGCTTGGAAGACACATTCTTCAGCCAGGGGTGGACAGATTTGAAACTTGTCAGAACAAGGTCTGCCTGCTTTTGTTCCTTAGTAGAACATTAAGATCCATCGGCCAGAGCCAGATCAACAGACATGTATTTACAATAAATAATATGGTGCCTTTCAGCACATTCGGCACCTAGAAATTTGATTTTAGCACACACACTTCATTTTTTGGTAATTCTAAGGTTTTTTTAAACTTATAATGGTTTCTTTTTTCCTGTTTTAATTGATTAAATACAAAGACCCAGAAAGAGATTGTTTTCTTTATTTCAGCTATTGAAGTTATTTCTATAATGAAAGAATTCAAATGCTTTATCTTGAATCATTGCAAATTGACCAGAAAGCTGATCTCCTTTCAGACCTACCTTAAGCTCAAACTGGCATATTGAAAGCTTTGCTACCAACATCCAACTATGAATTTCAGTTCAGTTTGGTACTAAAAGGGAAAATGAAGCAGAGGAGGAAGAGGAGGAGGAGGAGGAAGAGGAGGAGGAGGAGGAGGAGGAGGAGGAGGAAGCAAAGTTGTTTCTGTATTGTTTCTCTCTTGATAGGGGGAACTCAATACCATTGAAGCCCCATCCTTTTCGTGGGTATCCTTACATGTGTAATCCATGTAAAAGAAGTGGGGCTTGATTGCATGGTTGTAGCTGCCATCTTAACTTTTTTGACCCCTGTGGACACTCCTGAGCCTGTGTTATATTCCTTTCTATAGTCCAGGCTATTTCTTTGTCCTCCTGCCAAAGAGTCCAGCAAAACGACACCAATAATACTTAGAGTGTTTATTGCACTCCAAAATAGAAATGCTTTAATGGGGATTATGTGATAGAATAAAATAATTATGTTCTTTTCATTTTCTCCCATTGGATCGATGAACAATGAAGATTTAACACTGCTCGGAGGCTGCAAATGAGACACTTCAAAAGGTGTTAGATAGGGTCAACCGGTCATTTGTTAATGCACAGGGATGCTACTTGGGGCAGCAAAAGTTGCAAACAAATAGTCTTCATCCTCTAGAAGCCTTCCAGCAAAGCACTTTAAGGCAGGGGTCTCCAACCTTTGCAACTTTAAGTCTGAAGGACTTCAGCTCCCAGAATTCTCCAGCCAGCTGGGAGCTGAAGTCCTTCAGACTTAAAGTTGCAAAGGTTGGAGACCCCTGTTTTAAGGTATCAAGGACTTAGTATTATCTGCCCAGAAAAACCCAGCTGAAAAGTCCTCAAAACCTGTGACAAATTTGCAAAACACTTGAGGAATACGTTCACCCATTTGCACGCCAAGCTGAACATTGTCTGGATACATTATGTGCTATTTTCTTATCAGCGCTGCTTTATGCTTGCAGCTATTCAGCCTGCAAAATGCATGGATATTCTTAAAGTCATCTCCGATATCTATTCTCAAATTCCATTGAATTAGCAATTGCTTGAATAACTACTTGACAAATGCAAGAAGATATTCGCCACTATCGTAGACGAAAGAATGTGGTTGGAAGTAGCCTGGCTGAAACTGGTAATGCCTTTAGGTTACTATTTGGTCCTCAATATAGGATGAAAGTTTGATAGACCCAGAAAAGTAGGTTTTAAATAGACTAACTCTTTCATTTTATTTTCCCAATGACAGGAATAGTCAAAGCTTGAGGGCAAAGTAACAGAATAGAGATGGGAGCTTTACTCAGAATATCTAATGGCTTATTGGGATGACAGACTTAAGGGCATACTTTATTTGTATTATTCTTTTGCTTGCTTGCGTTAGTGAGATGTTTCGTATCCTGAGCTCATAATGCAGGGAAGAAAATACCCAGGAGAACAGGCAAGAGGTAGAAAAATAACTCCTCTATTTCCCTTCAACCAAATGGATCACCACAAGACTTGGAATGCCTCATATATGATGCCTTTAAGTGACTTTTGGCCACGGATGCAATTCCATAGGTATAGTTCTCTGTGTGGAGTAAGTTAGTAACTGATTCTATATTAAATTGCAATTGAAAGGCTGCAGGGCAAACTGGTACACAACCACATTTTTTCTATATGACAAATCTCTAGCAAAACCCATTCTGGGTACCAGCTGCTGCTACAGATCTCTAAAATTAGATTATTAAAGGTAACATTTGTGACTTCCATTTATTGTTTAGCCCTCAAACTAAGAGGTAAATAAATTCTTTCCTTTTTGTCTCTCACACTTCCAAATGCATCCTGGCCAAAACAAACCATAGCAGCTAAAGGCATTCAACAACTATCTGGAACCTGACAATGTCAACATTGGAGAAATACATAATAATAATTTTAAACATTGCATGTTAACAAACAACCATGCGGGATTTATTTCATTTCTTTTGGATTCCTTAACAGGCTGTTACTATTAGAATTTGTAGGACTAAAAATGCCTCTTGTTCTTTCTTTACTGAAAATCTTTTTTGTGTGAGTTGGCTTTTTAACATTATTTTTCTTCTGTTTGTTTCTATAAGAATGCAAACTAGTGTCAGAGATCAATAGTAATTTCTCCACTCTGCAGTAGAGGATGAAAGAAGGAAAAGGGGAAAATTTCTCTTTCAGAACCACCCTTTAAATTCCGAAAACAACAGTGGAATGCCATCTAACAGCAATTTGTAACTATTACAGTCATTACATTATATTGAATTTAAAGTAATATCTTCAGATGGGAGAATTTAATCAGTGGAACAGCTTGCCTCCAGAAGTTGTGAATGCCCCAACACTGCAAGCCTTTAAGAAGATGTTGGATAGCCATTTGTCTGAAATGGTATAGGGTTTTCTGCCTAGGCAGGGGGTTGGACTAGATGACCTCCAAGGTCCCTTCCAACTCTGCTATTGTATGGTATTGTATTGCCCCATCAGCAAAAAAGTAGAAATCAGAGAAATCATCATCATCATCTGTAAAATGATCCACAATTTAAATCATATATTTGCTTTCTAATCTAACTGTCCTTTTCCTTTGAAAAGAAAATATTCATATTTGTCCTTGATTGACCCCTGTTTTCTTTGCACTATGTGGCTCCTGAAGTCTTTTTGAGAGAATTAGAGGAGAAACACCCCCCTCTTTTTAGAGTAGTGGTCACATTTGACATTGTGAGGTCTGGCGTGGGTGTCTGGACAAACTGGATGCCACACATGAGGTTTTGCCATTCACAAAATATGGCTACCAATTTACCAGAAGACAATCTAATGAAATAATCCTCTTTTTCTCTCTCTAATTCTCAGGATCTGCTCGCCCCTCCCCTCCTAGCCACTCCTCGCCTGCCCACCCGGGCTCCTTAGGGCCCCAACAATTGTTGGAGCTAAGCAGCCATCATGAAAAAGAGTTGGCAAAACAGCTCAGTTCAAATTGGATCTGACAGAGAAGGAGGCTCAGCAGAAGCATCTCACTGAGGACTACGAGCATAGGCTTTTCAAGCAGAGGGAAGGCCGGCAGGAGTGCAAGGCCAGGTACTGGTGCCTGGAACCTCAGAAGGCTGAGATGGTCTCTTCCACCAACTCCTAAAATGCCAAACAGATTTGAAGAAATGGATAATAAAAGACAAAGTACAATTGATCCTTTTCAACTGTCATTTGTCGGCCATTTTGTTTCAACTGTCATTTGTCGGCCTTTTTGTTTGCCTGGAGAGATTCCTGTTGTGGCTGTCACTGCTGTCTGTATCCCACCTGGTGCAGGTGTTGGCACGGCGCTCAAACCGATTTCATTGTAATTTTATTACAATATTATTACAAATGACAATAAAGATTATTATTATTATTATTGTTATTGTTATTATTGTTATTGTTGTTATTGTTGTTGTTGTTATTATTATTATTATTATTATTATTATTATTATTATTATTATTATTATTATTATTATTATTATTATTATTATTATGGTCAGCCAGTTCCAGGCCATGATGCAATCCCACTGGAACGAAGCCTTCCAGTTCTTTGCCATCGGCGGCATTTCCCTCCAGCCTTTGCCCAAAGCCCAGCACCAGGAGGCTGAAGCAGACCCAAGTCAGAATTTCTTCCCCCCTCCAACCCATACAAAAAGACCCCAAAGGGGGAGATTCTCTGCAGCAACACAAACGTTCATTGCCCATATCCGACCCAGGGGCCGTAGTTTGAGGACCCCTGATTTAGTGCAATATAAAAAATGCAAATACTGTCCTACAGGACAAAGCTTTAAAGCACCACAGTAAAAGTAGCCCTCCAAGGCATTTTTCATGTAACACTGCCACAAATGGGTATTTGAAAGAACCCTATTTAAAAAGGGAGACACAACCAGTTCTGGCTTTTTGAAGACTGCTCCTGTAGCATCAGTTGCTGCATTCACACATTACATTTTTAGCTACCCATTTTAAAATAGAAACATGAGGGGGGGAATCCTCCAAACATGTCAGGTCTGTGCAAGCTGCCAACCCAAAATGACAATGCCCCCCAAATCCCAGTGAACGCTTTGCATGTAGTAAATTATGCATTCCTCACAGTTAATTAAGTCCTTCTCTCAAATTCAATTATTTCAGAGAAACAAGAATAATATTATTATTACATACGTCTCAGGATTTTTAAAAAAGTGTTCCTATTTTCTTAGCCAAAAAGTCATCATTTTGTTCCTTGCCAGTTCTTTCTGTTTCACCAGTCGTATAGCATCCCCAGATTATGTATTAATTCTTTTCTTTAAAAAATTAAACATTTTCCCCAAATGAAATGATACCAAATTAAGCATACTGTATACGAATCAGTGCGTGGGCTGGTGAAACAAAATCTTGTGCAGCATACTCAAGTTTCGTTCTTGCAATACAGTAGAGATTGTTTGTTCCAAACAAAAGAAATGGTTTGTTGTTCATTTAAAATGCCTTTGAAACAAAGTAAAAACTGCCTTTCAAAAAGCTGTGGTTTTCCCCCTCCCTCCCCTCCCTCTCTTTCTCTCTCTCTCTCCTTGTAAAATAAATGCAATAGATATTCTCAAAAGGACATTATCATATACAGGGTTTCTGCTCCTCATTAGCATAAACAGGAAAGGCAAACAGATGGAGGGAAGGAGAATTAAACAGAAAGTATCCACGTTGTCATCTTTTTGATAATCTCTGAACCAAAACATTAGTTTTTGATGGTGTGGAAAGCTGGGTTTGCTTTCTTCAAATATGGTTCAGATTGATCCCTGGGAAAAATATAGAGGGGGGGGGAGGTGTTATGTAAACTAGAATTCTTGATAATAAGGCAAACTAAGGTTGCATCAGCCTTGGGCTCCAAAGAAGCAGATTTTAATGAACTCAGAAGAAAGATAAATAGGATTCCACTGCAGGAGAACCTTGTGGGAAAAAAGAGTTCAAAGCGGATGAGAATTCGTAACATAGATACTAAATGCACATTTTGAAATAGTGTGTGCATGGAGGGGGAGGAGAAAGAGAGAAAGAGACAGCAGAAGTTACCAAAGTGGTTGCACAAAAAAAGTTAATGAAAGGTTGAAAATAAAAAAAGATGGTGTAGGACAGTGCTGGCGAGCCTTTTTGGCACCAAGTGCTGAAATGGGAGCAACTGTGTGCATGCATGTGCATCAGTCACCAGGTCTTCTGGTTTCTGGTGTGCACGCGCATGCAAAGACCAGCTGGCCGGTGCACTTGTGCATGCTGGAAACCGAACGTTCATCTTCCTGGTGCGCGCATGCTCACCAGGCAGCTGCTCTTCTGGTTTCTGGTGCTCGCGTGCATGTGAAGACTAGCTGATATTAGAACAACTACGGACCTCCGCTCCTTCCGTCTGAAATTAAAAACATATCTTTTCTGCTTGGCCGGCCTAGGGTAGTCTCCCTTCTATGTGGTTTTATATTTAATTATTGGGTATTTTAGCTTTAAATGGGATTTTTAGCACAGGTATTAGATTTAATTCGTTTTTAGTTATGTTTGTATATTTTGTATATGTGTATATTTATTGTTTTTATTCTCCCTGTGCACCGCCCCGAGTCCCTGTGGGGAGAGGGAGCGGTTTACAAATTAAAAGTTATTATTATTATTATTATTATTGACCAGTGCACCGGAACCCGGAAGAGCAACGGGCGATGGCTCTTGTGCCCAGAGAGATGCCTCTGTGTGCCACTTCTGGCACGCATGCCATAGGTTCGCCATTATGGGTGTAGAAGATGGAAAGAGAAGTCAGGTCACCAAGAAAGAACATGTCCAACTAGCTTCTAGGAAAACTGCAGCATAGAACAACCTGAAGTTAATGAAAGATTGTAAGAACAGCAACAAAGGTAGCTGTTCGCCAGTTATGTCAAAAGTAAAATCTTTAAAAAAACAAGAAGAAGAAGAAGAGAAAAGAAACAGTTTGCTAACTCTTGAGTGAAGATGACAAAAGGGTGACAGGAAAGAGAGGGTTGCACCTATTTTGGCTTGGTCTTTCCAGAGAACATGCCAAGCATTTTCCTGGGTAGTTGTGAAGAGGAGTTTGAAGGAGCAACCTACAGTCAGGCTTCAAGAAGTATGATTAGGAATCACCTCTCAACTTGGAACTCAAATTGCCAGTGGTCAGACAGAATCCATCCTAGCACACTGAAAGGAATTTCTCATGGTCTTTCTGAATGGTTAACCATGATCTGAAAAATCCAGGAGACTTGGTGTCATAGTAGATGATGGAAGGAGGGCACAGGTGGTCCCTACTTTGATAAAGGATAATAGAAATGGGGTTATTCTTGTAAAAGACAAGAACCTAGGCGGCTCCATCTTTACACTTTTTCATAACTCAAGCAGCAGCACCTTCTTTTTATGGTGAACGAGACCAAGGGGAATTCTGTAAGGGGATTTTTGATCTGGAAATGGTTTGACAAGTAGCCAGAAGATTGTATAACATGGACATGTAAGGGGAGTCGGGGGTAGATTATTATTCCAAAATGTTTTTAATGTATTCAGATCTATCTGACGTTCTCTTTCTATCTTTCATGATTGGGAATTCTTTGCCAAAAGCTTATATGCAATTGTATTTTCAATAAATATGCTTTTTATTGTTCATAGTCTCCTTGTTCTTATATGAGAATTTTATTTCTGACAAAGGATGACCCAAGGAATTCTAGACCTGTTCTGATCTCGAGGCAGCATTCAGAGGTCTTGTTTTTAATAGTGTATATTGTCTTTTGTTATGGTTTTAATAATGTCTGTGCGCCGCCCTGAGTCCTAACAAGGAGAAGGGCGGGGTATAAATTCGAAAAAAATAAAAAAATGTGGCCTTTGCACCCTTTTACCCCCTGGATGTTGAGGAGTAGAGACACTTAGCAAGGGACCCCATCTTCCTCCCTCCCTCGGTCTCTCTTTGGCTTTCCTCTGATTAGACCCTCTTAGCTTTCCCATTCAAATTGCTCCCCTAAGAGTGGAGTCTCCTACAATCCTTTTGAAACAGCTGCTTTCCAAGTGCTTTGCCGAACTAAAGCCCCACTCTCTGGAGCCTTCAAGAAACTACTCCTTGGCACAGCTCAAACAGCTGCTCCAGAAAAGGTTCCCACAACTTCTCAGCTGTGTTCACAGACAGCCTCGTCAATCTGCTGGTGGTCCCAGTAGAAGTGTTGTCTAGTTACCTGCAGTGAAGCTAGGGAAGGCAACTTTGGGAGCATTAAGAGGCGTGCATAAACACACCAATGCGCCTACCGTCCCTGTCCTAACCACCCCATTTATTCATGTCCATTTCATGTATTCATAATCCTGTATGTACTTATATCTATTATCTTATGCACGCTTGACAAAATAAATAAATAAAATAAAATCTTTGCAACCTTGCAAAGGAGGCAATTGTTTAATGATTTGAAAATAGACACCCAATGCTTCATTTCTGGGAGGCCACAGAACTCTCACAACCTAACTTACCTCTCTGGTTAGTTGAGAAGTGGGTTGCTCCCAGGTCGGCCCAAATCAGGCAAACCGGTAGTATATATTTATTTTATTTATTTATTATTAATTTATTAATCAGATTTCTATAGCGCCCTATCTCCCTGGTGGGACTCAGGACGGTGCACAGAAAGAATAAAAACATCCATAACATATAATCAAGTATAAAATAGAATTAAATTAGTAAGTCTGTGCTAAAAAGTAATTAAAAACTGTTAAAATGTTATATTTAAAATCCAATCATTAATCTATGCCAGGCCAGCCAGATGGAAAAGGTGTGTTTTGAGCACCCGACAGAAGAGGTGTAGGTCCGTGATGGTGCGGAGGTCGGGGGGCAGGTCGTTTCAGAGGGCCGGACCCGCCACAGAGAAGGTCCTCCCCCTGGGGGTCGCCAGCCGGCATTGGCTGGTAGACGACACCCTGTGGAGGCCCTCTCTGTGGGAGCGGACAGGTCGAAGGGAGGTATGTGGTAGGAGGCGGTCTTGCAGTAGCAGAGGTGGGAGGCTCCACAGCATGCCCAGATGCTTCTGCGAGCAGGCGAGAGTGTGTGAGCCTACCAGTAGTAAAAAATTTGGAAACCCACCACTGGGTTAGCTGGAAGACCAAATTAGCAGGAGGAGAAGGGGAAAGCCATGAATTCCTCATGAACTACACAAAGAAGAGAGAAATTACCTTAACAACAAATACAACTTCATTTACATGTAGAGATTTGATCTTCCTGGCCCTTATATAGATCAAAGAAGAATATACTATAATATCTCTGATTGTTGCAGAAAAGGAAAGACAGGTGGGTCTGTGAATTCCTTAATGGAAACAGGACTGGTGGATCATACAGAAATAAGTGTTGAAGATAATCCCATACATTTTTAACACCAATTTTGGACTTTTAATAATGAGTGTTTGAATCTTAATTCCAGTTTATGGAATCGGCTGACAGCGGCCTTGGAATTTTACTGAACGTTGGTGTGTCTTCTATTGTACCTATGAAACAAACAGATGCACAAAGAGGTGGTTAGGGCTGGAGATGAGAGGATAAAACCTCCTGTGCAAAGGAAACCAGATCTTCCTTCTTTTTTTGGCAAAGTTCCCTAATTACAGCTTGCCAGAGGGGCCTTTTACACTGTCACAACTTTTGGGTGAAAAGCTTTTGTTAACTTTCAGCTTACCCTGCTTTGGGTCCATCCTATCAATGCAGTTCTTCCTTTGTCTCTTCCCTGGTTTTTCTCCAGCCTCCTGACTGAGGTTTCTGGGTCAAGCATGATCAAATAAAAGAGTTTGCTTCAGAAGCCCAAGATATCTCAATGGTTTACATAAAATGAGACTGCCATCCAGGCTCTTGTTTTCTCTATTCAGAGAATCAAAATGGGCACTTAAAATTATGCAAGCATGCAACTTAAGCCCAAGGAAATTCAGGCACAGCCATCAGTGGAGCTGATGGCTGGGAGCTGATTATGACTTATGAGTAGGAAATCTCAAATTCAGATTTTGTTTCGGGCAATAAATTTGGCAAAGTATTACTTTTCCCTAGTTCAGCTCTTCCCTAACATTTGCAAATTGCAACTAGAAAGTCAATATCCATAAAAATGCAGAATTGGGTGCAAGAATGTTCAGCACGATGGGAAACCTATCAAGGTCGCCAATATTCATTTTGTCAAATGTTGTGCAAATTTTGGGGTAGAGTACCATCTGTACGCTGAAGATACACAGCTGTACATATTTACCCCAAACCACCCCAACGATGCCATCAAAGTGATGTCCCGGTGTCTGGAAGCCGTGTGGGTCTGGATGGGAAGTAACAGACTCAAACTCAACCCGTCCAAGACCGAGTGGCTGTGGTTTCCGGCGTCCTGGTACAACCAGTTGACTCCATCACTGGCCATAGGGGGTGAACATCTAGCCCCCGTGGATGGGGCACGCAACTTGGGCATCCTCCTGGATACCCGGCTGTCTATGGAAGATCATGTGACGGCTGTGGCCAGGGGGGCGTTTTACCAGGTTCGCCTGGTACGCCAGTTGCGGCCCCTATTGGACCGGGACGCCCTTCGCACAGTCACTCATGCGCTTGTGACATCCCGTCTAGACTACTGTAACGCTCTCTATATGGGGCTTCCCTTGAGGTGCACCCGAAGACTACAGCTAGTCCAGAATGCGGCCACGCGGGCAATTTTGGGAACCTCTCAGTATTCCCACATAACACCGCTCCTGCGTGAGCTGCACTGGCTGCCTGTAGCCTTTCGGGTGCGCTTCAAGGTGCTGATCACCATCTTTAAGGCGCTCCATGGCATGGGACCTATCTATCTGCAGAATCGTATCCTACCCCATACATCCCTTCGGCCGATTCGCTCCCACAGAGGGACTTCTCCGGGTGCCGTCCACTAGGCAATGCCAGCGGGCGATGCCCAGGGGAAGGGCCTTCTCTGTGGCGGGCCCAACCCTCTGGAACGACCTACCCCCCGAACTCAGAACTACCACGGACCTCCGCTCCTTCCACCAAAAGTTAAAGACCTATTTTTTCCATCAGGCCGGCCTGGCCTAATTTACCTCACCTAGCCTGCAGTCTGAAGTCTAAATTGTTTTAAATCGGGATTTTAAGGGGATATAGTTTTAAGATTTTAAGATTTTAGCACAGGGTGATAATTATTTAATTTGGGTTTAAAATATTTATATTTGTCATGTATATATGTTTTTTAACTTCCTGTGCACCGCCCCGAGTCCCTTCGGGGAGAGGGTGCGGTTTATAAATTGAAACAAACAAACAAACAAATAAATAAATAAATAAACTGCAACAGGATTACAAATTCTGTGATCTTATACATCATTTTCACCAAGAAACACAGATCTGTGTACACTTTTCCTAATATTAGTTGGAGTAGCTTATAAAATATATATTTTCCCTTGCCTCTTATGGTAATATATGATCCTTTTAAAATGTATCAAATGTACACTTGATATGTCATTCCCCCTCCCCAAATTGACATTTTTTTAAACTAAAATTGACTAAAATTATAGTACAGAAATGATAAAATGCTACTGAAGATATGTGTTAAGCTTCTGTACCACAAAATAATGTAAATGGAGATTGTATGGGACAGTTGTGACATAAGGAAAGTGTGCTTTCAGGGCTTAGAATCATCCCTCTGTGTGGTCATTGCCAGAGGAAGAATTTATTTCTTTGTGCATTTAGATGTTTATTGTATGTTGCTTCTTTTTGTTCTAGTCCTGCCATATCCTCCTTCTCCTTTTGGATAGCGGCCACATTAAAAAAAAAAAGGCTGCCCAAATTGGGGGCGGGGGGAAAGTATCAATTTACTTAACAAAATAAGGAATGGAAAATGGCTATTTACTGTTCATATCTGATTCCATTTTCCTTTCAAAATAATCTGATTTATCTTTTTAAAAAAAGTATTCAGTGTTTTTCTGTTTATTCTTTAGCTATATGCATGTTTAGGATTGATTTTGACTTAATAGGAGATGAGATTGATTGATCATTCATTCATTCATTCATTCATTCATTCATTCATTCATTCATTCATTCATTCATTCATTCATATCTATAAGCTGCCAAACCTATGATGATTCTGGACAGCATGTAGGTCAGAGGTCTCATTCTCGCGGCCCGTGGGCCAATTGCGGCCCGCAGGACGGTATCTTGTGGCCTCCACCGTGATATGAAAGTATAATATTAGTGCAGCCCGCAGGGGGAGTGGACCTCTGTGGAATCCCTTATGCCCAGCTTCACCCAGACTCTGCCTCCAGCGGCCCCAAGGTAAATTAAGTTTGAGACTCCTGATGTAGATAAAACCAGCATTCAGTTCAGTAAAAGGCAAACAGAGATGAAAGCCTGGGAAATGAAATGCTAACATATTGATTACATTTTCTCCCCCTACCCACCCATCCGGTGCACACCCTACCTACGCCAGTGCCCATCGAAAGGGACACTTCTTGCCTCTTCAAGAAGAACAGCAAGGACACGGCAGCTTAAACCATTAGCACAGTATTTCTCAATCTCAGCAACTTTAAGCTGCATGGACTTCAACTTTCCAAATCTTCCAGCCAACAAGGCTGCCTGAGGAATTCTGGGAGTTGAAGTCTACACAGGTTAAAATTGCTAAGGAGGAGAAACACTGTTCTAGGGGCCTGCTGTTTCAGAGGCCAGGTGATGTGTCAGAGAAAGCATGCTGCCTGGGTCTCATGAGATGACAATGTTTTGTGGACAGGACCTGGTCTGTCAGATCTTATTGGATCAGCAGAAACATTTTGAAAAAGGCACTTTCTTGGAGATTCAGAGATTCCCAGTCCAGAAAAGAATGTAATTGATACATCAGACAAATTGGTACACTGAGTCATGGATACCATCTTATTTTTGAGTCAGGGCGTTTCTGAGAGAACCTCCAAATTGCACATCCATACTGTCATGGGGAAGTTCTACCTTGTTCAGAACAAAAGGTGGAAAATTCACGGACCTGAGAAGACCAGAATCATATGGCCATTCAGTATGGTCAAAGTTAAGCCTGAGCTTTTCCTCTTCAACTAGACTTCTACAACCTTTAGGAACTGGGACAAGACCCCAAGAACATCACTTGGCCAGGCCAGGGTAAGATGAACAATTCAGCATCGTACATAACCTCTGTTGATGGAGGTCCTCACTCAATGGTTTCATGTAGATATTAAACAGAAAAGCTAAGAGTGCTATGGTGCCCCATAAGACAAGGGTTTCTAGATTAGAAACTGAATGAAAATTATCTAGCAGCATTAGGTCCAGAACTGTCAATGTTTGAGGGGAGGCACCCCCTTGCCACCTCCAAGAAGTTTAAAACATTCCTTCATTATTATTATTTTTCAAATGTATACTCCCGCCCTTCTCCTAAAAAGGAGGCTTCAAGGCTACATTCACCACTGTATGGTCCCAATCACATGTTACTCCTTAACAATCTTAACTAACCACGAAAGACATGGATTTAAAGGACAGGTGGCCAAGTTAATGGTCCAAAGATGCTGAAAGTTCCTTGGTATTTACAAGGAATATCTCCCAGATACAGGACAAAACAATGCTTCAATTAAGATGCACAGAAGCACCCAGCCAGACTCTCTGAGCAGATTTGAGTGACTTCACCTGACAAGTGCCTAGAATATTGTTCACAGTAGCTTTGAAGATGTTTCTATGACTTTGCCTTCCCAAACAGAGAGTGTGTCACCTTAAAAAAAAGGTTGCTGGTTGGCTAGCTGCAAACACAATAATAGCTGAAAAATAACAGTGTTTTCCTGCTCATATGAGCATGAGGTTATCTGCAATGCATGTTGTTACAGTCACTCTTCATCTTCCTCTAAGGCACTCTAAGTGTCTCTTATAGCATGTAATTTCCTGGACTCCTCAGAAAACCAGGAAGCCCTGGGAGCTAACAATCAGGGATGGGCTCCTAATCCAAGCCAAGTCCCTTGATACCTGTCCATTCCAGGTGGCAACTAAGACCTCCACCAGATCCCCAGGAAAAAGCCAACTCCCTTTGGAATCCACTTTCAGATCAAAATGTAACAGTAGTGAGGCAAAACTCAGATCCATGTGTGGCCCCTTATTGAGTCAGGCCCTCAATAATTTGGGGACTGATCCATGATTGCAATGATGGCCATGAAGTCCTGAGCCCCTGCAGACTCAATACTTTATGAAGGCAACTTAAAACCACGAAGAACATATGATAAGCTTTGAGATCTCACCGCCAACCCAGCAAAAGAAGCAAGTAGTTTAAAAAGGTAAAGGTCCCCCTGCACAAGCCGAAGAGCCAGTGCTGTTCAAAGATGTCTCCATAGTCATGTGGCTGGCATGACTAAATGCCAAAGGCACAGAGAGTGCAGTTACCTTCGCACCAAAGTGGTCCCTATTTTTCTACTTGCATTTTTTACGTGCTTTGGAACTGCTAGATTGGCAAAAGCTGGGACAAATAATGGGAACTCACTCCATTATGCAGTGCTAGGGATTCAAACTGATGAAGTGCTGAACTTCTGATTACAAGCTCAATATCTTAGCCACTGAGTCACTGCTTCCCTCTGCAAGTAGCTTAAGTAGGGATATTTCTGAGCAACAGATATGCTGGTTCAGCAGCAATCAACTCACCTGATGCTTAGAGCCCTGCTTCAACCAGTGTCTCACATCCTAGTGCCTTTGGTACAATCAGAATCAGAATAAAGCTGGAAGGGACCTTGGAGGTCTTCTAGTCCAGCCCCTTGCACAAGCATGAGATCCTATACCATTTCAGACAAATGACTGCCTAGTCTCTTCTTAAAAACCTCCAGTGATGAAGCTCCCACAACGTCTGAAGGCAAGCTGTTCCATTGGCTAATTGTCCTCAATGCTAGAAAGTTCCTTCTCAATTCCAGGCAGCTTGGTTAGTTTCCATCGATTGTTTCTTGTCCTGCCCTCTAGTGCATAAAGGCTTCCAGGATGACAGCAACTACCAAAGCACATTGTCCCAGTGGTTGGTACTAAACTCAAAACCCAGTTGGGCCCATCAGAGGTGGTATTCAGTAGATTTCTGACCAGTTCTGGAGAACCGATAGTGGAAATTTTGAGTAGTTCCGAGAACCTGACTGGCCCCACCCCCATCTATTCTCTGCCTCCTGAGTCCCAGCTGATTGGGAGGGAATAGGGATTTTGCACTAATCTTCCCCTGGAGTGGGGAGGGAATGGAGATTTTATAGTATCCTTTCCCTACCTTGCCCACAAAGACACACTACGCCCACCAAGCCCACCACAGAACTGATAGTAAAAAAAAAATTGAATCCCACCACTGGGGCCCATCTCCGAGAGGTGACTACTCCCTTACAACCCTCTAAGAAAGGGGTGTCCAACTGGCAGCCTGTGGGCCGGGTGTGTCACGTGCTGGCCACCCCCACCCTGTTTTAGCAAAAGGGAAAAAAGTTGTGACATGTCACGTGACAACAACATGACATCGCAAGTTTGACATGCCAGGATAGCTACCTCATCCAGGATAAATTACGGATGAGAACAGATTCATTGCAGGCCGAACTGGCCTTTAGCAGCAGCAACAGCAGGAGGCCAGGGCTTAATTTCTTAGGCTCTGGCACTAATTGTAACTCATTCCACAATCACATGTCAATCATATAGGCCTGACCCTATTTTCAAATCATTAGTGAACAATAGAGTAATTGAGATATACCTGGAGAGCCAGTAAAATGTTAGATAATGTCAGGGGGAAACCAGAATTTAAACAACTTTGGTGGTTTGGTAGCTGTTTAATAGGTCTCTCTTTTGTTTGGATGGCATACGGCGTTGATAATAGATTTATACCATAGATATTTTTCTGGATTGTTGACCTCTGCTCATTTACAGTCCTAGAGGAGAAAACAACAACAATTCATTTACTGTTTCTGTGTTCTGCTAACTATGTTCCTTGATTTCTATCATCTAGAAAGCTCTTATCCATAATAGATCATTCTGTAGGAACACTCTCTCTCTGCTTAAAGCACCAGTGGTAAGTCAGTGGCAAAATCCTTGACCTCCAGATGTCCTGTCAATGAAGGTAATAGAATTGGACAATTCTGTTATTAGTAATTCCCCATTCATGCCTAATAGAGCTAAGGAAAAGATCTGTGTCAAAATAATTCTAGCTGAGTGCAAATGGAAGGTTCATTGCTCTCCATTTGCCCTTGAAGTGGCAATCCCATTCTATCTTGTTAAGGCTGCAAGACAAGTCAGACATTATAAATTTGCCTCGATGGGGTTCCCTATCAGCATTGACATGAACTAAAGCTAAATAAAAATGGCCCTTTGAAAGTCTTCATCAAAGTTATAGGTAAATAACTTGGGGGAACAGTTATTGCTGAATTTGTCCAATGGAAATATGCTCTCCAGCATCCTGCATAGAAAAATGGCTTCTTTAATAAAGATTCTATATTTTTCTTCATGCCACATTCGAAACTTGTCTTTTGAATTACTTTCAAAGTGTATGTTACTGTCCAGTGCTTACAATCTATCATCTATATACATAGGCTATTTAGCCTCATGCGGGTAATGTATGTGAAATATTCGGAATTGCGTTTACCCTAAAGTGTGATTGCATAAATGATTAGCAGTGTGTGTGTTTATGGTGGCACAACATGCCAACTTGGGTACTGAATTAATTCAATTTCTGGGTTAACTCAATACGATGAGTCATAAGCTATCGAATAGCCTGAGTTCCACATAACACTCAAAGCTGCAATTACAGCTTCACACAACTGCTAGGTCTTTTAACTGATCTGATTAAGCCTGCTCAGTGAACACAGCAGTGCATGTAATATTTTGGCCTATCTTGTCCCATTCCTCCAAAGTTCGGTAGGGTACGTTGACCATTCCCTTACTAAAGGCACTTATTTCAGAACCTACAATTGATGTCTCAAGATTGGAGAGGGTGGAAGCCACAGTTCAGCATCCTCACCTTATAAAGAGCCATGGGAGTCATCCAATGACTTTGGATGCTCCCATTTCTACACTCAATTTTTAGAAATTTAAATCATTAAATGTATCAACAAAGTCATCAAATGTATCAACAGTCATTAGGGTATTCTTGGATAGGTTGAGGTCCACCATGAGGTACAGGTGACCCACCACTGGTGTAAAAGAGATTAGACATATATACTGCTTCATAGTGCTTTACAGGCCTCTCTAAGTGGTTTACAGAGTCAATCTATTGCCCCCAACAATTTTACCAACCTTGGAAGGATGGAAGGCTGAGTCAACCTTGGTGAGCCTAGTGAGATTCGATCTGACAAATTGCTGGCAGCCAGTGATCAGAAGTAGTGCACTCTAACCACTGTGCCACCGTGACTCTTCTTATATGAAGATAACCTTCATATAGGTCTGGTGAAACATGAAATCCATTTATAACATCTTTGTGATGCTCCCTTCATCATGTTCGGATCCTGCCCCATACATCCTCATGGCCGATTCGCTCCCACAGAGAGGGGCTTCTCCGGGTGCCGTCCACTAGACTTTGTCAGCGGGCGACGCCCAGGGGAAGGGCTCTCTCTGTGGCGGGCCCTGCCCTCTGGAACGACCTACCCCCCCGATATTAGGACAACCACAGACCTCCGCTCCTTCCGTCTGAAACTAAAAACACATCTTTTCTGCTTGGCCGGCCTAGGGTAGTCTCTCTGCTATAGGGTTTTTATTTAAATTATTGGGTATTTTAGTGTTTAATGGGATTTTAGCACAGGTATTATATTTAATTCGTTTTTATGCTATGTCTGTATATTTATTGTTTTATTTTGTCCTGTGCACCGCCCCGAGTCCCTGTGGGGAGAGGGAGCGGTTCTACAAATTAAATATATTATTATTATTATTATTATTACTACCCTTCTATCTTTCTGAGAAAGCTTTGAATTCCCATTCTACTATTGGTGGTGCAAGTTTAAACTGTATGGAAACAAACACACCCATCCAACCACACACACACACACACACACACACACACAAAACACACTTACAAATTAAGCCAGCTCATCATTTACATAGGTTCTTTGCCCTGCATGCCCCCGCAGAAGAAAACCAAGTTATCCTAAGAAGAAACAGCCCTGCTCTTTGCCATGCTTATTCAGATATGAATCTCCTAAGTAATTCCAAAGTAATTATGCAGCGTCCTTAGAGAGGATCCAATTACAAACTCATCACTAACACAGCAGCAGGTTATTTTACCCCTGCACCTTTTGTTTCCCCCTGGCCAGTACAAAGCCATCTGTTTTCCCCCAACAGAACGTTTGGATAAATTGCTGTTGGCATAACGCAATCCCGTACATGGCTATTTAGATGAAAGTTCGATGAATTCAGTGAGGTTTGTTCTAAGATATGAAGATAGTAGAAGTTCAGCCTTTTAAAACAAGACTGATAAACTACAATGAGAAAGCACTGATTTCCCATGCAAATTTTATAACCATTTCGGGGGGAAAGCATAAAAATCCCTTTATCTCCACTTCAAACTTTTTCTGACCATTAGTTTAAGCAGGGCCACAATTAAGGTCAAAATTCCTCTTGTTAAATGAGACAGTTATTACAACCTTTCTTGTCACTGTTGTTCAGTGACTCACTGCAGTTCAGTTAGTCACATGGTTGTTAAGTGAATCTGGCTTCCTCATTGATTTTGTTTGTCAGATGGTCGCAGTGATTCCGGGACACTGCAACCATCATAAATAAGAATCAGTGGCCAAGCATCTAAATGTGGCCATGTGATTATGAGGATCCTCCAACAGTCATAAGTGTACAAAATGGTCTTAAGTCCCTTTTTTCAATGCTGTTGTAACTTCAAATGATCACTAAACAAACTGTTGTAAGTTGAGGGCTACCTATAAGAACAGCATTTCGACAAGCACTATGTATTTCTCATTTGTACATCATGTTATATTCATTTATTTCTAGACTGCCCAGCTTTTCACGAATCTAAGCAGTTTACGTGCTAAACAACCACGCCTGTTTACAAAGGGAGAGGTCAAATAGGCAAGATAATGGCTACCCTGTGTGATTAAGCCCTGCCCCCTTTTATATGCATTGCCTGTGGTAATGTATGGTGAAAAGGGGTGGAGCTTTGATTGCATGATTATTGCTGCCATTTTAACATTTTGTGGTTTCCCCTGTGGATGTCTGGGGCTAAATATAAAACATAACTCACAAAATAATTACAAATAATAATAATTTATTAAATTTCTAAACCGCCCCCGCTCCCCGAAGTGCAATTAAATGCAATTTAAGTTCTCCATCGGAAAAAATTAAAACTTTATCAATGATAATTTGGCTTATTTGCAAAACACTCTTCTCATAGCCATTGCTCAGGCAAATCCTGAATGCGTGAGTTCCTGCATGAAAGCCAGTTCTGAATGGCAGATGGGATACAATCGGCTAAAGCTGTTCATGTAGCCTTATCAGATTGCTTTTGTCCTGTCTGCCTGCAGAAATACCCATTCATAAAAGGGAAGCCAAAGGAGCACTTCCAGAAATAGCCTTATAAAACCATCACCCAGTAGGAATAGCCAAGTTGCTCAAACGAAATGCATTGGATCACACTTATTTGGGACTTCGGTTATTCTAGGAACAGCTTTGCTGCTAGGCAGCCCTTGGATATTCTTGGTGGATGGTAGATACAGCAAGCTGTGTGTTCATTGGAGGAATTCTACTGTTTGTTCAGAGGGCTCCTCTTTCTTGTGGCTGATTGGACAGAAAATGACCCAAAGAATGGATCCAGGTCAATAAACCATAGGATGCATAATGGAAGGTCTCACTGCTGCCACATTTTGAGAGAAAGTTCTTTTGTCCTTGAGTTTTGTAAAACTTCTGTCCTTTTGGAACAAACCACCTGTAGGATCCTGGAAAGTTTTGAAAGCTACAAAGAGCCAGGCGGCAAGTGACAGCACAGACTTTCATTTGCTGGAAGAGCAATAGATGAGGGAGAGGGCATCTGGTGACAGATACCATCAATTACTGATTTAATTGTGTTCTCCCCACCCACCTCCAGGCCCCATAGGCTGCATTTAGTGGCCAGAATCATTATGTGTTGGCTGGAAAACAGTCACATATTGGCTACAATTATCCAATACCAATCCATCAAGCTGAAGAAGACTGAAGAGGATATATTTTGAGTAACGATGATCAAGGAGATCCCACACCCGTTTCATTAGGGCTCATTTCTAATATTTTCAGCACTTTCTGGCCCTGATTCCACAGCTGCACCTCAGGAATCCCACAGAAGTAATTTGGCCAGCTGGAGGCTCCCTGGGGGAGAAGGCCATTTGCCACTTTAGTTATTTAAACAAACCAACCAAGCAAGGAAAACAAGAGGGAGGTTGTCTTTTAAACAAATGTCAGAAAGATAGCAATTGCAGAAGTACTACCAAAAGGGGGTGGGGGGGAGAGTGATGTTTTAATGCTCGCCCACCATGAGATGTAGATAAATGCTGATATAGAATTGCTAGGGTGTTTTCAGCCTGGAAAGTATTTTTTAAAAATGGAAGAAATTTACAATGCTTTAAAAACAGTGCCCAGATGTGGATAGGTATGATTAATTAATGAGGAATTAAGTTCCTCCAGTGAGATTGTAGTTGGGATTCATTGCTCTGTTGGGATTTCAGGAGAATGGCATGTCTAGTAGGCAATTTTTCTACCCCGACTCTGTGAAGGATAGCCCAGTAAACAAGAAGAGAGCACAAAGGCCTTTGAAGCACATTTTATACAGTGATGGGGTTCAAAATGTTTTACTACCTGTTCTGTGTGCGTGGCATGGTGTGGCTTGGCAGGCGTGGCTTGGTGAGCGTGGCAGGGGAAGGATACTGTAAAATCTCCATTCCCTCCCACTCCAGGGGAAGGTTACTGCAAAATCTCCATTCCCTCCCCACTCCAGGGGAAGGATACTACAAAATCTCCATTCCCTCCCCATTCCAGGGGAAGGATACTACAAAATCTCCACTCCCTCCCCACTCCAGGGGAAGGATACTGTAAAATCTCCATTCCCTCCCCACTCCAGGGGAAGGATACTACAAAATCCCCATTCCCTCCCCACTCCAGGGGAAAGATACTACAAAATCTCCATTCCCTCTCCACTCCAGGGGAAGGTTACTGCAAAATCCCAATTTCTTCCTGATCAGCTGGGACTCGGGAGGCAGAGAATAGATGGGGGTGGGGCCAGTCAGAGGTGGTATTTAACGGTTCTCTGAACTACTCAAAATTTCCGCTACCGGTTCTCCAGAACTGGTCAGAACCTGCTGAATACCACCTCTGATTTTTGTATTAAGGGAAAACATGCAGGGTAAAGAAGGGCTATCACAGAAGTTCGGTCTTCTTTATATGACAGGCAGTACAGCAGGGGTGGGCTTCAAAAATTTCAGAAACGGGTTTTCTGCTTGGTTGCTGGGTGGGCAGGGCCATAATCAACCACCGACACCATGGCAGGGGGGCTTCTTTTAATCTTCCACAGGCTCCAAAGGTTTTCTTAGAGCCTCTAGAAGGGCGAAAACTTCCTCCCATGGGCTCTAGAGGCCTTCCGGAAGGCCCATTTCCCCCCCTCCCTGAGCCTCCATGTGGGCCCTGCACTTACCTCCCATCCAAAATGGGCCACGTGGAGACTCCTGGGAGTGGGGGGGGGGCAGGGGCAGGGCATGGTGGCCGGGCCAGTCAGGATGGAATTTGGAGGTTCTCTGAACCAGCCATAATGTTAGCTACAGAGTCTCCTGAACCTGGGCGAACCCATAGCAACCCATCCCTGCAGTACAGTGGGAAATCTCTCTGGACCTAATAGCAAGACTGGTGGAAAACTCTAGTTCTTTCCATCAAAGATACCAAAACCAATATCCAGCAGTACATACAGTATCACCTATTTGCCTAATAACATTATACATCCTAGATCAAGAACAACATTTTCCAAGGAGTATTTGGACAAATTATAACTCGCAACAGGGTTCCCCCCTTCAGCAAAGTCCAGTTTTTGCATTGGGGATCAATCATATTTTGAAATTGTACAAAAATGATTACTGTGTGGACAAAAGAAAATAGATACTTACAAGAAACTAGTCACCAGCTTCCAGTTCAATAACTGAGTTTAAAGCATGATTTTTGACATCATCAAATCATTTCAACTAATGAAGTTCAAGTAAGGAACTTCATCAAGGGATCAGGAATATTTTTGTCCAATAAGCCTCATCCTCAGGAATTCCTTATCTTCAAGATGTTTTGTTGTGTCTTGAATCCTTCTGGCCTAGGTTGAAATTGCCATACGACCTTTAGCAGCAAAAAATAAAATAAAATAACATTCTATGCCTCATTCTCAGCCAGAGAAACCAGTAGGGGTTAAAAAAAAATCTAAATATTTCTCAGGGGTTAAAAAAAAAATCTAAATATTTCTAATTGTAGCAAAGCACTGATTTGCTCACGCGGATTCCTGGAGTGGGGGGGAAAAGACCAAATCCTCCCAATGCATAATTTATCAACACTCTTGATACCTAGCATCCCCATCTCTCTCTCCTGTTTGTATTCATGGTGTTGTGTCCAGTCATGGAGTGGATCAGGTGGAGAAATAGTTGGAAACATTAGATGAGATTTAGGGTCAAGGAGGACTGGTTGGAATTTTAGATTGAATTCATCCATTCTCAGCCTCTGTATTATTTATGGGCTGAAAAACACTTTTTGCAGGTGTTTCTTCCAGTGAAAATTTACTCCTTTCTTGAAATTTGTTTTTTATGATGAGGTCAAGAATAGTGGCATTCCCCTGTTTTGATTGAGGCAAGGAAGCGTCGTTAATCTTCTCAATTAACTTTGTGATGGCATGTAATCAAATCTGATTGGCTACTTAAACCCATAGTATTTCGTTTTGATTTGTTCGTGTGTTTAAGTGAAAAAAACATCATTAGGAAAGGACAGTTCCTCACCCAAAGTGCTGTTTTTTTCCACTAAAAATACTCACATAGGGAAACCTTGGCTTTACAGTTTTGCAAAAGTCACCCGAGACGATTGTCTGCTCCACGATGCGTCTTTTTCTGACATCAAGGTGGACTCAGTATTGCCTTAGAACAGGGGTCTGCAAAGTCGGCTCTTTTAAGACTGGTGGACTTCAACTCCCAGAATTCCCCAGCCAGCTATGCTGGCTGGGGAACTCTGGGAGTTGAAGTCCACCAGTCTTAAAAGAGCCGACTTTGCAGACCCCTGCCTTAGAACGTTGATTTACGGATAGATTTCCATTTCACATGTGTCTGTTGCCCCCCAAAATACTTCCAGAATATTGGCAATGTTTAAAGATTCCTGGAGAGGTCTCTGTAGAAACAAGAGTGGAGCATCTGCCTTCTGAAGATTCACACTTACACATTTGTTGTGCTGCTTGTTTATGTGCCCTCTCCATGGCAAACACCTGCCCTGTTTCACAACCCTTCCTCGCACTGCTCACAGTTTACATATTTCCTTATGTTTTGAGTATGAATTAAAAAAATGTAAACAACCTGCCACCAGACAGTTCCCTGGTTCCTTTCAAATGCTTCTCAGCATAGCCAACCTGTAGCAGAAGTGGTGTCAAAGGAACTCCAAGAACTTCTTTTACTCTTTTATCACCATCAGCACTTACTAAGCTTTACTAAGCTAGTTACATGCGAGACCGTCTCCTGCCCCATACATCCCTTAGACCGATACGCTCCCACAGAGAGGGCCTTCTCAGGGTGCCGTCGGCCGGACAATGCCAAGTGGCGACACCCAGGGGAAGAGCCTTCTCTGTGACGGGCCCTGCCCTTTGGAACGACCTACCCCCTGAACTTCGCACCATCTCCGACCTCCGCCTCTTCCGCCAGTGTCTAAAGACACACCTGTTTCATCTAGCCGGCCTAGTGTAGCCTCCATAATGACTATTTTAGACAGTTTTAAATTTTGGGGATTTTAATTTGGTTTTAGCACAGGACGGTTATTAAATAAGTTTTTTTTTTAATTTTTTACGTGATCTTGTATGTATTTTTAAATTCCTGTGTGCCGCCCTGGGTCCTTTTGGAGAAGGGCGGGGTATAAATTTAATAAAATAAATAAATAAATAAAAATTTGAGGAGAAGATCTTTGGCCCTCATGGAACTAAGTTCTAGGTTCTCCAGATCACGGATTCTTATGTATTCTCAAAAGCACTCATCTCTTCAAATGCGGTGGATAAATTTTATTCTCAGTCTTAGAAATCCATGTCAGAAGTGAAACCAGATTCACAATGGATTTTGAATTTAATCTGTTGGCAGAGATTCCACTTTCTGTGAATTCAATATTAGGATTACCTGATGTGAATTGCAAAAACCCACAACCATCATTAGATGTCAGAAAAAAATCACTCTTTGTTAACTTCCATTGGTGGTCTTAGTAGCTTCAATTGGGTAATTCTATTCAGTGGGGCCATTGTTTAGAAATAGAAATAGAATAACAGAGTTGGAGGGGACCTTGGAGGTCTTCTAGTCCAACCCCCTGCTTAGTCAGGAAACCCTACACCACTTCAGACAAAATTGGGCTTCAGTGCAAAATTGGTCAGATGAAGCCCTCAAGTAAGACAAAATGTGATCTCTTGCCATAATTTCTTCTTTATCTTGAATAAGGACTGAACTAATAGATGCAGTTCATTCATCTTAAATTAGGCTGCCAGATCAGCACCAAAAATCTGGACAGCCACTAGATGCAACACAGAGATTCCAAACTCTCTGCTACTATCTAATAATTTTTCCGGGTATAGCCCGCATCCAGAAGCTGTACCTAAGCTGCCTAATACTTCCAGCCTACCTCAGTGTGCATCATCCATGTCTCCAAGCAACCTCCCTGTCTGAGCTGTCACAACAATTGCACAATAACCAACAGCTCCAGCAAGAGAGCAGTTCCATTCCTAATAAATAATACTGGGATGACAAAGCTCCTGGAGCTACAACTAAGGTTGTTAAGAGCCCAGCAATTATCCCCTATTTCAGCACATCATTTAGCCAAAACAAGCCCACCAGCTGTCGGTTTGTTCCTTGCAACTACAACTTAATCAGGTTAACTGTCTTGATCTCTCTCTGGCAAAGGCCTTCGAGAAAGCACTGAAAGGTGGGAGGAATATGAAGTTACTTACTACTTACTAAAGTTTTGGGGTACCTAAGATAAAATCTCAAAGGTCTGAGCTCCAGACCTAAACCAAATCAGGACACCATTCGCTGTGATTTCCCAATGGTTTATTGCGCCCGAATCTCGGCACACAGTGAGTTCAGTTCAGGGGTTGACATAAAAGTTGATATGGAATGGCTTTCCTCTTTGTGAAGGAGGAATCCTTTAATCCAGAGGTGTCAAACTCGATTTCATTGAGGGCTGCATCAGGGTTGTGTTGGACCTCAGGGGGTGGACGTGGCCAGCTTGATGTCACTCATGTCAGGGGTGCCTATGGTGGCCCGAGCAAAACGGGCTCCCGAGCTCTGTTTTCTTCCGTGATGGGCTCCTGCAGCCCTCTGCCAATGAAAACAGAGCTTGGGGGAGCGTGCACAGCCCACCTGAGCTCCGTTTTCACTGGCAGAGGCACCGTGGGCCAGTCCTTCACTGTTTCCAGGGCAGCCCCACAGGCCAGATCTAAACACCCCATGGGCAGCATCTGGCCCAAGGGCCTTGAGTTTGACCTCCCTGCTTTAATGACTTCTTTGGAAATTTTATTTACAGACTATTCTACAAGCACAAAAGATGCCACTCATGCTGTGTAAATCTGATGGTTCCATACTTTCCTTTAAAGAAAAAGAAAAAAATATCAAGAAAATATTAGTCATTAGATGCCTTTCTTAAGAAAAAAATACTCCCCTATCCTGGAGGATGAAAATGGGGGAATGGAGGGGGCCTCGGCTCCGCCCGCTGGAGGTCAGGGAGAGGATGATACAATTGCCAAAAGACTTAGATCTCACAAGTGACTTTATTTCTGTATAGTACAACTTTTATTTGGATGTTTATAAATGATTGATTGCATAGATTTTAAAATGAAATATTTGTATCTCTTTCCACTTTGTAGAAAAAATGAAAAAAAATTTGTATTATCTAATTTTTTTTATGAAGCCTTGGAGGGTGTCAACATCTCCGACATAGAGGTTCTCAATATGTCTTTGTAAACTCCTTATAATCCCTTATCCTTTTTTCTTTATAAAAACTTGTAAAACCCAATAAAACGTTTTCAAAACAAGAAAATATTAGTCATTGTTTCAAAAGCTTGGAGTAAAATAATCTGATTTTATACATTTATGCCTTCCACCCATCCTCCATCCTTTATTTTGCTTTGGTTGAGATCCACTCAAATGATATTGACTTGAGATCCCAATGTTATCTCCTGAGAACAGGGAAGTTACTTGTTTTTCTGGGCAAATTGCTATTTCTCTATTTGAATTATTCAGCCTGATAAAATAGAAGTAGCTGCTGTCACAGTCTAACTGATGTCAGGAAAACAAATACTCGAGACATTTACGGAGCATGGTATTCTATTCAGATGAAAAGTCAGCCTCACCAACTGTCCGATACTCAACAGGCTTAGAAGCCAGCCCCACTTAGTTCTCAAGAGCATTTTCTAACAAGCACCTTCATTCTTGATTTATTATAGTTATAAACACCTTTGCTAGATTTCTGAGCAGCTTTTCTACTAAACGTTCCCCAAAGAAGCAAAGTGAGGCTGCCTTTATATTATTCTTCCCTAGCCATTAATTCCTATAATACCTTCATGAAGTGTTGTTTTTATCTGATAATGCTTTTGATATTTATTGTAAACTGTTTGGGATTTATTTTTACTTATTTTTGCAGCATTTGGATGCTGCCTACTCGTTTGATTTTAGGCGACTTTTAAAATATACAGTATATTACAGAAGTGCGTACACCCCCTCACATTTTGTAAATATTTAAGTATATCTTTTCATGTGACAACACTGAAGAAATGACACTTGGCTACAATGTAAAGTAGTGAGTATACAGCTTGTATAACAGTGCAAATGTGCTGTCCCCTCAAAATAATGCAACACACTGCCATGAATGTCTAAGCTGCTGGCAACAAAAGTGAATACACCCCTAATCCAACTCAATCCATTATCTTATTCCTCTGTGCATTCCATTGCATTGCCTGCTTGGCTTGGGACAGAAATATATGCTAGATATCCTCAATATATTGACAGTACCTAATCCTAGGTGGTTAATTTCCCTTAGTGCCTTCCTCTAGATCAGTGGTTCTTAACCTGTGGGTCGAGATCCCTTTGGGGGTCGAATGACCCTTTCATAGGGGTCATCTAAGACCATCAGAAAACACATTTTTAATGGTCTTAGGAACTGAGACACCAATTTTATGGTTGGGGGTCACCACAACATGAGGAACTGTATTAAAGGGTTGCGGCATTGGGAAGGTTGAGAACCACTGTTCTAGATTATAAAATAAAGTATTTTCACTCTACAGTGAAATACCCATAGACTAAATCTCTCTTTCCCCAACTGCAGTAAACTGGAATAAAACCATTGCAAAAAAATAAAAATAAATCCCCAAGCCTCAATTCTTGCTGACAGCCCAAAATAATGACACGATTGATAGTGCTGAATGTTACTGAAGAATCTAACACAGAGGTTCCCAAACTTGGCAACTTTAAGACTTGTGGACTTCAATTCCCAGAATTCTCCAGCCAGCAGAGCAGAGCTGGCTGGAGAATTCTGGGATTTGAAGTCCACAAGTCTTAAAGTTGCCAAGTTTGGGAACCTCTGATCTAACAGAATCAAGAGATTGTACCACTCCTATCCTCATCCCACCATAAGTCATTCCTAACAGTGATCAACAATCTCCAGATCATGGCAAACCTGAAATCAACTGGAAGGGATTCAGACCATTCAATCTAACCCAAGGGCCTCTGGAGTCTAAACCCAACAACCTTCTCAGTGACCTTACCAAGAAATGATTGGTTGAAGACTGACCCACTGTTATCTAAAATGTCAGGATGAAGATACTGGTTTTTAAGGAAGGGATACCATTTTATTTTATTTCTGCTTAATAATAATGAGGTCATGCAATGCTGACTGGAGCCCTACGTGGAAAATCAGATGCTTTTCAAACTGGCTTTAGAAAAGACTGAGTAACCTAAGATATTATTGCTGATGCATGTTGGGTAATTGTTAAAGGCAAAGGATATCCAAAAGAAGTCAGTATGTACGTCATTGATTACAGAAATTCAACCAATTGCATTTGATTGTTAGTCATATCAAATGGAATGTGTTTGGAAAAATGAAAATCCCAGTATAGCTCATTGTTTTTATGAGAAAATATATATGGATCAGGAAGCCACAATGCAGACAAAACTTGGTGAATCAGACTGCCTCTGGTTTGGTATAAGAGTGAGACAAATTGGATTCTTCTCCCCCCCCCCCTTCAATCTATGTGCTGAATATATATTAAGGGAAGCTGGATTGGAGCATGATTTTAACACTGGAGAAGGAAACATCAATAACCTGTGATATACTGAGGACACTGCACTAATAGTCAAAATATGCAAAAGACCTGCAAGGGCTATTAATAAAAGCCAAGGACCACAGTGGAAAAAAATGGAACTAAAATCATATATAAAAAAGGCCAAAATAATGACAAGAGGCAGAACAATCGGCCTTAGAATCTGCAGTAATATGTGAAGGTATCAAAATGGTGGGTAACACTTCTACCTTTTAGGATCAACCATCAACAGTAAAGCGGCCCTCTGTCAAGAAATACGCTACAGAATACACTTTAGAAGAGCCCTGTAGGCCTTGGAAAAAGTATTCAGATGCTGTGATGCATCTATGTACCTACAGATAGTGCAAGCCATGATATTCCCCATGACACTCTGTGGAAATGAAAGTTGGACTTTGAAGAAGCACAATGGAAAGAGTGTCAAATCCTAGACCTTCTGACAAGGTGCGATCTCATGAGATTCTGCCTCTCTAGCATATAGCTCAGAGAACACGAGGGAGCAGTCCTCAAAACGTCTCGGCAAACTGCTCATAAAGGCCAGCAAAGGGATCATCTAGTCAAAACTGAATGACTCTAAGTAATGCTGCTGGCCTGTTTTCCAGAGATACAATAAGTAAGAAGAAGAAACAAAACAGCATAGCTGCTTTTATTGGCACGCTGTAGGCTCAAATGTAGACTTGCAGCCATTCCTCCTTTTCTGCTGTCATTGCGCCAACCATCTCCTTTGGCACTTCATCTCCTAGAGTTTCTTACTAAAGTAACAGCACATACATGCGCGCACGCTCTCTCTCTCACACACACACCAGGGGTGGGTTCCTGCCAGTTCTAACCTCTTCTATAGAAGAGGTTCCACAAATCTACAGTGCCGTTTAGAACCGGTTCCAGCTCCCCCCCCCACCCATCCACCCATCCTCAAGATGAAGAGTAAGAGGAGGATTTCTGGGAGTTGAAGTCCACAAGTCTTAAAGTTTGAACACCCCTGGGGTTTTTTCCCTAAAGGGTTAGGGGTGCAAGGGTTTTGTAACTTGACAGCTTTAAGACTTGCATGCTTCAAATGCCAGAGTTCCTGAGCCAACATTTTGGTTGCTAAGCAAGAGAATTGTTAAGTGAGTTTCACCACATTTTACAAGTTGGCCACACCCACCCAGTCATATGACTGCCAAGCCACTCCCATTCAGTCACATGGTTGGCAAGCCACTCCCACCCAGTCACATGGCCGGCAAGCCACTCCCACAAAGCAGGCCACACCTACAGAAGAGGTTCTAAAAAATGTTAAAACCCAACACACACACACACAGCACTCCAGAGAAGTCATTTGGGCACAATTCCATTGAGAGCTCTGGCTGCTTCTCTGTTTCTGAGTTCAACCAAGTAACCCATAGATCAGGGTTGGGTTGCTGACGGTATTAATTCCGGTTCGGCGCACAAACATTTTTGTTCCGCGTGCATGCGCATTTGCACCCAAAAAGGTCTGTGCACGTGCACAACTTTAGAAAAAGGGGGAGTACATTTTTGCAAGGAAGATTGTTCTGCGCATGTGGAGAACCGAAAATCAAGATGGCGCCGTTGCCAATAGAACCGGCTCGGGGGCGTGGCAGGCTGAGTTACTACCTACTCGGCTGAACCAGTCGGAACCGGTAGGAACCCACCTCTGCCATAGATCTGCCTGCTAAAATCAGGATTCAAGATAATTAACAAATAATAAAATAAAATCATTTTAGCACGATCAAGTTTAATTTGTAAATATTGTTCCTTTTACAATAAGGGTTTCAAGAGGAAGTTATATTTAACATTCCATTTCTTAGATTTAAGCTCTGGTGAAAGAAAATTTATCCAGGCCAAATCTATGGCAAGTCTTTGTTCTGAAAATATCAAGGTCACTGTATCAGCAAAGCGAAATCAAGTGATTGCAGCTGACATGTCATGATAATCATAAAGCTGATATGTGACAAGCACAATTACTTTGTGGGACTCACTCACCGCTGCTTTTTGGAAGTAAGATGTTGCAGATTACTCTGTTTCACCATCAGTGACTCTGCAGACCTCAATCTGCACTTTACATGACATAAAAGACCAGAGGTATCTTGGAGTAAAGTACTAAACTATCAATTGTTTCACCTCTAGCATATTGTTTCTTGCATACAAGGGAACCAAGCAGGACATTTTACTCAGTGTCTTTTTGCTCACAGGAAAAACTTCACTACACAGCATCCAAGAGAAAGGATGCCCATGAGATGATAGATTGCTGAGGGGGGGTGGGGAAGTGACCTGGACCACGGGTGGTGGCTTCCACTTCTGGCTGCTCCAATGTGTCTGTGCCCACTTTAACAGAAACGATAGAAGTCCTGGAAAATTAGCACACCTGGAAGGAAGGCTTTAATCTGGCTCATTTCCCCCCTCTATCGTTGTGAATTGGAGTTTGGTTTTCTTTCAGTGTATAGAAAAATATAATCACTAAAAGGATCATAAGTGCATGCACGCGCACACACACGAACACAAACACACACACACACTGTCAGGCCTGCAGTCATATTCCTTTCGGATCTTTGGCCTGCCCCACTTTCTATTATTCTATTATGCCTTTTCTATGGTGGGAAAATGGGAGGGGGGATTGTACAGAGTTAGATGCGATGTAGCCAAAACAAAATTCCTTTCTCAAAAGCCAAGGTCATCCTTTGTCTCTGCACCTCTGCACCTGACCAGAACTGGATGGGTGGAACTGCCATCGTGGCAGTGGAAGATTGGACCATGTGATGGGATTGTTAGGTGTGGGACAAGATCTTGAACTTTCAACTGGGTGGGGAAAACCGGGAAGCTTTCAGAATCAGGTTTTCCCAGATGTGCCAACATGGCTCTCTTAATAAATTGGAACTTTGAGCAATACTTTGCCTTGGACTCTGATTTAATTTTGGATGCTATTTGGAAACCCCCACCCCCACACGCAAACACTCCATTTTAATACCTCATCAAGCAGGCTAGGATCTCATTCCACACATGTGGAATGTGCAAAGAAGCCTAAATGATGAAAAGTAGTTAAGAAGTAATTTCCTAAAATGAGACTCGGCTAACTTTACGTCCCTGTAGGCTACATTATGGGCTGTGACTTTGGTTGGACTTTTATCGATTTTCAGATGCTTGATCCACAAGCCAACCACAAAAATCTTACTTCCTGCAGTCTATTCAAAACAAATAGCTATTTGGAGTACAAGTAGACAATCTTTCTTTTTTTCCTAAGAGACTTTATTGGCCAGAATTCACCCTCTGGTGAATCGTCTTGTCATCTCTATTCTTCTGGGAAGTCCAGTTGGCCAGTCAAAGGTGGTATTTACCGGTTCTCCAAACTACTCAAAATTTCCATTACTGGTTCTTCAGAACTGGTCAGAACCTGCTGAATACCACCTCTGAAAATAGGGGCTGATGTCATCGCATACATACTATGATTATGTACTGCATCTTTATCTGACACAAGTACATGGGTTACAGCAGTGATGACGAACCTACGGCACGGGTGCCACAGGTGGCACATGGAACCATTTCTTAGGGCATGTGAGATGTTGCCCTGTCAGCACTAGCATTAGGGAAGCTCCTGAAGCCTCTGGAGGTAGGGAGGGGAGGCTGTTTTCACCTTCCCCAGACTCCTAGAAAGCCTCTGGAGCCTGGGGAGGGCAAAAAAAGTGCGCCAAAAGCAGGGGGTCATGCACATAGCATTATGGGTGTGGCATGCCCACGCACGGCCCCCCTGTGCTCCCTCCGCTTTTGGCACACGAGCCAAAAAAGGTTAGCCATCACTGGGTTACAGTATTTGTATCATACTTGCACATATCATCATTTGACCCCCTTATAGTGCCTCCAGTACCCATGGTTGAAAAACTAGGGATTTATGGCCATAGCAGATATGCCAATAAAGTTCTCTTTACATAAAAAGATGATTTAGATAAAAGTAGTCTTTACCTGGATCATAATGAGGAGAAAGAGAAATAATAAATCTTTCTTTCCTCGTTTCTAATGCTCCGACCCTTCTATTTACTTAAAAAAAAACATGTGTTAATTACATTCTCAAAATTCATTTTTCGTCTGAAGGAACTCTTGTTTTCACTTATAAAATGGAAACTGCGTTGTAATTGTTTGAAAAGCAAAGATCGTTGGAATATATCTGTGAGGGGAAAATGTACACATGCAGAGAGAGAAAGAGAGAGAGAGACACAGAGAGAGAAAGAGAGAGCCCTGGTGGCTACGATAATAGGAAAGGAAATTTCTTAATGCAACAAAATACATAAAGTATTCAGAATAAACCTGGTTAAATGAATGGTCATTTCAGTTTTTCAAGAACTTGTTCCTTTTAATAGTAGCTCTATCCTGTAAATTATTTAAAAAGCTGCATACACAAAAAAAAACCCACATTAATTTTTCTACTCAATATTCTCTAACATGTATATCTCAGTTCACAACTTTCCTAAGGTAGATATTTTCAAATATGCATTTCCCTGACATGCCTTTTTGTATACAAATTGTTTGGCCAACAACTGCATTGCGAGGCTTGTATCACAAGCCTCATCGTAGTTTGGAGACTACAAGTTTGACTGGTGGATTTAAAATGAAACAGAATTCTTCCGAAAACAAGATGCCTACTGAATTGCCTTTCTTCAATTGAGGCCTTAGCAGGCATTTTGCTCACACCCCAGTCCTAAAATGACACATAGTCACTATTTCTCACATATTTCCACCAGGGTGATTACTGTAAACTATCCTGAAGCTGTCATGGAGCAGAAGACTGAATGAGATATAAATAGACTAGAGCTAGCTTCCTTGAATTAAATATTTCATTAGCCACCTCTGGCCTTTCTCTTGTTAATAGCATGTGGGTGCAATGAGGCATAGGCTGGCAATCCATGCAGAATTGTTGGCCTCTTGCATTTCATAAATATGGTTGAGCATGATGTTTAAGGAGCAGAGGTTGACTCAAACAAGCTCCAACAGATATATATTTTATATATAGTGGCTTGCAGCCATGCAAGCTCAGACCTGTGGGGGCTCTGAGGAGGTTGAGAGCCATAATAATTGAATATGAAGATTATTTATACCCTTGCTGCGGGCTGATCCAGCATTAATCAGACCCTGGTTACTTTCATAGCAGTGACTTTCGGTAATAGAATAAATGGCAGATTACAGAGAGTGCATTTTGCTAATATTGAGCTCCTGTCACCTGCTTTTGACATTCTGGAGAGTATAATAATCCAACCTATCAATAAACCAGCTTTGTTATCAATGTCAGTATCAAGATGGAGCTAACCTAGCATTGAAATGGTGGGATTATTATTGTAGCTCAAGACATGAATCAACTACAGAATGTGAGAAATGGAAGGGCCAAACCATTTCTTAAGGTAAGAATAAAAGTCTTAAGACAGCAGAAAAATCTGCAAGTCTCCATGAATACCAGTGAAGGTGTTTTATTAAATCATGTATCCAGCTAAATTGGGAAAGGAGGTTGAGAGCAAAGGATTGTCTTTAGTTGGAATGACTAAACATCAAGTTAACAGATAATTTGTGTATTTAATGAAAATATAACTAACTTGTTATGCATGGAAGCCACGTTTCATACCCCTGTGGATGGGGCACGCAACTTGGGCGTCCTCCTTGATGCACGGCTGTCCATGGAAGATCAAGTGACGGCCGTAGCCAGGAGGGCGTTTTTCCAGGTTTGCTTGGTCCGCCAGTTGCGTCCCCTACTGGACCGGGGTGCCCTTTGCACAGTCACTCATGCTCTCATGACATCCCGACTGGACTACTGGAATGCTCTCTACATGGGGCTCCCCTTGAGGTGTACCCAAAGACTTCAGCTTGTCCAGAATGCAGCCGCGCGGGCAGTTATGGGAACTTCTCCTGTGCGAGCTGCATTGGCTGCCTGTCATCTTTCGGGTGCACTTCAAGGTGCTGGTCATCATCTTCAAAGCGCAGGGATTTTAGCGCAGGGTTTTAGTTTAATTCTTTTTAATACTGTATTGTTTGTGGTTTTTATATGTATTTTTAATTTCCCTGTGCCCCGCCTCGAGTCCCTTTGGGGAGAGAGAGTGGGTTATAAATTAAATTATTATTATTATTATTATTATTATTATTATTATTATTATTATTGTTATTGTTATTGTTATTGTTGTTGTTGTTGTTGTTGTTGTTGTTGTTGTTGTTATATGATGTTGCATTCGTGGTTTCATCTGGGAAGCCTTTCAGTGCCAAAAAACAACCTCTAGAAAACATTGCCAGTTCTTTGTCATTTGATCCAGATCCAGCAGTTGCGTCCATGCAATTCCAGAGGAAATTTAAATAATTATTCAGTTTCTAAAAATCATTCAAACATTGAAAACGTAATATTTTCAAGAAGGAACTCTCTTGCTAATTAAGAGTTTTCCTTTGAGACAACTATCTCTAATTCAAGATTCTCTGCCTCCTTGAAAATATTTGCAGCTCTCCTCCCTCTGACCTTAGTATGTTGACATAGAAAGAGCTTAAATAGAAGTGGATCATTGGCATAACAGGGCTAGATCCTGAAAAACTCTCTAGATCTATAATGTAAAACTCCTACACCATTTCTGATAAATGGCGGTCCAATCTCTTCTTGAAAGCCTCCAGTGATGAAGGTCCCACAACTTTCGAAGGCAACTTCTGTTCCATTAGTTGATTGTTCTCACTGTCAGAAAGTTCTTTCTAGGTTGAATCTCTCCTTGATCAGTTTCCATCCATTATTCCTTGTCTGGTCTTCAGATGATTTGGAAAACAGGTTGACCCCTCTCTTTTTAAAGAGAAGTAAGGGAAGGTTTATAAAGGGAAGTAAGAATGGTTATCCCTAGAAATGGTAAATAATAACAGAATTGGATGGCAAAAGATGTGAGCAGAGCGTACACCAACAATATAGGGAAAACATGCAGACCAAGACCTCTGGAATTCTTTACCAGCAGAGGCTACACTTTGTGTGTGAAGCCTGGAACAGGTTCTGACTTATAGCAATAGCAATAGCACTTACACTTATATACTGCTTCACAGTGCTTTACAGTCTTTTCTAAGTGGTTTACAGAGTCAGAAACATTGCCCCCAACAATCTAGGTCCTTATTTTACCCACCTCAGAAGGATGGGAGGCTGAGTCAACCTTGAGCCTGGTGAGATTCTAACGGCCAAACTGCAGTCAACCGGCAGTCAGCAGAAGTAGCCTGCAGTACTGCCCTCTAACTACTGGGCCACCATGGCTCTAGACAACATGGGGGGAGGGGACCTGTATTGGAGCCATTGCTACTGTTCCATGGTGGAAATTTTCAGGAATTTCACTCTTCAATTCTCAATTGGATTATGTTTAAATCTCATCTTTCTTTTGCCAAGGTCTTTCTCCACTTGCAACCTTGTTCCCATCTGTTGAGTTTTCTGGTGGAATCTCTTTACATTATTTCTTCTAAGATTCCATGGGGTTGGAAAGAATAAAAACAGGAAGGCAAAATCAAGATCTGCAAACCTACCGTAAGAGAAGCCCTTTATAAGGGGGAACCTCCTTATTTTTATAGACCAGGTGGATTTCCAACCACGTTGCTCCTCTCTTATTTAGATGCACCAATGCAGCTTGTTTATTCTCATTTCCCCAACTTAATTAATAATTTAATGTGTGAAGGATTCTTTAATGGTTTTATGAATGGGTGCACAATGGCTGGGAGAAAGCAGTATGTCCAAGGCTTCAGGTCTAGAGTAGATGAAATCTAGACTTCAACGTGAGTATCAGCCCCACTTTCCACATTTTTTTTCAACCAGGTTTTCTCTTGCCTCTCCCTCCTCACCCAGTGGTGGAAAAGAGCAGATCATTCTTGCCAATGGTCTAAACAATACAGAAGGTATCCACAGGGTTTTTGTAATTAGGACAAGACATCTGAATGGCAGGAAGCTGAGAAGAATTTAGCTCCCCTAAATCCTTCTTGGATGCATATTTCAAGAATATGTGCTGTAGAGCTATAATGAGCAAGATCTGGGAGCAATGAATTGTATTACTTATTAGAAATGACAAAATAGACTGAAGAATGGTTTGTTTTATTTCACACCTCAGATTTGACCACAATTCCACTCCAATGAGAAAGACCTTCCTATCATTCATTAATTGAAGCCTAATTTAAACAAACATGACTACATTCTCTCAATCAAAATTAATGTATCTATTTTGCATTATTATAGTCCCATAACTACAAATCACATTGGAAAGGAATTATGGAAGTGATCTGTCAAAACATTGAGAAGGCACTGGGTTGCATCATTTGGGCTAAATATTTACTTCCCGTCCTTGATGGAGCCTGTTCTTTTAGGTATTCCAGAATAATGTGGTCATTATAGGGGGGGGGAAGCATTAAACTATATGTTTCTCTGTTTATAGCCTATAATGAGTGAAGCAGGCAACACAAAACAGGTGGCAATTTTCTTTTAGGTTTTGTTTACTAATAACTGCGTAATAACTGTTAAAGGGTAATTCAAATAAGAAACCAACAACAGATTGTTCCATCAACTGTAATATAGAAGTGCATGTTATTTCTTTAACCATAAATCACAACAAAGTAGTATATGCTGTGTTTTCCTGGGTTGAACATAACTGTGTATCAGAACTATATATCAGAACTATACAAACTGCAACAAGAATTATGAAAAGATAAGTTAGACACAAACTGTCAACTTCCATACGAGAATATTCGTATCAAAACATCTGGCAATGTCAAATTGACAAGTGGAAACATTCTGTTCACATGCTCTAAATTTAAATCTGAGAAAGGTACTTTTCTAAATGCACTGAAAGTTGTACCAAAGAACAGAAACAACACCCCACATAAAACCATAGCTAAGCCATTTTCTTTTCCTAATCAATGGCATATTTTCTGCTATTATAGCTCTTTCTTGGTAGTTGATAGTCTTCTGGCTATCTGATTACTGGGCACTAGACCAAGAAGAGAGAACTGTAATTTTTAACATTTCACATTTTGATTCCAATAATTAGAACTAAGATTTGAATTCATCCAGAGATTCCAAATAATCACCCTCTGACATTCATTCATCTTAGAATAGAATAACAGAGTTGGAAGAGACCTTGGAGGTCTTCTAGTCCAACCCCCTGCTTAGGCAAGAAGCCCTACACCACTTCAGACAAATGGTTATCCAACACCTTCTTAATAACTTCCAGGGTTGGGGCATTCACAACTTCTGGAGGCAAGCTGTTCCACTGATTAATTGTTCTGTCAGGAAATTTCTTCTTAGTTCTAGGTTGGTTCTCTCCTTGATTAGTTTCCACCCATTGCTTCTTGTTCTGCCCTCTCTGGTGCTTTGGAGAATAGCTTGACTCCCTCTTCTTTGTGGCAGCTCCTGAGATATCGGAATACTGCTATCATGTCTCCTGTAGTCCTTCTTTTCATTAAACTAGACATACCCAGTTCCTGCAACTCTTTTTCATATGTTTCAGCATCCAGCCCCCTAATCATCCTTGTTGCTCTTCTCTGCACTCTTGCTAGAGTCTTCACATCTTTTCTACATCGTGGCAACCAAAACTGAATGTAATATTCCAAGTGTGGCCTTACCAAGGCATTATAAAGTGATATTAACACTTCATGTGATCTTGATTCTATTCCTCTGTTTATGGAGCCTAGAACTGTGTTGGCTTTTTTGGCAACTGCTGAACACTACTGGCTCATATTTAAATGGTTGTCCACTAGGACTCCAAGATCCCTCTCACAGTTACTACTATTGAGCAAGGTGCCATCTATAATGTACCTGTGCATTTTGTGTTTCTTGCCTAAATGTAGAACCTTACTTTTTTCACCCTTGAATTTCATTTTGTTAGATATTGCCCAATGTGCAAGTCTGACAAATCTTGTAAATTTGGATTCCAGAATGAAAGTTGTTAATCAAATAGCAAATGCCAATTAAAGAGTCGGGTTTGAATTGGTGCCCTAATTTCCATGCTTCACCAAGCATATGCTTCTTTTTTATGTCTTACATGTAATACTGGAGTTACTATATAGCTTTTTTCCCCTACCAGGATAATTAGACAGCTTCTCCCAATTTATTTTTATGTTATGGATTGGATCCCAGTAGCAGGAGTTTTCCATATCAAGCTGGAACTTGAAATGGAAATGGAACTAAACGTGAAATCTAGAAGACCTGAACTGCTGCCTGGTAAAAATCTGGATGGAGCAAAACATGCTCAGCTTAAATCCTATCAGCAGGGATTTGCTATTTGTCATTGGTAGTAACTTTGGAAGGACTGGATTTTCCCTCTCCAAAAGGACATAGTTCATGACTTGGAGGCCTTCTTGGATGCTCAGCTACTGTACAAATAGCAGGTAGAAATCTTGTAACTGAGCTTCATCTAGTATGCCAGTTTGTGCCACACCTGGATCAGATCTCATTAGACTCCATCTGGGACTGTCCGTGGAAATGAAAGCTGGCGCTAGTACCGACACAACAACCAGGCTGCTGACAGATCACTCTACTTGTGCAGAATTACTCTGATTTTAAAATGACGGCCTTAAATATGAGCAGGCTGCTGTGCCCAATTCAAAGGCTAGATACATTGCCTATACAGATTTATCAGGCAACATCTTACCAAAACTGATTGCGCCAATCCAGACTCCTGCACTCAATGGAGAAGTACCTTGGACTGGGACGAAGATATACCACCCCACACCATGTTTTCCCACATAGATATGTTCAGCATTACCTCTCCTTGCATTATAGGTAAAAGTAAAGGTTCCCCTCACACATATGTGCTAGTCATTCCTGACTCTAGGGGGTGGGGCTCATCTCTGTTTTAAAGCTGAAGAGCCAGCGCTGTCCGAAGACGTCTCCGTGGTCATGTGGCCAGCCTCACTAAATGCCAAAGGCGCATGGAACACTGTTACCTTCCCACCAAAAAATTCTACTTGCATTTTTACATGCTTTCTAACTGTTAGGAGGCAGAAGGTGGGACAAGAAACAGGAGCTCACTCCTTTACGCGGTGCTAGGGACTCAAACCACCAAACTGCTGACCTTTCAATCGACCAGCTCAGTGTCTTAGCCACTGAGCCACTGAGCCCTTGCATTATACAAGCAGGTAAAATGATACTTTTCCAAATTGTCTTCAGTCCTAGATTATTTGGAATGGCTCTTATCAGAGAGTCTTTAAATAAAAACAATTTGTATTACTGCTATTGAGATTCCTTTTGCACTACGTTGCTTGCCACTCAGAATTTGTTAGGACTGTGGGAAGGGGCTGCAAATATTGTTACACATTGATCTCCTATTACAAGTGGTTTGCTCATTAAACAGTAGATGTAAATTGATACTGACTTGAATTTTAAATTTCTGATCATCATTTAAAAAAGGACAGCTGCTCTGTTGACTTTTTATTAGGTTAACAAAAAGTTAACACTGTTTATATAAGAACTCTTCCTCAAGCACAACACCAATATTTAGAGGAAGGGAAAGTTAAAACAAGATATACCAGATAAAAACATCTTGGTTTTTCTTCTCTTTTCATAACCAAAAACTTCAACATTATATCATGATGCTTCACATGTCTTTGTCCTAGTTCCCCTTTGTTGGCTGCCTCTCCCTGGTTCAGAGAAATTCAGACTGCAATTGTACCATTTCATACAATTTTAAAATACTTATGGAAAAATAAAATATAGACCTGTACTATGTAGTGGATGCATCCATAGCAATATCAAACTACACAACAACAATCTATCTGAATAGATCAAGTCGTTGATTTCATCAGTTACTGGCCAAGCTATTGACTTACTTGTATAGCATTCCATATTGACAAATTTATTATGCACACAAACTCTCCCCCCCCCCTCTCTCTTGTTTGAGCACTCCCTCTTAGGGGTGGGTTCCAGATTCTTTTACTGCCGTTCGCTGTAGTGCCACCAATAGAACCAGTTTCGATGTGTGGGCGGCCAAGTTACGACCTATTCAGCTGAGCCAGGCCAAAGCAGTAGGAACCCATTTCTACTCCCTTTGTTGCAGGAAACTTGAATTTCAATCCCGAATAGTTCCTGCCTTACCAATAGAGGTCCTTGGGCAAAGACCCCCTAACATTTCACTTGCCTATGTCAAATGTGAGAGTGACCTGAACTGGGAGTGTTACAGCCACCTCTGACATTGCCTGGATTAACAATCTGATTAGCATCAGATATTGGCGAACCAGGACAATATGATGATATGTGGGCTATTGGAATAATCCAAACATGGATGAGACAAGAGAGCCCAGAAATGATGGTCTGCTACTGCAACAGTAGACCTTATGAGAGGCGATATAGGAAACACATGATGGAACTGTGGATGGACAAAAGATCTGCATCACACTAAGTGGGAAACAGCTACTTACCCAATGCTTCAATATAACATAGAGGTAGCTGCTCTCATAACTTGAGACACACCAACTACACATTACATTCTGAACTCAAGAATACCTGGAAGAAAAACTGGATGGGAAACCAACACCTGAAGACGGAACATCAGTGCCACAGAGCACATCTGGTAATATGAGGCATAAGATCATGGATTAAGTAGCTACACTAAGGTTATCCTTAAATACACACACACACACACACACACACACACACGATAAATGTTTGACTACAACAGAAATTAGGTGGCAGTACGTCCTCCTGAAAGGCAAGTTCTCAGAGAACACCCACACATGTATACATGCTTCAGACTTTTCCAAGCTAGTCCAAATATTTATGCCAACATCAGAAAGATAAAGGAAAAGAAAGTAAAAACAAACCAACACTTGTCCAGGGAACCGAAAAAGCATGATCAAAGGTAAAACTCAATACAGAAGTAAATCATTCTTGACACGTAGAAGATCCCTGATTAAATGATTACATTTTTAATTTTTAAAGGATCAGACAATTGATGGTGATGCACCTAGAGTAGACAAGGTTAGATTGGGTAGGCAAGTAGTAGGATTATCAGAACAAGGCTGCAAAAATCCAAAAGCCCAGTAGATGGCAGCCATGAGTCTCTTTATAGCCTTCTCAGGGTCCTCTGGATTTCTGCATCTTAGATCAGATAGACCTTCCAAGTAATCTGATAATTTGCAGCTGTTTGAGTTTCCATTCAGTGTTTTGAACAAAGCAGAATACTGAAATATAGAAAAATAATGTTGTTTCCGCTGATACTGGTACTTTCATGATTCTTTTATTTTGTTTGAAATCTCCTATCACATATTCAGCTTACTCCAAGGAACACTTGAAATTCTCTCTCTGAATACATGGAATTATCTCACTTTGTGGTTATGTAACTATGGAAGAAAGTTGGAGCCAAGATCCGTACACTGTTCTTTATGGCTAAATAGGACATGATCAAAATTCCTCAATCAAAAGCTTCGCCCAGTACAGTATTGGTTTCTGCCTTTACGTGCAGGCATTCTACATGTTGCATCTCACTAAAACTTCTTACCTATTCTGGTTCAATGCAATTTTGCTAAGATTTAATCTTTTGTCATTACTTGACATCAGGTATTAATTTTTCACTTGTTTCTGGTGTAGATGAAAAGAATTTATTCAGTTCATGTTTGAAAATGAATGGAACATATTTAATGTTGCACTTTCCAATCAATATATGAATATGAGTATTTTCAGTTAACCTGTGAAAGTCTGATTTCTCCAAGTGATAAAACGTTCAGATTCGAAATTAAATGCAAAATGGATGTAGTGGAGTGACAAAAATAGATACACTTCTTTAAAACAACATACAGAAGTTAAGTTTATCAAAGATAAATGCTTAAAAACCATTCGTACGCAACCATTTTCTAGGAAAATTAACATATAAAAGAAATGCACCGAAAGGTATATTCTGTCAGATGTGGAAATAGGATGAATGTAAAATAGAAATGGATAAGTCCTGGGTTGACATCTCTGTACAATGGGAAAAATCTCAAATTCAAAATTTAAATTAGGCTGAATTATACTGCTTTAAATTCCATTTAATTTCCATGCATATTTGAAATGTTATGTGTGCATATATGTACACATGTACACATCCCAGTCCAGGTTTCTGCCTTTAGGAGAAAATAGAGTTGCATATATTTCTATATTTCTCCCCCATTTTGGTAGCCTGGCACAGATATTTAATAATGCTTGGTAGAGAAAAATATTCTCCTTTTACTTGGTTCATCTCTAGAAATCTCTACAAGGATTGCAAAACTCTGTTATATCACTATTGTTTTCCCCCTCCTCTATCATATTATTTTTTATTGTACCTTCTGTTGTTTTTAATTGCCTTTTTCATTATATATAATATGCAACTGCCAGCTGATAGTTGACCATAAACTATATACACCATACACACACACCATTAGTAAATCAGAACTCAGAAAATGCAAAACCCTTTATCATAAAATAAATCACAGAAACGTAATGATTTTATTAAGTGTGATAAAATACAGTTCCATTTGCATATCGTACATGGATCTTTGGAGATATTTGAAATTGATTCCACCTATTTCAGAATGCAAACAATACAATAAAACAGTTAGAAATGCCCCCTTACAAAAAAGCTCAGATATTAATTTCCCACAAGCAACCCATGTTGTTTTGACCCCCAACTCAATCAGCCAACCCTGCACTTCTATGATCCTTCTAGAATTATTTTCTCACCAAAATCATTACTTCAGTTAATTAAATGCTACCATTGAAAGGAAAGAGCCATAGTTTGGATGAAGGCCACAACAGAGTCCTAGACTTTGTTTGGGCAATACTCATAAAGCCAAGCTACAGATCTTGTGCAAAATTCTTACAGCTGCTTCTTCTAAGGAAAAAAGGAGTGGGTGGGGAGTGCTACCCTTCCCTGACTGCCAGTTTCCTATTGCATCTTCACTCCTACTAGGATTCCTAAAACATATGGTGTCCAAGGCAAGTTGGAGCTTCACCAAACATTGATGTATCTAGAACACCCCCTCGAAGGACAAGTGGAACTAAGAGGCTTTGACAGGAGAAGGTTAACCTTCTTCTCTCCTATAATGTGCACTTGTTTCAGATCTCCTGTACTAAACAAAAGCCATTTTTATGCATTTTATTACCTACGTTTTAATGGGTCATGTTGTTTGGCCGACATAAAGAGAATTCATTAGCGCTGAGGTTGAAACCAATGCTTTAACTCCCCAATTTTTTTTCTCTCTCCAAGACCCAAAGGTCAAGCTTTTGGATGCTGATGCAGAAGAGAATATTTAGCTCAGCAATATATTTTCTTGATAAAAACTAGTTCTGTCCAATCCATATCAATAAAATGTCTAGGAGGAGAAAATGTTACCAGTCACTTGGAAACTTCAGCAGACTGTTAAGAAATATCTTCAGCCCTGGCTATTTTAATCTTCTGTCTTTGTTAGTGCTTCTATTCCTTCTCTTTCTATTACTTGTTGTTGTTCTTGTTTTAAATCCATTCGCAGTGTTTGGTATTGGCAATATAAGAAAAGTCCTATTTGATTAGATCAAAGGTCTAGTTTAATGTAGCATTTGGCTTCACACCATAGCTAGCTATGTGGATTGGCCAGCTACCGCTATACTCCCCTCATTATTGCATAGGAATGTTTTTCGGTTTGATTACTCCATTATTTGGGGAGACATGCAGCCATTACTTCTGGACAGAACTAAGAGCAAAAAAAGTCCATTAATTTATATAAGGGCTTACTTACCTTGTACTGTCCTGCTCTGTTTCTTTCATAATCTACCATTTTCAATATTTGACTTCCTTTGGAGGATGTTAAATCAGTGTTCCATCCACAAATGGATAATAAGGTCTAATTCTGCCAAGTTTTAGAATCATATTATTTCTCACTAGATTCTAAATACAAGGTAGTCCTCAACTTATGACCATTTGCTTAGTGAACATTTGAAATTACAATGGCACTTGAAAAGAGTGACTTATGATAAGTGACTTATCAGTGGCTTTCACACTGATGACTGTTGCAGCATCCTCATAGTCATTTGATCAAAATTTGGGTACTTAACAACTGGCATGTATTTATGACAGTTTCCCTGTCCTGAAGTCATGTGATCTTCCCCAATCAGCTTCCAACAAGAAAGTCATTGGGGAAAGCCAGATTTGCTTAGTGACTTAACACTGAACAACTGCAATGATTCACTTAACAACTGTGGCTAAAAAGGTCATAAAATGGAACAAAACACACATAGCAACTCTCTTTTTAGCAACAGAAATGTTGGGCTCAATTGTGGTCAGGTTGAGCACCACCAGTAGTAAATCAACAGAAGCAATTACTTTCATTGGGCCATTTCCAGAATTAGGTTGAGAAGAACTACACATACCGTATTTTGATTGTAAAAAAAAGTAGATATTATTTTCATATTTTCCCATTAATTTCCTCCATATATCCAGAAATTGACTCCAGAAAACTTGTTTTGAGGGATTTGGTTTCATAATCTTCCTCGCTGGATGTGGTGTTAGAATTATTGGATTTCAAAAATGGAGACCAAAGTCAGCCTTCAGTTATGGGAACTCACTGGATGACTGAATCAATCCCCATCCCTCCAACCTGTCTTTCCCATGGATATTTTTTATAATAAAAATTGGAGGAGGGAGTTCTATATAATATATATCACTTTGATTTTCTAGAGGAAAGGCAAGATATCAATCTAAACCAAAAATTAAGACAACATATAGCTTTATTAAATATTGTTCTACTCATCTTTTATGATATCCAGCATAGTCTATCTATGAGTTTATCCTGCTTTATCTTCAGAATCATCTTTCTAGTGTAGGTTAGACCATGAAGCAGATATTTGCTTCATTTTTTTTTCTCAAGTGAGTTTTATACTTATAATTGGAGTTGAAATGAAGTCTGGTCTAAGAGTACCTTACATTAGGGATCAGGCAAACATTTGCTTATGTGTTTAACTTTACGGGAATCCAATAATTCACCAGATGATGCCATCCTCTTAAGGCCAAGAGGAGTTTTCCCTTTGTTTTCTTGGGAAAATAGCTCTGCCAAAACATCTGTCATAAATGCAATAGGTAGGCTTCTTTGCACATCAGAGTAAAAACCACATGCAAACTGCCACATCACTTCAATCTGCAATTCTGCTTTGTACTATGCAGCAAGGTCTTTTAAGAAATATACGTATCCTAAAATGTACCAAGTTCTTTCTTTCTTTCTTTCTTTCTTTCTTTCTTTCTTTCTTTCTTTCTTTCTTTCTTTCTTTCTTTCTTTCTTTCTTTCTCTCTCTCTCTCTCTCTCTCACACACACACACACACTACAAAAAGATATTCGGGGGGGGCAGGTTTCTGAGTGGGGGATGACTTGACAATGGCACCTGATGGATGGCAGTCCAGGGTGATTTTAAATTCAGCAATTCATTCAGAAGGCTTTTTAGAGTAGATGGCTGGTCAAACAAAACATTTGAAAGACACCAGTGGGGAAATCGTCATGCTGAGTTGACTTTCTCATCTTTTCCTTTGTGTCATGTCGGGAGAGGAGCAGAGGAATAATAAATGTCTCTTCGCATTTGTAAGCGGAACAAACTTTTTGCAAAGGCATTAGAGCTTTTTACCCATCGAATGATAAACAAGGTTCTTTAATATATGTTATAATGTGAGCTTCCTCTTGTGATTTCTTTTGAAAGAAACAATCATTGTACATTCTCTCCCCTCGGAGTTTGTTAAATGCTCTAGCACTCTCTTCTTAGCTTTGCCTCTGGCTCTAGATTATAAAGCATATCCCTGCTGGGAACCTATATGAAAAGGGAGGGAGGGAGAATATCCTCATTCCATCGTGTATTTTTTTCCCCTAGTTGGAATTCTTATAAGCTTAAAAAAAAAAAAAAAAGATTGCGGATAAAGAAAAAGTGAGTAAAAATAGAGAAAGCAGACAATTTTCAATTTCTTCCCGCCTGCCACTGTGGATGATCTATGAAATCGCTACAAATGTAAACCAGTAATAAGCAAAAGGGTTAAATAATTAAGGAAGTAAAAACCCTTATAAGTTAAAGCGAAGAAATGAAAACTTCAGGTTTGTTCCGATTGCCTCAGTGTATATATTATCCTCTATTTTGATATTATTTTCCTATTTAGGATGTTTTGTTTCTATACATTTTTTTAAATATATACATTTGTAAAAGCTAACCTTTTCATTCCCTCCCCAATATACTCCCCCACCTATCATCCATGCCCTCTAGTGTCTCAGTGGATATCTGGAATCCCAGAAAGTCTCATTAGTCTCTAGTGTTCTGTAAATATTAATACGTTTAATAATAATTCCCATTGCAAAACTTTTTATTTGTTCTGATTGTGAGATCTCAAATTAGTTCTTGGATCCTGGACCAAGCTCCTATCATGAACTCTGAAGTGGACTGATATGACTCCCAAATTAAACTTTGAAATGCAACCGGTTACCAGAAGTGATCGTGGATGGCTTGCAGAGAGCCTAGCTCCTGTCCAATCGTCTAAATTTTGGGGGAATAATAGACTGTGATGGCAGAGGGTATCTCTAGGATTGGGAAACCACGGAGGGCTACTTCAACCTTCTACGTCCCCTTGCAGTAAATGGGATGAAAGGGGAGACCGGAAAGAGAAAGATCAGGTGGATGGCATGAAATAAGAGCAAAGAAAAATGCACACAACTTGTCTCTGTTTCTCCAAAAAACACCACACACCCACACACATCACAATGTATGTAAAAATATTTAAAGAGGTAGTCGGGTTTCTAATTCTACTCATGGTCAATGCACCTGAATAACAAGGCTTACCTGGTAAAAGAGACACCTGTTAGGTTGAGGGATGAGCAGCTCACTCGTCAGCTTCTTTCCAGGTGGCTTTCGAGGTTTCCCGGGACAAGCAAACCAAGCCAACTCTTTTTCTCTTCCTCCCCGCCCCTCAAAGATCGGATGCCCGCTTCATGCTGTAAAGATGCTTGCCTCTGTCAAATGCTGGAGGTGCCACGCGTCCTCCGGATCCTTTCCTCTTACATAAGTAGCTGCCCACAGCTCGGGTGCTGAAAGCTCTTGATTTGCTTAGCGTGCAGGCAGGTCCCTCGCTCGCTGCGATGCTCGCCTATTTGATTCACATTTGAAACTCTGACGACGACGCGGATGTCAAAGCAGCTTGCCACGCATTTATTACCTCTGCGGGGAGCTGTCCGGAACCAGGGTGCTGCAATCAAACTCCCCACGCAGGGTGTCGGAGTACAAAATAGTCCCCCCCGCGGGAGCTGTCCAACATCGCGGTGCTGAATTCTAGCTCCCAGGACAAGCGGTCTTCAGTAGAGAAGGGTGCTACATACAGTGGGCACGCAGTCTCTTGAAACAGTTTTTCTTGCCTGGGATACTATAGTGATAGATAACAATGAGGGGCTCTCATCTTCCGTGCAACTGATTCTCTGTGCCGGGAGTCAGGATCAGATTAATTCTTAGAAGCAACTGGGGGAGGAGGATCAATGTGCCTGCTTAGTGATTCTGAGGATGGATCACAATATAGATATTAAACCAAAGGTTCGTTTTCTAGACTGACTCAGGGAGTAGCACATGGTTAGACTAAAACACTTCTTCACAGACCTCAGACAGGTGGGTGTTGTTAATCTAAAGCTGTGAAGGCAAACCTGCCTGTGCATTGCTTTCATGGCCATATATTTTAGAATGTATAGAGAAAGTAAACAGGAGAGAAATACAGAAAACATTGGAGATGACATGCAAAAAACAAAACAAAACACCACCCTATCCAACCAAAATCTAGTGCCTTGGGACAATCTTCCCATGCAGCAAATGTGAACCTAACAAATTCAGGCTCCACTCAATTATTCAGAGAGAACTTTCTTTTTAAGATTTCTTTATGGTGTGAATATTTCTGCTATTTAATTTCATGAAATGCTTCAGGCCTTCTGTCTACTTTTGTTGTTTGGGGTTCCCAGGTAATATGCTGAAATCTAGACTTCAGATAAGAAATCCCCACAATGAACTTGCCTTTACTTTAGAAAAGTGATATAGCATGGACAGGCATTTTATAAAGAAGGCTAACAGCACTCCCTACCTTGTGCTGGGAGACCTTGAGTTGCCCCAAATTAATTGGGGGTGGGGGAGTGGAGTGGAATAATTTACTTAATATAATTACATCCCAATAGGGGATAAGGCTATGATTTGGAATGAATTTAATTTACTAACTGGCAGATTAGGCTGGTGGTGTGGAAAAGCCACTGATTCTATTGACTTGCTCTTTTTCTAGGAATAGTTTGTGTTCAGGTCTGACATGTTTTCTCTCTTTCCTTATGTTAACAACCACTTTAATCAGCCACTAATTATGTGCTATGGGGAAACAATTCATTCCGCAAAACATCTTTCTTTTTCAATTTTAAAAAAAAATGAATATCTTTAAATCAGCAACTCCCAGATGCATTAGACTAGAGCTCCCATCATTATATCGCAATATATTTTGCAACTAATGCTGCTGTTCCTACCTCAACCTCTTTCACACTGTTTTCCACCCTCATAAACAGAAGATGTTGCTAGCAGAGACCAGCTTTGACAAGTGCTGATTTTATCTGCAAGATTATCTGTTATCAAGAACTGCATGAACTGAAATCGGTGAAGACTTCTGAAGAAAAAATATGCCAGAAAAGTGAGGAGTTTAAAGAAAATAATGCATGGAACATATTATGACTAATTATCGATAGTTTTCCTTTTACAACTAAACCAGTGGCCACCTGGACATGGTCACAAAGCAAATAAAATAAAATAATTATGGAGTTTATTATAAATAGTGCTTTTTTGTTTGTTTGCCCCAAATCCGACAATAAATTTCAATGGATGACTGTATAATCTCATGCCACGAAAAGGAGGAAATCCTTTGTCTATCCACTTTTGCCACACCCAACAATAATTTGATAAACCTTTGGAATATTTTCCTTAGCGTTTCTGCCTGTTTTCGTATGGCAAAAATGTTTCAGATCTCCCAAATCAATTTTATCACCTTTTTGGGAAGTATTTCTTTGGATTGGTTCATTCTTTTGATGAGAAAGTGATGTGTCTCAGTGATAAAGTATTTGTTTTATTTGTACAAGATTGAGTACTCTACTCAATGGTAGAGTATTTGTTTCCATGTAGAAAATTATATTTCAGAGTTCTAATTATGGTTGTGAAGGACCCCTGTCTGAATCTCTAGAGCACCACTCACCACAAATGTTGTGGCTCACCAGTGGAGCTGGCAGCAGATTCGGACAGTGAGGAGGTTGGGGAGGAATATGGGCCAGTCCTGGAGTCTGGGGAAGGCTCTCATGATGGCTCTGTGTTGGAGGCAGAGAGGGGGCCAGAGCCGTATGCCAGTTATCAGCTGCCTTCCGAATCAGACATCAGTGAGGCAGACAAACAGCTGGAGCCTGTTCCCAGTGTGCGCATGTGGAGGATTGCTAGATGAAGGGAACAGCTAAAGAACAGTGGTCAACTTGGGAGTAAGGCCACAGGTGGACGATGAATGGCTCGTCCCAGAGGAAATAAAAGAGGAGTGAAAGGGGAGTGGAGTTTGCAGGAGGCAATTTCTTCGCTTAATTGGTCTGTAACTCTCCAAGACTTGTTGCCAAGTTTTGCAGATATCGGCCTGGCAGCTCTCCAAGCCAGATAAAGTCTGTGACTATAAATCCTCCCTTGAAAGACTTTACTGGATCTGAATGAGCAGAATTCACAGTAAATTAATAAAAGGGGTTTTTGTCGGGTCAAGTAGTTTGCTTCATGCTCTTGGGAAGCATCAGTCAGAACAACAAACTAGATAATTCTGATGTAGATGGACTAAACAATCTGACTGGTTTCTTTTCTGAAATGGACCAACCAGAACTTTATTCATAATATCCCAATGCGGTGGTACCAATAGTGTATACAAAGACATTGCAATACTGCCAGGTTCCTTTTCCACCCTTTTCTATAAGATACTGCACCAAATTTACTTCCCCCACAGATTTATACTGAACTGATTATGATGCCAAGATATTTTTGTGGAGATTCATAGGCATTTTAAATGCCATCAACAGGAAATTGAAGGAAGGAGGATTGTTGTACTGGGCACTGTATATTTATTCTGCACCATAATGTCATTTGCCTTTATTTACTTGCCTATGAGCCATCCTTTCACAACATATTGTAATTTGTCTAGATTTTGTCCTACCAAAATAAATTCGGGTACCTGCAAATCTGGATACTTCACTGCCATCCTATATTCTAATTTCACACAGAGAGAAGGATATGATGGAATTATTTCTGGGAGATCACAGATGGCTGTGAATTCTTCTCTGCTTCTGTACATTCATTATGTCTCTAAGACATTTTTAAGAAGTCTGAACAAGTTGCTAAATGCAATAGTTTCCAATCAGACCTCTGCCTTTAGAAAAGTTCCTTAAGAACATACCGCTTTTGGCCTTATTAATATGCATCTTCTGCAGCATCCAAAATCCTTCCACTGTACCCACATATAAATAGAGAATGGGTCTTATTATTGGAAGAGACCCTGAATCGGGCAAAGCTAACCTCAACTATCCTGTATGCCTTGTGGGAACATCCAGATTGTTGAATGATACTTCTCAGGAGGTTTTACCATTCTTAACTATGTTGGATTAAAGCTGATGAGAGCCAGAATCCTACAAAAACTGGAAAGACATATATTTAAGGGAGCCAGTTTGATATAGTAGTTAAAGGCAATCGGGTAGAAAATAGACTATAAATTCTATTCCTGTCTTAAGCAGGAAGCCAGCTAGTTGAATTTGGACATTCATTCTCTCTCTCTCAGCCCCAGAATGAATGCAATGGCAGACCACTTCAAAGAAAAATTACACGGACTTCTGCAGGAGTTTCCAGGAGCGATTAATATAGAATAAACATTGAGTAGCAAGACATTGAGTAGTTGTGGTTGCTTCATCCTTAGAATTCAAGATTGCTTACTTGGGTTATCACTTCATTTTATGCTAATATCAACATCCCTATCAAAGTAAATTGGATTAAGAGACATTTATTGGCACAAAGTTACTCTTTGAACTTCCATGGGAGTAGCAAAGGCTCAATCTCTTTTATCTTTTAACATTCCTCCTTTGCCCATTAATCATTGCTGAGTGAAAGCCTTTTACAATCACCTATCACCATCTTATCCAACAGGCTTGAGACAGGCACCATCTTACACTTTTTCATAGCAATGTTTTTATGATCGAGTGCTAAATTAGTAGTGGTTTGGAACGAAAAGCAAACCCAGGATGTTCACTATTCAAACTTCTTCTTCTGTATTTCTTCCTGCAACCAATCATATTTAAATTAGATGGAAGTTAAGTGTGATATACTGAGCAATGCAGCTGGAGATGGAAATACAAGGGATGGATAAAAGAAGAATTTTGCAGTACGAATTGTGGCCAATATGTTGATTTGTGATCAAAGGCAGAGCCGCTGGGAGCAATATGTTCAAACTGGAATCCCACTGTCCCCTCAACTAATGGTGGTGGGGCATCGGTCTTCTCTCTTTCAGGACGGCTATGCAAACATTGAAGTTATACAGTTCCACTACATTTTTAACACATGTAGGAAGCTATTAATGGTATACAGTCAGGAGATTCTGATGCTATGCTGATTTTCAGAGCTATATGATTTTTTTTTCATTGACACAATTAGCAGTATGTGGTGGAGAAAACCAGTTTACAAAGAAATAAAGAAGACAGAACCTTTATTAACATACCACTCAGCTCTGCAATCTGTGTTAAATGTAACTGATGATTTCCCAGCTAGAACTCTCTCTCTGGTCAGTTCACAATACTTGCTTGCATGAGTTAAATTGTGGACATTTTTCTTGGTTTCCTGGAGTGCTGTACTGTACAAAAGACCAGTGATTGGCAATCAAATTATTAAGGTTCTCTGCATCCAGATCTGCATTTTTAGTTCATTCAACAGGCCCATTAATATCCATACTTTTGCTAATATAAATTAATAAAATAGACTGATGCCACATTAACAAAGAATTGTTACCAATTTATTATAGGATCAGTTTCTGGGGGATTCTGAGACTAGCCAAGGTTAAAAAAAATCTTGAACATTCCCCAAATACACACACACACACACACACACACACACACACACACACACACACACGTCAAGCTAAATCTTCTGGCACACCTTAGGCTGTCCAGCAGGGGACCTCTTCGCCTTTTTACCAAGCATTTCTCTCTTCAGTCCAGCCTTGGGGAAACTTTAAAAAAAAGGTGCTTTAAATCTTCCTTGCTCAAAGCCAGAAATATACAATTTAACTACCTTTTGTGCTGGGGTTGCTGGGGAATTGTGCAATGTTGCCCATGGGGAAGGTTTTATTGAAAAATGCCATTATTAAATCAAAAAAGCCAACTCTTTAGATATTAGAAAGGAGTTTATTGGGAAAAAACCTGAAATATACGGAAAACAATGGAAAGCAACATTCATATGTACACAATTCAGATAAAATCCAGCAATGTAGTCCAACTAAATTAGTTACTGACTTCATGCTTGCCAAAGATGTTGCTTTCAGTGCATGTGCAGAAGACATTACAAAGAAAATATTTAGAGAGAGAGAGAGAGAGAGAGAGAGAGAGAGAGAGAGAGAGAGAGAGAGAGAGAGAGAGAGAGAAACAATTTGGCCTCCTGTTTAGATGTTAATAAGCAGCCAATTCCTTGCTCTTCTGCCATCTTTCAGTTGGAATGCTCAGGATAGGGCCAAGAGGCTATTGCTTTGGCCAGTGAAGGAAAATCTTACATTTATGATTATCTGGATTTATCCAGAACTCAGAAATTATTTCATGGATAACAGTGGTGGGTTTCAATTTTTTTTGGAACCTCTTCTGTAGGTGTGGCCTGCTTTGTGGAAGTGGCTTGCCAGCCATGTGACCAGGTGGGAGTGGCTTGCCAGCCATGCGACCGAGTGGGAGTGGCTTGGCAGTCAAGTAATTGGGTGGGCATGGCCAACTTGTAAAATGTGGTTAACAACGCTCTTGTTTAGCAACCAAAATGTTGGCCCAGAAGCACGCAAGTCTTACAGCTGTCAAGTTACAAGACCCTTGCACCCCTAATCTTTTAGGGAAAAAAACCAGGGCTGTTCAAACTTGACAGCTTTAAGACTTGTGGACTTCAACTCCCAGAATTCCTCCTCTCACTTTTCACCTTACAGATTAACAGATCTGGAAGGGACCTTACAGGTCATCTAGTCCAACCCTCTGCCCAAGCAGGAGACCCTACATCTGCCTCTACCTAGGACTGAACTCACAACCTCCTGATTGGGAGGCGAGAGCTCCACCTCTAGGTGATGATGTGCAGACGAGCGGGGGGAGGAAGCTGGAACTGGTTCTAAACGGCACTGTAGATTTGTGGAACCTCTTCTATAGAAGAGGTTAGAACTGGCAGGAACCCACCCCTCATGGATAAGTACATTTTACTATACTGATCCTGGGTGAAGTCATAAGCTGCAGTCCATTTTTTTTCTTTTTTAGTACCTGTGCCATTGTATAAATGAAATTACATAAGAGAGCTTTTTTTTTTGAGAAAGGAAAAGTGAATTCAGACCCTAATCACCTTCCCAAATATGTTAGTGATATGATGGCTTAGGGGTTAAAGAGACTACATTTGTCAGCTGAAAAGCTGACAGCCAAGGTTTGAGACCCAAGCACCATGCAACGGGATGAGCTTCCATTATTTGCCACAAATCCTGCCAACCTAGCAGTTTGAAAGCATGGAAATGCGAGTAGATAAATAGGTACTACTTTGGTAGGAAGATAACAGAGTCCCATGACCTTTGTATATAGTCATGCTGGCCACATGACCAACATCTTTGGACAACACTGGCTTCCTCGGCTAAGAAATGGAGATGAGCACTGCCTCCTAGAGTCAGACATGACTGGACAGGATAAATCTTTATCTTTATTGCTCCCTATCAGGTAGGGGTTGGGGAAGAATATTCAATGCATACAAGATACAATACTTGCTCTTTTTACCTCTCTTTGCTTCTCCTTGTGGACAGGAGTTGTTAGGAGTAGACTCCTAGTGTTGGGTAGGCAATATATAATACCGTGATGACAAATGGTTGTTGTTGCTTTAAGACTGTTGGAATGCAATTAGAGACTGTAATTATCTCGGCAATAAGAAGAAGTCAGGAGAGTGCATATTCTCTCTCTGCTCAATCTCTCTGCTGATTGCTCTCTGCTCGCTGTGACTGACTGAAGGAAGAAGGAAGAATCATGAATTACGACTGTAAGCAATTGTTAAGGACATTAATTGACTAACTATCTACTATCACTGCTTGTGAAGCAGTAGTTTAGTTTTACAACACCAGTAAAGCTACTTGTTTTTTACTAGCAGTGTCTGAGACTTAGTCCATGGCTGATTTCCATCTTTCTTTCCTTCTACCTTTTGGTCTTTGGTCTCGCTATTCAGCAACAATCCAGAGAATTTTGACAGCTACGGAGGAAATATCAGATCATATCCTTTCTCTTATCCTCTCTTATCCTTTCATTACTTCTTCAGTCGTTTTTATCCTAACCTCTGCAGCAGGAGAGCTGCTGAGACAGACGCTCATATGAACCACCACTATAAAAAGCACGCAAGCAATATGTAAAATTAAATGATATTATCCTTGTTAAATTAAAAAAGGAGGCCCTATGTGTGAGAGGCAGCATGTGCTGCTATTCGTTTGAACCCACTGCAGGCATTTCCTACCTCAGCATTTCTTGCGATGGATTCCTATTTCTTTATCCACCCACTCAGCTAAGCATGAAAATCCTTCTATCAAGCTTTGTTCAGAATACATTAAATGCAGGCTCGCAAGCTATGCTTGGGTGGAAATGAGCTGGTGTCTCCATTTAGGAAAGGAGAGCTGAACATTAGCTTCCATAATGAAGGCACAGGTTCAAAGGATCCCTCGGCATGAATTTCACCAACAACATCTGGGCGAAGCGTCCAGTATGGTGCAGAACTAAATGATTGGAAAATGAAATTGCTCTCTGGACTGTCCTCAAGGGAATCTGAGAAATATAGTTTGATATAATCCTGTAAGCAATCTTATAGAACTGTTTGGAGGTGTCGTAGATGTTTTTTTTAAACTCTCTTGAGTAGTAATTCCTCTCCAATAGTCGGATAAATGATTGAAACCAGAAGGCTAAGCATTTAATTTTTCTTTTCCCTTTAGAGGTAAGTAATGTGATCCTGGATTCAGCCAAATATTTCATCCCTGAAATTTTGGAGAAATATTATCCTTGTTTTGGATTTCTACAAGACCGGATCTGATTGAATGGTACATAGTATTTGTATTTTTATTTTTTTTGCAACCAGTAGGGAAAGATTGACTTTAGCTTTACAGCACCATAATAATGACCTTGAAAACTGGATAGAAAGAAGACAAGGATTGAATGAAAAGTAATGCCTTTTATTTATATGTTAACAATTGATAGCCGTGGTGATGTGGTAGAAGCTCTGACATACTTTTAGCATCTGTTCTTTCGCTTCAATTTGTGGGAAGTTGTTATAAAAGAAGGAAGTTGCTGTGAAAAGGTTGCGTTGCACTTGGTGGAATACTCATCGATGACTTTTAAGCAATGCAACACACACACACACACACAAATACACACACACACATACCAGGGGTAGGTTCTGGCTGGCATTACTGGTGGTGTGCTCATGCGTGCACATGCACAGTTCAATGGAAATTGTTCTGCACTTGCACGGAACTAAAAAAAAGGACGGTGATGGTGGTGATTGGGGGAAGCAGTTTGGAGGCGTGTCCAGCATGGGTCGCTGCCAGTTCGCTGACCCAGGCCAGCATACCACTACCAGTTTGGCTGAACCTAAACCAGTAGGAACCCATCTCTGACAAACAAACACACACACACAAACACACACACAGGAAACCTTCTAATTGAATTTTAGCACTGCCGTTGTTTATGGTAAGGGCTACCTTGACATAAATTCTGGGCATCGCTGGCCAAAAGAAAATGTAAAGACGCTGAACCATGAAGAGCTGATCTGTTTCCCAGAACAATATGGACAATCTGTGGCAGCAACCAGTGAGTTCCATGTGAGAAAGATTAATTAACTGATTAAGGGCAATTGGCAAATCACAGAAAGGAAAACTGTTGTCAAACTCAGCATTTCGCAGGAAGGTTATTTACAGTATTGGAAGGTTTGTGCTGGATGGATTCCTTGCATGCTGATGGCACAGATTTAAGCTTCAAGAGTTGAGATTTGCCAGCAACTGTATGCGCTCATTGTGACCAGTATGCTGCAACATTTGATGTTAGAAATTGAATGCTATGTGGACTATATATTTAGAGATTACTTCTATCCTTTTTCCCCCTGCCCTCCCCACACAATTGTCTTTAGAGAACAGTTGGGAATTCTCTGATTATGAACAAAGCCTATCCTGGTGAGCAGAGAAAGAAATTTTGTGGTTATTCTATCATTCTCCCAGACTCACTGGGAGTTATAAATTATGACATTGTTGTTACAAGTTCCTCTTAGAAGTGTGCTGATCACAAGTAGAAGGGTTCCAGCTTCACCAAGTGGGATATTTGATAAGTTGGGCAAATAGACCAATTTGATACATTAAATAAATGTCATGTTGACAATCATGGAAATGCTTCATGTGTTCATGAAGCATTCATACATTTGCTGTCATATTCAAGACTTGTTGAACAAAGACAAATTTTAGGTCTTAACAAGGCATGCCTTGTGTGAGGCATTATTATGAAGGCACATTGTATCCTGCCTAAGAGCTGTCCTCTTCTACAGAGCTTTTGAAGAACTGCACAGATGTGGCTTCCAGATACAGCCGTCGGCTTTTCCTGGCCATTTCATGGAGATATACAAAACCTGAACCTCATCTCTGAATAAGAAAGCCTGACAAGAGTTAGAACTACACTAGAAAACATTTATTATGAAAGATTGGGAGCCAGGGACTAGAAAGTCCATGAGAGTTCATGCTTATTAATGATCTAAGAGGCAGCTTCAATGTCTACAACTATACTTGGGCTGCTAAAAAGATGAACACCAGTAACGTGTTGATGTTTTCAGTCTCATGGTTGATTTCTCTCACTTGGATTTCCAAATTCTTAATGCACAACCCAAGTATGTTTTCATAGCTGTCTTCAGCTACACAGCTAGTGGTGCCATGAGTATCTAGACCAGTGGTTCTTAACCTGGGCAATATCGCCCCCCAGGGGGCAATTTCATTTTTCAGGGGGGAGGTGGAATGAAAAGGGGTGACACGGGGGTGAAGGAACGGAAGGAGGGCGATATGGGGGCGATGGAGTGAGAAGTTATGGGGACACTTTTGAGACTTTTTTCGTACATACATCCCTCAGACCGATACGCTCCCACAGAGAGGGCCTCCTCAGGGTGCCGTCGGCTGGACAATGCCGACTGGCGACACCCAGGGGAAGAGCCTTCTCTGTGGTGGGGCCAGCCCTCTGGAATGACTTACCCCCTGAACTCCGCACCATCTCCGACCTCCGCCTCTTCCGCAAGTGTCTGAAGACATATCTATTCCATCTAGCCGGCCTAGCGTAACCTCCATTACTGACTATTAGACAGTTTTAAATTTGGGATTTTTAATTCGGTTTTTAGCGCAGGGTTTTTATTATTAGAATAAGTTTTTTTAGATTTTATATGTTTTGTATGTATTTTAACATTCCTGTGCGCCGCCCTGGGTCCATTTGGAGAAGGGCGGGGTATAAATTTAATAAAATAAAATAAAAATTAAAAAAACAGTGAACCACTGTATATCAGTGGTACAAAAACATCAGATCGCTCGCTATTAGTGTTTTAAAATGTTCCTCCAGCTAGCTTCAGTACAGAACGCTGTACATATGTGAATATGCATCACTCATCTTCATGCGCGTTGCGCAGCAGCCTCTATCACTCTACCCATACAGTGGCATGCCATTGGCCAGAATGAGCAGTGATGGAAGGGGGAGCGTTTCTTTCGAATCATCGCATGCTGAGTGGCTGTTCCCTGTGATCTCAGCTATAATGTCAACGTAACTGTTGAAACTAGGTTTATTGACGTCCACGTGTGTTTTATAGTGTTCCAGTGCAGTCAAAAATTTAATTTGCAGTGAGTGCCTTTCATTTCAAAGACCTCTCAACATGGCTGAGAAGAGGAAGTGTCGCCAATATTCGACAGAATACCTAAAATTGGGATTCATTCTATCTCCTTCCAATGTACAGCTTCCGTGTTGTCTTCTTTGTGAGAAAACATTTTCAAATGAAGCGATGAAGCCTTCCCGACTGAAAGACCATTTGGTAAGAATTCATTCGGATAAAGCCGACAAACCGGTATCGTTTTTCCAATCCTTAAAGGCCAAGTTTGAGGGTTGCAGCACTGTTGAGAAGTTATTTGGAAAATCATCACTCAATGCTGACAAGGGGTTCATTTGTTCCTATGAAGTATCTTTGTTGATAGAATTATTTCCCTGTGTTGTGATTGAGAGGCTATGTTGGGGGAGGGGGGATGATAACTTCCTCAATGGCTCAAGGGGGCGATTCTTTCAAAAAGGTTAAGAACCACTGATTTAAACAACAAAACAACACCTTACGTTTTCACCATGGGTAACCATCTGAGAACAGAGTGTGCTAAATTCTCCAGCAGTACTAAGAAGATAGAGACACATAATATATAAAATCTCCTACAAGATAAGCTGGACTCTTGGTGACTTCCTGATCATATTTATGCCCTTTTCTTGACAATCATATAGATATGAATCACAACTATCTTCTTCTGTCTGTACTTTTCAGTTTGTCTACAGATGTAGAATTTCCTCCCACCTAATATACACTCGCCTTGTTTAACATCTGAGTCTAGACAAGGTTCGTCATATTATTCCTGAGACTGGCATGAGAAACAGAATGGGCTAAAGAGGTGTTGTTAAGAGGACTGGCACCAAACTCCCGAAACCCTTAACAGAAGTCTAAGGAAAAACAGCCAGTCTGTTTAGTCTGAAAAGAGCGGTCTATTTAACTTTGCCTCTGAAACCAGCATCAGCCAGCATCAGCCAGCACTACATTAATTATTATGTTCAAGGCTGCCACAACATAGACCAGAGGGAGAATGTGGAAATGGTCTGGAATAAATACATTTTAAAAAACAGATTACAAATGTCCTTTAAAGTATCTTCTGTTTTTTTTTAAAGTCTATTTCAGCATATTCTACCTTTTGGTCAATTTTTTTGACAAATTCTGTTGGTCTGCTAATGTGCCATAGTTCATGGACTGTTCTGTCAATCATCAGACTGATGATTTCCCCCAAATGCAACACACTGATGGCATTTCACTGCTCTACTACTGGGTCTAAGCTTCATTTATGGTTTTCCGCACTAAGAAGGGCAGGGAGGATGTAGATGAAATTTACATGGGGTGCCACCAGGTGAGCAGTGATTTAAAAACCTAGGCAGCGGATCAGCAGTAGCCTGATATGTCTTAGGGGAGTCTTTGTGTTTACAGGCACCAGATGCCTGCTTTCCAAGAAAAGAGAATGCTGACAAATGAATGTTTTCTTTTAAATGCCCAATCACCCCATGTATCCTCTCTGTTACTACAAGGTGCACTCAGACTGCTGTGTCATAGAGAAAACCAGGCCAAGGGTTGGGAACCACTTGGGAATCACTATTTTTATCCCTGTTGTTATTTCTAAACTCCACAGAGCTTATGTTTTGTTACATGTTGGAAGTAACTCTGGTCATTTCATTTGGATCTATTTGTTCTGTGTTACTTTGTAAATGTGTTATCTTATAAATGTCACTTTGGAACTTTTTTTTTTTGGCAAATTTTTTAAAAATAAATTTACCTCTTCGAAATCTTGGTGCGTCTTATAGTCTGAAAATTCTGAGAGATGTGGAGGCAACGAGTTGGAGCAAAATCTGAAGAATCTGAACCCAGGTTCAAGTTCATCTTCAGCCATGGAAGATTAGTGACTTTGAGGTGCTCTATCTGATTTACCCCACAGGAAAACAAAGGACTACATCCTAGGATTAAAACAGTGTTTTGGTTATTATCTAGAAAAAGGTTGGTACTTCAGACCAGAAACACAGACATAGCAGCTGCTTAATGAGTTGCCAACTAGTGTTTCATTTTTAAAGGCATAATAAATTTAATTTTTATTATTATTAATAACTTTTAGAATTAATATTCATTTTCTTTAATATAAGCTCACAGATTGCGTAGCCCCACTAGCTCTGCAGCCTCAGCCTTGGGAAAAAAATGAAATAGAATATAAGAAATATATAAGGAATAAATAAAATGGCTGAGCCCAGCACATTCCAGTACTCTGCTTATTAGGCATCTAAGTTCTAATTTAATGAAGTACGTTGCAATGTATTCTACTTAATACAGCCTCGGTTTAGAAATAAATGCTGCAGAAGATTGTCCACTTGGTTACTCTTTGCCTGAGTGGAATGATCTCTCTGGGGCCCTCGTACACACACCATTGCACAGATCATCTTGTCCTACATATGTCAGGCTTAGTGTTTGTACACTTAATTGCTGATGATTGGCACTGATGGGATTTCTGAAAAGGAAAACACTGGCCTTGTCAGTTCTTGGGAAATCAGAAAGGAAGGTCTTCCCTAAGTAAATAACAGGAAAAGGATACCATAAAGCCGTGATGGTGAAACTATGGCACATGTGCCACAGATAGCACGCAGAGACCACACAAGGTGTCGCCCCAGCTCAACTTCACTGTGCATGCGCACCTGCCTCCCATCGGCCAGCTGGGGAATGCACCTGTATGTGTGGGGGTTGTGGGGGTGCACACCATTTTTGGTACCAGAAGGCTGCAGGGTCGCCTACTAGGTCCAAAACGGGGTTCCGGGGGCTACAATGCCCCTCCAACCCGTCTTTGGCCCAGGAGGCTGCAGGGAGGCCTGCTAGGCCCAAAACAGGGCAGGGGCAGGATGTGCAGCGGTAGTGGTCATGTACGCATTGCATTATGGCTGCAAAAGGTTAGCCATTACGGCCATAGAGTGACTTTCACCAAACAGAAAGTAGCATACGGAACGAGCCTCACTCCTTTCTGCTTCAGTCATTGTCCCTTTTCTCATTATTTTGCAAGGCTCAATGCTAGTTGCCAAGGTGAAGGGAGAGGCAGCCTTTTGGCATCTCAGTCAGGTAGAAGCCCTCTCTCCAGAGAATCAGCTGGGCATAAATATTTCAAGCTTCTTCTTGTCGTTATTATTGCTGTTTTGTAATAACAAGGAACAAATAAACACGTGGGGAGAGAAATATTTTCCATCCAGTCTGGAAGGTTTTAATATTTTATCAGTCAGAGCACAAAATACTTCTGAATTATCACATGTCAGTTGCTATTTGAGGATTCACCCTGACCTTTTCTAAACAGGATGCGCATCACGTTCTTAAATAAATGTGCACTGAATGTCTGCAAGTCCCTGGGGCAGAGTCACTCTCACAAGCCCACAGGCACCACCACTTTATTAATGGGGAGAAACAAAAGCAGAGATGTCTGTCACCTTGAGATGCATGGATTCAGTTCTCCTAGGATGTCTAACCCAGAAAGATGCTCCATGGAGCAATATTGCTTCCTTTCCTTGTCGTGGTATTCTAACCCTTCTTTCCTGAATAATTCTTGTCTCGCAGAGGATGGCAGATCATGAAACAGCAGATGACTTTGAGCACTTCAATAATTGTACAAATGAGCTAAATATATGACTTTTCTGGGGATCAGGTGTTTGGGGATTGTTTTGTTTTCAGCATTATCTCCTTTGGAACAGCTCAGATAGCAAAAAACAACCAGACTTGTCTAATGCATGGATAGTTTGGTAAGAAATGCAGAATCAAAAGGGTATCCAGTCTTCAAATTAGTTGCGGGGGGATAGTACATTAATCAAAAGCACTTGACTTTTCCTGTTAGGTTATATGATATGGTATTTAGATCTTAAGAATTATCTTCTATGTATTTTAATGTTCAACTAAAAGGGGGTGTTTATGTTGAGTTTGTTATAAGGTTTTTAATGGATTGATTATATACAGAATAAATATCAGATTAGGAAGTATTATGTAGCTTTTAGGTAAGAATGCTTTGATTGATAGGTGAATAGAGTAAATAATATTTGGGATGCTTGGAATTATTAGAGTGGTGTATAGCGGAAGTCAGGGGGGTGGGTTTGAATGGGAGGTGGGGGAGGGCTAGGGTGGAGGGCGGGGTAATATATATGTATGATTAATCTAGAGAGGGGAATAATGGGATATGCCTTTTTTTTTTTTTTCTTAAAGAGAAATTTATATTATGTTTTTTATATCTTTAATTAACTTAGAAGATGGTGTTAATGGGATATTAATATACTAAGAGAAACTTATATTGTGTCTGCTGGGAGGCGAGGGGGTATAATATCTGAATGAGAAACTTATTTTAAGATGGGGTGAGGGGGGGTATAGTATTTGTATGTGATTTATATTACATGTCGGGGGGGGGGTAAAAAGGCGGAAAATTTGTGTGAATAAAACTTTTTCAATTAAAAAAAAAAAAAAAAGCACTTGACTTTTCCTAGTTTTGTTCCAGGAACAGGAGGAGCTAAAATGGAGAATTGGAAAGAATTGCTTGTGTGATATTCTATAGGTCACTATTAAAGCAGGAATGTTCCTTCCATCATCTTAAGAACTATCTTAAGCTTTGCATACTGTGCCATGCAGATCATGACACCAAAACTGAAGGATATGTATCCAATTTGGGAGAGTTTCAGAGCTTGAAAAGGTGGACTATTCAGCTCATTAGAACAGTTGGCTCAAATTTCCTTGATTGGTGGCTGTTTTATTGAATATAACCTGCTGAAGAATACATGTGTTGTTGTTGAACTTCGAAGGCTTGTTTGCAAGTAGATTGGAATGGTCTCCTTCCTGATAAATTTAACATACTGTCAGGGTTCCAAGTAACACCCCCAACCAATGAAGAATCCAAGGCCATCAGTTCCTCAAAGTTCCATTTTATTAGAGATGTCATATTGGTCCATCTGGGAAAACCCGAATCTGGAAGTCTCCGGGTTTTCCACACCTAAAGGAAGGCCAAAGTCCCTTCCCCTGCACCCACATGTCCATCTCATGGTCCAATCAATCCACCGTCCCAACTGGAGATGTTCCCCCAATCATGCCTCTCCAGGTGCAGGTTGAATGCCCTTGACTCCCAGAGAAAGGAATGTTGTTATGGCTATATATCTCCACCTATTCAGTGCAACCACCCTCCCGTTTTCCCACAGCGCTAAGTGTGGCAGCCCTGAAGATCCCAAGAAAAACATGGCCTACAGGGCTGATACATACACAGTGATAAGCCACCAGATCCTAGGAAATGAAGGTATCTCTTACGTGATACCTGATGCACTCAGGTCATCCATGTGTTTGACTATACTGTAGTGTCCCTCAATGAACTTTGCAGATTTAACATAGGGATAATGTGGATTGGAACCTTTTTCCTGCTGCGAATCCCTCTCAAAGTTTCACCTCTGAAGTTAACACAGATGCTGTCCAGCTTGGCTCGAATTACATCGTAAAGGCCTTGATGTCTCTGGATTTTCAATTCTCAGAGAAAATATTCGCCATTTTCTTTATAAAATGAAGAGGAAATGATGGTCTTCTTTTTGGACCTTCTGAAGAGTTAAACAGAGCAAAATGAGGCATTGAGGGAAAGTTATACAAAGGTTTAAGCCAGCAAAAGTTCTTAGGAGCATAAGCAGTAAGAGAGGCAGTGACATGAAAGGGTGACATTTGAAGCCAAGCATGAAGGTATAGGAAGAGCAAGAAAGACTACAAAGGGTGGCAGAATTAATGGGGACAGGAACTAGCAGAAATAATTCTTGCTGGCTGAAAGATAGGCAGTTAGGGATATATTCAGCAAAGGGCAGCTTTAGAAGGGTTTGATCATTCTCTCTTTTCATTTATTAAATAGATGGATTTGCTGTGGAAGGGTGAGATATAGCCATGTTCTACTTTAGCGTTTAAGTGGTTGGATCAATGGCGTTAATATCCAATCCATTCCAGGATAACCATTTGAGTTGGTAAGCAGGTGTTTGTGCCACAATACAGATCACAGATTCTCTTTGTGTATGGTGAGTTTATTGTACCATTTAAATCAGGGGTGTCAAACTCAAGGCTCGGGGGGCGGATTCAGCCTGAGGGTTGCTTAGATCTGGTCTGCGAGGCCACCCTGGAAACAGTGAAGGACTGACCTGCAGTGCCTCTGCCAGTGAAAATGGAGCTTGGGAGGGTCAGGCCCAATCGAGCTCCGTTTTTGCAGGAGGCTGTCATAGCTGAAAACTGAGCTTGGGAACCCATTTTCACTGGCAGAGCGATCGGGCCACCACCTGCACCCCCAATGTGAGTGATGTCGAGCTAGCCATGCTGCCTGCGCCCCACCATCCTGAGGTCAAACACAACCCTGATGTGGCCCTCAATGAAATCTAGTTTGACACCCCTGATTTAAACCAATTTTCGTTGGCTTTATTTTAACCAGGTTTTTGATTCAGCAGCTTTTGCTTTTGCTGCAGGATAAGGGAAAGACCTGCATATTTTCTTTGATAATAATCATTCCTTTCTATGGTGGCCATAGTCAATCCAAATCCATTCCAAGCAGTCATGTATGCGTCTGTCTGTCTCTGTATCTACCAAGGAAGTTTGTGGATTAAGCTTTTATTTTGCAACTACTCTGCATCATTCATGGAATAGAACCTTGGTGGTGCAGTGGTTAGAGCACAGTACTGCAGGCTACTGCTGCCTGCTGTCTGCCTGCAATTTGGCAGTTCAAATCCCACCAGGCTCAAGATTGACTCAGCCTTCCATCCTTCAAAGGTGGGTAAAATGAGGGCCCAGATTGTTGGGGGCAATAGGCTGACTCTGTAAACTGCTTAGAGAGGGCTGTAAAGCACTGTAAGGCAAGTATATAAGTCTAAGTGCTATTGGTATTAGATAAAAGGGATGGGGTGGGTTCAGGCATGATTATGCTGCATATGATACCATTCTATGTCCACCCCAAATTTCTTTTGTAAGAGAAAAAGAACACCCCTTGAGGAGGGAAAGCTGGAATGTGTTTACTAAGAAGTTCGATTAGTGGAATGATGCACCCTCTATGTAGAAACAGCCTGTGTCTCAGGTGTCACTTTGCTGGCAATAAGCTCAGTTCAGAAAACTATTTTAAAAAAAAGCTTTCCCCATGTATTCAGCATTTTCTATCTTCTATCTTTCAATAGATTCAGCTTCCTATGCTCTTCTCCAAGATCAAGACCTGTATATACAGTTAGAGGGTAAAATATAGAGAGAGATGGATGAGAGAGAGATGGATGAGATAGACAGAGAGATGGATGAGATAGATAGATAGATGGATGGATGGATGGATGGATGGATGGATGGATGGATGGATAGATAGATAGATAGATAGATAGATAGATAGATAGATAGAGATGGATGAGAGAGATGGATGAGATAGACAGAGAGAGAGATGGATGAGATGGATAGATAGATAGTTTGATAGATAGATAGATAGATAGATAGATAGATAGATAGATAGATAGATAGATAGATAGATAGATAGATAGATAGATAGGCAGGCAGGCAGGCAGGCAGGCAGGCAGGCAGGCAGGCAGGCAGGCAGGCAGGCAGGCAGGCAGGCAGGCAGGCTGACTTCTAAGGTCTTATCATTCTGAGAAACAGCTCTTAGACTGGTTGAATTTGCAAAAGAACAGCAACACAGCCATTCGTTCCTTTGGGTAAAAAATACCAAAGGAAATGAGTCTAGAACGAGGGAGGCATACAGTGCAGCAGTTCATAAGAAAAGCTTTCAGTGTCTTGAGGGAATCTCCTGCTGAACCTGAGCCAACACTGATGCAGCTGCAATAAAAGCACAGTCAACCCTAAAGTGCATCAACCAAAGCATAGTATGGGATCAGAAGAGCCATGCAAGCCATTCTTAAATGTTTTGTCCAATTCTGGACATATCATCTTAGGAAGGATAAACTAGAGCATATCCCAAAAAAATTATACTAAAAAATTTGGAAAATAAAAGACATGAAGAATGGTTAGAGGCATTGGAGAACTTGAGTTAAGATTAATTGCCTTTAGGAATCTGAAGGGTTAAAATTTCAAGGAAGCAGATTTGCACTCAACATAAGAATTTTCTGATGGTTAACCAGCCTGCCTTAGGAAGTGGTACATCTACACTAGAGGTAAATAAAAGGAAGCTGGATGTGGATTCTTGCATTGGGCAGGGAGGTTGGATTAAACTATCTCCAGTGTAACTTCTTACCCTTGATCAGTATTTCCAGGATTCTGTGGTTGTGTATTTATATTTCTTTGTATAAAAGTATGTATCAAAAGTGAAAGGTTAAAGTTCATAGGTGGAGATAAATTTTGTAAATTGGGTGCACTTTATTAAATGGGCATGTAGTATTATTTAATAATTATTCAATCAATAGGTATATTTTGTCTGTGTTCTGGCCCTGCCATTTTTCATTTCTTCTTAGCAGGGATGTGATGTATACGTATACTCAAATATGTCACATCCACACCTTTTATTGAGTAGGTGGCAATCTCCAGCATTGATTTCAGCAGAGGTTGGCAAACCAAACTTGACAAGATGGCACATCGTGTCATACATTTTTTGTCTTTCTTTATATTTTTTGCCTATTCACACTTCCTCGGATGAGGGAGAGTTGTTTTAAATTCATGGTAGCCTTCCTTTGGGGCAAATACAATAGCATGATTCCCTCAGCTAAAATTAGAATGTTACAATCTTGTTGCATGTTGTTGTTTCTGATTTAGCTTTACCTTTGTAAACTTGTTGGCAGCAAGTTACTCTCCCAGTTACACATGCTACTAATACTATGAAACCTAGAGCAGGGGTGCCAAACCTGCGACGACATATTGTCATGTATTACAGCTTTCCCGCCCCTTCACTAAAATGGGGTGGGCGTGGCCAGCATGTAATGCATCCAGCCCACGTGCCACAAGTTTGACACCCTGGCTTAGAGCCTACTTCTGAAACTGTGGCCTAGAGCCTACTTCTGAAACTGTTACAGGAAGTGTTGATGCCTTGCTTTGCCATCTGCTCAATCAAAGCATTGCTGTGGCAAACCTCCTTATACTCCTGTGTAAAGTATAACACCTCTGCCAGCAACACAAACTTTTTTGATTTAATTACAGGCGTCAGTACATTGGAATATACATCAACACGAGAATCATTAATAAACCTGCAAAGAAACATTGGAGTTAAGTGCCGCACATTAAATTGTATTGCAGCTGTTTTAACCAGATCATCACATGGTAGCATTCTTTGTCCTTCACTTGTAAATCTCAAATTATACACTTGGCAACAGGATAGTGAGTTGCATTGCTCCTGTGGAATAATACTATGCGCTTTTATCAATCCCCCAAAGCATGTACATTTTTGTGCAGAAGAATAATACGATGATCCTTTCAATGGAGTTTCGGAAGTATTTTGGCAGGGTGTCTCCTTGGTTGCTTTTTTCTTTCTTCTTTAGGGATTAGGAAGAGACTCTTGGACATTCTTGTATCAAAACTGCAAGAAACCAACATCCTCCTCTAATCCAGTCATGCAGTTTCCTCAAAATCGCCTCCTTTTTGGTGCAACTTCAGCAGCCAACATCCAGAAGCAATTGCCATCCAGTCTGACCGTGCTTGAAGTCCACAAGTGGCAATTGATCCACAATGCACTGATGCAAATATGTAACACCACTATATGGTGAGTTGCACCAGCTCCCAATTAGTGTTGAGGAGCAATTTGATATGCTGATTACACCTTATAAAGCCCTACCTGGAGCAGGACTAGGTTATCTGCAGGAGTGCCTTTCTTCCATTGTTTCTGCAAATCCCATATGCTCTAAAGATAGTAGAGATATGCTTCAAATCTATTCCTTCAAGTAATGTCAACTGAAGGGGCCTAAGAGCAGAGCTGGGCTGCACATACATTAACAACCTGTTTGTCAGAAATGTGAGCGCCTCGCTTTCACGCGGCTTTAAACACACAGCAAATCTTCTCAGGCAGCCACAGTGAATAGAGCAGGTGAGGCACGGCAATCAGCTGGGTTTCGTGAGGAAGGAACAAAGCCAAAGAGTGAGATAAATAGGACAGGCTAGCGCTGGGGGAGTTGGGCAGGCCCAGATGGTGGTCAGAACTAGCAGTTCACCCGAACCGGTCCAAACCGGCGGCAGCCCACCTCTGCCCAAGAGGCATTCAGCTTCTATTGCAAATGCAGGGCATTTGATTGGCTCTGATTCCGTTGGCTTTTAGAATGGTATTAAAAACTTGTTGGCTCTTCCCTTTGGCATTGGGCATGGAAGGATGATAAGAGAGTCTCCTTGGCAAGGTATGTGAATTGAAGATTCCCAATCATCTAGGTTTTGGCATTTTTTTTTCTTTTTTCTTTTAAAAATGTTTTTTTCTTATTTGTATGCCATCTAGCAGCCTACCTGGGTATCTACGTACAATAAACAAATAAGTAAATGTTTATCTTGATTTTCCTTCAGGAATTCAAGTACGCCTTCCCACCCAATTTTTGCCGCAACATGGGAAGCAAACTAGGCTGAGAGTGACCTGAATTTGCTCAGGAAGATTTCCTGGATGAAGATGGAGTAGAATCTAGGTCTTCCTGGAATGAACCCTAGATCTTAACAACTATATCAGGGTTCCCAAACTTGGCAACTTTAAGACTTGTGGACTTCAACTCCCAGAATGCTGTCTGGAGAATTCTGGGAGTTGAACTCCACAAGTCTTAAAGTTGCCAAGTTTGGGAACCTCTGAACTATATGCTCATAAATTTCTTGCATTGATATTTTCCAACCAACCCATAGAAAAATTGATGTATTGCTTGGAAAAGACATTGTGCCAGAGAACTGAGAGGAAAATTAAATGGTAGGGAGCACTGTTGTGGACTGATGTAGCACGACACCATTTTGCTAGGATCACAGTCTTAGAGCCATCATTCTTTGATCCATACAGACAATTCTTTGCAATTCTGAAAACCAAAATCCTACCAAAATAGAACATAAAACTTAATCTTTGTAAAGCTCTTGGCATCCCAAACTACTTATAATTTATTATGGTTAGTGAGATTTACGGTACTTCCAAATAAATGTCCCTAAGACTACAATTTCAATGCTTCTCCTTGACATGTAATTGTCAATAACCACAATAAATAATTAGATGGAGTAAGGCATTCGTTCAGTCTAAATGCTGTAAGATTTTCTTCATGAAGGAATGCCACAAAAGTGTTCATTAGGGTCTTCAATTACATGCCTTAACTTGCACAATAAGTTCAGACTTTGGCAAATGAGTTGCTACCAAAGTAGGCGACACTAGGCATCCTAGATCAGTGGTCTCATTCAAAAGTATAAGGCAGGTAAATGGATGAATACAGCATATGTTGGGGGATGGCAACCAACATTAGTCCCGAAACCTCATTTGGACAGCTCCCTGACTTTTTTTCATTTTATTTATTGAAAACTATAGCCAGTTTCCCATAATTTTCAGCACACATGGCAGGGGAAGCCATACGATAGATAAATACAATGTTTAATGAAGTTTAAAACCAAACTTCCACTATGCTCCTCTGACACCTCCCCCTCCCCATCAACCTCACCACTGCAGAAAAACAGAAAACAGCACGCCTAGGCATCTATGTAAGGCAGATTCACCCATTTATATAATTGTTCCCAAACTGAGGCCCTCAATCTCTCTCTTTCTCTGTCTCTCTCTCTCTCTCTCTCTCCAAAAATCTCAAATCTAGCTTTACTCTAGATTAGTGTTTTTCAACCTTAGAAACTTTTGAGATGCTGCCTGTGTGGGGTTGGGAGGGATTCTTGGGCACACATCTCAAAGTTGCAGAAACACAGCTCTAGATGACTGCTAGGCATGATGATGATGATGATGATGATGATGATAGTATACCAGTTGCAGGTGAACAAGATACTGCTGCACCCAACAGGCAATGTGCTTCCCAAAGGCTTTTTGATACCTTTAACCTTCTGTGTTACTCTTGAAATACAAGGAACCTACATCTCCCCACTCTGGGTATCTCGGTTGGGTGTGTCTTTTAGTTGTAAGAACCATTTATACTTCTGGATTTACCAACTGTGAGGCAGGTTCCACCTCACTCATCCCATGAGGCTGTCACTGTTTTTCTAGTATGGAGCATGCACAAAATACGGAGGACAATGGCTTGTTTTTTCATGAGCCACTTTTAATTTTAACAAGGATTTACCCTCCACCCCCACACAGCCCTGCTTACCCAACACCTAGGTTTTAATCAGTCTGGCACATAGATCATTTTAAGCCTTGTACATTATACCAAAATAGTGATTAAATATATAACAGAACAAAAATTTTCACTTCAGGACCAAACTAATAAGCAAAACTCTCTCACAGCTCAGCTTGTATTTTAATAATTAACAAGCTCTAAGCTGTCATTCCTTATTATCGCTTTACAGTGCAAATTGTTGGCTGAGGAATAATCTGCAGGGTTAAGATCCAGATGCAATACCTCTTCCAGTTTACCTGTTTACATGCAAGTTCCACGTGAAATGAATTACCTCCCTTAGCAATAGGAATTTTGTATGTTTTAATGGGTGGGTTCAGAACTCTGGACAGCCGCATGGCATAATGTTGGTATGCCTATGAAATAAAGCTTCAACAAAGAACATACATGGAAGAGAAATAACACATCAGACCCATGCTTCCTGCCAACAGTTGGTTCAAGAGATATGTTGTCATGGAACTATTACCCCATCTAGATGTACACGAATTAGTCCTATGTGAGGATGGCAGAGATATGCAGGGAGCACTCTGCATTTTTCTGTTGAATAAGATGGTTTTATCTAGACATTTAGGTCCAAAAACATGTCGGGATACAGAAGCAGAGATTTTTTTTAAAAAATAGTAAAGCACAGCAGAAAATAGAAGTAGCCCCAAAACTTTAAGGTGGTTAATTTGAATCAAACATTTCAATACTCCTAATAACTTTGAGTACATGAATATTAGCTAAGCCATAGGAAGAATGTGCTGCTTTCTGTATTATCCAAAATCTTGTTCCACATTAATCCATGCTTAGTTTTCTAGGCGCCTAGATGATTCTTACTCATCATTATAACCTCAACCTTATTAATGGCTTCTATAAGTATCAGCAGGCTTTTAATCAGGTGCTACTGATCTTTCAGAACACAGAGATGATAATGAAAATGAGATGCTCACCATGGATGATATTTGGGCTAAAAAAAAGGAAGATGTCAGAAAAGCTGCATGTCTCCACCTCTGAAATGTCTCAATAGGCAACAATAAAATTAGAATAATAGCAGGACTTCTTTATTTATCAGCATCATTTTCTTCAAATATGTTCATTTTGAAGTGCTGCGTTTTGTATCTGTTGCAGATTACAGAGTCTTTTTTTCTGCCATAAGAGCCAGTTGTGCTTAGAGCAAGAGATGAAACATTAGTTGTTTTTGAGATGCTTGGATGTATTACTCACTCTCACAGTACCTCCACAAGCACAGCAAGCGTTAAACAGAGAAAGAGAAATGGAGCACAGAATAAGAAGAACATCTTAAAGCTGTCTGCCAGACAAATACCTAAAACGAACTAACTTCAGTAATGCCCCAAGCAAGCCTGGGAAACACACATTCATATGACATAATTCCCGAAGCAGTCTGGAATATGCTACCAGTTAGATCTTGCTTCTTGAACGTTAGAATAATCACTCTAAAGTTTCGCCCAAGAGAGGTAACCAAGATTTTTAATAATTCTACTCTCGCACCTGAAATTCTACAAAAGGCTAGTCATTCAGTAATGATCACTAACCAAAACCCAGTCACGGCCATGCAGCATTACTTTAGCAGCCTCCCCCTCCCTCCCCTGGGAGTGCTGAGAGAAACCCAGAAAAACATTCGGTTCAGTATCTACCTCAAGAAACCACAACAGTGAGTCTTTATAGAAAGCAAAACTTTGATGGCCAACTCCAAATAAAGTTGATTATGACTAGAAATGGTCAGCTTTCCCCTGTTCTTGGTCCAAGTCATGGCAAGCAAACAATGTGCCAAATTTATCTATCTGATTGATTAAGGTGTTGTTATTCTCTGACAGTATTAAAGCAACCAGAAGTCTTGTGTTGTCTGTCTTGTTAAATCGGAAGATCCAACCAACACTGAATGAATGAGGAACTGCTTCCACTCTGCAATCCTCAGAATGAGGGTCATTTCTCACAGTAATTTATCCCTAGGTCATCATCCTATCCCATGGCGTGGCAAGTGACTTCCTACCTTTACATCACAATGTCTTCAATCAGTCCAAATGACTTCATACTGCTTGTTAAATTCCAGGGCAAGACAAAACCTTTTCCAAAGCTTAGCATTAGAGAAAAGAATGGGAGGGGGGGAAATCATTTATCTCAGACAAACCTGTTTTCTTTTGACCTAAGAAAATTGTCCCATGAAAATTGTCCCATGAAAATTGTCCCATGAAACAGTCCCTGAGCCTCTAAATGATTCAGGTTAGCAAAGAAAACATTTTGATTCATTAACACAGGATATTTTAGAAGGTGCATGTGGGATTTGATGTTTGAAGATTTTTATTCTATTTTTTGTTTAGCCTTACGGTATTTCCTGTTGGTGAAAAACTGGAAAACCAGAGAAACAGTTTCCTAATCTAGAAATTCCCCTGCTATGGAAGTTGTCCATATAATTAGTTGTTTTTCTTTCCAACAGGGTAGTTTCCAGGTGTGCAAAACAGCCTCTACAATCAGAAACAAGGTTTAATTATTGTATGTGTCTTCCTTGAACATCTTGTCCATATCTATAAAACACTGTTAACAAATAAACAGCACATTAATGTGTGCTCAAAGAAAAGAAGGTATGTGTATTGGCACGTGCAGAATGGTGAATTTATATGGCATTACTGTAAACACACATGGCCCTCACACTTGCAGATTATAAACATTATGCATATTCATACATGGGAACTCATATGAGGATGTGTACTGTTTATCCACAAATATGCGAGATAAACACATACACTCTGCAACAAAACTAGGAATGTGCAAATTGTTCCAAAGTTGGAAGAATGGTCCTATCCTTTCTCCAAACCACACAGATTTGACAGCTTCAAGAGTGGTCCAGCAATTTTCCTGGAAGTAGGAAAACTCCCAGAAGTAGGAAGTGGTCTTTCTGGAAGAAATTTTTTAAGAATAAAAAGTAGTTTGAGCATGCCCTGAAGATTTACAACCATAAAGTTGCAGAACCAACTCTAAACTGTCCAGATTGGCATGGTCCAGAGAAGTAAAAGAAGATGTTGGAAACACAATGTTTGCACATACCTAAATGAAACATCATAATCCAGTAAAATACTTTGATATTGATATAGGGAGGGAGGGAGGGAGGGAGGGAGGGAGGTTATCATGTCAAATAAACTCTGGGGATAGACATAGCACACTAATAACTATATGCCGCCTCCACATTTCACTGTATCCCTGTTGTTTGATAGTGTTTATAGGATACGCAGGAAAAACCCAACAATGGCATAAATGGTTTTGTCTAATGTCTAATTTAGCCTTTTTCGGGAGCACAAAAGTCTAGCTAGAGCTACAGATATGAACAGGCATATAAGCTCTAGACATTCAAGCATGTCTGAGGAAATGGGAATGCATAGGAGGCCTGCACAAATGAAACTAAAATGAGACAGTTGGAAGATTTTCATTCAAATAAGTCCATGTTACACTCCAAGCTTCTGATGCGCAGTACTGGTTTGGTTTGTTATGTTAAATCAAAATTTGGAGCATCTGAATACAGATTTAAGCATCAGGAAATAAAAAGCTAAACTGGGTATTGAGGCAACAACAGAGCACAAAAGAAGGAATTGCTTGTGATTGCTTGGGGAGAAGGAACTAAATGGCCTTATGGACCACAAAACTCAAAAAGACCATTCTAACACTGCATTCCATTAATTACCCTCCCAGGCTAAGTCAATGCTCAGAGCAAGGCAGGTCCGAAAGTGGCTAAATTTTGAACTCCTCTATCTACTGTGTGGACACAAACCCATTAAGAAAGAGAGCGGGCCATCTATCTCTAGTAAGAGGATGCAAGCAAGAGAACCAAGAAGTGCTGAAGAAGAGCAAAATATTTCAATACTTTATCCCTAATACACAGATATTAATATGTTCTTCAACCTGCTGTCTCAAAGCTTCCTCAAGCTACAATAACGAAACTGTGAGGATTCCAACTATTGCCACATTTCTCAGCTATTGATTCCTCAGTAGAAGAGTTTTACTAGAGACTCGGGAGTGACAAATTTGGTTCAATTCTTCAGAATACCATTTTTATGGAGACCTTTTTGTTCTGACCAAGCATTCAAAACTATTGCCAGTGCAAAATGATAAACCCTGTCATTTCATCCTAATGTAAGAGGTGCTTTGGAATCAGGTTGGAAGAACTCAACTTCACCAAGTCATAATACATAATAACTTTCAGCTGTGGTTCACACACTGGCTCAAATTATCCATGGTTATTATAGTACCTGAGTCTTCTGAACAAGCACTGAGCAGAGTGATCTTTTCCTACATTCAGTTACTACCGCATCATAGTCATGAAGGAATAGTAGTGGCACAGACAACTGGGTCATCTACTGATCATTGGCTCACTTTGCAATTCCTCATTCTCAACAGCCTGCTTCCTGAGACTGCAGAAGACGGGCTCCATTAATACTAACAGTGATGGATTTTTCTTTCTAATGGCCACTTTCACATAAGAAACTAGAGAAGGAATTTGGTTCCCACAGATATTAAATGTAACTATCAAGAACTTGGTTTATATCATGGAAACCAAAAAGAGAGAGAAATGGCACCAATAAGAGAGGGAAATGGAGCAGAAACACGAGACTAATTGAGACTACACTAACCTGCACATAATCCATTACCTTTTCAAGGGCACTACTGTATTATAACAAGAATTCATATGCTGCATTTATGATAAAAACATGTAAGAAAGTCTGGACTATTCTCTTTCAATAATAAGTGCTACAGTTCTTTGGTTTTAATAGATGCAGCACCAAATCGAGTGTGTATGTTACAGAAAAGCAGCCAATCGGGGGTCAAACAAAATAGGACGCAAGAAGAATTAAAAGATGCTAAGACTGGGGGTAGTCTATGTAAAATCTTATATTTGCTGGTTAAAACAGAACTCACCACCTACCACCACCACTGCATCCCATCTCACTTTCAATTTCCTATTGCAGCACACCTCCTTAAGTCTGGCTATAAAATGTGATTATATTCATTGTTCTACTGAATATAATTTTCCCCCTTTATATTACTCTCCAAATATTTGTTTGCAGACAAAATGTAGCAAGCTGTCAACATGGATCAGTAACCAAATTTTGTTTTGGCTGGACAGAAAAGAATCAAGAACTATTAGCAGTTTCTCTTTTCAGTCCCTAAAAACGTAAGTAAACAGATAACTTTATTCTTCACCCCTTTTTTCCTCTGGGGCAATAGGCTCCCTGGTCCACTTGAGTTGGGCGGTGTCTCGGTCTTCTGCAGAACCAAGGTCACATGACAGACCTGCCATTCCATCACCATTGCTTTCCATGTCCAATTCTTCAAAGGAGGAACCACTGCCCCCCGATTCACTGTAGCTGTGCTCACTGCGATTATCTGCCTCATCTCGACTGTGGCCGGGTGAAAAAGGTGATAAGATGGAGGTAGCCATGGAAGTCTCACTGATGTCAGTTGTGGCTTCGAGGCTGACAGAACTTGTCTCACTCATGGTGTCCATACCTTTATTTGAAATTAAAAGAGAAAGTTAACACCAAATGGAGACAATAAAATAAATCATCATTCAGTGTCTACAGCAATCATTCACCCTTGCATTTCTCTGAAGGTAGTTTATATTCTCCAATTATTAAGATTAAAAACCGTAATAATCCATTACTCTAAAAGGTCTCTAATGTGTCTTCAGTCTCCATTGTAAGAACGTGGGGAAATGTTACATCGCTGCTCTGCAAGCTACATTGGCTGTAGTAGCCAATGAATTGGACACAGAAGCACATTTTGCTTCTGTGTCCAATTCAACGTATTGGTTGTCACCTGTAAAGCCATCCAGGGCATGGGTCCAGTTATCTGAGGAACCAGATTATTCCAATGGGATGAGCTTGCCCCACCCATGCTGGCAGAAGAGGCGTGCTACGGACACCGTCATTTAAGGAATTCCAGCTATGTCCTATGGTTCTTTATTTATTTAGCAGTCTACCACCCATCCTACCTAGATTACCTTTTGAAATGGGGAGAAGAGTCTTTTCTGGCATGGTGCCTGCCCACTGGACTGTCCTCCCCACCACCACTTGAGGTGAGTTCCATACCCTCCCTTCTGGTCTTACAAAAGGGCCTGAAGAGTTGCCTCTGCCAAGGGCCCTGCAGCCTCAATAGGAGAGTGGCATCTTGGTGATGGTCAATATAGGATAGTCAGACACTCCCTCCTCTCCATGTGCACTTTGCTTCCTTCCTTTCAATCTTGATTAATTGAATTTTAAATGTATGGTTCTTATTTATTGTTTTGCATGGTATTTTAATTGTATGACTGTAAGATACCTAGAGTTGCCTTGGCAAGATGTTCAATACTAAATAATAAAATAAATATAAGTAGCAAAATCTCAAACCTTGTCCCCTTGTTTTATTTAATTCTTATATAAAATGAAAACATTTCTGGAATCACTTCCTATGAATTCATGACTCTTACACTCAGGGTTCTCACTGGATCTATAAGCACAAACCTAAGAATAATCATTCCAGGGGACCAGTAGCTATCAAAATTGATATAATTTTCAGCCAGATATTTGAATGTCAAGATGCTCTAAATTCCCCCAAATTGCAAGTACAAAAGTGACATATATAATATAATATATAATATAATATATATTATGTAAATATATATTTACATAAAAACTTTTAAAAAAATTAAGAACAAAATATGAGTTCAGACACATATCTAAAAGAAGATAGGTGCAATTATTTTCCTATGTATTCATACCAAATTTACTCAAAAGGCAGACAACCATAAATTTAAGACACATCCTGTAAAGGAAGGAAAGAAGGGAGGGAAAACTATTTTAATAAATATTATTAATTAAAATGCATTACCTACAAAAAATAAAGCACAGAATTCATAAACTTGATTGATTCTACCTTTGTATCTACCAACTCTTCCCTCTTATTCAAAGAGATGTGCACAATTATACATAGACAAATTCCTGTTTCTCCTTTCAAGAGGAACAGCAGAGGAAGAGGAGGAGGAACATGTGATGAATAGGAAGCAAGTACAGTAGATGAAATAACTGAGCAAGGAAGGAAATGAAAGAGAATTTTATTCAGACACTATAAATGTAAAATTCTTTTATTGTGTTTCATTCTTGATCACTAATTGGACACAGTCAGATAGCTTTTTTGGCAGTAATACTTTGTTTTTCAACTTCTGAATCTAGTTTATAGTCTGATGTTTTTGATGGTTCCCCCACCTAATTACTAATTGGATTTGAGCCTATGTAAGTTTTAGGCAAACTAAGGTTGAGTAAATACTGCTACCTACTTAATGTAGAACCATAAAAATGATTTTTTTAAAAATAAATAATGCTGATTCAAGTCCAACCAAGCAAAAAAGGACTAATACCAAGGGGAGAAAAGACTAAAGTCAAGTGTGGTAATGAAAGAATTAGGGGGGGGGGGAATATTGTGGCCCCCACTTCCCTCAGTGCCCTCTGAGGACATGCTTATTTTGCTCAATGGTTAATCTAGGGCAGTGGTTCTCAACCTGTGGGTCGGGACCCCTTTGGGGGTCGAACGACCCTTTCACAGAGGTCACCTAAGACTATTGGAAAACACATATTTTCGATGGTCTTAGGAACTGAGACACCAATTTTATGGTTGCGTGTCACCACAACATGAGGAACTGTATCAAAGGGTCGCGGCATTGGGAAAGTTGAGAACCGCTGCTCTAGGGCTATCTGCTGGAAATGGAGGCTGTGACTTCTAGTTTTCCTTTAGATATGAAAGCCAGATGGGTAGCTTCAGATCAGATGCTCTACCTCAGCCCAAGCCACCTGACAGGGTTGTTGTGGAGAAAACAGGAGATGGGAGGATTAACAGTAATAGTATAGTCCTTATTGTCATTGTACAAAATAAATACAACAAAATTGATTTTAGCCTCACTGGTGCAAAATTATAACAGTAAAGAAAAAGAAAAAGAAAGAAAAAAGAAAAAAAATAGTCATACGTTTCCGTGTGTGTGTGGAGTGATTGTGGTTGTGTTTGAGTCTGACAGCCCAAGGATATAAACTATTTTTAAACCTATTTGTTCGGCTGGCTATGCTTTGATGTCTTCTGCCTGATGGTAGAAGTGCGAAGAGACACTGACCAGAGTGTGAATCATCTCTGAGTATCTTCCTTACTCTGCTAAAGCAGCGAGACCTGGCAGTGTCATCCAATGGTATTAGAGGGCAACCAATGGTTACTTGTGCCGAATTGATCACTCTCTGTAGTGCCTTTCTGTCCATAGCAGTTAAACCAGAGTACCATATGGGGACTATTGAATAGAATAGTCAATAGAAATTACTAGAATAGAAACTACTAGTTTCTATTGTGGACTGATAAGTATTTAAATGTTTAAGCTGCCTTGAGTTGATCAAAAATAAAGACAGGATATAAATCTAATAAATAATTATATTAAGGTTTAGGGGGTTCCAGGATTTACCTAATCTCTACTGAGAAAAAAAATGAGATGTTAAATTTAATTAAACCCCAATTAATAATTAATGTCACACTCTCATCAAAATGAATACACAATACAAATGTGTCCTTTATGCCATTAATCCTTCTGATCACTCTTCCAACCTAAGGATGTTTATCCAAGACTGGCCTGATAATAAATTCAAATTTTGATGTATTCCATGCTTGAAGTATAAAAAAGGCTATTTGTCAGGCTCTGATTCTTGGTTATGGCATCTCCAATTGTCAATGTAATCCCAGACACCATATTTGGCTCACCCAAATTTTTCTGCTTCAGAGCAAACATCATTGGTGGAGTTCATTCACACTTGGAATACTGCATACAGTTTTGGTCGCCACGATGTAGAAAAGACGTGGAGACTCTGGAAAGAGTGCAAAGAAGAGCAACCAAGATGATTAGAGGACTGGAGACTAAGACATATGAAGAACGGCTGCAGGAACTGGGTATGTCTAGTTTGATGAAGAGAAGGACCAGGGGAGACATGATAGCAGTGTTCCGATATCTCAGAGGGTGCCACAAAGAAGAGGGAGTCAAACTTTTCTCCAAGACACCTGGGGGCAGGACAAGGAGCAATGGGTGGAAACTAACCAAGGAGAGAAGCAACTTAGAACTAAGGAGAAATTTCCTAACAGTAAGAACAATTAACCTCTGGAACAGCTTGCCTCCAGCAGTTGTGAATGCCCCAACCCTGGAAGTCTTTAAAAAGATGTTAGACAGCCATTTGTCTGAAATGGTATAAGATTCCTGCCCATGCAGGGGGTTGGACTAGAAGACCTACAAGGTCCCTTCCAACTCTGCTATTGTATTGTATTGTATTTTGAAATTTTCTCAAGCAGGTCTCTTTGATTTATTCGAAGATCTAACAAAACCGTGTTAGATATACAAAGGAATAAGACAGGGATGTCCACTGTCTCCTCTCTTGTTTATTTTGATCCTTGAAATACTGAATAGAAATATAAGACAAAATGAGAAGACTACTATGGAAGTAAAGATTTAAAAAGCAAGTTGTAATTTAAGAGGTTTTGTAGTTAACTTGGTGGTGGAAAACCCTTTGAACAGAATTAAAATAATAATAGGTAGAGTAAAAGAATTTGGGTCGGTAGTAGGTTTCAAGATTAATAAACAGAAGTCAATACTAACAAAAATATGAGAATAAAAGCTCAAACAGAATGAATAAAATGGTTTTTAAGAGAAAGAAGAAGAAGAAGGAATGAAATTAGAAAGTGATATGTTAAGACAGGAGAAACTACAAATGTCATTGCTGGGGAGAATTTCTGTGACAAAAATGAAAATCTTGCTTAGAATGATGTTTTTGTTTTGGACAATACTTGTTTTGACAACCGATGCATCATTTAAACAGTGGCTGAAGAATATATCTAAACTTGCATGACAGAAGAAAAAATATGAGTTACATATAAGGTTTTACATGATGCAAAGAAAAAAGGATTGAATCACCTGATTTGAAATTGTGTTATGCAGATTGCTATTTGGTTTGTATGAAAGAGTAGGTACTGTTGAGAAATAGAAAGCTCTTGGAATCAGAAGGACATGACCTGAGATTTGGGTGGCATGGATTTTTGTGGTATAACAAGGTTAATATGGATTTTAAAAATCATGAAGTTTGGAATAGACACAAACCAAAGTTGTGCCCAAGTAACCTTTGTGGCTTTCAGTACAAAAAGCATTTTATAAGCAAGAAATAATAAGCAAACACAAATCACTTATTGTAAGATATTAGAATTTGTCAAGGAGAATGCCAAATACAATCAAGAGAACTGGTAGCAGAGAAACATAGTTGTCAATTGTTCTCTTATTTACAGTTATTAGAAAGATTTAAAGAGGATAAAAGAGTTTCTGGTTTTGAGCCTTGTAAGACTGGGTTTGAAATGGAAATCTTTACAAATATGTACAAGCATGTAATTGCTAAAACGTATAGATGTTTATTGAAATTTGAAATAGAAGAACAAGTTAAAAGGGGGATTAAATGTTGGTTTTATAAAGATGGAACAATAGGAAAATATATGGCTGAAAGGATTGTAATTTACATTATGTTATTAACCTAAAGGTAATTTTTATAAAGTGATGTGCTGTTGATATATTTACACCATGTGTGTAAAACAACAACAAAAAAATCTGGATTCAGATACATACACTGATTCAAAGTGTATGTATCTGCCCCATACATCCTCACGGCCGATTCGCTCCCACAGAGAGGGACTTCTCCGGGTGCCGTCCACTAGACTTTGTCAGCGGGTGACGCCCAGGGGAAGGGCCTTCTCTGTGGCGGGCCCAGCCCTCTGGAACGACCTTCCCCCCGATATCAGGACAACCACGGACCTCCGCTCCTTCCGCCTAAAATTAAAAGACACATCTGTTTCGCTTGGCCGGCCTAGGGTAGTCTCTTTTTAGATTGGGGTTAGTTTTAATATGGGATTTTAGCGCAGGGTTAGTTTAATTTCATTTTATTATTGTATATTGTTTGTATTTTGTATGTATTTTAAATTCCCTGTGCCCCGCCTCGAGTCCCTTCTGGGAGAGAGAGCGGGTTATAAATTAAATTATTATTATTATTATTATTATTATTATTATTAAAGGATTTTAAAGATTATTATAAAACTGAGACCAGATATTTTACTTTTAGGATTGATGGACAAACGGTTGGGAAAAAATCCTAAAACTTTGGGGTTTTTACATGATAACTGCAGCAAAAGAATTGTATGCATAAAAATGGAAAGATTCAACATTACCCACAATGGAGGAATGGTTGGTGAAAATGATGAAACTTGCTGAACTGGCTAAGTTGATATTTTTGATCAAACCAAAGACATCTACATTTATTGCTAACTGGAAACGCCTACAGACTGTTTGTGTGAAACAGCAAGAAACTAACTTATGGCTTATGGTTTTGATGATTAGTGTATAAATTATAGAAAGAAGAGACTTATTTTATAACCATGGAGTAAGAGGTAAATTTATAATAATGTTTTATTTGGTGTGAAGAAGATTGGGAGCTATTTCCTTGTATCTTTTTCTTCAATTTTATTTTTACTTTTTCCCCTTGCCTGCAGTTCCTCTTTGATTTCTTACTTTTTATTTCCTTTGTATTGGTTTATATTAGCTTGTATTAGTTTTTAATCTTTCCTTTTAAAAATAGGTGGACGGACGGACGGACGGACGGACAGACAGATGATAGGTAGGTAGGTAGGTAGGTAGGTAGGTAGGTAGGTAGGTAGGTAGGTAGGTAGATAGATAGATAGATAGATAGATAGATAGATAGATAGATAGATAGATAGATAGATAGATAGATAGATAGATAGATAGATAGATAGATTTATACCCAAAATGGCACAAGGGAGAAAAATGGTTGGACATGCATTCTATGATATCTAATCCAAGAAAAATAAAAAGATTTATGTTAAACACCAAAGACTGCAGTGTGAATTTCCTCCATAACAGTAACTAATATTCCCTAAAGAAACAATCTAAAACACAAACATGATTAAAAAGAGGACTTGGGTAGAAATTTTTCTTTTGACATGGTTGAACAATGCCTGAATTGTAAGATGGAAAACTTCCATTGGCAGCCATGAATGTATCTTTGATCTACATGAAAGGAATTGTATCTACTTCAGATTGGAAAAAATAAGTTTACAGGCTTACCCCGCAGGGATATGAAAATATTTTCAAGCATCCCATGCATACTAATATTTTAATATCTACCAGCTCAGGTCTTCTTCAGAATAGCTCTCATCTTCTGAAAAAAGGAGCACTTTATTTTTGTTCCTTATGGTATGTATTGTAGCTCTTGGTAGATTTGACATGGGAATTCAGTAATAAATAAATAAACAGGGACAGAATACTTCATTAGAACAATTTGTTTCCTGAAAACAGTGCAGTGTTTAGACACATGCTGGAGAAATATGACCTTCACAGAGGAACACTCTTAGATTTAGAAAGCATCCTTTGTTAATATATATAAATGAACTAGACAACTCATGATCTATTGAGTCATCTTTCTTTTAATGTAGGAATATAGCCTACTGCCATTTCTCCTCCTCTAACAACCCACAGCAGACTCCTGGTGAAGCCTCTTCCTCTTTCTCCTCCTTCTCCTCAGCTGATTCATAGAACTGTATGCCACTTTGTGGGAGGGAGGAGGAACAAGGGAAACTGTGGACCACAAGGAAAACCTCAGTCCCACTCCCCATCCTAACATGTCTCCGAAGGCCCCTCCTTTCAGAGAGAAAGAGGGCTTATCTGTTAACTGCTTATGTCTCCCAGCCAGCCCTACCTCATGGCAGGGAACCAAGCCACTCCCTCAACCTTCCTTTGCTGCCCAGCACCACTAAGAGATTTCAGCCTCAGTTCCATAGCAGCCAATTACTGCTCAATTGTCAAGCTTCACTGTCAGCTGATTGGCAGGGGCCAGAAAGAGATGGGAAAGAGGGTAGAGAAATGTCTCTCCCATCTTCCCTTACGCTACACAACCTGTGGGTTTCTGGGAAGTACAGTGTAGCAGTGAAGTGACCAAAACTTGGCCAAATTTCAATCCCACAGGAGTCGTGGGTCCTGGATTTTGAACTCATTCTGCAGATTAGCAGATTTAAATTAACTTAGTTCAAAAATGATTGCCCTATGATGCACTGTTTTGTGCTATTGAAGGTTACAAACAGACTGACAGACAGGAGAGGTTTAGTAGTAAATAGATATTACATAGATTTAGTAGTAGATAGATACAGTCATATTCTTGGCCCTCCTGAACCTTCAATTAGCTCTCCTTGATCTAGTAACCCTTTGGAAACAGTTCTTTGTGTGTGACTTTAAAAGACCTCTTTGATCAATTTATATTGGGTTTTAGTAGCTCTGAGCTATTTTTGTTTGCTCTTCACATTTTTCATTTGAAAATAAAAGGCTCCTTAATGTTAGAAAGTAAGAAATGGCCTAGAGACCTGATTGATTTCAAATGATGCCTCGTTCACTCCTTGTATGTTTTGGGGACATTACATCCAGCTCTTTGCACTTCCACAAAAGAGACAAGAAACTATCCCTTCCAGCACTTTTGTCCCTAATCATGAGTTACATATGAGGAACAAAAAACTATGTATTTTGGGAACACAGTGTGCCTAAAGCTTCGTGCATGCTCATTTTGTCAACAGGCCCAAACAGAAGTTCAAATATTGGATGAAAAATTGTCTGCTCCTTTTACTTCAGACTCCAAGACTTTTGATGATGTTGTTACTCATGGAGTGAACTCCTTGTTTATGTTTCAACTGACAGACAGCTAGCGCCATTATCTGTCTATATGAATGGTGCATAGATATATTTCCTTCTTACTGGATTAAATGAGGTCAGACAAGGACAAAGTTTGAAGATCTCAGTATTTCGTTAAGTGTATTTAATTTATATAGCAATATATATTAATGGTTTCTTTAGGAGAACTGTCAGACAGCTCATAACTCTATAACACAACACACATTCTGCATTCAGTAGTTCAAAAGTTCAAGCCATGGCATTTTTAATTAAACCAATTTTTGGTAGTATAGTTGGGAAATCCTGTATCTGAGATCTTTGGAGTTGATATATAATAATAATAATAATTAATAAATAATAATAATAATAATAATAATAATAATAATAATAATAATAATAATAATAATAATAATAACAATAATAATTTATTTATATCCCGCTCTCTCTCCCCGAAGGGACTCGAGGCGGGGCACAGGGAAATTAAAAACAAACAACAACAAAATACAAAGCTAAAATCAGATTAAACCTACCCTGCGCTAAAACTTCTATAAAAATATAACTATCCCTAAAAAACCCCTTAATAATTTAACATTTAAATTAAAATTACCCTAGGCCAGTCAAACGGAAGAAGTGAGTTTTTAATAGCTGTCGGAAGGAGCGAAGGTCCGTGGTTGTTCTGATTTCGGGGGGAAGGTCGTTCCAGAGGGTCGGGCCCGCCACAGAGAAGGCCCTTCCCCTGGGCATCGCCCGCTGGCACAGCCTAGTGGACGGCACCCGGAGAAGTCCCTCTCTGTGGGAGTGAATCGGCCGCAGGGATGTATGAGGCAGAATGCGATCCCGCAGATAGCTAGGTCCCATGCCATGGAGCGCTTTAAAGATGGTAACTAACACCTTGAAGCGCACCCGAAAGACGACAGGCAGCCAGTGCAGCTCGCGCAGGAGCGGTGTTACATGGGAGAACCTAGAGGCTCCCATAACTGCCCGCGCGGCTGCATTCTGGACTAGCTGAAGCCTTCGGGTGCACCTCAAGGGGGCCCCATGTAGAGAGCGTTGCAGTAGTCCAGCCGGGATGTCACGAGGGCATGAGTGACTGTGCAAAGGGCACCCCGATCCAATAGGGGACGCAACTGGCGGACCAGGCGGACCTGGTAAAATGCCCTCCTGGCCACGGCTGTCACTTGATCTTCCATGGACAGCCGGGCATCGAGGAGGACGCCCAAGTTGCGTGCCCCATCCACAGGGGTAAGATGATCGTCCCCTATGGCCAGTGATGGAGTCAACTGGTTGTACTGGGATGCCGGAAACCACAGCCACTCGGTCTTCGACGGGTTGAGTCTGAGTCTGTTACTTCCCATCCAGGCCCGCACGGCTTCCAGGCACTGGCACATCACCGCTACGGCATCGTTGGGGTGGTTTGGGGTAGATATATACAGCTGTGTATCATCAGCGTAGAGATGGTACTCTACCCCAAAACCACGGATGATCTCACCCAGCGGCTTCATATATGTGTTGAACAGGAGTGGCGAGAGGACCGACCCCTGAGGCACCCCACAAGTGAGGGGCCTAGAGGTCAACCTCTGCCCTCCTGTCAACACAAATTGCAATCGACCGGAGAGGTAGGAGGAGAACCACCGCAACACGGTGCCTCTCACCCCCAACCCCAACTATATTCCATCAAGCACACTCTGATATTGATGGCCTCCAAAAAACCTCTCTCTCATCTGGTTATATATGAAAAACATAGTACCTTCATCGTGCTGTTTAGATATTTAGTTATGCAATGCAGATTAAGAATCTAGATAGCCATTTATTTTCTTCCATGTTCAAATAGTCTTCTGACCTATCTTCAACTAATTATTTACTCTCTAATTTGGTGTAATTTTCCAGCAATTTTTGGAGATGACAGTATATGAGAATTTCATTTATAATTCCAACAGTCCCTTTTTGATGTATGATCACTGACAGTCCTGGAATTTCAACCATGAGTTCTTTTGCCTGGAAAGTAAGTAATGAAAGTTGCCAGAGATAGGCAGAAGTATACAAAACAGCAAAGTATATAAATATACCATGTTTCCCCAAAAATAAGACCTCCCCGGATAATAAGCCCAATTGGGCTTTTGAGTGTATGCGCTAAAATAAGCCCTCCCCTGAATATAAGCCCTTCCCAAAAATATTGCAACACAGCAACAACCATGAGGTGATGATGCTCGCCGCCTCCTGCACCTCAAAAATAATAAGACTTTCCTGAAAATAAAGCCAAGTGCTTATTTTGGGGGTCAAAAGAAAATAAGACCCTGTCTTATTTTTGGGGAAACATGCTGAAGAATTGCCTTTGAGAAGTGACTTTCCCCTCCCTCCCCAAAGATAACATTCTACAAAGGTGCAAATACGTACAAAGGTTCCAATCCCAGACTGTGTACTTTCTCCAACAGGCACAATGACAAAACGTGCAAGATCAATAGAAGTGGAAGCTCATTCTCCACAGAGCTTCTTATGTTACCACTTTTATTCCTTGGGGAGGATAATTTCAAATGGCAAAATTAAAAAAAAATGAGGCAAAGTAAAAAGACTTGATTTCCCTTTTCTGTACTTGCAGTGAGCCTAATGCAGATGAGGCTGGTGTGTGCATAAGAGTAGAACACCTAAGCAAGGCTGAGGAAGTATGACCTTCCTTCCTTCAATTAGAGCAGGGATCTAATGAACAGGACTTGCATTTTGAAAGGTCACTGTGGATTGCAATTCAAAATTGCAAAAGGTTCTCAGGGGTTTGGAATGATGGAACGGAGGAGCACAATTTCAGAGGCGATGGATCCAAAAAGAAAGGCAACCCATAGAATTGAATTATGAGAGGTATTGCCTTTACTTTGGCTTTTGTACACAGAATCATTTGCCTTCTCATTCATGAGCACAAAACTGACATTTGCTTAAATGAAATCTTCATTATTTCTCTGCACCACTGTCAGATGAAGCTGGCAGAGATTATTTCCAAACAAGATTCTCACAGGTAATTTCTGCCCAAGGGAACAAGTACATGCAAACTTCAGCAATGCCTGAAGAGGAAATAAGTGATAAGAAAAGTAGAAACTGAAGCACAAGACAGACAGTGCATTTTCACATTCTCTTGAGAAGGAGGATGAGCTCTGGACTTCCTGCCTGGGGCTATGGTGTCTTACAAGCTATCAAGTACTGAAATGTTTTCCAATCAACAGCACTCTGTCAAACTTGGTCTGACACCCTGTGAAGATCATGTAATGGTCCACGTAGTCTTGCAAGCAAAAAAAGAAGAAGTTTCAAAAATATCAGTGTCTGCTCATGTCAACATCCTATGCAGTACAAATACTAAATAGACCAACCCTTGCAACAAAACCACATTATTCTGAATTAATAAACACTCAACATGTTGTGTTTCGATGCTTTTACCTATGCTATATTCACTGTAACTAGAACATGAAAAGTCAAAGGAAGAGACACAGATGTACTTCTCAAAAAAAAAAGATTGGTTTTACTACTTTTGCTGTCAACAGAAAAAATGTACTCATGTTGGAACAGCTAAAACCTGGGAAAGTCTTGAAGCTGAGAAATGCAGAGAAAGCTTGGAGGGGGAGGGGATAATATGCAGGAGAAAATTACTGCACAGAAGCAGAGAGAAGTATGGAGGGAGATGAGGGTCAGGTAAGGAAGAGAGATTTGAAATATGTGCCCAGTTTTTGCTTCTGGATCCAAGATTTCTACTCAGGAACCAAGTATATATATATATATATATATATATATATATATATATATATATATATATATATATATATATATATATATATATATATATATATATATATATATATATAATATTATTATTATATTTATTAAATTTTTATACCGCCCTTCTCCCTTCCGGACTCAGGGCGGTAGCTAAATTGCTAGTTGTCTTGGGTTCAGACTGAAGTTGTTAAAACCAATACTGCCTGTAATATATATATATATCTATCCTCAACAAACTTCATGGTTTTAACAACAACACTACAAAACCACAACTCTCTTCCTCAAACTCCTCTTCATCACATCTCACCCATTGTTCTAGGAGCTACAAAGTTTGTTTATATACTATCTTAGTCTTTGCCTCAGAAATTACATGAAATTTACTCAACTGCTCTGTATTTCTAATAATGTCACCAAAATAACTTTAAAAACCCTTAAGTAATGTGTGTACATATGTCAAATTAGAAGATATCCAAGAATTGCTATGATGGTTAAATCTGAGATGATAAAACTGTCCTCAGAAGCCATTCATCATTTTTAGTTCTGAAGTTACCTTGAATTATTGATTATGAATATAAAAGGAACACTTTTAATTTTGAAGAGAATTAATATTGCATTGTAATATTACAACTGTTGCATTGTTACACGGAACTAACAATGTCATGGTAAATGAAGCTAATTTTTTTTCTATTTCATTATATTGTTATAATATAAATTGTATTGTTTTAATGCAGTGATTTTTTAATAAGATGTGATTAGTGATTAATAACATTCTAACTAGCTTGAGTACTAAACATAGAAACAGAAAAGAAAAATGTATCAATATTAATATTAATGTATCAATATGAATATACATTTATGATGTCAATATTATAGGCATAGAATTATTTGGCTTTTTCATCCTCAGTTATATAATATCGTATAATGTTAAAAAAGAACCACTGCAACCCACATGAAAGTATAAGTTATATGATAACGGATTTAAACTAATTACTTAATGTTAAACTTTCTACTGTATTGTTTATATATGTATGCATACACAAATGTATAATACATATACACACACAAAACCTCTATCTGTCTGTCTATCTATCTTGATAAAAGGAAAAAAGAAGATGCAAATTGAAGAAAATTTAAAATACCTAAAAATTAAACAAGAAGAAAGAGAAAATGACAGTAATAGCTAAATAATTGGCAGCTGTGACTTCACATTATTATGTATATAATAACAATGGATATTGGTTTCTGAGTCCCAGCTTTGTATACATTTGCTAATTGTAAATTTTCCCTTCCAATCAAATGTGCTACATCAGGGGTCCCCAACCTTTTTTGCACCAGGGACCGGTTGCATTTTAAAGAAAATTCTGCGGACCGGCTGGCCTAGAGGAGGAGGGGGGAGGGGGAACAGGTGGCGCATGCGCACGCGGGGGGGGGGGGAGTTGGCTCACTTGGCCCTCTAGGGCAGTGGTGGGCAAACTTATTAGTCAATAGAGCCAAATATCAACAGTACCACTACTGAAATTTCTTTTGAGAGCCAAAAGGTGTGGCCTGTTTTGTGGGAGTGGCTCAATGGTCATGTGACCCAGTGGGCGTGGCCAATTTGGAAAATGTGGTGAAACTCACTTAACGGTCTTGCTTAGCAACCAAAATTTTGGGCCCATTTGTTGTCATAAGTTCTTTCTTTCTTTCTTTCTTTCTTTCTTTCTTTCTTTCTTTCTTTCTTTCTTTCTTTCTTTCTTTCTTTCTTTCTTTCTTTCTTTCTTCCATTTCTGGCTGGTCTTTGGTCTTCTGAAGATGGTAAAAATGGATTTATTGGCACTCATTATATATAAAGGCAGCCCATGACTCTTTGGGATGCTGGTTTGAATCCAGGAAATGACTCAGAGGATGTGATTTCTATGAAATGACCACTGGGAGAAAAATAGATCTTTAACCTGGTTACCCAAACAGGTAGCTTGAGGTGGAAGGAAATAGGAAAATAGATTTCTTCCTTTCCTTTCCTTTCCTTTCCTTTCCTTTCCTTTCCTTTCCTTTCCTTTCCTTTCATTCCTTCGATTGCCTCCCTCCCCCTTCCTCCCTTCTTTCCTTCCCTCCCTCCTACCCTCCATCTCTTTCTTTTTCTTTCTTTCTTTCCTTCCTTTCCTTTCTTCCTTCTTTCAACCCTCCCTTCCTCCTCCCTCCCCCTTCTTTCCTTCACTCCCTCCCTCCCACCCTCCATTCATCTTTCTTTTTCTATTTTTCTTTCTTTCTCTCTCTCTCTCTCTCTCTCTCTCTCTCTCTCTCTCTCTCTCTCCTCCCTCCACCCATCTCTGTCACTTTGTGTGTGTGTGTGTGTGTGTGTCTGATTCCCTCTCTCCCTCCCTCTCTCTATTTCTGTCTCTCTAAGTCTGTCTCTCTGTGTGTCTGTCATTATCTCCCTCCCCCCCTCCCCCCGGGAAGCAGCAGAGGGGCCGGAAGCAGCAGAGGAGCAGCCCCCTGGGCAGAGGATGGCCAAGGCGCCTCCACCAGCTCCTTCCGACGGCCACCACGGCGCACTTTCCGGGGCTTCCCGGAGGGGCCGGCATGTCAGCTGAGGAAGTAACGGCTGCCTCATCCCACAGGGAGCGAGCGGGCGGAGGACTCGAGCCTGCGGCTACCTTAAGTGCTGCCGAAACCATCCGGGTGCCACACGGGGCTGGAAGGGAGGTGGGCGTGCGGTGCCCAGATGGCCTCGGCGGTGCTTAAGGTAGCCGCAGGCTCGGGTCCTCCGCCCACTCGCTCGCTGTGGGATGAGGCAGCCGTTACCTCCTCAGCTGACATGCTGGCCCCTCCAGGAAGCCCCGGAAAGTGCGCCGTGGTGGCCGTCGGAAGGAGCTGGTGGAGGTGCGCTCAGCCATCCTCTGCCCAGGGGGCTGCTCCCTCCTCCTCCTCTCCAGCCCTGCGGCCCGGTTCCTATCAGGCCACGGACCGGCACCGGTCCGCGGACCGGGGGTTGGGGACCCCTGTGCTACATAGTTCTATTAGTTTAAAATGGAGGTCTTCGAGAAACTCATATGAAAAGGTAACTTAAAGTAATTGTCAAATCCAATCTAAACATCTGGTTGACTGTGCAACTAGCCATAATACTGTATAATTCAAAAAGAGACAAAATACAAAGATCGTATATTTTTATATTATGGTTAGTAGAGATCAGGGCACATAATTGTTATGCAAAAGTTCTCAAGGCCCTGAGAAATGCTTCTTTAACTAGTTTTGGTCTGCTTGTACTTTTTCTTTATGTATTTACATTCTGCAGCCATGACATTTTTTCTGTATAATTGAGGGTGGGCAGAATTTAATTGGACGGCAAATTGCAAGGGGCTTAGTGAGCAACTTATACTGAGTGGATTGCAAGCATTACAGATATGGATTTTTATTTGTTTCTTTGTTTATTATATGTGTTCCCAACCCAATCAGGTAAAAATAACAGCAAAAACAACCACTGGCACATAAATTATGCAAAATTATTGCCTGCTTGGTGTTCATCTATATACATAGATACATAATGCATAGATGAATACCCACCAGGCAACCAAGTGGAGCTAAACTCTAATTAAGGTTTTAACAATGTTCCAAAATAAATAAGGTTCCATAATATGAGGGGCTCAAAGAGAAAACCTTCCCCCATGTCTAAGTTTCAAGTCTCCCACTTCCCATCATAAGGAGGAAAGTTCTCAGGAAATCTTATTGAGATGACCAGACCAGGCAGACAGAGCTGACTTAGACCAGAAGGTTCCAATGCATTCTAGTGCAACACTGTTAATTAGTAAGTAATAACTAGGAATTTTTCTTGAGCCTTGAAATTGACAGAAAACCAGTATATCAATCTCAGGATTAATATTACTATGCAATGACTGGGTTGTTCCACTAGGCTAACAGCACTATTATCGATCAATTAAAAATTCAAAGTCATTTCTGAAGGTTGCCCCACATGAAATACATTGCAATATTCCAAGCACAGGATGATCAGGTTTTGAATCCCTATTGCCAGGCATCCTGGTCTAAGTAGGGCTGCCACTTTATACCAATCAAGGTTGAGCAAAGGCTCCATGGCCATTGGTTTTTCACCTGCTCTTTAAATCAGAAGTGTCAGTCCAGAAGAATTACCAAATTATGACTGATTTCTTTGGGAAAAGAGCAAATTCATCCAGAGCGTTTGCTAGGACTACTGGTAGAGGAATGCACCACTGTTTATTGACAATAATAACTCAGCTTTGGACAGATTTGAGCTTGCTTTGCCCGTCTTGATCCTGAAAGCCTCCAGACACTCATACACCTTTTCATGACATTTCCAGATGGGTCCATGGTGGTGATCTACACTTGGGTATCACTGACAAATTGATGACATTTTACCCCAAAATGGCAGGTGTCCTTGCCCAGTGACTCTGTACGGATGTTTTATCATATAGGAGAAAGCATCAAATTATGGAACGTTGTTACTCACTGAAACCGCCTGCTGAAGTAGGAAAGAACTATTGTAAAATGATGCCCCCAAATTCCAACCCCTGCAAAAGATCCAGCAGAATACTATGGTTAATGTTAGCAAATATCAATAATAAAAATCAGTTTGTTATATCTTTATGTTATATCTAGCTTGTTTAGATGTACCTAAACAAGCTATTAGCAAGTTGTGGCAAATAACCCTTACATCTATTCATTTCGCAACTGTTATGCATGCAAATAGGAATATGGCAGAGGATTTTAAATTTGATGTTATATGCTCCACTTTAATGTGATTTCTTTGTTCCCATTGCACTCAGAATAGTTTAGATATGGACAAGGGAAATTGCAATTTTCTTGGATGAACCTACGTAGGTCTTCAATAGAGGGAATGTGCCCTCTTGATCCTATCAGATATCTCAGTCTCCTTGAGTACAGTTTGGTATTCTTCTTGATGGTATGCAAAGATTAGGGCAGGCCATTCTGACTGCTATTGGATTGGGGAAGAATGATTATACTTATGATTATTCTGTTGTAGATTTCCACCAGGGTATTTAATATCTACATGGAGTTTCTGGGAGATACAATCCATCAATACGGAATGATAATACACACCTGCACATCTCCACCCAAAGATAACATGGGAATCACCAAGAGATCTAATAGAATCATGTATGGAGCATGCATGCACACACTCACAAATCCAATGCATCAATGTTTCAGTGAAATTCATCAAGCAGAGTGATCTATGTTGTTTCTGTCCCATGACTAGGTTTTAAACTTTACTGGCATAGATTCAGACAGACCATCAATCATATCTAGGATTGTCTATTTTGATAACTGTTCAAGAAAAATGTTATACACTAAGCTTAAACCTCACTTGTGGGGTACCACAGAGGTCGGTCCTCTCGCCTCTCCTGTTCAACATTTATATGAAGCCGTTGGGTGAGATTATCCGTGGTTTCGGGGTAGAATTACACCAGTACGCTGACGATACTCAGCTGTAGATCTCTACCCTGGACCACCCCAATTATGTCGTGGAAGTGATGTCCAAGTGTCTGGAGGCCGTGCAAGTCTGGATGGGGAGAAACAGGCTCCGACTCAACCCATCCAAGACCAAGTGGCTGTGGCTTCCGGTGTCATGATATAGCCAGTTGGTGCCAGCTCTGCCTATTGGGGGCGAGTCATTGGCCCCCATAGAGAGGGCTCGCAACTTGGGCGTCCTCCTGGACTCTCGGCTGTCTCTAGAACAGGGGTCCCCAACCTTTTTTGCACCAGGGACCGGTTTCATTTTAAAGAAAATTCTGCGGACCGGCTGGCCTAGAGGAGGGGGGGGAGGGGGAACAGGCGGCGCAAGCGCATGCGGGGGGGGGAGTCGGCTCACTTGGCTCTCTAAGGCAGTGGTGGGCAAACGTATTAGTCAATAGAGCCAAATATCAACAGTACCACTACTGAAATTTCTTTGGAGACCCAAAAGGTGTGGCCTGTTTTATGGGAGTGGCTCAGTTGTCATGTGACCCGGTGGGCGTGGGCAACTTGGAAAATGTGGTGAAACATTAATGCTTAGCAACCAAAATTTTGGGCTCAATTGTGGTCATAAGTTCTTTCTTTCTTTCTTTCTTTCTTTCTTTCTTTCTTTCTTTCTTCCTTCCTTCCTTCCCTTCCTCCTACCCTCCATCCCTTTCCTTCCTTCCTTCCCTCCCTCCTACCTTCCCTCCCTTTCCTTCCTTCCTTCCTTCCCTCCCTCCTACCCTCCATCCCTTTCCTTCCTTCCCTCCCTCCTACCCTCCATCCCTTTCTTTCCTTCCTTCCTTCCCTCCCTCCTACCCTCCATCCCTTTCCTTCCTTCCTTCCTTCCTTCCTTCCTTCCTTCCTTCCTTCCTTCCTTCCCTTCCTCCTACCCTCCATCCCTTTCCTTCTTTCCTTCCCTCCCTCCTACCTTCCATCCCTTTCCTTCCTTCCTTCCTTCCCTCCTATCCTCCATCCCTTTCCTTCCTTCCTTCCCTCCCTCTCCTTCCTTCCCTCCCTCTCCTTCCTTCCTTCCTTCCTTCCTTCTTTCTTCCTTCTTTCAGCCCTCCCTTCCTCCTCCCCCTTCTTTCCTTCACTCCCTCCCTCCCACCATTCATCTTTTTCTATTTTTCTTTCTTTCTCTTTCTCTGTTTCTGTCTCTCTCTCTCTGTGTCTGTCGCTCTCCTCCCTCCACCCACCTGTCACTCTGTGTGTGTGTGTGTGTGTGATTACCTCTCTCCCTCCCTCTCTCTATTTCTGCCTCTCTAAGTCTGTCGCTCTGTGTGTCTGTCATTCTCTCCCCCCTCACCCCCCCCAAGCAGCAGAGGGGAGGTTATCCCGCAACGGGCGAGCGAGCGAGCGGACGGAGGACCCGAGCTGCTGCTACCTTAAGTGTCGCCGAGGCCATCCGGGCGCCACACGCGGCTGAAAGAAAGGTGGGCGTGCGCGCCCGGATGGTGCTTAAGGTAGCCACAGCTCGGGTCCTCCGCCCGACCGCTCGCCCGTTGCGGGATAACCTCCCCTCTGCTGCTTGGGAGGGGGCGAGGAGGGAGAGAATGACAGACACACAGAGCGGCAGACTTAGAGAGGCAGAAATAGAGAGAGAGAGGCGCTCTCGGCCATCCTCTGCCCAGGGGGCTGCTCCCTCCTCCTCCTCTCCGGCCCTGTTCTTGTGAAGCCGCGGACCGGCACCGGTCCGCGGACCGGGGGTTGGGGACCCCTGCTCTAGAAGACCATATGACAGCCATGGCCAGGGCGGCTTTTTATCAGGTCCGCCTGATACGCCAGTTCAACCCCTTTCTGGATCGTGATGCTTTACGCACGGTCACTCAAGCCCTCGTCATCTCCCGCCTGGACTACTGCAACACCCTCTACATGGGGCTTCCCTTGAAATGCACCCGGAGGCTCCAGTTAGTTCAGAATGCGGCCGCGCGGGAGATTCTGGGAGCCTCCAGATGCTCCCACGTGACACCTCTCCTGCACGAGTTGCACTGGCTGCCTGTGGCTTTCCGGGTGTGCTTCAAGGTACTAGTAACCACCTTTAAAGCACTCCATGGCAAGGGACCTGGTTATTTTCAAGACCGCCTCCTGCTACCAAATACCTCCCACAAATCAGTTCGCTCCCATAGAGGGCCTCCTCAGGGTGCTGTTGGCTAAACAATTTCGGCTGGCGACCCCCAGAGGGAGAGCCTTCTCTGTGGCAGCCCCTGCCCTCTGGAATGACCTACCCCCTGCCCTAGGGACGATCACCGACCTACGCCTCTTCCGTCGGGCCCTGAAGACCCATTTATTTTGTGCTGCTGGCCTGTTGTAGTTTTTAAATTGATTTTAGTAGGGGGTTTTAATTTGGCAGGCCAATTTATTTAATTATATCTTAACATTTGATCTTAACTTTTATATTACTCATTTTTACTGTTGGCTGTATACCGCCCTGAGTCCCAAAAGGGAGATAGGGGGGTATATAAATGCAATAAATCTTAATCTTAATCTTAGCACAAACTATGGATAACATAGTTTTAAGCAAGGTCAGTGATAAAAGATTCCTCCAATATTCCCAGAATGTATTTTTGATATCACTGCTATAGGAACATGCCCTGAAGCCACAGCAGTTTTGATGAGATTGGGATGATATCTAGTACACCTGATGAGGATGAAGTAGTTCATAAATTCTGAAAATGAGAACAGCGTTCATTTATATAACCTTTACCAAGGCACAACACAAAGAAAAAATTGCCATCCACAAAGAAGGCATCTATTGGTTATACTATAATTCCATAAAGTAAACTTTCACAGAAAAGTATGGAAACATTCATATAACCAAGGTAGGAAGACATCTTCTATTCTGCTTTCCCAACAGTTTTAATCACTGAAATAAACTATGCAACAATTTAAAAGCAAAATAACAACAACCCCATGAGGGCCTTTGGAAAACACTTGTTTAATGTTTCCAGAAATGTAAAGAAGAATGTGCATGTTGGTAAATAGAAACCGAAAGGAAACTGAGGAAAAAGGCAGAAACAGCAGAAGGATATGCACTCAGTGAGGTGCTTCCCATTCAAAAATCTGTCTCTGTAGCATGGGTCAATGTGCAAGTCCATTATCCAAACAAAACATTCTGATTTGTAACAATGATACCGTTCACAAACAATTCAGATTGGTCCAAATGTGGACAACATCAAGGACAATGTTTATTTGGACAAATTGCCTTCAATGTGAACTACTTCCGGTGTCCTCAGTGATGTCATCACATAATCAAATCTTCTTAAATGCAGAAAATTATTTATAGAGAAAAAAGCTTTTTTCAAAAACAGTGAGGCTTCTGCCATCTGTAGTGCCAACAGACACACAATTTGACTGTTACCTCTGAATGCCAAATATTAGGAGACACAGATTGCTTGCAAGCATTCTATGAATGGTTTCATGATACTTTCAGTTCCCTCCCCCTCCCCCCCCCCCCCCACTTCCACTACAATTTCCCCAAAACTCACCCCTATCATTTTGGAGAGAAGGAATGCATTACATATGCTGCCTGGTTTGACCAACTGTTAGCCTGTTAACTTGGCTTGGAACAGAGGGAAAGAGAAGACCAACAGGTTGAAATGGAACAAAATTAAGACTCAGGAGGAGGCAGAGGAATTTCCTGCTGGTAAGAGCTGTTAAGCAGTGGAACATTTGTTTGAAGCAGTAGCAAACACCTCATGCTGGATGTTTTCAATGGGGACTGGATGGCCATCTGTTTCATGGCTATCTGCCCTGAGCAGAAGTCTGGATTAGATGCCCTTCGAATTCATTTGTTCTATGATTCTGTACAGTTTTTATCACCTCTGAAACAGTCCTCTTTGTAGTTCTGCAATGTTTCATGTTTAACTTTAAAAAAGGCATTTTAGAGCATGTTGGGTGTATGTGTGTGTGTGTGTGTGGAAGAATACAGCACTTGTCTAGAAAACTTTAAAGCAGTTCATTATTCAAATGGCAGCTGCAGAATGAAGACACACAATCCAGGAAAAGATATAGCTGCTTTTAAACTTGCACACACAAGAGCTACATTTATCCCCCAGGCTGCTCTATTGCATCTCTTTGGTATTGAAGCACTGCAATAACTCTGCACAACTCTTACGGGAATTTTATTCTACTCCCATACATTATTTTTTATTAAATTGAAACAAAAACAAAAAAAACCTTTCCCTCTCCCCACCCCCTAGGAATGTCAGAATCAAAGAACATATACATTCAGAGAGATCCTAAAAATAATCAAGCATAACCCTCCGGGCTGTGCAGGACTCTATCATCCCCCACATAGGTTGTCATCCAGCCTCTCCCTCCAACAAAGGGGAACCCAGCATCTCCTGAAAAATTAGTGCCCATTGTAGAAGTTAAGGTCAATGACAACATGTGTAAAATAACAATCATGCAAATGCTATGATTTGCGTACTTGTATCAGATATTCTGATGCATTTGCGTGATTATGTCATTAAGGTGTGTGTACCTATTTTGGCTTTGCTGCAGTCATCAGTGTCCTAACAGCCCCATAGGCTGTTCCACTGTTGGTCAGTTCTTACCATGGCAACTTCTTTCTAACATCCAACTGAAATCTGCTTGCTTGTTATTTATATCCATTGTTTTTTGTTTCATCTTCTTGTGACAGCCGTTCAGATATTTGAAGAAATATCTAAGGAATTGCAGCACCACAAGGCACATAAAACACTCCCTCACACAGAGAATTAGCTGTCATATTCTCTCCTTCTCTTTTTAAAAAGAGAAACTGACAACAAATGAAAATAGATTTTAAAAAAACATATAAACAACTTTCCTTTCCTTTGCTAGGATAGTGGAGCCTCAGATTCTAGTCCATCCTCAGCTTTGGAAGCTTACTAGATCAGGGATCTCCAAACTTTGCAACTTTAAGTCTGAAGGACTTCAGCTCCCAGAATTCTCCAGCCAGCAAAGCTGGCTGGAGAGGTCTGGGAGCTGAAGTCCTTCAGACTTAAAGTTGCAAAGTTTGGGGACCCCTGTACTAGATGACTTTGGACCAGAGGTAGGTCCCTACTGGTTCGGCCCAGTTTGGCTGAATAGGTAGTTACTGGGCCGGCCACACCCCCAAACCAGTTCTATCAGTGGCACCATAGGTGGCGCCATCTTGTTTTTTTTCACTACTGTGCAAACGTGCATAGTGCGCATCAAGTGCACGCAAAGCACACCGGTGAGCAAACTGGCAGTAACAGAAGCCAGAACACACCCCTGCTTTGGGCTAGTTATATTCTTTTAACCCAACTTGTTGTTGCAGGAAAAATTGTTAAGAAAATGCAGTGTACACCATTCTCAGCTCATGAAGGAAAAACAGGATATAAATCTAAAAAATAAACCAATGAAGAGAAAAAAACAGAGAGAATATTTTGCATAGAAGGAAGGAAACAGTCAGAGCTGTACCCAGAAGCATTTACACTAGAAACCAAATTTCCTAGCAAAAATCCTTCTTAGTTTTAAAAGGTTCCTAATCAGGACACCATGTAAGTGAACTACCCAGTGATGCACAAAAACTACAACAAAGAATAGGTGTGTAACAAAAACATGGTGAGAAGTAGCCAGGTTATGGAATGACTTGACATATGTGGAACACCGGTATGGTAGCACAATAACACAAACCACTCAACAGAAAAATATTCTTTACAACTCTGAAGAAAGTTTCCACACTCCTATACAATGGAAAGATAAATGCTAGTAAATGGATCTTGTCTTTTTATGTACACTGAGAGCATATGCGCCAAAGACAAATTCCTTGTGTGTCCAATCACTTGGCCAATAAAGAATTCTATTCTATAAAGAATTCTATACTTCTCCTGTATAACGTGAAATCATTATCATCCCGCTAAGCAAGTCTTGAGTGAGGTGAAAGTAGATACAATTATTCAAGAAAAAAATACACCAGATGGGAAAACATAGGTTGTTATAATATTTTTATCGGAAATTATTTTGAATTTGCATACTAATTTTTCCATTTATTAATTTTAGTTCTGAGTTATTTTTTTAATTCTCCCCAGCTTACCTTTTGTGTTATATATCTGGAAATCTAAAACATTTACATGTTTTATAACTGAATCAGTCTTTTAAAATGTCCTAATGTGAAGGCTCAGTTTATTTTAACTGCTAACAAAGCAACAGGAAAAATAACAATGAACCACAATTTAAGATGGTAACTATAAGGAGGGCTATTATGAAAGTTAACAAGCAGTATCATGCAGTGAGAAATGAAAACAAATTTAAGGCCACAGTGGTTGAATCCATAGTTAGAACTGCTGTAGTTCACATTCTAAGTTTGTTATCTGAAATAATGAAGAAATGAACAAATTTAAGTGCTAAACTTGGAAATCTTGAAATCATACAAGACCCAGGAGCCATTTTTTTAAGCTCCGTATCTCTCTCTCTCTCTGAGAATCAATGTAATCTATCCAAGACTTTCTTGATGTTCTCCTTCCTCTGAAGCCATTCACGCTTCCATATAGTTTTTTGTAACTCAATCCTTATTTATTCTCTCTAGGCCAGGGGTGTCAAACTCGATTTCATTGAGGGCCGCATCAGGGTTGTGCTTGACCTCAGGGGGGTTGGGGGGACAAGGTGGCTACGGACAAGGTGGGCATGGCCAGCTTAATGTCATTCATGTCAGGGGCACCTGTGGTGGCCTGAGCGCTTTGCCAGCAAAAATGGGGTCCCAATCGAGCTTCATTTCCAGCTGGCGCAGCCCCCTACAACCCTCTGTCAGCGAAAACAAGCTGTTTTTGCTGTCAGAGGCACTGCGGGCCAGTCCTTTGCTGTTTACAGGGCAGCCCCACAGGCCAGATCTAAGCACCCTCCAGGCCAGATTCGGCCCACGGGCCTTGAGTTTGACAGCCCTGCTCTAGGCAATCAAACTTCCAAGTATTTCTTAAATACTGGGTATTCACTTTTGTATTCAATTCACATTTATTTAGATCCATTCATTTTTTTTACCATATCTCATCTTGTTTTACCTCACACACATTTCCTCTATACTGAAATTATTTTTACATTTGTACTTACATTTATACTTACATGTGAAATTTTCACTTGTAATTTCAGCATTTTCAGTTTTTTTGACAAAAGATTCATTCCCTACAGAAAACCATATACTACATACTACTTTTATAAGAAACCTCATTTGCACTTAACATTTCTCTATCTTTAATGAATAGTCTACCCAACTATAGAAACTAATCTACTTGTCTAGTTTTTCACCATTTATGTATAACTTGCAATCATTCAGTCCATTTTCTCTATTATACACAACCTGATACATTAGATGTGTTTGATATATTTTTGACATCTATTTCTTTGCGTAACACAATCTAGAAAATGTTTGCTGTGTATTATTTGCAATAGAATAGCAAAGACCTACATAGATAAATCCTCCTATGTTCACCTATCATCACATTTGTACTGTCAACTACGGCATTCCTTATCTATCAGTATCTTAAACAACCAAGAGGGCATCACACATCCTTGTCTTGCTTCTTGTTTAATGATGATCCATTGGCTAAATGTTTACTTACTCTCATGAGTCCTTTACTTCCATTATACATCACTCTTACAACACTGAAAAAAGAGAGTCTTTATAGTTTAGGGTTAAACTGTGAGGCCTTGGTGCTCTCTGAGCTTAATAGTTTTGTTGTAGACATTTCATTACTAAACTAAATAACATCATCAGTGCTGGTAGGAAGTGGGGTTTGCTTTCAATTTATATTCTAGTGGCTTGCCCTATCAGTGTTAGTGGGAGTGGTCTTGGTGGTTCTTTGGTTGATCTGCTTACTGTTTGTTTGGCAGTTAACTCAATACAACAGCTTCCAACAAACTGGATAGCCAGGCAACTTCAGCAAAAGGTGCCTGATCACTCAATGCAATATAGCACAGCCAACACTAGTTGTGAAAAAGATAACACTACCATATATCAAAACATTTCAGAAACTACCAACATAGTATTATAACCAGATGGCATTACCATAGCATGCCAAAACCTCCAAAACCTCATAAATAAACCAAAAGATCCAGCAGCCCCAGAAGAAAAAACAGGAGCCATCTATAACATACAATATAAAGTATGCAACTTTATATGCCATCTATAACATACAATATAAAGTATGCATTACATAGGACAAACAAGAACATCAGCTAGCCAACAGAAGATATGATGGAAACACCTTCATTTCATAACAGGTGGACAGATTTAACCATAGTTTCAACAGGGAAACTTCCAGAGAGTGCCTGGAAGCCTAGCACTCTGAGAAATTAACCATCAACAGGCACACTGACATAAACAACATCCACATACCATTCAAGAGAGACAATCAACATGCCAAAAAGGGAATAAAAATACCAAAACATCTCACCAGCAATCAACACCCAGGGGAGCAGAGATTAACACCAAGATTAACATTAGATTAACAATCAAGAAACAAACAAACAATACTCCAGTCTAGAAACTGCCAAGCAAACTAACAGTAAAGAGTTCAAACAAAGAATCACTAAGATCACTCCCACTGACAAGACAAGTCACTAGAATATAAATTGAGAGCAAACCTCATTCCCACCAACACTAATTATGTTACCTAGTTTGTTAATGAAATGCCTGCAAAAAAAAACCACTAAACTCAGAGGACCCTCAAGGACCTTATAGCATTAATTTTCAATCCACATTCTCACACAAAAATTCATAATTTAAGCCTATTTACTTTGTCCTATTCTTTCTCTACATCAACAAATATACAAAACACTTTTTTTACCTTTATGTATGCTTTGCAGTAATATGCTGAACAGAAAAAATCTGATGTATATGTGTGCGTATGTGTGTATACTTGCATGGATAGATAGATAGAAAGACACAGACAGACAGATAGCTAGATCCATTGTAGCGATAGGTATTTCCCTTCTATTCTTCTGGATAGTGGGCATAGAACCTTATGTGATATAATAATGGTCTGACTGCATATGGCAAAGATAATTTGAAAAGGAGACAGCAAATCTGTATTACTAGCATTGCAGTCAGATTAACATTTGAAATGCTAAGAAGGCAAAATATTGATTAGTCTAAATTTATGACAATGAGAACTAAATGATGCCATATACAAAAGAATACCAGATTTTACTTTTAAAGAGGATTACCAGTCCATGGAAAGTCAAAGAAGAGCAGAAGTTAAGGCCTCCATCAGGCGTAGAGTTTAGCAATTTATCATTCATTTGATAACCAGAATTTCAAAATCCACATTACGCAATAAAATACACAATCAACTCAAAAATGCAAGTTTTTGAGAACTTCACTTTTTTTTTTAATGAATCCTGGGATGGCTACATAAGCAGGTTCTAATGTCCTTGGATGTGGTAGCTTTCATTTCAGAAGACAGGAACAAGCTGGAATGAAAGTGATGGACAGAATATTATGGTAAGAACTATGAACAGGATGCTGAAACTGAAATTGTGAAAAGTAACAAATGACTTCCAAATTAAGCAGCTGGAAAAGGAGAGACAAAAATGTTATTGGTGACTTTTTATGTGAGCCGCATCCACTTGAAGCAATGTCTGGATGAAGTTTCTTGAGAAAGAGCCTTGGAACAGTCAACATTCCAATGATTAAAGACCATCTTTCATCTGTGACCAGGAAGATATTTTAATAGTATAAAAGGACACCTGAACATTCAAAGAGAAAATCTTAGAAAGTAGTTTCATCATACCAGATGCTTTTTCAGAGAGCTGGATTTGTTATACAAGATGAGAGGACTGAGTATTATTCATAATCCTTATGAAGCTCTGTGCAAAACCTAATTGGAAAACTTTGCACAAAGACAGTGATGGAACATAAGGATCATTCTGTTCACTGGACCAAGGAAAGAAAAATATATTGAATCCCCATAGCCAGGGATATCAATAATATTAATTCAAGCTATACCTCAGGATCAGAAAATGTTAAAAGAATAATAAAACTATTCTCAGATAGTGGGTTCTGTTAGTCATAGTACCATTTAAAGCTTAATGATGAGACTTGGAAAATATCATTTAAGGCTTAATGATGAGGCTTGAAAAATATCAGAAAATAAATTAAGTATTAATGAAACTCTTGAAGTATTTTTAAGCATCTAAGATTCACGTTCTACACTCACAATTCTGCAATCACTCTCTGTATTTATAAAGAAAATAAAATCTTACCCCCTAAATATATTGACAATATATCCATGAATATATTAAAACTTCTGTCTTACTTCTTTTAACACACACATATTGAAAAAGCTGTGAATGAAGTAAACAGAAAGAGTCTTTTGATTGACAGCAATAGAGCTCCTCCATCTGGAAGCAGCCATAGCCTCTAAAATATCCTTTACAGTAAACTTCTCATCAGAACACATCCTCTGGGTTTCTTAATGACAATCGTGTTGTTGTACATCACTAACTGCCATTTTGTAATGTGTGTATATTTTCACATAGCATGATTTTGAGGTTTATAAATTTAGTTTTCATGGAAATAAATAAACCCGACATCCACTCTATTTGAATAAATTAACTCATTTAATTTTATAATGAAACTAGACATAGCAATAGGAAAGGAAAACAAGAATATACTTTTAACATTTAACTATCCTTGAGATAACTCCATCATTCAAAAAGGCCCACTATATTTCAGGGCAACAATAAATACATTCATATTTCCGTTTGCCCAGATACTTTTTCATTCCATCACTTTCAATCATGTTTGAATCACCAGTTAGCCAGCTTTGGCCATTCAGGCAGACATATCTCCTGTGAGGAAAGATCTGTTCTGGATATCCCTGTGATGTACCCCAAATTGACAGAAAAGACTTGTCAGATAACAGATAGCTCAACCATTCATTGTCTCAAGCACTTGTTCTGATCCCAAAACGAGCTGCTAGACAAGTTATTATCTCCTCTATGTCATATCATGCTAAGAAACTACAGTAACAGTTCCATGATGTTCCATTTCTATCAACATGCTCAGTTCCTAAAAGTCCAGCAAAGCAAAGGGTAGATCTGAAGCCACGTTACTGAAGCAGCACAGAGACTATTCAGCTACAAAGCTGTGAACTAGCACATAAAGCAGGGGACTCGGCAGAATTACACTCAGAGTAGCTGTGCAGCAAGGGAAAAGTTTTAGATAGCCTCACTGCTTCATCCCTTCCTGGAGCATCAGCGGAACATTAATCTGGAGTATTGTTGAGAGCTCCTCCCCTGAGGGATTCAGAAGCAGAGACTTGAACTGCAACTTCTTATCTCTGCAATGAGTTGCATTTATAACTGGCTGCTTCTGCAGTGGAAATGATGATTGTCAAAGATCTGCAATTGAGCTGCATGTCCCATCAGGATTCCCCTGTTCTTGCAATATCCCAGGATGGTGTCTTTTCTAGAGTGGTTATTTCAGGGTGTCTGCCAGGATCCACTGCTTCCCCATGTATGCATTACAAATTATGAAGTGCTGAATACATGTCTGCCTCCTTTCCCTCCTTCAGAGCCAAAGATCCTTTTATAGGTCCTGTAGATATGTAAAAGGGTATATAATTTTTAAAAAAACAATTAAGTAAAAATGTACCAAAAAGTGCCATTAAAAGAATCACAGTATTTGTTAAGTAAGCAGCTAAACATCTTGAAGATAGCAATTCCGCCTCGTTGACTTCAGTGCCTAATATATAATCTGAAACCCCACTACTATATCCCGAACATGTCTTGTTACGTCTTGCGTGTAGAACATGACTTATTAGATATTTCTGAAAATGTCTTTGAGAAAGAATAAAAAAGGATATGTATACTCCTTTGCATATTGGCAGAATAGTACAATTTATCCATAATTTTGTTTTGCACTGCTCCTGCAAGATTTAGAGACTTCACACAGATCTGACCAAACAACTTTGCATCTGATTACTTTACTACCAATACAATTAGCTAAAATGGTTTATTGATGTAAAATGGATTGTGCATCTGAGAAGACACCTGGTGAAAGAGAAAAAAAATGAACAGACGCAGGTCCAAGTCCAAGATCTCTTGATGGTAAGAGTGGCAAAGCAGGAATAGATTCCTGCATTTATCACAACTGCAGAATGCTGTGTGCCTTTTAAGGCAATTTCCTCTTTTGGATCAAATGTGCATGGAAGATTGTTATGGAGAGTTTGCCAGGCACTTTGAAGGTGAAATTATTCATATTCACTGTGAATTTGACTCTAGATGGGCAGAGTCTTCTGAGATGATGAGATAATATCCTGCAAGATTACTTGAGATTCTTTTGAGCACCTGATTCCTGAGGAAGTAGAGTCCTCAGCTAGCTGTATGTCAGATTCCCGTCCCTTCTGGTTGATATGTACAGAATAGAGGAAATAAAAGGATAGATATGAAATGGCAAATAAATTGAGGGTTTTTTTTTGTAGTATGTATCATTATCTGTTAAGATTTCATTGTTTTATCTGTTTAACCCACATAGAGTCTAGTGACTGAGGAATAATTTAGTTAATTTTTTAATGATGGATTTCTCAACTTTTCTACCACTTTATCAATTTTATATCCTGCCCATATGTTTAGATGAAAATTTACAATGAATAAATTATAATTTAAGGGTCTCATGGTTCAGCATTCACTTACTCGGTGAATGAACGAACAAATCAATCAATTTTACAGCCACCCACTTAATGTGGAAGTCTTAGCAGCATACACTATTAAAAACAACAAATCACCCCCCCAAAAAATCTTAAAATACAATAAAAATATTTTGCCAGAGAATTTCAGAGAGTCAGAAACAGTCAAGTCGGGAACAAAAGCTCCCAACTCATGGAGAAAACAGAATGTCAGAATCTTTTGAAAGGCAGGCATGGGTAAGTTTATCTGAATCCCCAGGAGATTCTATATAGGATAGGTACAGTGAGACAGAACATCTGTCTCCTGGGTCCCAATAGATGGCTTGAGTAACAGGACCTTCAGTAAGCCTATGCTTTCCGATTTTTTTGTATAGGCAACAGTAATCAGAGATAGGTGGTTTACAAGCCCTGTGCCATGAGGGCTCTGTTAATAACGATCGGCACCCTGGATTACTTCTGTGCAGCTTATAAAGAAGTGGTGTGTATGCATGTACCAAGGTGTGCCCATAACTACATCTGCTAGTGCATTAAGCAGATATAGCTTATAAAGGGTCTTGAATATACTGCAGTGATTCAGAGGTAGCCAAGGCTAGTATAAAGCCTTCCAAACTAGAAATGGGTGCAATCAGGCAAGGGCCATTCAAACCATAGTTGCCACTTTCAAGCAGGAGTTGTCAAACTGAACACCAGACTTCTCTGGGATACTGCAATTCCATCCAGAACAAAAGATGGAAACTTTCCAGATCCAGACGGCCCCACAATCCATAGCCTCCTGCTAGAGTTGAGCATTATCTGCTTTTCTCTAAGCCCATTGAATTTAGATGATGGGAATTTGCAGCTTGTCCTTCTCCCCTTCCCTATTATATCACAATAAGGAACAGAATGGGTAATTCTACTTTTGGACAGACCGTAGGGATTAATCTATACATGACATTGAAGGTATCAATAACATAAAAGTAGATTGTCTTTTATTTAATGTGTGGTTCTTCTTTCGGATACAGGCCAATTCACATCAATTATTTTAAGAGATGCTTCCTTGCCCCACTGAAGCAGTTCTTGCAAAGTACAAGCTTGGAGCTAAGCTGGATCTTTTCAATTACAAGGAGACGATTGCAAATATGTGCAGTCTATGGGGAACTAATTTTAGCAACAAGAAAGATTCTGACTGCAAAGAATCTGCCAAACAATGATTACTTAGGGTCAAAGAGTTAGCATGAGATATAGACTGTAATTATAACAATTTTGTGCTGCAATTATGCACCTTTATCAACAATACTGAATTGCTGGCCAAATTACTGTATCACTAAACTCAAAGAATATGAATACAAGACAGTGTTGGGATCCGGACCAAGGTTTAAAAAAGGCATGATGCAATTCAACTTTTATTTATAAAATTCTTATTCAACCTGAACAATCTCAAATCTTTGGGGTAAGTTTAATATGCAGGAAATGTTTCATCCATCAACAATAAACTATCATCATTACTATGGTGCTTTTTACCCTTCTGCCCCATTCTCTTTGTTAAAGAAATCTCTCCAGAAATAACTTTTTAGTGTCATAAGGGAATGATCACAAATTATGCCCCTATTGGTCTTATTTATGTGTACAAAATGTGTTTTGTAGCTCCATATCAAAATCAATTTATTCTTAGCTTCCGGTTCCGGCTCCTGCGGCGACGGGCGAGCCTAGCGCTCGCTCGCCGCTTTGTTTCTCTTTCTGCCCCCCCACGGGGGCGAGACCCGTAAAGGGGTCACGGCGGTGGAGGAAGTGGCCCCCGGCGCGGCTTAGGTGAGGGAGAACATGCTGCGGGGGGTTCTCCCTTCGCCTAAGGAAGACGGCGCCATTTACAACAATGAAGAGGGTTGATCGGCTCAGTCGGAAGGTCTCCCGAGGCTTCAGCTGCGAGGGGAGAGTGAGTTTTTAAAAAACTTTTTTTTCTGCTGTCAGCCAGGCTGAAAGGACTGGGAGGGGGGAGTTTGTTTTCAAAAAAAAACCCTCGGACTTAAGCGGCACTTGGAAATGGCTTCTCTGGAAGAGAAAGCGGAAATCTTAAATCCGGACTGTCTCTAACAAGGGAAAGTGGTATGCGGCTACTTGCAACATTGTGTCTAGGTCTGGCTGGTTAAAAAAATTTATTTTTCTACTCTCTCCTCTGGGCTCTGAGATGGGCGGTGGAAAGTGGCTTTTCTTTGTCCCTGCCTGACTATTTTAACTATGGGAAATTCCCAGCGTCTCTTTACAATTGGGACTCTCTCTGGATATTAATGAAGAATTTTTTTCTTGTTGGATTTGTGGTTCCTTTCTGGATTACCTTCGTTATTATAACTATTGAGTTGGAAAATTGTCTCTCTCTTGGTTCCTGAATTTTACAACGTTTCAACCTTGATCTGAACTTTTGGCTCCCGGTTAGTCTCACCAACCCCACCCTAAAAACGCCATTTTGGTGGCATTGACTCTAACAGTTAAGATGGCTCAAGAAGCAGCACTGACAAGTTTAGAACAACGGATGGCTTCTCTTGAAACTGTTATACAAACTTTGGTAAAAGAAATTCAGGCCCAGAGGGCTGAAAACATCAATTTCAAGAAGGAGCTATTGGATACTCGGAAGCAAGTGCTGGAAAACACACAGAAGACGGAAGAATTGGAAGGGGGGTTGGTGGGGGTTAAGGGAGAGATTAAAAATGTTACTAAAGAGGTTGGGGAAACAGATGGGCATGTGTCTAGGATTGATATGGAAAGAATGACATATTTTTTGAGATTTCAGAATGTTCTTGAGGAATCTGGTGAATGCCTCCCTGATCTTATGAGCACAATTTTAGCAAACTATTTACAAAAACCTAAGGATGAGATCAGGGGGGACATTGACCTAGCCTACAGAATTAACTCAGCATATGCCAGGATAAATGAAGTGCCTAGAGAGATACATGTGAAATTTGTTAGAAGGTCAACCAGAGAGGAAATCCTGAAACTGCAGAGAGAAAGTCCATTAATTTACCAACAAAAAACGGTCACTATCTTGAAGCAGATTCCTAGAAAGATTCGAGATGCAAGACGGAAATTTTCCTTCTTGTCTAAAACATTGTTTGATCATGGGATTTGGTTCAAGTGGGTGACACCCGAAGGGATGCTGGTGTTCTGGGAAGGAGGAAGAGTGAGGATTAAAACAGTTGCTGAGGCGGAAGCCTTTCTTAAAAAACATTCCTCTGCCCTGGGGGAAGATCCAGGGGGGACGGAGGGAGCCACGGCCCCGCCCGCTGGGGGCCAGGGAGGAGAAAAAGAAGATACAATAGCCAAGAGACTTAGATCGAAAAAATAACTTTGCCTTGATTTTCCTGAACAATTTTGCATAATATTTTCTGGATTTATTGTAAATATCTGACAGCATGGAACTGAGAATTTAGGTATATGTACTTGCTTTTACCTTGTAGTGTTATGAAAAATGCTTTTTTTTGTTATTTTTTTATTGTGTATTTTGAGGTCTCGGAAGGGCCGACGACTCTGACGTGAATGCTCTCAAAATTTCTTTGTATCCCTTACCCTATCCTATAGAAAAAATGTAAAACCAATAAAACTTTTTCAATATAAAAAAAAAAATCAATTTATTCTTCAATTCTTGCTACTGAATTTGCACAGCCCTTTGGCCTTAACTAAAGAATAATGGGTAATGTTCGCTCAGTCCAAACAACACCTAAGTTAATGTAAGTCATATTTATAATGTCATTGTTTGCAATAAGATATGCAGAACTTACAGAATGCACCAATTACAGAACATGTTGGAGCATGAAAATATTTGCTGTATCAGAAACAGTTAATTTTTAGGTTATCTGGTGAACAGGCTTATCCAAAAAGCCAAAATCATGTGTAAAACTACCCTGCAAGGAATTGAAACTAGGTAACCTTTACAGCCAGTTTCATCCTGAAAGAGAACTTAGATGAAATGGAAAAGCATGGCATCAGTGCATAATAGCTGGATGATGGAGTGAATGATTGCCTGATTCTTTTTCAGTCATAGAGATGACGAGCTGGACATACAATTACAGGCAAAAGAAAAAAGAAAGGAAATGCCCCAACCCTTTGATTTTAAAGGGAAGTAGTGTAGTTTTATTTTGAGAAAACCCTACGGCATTAAGTAAGTGTGTTAGTAAGTGTGTGAGAGATTAAACAAATGAGAGAGAAAGAGAGAGAGAAATCAACTAGAGGTGCTGTCAGATTGTATACTTTTATCAATAATGGGGGGGGAAACTTCTCTTCTAACAATATAGAATTATCCCACTCCAATGGATTCCATATAGCTAATAGAATTTCTTTTTGATACAACACAAAAATAATTTACAATACCATTAGAAAAAAATAATCACAGAGATAGCCTTTGACAATTCAAAGAAGAGCATACCACTGAAGAACACTTGCAGCAGCATGGGTTGAGCATTGCCTCCATGCTTTGCTGGATAGCTAATATTCCGAAATTTAGGAATAGATGTGCCTTTCGTCTGATGCAGTAACACATTCTTCCTGAGTATATTTCATACATTTGTTTGCCATTTAAAATTGCAAAAGAGATGCCTGCTATGTTATCAAGCAAGATGGCAGACTCTTGATGCAGAATTCCCCTCAAAAATATTCCTTTTTCACAACATCATTCAAATATGACATGATAGACACTTCAAAGGCTTACACGGAATAAAACCAACCCCACTGCAGAGCTAAGTAAGGTAAAATCAAAGCATGATGTGTTGGTGGGAAACAGGATCTTTGATCAGTTTATGAGTCATTCAGCCAGGGCAGAGGTGGGGAACCTGTAGCCCTTTGAATGTAGAACTTCACCTCCCACAAGTTTGATCCAGCACTGCCAATGTAACTGCATTGAATATTATCTACTTACGAGATCGCCTTCTGCCACCGAGAGCCTCCCACCAGCCAGTACGCTCCCATAAAGAGGGTCTCCTCATGGTGCCGTCAGCTAAACAATGTCGACTGGTGACACCCAGGAGGAGAGCCTTCTCCGTGGGAGCACCTGTCCTCTGGAACGAATTGCCCCCGGAATTAAGAACTATCCCTGACTTACTCACCTTCCGCCGTGCTCTCAAAACCTTTTTTTTCCAACAAGCCAGGCTGGCATAAAAATGAGTTTTTAAATACAAATTTTTATTAATTTTAATCGGGGTTTGTTTGGTTTTTTAATTTGAAGAGAGGCCAAATTGTTTAATAGGCTTTTTAAATTCTTTTTAACTTTTATATATCTGTTTTACTTTGGCTGTACACCGCCCTGAGTCCTTTGGGAGTAGGGCAGTATAAAAAACTAATCAACCTAAACTTAAACCTAAACCATTATCAGTATATTGAGGGATAGGAGGAAGACACAAAACGTAAGGCCAAAAAATAAGCAATATATGGAACTAAATGTAGCTATGAGGTTCAGGAAGCTTTTCAAGTAGAACAAAGAGAGCTGAATCTTTGATGAACATTGAATTTGCCTTCTCACATCACTTCACAAAGCCACTATATGCTCCAGGGGATGTAATAAATTTATGCTCAGGATTCAATCCACCTGCTGTTTTCATCAGCAAGGAATTCCCAATTTTAGAGGGTAGCTCATCTGTAAGATGGAAATGATGACATCACAAAGTACTATGAGAAAGGTCAGCATTAGATGTAATATATTATGCTCTTGTATACATATATATACAAGAGCAGCATAGACTTGATATCTACTGGAAGATGTAATTTCAAGTAAACCATGATGCTCCGAGATAGGCTTTCAACTGTGAAATTTTAGAATAAGGAAAATTAGCCTTTCTACAGCTTCTTACTTGAGCTGTGGTTTGTAACACCTCTCATCCTATACATAGAGAACACTCACAAAGGAACAGAATAAAGAAAAACCACCAAAAATATTTCCCCCCCTTTCCTTTGTTAAAACTTTTTTTTTAAATGAAAGAATAAAATCTGCATGGGAAGAAAAAAGTTTTTCAAAAAGAGTGCTGGAAAATTAAGCATAGTCTCAATCAATAATAAGCACGGTATCTAATTATCCACCATTATTTTAAAATTTTTATAGAACCAGTTGGTCTAGAGGCAATTACAACTGCCTCACATATAATACTTCCCTGGTTCGAATCCCAGTAAGGGTATGGCTAGCTGATGAGAGCTAAATAGCTCGAAATAGATCTATCCTAGTCTCCCTGGTTTATTTATTTATCAGCTCAAAAACTTAACATACACACACGCACATACATATATGAAACAGAAACAGAACTATATGTTGCATACCAAAAACAAACATTTTTTCAAAATGTTGCCTGATAACCAAGACCTGTAACTTGAAAAATAAGCTGAAAAGAGGGAAGAAGGGAGGGGATTCCTGTTGCTTTCCTGGGAGAAAAGAAAAACACAAACAAAATGAAGCCCTGCATCAAGTCACCATTCCCCCAAAGCTTTCTTCAACGCAGGTTTGACCGATCTGGCAGAGTCTTGCTGTGGTAGAAGCGTATAATCCATATATTTCCCCCCCTTGAATGTTTTGCCCTTCTTTCTCCAACCAGGCTCTGAGCTCTATCAAATATTCATCTCCTCGCTTTCTAAATAATAGATCAATGTAATAACAGACAAAGTGCAGTTAATCACAGCTTTTCAAACCCCACACAAAAGCTGCCAGGAGATGGGCAGGGATAGATGCTGCGGCAGGGGTCCAAAGACCCAAGCCGTCAGCAGCCTGCGATGACAAGACATACCAAGGGGAAAGCAAACCCAAAACTTGGATGCCGGGCCGTCCCCCGCACACGATGCAGCTGCAAGCTCCTTGTGGGTTGGAGCCCAGCCACAGCTTTCCTCCCAACGGTGCCAAGGTGGACAGAAACAGACACTTAAGACGAAGAGCGCGAGAGAGAAAAGGGGTAGGAAGCAAGTTGAGCAATATTCAGATTTCTATAGAGTTCTAATCTACTGGCCTCCCTGTAACAAGGGACCAGGCTTCAATCCTTCGGTGTAAATATCCAGAATTACTGACCCATCGCAAAGCCCTGAAACAGTTAAGTTGAAAAGGTCAAGAGAAGATTACAAAGATACTGTCAAGAAAGCTGATGTGTGCTGGTGAGCAGGGCTGCCTTGGGAACAAGAACTGGTGGCAGATGCATTGTCAGAAAAAAAAAGTAGTCTGCTGAGGTAGAAAACACATCATGCCTTTCTTGTAGCAACTGCTGTGCTTAAATTCAAATAGAGGTAGGGCATTTTGCCTTTTTTTGTCTGCCATAGCATTTCTCTTCCCCCCACTTCGCCTCTCTCTTTTTCCTCTCTCTGAAACAGAACTGGAAATTGTATCTGTATTCCTGAAATGGTGTAAGTTTATTAACTGATGCCTCAGGAAAAGACAGTCCCTTGTCACTAAAATAAGTGTAATTCTTTTCCTAACTCTATTAAGAGGCTATTTTTTATTTACTTTGACTTTTGACTCATTCGCAAACCAAAGCACAGGAGATAACCCTGCTGAGAGCAAGGACATATTAAATGCTCTCAGGATTCAGAGCTTATGATTGAGAATTAAATGACAATTAAGAACACATACAACTAATTATAATTGAAGAAAAGCCCAGAAGCGTTTTGGCTTCTATCATACCATCTATCTCATTCTAATGACATTCATTACTAATAAGCAACAAAAGGAATGATTTTCCAATTGCACAGGTAAAATCAATTTGCCTCAATTTATATCTAGAGTTTTCCCTACTGTAATTAAAAAAAATAGAGATACACATATTAAGGGTCTCCAACCCTTTTTGAATAAGATTAATGCAAAATATAACAAGCCACTAAAACATGAGTGTCAAAATCGTCGCATCACATTGCCGTCACATGACGTTTCAGTGTTTTTCCCATTTGCGGAGCTGGGTTGGGCATGGCCTGTGCGTGACGCATCCGGTCCATGGACCGCCAGTTTGACACCCCTGCACTAATACATACCCTAAATGTGTATGGTTTACAAGAATTATTAAATCAAACATATCCATCAGATTTTATTAGCCTTCAAGAAATCATCATTTTTTGGAACATCGTTGTTATCAGATATGTGGATATGAAATGTTTCTTAGCTTGCAGAATTGGTCCCACTTTATAATTACATTAAAAGTACAATGAAATGTTTATAACAAGCCCTGAACATCATCTCCCTAGCCTGACTAATTAGATGTCCTGACTAGAAAGCTTGGGCTCCAAAGCCTGCTCTTTTTTATAGGTATAGCCAGCTAATCTGAGATACACCATGTGAGTACTATTGTGGCCCACTAATCAGGGAAGCAATGAAATGATAGAGCAGTTCCCTCCATAATGAATGAAACAAATATTTACTGACTGACTGACTGACCTATTGACTCATTCATTCATTCATTCATTCATTCATTCATTCATTCATTCATTCATTCATTCATTTTATATGGTTACCCATTTGTCAAGCAACTTTGGGACAATAACCACATTAAAAACAACACATCTATTTTTGTCTTTATTTCCACGTGTATAAAATAAAAATCCAACAAACCAGAAAAACCTGCTATGAAAACATGAGCACTAAGTAAAATAATATACAAGATATATGTTGACATATATTGATGGTTTATACCACATTCTGGAAGAGCCAGGTTTTCAGAGCCTTTTTAAAGGCCAGCAGGGTTGGGGTTCTCTCAAGTGATGCAAAATTTGCTGTTCCACGGGGCAAATGTAGCAGAGCATTATAGAAGTCATATTTCCTGGTTTGTTCCACAAAATGATACCGTTCAATGGAAAGATTCCAGAGAATGCCAACCTTGTCTGATCTTGTTGGGTGGGCAGAGATCATCAGAAACAGACAATTTCTTTAAAATCCTGTCCCTCTGTTATGAAGGGTTTCATACAATAACCAACACTTAATTTGCAACTAGAAGCTGGCCAGTAAGCGATTCAGCACATGCAGTGATCAGTTGTATGATCATATCTTTTATTCATCACAAACTAAGATGGAAAGGAAATAAATATATTGGAAGCTAAAAGGAGCTTTACTGATGAAAACAACCTGACTGAATTTGTTTGGACAGAGAACCACCACAGCACATATACAGATGTGCTGAATTCATCATATGCACAATTGCAGAGGATCAATATCTGGCACTGTCAGATTCAGAAGAAGCTTATAAATCAATATATTCTTCCAGAAACTGAACCCTGTATTCAGGAATAGGCAACAACAAAAACCTCAGGGTCACATTAGTTACTATACTGCTGACAAGCATGCCCTTTACAGAGAGAGAAGATTTTCCTGATGCAGAATATAGAAATCAATTCGAATCTGTCAATCCTGGGAATCTTAAAACTTTCAGATCAACCCTTTTTCCTCCCCCTCCCACAAGCCCGACCAGATCAGAATGCACCTGTTGTATTTATTCATTTGATTTAAATAGCCACCCAGAGTCTCATAAGTAACTTTGGGCAGCATACAATTAAAAGTAATTAAAAGAATTAAAGCAGCATGAAATAAATATACATGGCACCAAGTAAAGCTCTTACTATGGATGTTAAGGTCCATAGGAAGTGGGGCCCTTAACACACATGGGGACCCAGGCCTGGACATCCAACCAAGTCTTCATAGCCTTATGAAAGACCAACAGGGTCGGGGTCATCCTGATGTCTTGAAGGGAGTGCCTTCTTACAGGTGCCAGTCTTACAGGTACCATCAGGGCATGTCCAGAAAAATGGCAAAAGGCCAAGCACTTAACTGGTGGTATAAGAAGTGAAAGAGGAAAAGAGCATATGTGATCCTATGGCCTCAAAAGAAAAGCAGCTTCCTAATCACATGGCTTTGAGGAAACTTAGCAGGAGCCTGGCAAGACAGTTTTCTTGGGCACTTTCCTTGCTGCTGTCTTAGAAGTATTCACAAGAGATTGAGCAAGCCTTGGCCATCACAAGTAGGAGCAGACAAAATGCAGCCAAGTGTGTAAGCTCTAGCTTCAACCAGCATTAAAAGATTGGGAGGAAAGGAGGGTCGAGACTAATGCTTCATGAATACCTTATACTGAGTGATGCTTCCTTCCTTGTTACCTTCAATAATAATAATAATAATAAAATCGCTCCTGCTGTTAAATATGCAGATATAAAAGGTACCATACAATAAGACTAGAGAAAGCCTTCAATACTCTCTCTTCTCCCATACAAATTTATCAACATTATCAGTAGCTTCTATTTATAATAAAAGTTGAATATGGGAATGAGGAATAGAAAAGAAGAAAGAATAGATTAGATGGCGAGATGTGGCATTATCTTTTCAACTCACAGGATTATTGCCTAATTTAAAAAATGCAAATTATTTGTTGGCAGGTCTGCAGGTCGCTAGCATTTGAATGACATCAGTTGCATCAGAAATCAGTAGGGAAAGATGGCAGACACTTCTGCAAGGAAATTCATAAAATGAAATCATTAATTTGAACAGACCTTGGACATTTTAATATTATTGTTCATGCAAAACTAAGAGGAAAGAACCTTTAGAGGTTAGGATAAAAATATTAAAAATGAGAGTGGTATTTAATTAAAAATAAAAGTAACAAAACTTTCTAATAAAATCCCTATTAAAGATAAAGAAGAGCATATGTTCTTCTCTTCTTCCTCCATGGATGATGATGATGATGATGATGATGATGATGATGATGATGATGATGATGATGATGATGATAGGAACTGTCAGTCACCCACTATATGATTTTTAAGTGTTTTTTTTTAATTTTTATCTGGCCAAAGGTCACCCAACTGGCTTTCATGCCCAAGTTAAGGCTAGGACTCACATCATGCCTTAGCCACTAGACCAAATTGCCTGATTGAAAGGAAGAATTTCTTTAAGTTTCCCACAATTCTTCTAATCTAGATCATGAACAGTCAAGGGCAGGCTTAGAATTATTCAGAATCTTGCAGAACTTAACTTGATCATTTGGAACCAGCCAATTGCAACATATCTAAACATTCTACTATGACACATAGATTTATCTCCTTACTTTTGTTTTTGCCATGTATGTATGTATGTATGCAACTTTGAATCTTGTTTTCTTTGCCAAATGCAAGTATTTGGGTCTCTGATACACTAATTTTAAATCTATGCTTCTTATTGTAACGTACAATCTAGCATTTGCTAAAATTTCTTAGGTTATCATAGATATGAAAGTGAAACAGAAAATGTAGGTTGGTTGATTTAGAGAAAGTATATAATAAAGCAGATGCTGCCACTGAGAAGGCAGGATTTGATGGGGCAGGCAAGAAAGAGAAAGGTGTTCCTGTAAGTAGCCTGCCCATGGAGGGCATTATAGATGTAGACTAGCACCTTGAATTGTACTTGGAAGCCTACTCTGAGCCAAAGCAGTATGGGGAACAGCAATGTTACATAGGCGTAACAAGAAATGCAAAAACTGCCCACACCATAGCAGCATCCAATCAACCTCTAATGAAACTATTGCAGATTAAAATTTTTGTGAATGTATAATCACATCAATTGTAATTGGTTATCAGATGCATAGCAACCTAAAACCAGATTACACAGGATAAACATCATGGTTAATATTGTCCATAATCTATGTCCTTGGGTTCAGTATTTTTGCATCACTGTTTAACAAGGAAATTAGATGACAGACTGAACATCAGCAGGATATTTTCCAGTCTTTCAAATTGTGATTATATTATATTATATTCCTCAATGAAAGTGACAAGAAAAATTTCAGACGTCCAATTGCATTGGGGCAAGGAATGCAATGTGGAACTTATATCATTTAATGGCATAACCATTTGGAGTAGGCTTTTTTGTTCTCATAGATTTAATTGTGTATATTATGTCTTGGAGCTAAACAGGCATCTTAATTATTTATATAGTATAATCATTATTTTACAGCCCTCCATTCAGCTTACTTCAGGTGTCATGAATAAAATGGGAATCCGTATTTTACTCCAAATAAGAGATAAGGTCAACTGTTTTGAAATATGTCCAAGTCAGTCAGTTGTTTCTGTGCATGCACTAGCAATATTTCTTTTTTACATATACAGTACTGTTTCTGTTGGTAATCTTGGCATACAGAATTTTTGTTGATCTCAGAGCACTAGTGTAATTATAATACATTCTCCATTAGGGTTTCAAAGGCATTTGAGATGGATAGAAAAGGATCTTGGGTTTTTTATTTTTGCAATTAGTTTACATTGGTTTTGAAGGTCTCCAGAGTAGACAGAAAAAGAGAGCAAATCTGAGCTAAAATATTACTTACATTTGATTGAAAAATTGCTCAAAGGTATCCATTACATACTCTATGTTTGTGAAGACTGCTATAAAAAAATCAAGTGTCAGATATTTATAAAATAAAGACTAACTGAAGAAATGTGAATTGCAGTGCAGCTAAAATGTTAGCAAGAAAATAGGAAAATGGAGAGGCAACACAACTCAATGTAGCAGCGATGAAGTGGCATCTTTATCTTCATGCAATCCTCATGTGGTCTTATTCCATCCAAAGTGGAAATAAGATCAGCAACTAACACAACAGCACATAAACACAAGCTTCAAAGCCAGTGATAGTTATCTGTGACAATTTCATAAATGCCGTAAGACAGCTAACAAACAAAACTTTGTTGATGGTTTAAGGAAGCTATTCGAGAAAACATTAAATGCACTAATCTACCAAAAAAAACCCCACTAATAAAACATGAAAAAGTAGACGACATTAAAAGCAGACCAAAAACACCTTTAAAAACCTTCCTCTCTATGGGGGACACTGAACTGGGGGGACACTCAAATGTCAGTAAAGGAACTGATCCCTCAAACTGATCCTTTACCCAGGTCAGGCTATCCCCTCTAAGAATTAGTGGGGGTGGGGCATGGAGAATGTAAGACTTTGAAAAGATTGTCACATGATTTCACAACCAGAAACAATTGAACAGCAGGTGGGCTTAATGATATTCATGTCAGTGTTCAGAGATTAAAATTAGTGGAAAAGAACATGTGATTCCTTTTCTTGTTTTGCTGCAAATGGACTTCAATCCACTTGTGGACTGTCTTTGGAGGAAAATCAGGAAAACTCAGTATCATCCTTGTTTTTCAAAAATTTCACTCAAGGATTCTAATTTGTCGTAACAAATGCAGAATTTAGTCCCATGCTATAATTCTTGCAACAATTAGATTGCTATTTTGATCCAAATAGAATCAGCGGTTTTAATTAACTTAGCTTATGCTGATTAGCTGCAGCTCATCAGAGTTTACTCCTTTCCAGATCTTCCTGGTATACCAAGAATTCAACCTGGACTTTCTGTTTTACAGCATAAACTTTGCCACTTCGCTATGGAGCTTTAGGACAAAGGCTGAATCCACTGAACATGTTAAAAAGAAAGATATATATAGAGAGAGATTCACTGAACTGTAGTACAAAATATATTTGTATTGATCAGCTTGCACTGCTTTGAAGAATGGCAATATTACTCTCAGAACAAAGTGAGAATTAAGCAATTCTAACAGTACTTCCCTTTCTTTTCTGCTACCATAATAAGCATGGCTTGTTCATTTTTATCCCACAATTGTTGTAGCAGCATGGCACATTGTGAGTGTTCTTTGACATTAAGGCAGTCCATGAGGATTAGAAACATGCACAGTTCCCATCAAAATAAGGAGGAAGAAATTAGTATTGACAAAAGAAGAAATATCCTTTAGGTCTTTAGGATTCACTCAATTCAATTTAGAAGACACTAAGGTGATGTAGCTATTGCTCTTCAATCCCGCCAAAAATTTGAACTGCAGTAAGCAGCAGTATAGCCAAAATGTGAAAAGATTGTGTTGACTTAGGTACATGTGCTATTATAATACTTTGAAAAGTTTGTTAGATAAAGCGTGCGTAAAGTAAATAATACCTAAGGCAACCATATATAAATCAGTACATATTATCTCTGACAATTATTAAGGATAATTGCATTTTGTGATTAGGAATTTTATGTAACTAGGAAACCTGATTCACATTCTTCTCATCATAATCCAATATCCTTACCTGTTATACTAAGACTATCCTGCATTGCACAATGCCATACCTTCCCACACACCCCCGCCCCCAAAAAGGAAGGCGCTCTAGTCTGCTTCTAGATTATGTATATACATGTACTTTGGAAAAGGTCAATACCATTATCTCAGCATAAAACATTATTAGAATAGCTCTTGAGGTAAAATATGTAGAAGGTCCTTTTCTTGAATCTATAATTGGGGTAAAAATCATAGGAAAAAATTCTGTCTGTGATTCAATATATCTACTTGCAGTTAGAATCAAGATGCTAGCTTAGCTGAAGCTACTGTATATTGCTTTAAAGCAGATAGTAGCATAGCTACAAAATGAATTGTTTATGTTCTTAACATGCATATTATGCTATTAATAACAGTGAAGGAGTTTTCCTTGGCACTTCAAAGCAGTGCACGCTTTATAATTCATAGGTACCTGTAATATCTGTTTGATCATCATCAGTTTCTACTGCTGCTGCGGCTGCTCTGTTTTTCTTCTCCAACTCTTTCATTTCAGGCACGTAGAAATCCCCTTGACGTGCAAGAGGGCATATAAAATAGATTTTATCTCCTTTGTAGATCTCCAGTCTAGGATGGGCGCATAGTTTCCGCTCCTAAAATACATAAGGCACATAGCATTGAAGATATATTTTTCTCTACCATTGTGTTACAATTAATAAATGCATTCCTGAGCACTATATCAAGATTAGGAATTGCCAGGTTGTAGTTTGTTGGTATTCCAGGGTGATGTTCCCATCTTTAACATGGATACTGTGATATATTCCGCCAATCCAAAATTCTTTATCATTTTCAGACACCATGAGATCAAATTTATAAATGGTTCAGCATCTTGTGAAAATGGGAAAGGGCTTTAAGGCTCTGAAATAAAACATATAACCAATTGCAAAGCACTGAGAGTGCTTACCAGATCAATGAACTCCTTCAAGGAGCTGATCCATATTTCATTGTGCTAAATTATATAGCCCAGGCTTTGAGCACCAATTCCAAAGGGCGTGGGATTCATTTCAGAAAGACCATATGACATACAGCAGTGGTTAAAAAAAATCTGAGAAAGATTTCAATCTGATTCCACTTCTAAATTATCGTGAGAAATGTGTCATTAATTTAAGTTTCTGCATTTTCTCTTCCTGGCTTATCTATAAGCTTACTCCCAGCTCAGCTGCTTTTGGAAAAGGCCAAATGTTAAATGGCAGAGAATTCTAATTTTCATACACCGTAGAAAGACCATCGAATCCTGATATATTGCGGAAGGAGAGGAGACGGGAGGGGAGGGGAAGGAAGGAGATCTGAGATTCTTGAGAAAAAATAATATATGTAGCTTAGGAGTCCTGGATACTCTCTGAGCTTGCTTGCTTGCAGACATTTCTTTATCCAATTAGGTAAGATGATCAATTCTTGTACTGTGAAACTGAGTTTGTAAATCTGGATAAATAAAACATGAATTAATCCAGGTAAATACCTTAATTATTTTCATTATCAGATAACCTACTAAAATAATCGTAGCACTGATTATTGGGGGGGGGGGATTATGTTAATAATTTAAAGATTTTAATTTATTTTTTACTACACTATAATCACAACAAACAGATGACTATCTGTGAATGAAATATAATATCATAGAGTCTGCTAACTCCTCCCCGAAAAGCATGCATAGTCATTTCATCAATTTATCTGAGATCTTTCAGCAGGAAACATTTTACAGTCAGTCAATTCTTTGAGCCTAATGCAGTTAGCTGTATTTTCAGCACTTTCAACTCAAAGCCCTTTGGGTTTCTTCACACAACATCCCTGGCTTGTTTTACAATCTCAAAGGAAGCATTTCTAGAAGGAGAACAACAACTCCTACCCTTTGAATGATAAATTAACTACACATAATATTCATATACATACAATAGATGACAAATATGGTACTGCCATTACTGTCCAGTTCTCTCATACATATGTATGCCAGGTGGTCGGTATTTTGCCCACTCCTGCTCCCTGCCCACTCCTTACTTTCTATTCCCACCCCAAAACTATTGTTGCACTATTTTTATGTTAACATATAATTTTATGTTCACATAAATGGGGGAAAAAAACATTAGCCACAATATGTACTATCTATGTCAAGGGTAGTCAACCTTTTTATACCTACCGCCCACTTTTGTGTATCTGTTAGTAGTAAAATTTTCTGACTGCCCACCGTCTCCACAGTAATGGTGATTTATAAAGTAGGGAAGTCAATTAAATTAAAAAAAGGAAAGTGCTTCAGTATCGGACAAAACCCCTACCACCCACCATGAAAGCTGGAACGCCCACTCATGGGCTGTAGGGACCAGATTGACTACCACTGATCTATATCAACATAGATTGAAATTGTACACAGGCTGTGTCCAATCCAGTGTCTGAAATACAAATTGTTAGGAGTATAATCCTAGTGTTGGGTTGGCAATATATATAAGCCATGATTACAAATGGTCTTTGTTGCTTTAAATGTTATGTTTGAATGTAAATAGCTGCTGTAATTAACTCAGCAATAAGAGGAAGCCAGGAGAGCTCTCTCGCTCTCAATCTCTCTGCTCGTTCGCTCTGACTGACTGACTTTGCAGAACAAGGAAGAATCTTGGATTGCAACTGTAAGCAATTGTTTTTGAGTTAAGGACTGTATTTGATTCAATACCTACTATCACTGCTTGTGAAGCAGTAGTCCATTTTTCATCACAAGTAAAGCTACTTGTTTTTACTAGCAATGTCTGAGACTCTATTCATGTGTCTACTAGCAACGTTTTCTCTTGCTGCACATTCGGCTGCACAACTTTTTGCCTCCTAAAGGAGATATCCCCAACACAAATTACAATTTAAACTTCCTCAACCATCCATCACCCTTGAACTGTATAGAATAAAACTGCCCAAATTCCAAGCTAGTGTGGTCATTTTGGAAAATCCTGGAACAAGCGCCAAAGGGATGTGTTTTGGTCTTCCCCACCGGCAATCAACATCCACATATGCATAGATTGACACCAAGATTAACATCAGACCAACAATTAAGAAGAAAACAGTACCCCAATCAAGGAATGCCAAACAAGCTAACAGAAAACAGCCTTCCAAGACCATTCCCGCCAACACTGACAGGGAAGCTACTGGAATATAAATTGAGAGCAAACTCTATTCCTTACTAGTAATGATGATTTTACTTACTCTGGGTAATGAAAAGTCTGCAGGAAAACAACCAACCTCAGAGATCACTCATTTCTACCCTGAGCTACAAATTCTCCTTCATCGAACTCAAACACTGAAAATACAAGCTGTTAAAAATTATGGCTCTCAATGCCACATATCATTGTATCTTCTTGCTCTTTGACAGCTCTCCTGTTCTCTCCTCTGAGGTTAGTTTATTCAGTGTTGACAGGGAAAGAGAGAGAACCAGCTTTGGAACTCTGGTTTGCAAGGTGCCTCAGAGCTTGACCCTCTTTCTCCACTCTCATTTAAAATCTATATGAAACTGCAGGGTCAAGTCCTGTGCTGGCATGGGGTTGTATCTAGCAGCATAATCATAATATCACTGATACCTGAAATGCACTCATTTCCAGTAAATCTCTGAGTGCAATTCCAGGTTCTAGTTTATTATCTACATGGCACAGGGCTAAGACACTTGAAGGATTGCCTGTGTCTGATGGCTTCTGCTTATTCCACCAGATCCAGCAGGGTGAGTAAGCTACAGATGCCTTCCATGAAAACAGAGACACTTTATAGAACTTAGAGTAAGATTTCTCTGTTACCGTACCTGACCCATGATCTTTGGATGGCCACTTTTCTGTTGGCATTCTGGAAGGCCTTAAAACCCTGACATTTATCCTGTGCTGACTGAGTTCATTTTTTTTAAACCTGGAATCTTTATTGTTTTGTTTAATTGTTTCTATGTTTGTTTCTATTTTTATGTCTGCTAGCTACACTGAGTTATTTGATCAGAATGGGCAGTCAGAGATTAATAAAGCACTTCTTATGGTCAGCCTTGTTTAATGTATTCTTTTTTTAACTTAGCTTATTTTTAATGTTGATTTTGTTGTCAAGTAATAAGCCATTCTGAATTTTTGGGACAAAGTGAATCATATAAATACAAACTGTGAGCAAAGCTGGAATGTTTATACTTTCAAAGATATTTTCTCCACTAACTGACGAACATAAACTTTGATAATATTTTGCTCCGTGATTCAGCTTTTAAAACATGTTCATGCCAGGAATCAAGCCCTTATTTTCTTTTCTTTTTGGCAACTCTGGAAAATGGATGTTACTGTACGACCCATTTTTAATGCACTCAGCAGTGCCGATCCAAGAGAATGAGCGTTGGTCCTTACCTGATACGCCTCTTTTCTTTTAGGGAAGTCAGCATCTATGCTGGGCAAGACTCCTGTGCTCTCATTGGAGGCTGAGTCTGGGCAAAGTCTTTAGTCCCGCCTATGCTGGCCGCACATGCCCAGTTTCAACGAAGACAATCCCAGACTCGCGGCGTCTTGATCACGAAGGTAGGTGTTGTAGCTCATCCGGATCCGAAACAATGAGAGCCCTTAGTACAAGAAACACTGAGAAGCCCAGTAAGATAACAACCAACACATAACTATAACCATAGTACCGAAAAAACACAGGTACCTGAACTCCAAGACGGATAACTACCCCAGGGCGGGGCAAGATGCTGACTTCCCTAAAAGAAAAGAGGCGTATCAGGTAAGGACCAACGCTCATTTTCCTTGTTAGGGAAGTCAGCATCTATGCTGGGACATACCAAAGCGGCAGTGTCCCTGGGCGGGAATTGTTACTGGTCAGGCCTCTCAGCTCGAACTACTGACTGTAGGACTCTCCTGCCAAAGGCTGCATCCGTAGAAGCGAACGAGTCCAATTTATAATGAGTGATGAAGGGCGAAGGGGAGGCCCACGTGGCCGCCTTGCAGATCTCCAGAAGGGAAGCCTGGGCAGCCCAGGCCGCTGATGTGGCCGCGCTCCTCGTGGAATGAGCAGTTAAGCGTCCCGGAACAGACGAGGAGCGAGCCTGGTAGGCCATGGAGATGCAGGCCCTGAGCCAGCGGCCAATCGTCGCGGACGAAACCTTCCTGCCCTGTGAGGCCGGCTGGAAGGAAACGAATAAGGCTTCGGAGGCTCGGAAGGGCCTGGTGCGTTTCAGATAAATCTTGAGAGCCCTACGTACGTCTAACTTGTGCCATTTGCGCTCCAGAGGGTGATCAGGGTCAGGACAAAAATTGGGGAGGACCAAATCTTGGGAACGGTGAAAGCAGGAACAGACCTTAGGGATAAAGGAGGGGTCTAACCTTAACACCACTCTGTCCTGATGAAAAACGCAGAGGTCCTCCCTGACCGATAGGGCCTGAAGTTCGGAAATCCTGCGAGCCGACGTAATGGCCACAAGGAAGGCCACCTTGAAAGTCAGGAAACGCAAAGACACTTCCCTCAAAGGTTCAAACGGGGGCCCCGTAAGGGAGTCCAGAACAAGGGGAAGATCCCAGGAGGGATACCGGTGCACCGCAGGGGGAGTCAAGTTCGAGGCGCCCTTGAAGAACTGTCGCACCGTGGGCACCTGGGACAATGACAGGGATCCACCACACGTGAGGACAGACGAGATTGCCGCCAGCTGTCGCCTGATGGTGTTTAGGGCCAGCCCCTTATGCAGGCCCTCCTGTAGGAAGTCCAGGACCTGTGGGATGGTAGAGTGAAGGGGTTGAATGGACTTACCCGAACACCATCGACAGAAGGCTCGCCAGGTGGAGTCATATATACGGTTCGTCGCCGGCCGGCGGGAGGCCTGGATCGTGTGGATGACCTCGGAGGAGTAGTTGTGACGCCTCAAGATGCCCCGCTCAATCGCCATGCGGTCAGCTGGAACCACCGCGGGTCCGGATGCTCCAGGGACCCCTGTCGCAGGGACACCCGGTCGTTGGGGATCCTCCACGGCCGCTCCACCGAGAGATTCCTCAGGTCCGCAAACCAAGGTCTGCGGGGCCAATGGGGGGCCAGAAGGATCACCTCCGCTCCCTCCGACACGACCTTCTGTAGGACTCGGGGAAGAAGGGGTAAGGGAGGAAAGGCATAAAGGAGGCCGAGGGGCCAACTGCACCGCAGAGCGTCCACCCCCTCCGACCCCCGCGCAGGGAAGCGAGAAAAGAACCTCGGGAGTTGGGAGTTGGAGGGGGAAGCAAAGAGGTCGATAATCGGCTCCCCGAAGAGAGCCACTATGTCCTGGAAGAGGCTGGGACATAGCTGCCACTCCGCGTTGTCCAGCACCTCCCGGCTGAGCCAGTCCGCCTGCACATTGGAAACCCCTGAAATATGCTCTGCAGTCAAGGTGGAGAGATGACGCTCGGCCCAGAGGCCCAACTGCCTGGCCTCGACCATGAGAGAATGCGACCTGGTGCCCCCCTGGCGATTGATATGGGCCTTGGCTGACATGTTGTCCGTAAGCACCAGGACGTGTCGCCCCCTCAGCAGGTGGAGGAAGTGACGGAGGGCCAGGTGGATCGCCCGGAGCTCCAGCCAATTTATGCTGTGAGCGAGGTCGGTGGGCTCCCATTGGCCTTGCGCCCACAGACCCTGGCAGTGGGCTCCCCAACCGAAGAGACTGGCATCTGAGGTGACTGTCACCAACTCCTGTTCCTGGAAGAGGCGGCCCTTGGTCACCGCTTGGGACAGCCACCAGCGAAAGGAACGGGACACCTCTCTGGGAAGGTTCACCCTGGCCAGGGAGCAACTGAGGAGGCGCCTCTGAAAAGGCAAAAGAAACCATTGGAGATCCCTGGTATGAAGCCTGGCCCAAGGCACTATCCCAATGCAAGAAACCATAGTCCCCAACAATTGGGAGAGGGACGCCAAGGAAGGTCTGACCTCCCCCCCGACCTGTCGGAGAAGGGCCCGGAGAGATTCCAAACGTTCCTGGGACAGGAACACCCTGCCTCCCACCGTGTCAATCAGGGCCCCTAGGTGAACCAGCCTAGTAGTAGGACGAAAATGGCTCTTGGGAACATTAATAGAAAAGCCATGGAGCTGCAGGGCGTGAATGGTGGAGGCCAGGTCCTCGCGAGCCCCCCCTGGAGAGGAGGATTGAAGGAGGATATCATCCAGGTATGCTGTTAAACGGATCGGGACCTCCCTTAGGCTAGCCAACAGGGCTGCCAGAACCTTGGTGAAGACCCTAGGAGCTGAAGATAACCCGAAAGGGAGTGCCCTATATTGATAGTGTTCGCCCAGGTAACAAAACCGCAGGAATTGCCGGTGCTGGGGGGCGATTGGTATGTGGAGGTAAGCCTCCGTAAGGTCGATAGAGGTGAGAAAGTCCCCCTGACGGATACCCCACAGAATAGACTGCAATGAGTGCATCTTAAAGCGCTTATAACGTATAAACTTGTTTAATTTTTTAAGATCTAAAATTGTCCTCCAACCTCCAGAAGACTTGGGGACCACAAAAATGAGAGAATAAAACCCCGTGCCCTGTTGGTCAATGGGGACCCTCTCGATGGCCCTAATTTCCAGCAAATGCTGAACCGCCTCCTGCATGAGACGGCGCCTCCCCTGGTTGGAGGAGACTGGACAAACCCGAAAATAGGACGGGGGAGGGGAGAAAAAATCCAACAATAAACCCCTACGAACCGTGGACCTAACCCAAACGTCGGAGGTGGTGGTATCCCACACATCCGCAAAATAGGCCAACCTACCCCCAATGGGGAAACGATCAACTGGGGAATTAACTACGGCGGTAGGAGCGTTGTCCCCCGCCACGGAAGGGGCGCTTGGACTGCCTGCCCCTCTGGAATCGGTCAGATTGGCCCCTGTTTCTGGGGAAGTACCCACCCTGGGAACGAAACCCCTGGGAGCTATAATCCGCCCCCCGAAGGACGACCCATAGTCGAGGGCGCGAAAGGACGAAATGGCCTCCTGACCTCGAAATGGCCGCCTGGGGTAGGGCGCCGCCCGGTGAAACCCTTTCTTGGGAGCAGTGGGCAAAACTTTGCGTTTATCCTTGTTTTCCACAAGGAAGGGATCAAGGGCATCCCCGAACAGAGATCCGCCCTTGAAGGGAGCGGAAGCCAGACGCCACTTGTGACGCACATCCGCCTGCCACTGGCGCAGCCACAAAAGACGACGAGAGGCCACGGAGGAAGCCATGGCCCTGGATGCGAATCTGGCCGAGGCCAAGGTGGCATCGGAAGTAAACTGCACGGCCGCCACCAGCTTGGCAATGTCCAGGTGGGCCCTGAAGTCGGAGACAGGAGTGCGCAGCTGTAAATCCTGCAGCCACAGAAGGCAGGGGCGGGTGAAGAAGGAAGCCGAGGTGGCGGCACGGATCGCCCACGCCGCTGCCTGATGACCCCGTTGTAAAGTGAGGTCAGCCTTCTTCTCCTCTGGCTTGAGGACATCCTCCGGGGCTCCAGGCATGTTGGCCGCCGTGTGGAGGGAGACGACCGGGGCATCCACGGTGGGCGTCGCCAGAAACTGTGCCATCTCCTCGGCCACGTTGAAGTACCGCCGATCCGTGGACGACGGGCTGGGCCCAGAGGTAGGGGTGGCCCACTGACGCTGAACCAGATCCACAAAGATCTTGGGCATCGGGATCGTCTCCGAAGGCAAGATGTCGTCATCGAACATGTTCTCAGCTGAGAGCAAGGCCGGCCGTGGAGCGGACGTGGACGGGGCCGTAGCCGGGCCGAAATTTGAAGCTGATTTGGCCTTGTAGAGCAGGGAGGTGAACAGGGCCGAAGGGAACAAGCCGGAAGATGTTTTCTTCTCCGGAGGCCTGCTTTCATCCTCCGAAAGACCACCTTCCCGGATCTCACCTTCCTCCGCGCTGGAAACACTCTCCAGGTCCTCATCTTCCTCCAGGGCGTCTGCAGGAGCCGGGCCCGCCTCCGTGGTCGGATTCACCCCCGAGGGACCAGGCCCAGGTTGGAAGCCTGGTGCCTGATGTTGCAGGCCGGCCGCAAACCCCTGAGACATAGCCGCAGCGATGATGGCCTGAATATTGGCCGCATCCAGTGATGGCTGAGGCAGGGGAACAGGGAAGGCAGCAGAGGTTGAAGGGATTGCTTCCAAGCGTTGAATGCTCGGCGGAAGGAACGCAGACTGAGAAGGAGCCGGCTGATCTGGTCCCCAAATCCCAGAAACATCAATGGGGAAGATGGGATTGATGGCCGCTGCCCCCCCCTGTCCCTGGGCCGGGGAAGCCATGAGGGACAAGTGGGCCTGCGATATGCGGGAGAGGGGGGAGGCCTGGGCCTGAGCCCTGACTGCCGCTCTGCTGTGCAGCCTCTCCAGGGTTTTCTCACTCCTCTTCTCAAAGGTAGAAGGACTAACTCTGGAAGCCTTTGATTTAACAGACTTCTTTGGAGCTTTACCCTTCTTGGCCGGGGCCTTGCCTTTCCCTTTGGCCTGGGAGGTAGATGGCTGGGGGGACTGCTCTGTTCCAGGCTCCACACAGGCCGAAGAAGGCCCAGCCACTGGCTCTGGAAGGGGAGCGGAGGCCGAGGCAGAAGGCCCTTCCATTGCTCCCAATGCAGAGAAGCAGAGATAAAACTGCAGGAAAAAAACAACCTCTCTCTAGGACCCTGCGGACGCCTGGGTCCTCCCACGCAGCAGCAGTCTGGCGCCAGCCGCCCACGCTTTCCGCGCGCGCCCTGCAGGCCGAAAAGCCTGCCGATTAGGCCCAATCGGCCCGGCTCGACTTCCAGACCCCCTGCGGTCTCTCCGGGTCGCTCCGCGGCCGGGGGGGATGAAGATGGACGATCCCCCGGCCCCCCGTTAAACCGCGGGTCGTCGCGCGACCGTCCGGGAGCGACGGAGCGTTCTCCCGGGCCCACGGGCTCTCCAGGGGCCTCCGGTAGCCCAGGGCCTCTTCCCAGGCCCTCACCAACACAAGCGGCAGCCTACGAGCCCAGAACAGGGCTTTGAGGCTTGCCGGTAGAGCGCGCTGCTCCAGGAGCAGTCAAAAGCGCTTTTTCCAGTCCCCTGTACCTTTCCACGATCAGAAATCCTTTTCCAAAAGCAAACGGATCCAGGAGCAGTAGAAAGACGCGTGTGCCTCAGAGATAGGCTGAGTTGAAACTGGGCATGTGCGGCCAGCATAGGCGGGACTAAAGACTTTGCCCAGACTCAGCCTCCAATGAGAGCACAGGAGTCTTGCCCAGCATAGATGCTGACTTCCCTAACAAGGAAAATGCCAGACAGTGCTTCTAGCAGGAACTAGCCAATGATGAAATCCCTGCTTTCAGCATGAAGAAACAACTCCTATGAGCTATTTCTTGCTCAAAGCCTCTCCAAGTTATTAGTTCTGAAAACACACATAAAAGAAGTTATTTCTATGACTGGATATAAAGACTGTGTTTCGAATTCCCTTAAGTCCTGGCTATTTTCCCAGACAAGGAGGCTGGGAGTTTAGATGAGCCCAAATGGATGGGTTGCTGGTTTACTCAATTGCCAAAGGATATTTGTCTTCCATTAGTGTTTGGTGTACATGCAGTACTCAACTTAAAAAAAGTTCATTTGGTGACTCTTCAAAGTTACAACTGTACTGAAAAAAGGGATTAATCATCGTTTTTCATATTTAAAACCGCTGAAGTTTTCCCATGATCAAAATTCAGACTCTTGGCAACTGACTCATATTTATGATGATTGCAGCGTCCCAAGGTCATGAGATCACCTTTTGTGACCTTCTGACAAGCAAAGTCAATGGGAAAAGCAAATTGACCTAACAACTATGTCAAGAAATGTCATAAATTGGAGCAAAACTCACTTAACAAAGGTCTCGCTTAGCAACAGAAAGTTTGGGCTCAATTGTGATCATAACTCGAGGACTACCTGTATATTGTTCTTATATTTTGTTAGCCACCCAGAGTCGCACTTTCAAGATGAGCAATCATATGATTCTATTAAGTAAGTTTGGGGGGGGGGGGGGGGGGGAATGGCTATAATCTATTATACCCTGTTTTTCCTTTACCTATATGTTTAGACAAGAGTTTCACATTTTAACAGCGTTCTTAACTTTTATAAAATCGAATAGGTTTGATTAGCAATGCAACTTCTAAACATACTTGTTGCCAATTAAATAAGGAGAGGGGATTGGATGGCAAAAATGTGAAATAAAAAGAATCCTGAAACACATAAGATCAAAGAAGGTAGGCCGTAATGAGTTGTGCAGGGAACGGACTCTGCATTGAATTAACATCTGGCTGTTTAATGAACACCCACACCCTGCCCACTAGCATCTGCATGGCTCTGTATGCATTATCATTTGCACAAAATATGCATCTGAGGATTGTTGGGGTGAGTTTGTTTACAAAAAAGCAAAGGGGTGGGAAGGAAGATTAGTTTCTCCTAAATAAATAGCAGAGGGTGGCAGACTTGGTGTCCTCAAATTGCCTCTGCTGATCATGGCTCAGTCAGTATGCTATACAACATGCTTCTAGCCATAAACCACCGGAAGCAAATTCTCAAATACATGAAGTCCAGAGAAAGCTGTGCAGAGTTTTGAATTAGCAGTAGAAGGATGTGAAAATGAAAAGAAAAATAAATTAAATTAAGTTACATTTGTTTTGACCATGTCTCAGTAGAAGGAGCTAATAACTTAATGTTTCTAAATAAATGAATGGCTCATAACCATCCAAAGCAGCAGCCATTTTTTGAGATAGCCTTCTCAGTATTCATAGTGTCTTCCCTCTTTGTCTCTTGCTGTCACTCTGTTTTGTGCAATGATGGCAATACAGTGAGCTCGAGTTTCATCCATCATAAGGCTGCCATGTAACAAAAAGAACTAACTTCTATTTCACTTGTAGAGAAGCCAATTTATTTCAATTTCCAGGGATAGGAACAGCATCTTTGACCTCTACTGCTGGAAGAAGAGGACCTATCATCTTGCAAACCATCACGTACATGCCTCCTATTGAGATTTTCCTAATCTCTTTACTAAGATGATTAAAATACAGCGCTTCTCTGGGGATAAATCTGGATAGTACAGACGAGTCTTACACAATCTGGTTTCTATCATACAGTATATTGCCTGTAATCCTTCCTGAAGAATTGCATGAAGAATTAAACTAAGACTTTTGAAGTGCACAAAGTTGAGAAAGTCTAATATGAAGATTTGAGTCAGACATCACTCCTTCTGGCCAGGCATGTGGGAGACACTTTTGACATATTGGGACCATACATTTTTGCATCTTCCCTTGAGGTTCTCTAAGTCGTTTCTAAAAACAGAGAACCAATTTTATTGGGAACTCAAAATTTGTAGTTCTATAAGTACTACTCTTTTTTAAAATTAAAACAAAAGTAAGTACATTTAATGTTATCAGGTGAATGAACCTGCAAAACAGTAGATACCAACCTGCTGTCAATCAAGGAGCACAGGCTCATTCAATGTTCTTTGGGGAAACTGAGAGCAGCATGATGCAAATTGGTGAGACCACACTGCAGGACCATTCGAGCAGGACTGAAGAATGTTTTAAGGGGAATTGCCATTTTTTAATCTAGTTAACTTGTTTTAGAGAATGCATTGTAAGCTTTATGGCAGAAAATTGTGTTGCTGGTTTTGTTATCCTGGACCTCTAAAGATACCAAAAAGAAAAAAAAAACAGGTTCAGGACTACATTTAGCCCTGGAACTGTAGGTTGTTCATTCATGCTATGATACATGGATTTACTCAGTCTATTTACAATTCCTTTGTCTAAATGCAATTTTTCACTCAATTGCTTAAACAACTTTTTTCTCAGATACGCTCACACAAATGATTGATCTATGCAATACTAGTGGGCAATCAGCAACCCAATGCCTACACATATTCCCTGATTATTCTATATATCCCAATGAGCATTTTCCCTATTTACTGATAAATTACAGCAGTGTAACTTGCTAGTGAAATCTGATAAGTAAATATCCAAACTGTATTAAATAATGTTCTATCTAGGGTAAATACAGATAAGCCCTCAACTTACAACAATTCATTTAGTGACCATTCAAAGTTATAATGGCACTGAATAAAGTGACTTATGACCATTTTTCATAGTTACAATCTTTGCAGCATCCCCATGGTCATGTGATCAAAGTTCAGATGGTTGGCAACTGGTTCATATTTATGATGGTTACTGTGTCCTGGGGCCACGTGATCACCTTTTGCAATCTTCTGACAAGCAAAGTCAGTGGGGAAGCCAGATTCGCTTACCAACTGGGTTTGCTAATTTAATAACTTCAGGGACTCATTTAACAACTGTGTCAAGAAATATCGTAAAATGGGGCAAAACTCCCTTAACAAATATCTCACTTAACAACATGCCACTTTGGCACAATTGTGGCCGTAACTCGAGTACTACATGTACAGATATTTTTACATCTTCACACTTGTCTAGGTTTGTCAAAGTTACTTTCACTGTTACTACCCTCCTGAAAACAATCCATCTCAGATACTTTAGTACTTTATACAACCTTGACCCTTAGCTATTAAATCATTGCCTTATCATTACTTAAAACACAAAATTTCTTAAAGTGGACTGTAACAATGGATATCAATTCATAACCATACATTACATGATACCCTGTAAGCAACATATTAAAGCAACCATACAATGTCACTTAAATTTAAACAAAATCTTTTCAAGCATGGCTAAACTAATCAATTTTTAAAAAGAAATCATTATATGGTAGAACTGTGTACACGACCAACACATCTACAGAATTTCACACTTGTAAAGGCAGAAGCTGATTAGGCAGAAGCTAACAAGCCAGACAGAACCACTGTCTGAACACAGATATATTTCAATCTCAGCGCTGGGAAGAAAATTGCCAAAAGCACATTGATTTGAAAGGATAGAACAAAAAAGCTTAAGAATTAAACTGTTCGGGAAAGGGAAGGAGAGGGGTGGGTGGGACACAGAGAGATAAATGTGGAATAGGAACACATTAAAAACCACACCAGAAGTGTAAAAAAATTGTAAATTAGAATATACTTTAAAGTAAAATAAAAGAATACACTGTGTTTTAGTGATAAGAAGCAAACCTTTCCATTCACTATTGTTCAGTTTTATATGAAGAAAATAGATAAGCTCTGCAGGGAAGTCTGCCTCAATCTAATTATTAAAAACAATATTTGGACTGATTCTTCTTTCCACAGACCCCTCTTAACTTCTAATATAAAACAGAAGGAAGTCAGCATGTGTGTGTTGGCCTACTTCTTACCCAAGTGGCCCTATTTTTAACACCCCTTCCCCAAGTATTCTTGTGCACATTCAAAGAATACTTTGAGAGGAATACTAACCAATCCTCAGAATTAAACAAAGGATCACTATCAGAGTTCAATCTCTTTAATATTCAATAGCTCTTATGCTCACTTTCATTTATGGAAATAGGGTGAAAAATAGCTAATGAAATCTGTTGTCCGTACACACAAATTAACATTTTAAAATGCAGTGATTAAATCAAGCAAGAACAAAAAAAAAGGAGTAATGCTGTACTAAGATCGGTACAAAAAAAAGAGAGAAGAAAATGCATTAAAGCGTATACCAAAGAAACTGAAAATTCTATTACATTGTGTCATTTGGCACAAAAATCACATTGCTTTCTCTAAAATAGAGATCGTCTGGGAGAAGAAAATGAGCAATATTTTAATAACCTCAGATGTTTGTTTCTTAATTCATTTCTTTCCTTTTTTTCCTCATTCTCTTCCCCATTCCCACCCTGCTTTTATGCAAGTACAATTATCCTTTTAGGGACAAAGTTTTCCATTGCCTTCATTTGCAAACCCAAGTCTTCTCAACTTATTTACTTTAGTAATATACACAAACTTTCTAAACAAACATGTTTGTAGACAATGATATCCTTACTTTGCATCATATAGAAACCATTTGACTGTTAAAAGCAAAAGATTATCTAGCTTCCATTTAAATTACTGGCAAAAAAGCAAAGCAAAATGTTCCCATATATCAGTGATGGCGAACCTTTTTTGCCTCGGGTGCCAAAAGCACATGGCTGCACCCTATTGCCCACGTTCATCCCCATAATTTAATGCCCCCCCACCGTGCCCCCTGTGCATGTGTGCGTGACACACACACACACACACACATGCTGCCCCGTGTACACAGCTTTATTGGAGCCTGGGGAGGGCCTCCCCTGCCCACCCCCTCGGAGGCCGGAAAGGGCCCGTTTTACGACTTCCGCTGGGCCCAGTAGGTCTGTTTTTCGCCTTCCCCAGGCTCCAAAGGGTTTCTAGATGGGCGAAAAACAACCCAATGCGCAAACCGGAAGTCCATTCCTGAACTTCCAGTTTGTGCATTGGGTGGTTTTTCATTCTGTGAGGTGAAAAACAGACGAAAATCAAGAACGAAAATCAGCTGCCCAGCACCTGCATGCGTGCTGGAGCTGACAGAGCACGGCCTCGCATGCCCTTAGAAATGGCTCCATGTGCCAGCTATGGCACGCATGCCATAGGTTCGCCATCATTGCCATATATGATATGCTTCTTGCTGTTGTTGTTACTGCTATCGTTATGATTTTCCTAGCAATTATTAGAATCTATTTTCTGTTGGTTCCTAAGATATTAATATCTTTTAACTGATTTAAAGCATTTCCATATGAGTAGTCCTCGAGTTGGGACAGTAACTGGAACCAGAATTTCTGTTTCTAAGCAATATCCCAAATTATCCCCGTAAAACCTATAAAATGCCCATGGAAACAAATTTTCCTCTCCCATTATTGTTGACTCCCTATTTTAAAAGGAGTGGAATTTTTATACAGGACTGCCTCAAATTCCAAAACTCACAGAAAGAAACTATACTCAATGGCAGCACCAAAGGTACTTTTTCAAAAGGCCTTTTGAAAAAAAAAACCAAAACCCTCTGGGATAACCATGACCTGGATGACTGAGAATCTCCACAGACATAGTCAATGGTAGTAAAAGTTGCCAAGAGATCAAGTAGGGCCAACATGAGTACATTTTTCCTATCCAGGTGCTGACAAAGATAATCACCCAAAGCAGTAAACGCTCTCTTGGTTCCCCTTTGGAAACTAATCAAGGAGAGAAGCAACTTAGAACTAAGGAGAAATTTCCTGACAGTTAGAACAATTAACCTCTGGAACAGCTTGCCTCCAGAAGTTGTGAATGCCCCAACCCTGGAAGTCTTTAAGAAGATGTTAGATAGCCATTTGTCTGAAATGGTATAAGGTTCCTGCCCATGCAGGGGGTTGGACTAGAAGACCTACAAGGTCCCTTCCAACTCTGCTATTGTATTGTATTGTATATCTCAGGAAGAACACAGATGTAGGCCATAGTGCTCCTTATTTGCCCTAAGTCCATAAAAATATAACCTCTTCTCTGTTTCATTACACCTTGTTTTCCTGTGAAATTGGCAAATCTAATGCAACATAGGACAGAGGAAAAGAAACAAATGGTAACAGCCAGTGATGGCTAACCTTTTTTGGGTTGCAGGCCAAAAGCGGGGGGAGCACAGGGGGGTCGTGCATGGCCATGCCACACCCATAATGCTATGTGCGCAACCCCCTGCTTTTGGTGCGCTTTTTTGCCCTCCCCAGGCTCCAGAGGCTTTCTAGGAGCCTGGGGAAGGTGAAAACAGCCTCCCTCCCCACCTCCAGAGACTTCAGGAGCTTCTCTGAAGCCTCCAGAGGGAGAAAAATGGCTTAGACCATTTCCAAAGTGTTTCCAAAACATTATTACCTACCTTATCTGCATGTTGCCTATAGCTGGTTTCTATCTTGGCCTATTCTACTCAAATATAATGCAAAATTGATAGACAAACTATAGGTAGTATGACCTAGCAGCTCTAAGACCAAGTATGTGCCCTATTTGTTGGTACTTCCAAAAGCAATTCAACTCCTATAGTCTTGCTACTTTGACAAATCAGTCATTAATAGACAGATGGACTAGGAAACAACTAAAGATCAAGGAAACCTTTGACTTACGCACATTCCTAAGCACAGCCTTCCTCACACCACTTATTAACCAGCACCCACATCCACAGGAATCAGCAACAATTAAACAGGAACAATCAAGGAAGAAATAATGCAGGTAGTCCTCGACTTACAAGTTTGCTTAGTGACAGTTCAAAGTTATAACAGCACTGAAAAAAGTGACTTATGATCATTTTTCACACTTATGTCCATCACAGCATCCCCATGGCTACGTAATTTACATTGGGATGCTTGATAACTCGTTCATATTTATAGTGATTGCCATGTCCCAGGGTCATGTGATCACTTTTTGTGACCTTCTGACAAGCAAAGTCAATGTCAGATTCATTTAACAATCTTGTTATTAATTTAACAAGTGCAGTGATTCACTTAACAACTGTGGCAAGAAATGTCGCAAAATGGGACAAAACTCACTTAACAAATTTCTCACTCAGCAACAAAAAGTTCGGACTCATTTGTGGTTATAAGTTGAGGAGTGCCTGTACTTGTAGGACAAACTACCATATACTCTGTAAACAGTCAACTAAGCTCACTCTACCATACACTGATGTTGTTACCTAGTTTATTAAATAGGCTAATAGTGGCACAATGGTTAAAATGCAATATTACAGACTAATTCTGCCAACTGACAGCACTTCAATCCTGACTGGCTCAAGGTTCATTCACCCTTCCATCCTTTCAAGGTCAGTAAAATGACCCAGATTGTTGAGGGCAATATGCTGACTCTGTAAACTGCTTAGAGAGGGCTGTAAAGCACTGCAAAGCAGCATATAAGTCTAGTAATGAGACAGCTGCAAGAAGAAATTGAAGCTCAGAGAATATTAGCATTTAGGAATTCAACCTTGAGTTACATATTGCAAGAGAAATCCCTTGGACCTCTGGTTTTTCAAATTAAATATTCTATGCAGAATCCTATTGAGGTCCATCACATTGGTCAGTGAGTCAGACTAACCATAGGTCTAAGAAAATAGGGCATTTTTTTCATATAACATTATGCTAGCCTGTTACTTCTGAAGGCATTACTTACTAATGCATGTAACTAATAACATTTCAGAACTGCTATCTTTATGCAAATGCCCATGAAGATTTAATTTAATTTCTTCATTAATTCTGATCTGTTGTAGTTATTAAAAACAAGGGAGAAAACCATAATCTCCTGAATCACAAAACATATGCTGCAACTTCATTAAAAGTTTATCTAGGAAAGGAAAGAAATATGCATGTATTGCTAACAAGAGGCAGGTGTCTTCAAAATATTGCAGCAACAACCACCACAACAACAAAATCATCCTAGAATTTTCAGGTAACTAAGTTATCAAAATGAAATAATAATCAGGAAGAGTCTAAAAATTATGTTAAATGAAAATAAATAGTCCAAAGGGCAACAGTTTTCCAAAAATTTTAAGCCTAAATTGTGAAAGCTTTCTCAGAAAGCTTGGCTACTGTATATATCAAATATGGCCTTTTAGGATTCATACTGAAAATGAGAGACTTTTTCATAAGTAATCCTTTATTTACATATTCTCCTTTGGACTCTTTGATGGTAATTTATTCATCTGGCTGCTGATTCCATCCTTAATCTGCTATTTTAGGACAGCTCCCATTCCAGAATAAGGAGGCTCTTCACCAAAAAGGCAGGTTTGAGAAAGGTTGCATATTATCTACCCACAACTCTGAAGACCAGAAACAGGACTTTCTAATGATAGCCAGTAGAACAAAAACAGTATTAGCAAGCCCAATTGCTACCTTTCTGTGTTGCTTTTTGGTAAGTAAACTTCTCACTGCTGTACCAAAGTCTTGTTTAATAGCTTCCTTCCCCCCCCCCCCCCCTCCAGCAAATACTGTATTTTTCAGAGTGTAAGATGCAGCGGAGTAAAAGGTGCACCCAGTTTTGGGGGAGGAAAGTAGGGAAAAAAATTCTGCCTACCAGATATTCGTCTGGCTAGAGTTCTTAGTTTGGTCAGCTGCAGCGCGTAAGTTTTTTGGTTTTGAGCGTGCGTGCTTTTAATCCCCTGGTTGGGAATAAAAAACAGCTTCTAAAGCATAGCTGATCGTCAGAGAGAAAAGCAAAGAGAAAAGCAGGGGAAGCCCGGAAGATCGCTTCACTCACTAGCATCTCATTACGGCTGAAAAGCAACTGGATCCTTGTTAGGAGAATGGCGGGGTATAAATTTGAAAAATAAAAATAAAATAAAATAAACTTCGAAAAAGCTGCATTTGGAGCATAGGTCACACCCAAATTTTCAGCCTATAAGGGGGAGTGCGCCTTATACTCTGAAAAATACGGCACTTAAAGCCCGAGGATGTGGTTCAATGATGAGGGATGTTAAGTATTAGTATTCATGTCAGGAGGGCGATATGGGAGGGTATCCATGTATTAAAATAATTCATTGTGAAATTTCATATATTGCTGAATTGCAACTTGCAATAATTCTTACAATTGGACATAACTTCTAGGGACACCAGGAACTGCATTTAGGAATGTCCAAAATGCCACAAATTGCTTCTGTTTTAGTATTTCATGATAAAAAAAAGATGGCGATAACTGCCTATAATTTTGGAATCCCAGTCCAGTGCTGTACCTTAGAATTTTTCTAATAGAAACAGAGCTTTAGAAAAGTGCCACATACTTTAAAATGAACAGCTTATTACTGCTATTGGGAAATAACTACAGAAAATATGGTTTGACACTCAGTGCACGCTTCAGTTAAGAGGTGTGAGAAAGGAAAAGAATGTTGGTTGTTGGTGGTGACTTATTTAAGTATACAATAAAATTCTAAACATTCTTCTGCTTTTTCTGCTAAAGATTTGACTCTTTCACTCACCTTTAACCTTCCCCCAATTTAGATGCTTGATAGTGTGAAGAAATAGGTGGTAATCAGACTGCAAGAGATTTTATACACTGTTTTATTTATAGTAATGCCTAAATAATTTCCAACAGTACAGAAAAAATCAGAATGCCTACTACATATCAGTACTATAGAAATTCTCCCCACTCTAATCTAGTCAATAAACTATTTCTCATTCAATTTAGAATTTCAGGACAAAGTGTCCTGGTTTAAGAAGTTTAGGCTTTGATTCTGGCCTTAATTTTGGGCAAAGTCCCAGGAGATGATTTCTTCCCTTGTGAATTATTAAAAGACGGCAATGTTTCACGGAAGCCCATTCTAGTTAAAAATTTCAACATCAGTTCTTCAAGTCAATTTCCCCAGGGTTGGGATACAAGCATATCTATTCCAATTTATTTTAAAAATTATTAAAATCTGTCAAAAATGATATTAAGGGCAACACTTATGCAAGATATCTGGCCAATAAATTAGAGACCTGGTTTATTATCAGGTTAAAAACAAGAAAAAAGGAAACTTGGTCCATTGCTGGGAGAAAGTGGCAAGAAGATGACAAGCAACAGGGAGAAAGCAAAACTATTCATTTTTTGCATCTTGTATGTCTCAGAAATCTATCACAGTAGTGGTGTCCAAATGTCTGTCTGCTTTATGCAGAGTTTATTTGGCTTTTATAAAGTTTTAACAAGCAAAGCAAAAGCAGGCTAGCAACAGCATCTTATTCGTACATTTTTCTCTTATTTCCCTTGTCAATCTCTTAAGACCATCCCAACCAAGGTAGAATCTCCACATATCCAAAGGCTCCTGGTACTACCTGGTTCTTATAAATAGTTGAGGTCATAGATGTTGAGGTAATCAGTCACTGAGATCATAGCAGTTTGCCTCACGTCTGTACATAACCTTTCTTCTCTTCCCATATCTGGTTCTGCTATTTAGGTGAGCACATACGTATTCGAGGTAACCAGCTACTGAGATCATGGTAATTTACTACTCATGTCTTTACATAACATTTCCTCTATTCCTTCAGCATCTCATTTTTTGCATAAAGCAAGATATTCTCTAATAAATCATTATTTTGGTTGATTTGGTAAGTATTTAAATCATACCCAAATGCAATTGCTTTTGCTTTTGTTGTTCATTTTGCCTAAAAGAGACAAGTTATTGTCCAAGCTGAGTCAGCTAAATCTTATGCACCTTGGCCATAGGCTGAACAAATATGGTTGTGGTTCTTAGTGTAGGAAATACTGTAAAAGTAAGAGAGAGGGGGGGGGAGGGAGAGAGGGAAGGAGGGAGAGAGGGAGGGAGATCCTGCAGATTTTACTCCACTAGTCATTGTTGACTCTAGGGGGAAGTGCTCATCTCCATTTCAAGGCCATTAAGCCAACGCTGTCCAAAGATATTTCTACAGTCATGTGGCTTGCATGACATCATGGAGCGTTGTTTCCTTCCCACCAAAGCAGAACCTATTTATATACTCGCATTTGCATGCTTTCTAACTATTAGATTGGCAGGTACTGGGGCGAGGATGGAAGCTCATCCCATCGTGTGGCACTCAGATCTCAAACCTGGACTACCAACTTTCCAGCCAACAAGCCCAGTGTCTTAAACCACTGAGCTACCATTTCACACCCAATGGGAAATAAGAGACTCATTTTCAATCACAGCAAGTTGGAATGGCTTTGGGTTTCATTATAATCTAAATGGGCTTGTTATCTGGGAATTCTCCCAGAATCATATCCCCAGTTCAAAGAGCAGCTAGCAGCTATAGCCAAGAAGGTCTCTCTACAACCCCAGCTTTTAATGGAGTTAATGACTTTTCCTGGATTACAGGTTTAAAACACAGAAATTTGGAACGAAAACAGTAAATCAGATATCAAGGCCACTATTAAAAAGCTAAGTGAGATGGTGGAAATCTGAAACTACGAGTTAGAGGTGGATACAAATAGTCCTCAACTTACAACCAAAATTGGGACCAGACTTTTGATTGCTAAACAAAGTAGTCATAAAGCAAGACATCACATGACTGTTTTGCTTAGCAACCACAACCCCAGCATTATTAGCTGCTATTGTTAAGCAAAAGCACAGGTTGTTAAGCAGAAGAAGTCCCAAGAAAGAACTAGGGGACTACCTAAGGTGGCTGGGGAGGCCCTGGGAAGCACAAGTGACAAGCTGGAGACATGCTGCACTGTGTCATAAAGTCACTGCCATCCCTGGAAGCCTCAACCACTCCAACCCAGTCCAGCAATGTGGTGCAAAGCTGCTACATCCTGGGAAGCTACAGCTACCCACTCAGCCCAATAGCACTTACAATTTGCAGAGATGCCACAATTCTCGCCACCTGCCTATCTCCCACTGAGATATATCCTTTTGGCACCCTTCCATAGTGGCATTCAATGGTGGCACTGCCAGGCCTGGAGCTGAAGCAGAAACTCGGAGTCTTCCACTCTCAGCCAGCTACCACTACCAGGTCTCTACTTCAACTCCAGTTGCCACAAGCAAGACCAGTAAGACCACACCTAGAATACTACATCCAGTTTTGGTCACCACACTATAAAAAAGATGTTGAGATTCTAGAAAAAGTGCAGGGAAGAGCAACCAAGATCATTCCGGGACCGGAGACTAAAATATATGAAGAATGGTTACAGGAACTGGTCATGGCTAGTCTAGTGAAGAGAAGGACCAGGGGAGACATGATAGCAGCGTTCCAATATTTGAGGAGCTGCCAGAGAGAGAGGAAGGGGTCAAGCTATTTTCCAAAGCACCTGAAGGCCAGACAAGGAATAATGAATGGAAACTGAACAAGGAGAGATTCAACCTAGAAATAAGGAGAAAGTTTCTGACAGTGAGTACAATCAACCAATGGAACAGAAGTTGCCTTCGGAAGTTGTGGGAGCTTCATCAATCCAAGAGATTGGACTGCCATTTGTCAGAAATGGTGTAGGGTCTTCTGCTTGAGCAGGGGGGTAAGACTAGATGATCTACAAGGTCCCTTCCAACTCTGTTAATCTGTTAAAAGCCCCACACTGCAGTCAATCATGCCAGCACCACTACGCAAAGCCCCAGTTCCCTCTGCTACTCTGCATTTCCCAGGCTCTGCAGTGCCTCACTGACCTTCCCTGCCTTGCACCATTCTCCAAGCCATAGATCTCATTCCACATCAGCATTCCATTTCTTCTCCAATCCAATGTCCAAATTGCAATATTTGAAGAAGAAAAATGTGATTTGGAGAATAGGGTTCCTGAAATACTACGAAAATGGAGCTTCTGCCATTCTCCAAGCCAGGCATCCATTCTCGTGATCCTTTCGAAACCTCATGGTCTTCCCCAGGTCTAGCAAGAATGGGATGTCAGCTTGGAGAATTCAGGAGCCCCATTCTTCTGCTGCTTTGGAAGCCTCAATCTCCAAATCTCATGAGCCATTCCTTCTCTGCATAATACAGTTTAAACACTGATTTGGAGAAGAAATGGGATGCCATTTGGACAAAAAAGTAGAAAACTAGTTTGGAAAATGGCAGGATCTCCATTGTCACAGTACTTTGGAAGGCCCATTCTCTAATCACACATATCATTCCCTCTCCAAACAATGTGCTTTGGATATTGGCTTGTAGAAGGAATGGGATGCCATCGGTGGAAGGAATAAGATACATAGGTTAGAGAGCAACATGAAGCAGTGAAGGTCAATGGAATACAGTAGGGCATGGCAGAAACTGTCAAATGCAGGGCAGTGGGGGAAACTGGAGCTTTGTGTTATGGTGTTGGTATGGCTGGCTGCTGTGTGGGTCTTGTGGTGGCATTTCTCACTGGGGCTAAAGTAGAGGTCTGGGGGCAGTGGCAGCTGGTTAAAACTGAAGCCTCTTAGCCTCTACTTCAGCCCCAGTCCTGGGGCCTGCTGCCACTGAGAGACACTGTGCAAAGCAGGCAAAATAACAGAGTTCGGTGGGAAGACAGGCAGGTGATGGAGTTGTAGCACCCCTGTGGTTATAGGTGGGCTGTCAAGTATCCAAATTCTGATCACCTGACTGTGACAGCACTACAATGCCCATAACTTCAGTCATGGGTTCTAAGTCTTTCAGTACCAAGATAATTTTGAATGGTTGCTGAACAAATGACCATAAGACAAGGACCACCTGTAGCATTAGCAAGTGAGGGGAAGCAGAAGAAAGGATGGGAAAGAGCAAGGCAAAAATGAAACTTGGTCGATATTAAAGAAACTGATTTTAAACACTGAATGAGTAAGGGCAAATGAAAGCAAACTTTTAAAATTACATTCTGAGGGGATGGGGGGGGGGGAAGGGAGAGAAAGACTGGAACAAAAAGGAGTCCTTAGCTTAGTTAAAAGTTATGGCTAACATCTAAAGGTGATGAGGCAAATGATTGTTTGGAGCTTAACTAAGTAACAGAGCTGACACAGAAAATAAGTCACTTGTAAAAAAAAAAAAGTCAGGGTTGATGGGGGAAGCAAGCAGAGTAATAAGCAATTAATGAAATCCGCCTAGAAAGGGAAAGGAAGACACTTTACCATAATTTAGTGGTGATTCTATAATGCAGTAAATCAATAGTGCCATTAGAAAAGAGGCTGGTTTAGAGGCAAATTAAGAAAGAACTTCTGATGATTGTGCAGCTAATCAATAAATGGGATGACTGGATAGAGGCAGCAGAGTTTATTAGGCGAGGCTCTAAAGTCAATTAGCTGATATAATCTATCAGCAGGGATGCTGTTTTAGTGCCCCTCTAGCAATACACAGAAAAAGACTTAGCAGGATTTAATAAGTATAGGTGACAGCTAACATGAGATTTAAATTTCAGAGATACAACTAGAGAAAATGATGGTGGTAGTATTATGTATCTAAAGCACACCAGAGAAAACAAAGCCGACGTTCAAATTTACTTATTGTCAAAAGTATCCATTTTAATCCCCAAAATAAATTATACAAACAGAATAAATTATCTGCATGCTTTATTCTAACATCTAAGTAATAAATTATGTTTTTTAGAATGTGGGTTACTTGGAGTCTATAGTATCACATGAATCATCTATGAAGTCTCAATATTGTCCACAGTTGTCTTTCCTTTTGTGAACTCAAAATATACAGTTCTGTAGGGGATGAAAATCACCAGACACAAAATCCAGACACCATTCTGTAGCTATATTAACAAAAAGTGACCACAATTTCATACATGTTAAGTCTGTTGCAGCTCCTTGTCCTTTTCTTTCACACTACAATTGCTCCATGAAACTGGATCAATGTACACATCAGAAAGGAAGAAATTGAAAGTCATATTTGTTCTTGAACAAAAAGATAAAAGCATGTAGACAATTTCAAAAGATTTCAAGATTAAATTATCATAGATTCCACACTAGCTGCTTCTTAGTATCAAGCTGGAAAGGAAAATGAAACCCTCTTTAGTGCTTCATCCAAGCCTGTATATGCTAGTGAAGGGCAGCCAAAATATACTTCTATTCCCAATTCATCCAACTAATTAGCTGTCCTATGACTCTGGAGTCTTTTGCCCAAATCTCTTTCTCCATCTGTTTTAAAGGGCAGCTAACAAGAAACACAAGCAAACAGAAGCTGGCTTTCCGCCCTGCAGCTGGTGGCCTAGAATAGTTTGGCAGAGGATAATTTTCTTTGATAAAGGGCAAATAAGTCCCAGTGGCTAACAAGCTCTGTTCTACCACCTGTTGGTATGACACTCCTTTCTCTGTAATTGCAACCAAGAGCGTGAACATCTTTCAAGCAGTAATTCTTCATACTGTACCCTTTATTTACTGTACCCTGATCTCAGGACTATCACGGACCTCCGCCTCTTCTGCCAACGTCTAAAGACACACTTCTTCCATCTAGCTGGCCTGGCCTAATTTCCGAGACTATTTTACCGACTGATTTTAAATTAATTTATAGTTTTAATAAGAGGGTTTTAAATTAATTTTAGCACAGGATGTTGTTTATTTAATAGGATTTTATATTGACTACTTACGACGTATTTATTCTTGTATATATGTTTGTATCCATATTTTTCTTCTCCTGTGCACCGCCCCGAGTCCCTTATGGGAGAGGGCTGCGGTATATAAGTTTAATAAAATCGAAATCGAAATCTTTATTCAAGTGTGATACCCCAATTTCTGTAAAGATCTTGACATTTTTAAAGACAAAAAATAGCACACAACTTGTTCAATATGCTAAAGAAACGCAGTTTCAGAGCTCTGTTTTCCTTCTAGGGGACTACCATCCTGATGTGGTGAGAAAGCTCAGCACTGTCAGTAACATGGAGTAATGCTGATGGGAACATGAGTTCCATATACAGTAGGGTCACTGTAGGCCTACAAGGTAGATCAGAGCAAGAGAGAGATACCAAAAAAGCCTAAACCTACCTTCATTAGAAAGGCTGTATGAACAGAAACTTTTAAGCCTGAACGTACTTTCTTTCCCCCCTCTTTTATCTTCTTGAGAATTAGGAAGGTGTCTATCTGAGACACTTTAATAAGTTTCATATGGACTTAAGCCACATCCATCTGTTCATTACTATGGTAATGGACCTTCCTCTTCCCTCTCCACATGGCTGTAAGGACAGAGAGGTAAAGCTAAGGATAATTCATGGTGTGAGGACAAGTGGAGCTTTTTGTTTTTTCCCCAAAAAATATACTGCTTTAATATTGTTGATCCCTTCCACTCAGGATTCAGGTCCAATTATTGGGGGGGGGGGGGGGGGGGAATAGCACTGGTCATGCTTGATGATCTCTGACAAGAGCAGGAGGTGGAGGGGGGTAGTGCAACCATCCTTGCTCTCCTTGATCTCTCAACAGCCTTCAATACTGTCGACCATGGTAACCTTTTGGATCGGCTGCAAAGTATGGGGCTGGGTGGCGCAGTCCTGTGCTGATTTGATTCCTTTCTCCAGGTCTGGTTCAAAATAGGGATAGGGAATGACAGATTCAGCCCATGGCTGCTCCTCTTAGGCATGGCGCAGGGCTTGGTACTCTTTCTACTCCATCTAAAATCTACATGAAGTTGCTGGGTAAGATTATCAATGTCAGGGTTCCAAATAGCATCCAAAAGTAAATCAGAGTCTAAGACAAAGGATTCCTCAAAGTTCCAATTTATTAAGAGAGCCATGTTGGCACGTCTGGTAAAACCCGAATCTGAAAGCTTCTGGGTTTTCCTACCCAGTTGAAAGTTCAAGAACCTGCCCCTTCCCCACACGTCCATCACATGGTCCAATCTTCCACTGCCATGCTGGCAGCTTCCACCCATCCAGTTCCAGCCAGGTATAGAGAAAAAGGATGATCTTGGCTTTCTAGAAAGAATGTTGTTATGGCTATATATCACCCAACTCCGTATAATCCTCCCTCCCATTTTCCCACAACCAAAAATGCATAGTAGAATAATAGAAAGTGTGGCAGGCCTGAAGTCCAAAAATGAAAAGATGGCTTGCAGGCCTGACAATCCGTCAACCAGATTTGAAGTCTCATCAGTATGCAGATGATACTTAACTCTATATTTGTACCCTTGGTAACCTAAGTGATGCTGTCACTGCCTTCTCATGGTGCCTTGATACTGTGGGGGCCTGGTTGGGGAACAATAAGCTTCAGCTCAACCCTGGCAAGACTAAATGGCTTTGGGTACATGGGGCTTCAAGATTCATGACTTTATCATCTTTGGGTGAGTGGTAGGATTCAAAAAATTTACTACCAGTTCTGTGTGCATGTCTTGGTGGGCATGGTGTGGCTTGGGGGGCATGGCTTGATGGGTGTGGCAGGGGAAGGATACTGTAAAATCCCCATTCCCTCCCCACTCCAGGGGAAGGTTACTGCAAAATCCTCATTCCCTCCTGATCAGCTGGGACTCAGGAGGCAGAGAATAGATGGGGGCGAGGCTAGTCAGAGGTGGTATATGCCAGTTCTCCAAACGACTCAAAATTTCCACTCCAGTTCTCCAGACTGGTCAGAACCTGCTGAATACCATCTCCGAGCACTACCCCAGACAGACCCAGGGTCAACTAGGGGTTCTCCTAGACTTTTGACTTTATGCTTCCACAGTAGGTGGCAGTCATGACTAGGAGAGCCTTTGCACAACTCCATGTTGTGCACCAGTTACGATCTTTCTTGAATCAGGAGTCGTGAGCTCAGACATTCCAGTCCTGCTCATCTTATACCTGGATTATCACAATGTGCTCTATATGGCACTACCCTTGAAGAATATTTGGAAACTACAACTGGTACAGAATGCAGTATGCAGGCAGTTCTTGGGACTCATAGGGTGGCCCGTGTTACACCACTGTTCCATAAGCTTCATTGGTTGCCAGTTTGCTACCAGATGCAATGTTGGTTATCACCTTAAAGCCTTCCATGGCATGAGTCCAGGTTATCTGATAACTGACTCATCTCAATGGGATTGGCCTGCCCCACCTGTGCAGGCAAAGAGGCATGCTATGGACTCTGTTGGTCAAGTAATTTGGGCTGACGGGGTCCAGCAGAACAGCCTTTTCCGTCATGGCTCTTGCCCTTTGGAACATCATATCTTCCATCATACCCTTTGGAACATCATACCCTGAAGCAGTGGTGGGATTCAAAAATGTTTACTACCGGTTCTGTGGGTGTGGCTTGGTGGGTGTGGTTGCGAAAGGATACTGCAAAATCTCCATTCCCTCCCCACTCCAGGGGAAGGTTACTGCAAAATCCCCATTCCCTCCCAATCAGCTGGGATTAGGAAAGCAGAGAATAGATGGGGGCAGGGCCAGTCAGAGGTGGTATTTACTGGTTCTCTGAACTACTCATAATTTCGGCGACCAATTCTCCAGAACTGGTCGGAACCTGCTGAATACTACCTCTGGCCTGAAGTTCTGGCTTTGCTAACTTGCCTGGGGTCCCAACAGGGAGACACATTCTGGTAGTGGCTATATCAGGGATGTCCAAACTTGGGAACTTTAAGACTTGTGGACTTCAACTCCCAGAATTCCCCAGCCAGCTATGCTGGCTGGGGAATTCTGGGAGTTGAAGTCCACAAGTCTTAAAGTTCCCAAGTTTGGACATCCCTGGGCTATATGATTAAGAAAAAGATCCCATCTCTCTCCCTGTTTATTTTGTGCTTTACTCCTTCTACTCCTTCGCATTTATTATCATTGTTATTCATTGTTTTATCATTTTAATGTCCATTGGTTTTAATGTTTGTAATTTCTAGACAAGATGGGCGGCATATAAAACAAGCAAACAAACAAACAAACAAATAAATATATCATTTAAATAAGTTTGGGTGGCACACATTGACATTCCCCAAGTTTAGAAACACTTCTCTAGTTAATGGGGATTGGGGATTGAAAAACATTACAAAAATTTCAAACATTCAGGTGGCTTTCAGAGCAAGTTATCATGAAAGCAAAACAAAAGCAGAAGATGAAAGCTTTGAGCCACAAGAGGGACATACAAATGAACATAAGCTTTTAACAAAGGATAAAGAATGTCAACAAATAAAAGAAAAAACAAGAAAAGGGAACATAGTTGTTTAAATCAGAGAAACCACCGGAAAATTGAGAGTTATCATAGGCAAGATCTAAAAGATTAAGGCTGTAAAAGAAGACGGAAAATTTAATAAATTCTTTACAATTCTTTACGGGTTTATAGAATGAAAACTTTTGTAGACAGATAATACACTAAGGAAACAATTCCAGTAGAAAGTAAGCTATGACAGACAATCAGTTGTCCTATAAGAAGCATCCAGTCCAGGTGAAAAATCACATGGAGCTGTGTGAAGGTACAGGAAAAGAGGCATTAAAATACTAACAGTTCAATATGGAAGAAGGCTGTGTGGCCTACAGACTGGAAAAGTTTGGTGTATATATCCATATTGCAGAAAAGAGATGCAAGAGAACTGTAGGAGTTGATAAGAAGATGCAAAGTATCAAACTATAGCATTAATTGCACACAAATACATGAAGTTAAGATCCCACAAAAAAAAAGAGCACAACTAGGCATGGAGATAAATAAACAAGCTGATTTTAGAAAAGGTAGAAAATCTGAGGGATAATGGAGAGAGCAAGAGAAAATAAGGAGATTTACTTTTGCTTTACTGACTTAAACAAGGCCTCTCTGCAGATTATACCAAAAAGACAGGATATACTGAGGCCAGTAGATGTGTATGAACATATCATTGTTGTTCTAAATACGTTCTGCAATGAATAAGAAGGTAACGCCAGAGTTGAATATGGTAAAAATGGGGTAATTTCAAATGGGAAAGGAAGTGAAACAAGGATGCATATTGTTATCATATCTAAACAACAACTATATATGAAAAATAGCAGGACTGGAATACAAGACAACTGTAACCAAAACTAGAGATAGAAACATTTTTAAAAAGTTGCAGGAGTTCCTTATGAAAGTAAAAATGGAAAAGTAAAAAATCTGAGTTACCATTAACTATTAATAGCACAAATATAATTTCAGTCAACATATCTAGTTAATTTATAATTGAATAAAAATAAATTCTACTTTCTTGAACTCAAGAAAATAAAGATGGATAATGTACAGTAGAAATCAAGAGATAATCCTAGGAAAGAAAACAGTGACAAACCTATGCAAGTTCATAAAATATGAATATGACAATAAAGGTCAGAACAGTTAAAGCTCTGTTTCATTTTCCCCAGTAATAATGTACTAGCTGATCATATTTTAAATCTATATAAATAGATGTAAAGCTAATTTCAGTACAGTTTATAGTATAAATATATGACCATATTATAAATTTACAAAGCTTTCTTCCTTGCTTAGTCCAATCTTAACAGCATTTTTCTCCATCAATTTTAAAGCAGTTAGGAAAGCAAAATGCAGTGCTGGCAATACGTAACAAAATTTCTGGAAGCCATGCCTAAAACCATTAGTAGTTCCCTCCAATGCAACTTCATACTCTTTTAACATATTTAATTAAAATCAATAAATAGTCAAATTGTACACAGCTTGCTAAATTATGGAATTTTGCATTTAGAATGCTTCCCATTCCAATTCAACAAGCACATAGCCTGTTTTCTGAGAAAGTTGAACAGAAGCCTGGCATTCTGACAAAATAGCCATCAATTGACACATAGACATAAACAGCATGTACACACAGCATACTATGCAAAAGACACAATCAACAAGCCAAAAAGGGAACACAAAGACCTAAACACTTCCCATACTAGCAATCAGCACCCAGATGAGCATAGATTTTCCAAAATTAACATCAGACCGACAGTCAAGTAAACAATGAAGGTAATTATATCTGCCCCAGAACTAAAGTTTTATTCTTCTAAGCTTTCAGGCTCGTGATAGAGCCCATCATAAGGGAACCTCTCTCTTTCCAAAAAATGTGCACTGGTCCCAGCAACTGACTCAGCTTTGATCCTGCAAGTAAACAATACCCCAATCAAGGAACTGCCAAAGAAGCTAACAGTAAACAGCCCAACCGAGGTACCTTTAAGATCACCCCCTACAACACTGACAGGGAAAACCACTAGAATATAAACTGAGAATAAATCTCACTCCTTACTAGCACTGATGATGTTACCTAGTTTGGGTAATGAAACATTTGCAAGAAAACAACCAAGCTCAGAGAGTACCAATGACCCCCTCAAAGTTGAACATGTTTAGAAAGTAAAAACATTTTTACAAAATATTCCTTACTTGACTCCCCAGATACATTGAGAAGTCACTGTAACATCTGGATGGCATTAAGTAGGGGAAGACTGACAGAATTATTCTCAGTCTCTGAAGTTGTTCCATACAGTATAGTTCTGGCAATCAAAGAACATATGAGTCCTCTCCTCTCAACCATTACAAGTTACAATACAATAATACAATACAATAGCAGAGTTGGAAGGGACTTTGGAGGTCTTCTAGTCCAAACCCCTGCCTAAGCAGGAAACCTTATACCATTTCAGACAAATGGCTATCCAACATCTTCTTAAAGACTTCCAGTGTTGGGGCATTCACAACTTCTGGAGGAAAGCTGTTCCACTGATTAATTGTTCTAACTGTCAGGAAATTTCTCCTCAGTTCTAAGTTGCTTCTCTCCTTGATTAGTTTCCACCCATTGCTTCTTGTTCTGCCCCCAGGTGCCTTGGAGAATAGTTTGACTCCCTCTTCTTTGTGGCAGCCCCTGAGATATTGGATCACTGCTATCACGTCTCCCCTGGTCCTTCTCTTCATCAAACTAGACATACCCAGTTCCTGCAACCGGTCTTCATATGTTTTAGCCTCCAGTCCCCTAATCATCTTTGTTGCTCTTCTCTGCACTCTTTCTAGAGTCTCCATATCTTTTTTACAAGTCATTCTATCGTTCAAAGATGCATGCCATTTTCTGAGGGGGAATTCCTGATAGTAGGATGAAGGAAATAGAAGGGTGAAAGTATCTCATGTACAATTTGCACTACTACAAACTATAGCAAGCCAGTTGGATAACTTCATGCCAGACACTCTTTCTCAGCCCTATTCATCTCACTGTGTTGGCTGTCTTGGGGAAAACAGAAAGAGGGAATTCACTGTCTTGAGTTATTTATAAGGCAAGATTTTAAAAAAAAAGCAATTCTGAAGTCATGAATTAAATAACTAAAAATGGTGACATATAAACAAGATATAAATCTATTTTCATGAGATATCTCATCACCTTAAGGGTATTGCCCAGAATTTGAAGAGGTAATGGGCCCAAATGAAAAAGAAAGAATTAACAAATGATTCCTCATTCAGACTCTAGGACATCTTTTTTGTTCCACATCTTCAAAATCCTCATTACTGAGCTCCAATATCTTCTAGACTATCATATACTAGTTGTCAGGGACCAGGATGGGCTCACTTTCCATTTTTTCAGTCACTCTGACTGAAATCCTCCCCCACAACTCCTGCTCAACTGCTGTTCTCTCTTCCACTGAGGAGGCCTTCTTAATTGCTAGCAACAGGCATTTGCTCTAATTAAAATGTAATTTAAAGCTTAACCTGAATTCATTAAAATATAAATTGAATCATAGGTGAGTGTTATAGCAAACTATGTCCTGCTGACAACAGGGCAGCATTTATGAGGAAAATCATGGCTGGATGCTGAATCTGGATTGGTAAAATCTCTCCAGAGGAAGGAGAGATAGTTGAGATAACCCACATGACTCCAGACAACTGCTCCTCATGAGCAGACCACAGGAATTGCTGTTGGGCTTATGAGTTGAGTGGCTGGGAGTCAAGGGATACATCTAAGATCATAATCTCTTTACTTTTTAATCACTTCTCAGATTTTTTTCCCCATTCCTTTGGAAAGTTTAAGATGCTTCAAACTTCTTGGAGAATTTTTTTTAATGTAAATTTAAAATTCTGGCAAAACATATTTTTTTCTTAAATAGCAAAAGAATACTTAGAATATGGATTTTAGAAAGTTAATAAGATATTAAAAGTCCAAATGGACTTGGAATTATAATTTTGAAATTCCTGTAGGAAATGGCAATTGTTTGGATATTTTTTAACAGGAAACATGATAATGTCAGCTTGAAGGTTTCACATTAGAGGGAGCTAGAGGATAATAATTTGTTTTGTTAATAAAGAATGGAGCAAAAAGCTTTGATGAATATTTTTGAATATTGGTCTTTGAAATTAGTTAATATGACAGATTGTATGTTAATTAAATTGCAGAAGAAGAAGAACACACACCAGATGAGTTTGAAATTAATTTGAAAGTGAATTGAAATGTGTTCAGCAATGAGAAAGAAATGAAAAAGGATGCATTGGATATAGAAATAAAATCAGTGGATGTTTCATTACTTAAGGGAAATGTACAATTACTAAACCAGAAAACTGATTTGGATAAGCTTCTCTTGTTGAATATACAAAATAAGTTTATTAAGGTCTTGAAAGACTTTGTAAGAAGTGATTTTTAAAAATGACAAATTTTACCTAATGGATATACAAAAGAAGTCTGTCAAAATTCTTAGGGGGAAAAAAATTATCAGAATCAAGCTCTGGGATTATATCTGAAGGGCTAAAATTCAGATAGTTAAAAGTACAGGGAAAGAATACAGGGTTGGCTTATTTGCTCAAGGTTAAAATAGAAAATTACTTATGTCTGGCTTCCCTTACTGGACTTTTACTGATAAAGAAGGATGAGGGGTTTGGGGATTTGATTTTTTTAGTTAACAGATGAGTTATGGCATGAAAGAGGATATATTGTACTAATGGTGATAAGCTACTAAAATTGTTCATGAAGGGATGAAGGAGACAGTTACAGATAGTCCTTGACTTACAACAGTTCATTTAGTGACCATTCAAAGTTACAACAGCACTGAAAAAAGTGACTTATGACCGGTTTTTACCCTTACATCCATTGTAGCATCCCCATGGTTGCATGATCAATATTTGGATGCTTGGCAATTCTTCAGTGTCCCAACCAAGTAAAACAGGACAACTCTGCTGATATATAAGAATAAAGTGGCAAGATGAAGGAGACAATGTCAATCGTGATTTGTAGGGAAAATGTGGATTAAATGAATGTGACCAGAAGCAAAATAATTTTGTTCATTATATTCATTTATTAGCATCTGAAGAAAACAATCTGAATCTTCAGGGAACAGATTTCAGAGTGACTAGAATCTACTGTTACTGAAATTCTGTATGTTAAGTTTAAATATGCTAGGATAATACTTTTCTAGTGCCCAGCAATCACTTCATGATGGGTTTCATTTTCACCAGGCATGACACAATATTCTGTAGCTGCAAAATGTAATGGGAAAACTGGTACAAGCAAAGTGTCTTCTAAAGAAACTTGTTCCATTAATTTACTTATGCTTGATAAATCTAAGGATGTAGTTTAAAATTTATTGCGTTACATGATCTCATGATTACCTACATTTAGGATATGTCCATGCTCGGTTCTTAAAATTTACAATAGGAAGTTTGCCCTCTAAAGCCAAAGAAGAGCTGTTTTCTTGAAGCTTGTTGTTCATACATTATTTTGTCACCATGGATATTGAAATGTCAAGAAGCTGTGGATTTTTCTCTCTTCTCTTACAGCTAAAATATGCCATGACACTTTACATTATGCTATATACAAAATACATTACAAGTAAAAGAAAATTCCAAGATGCATTTCACGCACAATCACTGGTAGGGTTTTAATAGCTTTAGTCTGGTCCTATTTTCTTCTTGTTTAAAAATAATAATTGATTGTGAAAACCTAATGCATTTTATTTTCTATGTTAACTCATTGATTTAATTTATGCAGGCTGTTAGTCTGACATTTAGTGAGTTCAGTTGGCTGTCAGTTGGACATTTCTAGTTGATTAGATAAAGTTTAATAAATACTAACATCTAATAACCTGATATTTTTTTCTCTAGAAAATTATGAAAGCCCTAAGATCTTACATGATGAGGGCCTTGAGAACCAACTAGGAAACTGAAGAAAGGAAAAGGAGGAACAAAGACAACACAGGTATATGTACATCATATATACACATATCATTTTCTGTTCAGAAGGCAGCATTTTCTAGAACAAATGAGGTTTTTATATTGCTTTTAACTTGTACATGAAAGTTTAGAAGGCGATAGCCATAGGAATGTAAGAAATATATGTATTTTTTCATACATACTGCCTTTTAAATATTACATCTGATATAGTGCAGTGTGAGAATTCTCTGGAAAATATTATCATATGAAAAGGAGGCAGTGATGATGACATCACTATTTAGGATTAAAATTTACCTGTTGGGTTAAAGTTTTATAATTGAAAGGTCAGAAACGGCTGATTCCAGAGAGAATGGAAGTAGGTTGTCAATAGCTCTCCTACAAACAGTGAAAGCTACCATAAAATGCCCCCGCATTAATAATAATGTATTATACATAGTGTTTATAAGCAAAAATCATCATTTTGGGACATATGATTGTCCTTCCAATTGTTACCTAAATGGAGCAGTGCAACACAGCCACAGGCTTCAACCATGCCTGAGCTCAACAACCCCCTTTGCAAAGTAACCCAAGTTCCCCTTGCAGATTGAAGGATAATAATTCATCAGTAAAACTAATTCTTTTCACACTTAAATAAGTGTGACTGTAGTCTTTTAATCTTGTAATTCCCTGAACTGGCTGGGAATCTTCTTCTGCAGCATCTTTTTTGTTAAGCACACAGCTGAGAGTTAAGAGGGCCGTTTGGAGCACCTTGTATGTCATTTTCACCCTTTAAAAGCTATGCTGTTTAGAGCATTTCCTTTCCCGAGCTTGCTAAAGATACTTACCTATGCCCGCTAGGTGGACCAGATGGGTTAAAACTATTTTTATTGAGATTGGCTACAACAACAGAACTTTGCAAGGCTAATTGTGTTCTACGCTCACAGAACATCCCAAAAGATTCAAATATAGTTTTCAGACAAAAATAATCAATGACATAATAAGACATGGATTTTATTTGCTATTATTGCTCCTATCAGATCCAGAGATTAGGAAACAAATACTGGTAGTACAATCTAAGAAATATAATCCTGTATTTTATCTGGATCAAGCCTAGAATGAATGTGGGTATTTCACTTTCTTATTGCACATCTATACCCAAATATATAAGCACTGTAATGTCTTTAGCTTTCGGTTTACAAGCATGTGTGACTCTTTTTAGAAAAGTTTAGTATGCATTTTTTAAACCCTCAAAGATTTAAAAACTTGAAATTACCTGATCGTATTCACAAAACGTGATTTCACTGTAAAAGCTATCCCGTCACGTAATCGTGCATCATAAATTACTCGTCTCATCTTTTCTCCGTTAGCAGTCTTGCTGCAACATTCTTTGTAAGTTGCATTTGTAGATCTCATCTCCAAAAGCAGATGAACATAACATGAGTTATAGTACTCTAACTAGGTTGTGTTCCCGACATGAATAATTGTTGCGAGGCATCCTATTCAAGTAAGGTGATAATTGATGCACCAAGCCATACCAGGTTTAAAGGCCCCCTGGCAACAGCTTCTCCCTATTTCAGCAACAATTGAGAATCACAGAGTACTCTCAAGTCACATACAACTCTTTCAGGGGAATGTAGCACAAAAATAAGTAATCAAGACTGTCAGAATATGACAAAGAGTACTTCCAACTTAGAATATTTTAATTGGAGTAGATTTGTCCCATTCAGATCCTTACAGCCCCCAAACATCTATTAATGTCTTCCATGGAATCTTTAGGTTGGCAATATTGGCAACTGGGTGTAATCTGCATATTGATGACACTTCACCAATAAAAGGAATAGGTAACTGCAAGAACAAATATCTGATTGGGAGGTTGGAGAGGTGAAACGATGACTCTGAAATCCTATTGGGAGCCAGTAAAAACACACAAAAGAAGGTTCTTCCAGAACTGGGATCCAGATCAACTTGGCTTGGACCCTTCTTTACAAATTGAAAGACAAAAAGGATAAATATAAAAAGTGGAAAAAGGGGGACATAACCAAGGCAAAATATCAGCAAATAGCCCGAGCCTGTAAAGATGAAGTGAGGAAAGCTAAGGCTCACAATGAAGAAAGGCTTGCCAAAAAAGTAAAAAATAACAAAAAAAGCTTCTTCCAACATGTTAAAAATAAGAAAAAAGTTAAGGAAACAATTGGTCCACTGCTGGGAGAAAATGGCAAGAAGATGATAAGCAACAGGGAGAAAGCAGAACTATTTAACTCTTTCTTTGCATCTGTCTTTACACAAAGGGATAAAACAGTCCAATCAATCAAAAACAGCACCACAAATATCAGATTAGGAACACAAGTTGAAATAGAGAAGAAAATGGTAAGTGAGCACCTGTCTGCCCTGGACGAGTTCAAATCACCAGGACCGGATGGATTACACCCCAGGGTTCTGAAGGAACTGGCAGACGAGATCTCAGAACCACTGAACTATATCTTTCAGAGATCCTGGAGCACCGGGGAACTGCCAGAAGACTGGAAAAGAGCAGATGTGGTTCCCATCTTCAAAAAAGGAAAAAAAACAGATCCAGGAAACTATAGACCCATCAGCCTGACCTCAATACCAGGAAAGATTCTGGAAAAGATAATTAAACAACAAATAAGTGAACACCTAGAAGCAAACAAAGTAATAGCCAAAAGCCAACATGGGTTTGTCAAAAACAGATCATGCCAGACGAATCTAATTGCATTCTTTGACAAAGTAACAAAATCAGTGGACCAGAGGAATGCTGTTGATATAATTTACCTGGACTTCAGTAAGGCATTTGATAAAGTAGACCATAACCTACTATTAGATAAAGTAGAAAATTGTGGGTTAGACAGCACCACCACCAAATGGATTCGTAACTGGCTGACCAACCGCACTCAACGTGTAGTCCTCAATGGAACTGCATCTACATGGAAGGAAGTATGCAGTGGAGTCCCCCAAGGCTCTGTTTTAGGCCCAGTACTCTTTAACATCTTCATCAACGATTTGGATGAGGGGATAAATGGGGAACTCATCAAATTCGCAGACGACACCAAGCTGGCAGGAATAGCCAACACTCCAGAAGATAGGCTTAAGATACAGAAGGATCTAGACAAACTTGAACATTGGGCACTGTCTAATAAAATGAAATTCAATTGTGAAAAAAGTAAGGTCCTACATATAGGCAAGAAAAACCAAATGCACAAGTACAGTATAGGTGGTACCTTGCTCAATAGTAGCAACTGTGAGAGGGATCTCGGAATCCTAGTGGACAACCATTTAAATATGAGCCAGCAGTGTGCAGCAGCTGCCAAAAAAGCCAACACAGTTCTAGGCTGCATCAACAGAGGGATAGAATCTAGATCGCGTGAAGTGTTAATGCCACTGTATAGTGCCTTGGTAAGGCCACACTTGGAATACTGCATACAGTTTTGGTCGCCACGATGTAGAAAAGACGTGGAGACTCTGGAAAGAGTGCAAAGAAGAGCAACCAAGATGATTAGAGGACTGGAGACTAAGACATATGAAGAACGGCTGCAGGAACTGGGTATGTCTAGTTTGATGAAGAGAAGGACCAGGGGAGACATGATAGCAGTGTTCCGATATCTCAGAGGGTGCCACAAAGAAGAGGGAGTCAAACTTTTCTCCAAGACACCTGGGGGCAGGACAAGGAGCAATGGGTGGAAACTAACCAAGGAGAGAAGCAACTTAGAACTAAGGAGAAATTTCCTAACAGTAAGAACAATTAACCTCTGGAACAGCTTGCCTCCAGCAGTTGTGAATGCCCCAACCCTGGAAGTCTTTAAAAAGATGTTAGACAGCCATTTGTCTGAAATGGTATAAGATTCCTGCCCATGCAGGGGGTTGGACTAGAAGACCTACAAGGTCCCTTCCAACTCTGCTATTGTATTGTATTGTATTGTAAATGTTCTTCAATAGTCAACCTTTTGGTGATTACTCCCCAACCATATTACACAGTGAATTCTAGTTCTGTCTTAGGCACGAAAGCCAGTTGGACCAATTGGACCAGTCCCTTTCTCTCAGCCCAACCCCACCTCACAATGGTGTTTATTATGGGAAAAGTAGGAAGAAGAAAGAATATTATGCACTATATGTTTGTTTGCTTTGACTTACTGTACTTCTAAAGTAATAAAAGCAGGACAGAATCTAGCTAATAATATTTACCAGAAGCCCCGAGTCTATACTTGGCAGATGAATGAACATTTGAGGATCAGGTTACGGTAGCATCTTTAAACATTTTGAGATGGTATTTGACTCCTCCAATAAACATAGGATTATTGGGATTGTATATCTTAAAATGCCCCAAAATTGACTGATTTTGCATTAAGACTGCAATCTTTTCATTATTTTTACCATCTGCTTTCAGCAAAAGTTAACATGCACATCTTATTTGATCCCCATTTACGCCCATGTAGCTCTTTTGCCCACTTCAAGAAAATACAATCTAAATTACTAAAGGCTATTAAGTGGCATAAAGTGTGCCTAATGTGTCCTTTGTCATGAAACTGGGGTGATTAGAGTGGAAATCAGCATGTAGATATATATAAAACGGTAAAGGCTTTCCCTATCCAGTTGAATCTGACTCTAGGGGACACTACTCATCTGTTTCCTAGCTAAGGGAGCCAGCATTGTCTGAAGATGTTTCTGTGGTTATGAGGCTGGCATGACAAAACGCTGAGGCACACCTAAAGCTGTTACCTTCTCACTAAAATGGTACCTATTTATCTATTTGCATGCTTTCAAACTAATTTTCATTCAAATTATAATAAGGTTTAAAATAGATATTGTTGATACACATTGAATCAAGTTTAATTTTAGTAGTCCAAATCTTCAAAACTGATTTTTCAAAATTAATTTTGCACTTGTTTCAGCCAATATAATAATAGAAAAATAAGCATTATCCTCATTACAGTCTCCCTCCTCAAGCATCGAATACCATAGGATGCATATAGTGTGTAGTTATGTGAAATATGCTAACTAGAATATAAGACATACTATTATTTATTAAATGGTAATATTTCTTTCTCTTCAATCTTCCATCTCATGGTAAACCAGCCTGCTCGATGCATTGTTGCATTCCACAATGCTATTCTCTAATAAAATAAATACAATAAAAATGATGGAGAAAATGTTTCTTCACAATACTGATCCTTCTGGCCACATAGGTCTCTTCTGTTGGATATGGGAAGAACATCAGTCAACTGGTTGTATTAAAATTCCAATGGATTCATAGTTTATGCATGATTGGCAACATCTCAACAAGCCAGATGCTCCCTCTTTGATTTCCCTCTCACTTCCAATTTAGCAGTAAATTGTACATGGTTATTACATCCAAAATCTGCAAATGATAATTTGTAAAATGTACAATAATAACAATAAAAAAGCATTGAAAACTGTGGTGAAAAGAGCTTTTCAGCTTGGTTTTAAAAGCATATTATGGCTGATAGCCTACCCATTTCAAATGTAATAGACACTGAGGAAAGAAAAATGAAGTGCAAACAGGAGAGAGAACTCTTTTATAGAATTCACCCGTAAGTTCTGAGTACGCATTCTAAAAGTTATTCAATAGAAGGATATAAGGACTTGTAGGAGAGAGAACTCTTTTATAGAATTCACCCATAAGCTCTGAGTATGCATTCTAAAAGTTATTCAATAGAAGGATATAAGGACTTGTAGGACCCCACAAAACTTTAATTTCTTTCCTACAGAAAGAATATGGACAGTTTAATGACATGATTTGCAGGGTATGGATCTGAAGTGTAGATCTATCTTCAGAGGGCCTAGATCAGTGATGGCTAACTTTTTCCCCATCACGTGCCAAAAGCGATTGGAGTGCGAGGGGGTCGTGTGCGGGCACGCTCCCCTGCACGCATGTGCTCAAGACCCCAGCCCTTCCTCTGCTTTGGTGCACGATGGACCTGTTTTTCGCCCTCCCTAGCTTCCAAAGGCTTTCTAGGAGCCTCCGGAGGGTGAAAAAAGGCCCTACAGGCAACCTGTAAGTCCATTCCCAAACTTCTGGGTTGCCCATTAGGCCATTTTTCTCCCTGAAGCCTCCGAAGGGTGAAAAACAGACGGAAATGAAGGCCAAAGTCAGCTGGCCAGTGTGCCTATGCATGCTGGAGTTGACAGGGCAACATCTTGCATGCCCTAACAAATGGCTCCGCGTGCCATAGGCTCAACATCACAGCTGCAGATTGTTGGTGGAAATATGCTGACTCTGTAAACCACTTAAAGAAAGCTGTAAAACACTGTGAAGTGGTATATAAGTCTAAGTGCTATTGCTATTTATAAAAGACAATAACTGTAATTATATTAAGTATTTTGATATAGAATAGGTTGATAATATTTTGATGGAGGGTGGGCAAATATAAAAGAAAAAAGTACACAATCAGAAGAAATAAACATTTATTTTCTTACTAAAATATGTTTTATTTCCAGATTACAGAGCACTCAGGATCCCCTTTCCATCTTTGACAAGACAGAAACTCAACGTTTCCACCAATTCCTTCCTGGTATTCGTATCACAATTATTATGAAGAGATCAAACATCCACAGCAGACCTTTCATGAGCGAACGAACCATAATAATCCATTCCTTATCTTTCTTTCTTTTTTATTTCAGCCCCCAATGCAGCTTTTTCAAGATCTAAAGCTCTGAAAAAGGGGGAGATAAAAAGGCACCCTCTGTCTCCAACATTATATAAAACCTTTTTTCATGTCTTAACTTCTGCATCACTAGACACAATTTAAAATAGATAAAAGCAATTGCTGATTAAATGATACCTCTTGCCTAGAGATAATTCTCCGCCTCATTAAAACCAGTCATTACTTTTTCATTATTTGTAACAAGGCCCTATGGAATACAAATAGAAGCCCACAACATTTGCAGAAAGATTTATTCTAATTGGTTTAAAATTCATCCCTCCTTGTCTCTAACTCCCACCCTCCTAACACAGTGAACATAATTTACTCATGGCCTGATGGAGTATTAGCCGTGTTGAAAAATGAGTGATTGTCCCATGAAAGGAGGTGCATTGGAATCCATCCGCTACCCGCCTCAGTTCTATGACTAGAAATTTTTAAGTTCGGTAAAAAATTAAATTAAATTATTTTTTAGAATAGTATAATTATTCCCCACCTTCTGTTTTAACATACCATAACCTAAATTACTTTTTCCTTCCCCATTTAAAATAACGCAATCTATTACATCCTCTGATTCCACCTAATTGTGATTTACCTTCAGTAGCCAATACATTTCTTTTGTATTTACTCTTTAAAATAGATTTTCTAATCTATTTTTAGAATAAATTTGTGTGTGGAGATCATATTTCCTCTCTTGAATACCATCTTTACTGCATCTTACTGCACAGCAGCAAGCAAAGTGATCACTCAGAGATGAAATAAATCATTCCACGCTGTATATGTTTCAATAGCCAGTCTATTTTGCTGTGTCACATATTCTAAGGTATTCTAAAGTACCAGATTAGAAGCAGGACTAAGGCAGGACTAGAAAATGAATTCTAGTCCTGCCTTAGGCATGAAAGACATCTGGGTGTCTTTGAGCCAGTCATTCTCTCAGTCCAACTCGCCTCACAGGGTTGCTACTTTGGGAAAAATAGGAAGAGGAAGAAATATTAGGTGTGTTCACCAACTTGAAATATTTATGAAAATAATAAAGTCAGGATATAAATAAATAAATCCACAAACTACAGAACTAATAGAGAAGGATCTCAACAGACTTGAACAGTGGGCCCTATCTACCAAAATGAAATTCAATGGTGAGGAAAGTAAGGTTCTACACTTAGACAAGAAAAACCAAAGGCACACAGATACAATAGGTGGTATCTGGCTCAATGGTAGTGATTATGAGAAGGATTTTGGAGTCCAAAAGAATTTGGTTCCAGGAGAGAAAGACATGGCACATGAACCACTTGATGACCCAACAAAGTTATTTTGCCTCTGCTTCACATTAAACTCGGACCGATGAAAAAATGTGTGAAAGTGGTAAACAAGAAAGGTGAAGATTTTAGTTATTTGAGACAAATGCTTCCAAGAACAACTGTTGCAAGATCAAGGAAGTCATTTATGTTGGTCTACATACGTTATCAATGATAAGTAGTTCTTGGGGCCAGAGACAATCACCTGGAAAGCATTCAAGGATGTCCTTGAATTTTCTTGTCTCTAATAGATCACTAAACTATATTCAGCTGATTGACAAATGTTTTATAGCATAGACGATAGTGAAGTGCAACATGCCACTAAAGATTCATTTCTGCATCACACTTGGACTTCTTTTCCAAAAATCTAGGGGCAGTCAGTGACAAATATGGGGAAAGTTTTCACCAGGACATTACCACAACGAAGAAACAGTATCAGGGCAACTGGAATCTATCAATGCTGGCTGACTACTGTTGGACAATAAAGAGAATCAACACTGAGTAAAACAGCCGTAAAACACTTTTAACACTATTGAACTTATGCAGTGTATCAGAAACATTATACAATAAAATATACTGTAATTATTAAAAGTTAATTTCATATTTCTCTAAATTCCTATGGGATAAAGCAGGGGTGTCAAACACGTTGGCATCATGTGACATATCATGACTTCCCCCCCCCCTTCACTAAAATGGGGGTGGCCGTGGTCAGCGTATGATGCATCTGGCCCATGGGCTGCGATAGACCCTGGTGTGTCTATCATAATCAAATCAAAGTTTTTCAGGAAGTAAAACTTATGGGGGAAATTATCCAGTGTTTTAGTTATTTATAATCTATGTGAACTGCCCAAGAAATCTACAGATAAATAAATATAGATTTTTCTTTTTTTTATAAAGTGGATTAAAGTAGAATATTCTAATCCATCAGCCAGTTTTATCACAAATAGATCTTTTTCTTGTACTATGGAGATGTTTTCCAGAACTTGGCAAGATGACCTTTACCTACTCTTACTTTTATGTTGAAATCACTGAGCTGTTTCCCAGACAACTGAAAGATGTTCTGGGCATAAAAGTGGCTCAGGTTTTACACAAATTATTGTTATATAGTAATGAACTACTATAATATTGATAATTCTGCATGCTTTACATAAAAATTTAAATATATAGTACAACAATTATGTAAACTATCAGGTTACTCAAGCAACTGGAATAAACTTTCATTTGCTTCTTGTAGGGTTTATGGTATCTGTGCAAACTAGTAAAAACTAAGATTAATTCGGTGTTTTAAGTTTTATTAAATATTTGGAAATAATTATCCAAGGGGGGAAATCAGTTATGTGAATATTTCAAACTGTTCATTTCAGATTGATTTGAATATAACTAGTTTAAAATCCAAGTGATTTTATGGAAAAGTTAAATATTATGAAAAATAATATTACATCAAGTTTGATATAACACAAAGGGATTTCCCTGTTAACAACTTGTATTTCCAGCAGAGTTGATAATAGAGTCCAGCAATAGTTACTGTCCAGAATGTCACATATCTGAATATAATTTGCCCTGTATGCAAAAGCATGATAAAAATCATTTCACCGAGAAATTGCTTTCTTCATGATCACAACACCCTACAGTAAAAACAGTGAAATATTGCTGAACATTTGTGTTGATGGGGATTTTAATCTTACAGATTTTCAGATGTTAGCACTGGCTAAACTTCCATTTCTTTATGAAAATCAAATGATGAAGTCCCAAATCCATTGCAAAAAAATTGTTCATGATTCCCCTGACCTCATGCCAGGGGCTAGGTTCCTTTTGCATTCAAGATTCTAATAATAAGGATAATATTTCCAATATTAAATTCTGCAAAGTTTATTTGAAATATGTTTTGATAAAAGTATAAAATTTAACTTTATCTGGAAATATAATTTTGATCTTTATTCACCTGGTAAATTTAGGGATAAGCCCCACCTAAAAATTGCGGGTGTGATATTTTTTTTTTTAACATTAATGGTATAATAGAGCAGTGGTGGGATTTAAAACATTTTACTACCGGTTCTGTGGGCATGACTTGGTGGGTGTGACATTCCTTGGTGGACATGACAAGGGAAGGATACTATAAAATCTCCATTCCCACCCCACTCCAGGGAAAAGATACTGTAAAATCCCTATTCCCTCCTAATCCGCTGGGACTTGAGAGGCAGAGAATAGGTGGGGTGGTGCCAGTCAGAGGTGGTATTTACTGGTTCTCCAAACTACTGAAAATTTCCACTACCAGTTCTCCAGAACTGGTCAGAACCTGCTGAATGCCACCTCTGTAATAGGGGTATTAATACTAATTAATGCTAATTGCCAATAACATTTTAAATCATTTTATTGAAAGAGGAATTTAATTTAATAAAGTTTGGATGCTAGCATCATTATTCTGGAAATATAAAATGATGAAGAGGACACTTACACATATTATCCATACTTGTTCCATCATCCTTTTTTAATTTTAATATTCATTGATTTCTTAATATAGATTTGGGAAGGTGCTTTAGTTTAATGATGTGAATATGACTATGAATTATATCACTCAGAATCTATCATTATATGAAGAACTGTGGATTTATTTAGCTGGGACAAAGCAAACAGTATAATCCTTTTATGATGGAAAAACAGTGCCACCCTGGATTTACAAGCTTGGATTGTTGATATGTATTTGTTCTCTGGAGATGAATTAGCTCTTAAAGAGATATAATGAAAAGACTAATTATTATTATTCTTTGGGGTCAAGGCTTAACACGTTGTTTAAAAAGTGTAATTATATGTATTACAATATTTGTTTCTATTTTTTCTTTTTTTATCCTTTTTAGTTTCCTTGTATTAAAATAAATAATAAAGATGTACTACCGGTATATACTTCCCTTTCTTTTAATTGCAGTCTTACAAAATACATTTTATTCATTTAAAATTTCATTTGTTAATATATGCTTGTTGCCATTTTAATGTTATACATTTCAAGTCACAATTTTCCACATTTCTTCATCAATAACTAGATATGCCAATTTATTTTTATTTCCATCATTCTTTATGTATCTGCTCAGACTAGGTTTTTAACTTTAACCATACCCAAGTTGCACACAGCATTCCACACTAAACAGTAAGGAGAATATGAGTCAATTTGGCTACATTTTGTCTACTAAATCACTGTTGCAATCAAAGTTTGATTTTATCCTAGGTTTAGGAACCCTATTTATACATTGCAATCTAACACACTCTTCCCTGCGTCCAATCAACTAGAAGGTGAAAAATGTATGGTACACATTCAGGATGTCAAAGGTGGTTCAATGGCCTATCAATAAACCCCCACTCGAGCAAATCTTTTGTTTACAATTCTGCATCGAAAAATGGATACACTTCCTTAACTATCAAATTTTTGAAGAATAGCTTCAGTTTTGATTTAAAATAAACTTTCTGCTAGGACAAATGTAAGGCAAGCATCTTGAGAGTCAATAACAAGCCCAAGCACTGGAAATAGGAAGAATCTGTGTATAATATTTTCCACTGGAAACAAAGAAAGAATCAGTGTACAATATTTCTTCTGCAGTAAAAGACGGAGATAAACAATTTAAAGTCTGCAGGAAGCTGGAAAGTGAGAAACACTGGCACAAAAAGCAGGAAAGTTTTTAATTTTCACCTAAAGAAGACCGTCCACTATGCAATTTACACCTCATCTGTCTCCATCACACTTTGAGGAGGTTGCATTCTAGCATACACGCACAGACATATACAACTTTATAACCAGATGAACCGGGAAGTGACAGCTGTCCAACTTGGTAAAATCCTTTAAGTGCAACATTGTGCAAGTGTGAATATTGCAATATGAATGCCTTGCAATGCGAGAAGTCAATCTAATTCAGGACCTGCAGTGACCATCCACTTGGACAGATTATACATATGTGTAGAAAGCTATTCATTCCCCTTCTCTCTATGAGTTGCATGACCTAACAAATTACCCTGCCAGTACTTCAAGCCAAAGAAAGAGGTTTTTGCTACAAGACTGGCTGTTCAAAAAATGTAAAAAGCACTTCCTATATGGGATTTTTTACTTGTGAGCCTGTTTTGGCAATCTCTTCAGATTGCAAACACTGACCTTGTTCCTTATCAAATAGAAGAATCTCCCCCTTTCCCCATCTGCACTGAATGAAAAGGGCAAACGGAAAAGGGCACATTCAAATTTAATGTATTGCTCTCTTCTCTTGGGAATAATCTATTGAAATTTCCTATTCCCTATAAGTATAATAAATCCATATTGAATTCCATTCTACTACTTAACTATGCATATTATGAACCTAAACCTTATTCCTTTGTACTATTTATGTGCCCTCCCATTTTTCACTTTTAAGGTAGTTTGCGTGTAACAGGAAAAAAATTAGAGACATAACCAACAATTTTCCTTCCTCTTTCTCATGCCTTCCATTTTCAGTAATAATGATGTGTTAGCTGTTTTTTAAAATCACCAAAAAGCGTTCACATATTTTGTCAAAACAAAGGAGAAAGGCAATAAGATGACAATGATGCCAGGCAACATTTTTGTAGGCTCTAGGACTATTTGTAAAGACATAGCTTTAATTCGCTGTTGGGCAATAATGGACGAAGACTTATAGGTGTTTATCAAAAGAGATCAGATGAATTTTAAAAAGAAGTTATAATTACTTTGTGTAGTTAGCCATTAAAATAATTTTGAATGGTAGAGAGTTTTTAAAGAGAGCTTTTGATGTTTGCTTGGAAGTGTTGGGTGAATGATAAAAATATATGAAAGATAGAATGGCCACCAGACAAATCTCTGACCTGCTTTTCCAGCAATTGCAAAGCTTTGTCATATGAAAAAGAACCAAGATCTAATCTGAGGGAAATATAAAAAGAAAAGGTAGTATGTGGTATGAGAGAGACAAAAGTAACATGTACAGAAAGAGACAGAAAGAGTAATAAGGTGGAAAACATGATGCAACAGAGAGAGAAGTAGTGTGTGCAACACAGGGGTATATAAACTATACAACTATAAAGAGAAATACCTGGATATGGTTTCTTTGAAAGGAGGAAAAACTATTATCTTGCTATCTATCAAGTGACTACTTTGAATTTATCCACCAGAACTCTGACTGAGACCTCCTTAAAAATCTATATAAGGAAGCAATGAACTCTATTTCCCATAAGATTTCTAAGGGAAAAACACCGCTAATGGTTCCAAACATAGAATACAACAGTGCATCCTGTAAATTATGTGTATTTATGAGAGGGCGCACCAAGTTGCAGAGACAACAGAGATTACATGGCTGCTCTTAGATAAACAGAACACAGTTAATGATGCCTCTAGAGTGTTTCACTTTCTACATATTGTGTTCTTTTTGTATACCACATTAAGAAGTATGATCGGCAAACTGTAAAAGGATAAGAAAAAAGAAAGTTATTGAGATAGAAGATGGTTTCTTTAAACTTTAGGATGATTGTCATTAATTAGAATAAGAAACACATTCACTACTACCGTACATATCTCAGATATAGAAAGAAGCTGGAATAATTTTGAAAAAACAAAAAAATGGGGAAAAGGCTTTTAAAATCAGGTTCAAGATGAGATTCAGAAAGAGAATGTTAAGTTTAAGAATTTTATCTTAGAGTTAAAAAAAATCCAACTGGATTTTCTAGAGTGAGGATATCAATATTTTCATCTTAAATGGTATCTTGATAAGCAGTGGAACAATATTTCCATTATATATAAAGTTTTAAAAATTCTGAATAATTATTTTAATCAACTGATTTGAAAAGAAGCTGTGAAGAATTGGTTCTTCCAGCAGGCCCAGGCTGGAATGTTTCATGAACTGTCTGATATGTTATGTTTTTTTAGATATGTTTTACATTTCTTGGGTGGTTGTTATTTTTCTTTTTTTTTAAATATTATATTGGGTATGTAACCTTCTCTATATGCAACTCAAGCCTCATGAAGATTTGATGGCCTGCAAATCTAATTATTCTAATCAATTAAATAAATACATATTAGGGTTAAAAGGAGAATTGACTATTTCAAATTTCAGAGATGCACCTGTCTTTAACGAAGCAAAGCAAAAATATTCCCTTTGATCCTGAAGCAGCTATAACCAGTAGGTTAATTCAGTGGAACAAACTCACTTTTTTTTTAATCAAGCAAAATTCAAAAGGCCACTACTTATTATAAAATATGGTACACAGGAATGTGAATGATACTTAGAAAGAATAAGAATCCGCACTTAATACTGCCACCTGGAAACAAAAGTGGCATAAAAAATTACAAAACATCTTCCCAAAAGATAATTCAGAGAATTATCTAATACTTATTTATTTAGTTGTTAATTCCCTGAAGGGAATTATAGGGACTAGGCATGTTTCCCATCTGTTGCATTTGTTATTTAGAACTGAGCTTAACCCTCTCTGAGAGGGTCTGAAAGATAAGCACATTTCCATATTTTTCAGAGTATAAGACGCACCTTTTTTCCTCTAAAAAGAGGCTGAAAATCTGGGTGCGTCTTGTACATCGAATACAGCAATTTTTTTGCCGGCTGAAACCCCACCCCCTTCACCAAAATGGCTGTGTCTAGCCTTATGGAGACCTCCAGAGAGCTCCTGGGGGCTGGGGACGGCAGAAATTAGCCTAAATTGGGCCGTATTTTGCCCCCCCAGCCCCCAGCAGCACTCCATAAGCCTTCATAGGGCTAAGCATTCAATTTATTTGGCACAAAAATGGCCCGCTTTTGCGATAAATGGGCTGGTTTTTTGCTCATTTTCCACCACCACCCCAGGAGCACTCTGCAACCCCCCCCCCCGAAGGCTAGTCATGCTTGTTATTTGAAGAAAAACGGCCCCGTTTTCACGGAGAAAAGAGCAGTTTTGGGGAGGTTTGCAGAGTGCAAAAACATTTTCGGAAAGCTCTTTTGGAAGCTCTTTAACTGTTTCTGTGCCAGGAGAAAAAAAGTCTTAAGGTTTGTCAGTGTTTTCCTTCTCCAGGACATGGATAAATACACCTGGAAACATCAACCTACCTACCTACTCTCTCTCTCTCTTTCTCTCTCTCTCTCTCCCTACCTACCTACTGTATTTCTCTTATCTCTCTCTATTTCTCTCTCTCTCTATTCCTTTATCTACCTACCTACCCTCTCTTTCCCTACCTATCTATTGTATTTCTCTCTCTCTCTATTCTCTCTTTCTCTATTCCTTTATCTACCTCCCTACCTCCCTACCTACTCTCTCTACCTACCTACCTACCTACTGTATTTCTCTCTTTCTCTCCCTCTCTATCCCTCTATCTACTTTTTTTTGTAATTTGCCTCTTCAAAACCTTGGTGCGTCTTATACTCCAGTGCATCTTATACTCCGAAAAATATGGTACTATTCACACAAAGATTTTGCAGCATAGGACTTCATGAGTAGTTGGAAAGTAGTCCCCAGTGAGCACTGGGGAAAGCCAGAAAGCCTATGTGGGCCCTTCTCCCTTTTTGCAATCAGCCACCTCCCAAATAACAATCAGCGCAGCTGGGGACTTGTGTGAATTATCCCAGGCGGTCTCATTACTTCAGCCCAAAGAGAGTCAACTAGCTGAGAGATTTTCCACTGTGGAGCCAGGATGGAAGGGAAGCCAATTACCAGCCTATGCTGTCACATAGGAGAGACGCTGAGACAGAAAACAAGCTTCTTGTAACTGTTTCTCTCCCTAACCCCCCCAAAGCTAAACGCAGGCAGACAGGAAAGAAAAGGTTAGAAACTGATTCTTGTGACCTTTGCAGCAGCTATGCTTTCTATTAACTAGCTCAGGATCATTGTTTTTCATCAATAGAGATCAATTGAAAAAATCAAACCGCAAGCTACAAAGTAAAAATTAAAATGGTTGTCCTCTCCCTTAATCAATATTGAGATTCTACTGTTGTTCCAAGGCATTCAATCATTAAAAGTCAAAAGACCTAGTATTAAATACTGTTGTTAGCTTAGTTTTTGAATCCTGCCCAGAAATCAACATTCTCACTTCTCTTTCAGCAGATTATAATCTGCTCTTTGACCAATCTCTTCTGTAATTTGTTATATCCATTCCAACTATCATTTAAAGTGCTACAATCAATTTATCAGAAAGAGATTCCCAAAGTCATTTAATTTTATTATTTAAAAGAAATAAATCAGAATCTGCCACATATATGAATGGCTGCAATAAAAGCTAGAACATCAAAGGCACAAAACACCTTCATCATTCACAAAAAATAATAAACGAATGAATGAACAAACAAACAAACAAAAAACCCAGGGAGGGCAGGAACTATGAAGGGCATACATTCCACACTTCAGATTCAAAGAGTGGTCTCTGATCTTACTTACAATTCAATATTTAGGAATTCACAACTAGTCACACTGTACACTTCAAGTCTATCATTTGTAACAAGAAAGAAATGTGCTGTGTTAAAGAACTCAAACATTGTTTATGTTTAAAAGACAAAGTGAAGACTTGCTGTTGAATAATGATACTAATGAACATAGATAGATAGATAGATAGATAGATAGATAGATAGATAGATAGATAGATAGATAGATAGATAGATAGATAGATAGATAGATAGAGATAGAGATAGAGATAGAGATAGAGATAGAGATAGATACATACATACACACACACACACACACATACATACATACATACATACATACATACATACATACATACATACATATGAGAGAATATTTTCACAACTCCTGTTGGGGCCCCGTTAAGGGAGGAGACAAACTGTCTTCCTTCTCTGCCTTCAAATCCCAGTAGAAGGAGTATGGCCAGCTGAAGAGAGCTAATAAGCCCGAAATGGATCCATCCTGGTCTCTTACAATTTATTTATTAATCAGCCCTTAAAAACCTAGCACACACACACACACACATATATATATTTATTAATGTTCATTAGTATCATATATATGCAAAACTAAATCAGCATGGTAACAATTATCTAGATAATTATATTAGTTATGTTATGTTTACAATTAGATTTATTTAATCATAATTTAGTGTGACATAAGAGAAAGTAGAACCTATTAGTATCTACTACAAAAGTTATAGATTTCAACATAGATGTCAGATATTTTCAGTTGTAGAAAAAAGACAGGGCTCCTTTAATGAATCATAGACCCTTGTGCGTTCAAACCTCTGCGCATTCTGAAGCTGTACTTCCCCATTTATTCAGAAACATTGCACAAATCCAGTCAGCATTAGTTTCACCATGCCCTACCCTTGATCCAGCATTAAACTATTTTAACTGATATTTTTAAATAAATGGTCATCATTAAGAGGTTCTGTAATCAATAGAGATAAGCTCTGTTAAGCTTCAAGGAAGCCGTTGACAATTGGTTTTTTTTTAGACAGCCCTGGGTAGGAACTACTGGTGAACTTGATTATGAGTTTGTTCAATGTCTGAGGATTTCTCAAATATCAAGGTTTTCAGTTATACAGTAATTATACTGTTTCTATTTTTAACTTCTTCCTATATATATAAGATGCTAAGAGTCCTTTTGGATTTCAGTAATTAATTAATTAAAGTCAAATAAAATAACTGGCAGGAAACTAGCCAGGGATTTAGAATCCAGCAGTAATCATACAATCTTTTTTTTAAAAAAAGTCACCTCAGTTTCCGCAAAGCGACAGAAAGAGCCACACTCACAGCCATACTCATTCTCCCTTCAGCTCTTTGAAATGTAAAGCTACGCAGTCTGATATAATTTGATTTGAAGCTCATTGGTTTCTCTGCCTTAAATTCAAAAAGCCTCACAAGCAGAAGAAACACATAAACAAATCACAAAGAGCTAAAGGCAGTCAAACTTCAGTGGTTTGGAAGATTTGAAAGCAGTTTTAGCCTCATTAATAGTTGCATTCTTTCTGTAGAATGTTGGGAAGAATAAATTTTTTTCTCCATTTCTCTCTGCCACCCCAACCTTTTTCTGATATTAAAGAATACGGAGGCAGCTCTCTTCCTGGCATAGACTTGCCACTTACCTGACCATGGGAAGTCAAAACTTTAGAAGGACATTATTCAAGTTCAGCAAATGCATGGGTATTGTTTTAAATACCTGAGTTGAGAAATATATTTCATTTATTTGCTGCTGCTGTATTCATGAGTGTAGCAGAGATACACAGATATGTTCAGCTACAATTTTTAAGAAATATTCAATGGAAAGTGCAACTTTAGTTCTACATTGCACACAATGACCATTGTTTACAGCCAGAGTATCATTGATTGACACCAATGGTAGTCAACCTGGTCCCTACTGCCCACTAGTGGGCATTCCAGCTTTCATGGTGGGCGGTAGGGGTTTTGTCCGATACTGAAGCACTTTCCTTTTTAAAATTTAATTGAGTTCCCTACTTTATAAATCACCATTATTGTGGAACCGGTGGGCGGTTAGAAAATTTTACCACTAACAGAAATACAAAAGTGGGCGGTAGGTATAAAAAGGTTGACTACCCCTGATTGACACAATCAATGTTACTCCCAGAGATCTGAGGGCTCTTGCTAAAGGTAGCCTCTAGTAGCCAATGGCTTTTTTTGCTCTCATTATATCTCATGCCCATTCACTCATCTCTTTCATGTAGACCCAATCTTTATTCACTATCCAAAATGGGAAGATTTGGAAGGCAACTATTCTTTACTCCCCCCGCCCCTATACTTGATTAACTGCTTGGAGAAAAACAAATGAGCAGAAAGCAACAAAAAAGACAAAATCCAGAAACTCTGAGTATCAGCAGCAGGTCCCTTGTGGGGATTTGTGGCCAACATATGTCTAAATATCTCAGTGTCCAAATATTAGCCTGGAACAAGATACTAATCATCTGTTATACAAAAATCAAAGCACATTTAAGCCAGACAATAAGAGAGGCAATGCCAAAGTCCTCCAGAGCGTGGCCTTCAAATAGTTCTCCATTAACCATTATACCATATTGTCTGTTTGCTTCTTTCACTACTGATAAATTCCAAATGTGAATACAAGAATCTCTGTCATTCATCTACTTTTAAGGTGAGAGATAAGAACAAGGAAAAGAGCACTGATTTTATCTGTCTCTAATGAGGTAACACAGCCAGCCGGGTCTCTCTATTCATTAGTTACTTGTCAGGCTTCTCTTTTTGACCAGGTAACAGTACACAGCATGCAAAGCCAAGATTTTACTGTTCTGTCAGGGGATTCAGATTGGAAACATCCATCAACTCTACAGTACAATAGCTCATGGCAGCATTTCATCCCATCAGCCTTATCCAGAAGACGAGAAAAGCTAAGAGCCATTCTTGCCTATTAGCGGGGGCAATTGAAAGCCTGTCAATATTTCTATTCAATGTTAAGAGTCAAATGTCAGAAGTTTTCAGGAGTTCTGTTTGCTGAGGCATTTGAGCCTCCCCCCCCCCCTCACTTAATTAAAAAGGGAAAGAAACCATCCAGCATTTATACCACTTTTATTTGACGGTACAAATTTCCTTATTCTATCAATGAAAAAAGCACTATGAAGTGGTATATCAGTCTAAGTGCTAAGTGGAAAATATTTTTAAAAAACCAAGTATCGTAATACTGCTGATACAGTAGTTAAGAAAAGAAAGGGGAAGGCCCAATCTGAGGCAGACGGAACAATCTCCAATTCTGGAATTTTAAAAATCTATATAAATAAAAATGTAAAATAGTTTCTATGAAGCCGCTAATCTCAAAAACTACTGGACCAATTTACCTCAAATTTTCACACAGTTCCCAAGGACATCCGATAATAGAATGCGTACTCATTTTGTGCCTATCACACATGTGTCATATGCAAGGTACACAAATGTAAAATGTACCCACTGATCATGTTTTCAGCTCCCTGTAGCCCCGCCCATCTGGCTACTTTCCAACAGTCATTGTTGGAAGAGGCCTCATATGGAGGCCTCTTAGGGCCAAAAGAAGGCACTGAGATAGCAAACTTCCAGGTGGCCCATAGAGAGAGAGAGAGAGAGAGAGAGAGGGAGGGAGGGAGAAATACAGTTTAATAAAAGAGGGACTAGGGGAGACATGATAGCAGCCTTCCAATATCTCAGGGGTTCCCACAAAGAAGAGGAAGTCAATCTATTCTCCAAAGCACCAGAGGGCAGAACAAGAAGCAATGGGTGGAAACTAATCAAGGAGAGAAGCAACTTAGGAGGAATTTCCTGACAGTTAGAACAATTAACCAGTGGAACAGCTTGCCTCCAGAAGTTGTAAATGCCCCAACACTGCAAGTCTTTAAGAAGATGTTGGATAGCCATTTGCCTGAAATGGTATAGGGCTTCCTGCCTAGGCAGGGAGTTGGACTAGATGACCTTCCAATTCTGCTATAGTATTATTGTATTACAGTAGGTAGGTAGATAGGGGAATAGATAGAGAGGGAGAAATAAGGTAGGTAGGTAGGTAGGTAAGTAGGTAGGTGGGTGGGTGGGTGGGTGGGTGGGTGGGTGGGTGGGTGGATGGATGGATGGATGGATGGATGGATGGATGGATGGATGGATGGATGGATGGATGGATGGATAGATAGATAGATAGATAGATAATTTAAGTTTAATAGGGGTTTTAGTAATGGTGTATTTGTATATATGTATGACTTTTAATCTCCTGTGCGCCGCCCTGGGTCCTTTTGTAGGAGAAGGTGCGGGATATAAATTTAATAAAAATAAAAATAAATAAATAAATAAATAAAATAAAGGTAGGTAGGTAGGTAGGTAGGTAGGTAAGTAGGGGGATAGATAGATAAGGAGAAATACAGTAGGTAGGTAGGTAGAGGGCTAGATAGAGAAGGAGAAATACAGTAGGTAGGTAGGTAGGTAGAGGCAGAAAGGAAGAAATACAGTAGGTAGGTAGGTAGAGGGATAGATAGAGAGGGAGAAATACAGTAGATAAGTAGGTTGGGGGTTATATGGTGGTTGTGTGTATGTGTGCAGGTGTAGATCTACACACAGATTGGTTGGCCATTTAACCAGACTGGGCCACAGCATCGCGTGGCCAGGCATAGCTACCGGTAGTTATCTTAATAAAATGAGAATTTGGAAAGAAAAGAGAAAATGAAGCACCGCAACAATAATGGAAAAGAAAAAGAGAAATGCTTTCAACATGACCATCCCTCAGTCACTCCTGATACTAACCACAAGTTCAGTCTTATTGGCACTGTAAGCATGCTCTTGGCACCTTGATTGTGTTTTCAGTGGGTAAGTATTTAGACTGAGTACATACATACAGCATAAAAATGTCAAGGTGAATTTTGCTTTTTTATGTGCAGAAGAATGAGTGAGGTATCTTCAAATATCCATTTTAATTGGCAGTACCGAAATTTTGGTGAGACAAAATTGCTTGACCTTACATCCAAACTCTTTTTTACATGCCATAATTGCAGTCATAAGAATCCTGTGATAGACTGCTTGTTCTTTCGGATCCATTGAAATTCCATCCTAAAATAACTGTACTTGTAAGCAATAGAACTTTTCCTGCCTTGAAATTATAATATCCCCCACAGTTCTATGCACATCAAGGGACCTTACCAATTTAAATTTAATAAACACTAAATAGCATTAAATATAGTTTAATTAAATTAGCTTGTATATTTAATAATATTCCCCTTTTGCAACATTAAAAATTAAAGCCCAACATTTAGAGAGAGTTTGAGAATTATATCTATGGAGATTCTCAATCATCCAGATCATGGCTCTCCCAAAGGTGCTTTTTCAAGAGGTAACTAGACAACCAACACCCCCCCTCCCCCCCAAGTCCAGTTGCCTCTTGAAAAGCATCTTTGGGTCTGAGAATTATACTTTAAAACTTATATTCCAAGTAAGAACAGAATCTAATTCTCTATTTAGATTTCTTTCAAAGATTGTAAATATAATTCTAGTCAGATCGAATACTTCAATGTCCGCCCCTTCCCCCCTCCCAGGTCAAGCACTCTTAAAATATTGTGATCAGTTCATCTGAATTTTGATCGTATGATCATTGGGATGCTGCAAAGGTTGTAACTGTGAAAACAGTCATAAGTCACCTTTCTCAGTGCCCTTGCAACTTTGAACAGTCTCTCAATGAACTGTTGTAAATCAAGGACTACCTGTAGTAGCAAGGATAGAATGGAATGGAAGATGAAATGACTTTTCTAAAAACTAACACCATAAATTAGTAGACTAAACAATAACAATAATAATAACAAAAACAATTAAAGAAATTAGATCTAATAAATTCTCAAATATAAGCCGTGTGTGTGTTTTTATTTCTAGTCAGTGATCATTAGCAGAGTGGGCTAACAGGTTTAGTCAGCTATCAGTTACTCAACACTGCCATTTCTGATACCTTGCCAATAAGGAACAATCTGCTTCTTCTTTACAGAATCCTGAAGGCTATTCATTGCAGTTGATAATATTAAAATATGAGCAAGGAAAAATGCTTAGTCTTTGAATTATTTAATTCACTCCTGTTTTTCCCTGCTGTGTGGTTGCATCTAGTTGACATTGGCTGATCTTAACAAATTAAACACAGTCAAATTTAGTTAGTATCCGAATGAAAAACTACCTGGAAATACAGTACTATGACTATTGGCTAGATGGAGAAGAAAAAAAATCCAGAAGGTAGCACTGAACAATCACTTCTGAATTGCAATCAAGAAAAAAACACTTAATTAAATATGTATACAGTTTATGAAATATTGACATGCAAGTACCCAACAATTCTCATATCATATTACAGAGGAAGAAGAATGATGCAGAAACAACCATTATATTGAAAAAGGAGACGGTCCTCGACATACAACCAGAATTGATTCCAAAATTTGAGTTGTCAAGTAAGATTTGTTAAGTGAGTTTTGCCCCATTTTATGACATTTATTGCCATGGTTGTTAAGTGAATTCCTGCAGTTGATAAATTAATAACCCAGTTGTTAAGTGAATCTGACTTCCCCATTCACTTTGTTTGTTAGACGGTCGCAAAAGGGAACGCATGACCTTGGGGCACAGCAATGGTCATAAGTATGAACCAGTTGCCAAGCATCTGAATTTTGATCACATGGTCATGGAAATGTCGCAAAGGTAGTACATGTGAAAAACGGTCATGTCACATTTTTCAGTGCCATTGTAACTTTGAACAGTCACTAAAGGAATTGTTGTAAGTCAAGGAGTACCTGTGCCATAAAATATCCAGCATTTCTGATTGATGAATACTGTGAAACAATTGACCCAAAGTACAAAGTAGGGTTAGTAAACATTCATATGATATTTAATCTCTACCATGAAACCACTGGGTCAGGTGATCCTTCAATTTGGGGAATCTCGTAATCCTTCACTCCCTTCCCCACCCAGCTGCAGCCACTTTCCTGCCTGCTGGGAAAGGAATGGAAGGGACATCTCCAATGTTCTTTGCCAGATTCCCACAAGGAATGGAGAAACTGGCAAGAAGTTGGAAATCGTTCCAGTTCCCACTGCTTTTTTGCCAACACTTGATCATTCTATTTTGTTTTTGTTTAAGTAAGGAAATATCTCTGAAATGATGGATGACCCAATGGGACACAGGCTGTCTTGTTTTTGTTTATTTGTAAACACCCAGAGTCACTAAGAAGTCAGGCAGCCTCTACATTTGGATGTCTGCAGCACAGAGCCTGCTTTTTATATAAACTGGAAATTGTTTAGGCCTCCTAATCAGACATATTTTATTAAATTAAAGATTTGCCTCTTTTTATAATTTAACTAGGGGAAAAGCACTGACACACGCCTACCTTTTTTTCCCTTTTTATTTCAGAAGACTTTGTGTGACTTTCGTTATTTTGCTATAATCAAACTGGAAATCATCCAAATTCGCAAATCAGTCAATCTTGAAACATATTCAATCTGTTAGTTTTAATCCTGTCTCTCATATACAGGGGGATAAATGTGTACATTTTTTTTCTCCTCTACTTACCCATCCAGTCCTGGGACCATCCATTTATATGATAATTTCATTACATAGCAAAGCGTAACTCGGCCCTACTGCCCAATGATTTTTAGAACTTGGATGGAATTAGTTGGCCAGGAGGCACAGAAGTTCCTTTTATTGAAATAGGAACATATTTTAGATTTGGCTGAATCAATATTATAACTCTTTTCCTCCCTTTTTATGTCTACATCCATAACAACAACAAAAAACAGGATATTTTTATCCATACTTCTTGAACACTCAATAACTTGATTCTTTCATTGTACTAAGTCATAAGGGTAGATTCATCAAACCTACGAAGCCAAAGACAATCATTTTCACGTGAACCCAATTTATGTTAAAGGAAATGGTATGTCAAAACAATAGGAATCTGCAAACGGGGTGGTCGGTGCTATCTTGGGCTTTATACATTGGCCAGGATACAGCACTTTGAATTTTTATATATCTTAAGAGTGCTGCTTCATACTGCCACTGTCAAGCAGCAAAAAAGAGAGCCATTTTTTTTATTTCTATATATAATATACTGTCTTTTTATTATTGTTGCTTAAAAGGTTATGAAATCTGCATTCAGATTTTAAGAAAATATATGACTAAAGCATTCGGTAATACATATTTTTGGATAACAAGATGAACCCAAAATCTTGGGAAGAATCTTTCATTTTAAAGCTGTTCTATATGTGGTTGTGTCTTCATATTGTTTTTTTCTTTCTGTTCAATCGTACTTGTTTTTCAGACCAATCCCTTCCCTTCTTCATTATTTTTTTTCAGAAGTGATTTGCCATTGCCTCCTTCCTAGGTCTGGGGTCACCAACCTCCAGGCTGCAGGTCACTCCCAGGCTGTAGCCCGTTCAGAACTGGGCCATGGATGCAGCACATGAGCTGCATGAGTGCAGCTCCACTTGTGTGAGTAGCAGGAGCATGTGTGAAGCTCCATTTGTGCAAGCAGAGGGCACGTGTGCCCACCACTCATGCAAATGGAGCTGTGTGAGCACTTGCTCACTGCTCATGGAGAGTCATCCGCTGCCCACTGGTCCGCCAAGCCGGAAAGATTGGAGATTGCTGTGATAGAGGGACTGGCCCAAGGTCATACAAGTGGTTTCATACTGGAGGCGATACTAAAACTCTTAGTTTCTAGCTTGATGCCTTAGCCATTACACCAAACTGGCTTCATATAAATACAATCAAATAATTTTAACATGATGATGACATACAAAAGTCATTTCTGTTCATTTAATAAAGCAGTCCCCAATCTTTGTGGCTTGGCAGACCGGCTGGTGGGAGAGGGGAAGCAGGCCACACAGGCAGTGAGCCAGTGCTCAGATGCATGCACACACAACTCAACTGCAAGTGGAGTTGTGCATGCATGTGTATGCATGCTGGTCCACTGCTAGCGCAAGTTAAACTGCACACCTGTGCATGCCGGCCCACTTCTCCCTTGACCTGGTTCTGAATAGGCCACAGCCCACTAGTGAGTCACAGCCCAGGAGTTCAGGACCCCTGATTTAATAATTTTACAGTCTTGGTTTGGAAATGTTACTTTGAGTCCAAAAAATTATTACCCAGATTTTGTTGTTAAGAAATTTAGATAGAGTTAAAAGCACTTGAGTTGTGAATTTTTAACAGTATATTATCCATCTTTGATACTAAAAGATATGCATATTGGCTATTATTTTTTAATAACATCGCATTGTAAAAAGTACCAGTAAGGCTTTTTTTATATAATTGTTTCAGCTAGTGCACAAAACCTTAGTAAATTACAGCTGATTTTTTGGAATTGGAATCCTGGTCTTTTGCTGTGATCTGTTAATTAATTAGTGAACTCCTAGAACAGGGGTCTCCAAACTTGACAACTTTAAGACTTGTGGACTTCAAGTCCCAGAATTCTACATCCTGCAGAGCTGGCTGGAGAATTCTAGGAATTGAAGTCCAAAGTCTTAAAGCTGCCAAGTTTGAAGACCTCTGTCCTAGAAAATGATAAGTCAGTTGTCCAGATTTGAAAGAAACCAATAAAATGACAGAAGGGATTTATACATTTTATTATTTTTCACGCCAATATCGCTTCCAAAGAAGCCAATGACCCAGTTGTTTCATTTTGTTATGAAAAAATGCTAGAAACAAACTTCCAAGTTCTTTACCATGGAGAAACTTTCCAGACAGGGACCCCAACTAGAACAATTACTATTGGAGTGAAAGGATTATTATAGCATTCCCACGAGGCTCTGACTCCTTGGAAACCTTCATATGATGTCCTTCAGTAGCCAATTTATCTGGGGCATTACAAGACTTAAGGAGGCTGAGCTCCTGTGAGAGTCAGAAATTAAACTGCAACACTAAGAGCACTAAGGAGGGGGGTGGGGGGTAGGTAGGGGAGACTTGGGATGAGCTACATAAAGCATTGTCTTATCCCCAGTTTCAACATGGCTGCATTTGCAGGGAAAAGCAAAGCCAGAGCTGCTGTACCATTAACCAATGGAACTTTCTACTTTTTAAATTATCTTATTTAGATGGGGTTTTTTTCGTGGGGGTAGTCACTGATCTAACTTGTAATTAATGAGAGGAGAGAGGGAGGCCTACTGACGCACTTCAGATGAATTTTAACTCCTTTTGTTGCAGGGGAGAATTAACTATATAAAAACAAAAAACTACTATGTTGCTATTGGTATTACCTATTGTAATTATATTATTTCTAGGTAGATATGTTACTTCTAAGTGTCTAGTGATGTATCGTACTTTTTATGCCTATGTTTTATTTCTTTTTCTACATATTTACAGTGTATCTGCTGCTTATTTTTTCTTTTAATATCTCTGGCTTATTTCTATATGTAGGCACCCCTGGGTTCTTCATCTACATTCTACTTTCATGGGTCTGTGTTTTCTTATTTCTCAGTTAGGCTTCGTCATTTCTTTTCAAGCAGCAAAGGTTTTCAGCCTAAGCCAAGGAAAATCTTTCTATCCCTGCTAGATTCTTCACTGGCAAAACATTTTGTTGGCCAGTGCTGTTTGGTAAGAAATGATTGACTTTTAGCCCCCTAGAATTTCATCTATTTTTGGTGATGTGGTTATTATGCCTGTGATTCTCCAGACCATGTAATTTCCCAGGTGTGCCTAGGTCTCCATCCTTTAGCCTTCTTAAGTCTCCAACTAATAATGTGCCACTTGGTTACCCACCTCTGATGTCCCTCAAGTCTTTTTGAGGCTTCGGCCATGGAACTATCACTCATCATTCATGATCATCACCCAGTCACTGGACTCATTGCTCTTCTTTTCTAAGGTCTGGCTGAGGTGTCTTCTTCACAGACCTTTGGCAAATTCAGACACCCTGCGGGTTTCATTGTTCCTGGTTACTTTCCATAAGGATTCATACCTTCACAATTCCGTTCTCTGATATACCCATAGCACCTCCTTTTATAGCTGGTGAGTGGGTAGAGTCTTCAGACTTTGTTAGGACTGGAGATTTGGAAAGGAAGAGGAGAAGGAAGGAAATGCACTGATCATGGCAAAGCTCTCCTTCCATTCTCCTTAAAAATACAAAAGCATTTATATAAAATCTCCACTGTGTGATTGTTTTGTTCACTTTTGTGAAGAGTTTTTTTTATAATGTTAGTTTTATTTTTTCTTCATGACTGATTACTTAAATGTTTAAAAAAAACCACTGAATTAGTCCTTGATCCAATGCCAAGGGCAGTCCAAAAGAGGTCATCAGATTAAATTAAGCAATTTCCCAGAGGTTGCATGAATGAAGGAAACAGAATCTCAGATTGGTAAATTAATTTGCAGCTGGCTAGGAACCAACTCAGAAAGTTGGGTTCTTGGGGTTCTCTGAGTTTGCTTCTCTTCCTGCAGGCATTTCATTAGTAACATTAAGAACATAACAATTTAACGCATTCTCCCTTATAGCAACAGAGAGAAAGTGCTTGTTTTAATGAGTCGGGTATTTTTTTAAAAATGTCCAAAAGACGCACTATATCTCAACAACCAGTCTCTGCGTTTGTACAATACAGTACAGAAGTATTCAGTTTTAGTAGCAACACATTCTGGATAATTTATAAATAATAATTTAGAACTCATTTTCTTGAATAACCAGCTTTTCTTTCTATTAGCAAAAACATGTATTGTAATTCTGAGCTATTGCCTGCTACCACCTAGCTTTCAACATGTTTTAAATATTAATAGAAGTGATAGTCAATCAAAACTCTGTTTTACTAAGTACCACATACCCACATACACATACCACATACAGGAGGCAGCCTTCTCCTGCAATATCCACATTAAAATCAATCAATAAAGCTCTGGATCCTACACCAGGCTATAGGCATCTTTCAAAGGTTTTGTTGCAGTTATTACCAGAAGTTACTGAGAGTTTAGACTGATGTGAACTGACATACAGTTGGGATGCCAACCTCTGTGAAGCCTTTTGGTTAAAACCACTGACAACTGTCTGTCACTAAGCATCCTTGGAAATATAAAGCTCGGTAAAAATGGGAAGATGGTTCATAGTCAATGGTTGTTCTTGTTCTGAGGCAGAAGATACAAGCCTATTGTTCAGTTTCTGGAATAAAACTCCAAAGTAAATGATTGGTCTTATCTATAGAAGTCTACATAAATATTCCTGATGGCTGACAAGTATAGCAATTTTTAGAAGCTCAGTTTTGCTGTTCAAAACTAAGTCTCAACGATGAAAGTTAAAATAGCTAAACAAGACTGGTAGCAAATTCACATAAATAAAATAAGATAATATTGTTAGATAAGTGTAGTATTGGCTACAGATTTATACAATAAATTGCATAAGAAAGGAAGGAAGGAAGGAAGGAAGGAAGGAAGGAAGGAAGGAAGAAAGAAAGAAAGAAAGAAAGGAAGAAAGGAAGAAAGGAAGAAAGGAAGAAAGGAAGAAAAGAAAAGAAAAGTCTGAAAGAAAAGATGATGTCCAACAAAATATGGCATGCAATTGTGGCATTCTTAGTAAAGAACAGTGAGAGACATGGCCATAAAGTAATGAAAAACACCTGTCATAAGCTGTCATAAGGCAGAGATCCCAGAGCCATAAAGATCTTCCAATGGAAAGCATGGAAATCGTTCTTTTTTGTTGAGATATTCCTATGCTCTGCATATGAGGTTAAATTCTGATGCTACAGATGAATAACTATACTCAGGAAATGGTTAAATGCTCCCAGAAATGGTAGGTTACATTTTAATACTGATCAGTGTCATTAAAATATTCATCCAAGGAGAGGAAAGTTCTGTTGTTTTTTGTCTCCTGATATTTTGAGAACTTGACAGGTAGGAAGAACTGGTAGAATTCAAAGAGCCTGTGCACATTTTCATCTCCTCTTTATTCCATATATCACAACATTTATGCTTCTGAGTCAACAATTTGTTTAACAACTGCTGGAATTTATGAGTCAAAGAAACCAGTTATAGGAAAGTCTTTTCATAATCACACGGTTTTCTCTGACTTTCTTTCTACTTTCTATTCTGATCATCTTTTTCAGCATGTGCAAGAGAACTGAGCAAGAACACATTAGGCACAGAGATTGGAAACACTTTATTTTAGGATAATTTCTGATATATATTTTTTACCAAAAGACAATATGAAAGTGCTCCTTTCCCATTAGAAGTGGTAGTTGAAAAAAGGAAACAAGGAACACCATATCTACCTTGCTGCTAGACAAGAGGGTTGCCTAGCAACAAATGTGCCCGTGTTTTAGTTTGCACTACTTATCTCTTTTCTGCCCAAGGCAAGTTCGACAACAGTAGAAGAGTCTTTTGCCCCACTGCTTTCACATATGGGAAAGTTCAAGAGTACAAGAGTGACTGCCAAGCACAAGTATAACACTTGTTAAAATGAGTGCACACTATTGGACAAGGAAGCTCACCATGGTTGCTGTGAGATAAGTGAAAAAGCAATTATTTTAAAATGGGCAGCAGAGAGGCTCAAACTGCATACTACACAAAGCAGACTGGTGAAAGTGAGCAATCTGGACCTACTCCACACAACTTCTTGCCCTTTACCAAGTTTTCTGCCAGTGATTAAACAAAAGGTTATGCATATCAATAGACAGAATCCATTCTTGCTTTGATGCTGGGCTGCAGTATGTAGTAATACAGAGACCAAAACCATTCAACTTCCTGTATGGGAGGGAAAAGGGAAGGGACAAATCCATCCTACTTGTTTTGAAAATCTCAAATGCCAGACATAATTACATAATATCAAGAGTATCAGGTTGATATCAATTATCATCTACTTCTTACATTTTCTCCAGGACAATCTGTTTCCAGTCTGGTCTTTTGGGTCTTTTACACCCATCACTACTATAATTGACTCCACCCATCTTGCTGCTGGTCGTTGTCTTCTCTTTCATTCCATCTTTCCCACTATTATAGACCTCAAAAAAGATAAATCTTTGCAAAGTGTGTCTGAAGTATGAAAATGTGAGTCTAGTCATTTGTGCCTCAAATGGGAACTTAGGGTTTATTTGTCCTATGATCCATTTATTTATTTTCTTGGCTGTCCATGGTATTCTCAGGAGTTTTCTACACCACAATTCAAAAGTGTTGATACTCTTTCTATCCTGCTTCTTCAAAGTACAATTTTGCTTCTATAGACTGACACAGGGAAAAACATCCCCTTTCTGATCCTGATCTTTTGACACTTCCCAACATCTAAGTATTTTTTCTAAGGTCTTCATGGCTACTCTACCAAGTGCTAATCTATGGCACATTTCTTGGTTGATGATTTCTTTATTATAAACAGTTGTTCCTGAAAGGCAAAAGCTATGCACCACTTCAACATCTTCACTGTTAATTTTAAGACTGGTTGCTGTACTGGTTGTCACGGATTTGGTATTCTTTCTATTTAATCTTAGTCCCAGTTTTTCACTCTGCTTCTTGATTTTCATTACAGGTCATTTGCATTTTCATGTATCAGTATGATCAGAGTAATGGAAGCTATTGATATTTATATTATATTAGGTCAGGCCACAATAACATTATCTATGATTACAAGAATCATCCTATTTTTTTCTAGGTAGTGTTTTTAAAAAGCATTTGCTTTTTATAATAATAATATATAGCAAGCATTTGAAGACTATAAATAGACTTTCTGTAAATATATTAGCTTTACGATGCCTTTAAGGCAGGAGTTCCCAACCTTTGCAACTTTAAATCTGAAGGACTTCAGCTCCCAGAATTCTCCAGCCAGCAAAGAGTTACCCTGAGGTAAAATGGGTGGCAAATAAATTTATTAAAATAAAATAAATATTATCTGTTCAGAATCACAGCTACCAGTTCTCTAGTTGGAGTTGGCCTACATACGCACTGAGTTCTTCCCAAGAACCTAGGATGTTGTAATGCAGGGGTCCCCAACCTTTGCAACTTTAAGTCTGAAGTACTTCAGCTCCCAGACTTCTCCAGCCAGCTTTGCTGGCTGGAGAATTCTGGGAGCTGAAGTCCTTCAGACTTAAAGTTGCAAAGGTTGGGGGCTCCTGCCTTAAAGGCATGTATGAATGTATGTAGACAGTATTGCTTTTGTTTCATGGAAACAGGAAAAAAAACACAAGGAACAAGATAATGCAGAAAGAAAAGTGAGCATATTTAAGACTGCTTGTTATTGGCTGTTAATAGGCTATATCAGGTACAAATTAAACTGCTGCTTTAAGCCTTTAAATCCTGTATGACTTGGTGCCAAGATACTTGTAGAATCACTTTCTCTAGCCATAGTGGAACCCATATACTTTGGAACACTATTCCCCAGAAATGACCCTTGCCCCAAGACTGATTAGTAATAGCCCTGAAATCATTCTTCAGTGAAAGGCTTGCAGACCCAAAAACCTTAGGTTGGATCATGAGATACTATATATTCAAAACTCATTTGAATGTAAATGCATAATGTGTCCTTCTGAATGTTGTTTTTATTGGCTAAGTTGAGAAAAAGGAACTGTCACATTGGTTTTGCCACTGCCACTATCATCTGATTAATAGGAATCCTGTTTAATGATAAACCTATGATACTGTAGCGTGAGAACAGAATAGAGCATTCTCAGAGTCATGCAAGAAATGAAATTCTACTATTCTTTAGAGAATATGCCAATTAGTTACTGAAAATCTGATTCAGCGGCAGAATAGACACACAATGCTGATTTGCAATTCAATTATCAAATTTTCATTAGATTATGGGAACCAGTTTTCTTCCTTTATATAGCACGTATTATATATGAAATGTGCAAGACTGCTGGTCTTAATTCAGCTGTACATAATTCAAGATGCACTTGCTTATTGTCTAAAATGTGACCTTCAATTTCCTGATCAGGACAAATACATTAACAAATAAAAGTTCTACTCTTAATGAAGTCTACATGGGAATGGAAACATATAAAGCAATGTTTCTTCGGTTAGTCTCAGGACACCAGGAAGTACCCCCAAAGCCCTTTCAGGGGTCCACAAAATCTAAATTATTTTCCAGCCTATGTTGAAAAATAATATAGTATTAAATTCTATCAGTCATGAGAAGGAGTATTGGCAATGAATGTGTCAATTTCCATTAATACAGTAAATGTTGATAAATATCTTATATAAACAAAACTCTTTTGGGATCCTCTATAATTTTTAAAAGTGCAAATGTTCCCAAGAGAACATTTTAAGAAACACTAATAAAATTTTCCTTCTATATGTCATTTCATAGGAGACCCTAAATTTTCTTAAACTGTTGCATTTTTCCTCCTAGAAGAGAGGATTAAAAACAGCAAGATGCAAAACATTCACTCTACAGTTGATCAGGGAAAATGAGAAAGTTTTGAATTGGATACAAGGGACAACTACACAAAGAAGCTTCTTAGAAACAGAAGAAAGCCAAATGGAGGAGACAGCAAGATGCAGGAATGTGACTCAAAGCTGTAAGACTGTGAAGAGGAGCTCTTGTATTTTGGAGCTCCAGAACAGATTTTGGGACCTCATCAGAGGTGGATTCCTACCAGCTCAGTCCGGTTCTCCCAAACCTGTAATGCTGCCTTCAAACAGAGAGCGAACTGGTTCTCTGGTTTTGTTAAAAGAGGGCCCTCCCACCCACCCCTGTGTGATACTTACCTTTATTCCAGTTTCTGAAGCCCAGCTGATCCAGGGCGGCAACTTGAATTGCCACTCCTCAGTTGTATTCCCTTTTTTCTGACCAATTTTTATTCAACTGCACACCCGAGTGCAGCTCAGCGAACCGGTAGTAAACCAGTTAGGAACCCACCACTGGACCTCATTGTTTATGATGCCTCTAGTTCCCTAGAAAGAGAACAGCCTTCATAGGCTATAGAGATTAAAGGACGGCCTATGCAAGATACAATTAAGACAAAACTTCCAGCCTTTGCCCAGAAGAGAAACAATAGATGATGATCAAGAAGTCCCTGAAAAGGGAGTAAAATAGTAATGTTGGCCAGATAGCTTATCAATAGAAATGTGCTGCCTTCTATAGAAGCTAGCACCCATCCCTCTCCTAGAAGAATGAAATATTTTGAGAAAAATTAAAAAAGCAGAATATTATACTTCCCTGGATGAGAAATTGACAAACATACTCTTGGAGACAGAAAGCAGCCCTCACCTTTCTTGATGGCAGATGGCAGCAAATTCCCTGCAGCTAAAGGTCTGAACAAAGATAGGATTTGCCCAATAAGCCCCTTCATTGCATCTGCAGATCAAGCTTCAACAAAGCTTGGCTCAGACAACCTACAGAGCCAGCTATGACCCCTACAACAGCCAACAGAATACATGTTCTTGAACAAGAAGCTCAAGTTCAAAGCCCCAAAGAATGTATAAATACCCCTCACTCTCAACTCCATGTGGTCAGCTGCCCAGAACTACCCAATAGTACCCTTCATCAATAAATGGACCCTCTTTCCAATCAGCCTCCAGCCTCCATTTTGTCTCCAGTGCTTCTCTCCCGGCTTGGAACTGGACCTGGATATTTCTTCCAACACTTCTTCATGCCGACATTCAGGATGTGCTAGAAAAACTTCCAAGACCGTTAAGTCTACTGATCGACATCTTCTAGGATGAAACTTGCCAGTGGAACACAAGAATTGGAGAGTATCACGTATTAAAAAATATTAGGCTATTCAAACAGGGAAGGAGATTGTTGCCGTTACATGTGAAAAGCATATACCAAGAATCAGGAACTTGCAAATTACAGTCTACTTGAATTTGTTTGGGTAAGGAAATAAAGCGAAACAACAAGGATATTGTAGAACGCCAGTTTGGTGCAGTGGTTAAGGCATCAGGCTAGAAAGCGGGACAGCTTGAGTTGCAGTTCCGCCTCAGGCACAAAGTCAGCTTGGGTGACTTGGGCTAGTCACTTTCTCTCAGGCCTAGGAAGGAGGCAATGGCAAAATCACTTCTGAAGAACCCTGCCAAGAAAACTGCAGGGATTGTCCAGGCATTCTCCGAGAATCAGACTTGAAGGTGGGGACAAGACTACTGTTCAACAGTAGAACAGATTGCTTTGGGGTCTGATGGACTTTCCTTTGCTAGAGGTATTTCAGCAGAGTTGAAATTGTCATCTGCCAGGGTTGCTGTCATACTGGAATCCTGCACTGACCTGGGAGTTGGAACAGAAGTTCTCCAAAATCCTTTCCAACTCTTACATTCTGTGATACGTGGATCTAATCCACAGCCTAACCCAAAATTGCCTGTCTGCTCACAACGTTTAAGGAATGAAATGCACCATCAATTTATATAATCTTCATCAACTTCAGTGTATTTAGAATTCATTCCTTTTTTTATCCTCTGCAATCTCTGAGGTTTTTTTCTGCTATTTTTCTGTACATGCCTCCAATATCTTTTCATGCCAAGTTTTGTGTTGCTGCTGATTATACTCTGCTGCTTCAATCATCAACTGCTTCTTTTTCCATCACCTCGCCTTGCCTTTTGCTTTTGCTTTCATCTCTTTTTCCACCTCCTTCCATTTTGAAATGAGCTGCTAAGTTGCTGGTCTAGAGGGCAGCTGGTTGTTTGAACCAAATGTTCACCCTCCTCTTTTTAAAAAGGCAACCAGAGCTGCATTTCATCTTTAGCATGGGGACCTTTTGAAGAAATAAGCTTCTTTATCTTTTACGTAGATCCCTTGGGATGAAGAAGCAGAAAGAGGTTCTTCTTTGGCTCAGTTCACCTGACCAAAGTCCCTCATTAATATTTTCAGACCAGAATCAGAAATGTCTTGCTTGTGCCTTAGTTGCTTTGGGGGAGGTAAAGGGAAGCTATTTGGAGAAGTTGTCTCCATGGCAACTCATATTCCCCTCAGCAAATGTGCACAGGTCACCTGTTTCTGTGGAAGTTTCTCCCTTATTTTCTTTCCCTGCCTCTCCAACAGGTGCCAGGGAAGCAGATGCTGTTTGCTGCACCAGCCAGATGATGTGAGAACGTCTCCAATTCAGGAATGATACCTCAAAAAGGCTGACCTCCTGCAGTCTCGAAAGTCTGCAAACGTCTGCTTTGGCATGTGAACAGAAATAAAATGCAGAATTCCAAGTAATTCACATTGTGGGAGGGAGACAAGGACCTGACAGTTCAGGGCTTAAGTGCAAACCTGGTGAAACAGAAAGGCCAGATGGTGACAAGCCTGGATGCTTGCATGTCCTACTGCCACATGTTTTTCAAAGTTGCTAAAGTATAGGAGATAGAAAGAGATTTAAAGTATAGGAGATAGAAAGAGATTTAAAGTATAGGAGATAGAAAGAGATTTAAAGTATAGGAGATAGAAAGAGATTTAAAGTATAGGAGATAGAAAGAGATTTTTGACATGTGACTTTGCAAAGAAAATGGGACATTACAGCACTGCTTGTTTCTTCAATATGAGTCTCTTTGCTCTCCCCCTTCAATAGCAACCTAGACCCCCCAAAAATGGATATGCAGTCAGTTAACATTAATTTTCCTTCTCTTTAAAAAAAAAAAAAACCTCCTACACTCTGATAGAATTATCAAATAGTATCAATCATAGTTTCCCCAAAATGTAGAACTTCTAGTATCCAGTGAAATTTCAGTATATAAATGAAGAACAGAGACACTGTCAAGCCACTGGAACGCTTAACTTTACTCCAACTTAAATCTTAGATACTACATGACATTTAAAAAAAAAAAGGCCTAGTGATCTTAATGTTTACATAAAATACGGTCTTAGTAAGACTATCTACGCAAGAAACAAGTAACAGTGAGAGACAAAATATAGCTCTTGTACTTTACTTAGATAAAAGTGCATACCAAATACAAACATCAAGTGTGTTTATGACTGTTTCATTTCTTTGACTTTATTTTACCCAGATATTTATTGAAATATGGAACGGAGATGCTATCACAATGTCTACAAACGTAATTTCAAGTAGCATATAGCACTCTACACAAATCTGTATGGTCAAAGGCCACATCAGAGGAGGGGAAATCATTTATCACAATAAATGTGGAATTGCTAGCTTCACTAATCCATTCTACGGATTTCTTCTGAGACGCTCTGTTCCCAGGCTGGCATTGCTGCTGTTGTTTTTTATTATCCTTCTATACCACCCAACCTATAATGACTTCTAACGACGATGTTGCTGCTCCCTTAATTTAAGAGATCAAGATTTATTTGGGAATATATTTGCCACATGTAGAATGGGGAATATAACACATTCCTTAAACCAAGAGCTAATAGCAACATTATTTCCTACTTTATAGGAGAGCTTATAGCTTGTGCCAGATATGCTTTCCAGATTGAAGTGAAGATTGGGCAGATTTTAAACAGCATAATCTCTTGTATTTTATGAAAAGCTAAATTTACCTTATAGTTCAAACATGGGCTCAAAACCTGCACAATTTTCTGCCAAAATCTTAACTGGATCTGACTAATAAATCTGAATTAGTGTAACCATCAGTCATTCTAGCTAGAAAGTATGTATCACTTGTCGGGAGAGGAGAAGCCATTCCCTGAATCAAATTTTCAATCTTTTTCAAGATTAATAGTGGGCAGGTGAGATGATTTTAAAAAGCAATTTAGAAAATACATTATCACACAGTCATTTGCCATTGCGCCTATGATAACTTTGCAACTAATTCCAACCTGCTTCTCATTCTATGCTCTTCCACTTTGGTAACTAAAATTTGCAATACTATCCCAATCTGTTTCTGCTTCCCAAGAAAGATACATGCACCAAGCAGTTATAAGTTTCTGTCTTCGATTTCTGTTTCATTTGCCAAGAGTTTCAATTTATGGCATTATTCATTCAGTCTGAGAAATGTAAGCATCTAGGATTCTGAATGCATTCCATTAAACAGTCTCATTAAAAAAGCTACCAGGTGTTTTCAGCATAATCTGCAGCTCTCTTTTTAGTTTTAATGTTTTCAGCGCTTGTGTGACAGATGCTCTCTCCAGGACCTTTCCTACAGCATCAAAATGTCAATTCTACTCCCCAAGCAAGCCTACATTTAACACTAGTGATGAAGCTCTTTTCCTTTCCCTCTCTAACATCCATATCAGCTCAAGGCATCACAAAACTTGTACAACTGGCCAGTTATGGACAAAGGAAACGGGTAAACAAATGCTGTACCTCCCATATTTTTCGGACTATAAGACACACCGGAGTATTGGACGCAACAAGATTTTGAAACAGCAAATTTTTTAAAAAAGTTTTTCCACTCTGCAGACCTCACAAAAATGCCTCATTTTTCATGAAAACGGGCTCATTTTTTGTCAAAAAAAAGGGCACGCATAGCCTTTAGGCGGCTTATAGAGTGTTCCTGGGGGCTGGGGGGCCAAAAATGAGCAAAAAACAGCCCATTTTTCGGTCATTTCTGCCCTCCCCAGCTCCCAGAAATACTCTGGAAGCTTCTTAAAGGCTATGCACGGCCATTTTTGCAAAGGGGGCAGGGTTTCGGGAGTCCAAAAATGCTGTATTCAGTGTATAAGACGCACCCAGATTTTCACCCTCTTTTTTGAGGAAAAAAGATATGTCTTATACTATGAAAATATGGTACTTCCATAGTTCAATGTCTATGGAGATTCTCAGTCATCCAGATGATGGTTTGTCCCAAAGATGCTTTTCCAACTAGACATTCTGGGAGGGGGTTTTCTTTGAAGAGGTTTCGCTTCTCATCCAAGCTCTGAGCTCTTCAAAAAAAAAAAAACCCAGAAAGTCGAGTTGCCTCCTGAAAAAAAGCACCCTTCGTAGTCCCATCGTTTCTTGAACCAAAGGTTTTACTTCTTATCAGCACAACAGGGCAGCAAGCCCAGGAGAAAATCAAGTTATTAACAAAAGGAATATGGCAAGTTTCCACAACATTCTCCATATTTCTGCTGCCATTTAAACCTGCACTCCATACTACTGAACTTAATAGATAAAACTATTCAAATGAACAGAATCCACAACTAAAGTCAGATTACTGCTTTTAAAAGGACTTTGGGAATTCCAATGCAAATCATGGAGTATGAGATGCTAAGCTTGGCATAAATCTTCAAAATCGCACAAAGCCAGACGCAGCCAGAGCTTTTCACAAAGCTGGGACTGTTGCCCAGGCACTTCATAAATAATTGTGTCATGCAAAAGATGAACAATATTTGCAGTGGAGTGCTTCTCTTTCATAAACAAGGTGAGTGCTTCTGGATTCAGCTACAGATTCCAAAACAAGTAATTTAGATTACAAATTCACTTTATCTACTTCTTGCACATACAGTATGTAGCTATTATAAAATTAGCTACATCTTTGTTCCAAAAGCAGAGAGAATACACCTTCAGAAGAGTTTATTATTTGTTGCTTCCATTGGGGCCAGGGTTGAAATCTACTTACAGTACCTTCACTACCAGTTCACAAATGTGAATGCAAATGTGAAATCCTGCTTTCTAGCTAATATAAATCACACATTACAGCATATTTTTACTACCGGTTCGGGTGAACTGGTAGCATTTTTTACCAGGGGTAGCATTTCACCCCATTGGGGTCTATTAATAATCTAGTCTCTCTGAAGGAGCAGGGACGGTATTGAAGTGGAAAGGACTATAAGTATCATCAAATCCAACAGCTATCAATATTAACATTAAGAAAAATGGAAATAAAGATAAATTAATTAAAGCAATAATCAATTTGCAAATAAATTAAGGAAATGGCTCAAAATTAATTATAAAAATAAAAAGAAACAAAAATGATACTGAAATTGACTCTATATTAACAAGCAATGTGGCCACAAGAAATCTTTCAGCACTATTATTCTAATTTGTATAAAGGACATGATATTTCTTTGGAGAAAATAGTTGAATATTTAGAAAAACAAAATCTACAAGACATCTATTGACAAATTTCTACACAGGAAACATGAATGGGTCTATAGATTTCTGAAGCTATAAAAAGATTAAATCATGAAAACTACATGGAGTCCTCGACTTACAGCCACAATTGAGCCCAAAATTTCTGTTAAGTGAGACTTTTGTTAAATGAGTTTTGCCCCATTCATGACCTTTCTTGCCACAGTTATTAAGTGAATCATTGCAATTGATAAGTTAATAACCCAGCTGTTAAGTAAATCTGGCTCCCCATTGACTTTGCTTGTCAGAAGGTCACAACAGGAGACCTTGGGACACAGCAACAGTCATAAATATGAACCACATGCCAAGCATCTGAATTTTGATCACATGGTCATGGGGATGCAAAGGTCGTAACTGGAAACAGTCCTACGTCACTTTGGAACAGTTAAGAGGATTTAAGAAGAGACGAGATTTAAGATTTAAATTAAGATTTGCAGATGATCAGTTGCTGATTTTGGAAGATTCTTTAAATGGAATTGAAATATTAATGGGAGAACTAAAAGAATTTGGTGCATTCGCAGGTTTCAGGTTGAATAAACAGATGTAAAGATGTTAACAAAATACGATGACACAAGAGGAAACCGAATTGCTAAACAAAATGGGTTTTAAGATTGAGGACAAGGTATAATATTTCTACAGAGATTTTCCAGAAAGAAAATATCTGCTTTGACAACTGATGTACTAATTAAACAGAAAGATAATGACAGGGAAGAAGCCAAAGTTAAATGTAAAATGTTGTAAGACATGAAAGAAAAAAGAGGATTGGGTTTACCATATTTGAAGTTATATTTTGTAGTTGGTTGTTTAGTTTGAAACAACAAACCAAACTTGAAAAAGTAGACGTTGCTGAGAAACTAAAGGCTTTTGGATCTAGAAGGATTGTGACCCAAGATTTGAGGGACGTGGATATTTATAGTATGATAAAGCTAAGGTTACTTAGATATTAAAAATCATTTTGTTAGACATGCCATATAGAGAATATGGAATAGAGATAAATCCATGTTGTGCCTGAAAATACCTTTGTGACTCTCAATTCAAGAAGTCTATTATAGAAGAGAAATGACAAGTAAACACAAATGACTAACACTGAGACATATTAAATTTTTGCCACAGGGAATGTAAAATAAAATCAAGAGAAGATATGCTGGCAGAAGGATATGCTTGGCAATGGTTCTCTTATGGACAATTATTAGAAAGATTTAAAGAAGATAGTTTGGTTTTGAGCATTGTAAGACTGAGTTTTAAACAAAATTGCATACAGGTTATGAACATGTAATTGTTAAAATTTCCACCGAAATTCGAAACAGACAAACAAGTGAAAGAATGATAATTAGGCTAAAAATTTTCATTACAACATGCAAATGGAATAATGGAAGAATATGTAATAATAATAAATAATAATAGTTAAATTTATTAACCGCTCCCTCTCCCCACAGGGACTCGGGGCGGTGCACAGGGGAAATAAAAACAATAAATATACAAAATACATACCAATGTAAAAACAGATTAAATTAATTCCTGTGCTAAAAACCATTGACTAAAACCATTGACTAAAAATCCCCATTCCCCAAAAAACCCTAAAAAAAACCCTAAAAACAGAGGAGAAGTTATCCCAGGCCGGCAAGGCAGAAAAAGTGTGTTTTCAATTTAAGACGGAAGGAGCGGAGATCCGTGGTGGTCCTAATATCGGGGGGGAGGTCGTTCCAGAGGGCTGGGCCCGCCACAGAGAGAGCCCTTCCCCTGGGTGTCGCCCGCTGACAAAGTCTAGTGGACGGCACCCGGAGAAGTCCCTCTCTGTGGGAGCGAATCGGTCGTGAGGATGTATGAGGCAGGATCCGATCCCGCAAGTAGCTAGGTCCCGAGCCATGGAGCGCTTTAAAGATGATAATTAATACCTTGAAGCGCACCCGGAAGACGACAGGCAGCCAGTGCAGCTCGCGCAAGAGCGGTGTTACATGGGTGTACCTTGTGGTACCCATAATTGCTCGCGCGGCTGCATTCTGGACCAGCTGAAGTCTCCGGGTGCACCTCAAGGGAAGCCCCATGTAGAGAGAGTTGCAATAGTCCAGTCGGGATGTCACGAGGGCATGAGTGACTGTGCGAAGGGCGTCCCGATCCAATAGGGGGCGCAATTGGCGTACCAGGCGAACCTGGTAAAACGCCCTCCTGGCCACGGCTGTCACCTGATCTTCCATTGACAGCCGGGTATCCAGGAGGACACCCAAATTGCGCGCCCCATCCACAGGGGCAAGATGTTCGCCCCCTATGGCCAGCGATGGAGTGAGCTGGTTGAATCGGGCAGCCGGAAACCACAGCCACTCGGTCTTGGTCGGGTTTAGCCTGAGTCCGTTACTTCCCATCCAGTTCCGCACGGCTTCCAGGCACTGGCACATCACCGCTACGGCATCGTTGGGGTGGTCTGGGGTAGATATATACAGCTGGGTGTCGTCAGCGTATAGATGGTACTCTACCCCAAAACCACGGATGATCTCACCCAGCGGCTTCATGTATGTGTTAAACAGGAGGGGCGAGAGGACCGACCCCTGAGGCACCCCACATATAAGGGGTCTCGCGGTCGACCTCTGCCCCCCTGCCAACACAAATTGCGATCGGCCAGAGAGGTAGGAGGAGAACCACCGCAGAACGGTGCCTCCCACCCCCAACCCCCCCAGCCGATGCAATAGGATACCATGGTCGATGGTATCGAAAGCCGCCGAGAGGTCTAATAGGACCAGGATGGAGGAACAACCCCCATCTCTGGCCCTCCAGAGATCATCCACCAACGCGACCAATGCCGTCTCGGTGCTATGCCCGGGCCGAAAGCCGGACTGGCGCGGATCTAGATAATCAATTTCATCCAGGTGACGGGGAAACTGTTCTGCCACCACACTCTCGACAACCTTCGCCAAAAAGGGAAGGTTGGAGACAGGACGATAGTTGTTTAAAAGAGCTGGATCCAAAGAGGGCTTCTTGAGGAGGGGCCTCACCATCGCCTCTTTTAGGGAAGCAGGCAAGGAACCCTCACTCAAGGATGCGTTGACAACCTCTTGGAGCCAGCCTCGTGTCCCCTCCCAGGATGCCAGTACAAGCCAGGAGGGACACGGGTCCAATAAACATGTGGTGGCTCGCAGTCGCCCACGTAACCTGTCCATATCTTCGGAAGTAACGGAGTCAAACTCCTCCCAAACAAGATCTCCCTCGTGGCATCTCACTGGGCCATGAATGGGGGCTAACTCGTTCTGTATCTGAGCGGTTTTCTCCTGCAGAAAAGTCACAAATTCCTCTGCTCTACCCTGTAATGGGGCTTCCCGCACCCTCTGTTGAAGGAGGGAGCGGGTCACCCTAAACAGGGCGGCAGGGCGGTTGTCTGCGGATGCTATGAGAGTGGCACAATGATGGCGTTTGGCCACTCTCAGCGCCACAATGTAAGTCCGTAAATGGGCTCTTACCTGTGTCCGGTCAGATCCAGATCGGGTAGCCCTCCATCTTCTCTCTAGGCATCTCTTGCGGCGTTTCATCACCCTCAGCTCCTCGGTAAACCAAGGGGCCTGGGTGTTTCGCCGCCGCACAAGAGGCCGCAAGGGCGCGACCCGATCCAAGGCTCCCACGGCCGCACTATTCCATGCAGCCGTGAGGTCCTCCATCGGGGCACGGGTCAGGGATACAGGAAATGGCCCAAGCGACGTCTGGAACCCATCCGGGTCCATCAGGCGCCTGGGGCGGTACCAGATTGGAGACTCTGGTTCCGCCTCCCCGCGGAGGGGAGCAGCGGTCAGAAAGTCGAGGCGGAGAAGTGAGTGGTCTGACCATGACAAGGGCGTGATGACTATATCCCCTATACCCAGATCACTCTTCCATTGGCCTGAGACAAAGATGAGATCCGGTGTATGTCCACCCTCGTGAGTGGGGCCTTGAATTACTTGGGTCAGGTCCATGGCCGTCATGGAAGCCATGAACTCCCGAGCTGCCTCGGATGATTCGCCCACCGATGGCAGATTAAAGTCCCCCATGACTAAAAGTCTGGGGGTCTCCACTGCCACCGTAGCGATCACCTCGAGGAGCTCGGGCAGGGCTGCTGCTACATAGCGGGGAGCCAGGTATACAACCAGCAAGCCCAACTGCCTCCCTAGGCCCCACTTCACACAGAGGGACTCACAACCGGTAGTCTGTGGCACAATGGTCTCTCTCGCCTCAAGACCTTCTTTTACAATGACCGCTACCCCACCACCCCTGCCTAGGGCCCGCGGCTGATGAAAAGCACGGTAGTTGAAAGGGCCAATATTTACATTATGTTCTCATATTAAATAGATTTTTTTTTAATAAAATGATATATCATTGGTATATATACCACAGGAGAAATTGTCTAAAATGTATAAACATAAATTTATGTTGGCAATTTGACCAAGAGGGGAAATTTTACTTTTTGCAGTTGTGTAAAAAGTTGAAATTTGGACTCAACTTTATGCACACATTCAGATATTTTTTAAGATTAATATACAATCGAAATCAGAGACTTTTCTATTCAGATTGATCAATAAACAATTGGGGAAAAGTCATGGGATTTTGTTTTTATATATGATGATTACAGTTAATGCTATCTGGAATCACCTTATAGATTTTTTTGCATCAAACAGAAAAAAGTAAAAAAATGATATATGGTTTTGATTTATTAAAAACTAATTATAGAAAAAATAAAAGTCATGCTGTAACCATAGTTAGTTTACATTTATACTTGTAGCTTCTGTAAAAAAAATTGAAAGTGATTTTATATATTTTTTCTTTTTCTGCATATTTGCTTTCTTCTTTCCTCTCTTTCTTTATTCTAAATATTAGTTTTTGTTAGTTTTTGTCCTTTAAAATAGTTATAGTTTTTAAAGGTTCATAATTAATAACAGTATAGTTACTCATCAGGGGTAAGTTGCTGCCGGTTTTACTACCAGTTCACAACTCGCGTGCAACGCGCATGCACTGTTCAATGTAAATTGTTCTTTGTGCATGCTTAGAACAATTTACAGTGAATTGCGCATGCGCAGTCAGTAAAAACAAGAATGGTGGCGGCCCAGCAGCAGTGAGGGAACCAGTTCAGGGGCATGGCAGGCCTGGGTCGCTGCCAGTTCTGTGACCCAGGCCTGAATTCCACTACTGGTTCAGCCAAATCGCAACCCACCTGTGTTACTCATGCTCTAGTCACCTCCAGATTGGACTACTGCCATGTATTCTACATGGGCCGGCCTTGGAGAGTATCCAGAAGCTTCAGTTGGAAAAGAATGCAAAAGTGTGGACTTCTAGAACAGTGCATGTTGCACCTCTGATCCATAAGGTGCACTGTTTGCCAGCTTGCTTCTGAGTACGGTCCTAGATTTAAGCTTTAAAGCCCTTTATCACATGGGACTGCCTACCCCCAATTACATCAGCCTGCCCAGCTAGATCTGTCAGAGCATATGCAGAAATAATCGGCTACAGTCTTACATCTGCTGGGTCTCAGACCTCATGCCTTCTCTGCCATGGCACTTGCCTTATGGAAAATTCTTCCTCTTAGATTAGACCACGGATGTCAAATTAGCAGTATCATGTGACCTTTGGCCACATTTTTCCCCTTCGCGGAGCTGGGATGTGCGTGGCCTGCGTGTGACGCATCCGGACCGTCGGCCGCCAGTTTGACATTTCTGGATTAGATCCATTCCTTCTGATATTCCAGAAGTCCCTCAAAACCTGGTTATCTAATTAGGTTTCGTGCTCTCAGGGAACCAGACATATGCTCCAATGGTTCCTTTGCTAGGTGCTCCCTTTGCTTAAAGGCTGATACATTTGTTTTTACAATTTTTTATCTTTTAGTCTTCATTTTACATTTTTTTTATACTTCCTGGTTTTGTATGTTTTGTTATTCAGTTGTTGTACACTGCCCACATTCGTATTTGGTGAGATGGGCAGCTATGCAAATTTGATAATAAAATAAAATAAAACAGCTTTAAGTTAAAAAAATGTCTATATTCATGGTCTTCCCAAGTTTTTTTCTTTGTGATCTGCATTCCAAGCAGCCAAAGAAAGCAGAGGAAAACCCAGAGGATGAGGCTTATTCAACAGTTTCATTTAATTGTGTTGCCTTTGCTTTAAAGAATGTTTTGCTTTCAAACAGATCATCCCTTTTCCAAGATTCAAGTATGAGCCCATATCTGAAACAGATAGTAAACAATCTAAGCGAATGGCCTTTTTCCAAAAGCAACCAACCCTATTGTTTAGAAATCTCAAATCTCAGGTGTGGTGAAACACAGCATTCTCATATAGTACTTTTTTTAAAAAAAATGGCAAATGTTTTAGTGTGAGTTGAGATTTAGTGATGTGCTTTCCACAGTTAAAATTTTCAGTGGGGAATTAGTTTGAGAGGAAATAAGAATAAGTCATGCTGTGCAGGTGATGTGAATGGAAATGTTCCACATGTCTAAGAGATAAAAGAGAGATATTCCCTTCAAATAGATCAGGGATGGTTCCCACTGAACTTCTCCTCACTCACAAAGCGTCATTATTCTCTCCCTTATTAAAACGTATTGGCAGATATACAAGAAAATCTCTAGAAAAGAGATGTTATGAGTCCTAGAAATGTTCAGTTTCAAACAGCTTTAGTAAGATTTCACCCCTGACCTTTCTCAAATAGCTAGAGAAATTATAACATAATATCTTTCACCTTGGGATTACATAGAAAAATAAAAGCAAAAATGTTAGGAACACAGCAAACATATCCAGACTACTACAGAGCTCTACACAAAATCATCACTATTATTCAATATTATTAACCATCTTGGTTAGAGCCATGAGTTAAATATTAGTCTGAAGTGCCCTACTGGAAAAACAATTTAACATTTATGAATTCACATGTGCTCTGCTAAGTAAAGCTGTGACCTTGTTCAAGTAACCTGAAAAGAGAAATGCAAATAGGAAATACAATGATGAGTATCTAAAAGAGGGAATTTACCTTTGCCAGAAATCAGATAATTCTACTGCAGAACATCTAGCAGATTCTTATTGTGGCATAGAAAACATTCAATCAAGTACTTGTTCAGTCATTTTCTGAATATTTATTTAGTGGTCCACAACAGCAGAAACACAACTAATGGCCTGCCATTTATTGAATAGCAGAAGATCTGAATTTATGTAATCAACTAGAAATACATCTACAATATATATATATATATATATATATGATTTTTTTAAAATGGAATTTTAACTTCCAGGCTCAAAATGAAAGATCAGTTTCACAGTTTCACTCACCTTGATGTATACGTCAAGACTTGAATGGACACGGTTCACCGCCAGATGGATGGACAGTGGAGTTGTATAAGGAAAGGTTGCCGTGACTACATGACTAGGAGCTGGGAAGTTGATAATCTTGAAGCCGTACTTCAGAAACATGTTGATCACTTTCTCAGATGGCTTGTCTTCTCCTTCACTCAGGACACTACCTACAGCATAGCGGCATTTCTCTGGATCCACCTATGGAAATGAGCATCAACTGGTATTAGAAGGAAAAAGAGCTGCAATGCTACATTTAAAATAATAAAATATGCCAGTCTTATCATTCTGTCCTGTTACAAATTTCTTTTCATACTGTTCTGAAAAATTTTGATTTCCTCAGAAATTATATTATGTATCAGTATTTTCCCAACTATAGCTCCTTTCCCGAAACTTATAACAGCCACAGGGTAGTTTTCATCAGGATCAATGTAAGGGGAGAATTTTTTTTAAAAATGAACACTCCAAGAATAGTGCCAATCCCTTTTCCTTTTTTGACATATGTTCAAGGCTTCCAGCAAAACAATCAATCTTAAAAGTCATCCAGAAGATTGGCAGGCTGAAAATATCAGTTTTAAGGAAAGGCATTGTTAAACGCAGGGATCCCCAACCCCTCGGCTGTGGCCCACTACAAAGCCTTGAGCTGTTGGGAACCGGGCCACAGAAATGGCAGGCGAGCACTTTCATTCACATGCATATCCCTATTTGCACGAGCAGTGGGCAAGCACATGTGTGCACGCTCCATTTGCGAGACAGATGTCGCTCACACAAAGGGAGCTGTGTGTGCATACACGCTTGCCCACCACTCATGAGTGGTGGGCAAGCGCGCATGCACACACAGCTCCCTTCTCCGCCCCCCTGTTTCCACAAAGCTGGAAAGGTTGGGGAATGCTGGTTAAGGAAGCTACCAAAGCAAGTTACAAGGCTGTATGATATGGTATTTGTTAATCAGATGTTTCATATTCACTAAAACACAACACAAATACCCACAAAGATGCATTTATAAACTTGTGTAAACTGGATACGTACTACCGTGGGAAGTTGATTTATATGTAACAAAATAACCCCAGCTTTAATAAGCATCTATCTTACAACACTCTAAAGTTCTCCCTTTAAGAAGTGGACAAATGAGTTACAATACAGTGTAATGGCAAGCACAAACAAGCCATTTTTCATCCAATTTCCAAATAATTCCTGCCAATTAACAAGCCAAGTTATCAATGTTATTGATGATATAAGTATGATATAGAAATGTAAAATTAGGATGACTAATTGTTTCATGCTAATGTTATTCTTGCATAAGTGCTAAAACATACTGCAGTCCATAGAAGCGTATGCTACTCTGTTTTGGTTTTTTTAATCTGTAGAGATCCACAAACTTTTGTTGGTATTTCCCTCATTTAACTATTGTGCTATTCTTTTTGAAAATATTTTATTTGGAATCGAAATTTCTATTATATAGCACTGCATTATTTCTTGGCTAGAAATATAGTCCCACTTCCCAGCCCTGATTAGACAAGGGCAGAAAATAACTTGCTCACAGTCACTAAGGAACTAAATGACAGGGGACAGCTTCGCTCATTAATTTTGCATATCTAAAAAAAAATTCTTAGACTTTAGAGTGAAAGTTCAGCTTGGCATAACTAAAATGACTTAATTATAGTTTTAATATGGCTCTATAACTCCTTTGTTTGTAATGCCTGAATCAGTCCTGGAATACATAGAGCCACAAAGGACAGGGAAACACTTAGGTCGATATCTAATTCCTCAGGTACTCAATAATCACAATGTGTTCATAATAGGAGAAAAAATGTAATTAGAGAACATTTTATAGAGTGATTAAGGTGCTAGAAGAAGAACAGGGAGATATAGGTTTTGGTTCCCCCCTCAGGCATTAAAGCTGGCTGAAAGAGTTTGGGTCAACCCCATCTCACAGGGTTGCAGTTGTGGAGTGAAAGCATTATGTATACCACCTTGAGGTATACCCAAAAAGATAGGATATCAGCAATCAATAAATATATTTCAGATCATAAAGTATTTATTTATTTATTTATTTATTTTATTTTATTTGTATAACGCCCTTCTCCCTCTCGGGACTCAGGGAGATGAACAGCCACAGTAAAAACAGAAAATACAAAAGTTAAAATGACATATTAATATATATTAAATAATTTGGCCCATAATTTAAAACCCAATACTAAAAACCCAATTAAAACAAGGTTATGACAGGCCGGCTGAATGAAATAGATGTATCTTCAGGGCCCGACGGAAGAGACATAGATGCTCCCAAAATCCCCTGCGCGGCCGCATTCTGAACTAACTGGAGCCTCCGGGTGCATCTCAAGGGAAGCCTCATGTACAGAGTGTTACAGTAGTCCAGGCGGGAGGTGATGAGAGCTTGAGTGACAATGCGTAAGGCGTCACGATCCAGAAAGGGACGCAACTGGCATATCAGGTGGACCTGATAGAAAGCCCCCATGGCCACGGCCATCATGTGCTCTTCTAAAGACAGCCGAGAGTCCAGGAGGACACCCAAGTTGCGAGCCCTCTCTGTGGGGGCCAATGACTCGCCCCCAATGGCCAGAGATGGTGTCAACTGGCAATACCATGACGCCGGAAGCCACAGCCACTCGGTCTTAGATGGGTTGAGTCGAAGCCTGTTCCTCCCCATCCAGACTCGCACGGCCTCCAGACACCGGGACATCACTTCCACAGCATCGTTGGGGTGGTCCGGGGTAGAGATGTACAACTGAGTATCATCGGCGTACTGATGGGACTCTACCCCAAAACCACGGATAATCTTACCCAACGGCTTCACATAGATGTTGAACAGGAGGGGCGAGAGGACCGACCCCTGTGGAACCCCACAAGTGAGGTGCCTCGAAGTCGACCTCTGCCCCCCTGCCAACACAAACTGCGACCGATCAGAGAGATAGGAGGAGAACCACCGTAGAACGGTGCCCCCCACCCCTAACCCCTCCAACCGGTGCAGCATGATACCATGGTTGATGTTATCAAAAGCCGCTGAGAGATCTAACAGGACCAGGATAGAGGAACAGCCCCTATCCCGAGCCCTCCAGAGATCATCGACCAATGCGAGCAGTGCCATCTCCGTGCTGTGCCCAGGCCGGAAGCTGGACTGGCGCGAGTCCAGATAGACAGCTTCATCCAGGTGCTGAGGGAGCTGCCACGCTACCACACTCTCAACAACCTTCGCAATAAACCGAAGGTTGGAGGTGGGACGATAGTTGGCCAGAACAGCTGGATCCAGAGATGGCTTCTTGAGGAGGAGTCTCACCACCGCCTCTTTCAAGGCGGCCGGCAAAAGCCCCTCACTCAGAGAAGCGTTGACAATTCCCTGGAGCCAGCCTTGTTTAACCTCCCGGGAGACCAGGAGGGACATGGGTCAAATAAACATGTGGTGGCCTTCAGCCGCCCCAATATCCTGTCCATGTCCTCAGGAGTCACAGGATCGAACTCCTCCCAGGTAACATTCTCAGGACCTGCCTCAGTCAACCCATTTGAACTAATCCAGCCGGAGGCTAACCCGTCCCGAATCCAATCGATTTTATCATGCAGATAACGCCCAAAATCTTCTGCTCGACCTTGCAAGGAAACATCCCGCGCTTCCAGATGGAGAAGGGAGTGGGTCACCCTAAACAGGTGATTCATTTATTTAGAACTTTTATTGCTAAAGGAATGGTTTCAATCAGTGGTGGGTTCCGGGCCCAGCAGCGTCCACAGAGACATGCGTAGTGCATGCAGTCATCTTACTGTCCAGCAACACCTCCGCAACGCTCCAGCTGCTTAGCAGAGCGTTGCACAGACGCTGTACGCGCCATGCGCATGTGCGGAAATGTCAAAGACTTTAAAGACAGGTAAGGAGAGCGAGCAGGCAGATGGATCCTATGGAGCATCGTACCGGAACAGAACCTGGTGCTCCAGACAGGCTCCGGTACGCCCGTACTGGGGCGTACCACCTGCAACCCGCCACTGGTTTCAATTCACATGTGAGAAGTTAATCAGTAAATTTACCAGGACATTGTTTACAGCATTTGTTAGAAAAATCCTCATGGGCCATTTTGCCACGATGGAATTGCAACATATCCCCAGATAATTTGAAAATAAGTTACTGTTTACTTAGTTGCTTATCAATTGTATCTAAAGAATTCTAACAAGCCACCACTTAAAGGTTTGCATAAACAGCACTAGTTCTTTTGCCATTTATTCTTCAGTAACAATGATATATGCGGGCTTTTAAAAAAGGGGACAAATCTTCTACATTTAAATCCAAAGCTTGATAACAGATTTTGCATTTGCAAATGAGCATTCTTGATATCTATCAAATCTCTCTTCCAGATCTAAGGAGTGGAGAAACAGATGTTTTCCATAAATGTGCGTTGACATTCCCTGGTAGAAAACTGTATGGACTTCTGAAACAGAAAATGCATTTGTTATTCACCACTGCCAATTACACTTAGTAGGCACACCAATTAGAGCCAATGTAAGTTAATTGTCTGCTATGACAGAAACAATAAATAAACTCCCATTGTCTACTGTCAGTTCAAAGGCCTCACTACTCCATCTGCTAATCAAGAACAATGCCCCTGATATCTTATTATTATTCTACACAGTGAGAAACTAACATGGTGTGTTTGGAACCTCATCAAACAAATTTGTTATTAGGTAAGCCAAAAGGCCTTTCCATTTACAGGGTGGGGATCTGCCCACTCCTTTCCCACCTGGCCCACGTAATTCCAGAAAGCAATGGAAGCAGCAGTCTTTCCATCCAGCTCTTCCTGGTCCAGTATTCTGGGTCTTCCTGGTCCAGTATTCTGGGTCTTCCTCTTCCAGTATTCTGGGTCAATCTTGCAATGCTTCACCATGAGGACGCCCTCAAAAGTGAGGGTGTCCTCATGGTGAAGCATTGCAAGATTGACCCAGAATACAAGTAAGCAAGGCAGACATGGAGGTAGGTGAGGCAGACAACAGTTGCCAACACAACCAGAACTGCTGTTATTGTTGGAAGAAATGCTGGTATTTAGCTAATGATCAGCATAGACTCTGCAGTTTTAGAAACAAGGTCACCATATTCTGATTCCTTTCTGAAGATATTCAAGGTATTCACCTTATTAATCTATGATGCATATTTTTAAAAAATAGCAGTCAAAGTGTCTTGAACTGAAGAATGTTAGTCAGATGTGATTCATCACACTAATAAACACACTTCAGTTTTTACTTGTAGGGAAATATTCATAAAATTTACCATTCTCCTACCCATATTATTTAACTCCCCTTTGCTCCTCAAAATTAGTTCTACGGCCATTTCTACTTCAAGGACAAAAGTTAGAAAAATGAACTGAAAATCTTTTTCTTTGTTGTTGTTGTTTGGGAGCTATATAAAATCTCTAAAATTGCATTTGCATCATAAAATAATCAAAATAATGTTACCATCTGGAAAGTTGCCCAAAGTGCTCTAGCCCCTTCTACAGCATTGCACATTCTCTCCTAGAAGCCAAGTCTAACTGTTTTTGTTCCATAATTCACATTTTTATATCCTATGAGAGAAGTTTCCCAAACTGTCTTAACCCCTGGTGTATGAAGACCTCCAAACTTTGAGCCAGAAAGCGCAATGCCCAACCTAAGTAAAGACTTTAACTAACAGTGCATTGGAAGCTATATCCTCATCCAAGCTATAGAATTGCAGCACATAGCCATGCCCACTGAACACCTTGGCATATTACATTGTGTTGTGGGCAGATCCAAAACCTGGCATCTTCTGCTCTAATCCCCACCGAAGGACACATCTCCATTCATTATGGAAAGAATCACAGTAGATGTAGAAGCTTTACTATATAGGACAGTGATGGTGAATCTTTTTGGCACCGAGTGCCCAAACCGGAACGTGCATGCATGCACATGCATGCGCATGCATGTGCCAGAAACCCAAAGACCAGCTGGCTGGTGAGCATGCTCGTGCCTTCCAGCTTGTGTTTGGATTTCTGGCAGGCGCATGCACACCAGTCAGCTGGTCTTTGTGCCTGCCAGAGCACCAGAAACCCAAAGACCAGTTGACTGGCACACGCATGCCTGTTTTTTGGCCTTTTGGGGGCCATTTTCAGGCTGTTTTTTGGACCGTTTTTGGAAATGATCCAGAAAAAGCCCGGAAATAGCCAGGAAAATGACCCAGAAAATGTCCTATTTTGGGGGGCATTTTCAGGCACTCTGGCGCCCGTGAAGACCAGCTGGTTGGAAAACCAGAAGAGCAGCTGGCAACAGCACGCGTGCCCACAGAGAGGGTTCTGTGTGCCACCACTGGCACACGTGCCAGAGGTTCGCCATCACAGATATAGGACATCAGATACAGAATGATGTTTGTCAGGGACTGTGATGTTCAAGTTGTCACTACAGAGTTAACTGAATCATTTATTTAAAAAAATAAGCTAAAAAAAACAAATGATAAAGTTTCTCATATTTTTCCCCCGTGTCTCGATTGAGAAAATGTGGGTCACTGAGCAGATATAATCTGGCCTGAATATACACTGATATAACAACATTAACTCCCTTTCTTATCTGAGCAGACTAAACTTTGTTTCAAAATCAATTTATTATGGTACAGATTACAATGCAGAACAAACCAATACATAGAAAATATTCTATGCTCAACCAGTTGAACAGAAAAGATAAAACTTTTAAAGAACTGTGCTGTATTACTGCTTTGAAGAACCAAAGGGTGAAATACCGTCACTCTTACAAGCCTATGGGTTTGTTCTTCTAATGAGCCATCGTAATATTTGTAATTACTGTATATCACCAATCTAATGACAGAGGAGAAAAAGCTTGATAGGCATGAGAGATGGGGTGTAAGAATATTCCCTGCACATCACCCTACACTTCATTCATGGCTGTCTAAAGCCCACCACACAATTTAGCTGCAGGATTATAGTGGAAAAACCTGGAGACTTAATTCTGTAGTAAGACACACTCAAGACTTCTGTAGTACAAGAGTTATACAAAGGTGAGCAATTTATGGTTCTCTAGATAATGTTGGAGCACAACACTCAACATCTCTCAACTTTATTGGCTAGGAAGATTTCTTATTAAACAATGGCTCACTTTGGCAACAGACTTGAGGATGGGATATTAGACTTTACAGTATACATAGTCCTCAACTTACAAGTTAGTGACCGTTCAAAGTTACATGATCACTAAAAAAAGTGACAATTATTTTTCACATTTATAAGCATCCCCATGGTGAGGTGATGAAAACTTGATTGCTTTGCAACTGACTCATATTTATGATGGCTGCAGTGTCTGGGTGGGGTGTGTGTCATGTAATCACCTTTGCAACCTTCTGGCAAGCAAAGTCAACAGGGAAACAGAATTCACTTAGTAACCGTATTCCTAACTTAACAGCTGCAGTGATTCACTTAACAACTGTGGCAAGAAAGGTGGTAAAATAGGGCAAATTCATTTAACAAACACTTTGCTTAACAACAGAAATTTGGGGCTCAATTGTGGTCATAAGTTGAGGAATACCTGTACTCACTTCCAACTTATCTTTCCCCACCAAGTTAATTTTACAGAAGGATTGGGTAATACGACATTTTAATGTATCAGGAATATACAGAAAGTAAAAATGTGATCTGTTAAAGCCAAGTCTGTAAAAATATACGAACTAAATTTGCAGAGCAGCTAATTACAATAGAGAAAGAATAAAAGACACATTGAATGAGGTTGCTGTTATCAAGGTTAGGCTATTTGTTTTCTTTGATTATCCCTGGGAAAATGATACAGGAGACCCTGGACAAACTATTCACTTAGTCACTTAGAGGAAAATGTTCCAAGAAAATCATCCATCTGAATTAACTGCATTGACAAATGGCTTGAAAGCTCCAAGGGGATACAATCTGCATAGCAGGAGGGGGTAATTCTTTTGTGCTTACAGGAAAACACAACACAGGACCAATACCAACACAACCCCAACAAGTGTTTCAAACTGAACACAAAAGAGAAGGAGAAACAATGTTTTGTGCAGAACGTTTTCAAAGCTAGGAGCTGCCAATCATTCTAGAGAGCATACAAAGGAGGCTACAGAAACACATGAAGGTCCTACCTATGAATTACAGTCACACATAAAAAGCACACAACTTCCTCATCAAATGCTTCTCAAATCTCCTTCAATTATAAAACTACTGTTCCCTTGCTTTGTCATAAGAGGCGGAGAATGAAAATTCTGAAACCTCTTATACTCGGAAGGTGCTACATTTAATTCCTCATTCATATTAACACATCTCAAGATATTGACAGATCAGATGAATCTAATTAAGAATTAAATTAAATTTGTTCACTATCGGGTTATCGGTTCATTTCGGGTTATTTATTTACAGCAAAGAATTGTTGCACATAAAAGAATATTAACAAGCTGCCCAGGAATGCTATAACTCAGCTACCTGAAGCCAGCTGCGTCTATTTATACCGCCCCCAAAAAGGTCAGGATAGAAACTGAATAATAAACAAAAAACAGACTACTCAAGACGTGTACTTTCTTTTTCTTTTATCTGAAGCTTATGTAAGCCACTATTCCTTAGCCTCAGTCTTCCCAACCGCAATGGAGGATAATAGTACGGGTGCCTCTTACAAGGTCTTATAAGGATTCCAGCTAAACAGTGCACTTGCCGCTAAACTAAACTCTTGAATGCATTGTGAACATGTTAAGCATAAAATATTGCGTTAATCTGTTATGTTAACTGACAGCCGTGTAGCCAAAGGAGAAAGCTGAGACAGAGGCTGAAGATTTGAGGGAAAGAGTGTTTCAAGGGTGCCATTAATTAAAACAAAAACAAAAAAGAGCTCCCTTGCTTCTTTCTTCTCCAGGCTGAGTATGTTAGTACATATTGAACCATTTAAAAAGAAAATCATCTTTCCAAACCATGTCTAGGCTGTGCTGTCTGGGTACTCGAGACTGTTCTTCAAACCTTTCCTTCTCTCCATTTCCTAGACCAGGTGTCAGACCTGCAAGTCATCTTTTCTTTTTGGATTTCAGGCCTGCCACACTTTCTACTGTGGGAAAGTGGGAGAGGGGATTATATAGAGTTGAGTGGTATGTAGCCATAATAGCATTCTTTTTAGAAAGCCAAGGTCATCTTTGTCTCTGCACCTGGCCACATCTGGATGGGAGGAATCAGTCTTCATGGCCATGGAAGATTAGACCATTTGATGAACTTGTGGATGCTGGGGCAGGATCTTGAACTTTCAACTGGGTGGGGAAAACTGGAAGCTTTCAGATTCGGGTTTTCCCAGATGTGCCAATCTGGCTCTTTTAATAAATTGGAATTTTGAGGAACTCTTGCCTCGGATTCTTTTTCTTTTTTGGGGGGGGATGCTATTTGGAACTCTGACACCAGGGTTTTTCAAATTATGTCCCCCAGAACTTCTAAGTTCTGCAAGGACATAAAAGCTGTTCCAAGGGGGGGGAAAGCACTTTAAACCAATTTTAGTTAGTTTCCAAAGCATTGAGGTAGGGCAAGAAACAATGGGTAGAAGTTCACCAAATCCAGCCTGGAACTAAGGAAAAATATTCTGACAATAGTGAGAAAATTAATTAATTAACTAATTGCTTCCCAGATTTGAGGGTGCTCCATCAAATCTTGAGGGTGGTGGTTTTCAAGAAAAGACTGGACAACCGTTGGATGGTATAAGGTCCACTGCCTTGGGCAAGTGGCTGAACTAGAAGACTTCCAACTCCCTTCCAGTTCTAATTTTCTATTCTATCCTAACCAGTGGTGGGATTCAATTTTTTTTTACTACTGGTTCTACGGGCGTGGTTTGGTGGGTGTGGCTTGGTGGGCGTGGCTTGGTCTGTGTGGCAGGGGAAGGATACTGCAAAATCTCCATTCCCTCCTGATCAGCTGGGACTCGGGAGGCAGAGAATAGATGGGGCAAGGCCAGTCAGAGGAGTATTTACCAGTTCTCCGAACTACTCAAAAATTTCCCTTACCGGTCTCCAGAACTGGTCAGAACCTGCTGAATACCACTTCTGATCCTAACCCATCCAATTTTCTGTCACTGGACCTTTGGCTGTTAATATGGAGCGCCAGGGAAATGTTTAAGCCTGTTCCACAGTTCCAAGAGTTTGAAAATCCCTGTCTTAGACTATCCCAAAGCACCTTTTGCCAAGACACAGAAAACTTTTAATTCAACACACACAGCCTAATGACAGGAGAAGCCCGGCAATATTAGCTGAACTAACTATAATTCATTTTATTTCTATTTATTTCAATGCCCTTACACTTTTATGCTTCAAATATTATTCTCAAACTACCTGGGATAGGCTCAGTTTGAAAGAATGTGGCTTTCTTTTAAGTCCAGCCAATTACTGAGGTTGCTTGTACTTACTAACTCTTATATTGTAATGAAGTATGTTTTTGCCACCTTTTTTTTTCTACCACAGGGGATATTTGGAATTAATATCACAAAATGACATGATAGAGTAATGATGAAATCCACATACAATGCAGGCATGGTTGTTCCATCCACACCCCAAGAAATAAATGTAAACCAACCATAATTCTCTTGGCAGAAATAGTGGAATACTTAAAGCAAAAAGACAAGCTTTTTGCAACTCACCGTTGCCACCATGTGTCCAGAAATCAATACTGCAGGAAACATTATTTTTACAGCAGAGTCACAAAACATGTTTTTTGGGGGGAAAGACAAGTGATATACCGGTACTTAAATAATAATCTGGTCATGTAAACATAAACATGAGTTTATGTTATTGGTATCCTTGCCTAGAACTTCCTTATGTGCCCTTTTTGGGTTGTTTCACTAAAAAATACATTTGGGAAGCTAGCAGATAATGGACAGATAGATCCATGTTTAGTATAATTCAATTTCTTTATGGTAGTGATTTTTTTTCTTATTGAGGGGAATTGTTTTTTGGCTGCTAGGAGTTTGGGCCTTATAGGTAAAGGTAAAGATTCCCCTTGCACATATGTGCTAGTCATTCCCAACTCTAGGGGGCGGTGCTCATCTCCGTTTCAAAGCCGAAGAGCCAGCGCTGTCCAGAGACATCTTTGTGGTCATGTGGCCGGCATGACTAAACACCAAAGGCACACTGAACGCTGTTACCTTCCCACCAAAGGTGATCCCTATTTTTCTACTTGCATTTTTACATGCTTTCAAACTGCTAGGTTGGCAGAAGCTGGGACAAGTAATGAGAGCTCACTCCGTTACGTGGCGCTAGGGATTTGAACCGCTGAACTGCAACCTTTCTGATCAACAAGCTCAGCGTCTTAGCCACTGGGCCACTCCATCTCTTAGATCTATATCTATATCTAAGTGTATAAAGCTTCTAAATAAAATAGCAAAATAGATGTTTTACGATATGTCAACATTGAAAACCAAACAATAAAAGACGAGCCAGTTTGCATTTCTCCTGCAATTTCAGAGCCTGATAGAAGGTACGTACTGAAGATACTCAATTGCTTAATAATTCAGGAACAATTGGAAGGGAACATCTTTCATAGCTTCAGCTATATTTTCAGCTGCTTTTTCTGCTTTAAATGTGGATATCAATCTGTTGTCAAGCCTTGTCACTTCTCTCTGCTGCAACTTTCTACCTATTCATCATTGTACCTTCAGTCACAGCGTGCTTCGTGTTAACCTGGCTGTCACTTGCTTCGACTACCACAGCCTTCCCAGCCTTCCCACTACTACACATGATTATTCTTACCTTTTTTCAAAATCTTACTTTAAAATAATTCACTGCTATCATTCCAATTACAGAGACTTTCCTCTTCAATCATTTGCACTTGTTTTCTATTCCTTTCTGCATCTCTGACAAATTATTATTATCTTGCAAATCCTTGCATATTCCATTATATTTCTTAATTATTATACTTCCCCTGTAGGTATCTGTTTCAAAAAGGTATGAGTTCACTTAAGCATGTCATTGCAACCTGTGAGTGAGTTCTTTTATTATTACTCTCATTTCTGAATGGAGGATTAATGTTGACAGTTATTACTGGCTATGCCTCTCCTGGAGGAAGAAACATCCATAATCTCTGCTATGGTGATGGCATTACCCTGATAGCAGAAAATGCAATGGATCCACCCACCTTAGTACTAAAATCAAAGAGCACCGTGAAAAAAAAAGGGGGACTAACATTAAATATAAAGAAGACTACACTAATGACAACAGGTGCAACAACAGCAATTAGAACTGACATAAAAGTGGTAGAAAGCTTCTGCCTTTCAAACATCAAGAGTAAAGGAACAAAGAATTTTAAAAAAATGTGCCATAGAAGAGCACTTGGTAGAGCAGCCATGAAGGCAGTGGGGGAAAAATTGGATGCTGTATTATGTCTATACCTACAATGATCAGAAAAGTACAAGTCATAGTATTCCTTGTAACACTCAATGCCTTTGAACACTGGTGTTAGAGAAGACTCTTGAGCATACCATGGTCAGCCAAGAAAAACCAACAGATCATTGAACCAATCAACGCAGGGTTCTCACTCAAAGCACAAATGACTAGACTCAAACTATCCTTCCCAGCACACCTTATGTGAAGGCCTAGTCTCTGGAAAAGGCTCTAATGCTGGGAAAGGCGAAAGGAAAGAGAAGAGGCTGGCCAGCAGCAAGATGGATGGACTCCGTTACAGTGCTGATGAGTCCATCCTTGTGAGGAGTCCTGAAAGACAGATTGTCATGGAGAAAATTATGTGGTCACTTGGAATTCAAAATTACTCGATAGTACATAATTAATCAATCAATCAATCAAGGCTCCTCCTACTAATCACTTCTGTTCCAACTACTCCCAATCACACACCATCTCTTGCTCTTTACTGTAATATCATCAATTCTCATTTGATGCCCATTAAGCCTTAAACGTCCCCTTTGAAGATATGTGAAATGGGGATCTATGGCCCCTTTATCACTTGTGAACTTCAACTTCCAGAAGTCCACAAGTCATAATAAGGGCCATAGTTCCCCACCCCTGCTCTACTTCTTCCTTCCAATTCCACTTCAGAACCCAAAGAGGATTCTCCAGATTGTGTGGCTCTGCTTAAGCACAACTATGTTTTAAATAGTTAGCATCACTATATCCTTTCTGCCATGTCTATATTCCAGCGATATTTGTTCATCTATTGCTTTGATGACACTGTAAACCTATGAGTTGCATTTGTTTGTTTAAAAGGAACATATACACTGACAGTCCTATGGTTTACTGAAATTTAAACGTTACCAACCCATATAACGTTATAACTTTCTACTTGGAGACATTTCTAGAAACCAGAGATGGAAAACCTATAGCTCTCGGATCACATTCTGCCCGCTGGACCATATGTCTATTCCCCAACCTTCAGTAATTGTAAGAGAGAGAGAGAGAGAGAGAGAGAGAACCAGATGTGCATTTCTTCACTCTAGTATCAATAGTACAGGTAGGCCCCAATTTATGACCACATTTGGGACCAGAATTTCTGTTGATAAAGTAGTTGTTAAATGAGTTGTGCCCAATTTTATGACCTTTTTGCCACTGTTGTGAAGTGAATTACTTCAATTGTTAAGTGAATCATACCGTTAGTATACAAAGTCAGCCAGGAAGGTCATAAGTGATGATCAGGTGATCCCAGAATGCTGCAATCATTATAATTACATGCGAGTTGCCAAGCACTCAAATTTTGATCGCTTGATCGTGGGGATGCTGCGGTGGTTATAAGGGTGAGGACTGGGCATAAGTCACTTTTTCCAATGCCGTTGTAACTTCAAACTGTCACTAAACAAATGGTCGTGAATTGAGAAATATTGCATATCTCAGCTTTGGCTGTTGTTCTTTAAACTGGAAAGGCAATGAGTGATTGAACCCAGGAAGAGCCGTACTTGTAGGCTCACTTTTACAACCACGTTTCAGACACCTTACTGTTTTCCTTTTGCAACATGAAAGGTAATTAAAACTGTTTTTGAAAGTATCTCTCACATGTGAAGTAATATTGAGCTCTTTATAATCCGACATAGAAGAAAGTGAAAAAGTTGCACTAACTGCAATAAAATGCAATAAAGAACAATTAAACATAGTCTAGATCAGGGCTGCACAACATACAACCTTTGGGAAGCATGCTGCCAACCAGCAGTTTTGTGCTATCCACACATCAACCCGATTTTTAAAAATAATACTTTTAAAGCTGCCACCAGTTCTACCACTTCCATCACTCTGCCAGCCACAGAGCAGCTGGTTGGCACTCTTATTTTTTGTGTCTGGTCCATGAAGACTTTTAATTTATCAATGTGCCCCTTTTCCCCTCAATAAATTGTGCCGGCCTGGTCAAGATTCAGGATAGTTGGAAGACTGCAAAACAATCAGTGCCCCAAATCTAATTGTTTCTTCAAATCTAATCTACATTGTGAATGGCATAAATGGATCTGAAACAGGAAGGAAAGAAAGGTAAAGCATTTGGAAAGTATTTAAGTGAATTCGAATATATTATATTTCAGCTTTGGTAATATGAATCAAAATGATTCTTTGGTTTGTTAGTGCAGTATATTCACTTTTCCACTAAGTGGCGTACAAGACCTACAATCAAGATTACAGAGCTTGTGAAAGGATGTCATATTTTTTAAGATTTCAGAATGTTCCTGAAGAGAGTGGGGAAGATTTACCTGATTTAATGTGCACAATTTTAGCAGATTATCTACACAAACCTAAGGAGGAAATAAGGGGGAACATTGACTTGAAATATAGAATAAACTCAGCATATGCCAGGATAAATGAAGTTCCTAGATAGATACATATTAAGTTTGTTAGAAGGTCAACAAGGGAAAGGATCTTGAGGGCGCAGAGAGACAATCCTTTAGTTTATCAACAGAAAGAGGTCGCTATCTTGAAGCAGGTCCAGAAGAAAATACGAGAGTTAAGACGGAAGTATTCCTTCTTATCTAAAAGATTATTCAAAAAGGGGGTCTGATTTAAGTGGGTGATGCCGAAGGGAATGTTGGTGTTTTGGGAGGGGGGAAGAGTAAGAATTAAAACAATTGCAGAGGCGCAAGCCTTTCTTGAAAAACATTCCTCAATCCTGGAGGATGAAAATGGGGGAGCAGAGGCTGCCGCGGCCCCGCCCACTGGGGGCCAGGGAACAGAAGATACAATTGCCAAAAGACTTAGATCTCAAAAGTGACTTTTTTTTTTTAATATAATATAATATTGTTTGGGTGTTTATATATGTTTGCTAGCAAAGTTTTTTCTTACACCGATATATTTGCATTTATCTCCACTTTGTAGTACAAATGTATGTTAAATGGATTATCTATTTTCTGTTATGAAGTCTCGGAAGAGGCCAATGACTTAGACGAGAAAGTTCTCAAAATGTCTTTTCACCACTTACCTTTTATCTTATTTGTAAAAAATTTGTAAAACCCAATAAAACTTTTTTCAAAACGAAAAAAAAAAAAAAAAGATTACAGAGCTCGTAAATGTAAGCAACTGACTCACAGCTACAATTTACTAATTTCTCCAAGAGACTCTAAAGTTTCATGAGGATTCCTTCTAATTTTCACAACGTTTATTGCTCACTTTAACTCTTATTCTAACTCTGATGCTTCCACAAGAAGAATACAAAATAATGCATGACCAAGAATCTTAACAATTATCGGCTTATGTACAGTTTCTTAAAATGCTATAGAAAATATTGTGGCAAAAGTTTTTATAATATTTTGTGATATTCCTATGCAAAAAGACGTAAGACGTTTGCTAAAAGTGACTTGTTCATTCCTCTGAATTTATTTAAAGACAGGCAAGAACATTTCCTGGTCCTAAACTACTACAACAAATCACAAAAATGAAACGTTGATTTTAGGTTTTAATGACTAGAATGACTTGTTATAGAGATGATTGAAACATTCAGAAATGTAAAGCAAAGAATTGGGGTTGTGACTTCCTTTTTTTTTTATTCTGCTGCACTAAAAAAAAGTCGTAAGTCACTTCTTCTTTTCTCCTTTTTCCTTCCTCTCTGCATCCCTCTTCTTTCCTCTTTAACTTTCCCAACTTTAATTTCTATTTGTATTTTATTTTATAATAAACTTTGATAAGCAATGTAAAAAACAGACAATTCAGTTTGACTAGAGGAAACAAAACAGTGGCTCATCGGTCTGCTTAACCTGCCTGAATTCAAGCTGTGGTCCTAGCATATGGGCTTCAGCCTAGCATATAACCTGTAAAATGCATTTTATAGCAGTGCCGGCTGCTTCTCTTATGTCAAAAGCAGCATCTTGTATAAAAGGAAATGCGTTTCAAAGGGCCAGGGTACATTTACAATTTAATCTAAAGGCTGGTTTGACTGTTTCACAAGTTTTCACATTCCTCCAGGCTTAAATCAAAGCAGGTAGGTACAGGAAATCAATGTGGAGGTTGAGCTACTTGACTGCTTCCATTCACTAGCTGACACAGAGCCTCTGGCAAGTTAGGATCTGGTTTGATCCTGGTTTTTTCAAAATCAAAAACCCCTTTGTAAAAGAAATGCACAGTAAATGCTAATACAAAATATTTCCCAATTTCACCAAGCTTAGGAGTTTCCCTCCTGGGCTGGGTTTGGGGGGGCGGGGGGACACACAAATCAGGCCAGCTTGGCCTAATCTACCTCGCCAGCCTTCAGTCTGAAATTAAATTGTTTAAATCGGGATTTTAAGGGGTAATAGTTTTAAGGATTTTAAGATTTTAGCGCAGGGGATAGTTTATTTAATTGGGTTTTAAATATTTATAACTGTCATGTTTATATGCTTTTAATTTCCTGTGCACCGCCCCGAGTCCCTTCGGGGAGAGGGTGCGGTTTATAAATTAAAATAATAAATAAATAAATAAATAATGTTTTATTTCTTTATCTGGCTGGCTGGTTGACAGAGCCAAATAAAATCTAATGGAAGGCTCAAAAACAAACAACTTAACTAATGCAGATCCTGTTCAACTATAGTTGAAAATGGAATTGAAAGATAAATTCTTTCCTCTTCTCAACCATGACCACTGCCTCCTTTGGATTAATATTTGCAGCTTTCCAAAATCTAAAATACCAGCTAAATTATGATGTTGCACTCTTTATTAATGTGATGCGAAGATACCGAGTTTTGAAATTTGGTATCAGAGAGACATCTGCTGAGCCTACTTTCTATATTCAAGTAAAAGTTAGGAAACATACAAAGAACTTAATCAGCCACAAGAGCAAATAGCTGAGGCCGCAGATCTCTTGAAGGGCGTATGTAGTGCTCAGGGAAACTAGTAACTACCATATTTTTCAAAGTATAAGATGCACCAAGATTTTGAAGAGGCAAATTTTTAAAAAAAAGTTTTTGCACCTTGCAGACCTCCCAAAAATAGCCTGCTTTTTGTGAAAAAGGACCCATTTTTTGTCAAAAAAAAGGCATGCATAGCCTCTGAGAAGCTTCCAGAGTGCTCCTGGGGGCTGAGGAGGGACAAAAATGAGCAAAACACGGCCCATTTTTCACTCATTTTTGCCCTCCCCAGCCCCCAGGAGCACTCTGGAAGCCTCCCAGAGGCTATACACAGCCATTTTTGCAAAGGGGACGGGGTTTCAGGATACTGAATACTGCTGTATTCAGTATATAAGACGCACACATATTTTCACCCTCTTTTCTGAGGGAAAAAGGTGCATCTTATACTCCAAAAAATACGGTATGCTCTGCTAAGATCTCCATAGTGCAGACCCAGTCCTAGCTCACTTACCGTGACAGGTTCAAATGTTGCTTTCTAAAAAAAAAGCAGTAGATATACACTTCCAAACAAAAAGGAGGACTGTAGCTGAGAGGGAGGCACAAAGAAGAACAAAAAGAGTTTTTGAACGATTTTTAAGGGAGGCTTGAAGTCCTATTAGAGCCCACATTTTTCTAAGGACTCATAGATCATATAACGGGAACAGTGGTGGGATTCAAATAATTTAACAACCGGTTCTCTGCCCTAATGACCAGCTGGGTAGGTGTGGCTCGGTGGTCATGTGACTGGGTGGGTCTGGCCAACTCAGCATCACTCACGTCAATGGGCGCTTTGCCTTAGTTGTTACAATGCAATAAGGGTTAACCAGAGAGGCAGTTTCTGTAAGCAGAACATTAAAGATTAGGCTAGAAACAACAGCAGAATGTCTCCTTCCTGCCTTCCTTACAGGATTAGCCCTGTAAAGTGGGGAAAAACAAAAGGAGATTTCTTCCAACAACCGGTTCTCCGAGCTGCTTAGAAAGTTAACAACCGGTTCCCCCGAAAAGGGGCGAACTGACTGAATCCCTCCACTGAACAGGAGAGAATTCTTTCCTCCCTACAACTTTGTAGCAGCCAGGGTTTCTCTATTTTTGATGGACTGGGTTAATGAGCTTTATATAGTACTTATTCCTCTTAATAACTTAAACACATCTGGTTTACTCCATTATGTGACACCTAGGAGATATGGGAGGGCTAAAACCAAGGCATGAATAAATGGGTCCTGCAGCGAGCAAGGCAAGCATAGGGAGAGTGGGACTGGTAGGAGGCTAGGGATTCTAGCTCTACAAGCAGGAACAGAGTAGGACCAGTAAATTTGTTGCACTATCATAACTAAGGAAATATTTGAAGCAAAAAAAGTGGTAACACAGGCAGGTGAGGCAATAACAACAGCATATGCTAGGAGTATGAAACTCACGCCATCACCTCATCGTCATGTGATGTATCAGGACTTTTTCCCCCCTTCGCTAAACTGGGCAGGGACAGAGCCAGCACATGACGCAACCGGCCCACGGGCCACAGGTTTGACACCCCTGGCATATACTCAACTCGACTCGACTCGACTCTATCAATGCATATGGCAGCCCTTCCCAATTTGATACCTGTTCTGACCCCCCTTTCTCCGACTAATACAAGACTGGCTGTTTGCCACTAACTCTCTTGGCTGCTTGCTGAATGACTCTTAACAGATACCTGACTAAACACGAACCTAGAAATCCAACGTTGTTCTCTGCAAGAACTTCTTCAGCAAAGACTTCCTTTTAAACCCTCTTGGGAGGGGCCAGTCATTAGGCAGCTGAGACTAATTCAAATCTTCCAAGTTCGCTTCTGACGCAATTGAAGCCTCCTTTTTTCAGCCCTTCTCAATCTAGCATCAGGGTCAAACTGGCCCTGATCCTCCCCACTACTCCAAGACCCAGGTGCCTCCTGATGACCAGCCTAGCTCTCTGCTCTCTCAAGGTCGCCTCCAGAGCAGACTCATAGGACTCCTCACTAGAGGAGTCCATCAGCAGCTCATACGGAGCCGGCTGGGCCACAACAGATACCCATCTAATTCAGGGAACTAGTGCTTTAACATCTCTATGTGTCAGTAAGGCAATATATGGTGAGAAATCAGGTAGAGTGTATTGATGCTCCCTCCCCAACCACTCAATGCCCCGTATTTCATTCAATCAGAAGGGACATCAACGTTAAGTAGATCAAAGTATTAGGAGATACTTTGGAGATTGGAGGACACTGACATCATTTTGGATGACAAGTATGATACAAAAGAAACAACAAAGTTCAAAGAGAATGTGCAGCTTTGTGCAAGCGATCCACATACTGTACCATTTCTAATATTCAGATTGAAATATTTCTGCAGAACGTGACATAGCAAAAATGTTTCTACCACATGTCTGTGGCAAGGGAAGATCTGCAGGGAAGCTGAATGTGAAGTTGTTGTAGTCAGGCACAGATGTGAATCACACCCTGGCCAATACTCAGTCTCCAAATGTGCAAATAGAACCCAATGTCTATGTAAACAAAACAAAAAACCTAGCTTCTTAAAAAGACTCCAGAGAAAAGCCAAATGATTTTTTATCAATTTGGAGAAAAATCTACTTGTGAATCCTGGTGAACATTAAAAATGTAGATGTAGCTCGGAGCAGTCATTTGCTCTTACATGTAGTATATATTCAAAGTCACCCACTGCCTTATCATTGGGCACAATTGTTATACGAATTTATAATGTGGATTATATTCATTTTATGTATACAGTAATCCCTCGTTTTCCGCGGTTAATGGGGACTGCAACCTTCCGCGAAAACTGAAAACCGCGAAGTAGGATTCGCTAGGAAACTTGAATTGGTGGACATGTTTAAAGCAACCACTACGGGGCGCTTGCCTCCTACCAATGCATATTTTTTTTGTATTTTTTAAAAATCCGCGAAGCACTGAAGCCGCGGAAAGCGAAGCCGCGGAAAACGAGGGATTACTGTATCTTGTTTCTCTTGTTTTTATATTTCTATTTTGTTTCTGATTACTTACGTGGAATTTTATTGTTGTTACAGTGTGAGTTTAACAGAATCATCTGGAATTGAGAAGAGCATAAACTAAATTAAACATCTGGCCTATGAGCAGTTGGCTTCTTCTTAGCTTTTTGCTTGTTTATAATGACACAACTACCAACTTTAATGATTACATTAAGTTCCACACAAGTCAGAGGGATCAGCAAAAGTAATAGTGCCTTCTTATAAATGCTTAAGAATTTCTACAATCAATTATAAAACTTTATGTATTATACAGTTTGTGAGGGAAGAATCTTAGTCAGAAGGTTATTTTCTGGTACTTTGGCAGTTGCCAAGGCAGGCAAAATCAAGAAACAGAAGCAGTAGGGATTCCAGGATGCTTTTTATTTTTGTAGGATTAGATAACCAGAGAACCGATTTGGTGTGGTGGTTAAGTGCTGGCTTAGAAACCAGGAGGCTGTGAGTTCTTGGCCTGTCTTAGGCTGAGTGATTTTAGCCAATCACTCTCTCTTGGCCAATCAACCCCCCTCAAAGTTGTGTTGTTATAGAGAAAATAAGAGGTACAGTCAGTGTACTATGTATGTTTGGTTCTGAGAGAAAAAGAAACAGACAGACAGCCAATTGAAAGACCTTGAAAGCCTATCTGAGATTATCTCTGTCCTATCTTATACCGTTTCTTTCTCACACTTTCCACTTTTTCAGGATTGAGTTGCAATTTCTCCTCCCTTAACAACAGTTTATTTATTTCTTCCCCCTTCCCAAGGTCACATCCATATTCTTTGGCAACAACCTAGGCCCGTGATGGCGAACCTATGGCACGGGTGCCACAGGTGGCACACGGAACCATTTCTTTTTTTCTTTTTTTTAAAGTAATCTTTATTAATGTATATATAAAAAATTAAACATTTAACAGGTATAAGGTAGGGGTATTGGAGAGGACGTACAAGGGTAAAAAAGGGGGGGTAGGGGGATACAAACCGGGGATATATCTACTCCCCTGATTTAAGAAGTATATTTGTCCCAGTTTAACATCAGTTGTTATTTGTATTCATATTTGGATGCTTACATTTGAGTCTATAACATTGTCTTAAATATAGTATTGTCTTATAACTCCTTATATCTATTTCGCTGTTATTCTATCTAGTTAGTTTCTTTGTTATCCGTCATTCTCTTACCATACCATCTGTACCATTTCTCCCAGGATTGGGCATAGATTGAGGTTGACTTGTCCTTTAAGATATACGTTAATTTATCCGATTCCGGATAGATATGATTAAGCTTTCATGCCTCTATTTTGATCTGGGTTAGAGATTGGATTACCCTAACAAGAGGACGAATATTATCAATAGAAGGATATGATTTGCTTCAGGGATGGCACTCGTCACTTTGGCCCAGGAACAATAGACAACCCCAAAGCTTTACTACTCACTACACGAGGGCAACTCTTTATACGACTTGGCAAAAGATTAGGCAACAATTTTACACTCAAATTCCAAGGTGGCTAGCCCCAATTGAAGCTGCAACCTACCCAACTGTCCATAATCCCAAGAGAAATATAACATACGGAGACTTAATAGATCAAGGGGGCAATATTAGAACAAGGGCAGATCTACAGCTAAGGGGTTGGGAGATAGACTGGTGGCCATATAATTAGGCAGTATCTAAATTTACTAAGGATAAATACGAACCCGGAATATACTCAACAAACCAAGATATAGATAAGGTTCTATGGGATTCACCAACCAAATTCATTTCTAAGGCTTATAAATTATTACTACAAAGGTATATAGGCGAAGAAATAATCAAAGGCACTATGATCGCCTGGGGAAGGAATATAGGTAAGAACATCAACCTTGAAAATTGGCAAACCATTTGGAAAAAGTCCATGAAAATGACCCTCTCATCCTCCTTTAAGGAGAATCCATATAAAATGTTTTACAGATGGTATTTACCATCAGCTAGAATTGCCCACATGTTCCCAAACTCATCGGACAGGTGTTGGAAATGCAAAACAGCTAGGGGCACATTTTTTCACCAATGGTGGACTTGCCCAATCTCTGTACTACTTTGGAAAAAAATACAAAATTGGCTCATGGAAATAACAGGCACTAATTTCCCCCTTAAACCTGAATTATACTTGCTCGGTATTAAACCACAAGAGATCCCAAATCAGGACTGGTACCTCTTTACACACATCACAACAGCGACCAGAATAGCCATTGCACAGCAGTGGAAAAATAACAGCACACGGAACCATTTCTTAGGGCATGCGAGGCGTTGCCCTGTCAGCTCCAGCGTGCATGTGCGCTGGCCAGCTGATTTAGGTCTTCTTTTGCGGCTGTTCTTCACCCTCTGGAGGCTCCAGGGAAGCTCCTGAAGCTTCTGGAGGAGGGGAGGGAGGCTGTTTTCACCCTCCCCAGGCTCCTAGAAAGCCTCTGGAGCCTGTGGAGGGCAAAAAAAGCACGCCAAAAGCAGGTGGTCGCGCATATAGCATTATGAGTGTGGCACGCCCACGCATGATCCCCCCTGTCCCCCCCCCACTTTTGTCATGCGAGCCAAAAACGTTAGCCATCACTGACCTAGGCAATAGGACAGTATGTTTTAAGTTTTACTGCTTGAGAGGAACAGAATGACAGAGTTGGAAAGGAACTTGGAAGTCTTCTAGTCCAACCCTATAACACTTCAGGCCAATGGTTATCCAATCTCTTCTTTAAAATATCCAGTGATGGAGCATCCACAACTTCTAAAGGCAAGTCATTCCACCAGTGGTGGGTTCCTACTCGATTTACTACCAATTCGCTGAGCAAGTGCGCAATAGAACAAAAACTGGTCAGAAAAAAAGGAAAACAGCTGAGGAGCAGCAATTCAAGCTGCCGCCCGTGATCAGCTGGGCTTCGGAAGCTGAAATAAAGGTAAGTATAACACAGGGGCAAGCAGGCGGGATCACTTAAAAAAACAACAGAGAACCGGTTCGCTCTCTGTTTGAAGGCAGCACTACCGGTTTGGGAGAACCGGTCAGAACTGGTAGGAATCTACCTCTGCATTCCAATGATTACTGGTTTTGTGAAGAAATCTATCCTTAGTTCCAGGTTGGTTCTCTCCTTGATTAATTTCCATCCATTGCTTCTTGTCCTATCTTCAAGTCCTTTGGATAATAGCTTGACTCCCTCTTTTTTTTTTTTTTTTTGGCAGCCCCTTAGATATTAGAACACTGCTATCATGTCAACTCTAGTCTTTCTTTTCAGTAAGAGTAAACTATAATGGGAGTGCATTGTAATGGGAGTAGTGGGGTAGTTTAAAAGAGCAAAGGTGGGTGTGCAGGTTACATATGTTGTAAACTGGAATGTAGCAGTAAAAATTAGATGGATATTGGATTTATTTTGTTTCTGTTTACTGTGATGTAATATATAAAACAGGATATGGGAAAGAAACTGAGATGTTTTGGAAGGTATAAATACAATAATGGATCAACAACAGACTTCAGATCAATTTTTTGGCAAATTTGGCCGGAAAATGGAAACTGAGGCTGCATCATGTAGTTAGAAAAGCTGATAAGAATGAGAAATTGCAGGTATCCTTGTCTGTGCATGTTGCCAGAGAAGAGGCTAGAAAATGGTTTAATATGTTCCAGTTTTATAAGATTTCTGATAAGCAAAAATTCCAGGTATTATTTGGAAAATTTGGTATTTACTTCACCTCAATTTTTTTTTAAAAGACACTACACAAAGGAAGCCATAAAACAAAGAGAAGGTATTTAATCCTATTTAGAGTTTAAATTTTTAGCACAGTCTTAGGAGCTTAGAGAATTATGCAACTCTGATTAAAGACTATGTAGCGTAAAGAATAAGATCTAAAAGAGTAAGAGCAAAACTGTTAAGGATGAACAATTTAATGATGAAACACAGTTTTGATGTTTATAGACTCAAGGAGCAACTATGTTAATTAATAATGAGCATATCTATATGGAAATAGATAAATGATGAAATAGAAAAATGTGCTTAGTAAAAACCAGTATCTCAGAAGGGAGTTACAATATTAAAATCCAAAGATTGGAAGCATTCCCAATTTGAAGTACAGATTTTATTATTCTAAAAGAGCGTGCCCAGATATTGGTTAAAAAAACCAATGCATTTTTCAAAAATGTGTAGAACTAATGGCACGATTTTACATACACGTTACATACAAATTTTATAAAGCACCAAACACATTGAAGATTTATTTATTTAATTTATTCGTTAAATTAATTTGCTTCCTATCTCACTGTGAGGCTACTCAAGGCGACTTTCAATAAAGAAAATGAAAGGAATGTAAACGGATCAGAAAATAAAATAATAGAAAATAAAATAAACAATGAAAAATAAATCAACATGACAACCAAAAAAGATGCATGGCTGGAGAGCAGACAGCAAGGGGAGGAGTAAGGGAGGGGGAGTCTGCCATCAATCCAGCAAACCACCTCCAGTGTGGAACTATTGCATTCACAAAAAGATGCCACATAGGTAATAAAAGGAGAAATAAAGGGTCAGTTCTAAAATTCTGAAGGTCATAAAGTTACAAAAAAGACACTACCACCTTTGATTAAACTGTGTTCAGCCAACTTAAAACATTTATAAATTAATACAGACAGGTAATTAATACAAAGCTCACAAGAGTAAACCTACATACTTCTTGTTCCAATACCAAATGCAGTTTGATTTCCAGTAATTTTTGCTAATAGTAAATAAACCAGTAATTCCATGCACCTGCTTATTTGGAATGAAACTTGAGATAAATTCAGAATTGGGTTTAGGGAAAGAAGCTGACATGAAATAGATGAAAATAATGGGATGTCTGTCAAAATCAAGGATTTAGAAACACAATGGAAAAAGCAATTGCCAAATTGCTACTAATGATGCTCCTATACCCTTATACTTATATCAAGAGTACTACATAAAACTCTAAGTTAGCAAATTTACCTTTTTTACCTTCACAGGTTGCATTTATGATTTGTGGGCCTTAGCAACACACAAAACATTTCATTATAGGGAATTCTGTGACATTCCATATTCTTCAAAAGAAATTATATGATTCAAGAACCCAAATGATATCAAGGCCTCCAAATATTCCCTCAGAAAGAATGGGCAAGCTGAGGCCTCAGAACCACATACAGTCCCAACCCATGGTTCCTGCAACTTCTAGAACTTTCTTCACCATAATTAGTTTTCAGACAGTTTTCTGCTGCTTTGAAGAAAAGAACATACAAAAGCCCCAAAACAGGACTGCCAGATAATTTTAACAAATTATCCCAAAAGGTCCTCTCTCCAAATCTAGCCTGGCCCATATATATGACACTTTACCAATTTTTGCTATCTCCCAAAATGTACAACAAAGTCTCACATCTTCATTCCATCTTTCTAAGTCAAACCGGATTCCTAATCAAATTCTTTTATATCTTGACCTTATGCTAATTTTTTGCTTATTAATTTTACTTGGGTTTTGTTCCTTTTCCTCAAGTTCATGTTCTTCCTTTGTAACCTCTCTAATGTAAATACAACTTCAGCTGCTCTTACTTTTGGCAGATGAGGTGAAAAACCAGAATATCTGCCTCTGTTCTGGTAACACTAATGAAATAGTTGTTCTCATATTCCAAAATAAAGGCTACTACATCTTAAAATAATAATGGTGAAAAGGAATCTAGTCTCCACATTCTCAGTTGTTTTCTTATTCATGATTGTTTTAGATAGATTTTAATTTGGGGGATTTTATACGATTTTAGCACAGGGCATGGATATAATACCTTTTAAATATTTTATATTTTTGTTATATTTGTATTTTTTTTTTAATTTCCTGTGCGCCGCCCTGGGTCCTTTTTTGGAGAAAGTGCGGGGTATAAATTTGAATAAAATAAATAAAAAATAAATGATCTTTCATTCCTTTCTTCAAGAATTTACTTATTTAGTTATTAGACTTGTATGCCACCCATCTCATCTAGATGTCACTCTGGGCGGCTTACAAGCACTAGTTTACATAATAAGGTCATGAGAGGCCGAAATCATCTTGAATCTCCAAAGATCTACGCAGGGGTCCTCTTTGTAGACTTTAGTTCAGCATTCAATACCATCATTCTAGACATTCTTATAATTAAACTAAACCAGCTAGCGGTAACATACTTGTAAGTGGATCATAAGCTTCCTAACAGATAGGAAGCAGCAGGTGAAGCTAAGCAGAATCACATTGGATACCTGTACAATTAGCAGGGGTGGGGGGCAAGGCTGTGTGCTCTTTCTCTCTCTATACCAATGAGTGCATCTCAAACAATCTATCTGTTAAACTACTGAAGTTTAAAGATGGTACAAGTGATTGGTCTCATTCAAGACAACAATAAATCCGCATAAAGATGGGAAATTCAACCTCGTGATGCGACTGGAACAATCTGGAACTGAACACACTCAAAACCGTAGAAATGGTGGTAGACATTAGGAGAAATCCTCCCATTCTACCACCTCTTACTATACTAGGCAACACAGTATCAACAGTAGAGACCTTCCAATTTCTAGGTTCTATCATATCTCAAGACCTAAATGGACACCTAACATCAAAAACGTCATCAAAAAAGCACAACAAAGAATGTTCTTTCTGCACCAACTCAGGAAGCTCAAACTGCCCAAGGAGCTGCTGATACAGTTCTACAGAAGAATTATTCAGTCTGTCATCTGCACCTCTATAACTGTCTGGTTTGGTTCTGCAACCCAACAAAATAGACACAGAGGATAATTAGAAGAACTGCAGATAAAACAATTATTATTAACCTGCCTTCCATTGAGGACCGGTACACTGCATGTGTCAAAAAGAGGGCTGCGAAAATATTTACAGACCCCTCACATTCTGCACATACTGTAAATTGTTTCAATTCCCGAAGCTATAGAGCACTGCACACCAGAACAACTAGATACAAGAACAGGTTTTTCCCGAACGCCATCACTCTGCTAAACAAATATTTCCCTCAACACTGTCAAACTATTTACTAAGTCTGCATTACTATTACTATTAATCTTCTCATCGTTCCTATCACCCATCTTCTCCCTCTTATGACTGTATGATGTAACTTTTTTGCTTGTATCCTTACGATTTATATTGATTGTTTCCTAGTATGATTTGATTGCTTATTTGTATCCTATGACTACCATAAAGTGTTGTACCTTATGATTCGTGACAAATGTATGTTTTCTTTTATGTACACTGTGATCATATGTACCAAAGACAAATTCCTTGTGTGTCCAATCACACTTGGCTAATAAAGAATTCTATTCTATTCTATTCTATTCTATTCTATTCTATAACTAAAACACGTTAAAATGACAAATATGAGAAGCTTTTGCCTCACAGAAAACCAGCCATACGAATATTATTTATTTTTATTTTTTGAATTTATACCCCGCCCTTCTCCTTGTTAGGACTCCTTGTTCCGCCTTGTTAGGGTGGAATAATCGTATATTAAGAATAATCCGTATGAAAAATCAATACTATATTTTCTCACAATTCACATGAAATTTTAGATTGCTATGACTGCCTATATTTGCCACAAGTATCACTCTACCTACAACATTATACCTGACCTAACATTTCAAAAGGATACAAAGGAAGGGCAGTATAATAAAACCTTACAGAAATGAATTATTTCAAATCTTTGTTGGGAAAACCTCTTTGCTGTTATTAAATTTGCACTCATCAATTTTAGTATATTTTTGTAGATACTATGTTATAAATCAGAGGTGGGAATCTGTAGTCCTCTAGAGATTGTGGCAATAGTGCTCTTAGCAGCCCTCAAATTACCCATGCCAGCTAGGTCTACTTAAGATTGAAGTTCAGCAGCTTCTGAAGCCCATACATAAGCTCTCCACCCTCTAAACCGTCATTATGCTTTCATTCTTGATTGAAAAGTCTTGTTGCCAACACATGGAATAGACATTGGGAAATATATTGTTCTGACAATTACTCAAGTTTCCCTTATAACAGCAATTGGAAGAAAGTATTGCTCTGCTAGCAGTTTCCACTGGCTTTTCCAGTTGCTGTTTTGAGGACTGGAAAAAAAGTTGGAAGGTAGAGATGCTTCTCAGACTCCTCACCAAGAGTCAGCTGGTCATCACACTGGAAAAAAAACAAACCACCAGATGGGAACTGAATTTATCCTATTTTAAGCCTGCAAGCATTGCTCAAAAGTTGCTGAAAAGCTTCCAAAAAGGCACGTGAATGAAGAGGATGAGAGAAAAAGCACTTAAATGTCACAGCAATCCATCAAGCAATGTTAATGAGAAGTGGGGCATTTAAGGTTAAGAGAGTACATCATTCAGCACCTTTAACCGAAGGGCCAAAATGCTATTTCATTGGGTGGCTGTTGGGAGAATAGCATGAAGACAAATCTCAATGTAAGTCCCTTTCAGTTCCCAAAGGAAAAATGGGAGATAAATCAATAACTGAAGCTAGAGCATGAAAACCAAGGACCACAATTCAGCACTAAAAGTCCAGTTCAATGTCCAGCCTTCCCGTTAGGAGAAATATTAAGAGTGCTACATAGGGTATCTTGGGCCCCTGGAGGAAAAGTGGGATCTAAGCCTAGAAATAAATCATAAGAGAAGTGCTACTTTTAACATCTAGGATTTTTTTCAAGAAAAAAATAGAATAACATCTTTGTCATCTTTATCAAATCCATTTTGAAATGCACAATAAGCTTCACAAAATCAACAATGTAATCAAAGAAAATATAATTGGAGGCATACTAATTTAGAAATGCTTTAAGAACATATAATCCTCCTGATGATGTTGAAAAACAATTCCCAACATCCCTGAGTATTAATTATAGTAACTCTGGGATGAGTTCATGATTCGGCAAGGTTTTTCCTTAGGGATTATGCACATTGCAAATTGGTTTTTATTTTAGAGATTGCTATTATTAACAAAATATATCTTTATTGACATTAGTTTTTTAATAGGGGGTCATAATCTTCTTAATTTTTAGAAATAACTACGGTACTTACAAGTTTAGACAGGTAATGTCAAAGTATGTCATAGCTATCAAGTATGACTTTAAGACTTCTCTTTATATAATATATAGTGTATGTGTATGTGTTTCTTTCATCAGCTTCTGTTGTGAAAAAAAGTATTCTCCATAGCTAGAGAGGGGGCAGTTGCCAGAGAAAGTAGCTACTGTATCTTTTAGTATTAAGCAATAGCAAAACTATGAATTGCACGTAGTAACATTTGATTATTTATTGACTACTGAACATTAACTGAATGTATTGTAATATATACCTACACATTCTATGTTTGCTTTTCAGCTGTTAGTAAACCGTGATCATGTTTTGCTTGTTATCCTGGTTCATCTTAGCCAAGAAGTCCAACAGTCTAAGATACACAAATTATTCCATCTTTTAATTAAGACAAACATACTATATTTTAGTCATGAAGGCAGTGCTATTATACTTCAAACTCTTTCTTTAAACAAATATGAGCATAATATTCCCACTGTTCAACAAATTTGTTAGTCTTGGGTCCCACAAAACTCATTACTGTAACTTTCTGAGTCCAACTGACTTCTTGTAACAGAAATGTATTAAATTTATTATGATCATCCACATACAGTAATACTTAAAAGAAACCCATTACTGCTAAATCATACTGGCTTGATTAAATTTCACTTGCAGATCAAAAATTTGCAAATCCCATTAATATACATTTCTCCCACATTCTTAAGTCAGGATGTAAGCCAACACCCATTGAATTGCCCCACTTTGCCTCAGCACGAGTGATGTTGTTATTGCAAATATAAGTTGGGAGAATTTCAGAAAAGGAACCCAGCATTACCTTTTGACAAGAAAAACAACTATCTATCGATGAGTAACTTTTGAAAGCCCCGATTAGGCATTTGGACAAGCCAGTTGCCTGGTGTCTCTTGCATTCCAAATTGAAACGATCAACGGAGGTCAGCCCCCAACAACTCCACCCTCAACAGAAATTTCATTCCATTTCATTCATTTAATCAATTCAGATGTTTATTCACTTCATAAACATGACTCTGGAAGGCTAATGAATTTTAAGGCTATAAACAATAATCAAAGACAAGGACAAATATCCTGGCCACCAAGGCAACAAGCAACCAGTCCATTTGGGTTCAACTAACCTGCCAAATCCCATGCCTGCAAAAACAGCCAGGTTTTAAGGGATCTCCAAAAGATCATCAAGTCCAGAATAACTTAACAATGGGTGCTATGGTGTTCCAGACAGCATGTACTATGATGCAAAAAGCACGCTTTCTGATGGGTGATAATGAAAATATGAGTGACTATGAGTGACTGCTTCCTGTTTCAGGAAAGGATAGGACTGGCATTCAAAATGAAGGGGGATTGAGGTAAGTTTGCAGCATATTTAAGCAGTTCATGGGAGATGGACAGATCCTTGTCTCCAACTGTATCATTGCCAGCATCATTGCCAAATGTTGTAGAGTGTAGGCTCTTTATATGGCAAGATTTGTATTGGGAGAAGAGCATAAACAATAGCTGCAGGCTGCCTCCACACCAAGCTTGGAATAAGCCAAAGGTGATGTTTACATCCCATAGAAATGCGTATCAATGGGTTTTCATATCACAATAAGTGAAATGAGATGATGAGCCCTAAATTTGTTTGGAAATATATTTCAGTTTCAGGTAAACAGGAGATATACAATTGTTCTTAGTAAATGTTGTCAGTAATGCTCCAATCCACCCTAAGAAAAACATTAGTGCAAACTTTCACATCTAGACATGCTTCAGATGTGTGGACTTCAACTTCCAAAATTCTCAGCAATAGTGTGCATAATCTACCTCAGATTTCAAGTTTCGACATCTGAAGATGAGGAAGTTTGCAGTAGAAAACCTAAAACTGTAACCAGGCCTTCCAAATACATTGGAAATGTAACACCCAGAATTCTCAAATATAGCAGCTTGAACAACTATGCTGGTAGGGGAGGAATTCCATAGACCTAGTCAGTATTTCTTTTCAATACTGTCATTAATTCCCTTTGTATCAGATGCCCTTAAATAATCAATCACATTCAAAGGTGAACCTGCCTGGCATACAGAATAAGTCTTATTAGAAAATAAGACTGAATTGAAAAAAGCTGCCAAAGTTTTTAACTGTTCCAATTCTCCTATCTTACACCATGATGTGGGGATTTTTTGGCAAGCAGGATATCTAGTATGTCATAAGAAACGGGGGGGAGAATCCAGTAACCACAGTTGTGTACATGAAACAACTTTTGAGAAAATATACACCTACCCTTTATACAGCTATATGATTTCTCTTTTTCAACAGGGGCAAACACATTTAGCAAGAGCAAGAACATGAATCCACAGGGAAAAAAGGTGCATAGATATAGTTTCCTTCTCAAATACCACTGTAAAACTAGCATCAACCAGGTCTCTGCTAAAGTGAAGGTTACAGGTCCCTCTCCCTATAAATTATATTCTAAATTTTCTTGACATGTAGGAATCTACAATTCCACCCTAATAATCCATAAATCAAAGTTTCTATTGGCTCAAAATAAATAAGGCTTTAGAAACAATGCAATCCCTATAGACTGTTATAAGAATATTTCAGATTTCTGAAGAATTTCAGTCCAGTTTTTTTAGTTGTTTGAAAAGCCTATCAAAGCTTTTCTGGGTCTGAAGAATAGATTACCAAAGCATATCTCTCAATGTATTATTACTAATCTAGATCTTCCACATAGGTAGATTTGTCAGTTTATTCAGTCCAATCTTCCAACGTTACAGGTTGAAATTATAGGCACGAAAGAATGCTGTGCCTAGAGTCTATGGCTAAGCCAGCTCTTTCAAGATCAAAAGCATAATACCATCCCCTGGATTACAGTTATCCACAGGCCTTTCATTTGAGATATTTGTGCTAAAAACTGTTTACCCTTGATTGGATGACTTTGGGGAAAAGTCCTTTTGCTGCCTAACAAAGCATGACTTTAACTGAAAGAGAGTTTCCCAACAGCAACAAGCAAGTCCCCAAAACAAGCTCTGTAATGCGAGGATTCAAATATTCCAGCAGCTCCACCCACCTCCAGCATCCACCAGGAATGTGAGCACCCGTGTTGAAAAAGCAGAAGCCTGCAAGAAGATTTTAACACAGATGGCTAATGACAGGCTTCCACTGGTTGATTTCAAATTCTGCACAATTTGCTTTTTTCCAGCCCTGCCCTCTTGATCAGTACTGGCAGACACCCCGTCACATTTTCCTAGCAAACTCTTTCAGGATCTTGCAAACATATATAGGGGGAAATAATTTTTCCTAGTATAATTCATATGTGCATATGCATTAAATTTATATCCCACCTTTTTTCAAGGTAGTGTACATACCACTCTCTCCTACTTCTCCCACTCCAATTATGCAGATGGGCAGAGCACTCTCTTGGCCCAAGAGAAAATGATGGCCTAAACCTCCAAATCAGGAGTGTCAAACTTGCCGCCCGTGGGCCGGATGCATCACCATTGACCACGCCCTCCCCTGGTTAAACAAAGGGGGGAAGTCACAATACATCATGTGACAACATGATGCCATGAGTTTGACATCCCTGCTCCGAAGTGAGGGTTCATTAGAATCTGAGTCCTCCCCCTCCACTCCTAGTCCTATACCAATACTTTAACCACTATACTACCTTGATTTGTTGTTTTCAAAATGTAATTGTCTGTGTGTATGTGTATTGACTGAGTACCTGCCATCAAGTTATCAACACTTAGCAACCACATAGGTTCATTTTCTCCACAATGACCTGTCCTTAACCTAGCCTTTCAGCTCTTTCATCAGTCTATTCATTGTCCATCCAGCCTGATGCTGGTTGTCATCTTCTTCTTTTTCCTTTCACCTTTCCCAGCATTAGAGCCTTTTCCAGAGAGTAAATTAAGCTTTAAGCTTCACATAATGTATCCTAAGTAGGATAATTTGAGCCTGGAGATTTATGCCTCAAGTGAGAATTCTGGATTGATTTGTTCAATGCTTTTTTGCTTGCTTTTGACTATCCAAAGTATTGTCAGGAGTGTGCTCCAATGCTAAAGTTCAAAGCATCAATACTCTTCCTATCCTACTTCTTCAAAGTCCAGGAGCTTTTACTTCCACAAAGTGAAAGAGGGAATCCAATGGCTTGCACAGTTCTGATCTTTGTAGGTAGTGAGACATCTCTGTTTTTGAATACCTTTTATAAGGCTTTCGTGGCTGCTCTACCAAGTGCTAGTTTTGTTTCCCACTTCTTCCTTTTCTGTTGATAGTTGAATCTAAAGGGGAAAAGTTGTCTACCACCTCAATATCTTATCAATTTTAAAGCTTGTTGTTCCACTTCTTGTCATTAATGTAGTCTTCTCTATATTTAATTAGTCAATGTACTCCTTGGGCTTCATTACTAGACCTTGCAGATCCTTTTCATTTTCGGCTATTAGTGTAGTGTCCTCAGCATAGCGCAGGTTGATTTTTCAATATGAGCTTCAAAGCAACTGGGTACCACATTTGACATATCATTCATCATGTTTCTAATGATTAAAATTACCCAGGTAGTCATTGCCTTGATGGGATTTTTTCCACTGAGTTTCGATTTTAAGATCTTCTTCAATTTCATGATTTATTCACTGCTAACGTTCTTCTTGAATTTTGTATGATTGATGTTGTCAGCTTGAAGGATGCCCAAATATCTGTAGTGATTACTGATGTTATTTTCATAGGGCATCTTGATTCCTTCAGTTTCCACTATTTTTTCTGTTGATGGTGAGAGGGGTACATTTGTCTACTCCAAAGTCCACTGCAATTTCTTGGCTGTATATTTGGACAGTGTGGAGCAATGATTCTATTACAACTGGTATTTTTCTATACAGCTTCACATCGTCCATGTAAAGGAGGTGGGATAGTTTGACTAAATTTTTTTATATTTGACAGCCATAGCCTGACTTGTTCAGTATTGTTAACAGAGGAATCAGCGCAATGACAAACTGTAGTAGTGATAGTGAAAGATTCCTCTCTTGGTGTTAACCTTTCACAGTCTATCACCACCGACTAGCAACTATGTCTTCTATTGTGCCATTGATTTTTGTACAAAGCTCCTGATGTTTCTAATGAATCCTGTTATGTCTAGACATTTGATTATCCAATCATATGGCAGGGAGTTGAATGCCTTTTTGTAATCAATCCACACTACATTTAAGTTGATCTTCTGTCTCTTGCAATTTTCCAATATCATCCTATAAATTGGGAGCTGATCTTTTGTTCCTCTGCTGTTTGGTAGTTTCTTTCCTGCTCAGGTGGAAAGGACCTGTTTTCAACAAGATATTGTTGGACTGTATCAGCTACCACACCAGTTAGCAATCTAAAAGTTGTTGGTAAGTAGGTATTGGCCTATAGTTACCTGGTGCTGCCTCTTGTTGGCTCTTTCATTATTAGATGGCTTTGCTAGATGTTAGCCAATCTTCAATTTTACCTTCTTGCAGTATGATGTCAAACTGCTTGGCAATCTATAGATATGTAAGTCAGTCAGATTGTCAGGCCTGCAGTCATATTTCTTTTACAATCTTTGGCTTGCCTCTCTCTCTCTCTCTCTCTCCCTCCCTCCCTCCCCCCTATGCTGTTTCATTAGTGGGCAATGGGGAGGGGGAATAGTACAGAGTAGAATGTGTTTGTTTTCAAAATAAAAAATTCCTTTCTAGAAGCCCAAGGTCATCTTTTGTCTCCGCACCTCTGCACCTGACTGGAACCAGCTGGGTGGAGATGCCAGCGTGGCAGAGGAAGATTGGACCGTGTGATGGATTTATGGGTGTGGGGGCAAGATCATGAACTTTCAACTGGGTGGGAATCCCAGGAAGCTTTCAGATTCGGGATTCCCACAGATGTGCCAACATGTCTCTCTTATTAAATTGGAAGTTTAAGGATAGCTCTGCCTTGGACTCTGATTTATTTCTGGATGATATTTGGAATGCTGACACAGATGTCCACCCAAAACTATGCAGTTCATCTTCACCTGGTGCTGCTCAATTCTTTATCCTCCTTGCCCTTTTCGCCACCATTTCTGTTGTTATTACAAGTTTTTTCATTTCAAGTTCTTTGTTATTTTTAACTATCTCTTAATGGATTATTGTATGCCACCCAGAGTCACTATATTTTTACCCTACCTACTGTATAGTATAATATAGTAAAATATAAATTACATACGTGCATACATATGCATATATGGAGTGGTGCGGAGGTGGACCTCTCGCCTCACAATGAGGAAGCTGTGAGTTCAATCCCAGGTAGAGGCAGATATTTCTCTCTCTGGGCACACTGAGAATATATCTGCTGAACAAAACTCCAAATTGGCAACAGAAAGGGCATCCAGCCATTAAAGCTAGTTCCATTCAGTTATCCAGACTCCATCCCACAAGGGATTATTAAGAAGATGATGATAATACACATGCATATAAGGAGATAGAGGGCAGGAGGAGGAGGGAGGGAGGGAGGGGGAGAGAGAGAGAGAGGGAGAGGGAGGGAGGGAGAGGGAGGGGGAAAATTAAAGATGGCAAACAATGTAGAACTCATCATGCCAAAGCCATGTTTTTCTGGATCCCTTTTGCAGTGCTGATTTAATGATTTGAGTTAACAGGAAAGATGATTATTTAAAGCAAACAACAAAAATGATATCTTACACATCAAACACCAGGCAAGGGACAATGCCATATGAGGCCTCTATAGGTGGAATCCAGCAAATTATATGGCAGATCTGCTTTCAAGGCATTTGCTATGAAGTTATCTCATTAAAGTGTTTGCCAAAAGCCACAGCTGTAGTTTGCTGCAGTTCTTTAGAAGGAACATTGAATACCCAACTCTTAAATTATTTAATTAATAACGACTTAAGTTATTTATAATCTTTATAATTCTGGAGAAAAAAACAGAGAAAAGGAGGAACTTTCATTGACAGCCATTTAAAAGTGAATATGAATATTTAAATAAGTAAGTAGTAACATTTGATAATATCTTCTAGGCTCCACTGAATTCCCTGTGGCTTACTTTTAAGTAACAGAATGTAGAAATTTATGTTTACTAAACCAACTAACTGTTCTATAACCAATTTTACTTCCCTTTTAATCTTAGTCTGAGTTCAGGAAAACTTATCATACCATCACCACCAAGCTTTAACAATGGTTGAAGTGTTATAATTAATGCTTAATTGTTAAACAAGCTGCAACCATCTAGATACTAAAATTCCAGGACATAAGCCAAAAGAGACAAGCTGAGATCCTACACCCAAACACCTTTTTTGCTGCCCTGTCAAAATAAGATTGCTAAATACAGGTAGTCCTCAACTTATGACCATAATCGAGCTCACAATTTCTGTTCCTCAGCGAGAAATTTATTAAGAGAGTTTTGCTCCATTTTTCGACTTTTCTTGCCTTGTTTGTTAAGTGAATCATGGCAGTTGTAAAATTAGTAACAGGGTCATTAAGTGAATCTGACTTTGCTTGTCAGAAGGTCGCAAAAGGTAATCACATGACCTCAGGACACTGCAACCGTCAAAAATGTGAGTCAGTTGTCAAGCATCTGAATGTAAATCCCGTGACTATGGGGATGCCACAATGGTCATAAGTGTGAAAAATGGTCTTTTTCAGTGCACTGTAACTTCAAACGGTCAGTAAGTGAACTTTTGTAAGTCGAGGACCGCCTGTATTGCAATTAATGACATAGCCCTCTGCATTGCCCATACCAACCTTCATTCCTTTAATGATTTCATTATTACTGCCCAAGTTTTGTCGAGAGTGTGGTGGCCCAACAGTTTCCTCGACACCTGGAGGAAGTTGATTATCTAGACCCGTGCCAGTCCGGCTTCCGGCCTGGTCACAGTACCGAGACGGCATTGGTCGCGTTGGTGGATGATCTCTGGAGGGCTCGGGATAGAGGTTGTTCCTCTATCCTAGTCCTATTAGACCTCTCAGCGGCTTTCGATACCATCGACCATGGTATCTTATTGCACCGACTGGGGGGGTTGGGGGTGGGAGGCACCGTTTTGCGGTGGTTCTCGTCCTACCTCTCTGGTCGGTCGCAATGGGTGTTGGCAGGAGGGCAGAGGTCGGCCCCGAGGTCCCTCACATGTGGGGTTCCGCAAGGGTCGGTCCTCTCGCCACTTCTGTTCAACACCTATATGAAGCCGCTGGGCGAGATCATCCGTGGTTTTGGGGTGGAATACCATCTGTACGCTGACGATACTCAACTGTACATATCCACCCCAAACCACCCCAACGATGCCGTCGAGGTGCTGTCCCGGTGTCTGGAGGCCGTATGGGGCTGGATGGGTAGAAACAAACTCAGGCTCAACCCGTCCAAGACTGAGTGGCTGTGGTTTCCAGCAGCCGGGTACAGCCAGATTAGTCCAACACTGGCCATTGAGGGTGTTCAACTAGCCCCCATGGAGAGGGCACACAACTTGGGTGTCCTCCTGGATTCCCGGCTGACTATGGAGGACCATGTGTCGGCCGTGGCCAGGGGGGCGTTTTATCAGGTACACTTGATACGCCAGTTGCGCCCCTTACTGGACCGGGGAGCTCTGCGCACAGTCACTCAGGCATTGGTGACATCTCGGCTGGACTACTGCAATGCTCTCTACATGGGGCTCCCCTTGAGGTGCACTTAAAGGTTGCAGTTGGTCCAGAATGCGGCCGCGCGGGTAATTATGGGTGCCGCAAGGCAGTCCCACATAACACCTCTCCTACGCGAGCTGCACTAGCTACCTGTGGCTTTTCGGGTGCGCTTCAAGGTGCTGACGACCATCTTCAAAGCGCTCCATGGCTCGGGGCCTAGCTATATCCACGACCGCCTCCTGCCCCATACATCCCTTCGACCGATCCGCTCCCACAGAGAGGGCCTTCTCAGGGTACCTTCTCTGTGGCGGGCCCTGCCCTCTGGAACGACCTTCCCCCCGATCTACGCACCATCGTGGACCTCCGCCTTTTCCGCCAACGTCTTAAAACCTATTTATTCCAACAGGCCGGCCTAGCATAACCCCGTTTCTGATTTTTATAGGGATAATTTTAAATTTTAGAGTTTTATTAATTTTAGCACAGGGAATATTTAATTAGTTTTTTAATAATTTTGGATTTTTGTATTTTGTATGATTTTAACGATGCCTGTGAGCCGCCCTGGGTCCTTTATTAGGAGAAGGGAGGGGTATAAATCTAATAAAATAAATAAATAAATAAATAAATAAAACCTGATAATATCTGTATTTGAAGGAATCATGATATACTCAGTTTTAGAAATCATGTATGTGTTCAATTTCTACAATATTGCCATCTATTAGGGATTCCTGGTTGTTCATTAAAAATCAATATAAAATTAAAACACATAATTTTTAAAAACATAAAGAAAAATATTGAAAATCTAAAGAGTTCTCTACTGAAGGTTACCATATAAGAGAACTAGCAGCAATTTAGACTACGTACATTTCACTGTATTTGGAAAGATTTTCAATGGTATTACATGCCGCTCTGATTTAAGATAAGATGTTCTGATTCCTTTCATTGCTATCTCCTGTTCTACCTACCCACTCAATTGCCCTATCCCTTAGCTCGATGTATCAACATAAACATTCAAGCCAACTTAATAAATAGGATTTCTGAGTGGCATGTTTTTACAACACTGCAATGCTCAGGAGATTTCAGAGGTTGAAGTGATGCAATACTAAATGGTTATGCCACAGGAAAGCATACATATCTATTTTAACAGCAATATGCATTATTTTGACAATAGCCCAATAGTCCAGAAGACAATATATTCTGTGATGACCATGTCCATCATTGAGAAAGCAACTGAGGAATATGCATATGTGTAAGCAGATTTTTTTTTAATCCTGAAATAGCAGCCCCTAAAAAGAGAAGGTTAAATTAAGTTAAGAGAGAAAAGAATTGTTTTTTTTCAGGATTAGAATCATAGGGATGGAAGGACCTTAGAGGTTTTCTAATCCAACCCACTGCCCAACACAGGAGTCCTTATACCATTCTGGAGAAATGGGCATCCAATATTTTCTTAAAAGCCACCAGCAATGGAGCTCCCACAACTCCAGCTATTCCATTGACTAATTGTTCTGTCAGAAAGTTTCTTGTTAGTTCCAGATTAGATCTCCTTTTGACTAGCTTCAAACCATTGCTTCTTTTTCTGCCCTCAGGTACTTTGGAGAACAAATCAACCCCCTCTTCCGTGTGGTAGCCCTTCAAGTATTGGAAGACGTCTATCATGTCATAGTAAGCCTTGTCTTTGTTAGGCTAAACATACCTAGTTCCCTTAGCAGTTTATCCTACAGTTTAGCCTCCAGATCTCTTATTATCTTCGTTGCTCTTCTCTGACTCTTTCTAGTGCTTCAACATCTTTTTTTTTTTGTGTATCATGGTGACCAGAACAGTATTCCAGATGTAGTTTTGCTAGCTTAGTGTAAATTGATATTATCACTTCTTGTATCCTTGATACTATCCCTCTGTTGATACAGCCGATGACGGCATGGGCTTAATTGCGTAACTGCATTGGTTAAACAATTAGCAGAACATAGAGTTAGTTCTAGTTCAATCTAGCCACATCTCAGTTCAAGACTGAATTTCAATTAAATATCACGAAAACCAGGTTATGAAGAAAACGATACGCATTGAACCAAGATCCACAAGACCCACCGTAAAAGTAAGTCTGACTCATTATAATTCTTGTGCCTGGGAGAATAGGGAGGAGGCCAATCCCAAGAGGAAGCGACCGCAACAGTATTCATAAGCAACTTTGGGAATACTCACTTCAAAATGAGACACCTAATTGCTATTGTTTACGACACAATTAGCATATCAACAAGTTTAATCAGTGAAATACAGAACACGCATGAAGAAATCTATGATCTCTTAAGTAAGCCACCTTTTTTATTAAACATTTTTGAAACCTTTTCCCACTCATTTTCTTCATATAAGTAGAAGCATAAGTATCTTCTTGAAAACTTTTCTTGACAATGCCCAAATGTAGTTTTTCCTCTCCATACAATACAGTACTATAAATAGTATCATATCTTGGATGAGAAGTGAAACATCTTCAAAGAAAAACCAGAAAGTCCAGTTGCCTCTTGGAAAAGTACCTTTGGGATAACTATGACCTGGATGACTGAGAATCTCCATACACATATCATAAATATACTATAAACAGAATCTTCAATTCTGCCTCATCTTAATTTACTTCACAGGGCTGCTGTGAGGATAAAGTGCATGTAACAGTAAAAAATGGACACACATATTTGAATCATGAATGAAACAGTTTTTTACAATCAAAACAGCCATTCTTTCCAGTCTAGACATTATATTCATCTGATTAATTTTAAAACTTAAAATGTGTCTGTCAGATTCCTGGAACCAGATTCCTCCTGATTTTTTGCCACCATACACTAACATAGTTATCTTCTGCAATTTTATGTACAGCTAAATTTGGCGATGAATTCAGGTCTGACAAACCAATAAGTAGTTCTCCAGAGTGACCTACCGTGTGAGGGTTGTCATAGTAGATAGCGATTGAAGACAGCCTTGGAGAGACGCTGCAGCTCTCTGTGAAAAACCTTCCGGAGTCACCATAAGGCCCCACCTGGAATTTGTATGCCACAGTGATGTTGCCAATGGGGGGCAAACCAGCATTCACAATTACTTCTGTAAACAGTCCCGAATAAACAGCAAAGCCAAAGATCGTCAGCAACAGAAGCAGCACCAATGCCACAAACAGTCCAATTAGAAGCCAGTCCGACATGACTTCTGATGTATCCGATGTTCAGATATCAACTAATGACAAGAGAGGAGATCAAAGATTACTGAATGCAGATCCTTGTTACTTTTCTCTATGTGCTAGGGCTTAGGGTGAAACAGAAGAGTTAAAAGGGATTCCTTCTTCCCTTACCTACAATTCAACGTAATCTTTATAAAACTTGCTTTGCTTATAAAGCCCTCCATGGGATGGGACTAAGAAAGTTCCTCTTTCTAGTTGTTTTATTTGACCCCTGATCTGGCAAGAAGGATATCTTCCTGATCCTGCCAATTAAAGTATGTCATTTAAAGCAGGGATCTCCAACTTGGCAACTTTAAGACTTGTGGACTTCAATTCCCAGAGTTACTCAGCCAGCCAAGGTTGGAGATCCCTGATCTAGTGGGACACAGGAAGATGCCTTCTCTGTTTCAGTATCTGTCTTTTGGAAACCCATTCCACCCATCCAAAATTAGACTGGACCAATCCTGCTGGCCTGTCTGAAGACTCTTAAGACTCTTCTCTTCTCACAAGCATGGTGCTCAGAAGGCAGAACTCATGGGTTGTTGCTACTTTGATGGGACAAGAACTGTCAATTCTTTGAGCAAGGAAATAATTAAAAGAATTAGTATGCAACAATAGCTAAATCTCTATTTACAGCAATACACTGCTGTTGTGTTGTCTGTAAACATTAAGATCTGAATTAGTTTTCTGTTTGTTTGTTTTGTCTATTTAACCAAGGGCAAGGAAGAAGCTTTGAATAATAGGGTCAACATTTTTGGTATTGATCTGTTTGCAACATAATTTTCCAGTATATTTTTTCTTTTTATTAACATAATTGTTTTGAAATTATTACTGCTTCTTTAATATGAAACTCATTTGTGAACAGGAATTGTCAGTTGCTCCTAACTCTCTGTTAAATTCAAAGCATATCATTGCAGCAATTTATATTATTTATGCAATGATGCCAGTACACAAATGACATATCCCTTTAGCTGCCATAAAATTAAGATCAAAATTAGCATAATTTGAGCAACTAGGTAAGGAGTATTTCAGATACAAAGTTACCCATTGCCTCCAAAGTCTATTATTTGTAGGTCAGTTAAATCAATGTTTCAATGAATTGTTTATTACTATTATAGTATCCATTTATATTTTTCAACAGCTAAGCAAACAAAAAAGCAAACATTTCCTTGAAAAGAATGTCAAAATAATATCTTATTAAGAAATATATATATATATATATAACAAATGTTGAGTTCATTAGGAGCCGTGAACATTTGGAAGCTGTTTGTATACAAATCTACAAGAACGGCACCACAAAAATAAAATATACCTAATTCTAAAAATCTTCAAGGTAAAGCTCAAAAATATTACAACATCAAAAAGTTGCTTATAAGTTGCAAGACTTGGTTATAATTCTTAACAAACTGATTTGAAATAGCTAACTGTTAACATAAATAAAGTTAACAAGTGTTGTTTAATTGTTGCATCATTGAGCCTTTAAGCGTGAAATTCTCTCGATTCAACTCACCTCTGTTCTTCCCATTTTACACCAGGAGTTGGAACTCCCTTAAGATTTTCTATCCCATTAGTGTACTATTGGGACAGGCAATACAATGCCCTCCAGATGTTTCAGATTTCATTAGCCCCAGCCAGTATTGCTTATAGGATTATAGGAATCGTCAGCCAAAATACTTGGAGGACATTTGAATGCCAACTCTTGTAACTCCAATTTCAAAGAGTCAAACTGCATATTAAATTGAATAAATGTATGGAACCCAACATTAGGGCCATTTCTTTACCTACCAAAATAATAATTCAAGATGTGACAATCTGGATAGTTACAGCAGCATTGCAAAGGTGTACGATTTCTAATTCAAATCCTACCAACTCAGATATATATTGCAAATCACACCATTCTTCAACCTGCTTTTATCCCTGCAAGATTCCAAGTGTTACATTTATAGTTTGGGGCAGATAAGTGGAATCCTACAGAAAAGCAATTGGAGTGAGAGTTCAAAATGAATTAAACATACATGTTTTTTTCTCCAAACTGTCTTCTCCAAAGCAATCTTCCTAAAAAAAAAAAAGAATGAAAAAGTAGTTACATTAAGTTGCAAAATTCTAAAATAAAGATTCTAAAACAGTAAAAAAAAAATGATTTACATCACCCAGAATTTCAAATGCCAGTTGTGCATGTGCACAAAAATGTATAAACTTAACATTAATTTCATTTATTCATATTAACAGATTGCCTAACTCACTGTACATTGTTTGAAAGCATCTTACAATCCACTAACTAACTCTAATATTTCCTAATTTCATTTAAATAACGGCATATTTTGCAGGCAGCAAAGCTTTTGCGTCTACACGAAAGCTGGCATGATTATCTGAGAGTGATTCACACAATTGTTGGACAAATCAAGAATACAGAAAAATGCCTGGAAAAAAAATCCTGCATGTAATGAATCAACCACTACCCGAAGGCCAAATAATTCATGAGGCAGCAATACATATATCTGACCTTTTTCTGATGGAAGACACCATGAATTAAAGTACATCTTGATAATCACTCAATATAGTTCTTAGGCTCAAGAGAGGTATCAATAGGATATTGCATCTCAAAGCAATCAGGCATAATTGTGGCAAGATGGGTGGCAATTAAATATAATAGATAGGTAGATAGGTAGGTAGGGAGAGAGAGAGAGAGAGAGAGAGAGAGAGAGAGAGAGAGAGAGAGAGAGAGAGAGAGAGAGGCCGGCAGGCAGGCGATATATAAAACATTTCTTGAAGCTGAGATTTGTCCACTGTTTCATTCTTTTTTTCAGAAATTTCATAATTTGAGATAAACACTTCTTCAACTAACACATTGGTCTTACCTGAAGAATATCACAAGATCTTCCAATTCAATATTTGCTTTCTGGGGGGGAAAAACAAAAGTTTAATGATGTAGCCTGATTTCATAATTTCAAATTTTACATTAGAATATCACGGCTCTATATTATTTCACTGTTGTAAGCAAAAGATCCAGTAAGAATGGAAGTAGAGAAGCATTCCTCCTATAAATGAATCTGTATCTGGGAGGATGGGAAGAGATCACAAATGGTCATACCAAGAGAATAAAAATTATGCCTATGGGAGAGTTCCTATTCAGTAATGGGAAGAGGAGAATTGAAAAAGGAAAGAGATTATAGTATATTCTTTCAAGCCATAATCTCAAATCTTTGGTGATTCACCCAATGTGGACGAAACAAGAGGTATTCAAAAATAGCTCAGGTAAGCAAATAATGAGAGCAATATTGTAACAGCACACAAGACATGCTCCACCTTGGTTTGTTTCTGTATTGTTATATCACATGCATATACAAAACGGTGGAGTTTGCACAATGCTGCTTGCATCATTTTATTGAAAGAATCAGAACCTGTAGGTTTCTCTGAATGGAATATGGTAGGTTGTTATCAAGGACAGCCATATAACAAGTGGAGGCAAGTACAGTCTTAACTGTATCTTCCAAATAAAAGCTACAACTTGGTACCAATAGGAACCTTCATCAGGAAGCGGCCCAGACCCAAAACAATTCTATTTGGTTTCCCAGTAAATGTGATTATTATTTATTTATGACACTTTTTATGTCATGCCATAACAGTTTCTGGGCAGCTTCTTCTGCATAAAAACCTCCATAAAAATTTAGTCAGAAGCTATAGAACTTAAAAACATACAAAAATTCAACTAACAAATTTCAGTGCACACATTAAAAAACAAAAACAAAACCTTTCCCTGGAAAGCCCTCTAGGATGGAACTAAACAGGATTCTCTAGAAAGTGTTCAAAAGCTGGTAGTTTCAACTTAAAAATCTCTCTCCGTCATTACTAGAGCTATTACTATTTTAGAGCTTAAAAAAAAAAGAATTAAAAAGGGAAGCCCTTAGACATGGAGCATAAGCACACCTCCTTATTATTCATTAGTGTAGCAGCCCATACTGTAAAGCAGGGGTCTCCAACCTTTGCAACTTTAAGTCTGAAGGACTTCAGCTCCCAGAATGCTCCAGCCAGGACTTCAGGCTTAAAGTTGCAAAGGTTGGAGACCCCTGCTGTAAAGCACACTTGGGATAAAAACTGCAATTGCTTTAAATGTTGCACTAACTTTTGAAATCTGAAATTTTTAAAATTCAATTTTTGAGGCAGCAGGGTTGAGGGTTATACAAAAGCCCAGGGGTATGGAGGAAAGAACAGCTTTAACAGAGGTGCCTTCCGCTCATAGAAGATCCAAATCAATGAAAACAGAATTGTTTTCAAAGTGGGAACATTCCAATAATTATCCACTTTACTTCAAAACAGAGAGAAATTCTGGAGCACAGACTTTAAGGGAGACATTCAGGGGTGGGATTCAGCCAGTTTGGACCGGTTCAGGTGAACCGGTAGCTCCGGCAATCAGCTGGGGAGTGAACTGGTTCACTCTGATGATGGGGGGGGGGCACCCCTGCACTTTACTTTCCTATATCCTCTCAGCTGATTCATGAGGTGGAGAGCATTGCCGTGCCTCAGCTGTGTTACTCCCCAGAAGTAACGTGAAAAGTAAGTTTTGTTTAAACTGTACACACGCACAAAGCATTCATCAAGCTCGTGCACGAAGCACACAATCACCGAAACGGTTGTTAAACCAGCAGGATCCCACTACTGGAGACATTACAATCTCATAAACTGATGGAAGAAAGCTTATTTGAAGCAACCTGATTCAAGCCACATTGAACAGCTGGCAAGTCACTGGCAAGCCTACGCCAACTGATAAGCTAGCAGTTTTACTTTTTGATCAATAGCAAATTCAACTATTTTAAAGAAGACCCCATATACAAGACTTTACAATAACTGAAGCAAGAAAACATCGGAAAATCTAGGCAAGCGTGACCCAACAACTCATTCTACACCTACCAAATCTGGGCTGTAAAAATGCAGATAACCACCAAATGGTGGCACAGAATTAGAAGCCTTCTCTATCTCTTTGTTGATAATTTAAGGCAGGGGTGTCAAACTCACAGCGTCACGTCTTTTAGCAATAATGCCATCTTCCAAAGTGATATTCATTCTTACAAAGCATTTACAATCCACCCTTACTCTCCTGTAACATCAATGAAGACTATGTGTAGGAGATATAAGAAGAGTTCAGTTTCTTAAAGTCTTTCCCAATTCACCAATTTCTCCTACAATCATTTTTTAAAGGTTTTTTCCCAACTAAGCTTCAAAGCCACAAAATGCTAAATTTATTTAGAAAATTTGGTAGTGTTATTTATATGTGCCTATTTATTTCTACACTTTCAAAGCAGCTTTAAAATGTCTTAAAGACATGTCTTAAAATGTCTTTCTTAAAAATTTAAGAACTGATTAATTCCATAATGTTGACCATTCCCACAAACCAACCATGGCATTCTATATCCAGAGCCAAGAAAGGACACCTGTTACATTCCAGACTAGGGAGGAAAGATAAATCTGATGCATATTCAAACAGGTATAGAGGTATCTACCTTTCCTGAATTGCCTTCAGCGTATTTGGATACCTCTGCAAATTTGAATCCCATTGCAAATCTAAACAGCAAATGGGGACAGAGGCAGACATATATAAAAACACAACCAATTTAAACCAATAAAGAAATAATAAAAAAGTTGTCTGTGCAAAATATATACTGTATTTTTTGGAATATAAGATGCACCTTTTTTCCTCAAAAAAGAGGCTGAAAATCTGGGTGTCTTATACACTGAATACAGCATTTTTTGCCTCCCAAAACCCCACCCCCTTCACCAAAATGGCCTTGCATAACCTTTAGGACAGTGGTTCTCAACCTTCCCAATGCCCCGACCCTTTAATACAGTTCCTCATGTTGTGGTGACCCCCAACCATAAAATTGGTGTCTCGGTTCCTAAGACCATCAAAAATATGTGTTTTCTGATGGTCTTCGGTGACCCCTGTGAAAGGGTTGTTCGACACCCCCCAAAGGGATCGCGACCCACAGGTTGAGAACCACTGCTTTGGGAGGCTTGCAGAGTGCACCTGGTGGCTGGGGAGGGCAGAAAAATGGGCTGTTTTTTGCTCATTTCCCCACCCCCCCAGCCCCCAGGAGCACTCTACAAGCCTCCTAAAGGCTATTCATGTCCTTTTTTTGAAAAAAAAATGGGCCCGTTTTTGTGAAAACGGGCTGTTTTTGGGAAGTCTGCTGAGTGCAAAAAAAATTTTTTTAATTTGCCTCTTCAAATTCTTGGTGCTTCTTATACTCTGGTGCATCTTATACTCCAAAAAATACAGTATATACGTTCTTTTGTTTTCATTCCTGGGAGAAAAGTATCCAGGGCACACATAAGCACAAGATGACTTTATATCACTATAATCCAGCATCCTGTTTATCCCATTGCAAGTGGCTTATTACATGACTCTAGGATACCCAGAAGCAAGACATTTAAAATATGCTAAAGGAAGTACTGCTGAAAATTGCATTTTTTTTTCCTTAAGTTAGCTGCATTTATATTGTAATTACAAGTACATCAGCCCATATTATAAGATTACATTTAAAGGTTACACCTGAGTATGTTTAATTAGGAATATGCATGATTAAACTCAAGGTTATTTCTGGGTAAACATGATTTATATAACACAGTCAAGTTTTGCATTTAAGTGGTGGCTTCAAAAATTCAAAAATGTCTAAAATGGGAAACAGTTAAGTATAGAGCTATACTCCAGGGATCATTTAATATCCTTATAAGTGACAAGAATAGCAGTGGCTTCAAACTTGTTCCCTAGATCTTAACCAAAGTAAAATGGCACTACTGCCCCACATAGCATGCTTCCAATATTATTATTCTTTGCATAGTTGCCCAAGCTGTGTTTGCTGACTTCATCTGGCCTCAGGGTCCGATCATGTTACCTAGATGGGAAGCTACCAGGAAATATCACTACCATTGGTTTTATCACTACTATTTAACTTTACTGTCATAGACAATAATGTCATAGATATCATGCCATAAATCATGCATTAAAATATCAGGAATTGCTACTTCTCCTATCCTGCTCTTCTGAGTGTCTTCTCCTTTTTAACCAACTAAATCTACCTAAGGATGAAGAGAGGAAATTATTTCTTAAACAGAAAAGCAAATACCGTATTTATCGGCGTATAACACGCACAGGCGTATAACACGCACCTTCATTTTAAGAGGGAAATTTCAGGAAAAAAAATTAAATTTCAAATAAAGAACTTTGAAGCAAAATAAGGGTAGCTCAGAACTTTTTTTTATTAATATTATTACCACTTATAAGGTAAATAATGTAAAAGGAAAATGTGGTGAAACTCACTTAACGACGGCCTTGGTTAGCAACCAAACTTTTAGGCTCAATTGTCGTCATAAGTTCTTTCTTTCTCTCTCTCTCTTTCCTCCTTCCCCCCTCTCTCCATTTCTCTTTCTTTCTCTCTTTTTCTCTTTCTTTCTCTCTCTTTCTCTTTCTTTCCCTTCGTCTCTCTCTTTCTATCTGTCTCTCTCCTTCCTCTGCCCATCTCTCTCACTCTGTGTTTGTTTGTCTGTCTGTCTCTCTCACTCACTTAATCAGTCTCTATCTATCTGTCTCTCCCTCCCTCTCTCTGTGTGTGTCACTCACTCTGATTCTCTCCCTCCCTCTCTCTGTCTCTGTATGTCTGTCTCTTCCTCTTTCCCCCTGTCTGTCTCCGATTCATTCTCTATCTGTGTCTCTCTCCGTCTCTCTCCCTCCCTCTCTTTCTCTCTGTCTCTGTCTGTCTCTGTCTTTCCCTCCCTTCCCCTCTGTCTCTCTCTGTGTATGTCAGTCACTCCCTCTCTTCCCTCTCCCCCCGCCCCAACCCGGGAAGCAGCAGAAGGGCCGGCATGCCAGAGGTTACGAACGCCTCCTCCCACAGCGGGCCAGGTCGCCCGGCAGGGGCGTCAGGCAGAGAAGCCGCGCGCATCTCCGCCGGCTCCCTCCGACAGGGAGGAGAAACGTGTGCCGTGGTGGCTGTCAGAGGGAGCCGGTGGAGATGCGCGGGGCTTCCCTGCCCGATGCCCCCTCTTTGGCCCTTCACTCCAGGGGGCTGTGGCTCCGGCGCAGCCACAGCCCCGGGCATTCCGCCCGCCCGTTCGCTCGCTCCAGGGGGCTGTGGCTCCGGCGCAGCCACAGCCCCGGGCATTCCGCCCGCCCGTTCGCTCGCTCCAGGGGGCTGTGGCTCCGGCGCAGCCACAGCCCCGGGCATTCCCCTCGCCCGTTCGCTCACTCCAGGGGGCTGTGGCTCCGGCGCAGCCACAGCCCCGGGCATTCCCCTCGCCCGTTCGCTCGCTCCAGGGGGCTGTGGCTCCGGCTCAGCCACAGCCCCGGGCATTCCGCCTGCCCGTTCGCTCGTTCCAGAGGGCTGTGGCTCCGGCGCAGCCACAGCCCCGGGCATTCCCCTCGCCCGTTCGCTCGCTCCAGGGGGCTGTGGCTCCGGCGCAGCCACAGCTCCGGGCATTCCGCCCGCCCGTTCGCTCGCTCGAAGGGGCTGTGGCTGCGCCGGAGCCATCCGGGAGCCGCGTGTACATGCCGAGCCCTCTGCTGCCGACCACTGTAAAAATAATGGCTTCGGCGTATAACACGCATACATCATTTGCCCCCTATTTTCAGGGGGAAAAAGTGCGTGTTATACGCCGATAAATACGGTAGCCGCATTTCTCTTATATTGAAGTTATACCTTTCAAGAACTCAAAATTATTTCAAACATGTAAGATTTCAAAAAAATATTTGAGCAAAAGACAGTAAGGAACTTTTTATGTGGGATTAGTCTAGGCTCCCATTTCTCTATTCATAATATAGAGGAGAACATTAAGCCCTTCTTTGGGCTCTGGGCATTGCCACCTGACTTAATTAGAATAATCACGGTATTTGGGACAAGATCCTCCTCTGGTTTGTTTTTTACACAAAATATTTAAACAACCTCAGTCAAAACCTGTTTTGAGAAATGATGCACCATTTAAACATGGCAAAAAGATATAAGATACAGGTAGTTTTCGACTTATAACCATTCGTTTAGTAACTTACAGTTACAAAGGACCTGAAAAAGTAACGATTGTTTTTCACATTTATTACCATTGTGGCATCATCCTTTCCACGTGATCAAAATTCAGATGCTTGGCAACTGGCATGTATTTATGACAGTTGCAGTGTCCCAGAGTCCTGTGATCAACTTTGTGACCTTCTGACAAGCAAAATCAATGAGGAAGCCAGATTCACTTAACAGTCATGTCATTAACTTAATAACTGCAGTGATTCACTTAACAAATATGGCAAGAAATGTCCTAAAATGAGACAAAATTCATTTTAAAACTGTCTTGTTTACCAATGGAAATTCTGGGCTCAATTGTAAAACGAGGACTACCTGGATGTAAGCTTATTTGGCAGGGGGGGAAATCATGTTAAATTTAAGGCCTTACAGGATATAAAGAAAAAAAGGAGGATTAGGACATAATCTGAGATTTGAATGGCACGGTTGTATGACAAAATGTTAATTATTTCAAAAACCATTATTAGACGTGCCATACTGAGAATATGAAATAGATGCAAATCCAGGTTATGCCCCAAAACTTTTTTGTGGCTTTCAGCACGAAAAGTATTTTATATATGAGAAATAATAGGCAATCTCAATTTAGCTAACTTATTATGAGATATTAGAATTTTGCCAAGGGAAATGTAAAATAATATTAAGAGAACTGGTTGCAGAGAAATATAGTTATCAAATATTATTTTATTTGCATTCAGTTATCAGAAATATTTAAAGTAGACAAAAATGTAGTTTTAAGCACTGTTAAGACTGAGTTTGAAATGAAATAGTGTACAAATTTTGAACATGTAATTGCTAAAAGGTATTAAATGTTATTGAAATTTGAAACAGACGAACAAGTGAAAGAATGTATGATAAAATGGGCTAAATTTTGTTATAATATGCAGAGAAAATATATAGTTGAAAGGATTGAAATTTATATTATGTTATAATCTTAAAGATAATGTTTATAAAATGACTTATGGTTAGTATATGTCAGAAAATTGCCTAAAATGTATAAAGGCACTTCAAATTTATGCTGAAAAAATGAACAACAGGGACACTTTATCATGTTTGGTGGACATCTAAAACAAGAAAATTTTGAATTCCAATACATACATTGATTCAGAGAATTTTGAATTTTTTTATAAAATTGAAAGCAGAGGTCTTTCTTTTGGAACTGAGAATAAAAAAATTGGAAAAAAGTTATGGAACTTTGATTTGTATAGGTTTACTGCAGCAGATTATTGCATGCACAAAAGTGGAAAGATTCAGCATTATTTACAATTGGAAATTGTTGGTGAAGATGATGGATGGATGAGATGGGCAAATTGACATTTGATTAGAGAAAAGACAATCATCTACATTTATTGCTGGAAACCCTTATGGACTTTTTGCAGAAAACAGAAAAAAATGAACATGATTTTGACTATTAGGCAGGATATAGAAAGAAGAGAGACATGTAGAGACTGAGGTAAAGTTATAATTGTACAGTATTTATAACTGGTGTAAAGAAGATAGTAAGCCACTTCTTTTCCTGCCCTGACAAGAATGGCAGGATGCCATGTCACACAAATAAATATATAAAAATAGGTAACATACTAGTTAATTAAACTGTACTTATCATTCCAGTGTGATATATTATACAAATTGCCTTTCATTAAATAATATAAAGTTTGTACTATGGTAACTTATGTATTTATTCTTCCAGTGTTTATTTTTAATTCTTAAACCTAAGAAGTGAAAATCAGAAGCACAATCTCTAAACATACTATCTTCCACATATAGCAAGAGGAAAACTCTTACTTTATGAAAAAAATAAAACAGACAAAATTATTGCAACATGGAAGTGTTGCTTTGCTTGGCTACTTGAAAATGAAAATTACAAAATCATGTTCATCTTTTTCTCTCCAATGAGCTGTTTTGTCTTTCCCAAAACAGTCTGTTTATTTTACCAGCATTCTACTTCCTGGTTCATGTGTACCGGCTTGATGAGATCATCATGCTCGTGCACAGTTTCCAAGGCCAGAATCTACATTTACAATTATTCCTTAAAGAACTAGGGCAGCTATTAATGAAACCTCTGAAATATGCTTTCTTTACCAGAGATTGAACAAACAAGTGAATACATTGTTTTGGAAAAACAGAAAGATCAAATATCTGGTATTTGCAGAGACTTGTATGAAAAGAGGGGTTTTTTTTTTTGTTTTTTGTTTATCCTCTGTGATGTTCCCAATGCCCAGTGTAATCATATATTTATGTCACGGCAACTGCTGGTAAAGACAACTATCAGAATGGAATGAGTCCTTGGGACAAGCCCAAAATATGATCCAAACAACAAGTCTGGTTAAAAGCCAGTTCAGTAACTGTCACTCACTTGTCTTTCCTACCCAAACATTTTTCCATCCAAGCGTAATCTATGATTTTAAGTGCAGTTACAATCATATTCCTAAAGCCATAAACTACTAAACCACAGAAAAGTAAGAAAGGAGTCGTTTGAATTATGTTACATCAACTAAATCCTCCCTGCATCTAAAGCTCATTGTATTTGAAATTGTGCAGTTTACTCATCTCTCAACACTTCATCTCAGTGTGGCAAGAGAATGAGAAACTTAGTATTTAAATCAAACCAATGTTTTCATTCTATATCCTCCAAAAAAAAGCTCTACACTAGAGCATGAAGAAAAGTGTTAAAAAGAAACCAAAACGTTAAAAAAAATGAGAATTACTAATGATGAATAAATATGCAATTAGGGTGAGATTAGCTATATCATCAAATTAAAACTATACATTCAGTACTTATCTAAAGTCATATCAATTGAATTAAAATAATTTATATATCCAAGTAAACATGCAAAAATAACTTTAAAAGATGCCTGGATTAAAGTTTTAGATCAACAGCGAAGATGGGATGTTAATTTGTTTCATAATTAAAGTTGCTAGGTCTCTTTCTGGAAAAATCCTATTCCTCTACCAGATTTATGACTACCAGAATTTCAGGTACAAATGTTTTATCAGGATGTGAATAAGATGACAATTTACATTTTAAAAGGTTCTGTATTATTGCTTGTTATGTTGCTATGTTATGAAAAGCACAGTATTAATAGAATGCAAACTATCGCTTCCATACATTAATGATATTATAATAGTATCCTACAAAAATACAAAACTGTTCATAAACGAAGATAGGGGACTCGCACAAGTTAATAAGACCAAAACTGAAAACCAGCGGTCCTCATTTGCATATCATTTCTTTTGTGTTTCCTACTGTAAAAGTAAACTCAAGGTAGGTAAACTGTTGGGGCTTTGTTTGCTTGCTTTCCTTCTAAGAAAAGTTCTCATCCCAGAGCTTGATCCATTTGCCTACATAATATCCAAGTGTCTCCTGATCTCTAAACCAGCCAGGCCCAAGTTGTGGATCCCTCCCTAAGCAACATTGAGGAAAAGTGACAGCCAACTATTTCTGCTCCCCCTACAACCTGGTAGTCCCAACTGGGCTATTGTTGATATCCAGGCAAAGGGACTTCAGCCCCTCTTGCCTCTTCCTCCAACACCCCCTCTCCCCCAAAGGCTCCCTTTTCCCCTCCATAACACACACACATCCCCACCTCCTCTGCTGATCCCACCCATCCCGGGAACCCACAAGATCATCTGCTCATAGGACTACCCTCCTCTCGGATCCCCAGGGGTCGCTCCCTACCCATTCCCCCCCACCTCCTGTCTCTCACCTTCGCTGCCCACAACCTTGCTCCAAGGGTCGGGGAGAGGAGGGGGGAGAGCAGCCAGACCGACCCTCCAAGCCCCACTTTCCCTTCCGCCCAGCAGCCACCCCCGCTGCCCATTTGACACCTAAGCGGGCACCCATAAGAAGCCACCCACGATCAAGTTGGGACCCCTTGGTCCTTCAGGCTTCCCCCTTCGCCTTCCCCGGCATTGCAGGATCCAGCCATCGGGATCGCCTCCCGCCCTCCCGCCCCTCCAACTCACCCCCTCCCTTCCCGTCACAGCGATGGGCAGCGGAGGCGCTTCGGCGAGCGAGTGGCAGCTTCCCGGCTCACGTCGCGAGCTGGGGAGTCTGCGCGCGGGGACGCGCCTGGCCAGGCGGCCGCCGCCGAGCGCTTCCCCGCCTACCGCGCCGTGCACGCGCCCTGGCGGGAGCGCGCTACCAACGGCTGAGGCGACCGGGAACCTACGCCGGCCGTTTTGCGGAGTTGGGTTTCGCTGGCTGGGAGAGAGAGAGAGAGAGAGAGCGGGAAGCGGCAATTGAGGCAGAGAGCCCTGTAGTGCAGTGTTTCTCCACCTTGGCGACTTTCAGTTCTGTGGACTTCAACTCCCAGAATTCTCCAGCCAGCTGAGCTGACTGGGGGATTCTGGGAGTTGAAGTCCACAGGACTGAAAGTCGCCAAGGTTTAGAAATACCGCTGTAGTTGAAGCCTTCGGCGGAGCAGGCCTCCTGCCTGCTCTGCCTACGTGGACGAGCCCGACGAGCACGTGGGGAGTGGGTGAAAAGGCGGGCTGGGCCCCGCTCAGCTGGGTTTACAGCTTTTTTCCGTGACTTTAGCTGAAACTTTCCTCTCTGCGCTTGCGGGGGCGGGAGGGAAGTTAGAGAAACCTTATTTAGTGCCTGCTTTAAGGCCGTGTTCGGATGTAGTGTCAACTCTCTCTCTCTCTCTTTTGCGAGTTGAGAAGGCAGCAATTCAATTAAAAAATAGAGTAACAGAGTTTGAAGGGACCTTAGAGGTCATCCAGTCCAACCCCCTGCTTGAGCAGGAGAGAAGCATTTTACACCATCCCTAACAGCAACTTCATTTCTTTGCTGCAGGACAATGGCTCTTTCCTATCTTTGGGAGGAATCTTCTCATTACAACTTCTCTCCCCGATCTTAAAATGCGATCTTTCAAGGGAGCCTATCAGGTCTCAGCAGCAAAAGTCCAGAAGGCCACTTAGATTGGTGAAAGAAAACAGAATGGCTGCCTTGTGTTTGGAAGCCCAGCTCGTCCCTCCTCCGCGATTGCACTTATTTTCCTAGAAGGCAGCATGGCCAGCATCAGAGGTGGTATTCAGCAGGTTCAGACCAGTTCTGGAGAACCAGTAGTAGTAGAAATTTTGAGTAATTTGAAGAACCAGTAAATACCACCTCTGACTGGCCCTGCCCCCATCTATTCTCTGCCTCCAGAGCCCCAGCTGATCGGGAGGGATTGGCGATTTTACAGTATCCTTCCCTGGCCACGCCCACCAAGCCATGCCATGCCCATTAAGCCACACACAGAACCGTTAGTAAAAAAAATTGAATCCACTACTGAACCCATTGATGTAACTTTCCCCAAAGGAGTGCTGAGAACAAAACCTTTTGAAGCTTTCCTCTGTACTTGTGGGGATGGGAGGGAGGCAAGAGAAACCTTATTTAGTGCCTGTTTTAAGGCTGTGTCCAGATTCAGTGCCAAGTCCCTCTTTCTTTCTTTTTCTTTTTGGCGAGTTGAGCAGGCAGCAATTCAAAAGGTTCTGTTCTCACCGTCACTCCTTTGGGGAAAGTTATATCGGGGTTACCATGTTGGCCATGCCGCCTTCTAGGAAAATAGGTGCAATCTTAGAGTGGGGACAGGACACTAGTGAGCTGGGCTTCTTAATACCGGGCAATTATGTTTTCTTTCACCAATCTAAGTGGACTTCTGGACTTTTGCTGCTCAGACCTGATAGGAAAGATCGCATTTTAAGATTGGGAGAGAAGTTGCAATGAGAAGATTCCTCCCAAAGATAGGAAAGAGCTGTTGTTCTGCACCAAAAAAAAGGAAGTTGATGTAAGGGATGGTATAAAATGCTTCTCTCCTGCTCAAGCAGGGGGTTGGACTATTTTTTTTTTCTATTTTATTAAATTTATACTCCGCCCTTCTCCGGAGAGGACCCAGGGCGGCACACAGGAATTTAAAAACACATACAAAATACCAAAATACAAAATTTTAAAGACATATTAAATACCATCCTGCGCTAAAATCCAATTAAAATCTCCCAAATTAAAAACTGACTAAAATAGTCACAGCGGAGGTTACGCTAGGCCGGCTTGGTGAAAGAAATGTGTCTTCAGACACTGGTGGAAGAGGCGGAGGTCCGAGATGGTGCGAAGTTCAGGGGGTAGGTCGTTCCAAAGTGCAGGGCCCGCCACAGAGAAGGCTCTTCCCCTAGGTGTTGCCAGACGGCATTGCCCGGCCGACGGCACCCTGAAAATGCCCTCTCTGTGGGAGCGGATCGGTCGAAGGGATGTATGGGGCAGGAGACAGTCTCGCATATAACTAGGAGCGCTTTGAAGATGGTCGTCAAAACCTTGAAGCGCACCCGAAAGACCACAGGAAGCCAGTGCAGCTCGCACAGGATCGGTGTTATATGGGAGTGTCTAGGAGCTCCCGCAATCACCCACGCGGCTGCATTCTGGACTAACTGTAGCTTTCGAGTGCACCTCAAGGGAAGCCCCATGTAGAGAGCATTGCAGTAGTCGAGTCAGGATGTCTTGAGTGACTGTGTGGAGGGCAGCCCGGTCCAGTAAGGGGGCAATTGGCACATCAGGCATACCTGATGAAACGCCCCCCTGGCCACAGCTGCCACATGGTCCTCCATGGACAGCCGGGAATCCAGGAGGACACCCAAATTGCGTGCCCTCTCCACGGGGGCCAGTGTTTCGCCCCCAATGGCCAGAGTTGGAGTAATCTGCCTGAACCGGGGTGCCCGGAACCACAGCCACTCAGTCTTGGACGGGTTGAGCTTGAGTTTACTACCCATCCAGATCCGTACGGCCTCCAAGCACCGGGACAACACCTTGGCGGCATCGTTGGGGTGGTCTGGGGTGGATATGTACAGTTGGGTATTGTCTGCGTACAGATGATATCCCACCCCAAAACCACGGATGATCTCGCCCAGTGGTTTCACATATGTGTTGAACAGTAGGGGCAAGAGGACCGACCCCTGAGGAACCCCGCATAAGAGGGGTCTCGAGGGCGACCTCTGCCCCCCTGCCAACACATATTGCAACCGACCAGAGAGGTAGGACGAGAACCACCGTAAAACGGTGCCTCGCAGCCCCAACCCTCCCAGTCGGTGCAATAGGATACCATGGTCGATGGTATCAAAAGCCACTGAGAGGTCTAAAAGGACTAGGATAGAGGAACATCCTCTATCCCGTGCCCTCCAGAGATCATCAACCAATGCGACCAATACTGTCTCGGTGCTGTGACCGGGTCGGAAGCCGGACTGGCGCGGGTCTAGATAATCAATTTCCTCCAGGTGTCACGGAAACTGTTGGGCCACCACACTCTCTACAACCTTCGCTAAAAAGTGAAGGTTGGAGACCGGACGGTAACTATCCAATAATGCTGGGTCCAGGGAAGGCTTCTTGAGGAGGGGCCTCACACTGCCTCTTTCAGGACGGTAGGCAAGGACCCCTCACTCAAAGAGGCGTTCACAATATCCTGGAGCCAGCCTTGTGTCGTCTCCAGGATGCCAGTACAAGCCAGGAGTGACACGGGTCCAATAAACATGTGGTAGCCTTAAGTCTCTTAGACAGCCTGTCCATATCCTCGGTAGTAGCAAAGTCAAACTCCTCCCAGAATGTGTCTCAAGAACAGCCTCGGACAGTCCGACCGGACCACTCTCGATGGAGGGTAACTTATTCCGAATCCGAGTGATTTTGTCCTGCAGATAAATCCCAAATTCCTCTGCTCGTCCCTGCAGAGGGGCTTCCCGCGGCTTCCGGTGGAGGAGGGAGCGGGTCACCCCAAACAGGGCGGCAGGGCGGTTATCTGCGGATGCAATAAGGGTGGCACAGTACTCACGTTTTGCCACCCTTATCGCCACCAAATAAGTCCTAATATGGGCTCTCACTAGTGTTCGGTCGGCCTCAGAGCAAGAATCTCCATCTCCATCTGCTCTCTAGGCATCTCTTGTGGCGTTTCATCTCCCTCAGCTCCTTGGTGAACCAAGGAGCCTGGGTGATCTGTCACCACAAGAGAGGCCGCAAGGGTGCGACTCGGTCCAAGGCCCCTGCGGCCGCACTCAGCCATGCGGCCACTAGGTCCTCAGTCGAGTCGCGGGGCAAGGCCACAGGAATTGGCCCAAGCTCCCTCTGGAACCTTTCCGGGTCCATCAGGAGCCTGGGGTGGAACCATCTAGGAATATCAGGCTCCGCCTCCCCGTGGCGAGGTGTGGCGATTGGAAAGTCCAGCTGAATGAGAGCGTGATCTGTCCATGACAGGGGTGTAATGGCTAAATCCCCTATTCCCAGATCTCTACTCCACTGTCCCGAGACGAAGATTAAATCCAGGGTGTGTCCTCCCTCGTGACTAGGGCCTAAAACTACCTGGGTCAGGTCCATGGCCGTCATGGAGGCCATGAACTCCCGAGCTGCTCCAGAGGTTTCGCCTACTGACAGCAGGTTGAAGTCCCCCATGACCAATAGTCTGGGGGTCTCAACCGCCGCCTCGGCTATCACCTCTAGGAGCTCGGGCAGGGCTGTTGCATAGCGAAGAGCCAGGTAGACAGCTAACACGCCCAACTGCCTCCCTAGGCCCCACTTCACAAGGAGGGACTCACACCCGGTCATCTGAGGGATCGTGGTCTCCTTCGGCTCAAGACCTTCCCTAACCATAATTGCCACACACACCCCACCCCTCCCTAGTGCTCTAGGCTGATGAAAGGCTCAGTAACCTGGTGGGCACATCTCTATGAGGGGTAATCCTCCCTGGTGGCCCAACCAGGTTTCCGTTATACCCACCAGGTCCGGATCCCCCTCTGACACAAGGTCATGGATGAGGGGGACTTTTTGTACCACGGACCTGGCGTTGCATAGCATCAGCCTAGGGCCCCGGTTCTGTGGTCCTTGCCCTCCTAGTCTGCGATGGGAGCATGGGGGGTTGGAGCGCGTGACCGCCCATAACCAGCAGCCACGGTCCTTCAACAGGTAATGTCCACCCTGTCTCCCCCGCCCCTGCCCCTCCCCACAACCGAACTGATAGAAAATACCTCAGTGGAAACGACCCTCCCTTCCCCCTCCTCCGTTTCCCTACTTCCGCCGGCCGGCCCTATAGTCTGTCGCCCCCCCGCCTGACTATCCCCCCCTCCTCCCTGGAACCCCCTAAAAGCCGAATTAAAAATGTAAATAAAAACCTCCTCAGTTTGCGCTTCGCCCACCTCTATGGATTAATCAATCCATCCTCGAGGTGGGCCCGTGTTAGACCAGGGGGCCTGCCTGCGAGAGACGAGACTCCCGCAGGCAGAGGAGGTCTAACCTTGAATACGCTAACATTCCCTAGGCCACAGTGGCTTTAACAGGAGAAACGCCTAAGATGGTAAAACGCCTAAGATGGTAAAACAGCAAGTTTAGATGACCTCTAAGGTCCCTTCCAACTCTATTATTCTATTTTAATTGTTTTGCACATCCGAAACACAGTTCAGTTCTATTGCATGTTTGCTGCTTCATTTCCATTAGGAGATTACCCATATAAACGAATACATCAAGCCATTTAAAATCAATGTAACTGTTGGATAGTATTATTAAAAGTACTGTCTTATTTAATGGATTTAACAACTTTATGTTACAGTGTTCATTCTCACAGGATGACTTCTGATTACCAAAATCAAATAAAATATTAAAGAATTGCCTGTGGAATCTCACATTTTCTGTGTGTGGTCATGGGGGGGAAATTCTCCCACACACACATACGTACACATACAATGGGGAACCCCAAAAAGTTTCAGATGATGCTGGAGAATCCAGAGAGCAGTTATTCTATGAAGCAGAAGTACCAGATTCTATAGCAAACTAGAATTTATTGGCGAGAAGTAGCATCATGTGTCCCAAACTTAGAAGATAGTTTAAGATCCCACCATCACTCTCCTCCCCAAAGGCTTGAAAGTCTTCAGGTGTTTGGACCTTCTGGTGTGAGGAACCTTCCATCACTGTCTTGGATGTGGTGGCACTGCCCCAAGCAGAGCCAGTGCACAATCTTGGCATCTTCCTGGACTCATGGCTCCTGATTGCAGAGCAGATGACAACCATGACTAGGCATTTGCAGACCTTGGGGTTGTGTTCCAGTTGTGTCCAGGAGGCCCTACTCACTGTCACTCATGGCGTTGTGACATCCTGTTTGGACTACTGCAACGTGCTCTACCTAGGGCTGTCCTTGAAGAACATTTGGAAACTTCAACCAGTGCAGAATTCATTGGTTCAGCTGCAGGGGTCGTATAAAGAGCCAGTTACTGGCTCATGTAACACTATGACTTGTGAACTTTATTGGTCATCACTGTGCTCCTGGGTGCGGTTCAAGATGTTGGTTGTCACCTTTAAAGCCCTTCATTGTTTGGGACAGATGATGAGGGACCATCTCTCCCTGTTTGTTTCTATTTCTCCAATCCAATCTGGCAGGAGGGGCGTTCTCTGGATCCTATTGGCTATGGGTGCCATTTGGGCAGGCCCAGAAGACATGTCTTTTCTGCCCTATATAGAACATACTCCCGCCAGAGGTAAGGAGGGTTCTGACTCGGCTGGCCTTTGGTGAAGCCCTAAAGGCCTGGTTCTGTGCATAGGTCTGGAGCCCTGATTGTGTGAAAGGCCCCGTCTGGCTGTGTTAACAACCAGTGAGCATGATACCTTCCTTGATTGTTGTGTATTTTAATTTTTGTATTTGTGATAGGAACAATTTTAAAGTTATTCTAACATTGCTGCCCTGAATCACTTGTTGAGATGAGCAGCTATACAAATTGATTAAATAAATAATGCCTGTTGATATTGTCACTCGTTATCCTTGTTATTTTTCTCAGTAGTGAGGGTGTTACCATATTCTGACTCCCAATCATCTAGAGACAAAAGTTATAAAGAGTTAAAATTTTAACTATTATATCCTATGAATAGAGACACAATGATACAATGAGCTGTTTTTTTAAAGAGCTATATAAACTTTAACCCTCCAAGCTGAATTACAGATTGTATCTTTTGTATATCATTCCTAGGATAGTCTCTTCAAAGTTGCACTTGATTAAGATCCGAGCTCTTTGTTGACTACACTAAGAAGTCAAAAATCATCTTGAAAGAAGTAGAGGCAGGACATTTCCATAGTGTTGCCATGGAAACTTTACTAAATAAACACATCCTGTTTCAAAAGCTAAAATAAAAATGGTACCTGCACTTTCATTTGTTCAGGGCTTGGCTTATAGGATTCTAAAATTGCAGAGATGCTTAGTGAGATGATTGGCATGTAAATTGAATAAATAAAATTATCTCCCCAGATAGTACCTAAGGTATGATCTTAATGAAGAGTATAGCTTATGAGCTTTGCCCAAAACATCTCTTCTTTCTGAAGTGTGAAATCCCATTTTCACTTGTGGTGTAGTCAGCTTAGACAAGCCTGTAAAATAGGATGGTTGAAAGAAATGGAAAGAAATGGAAAGAATGACATTGACTCTCACCACAGCTTTCTCTCAAACACCAAAATCATGATTTCATTCATTGTCTAAATTAAGCAACAGAATTGTAGGAAAAGAAATTACGATGGATGAAAATTTATGATAGAAAAAAACTCAGAAGTTGGAAAAATACCAAATGTAAGAATGGGCTGACCTCTAGTGGCTACAAATATCAATAACAATTAGAAAGCAATATGAAGAATGCAGAACGTTTCTAGAAAACTTGGATACTAGATACTGGAATACCTTTCAAATCACTTTACCATAGGCTACCTATATTTTCTTTTGTGTAATGAAGTAACATGTTCTGTCTATGAGTATGCATTTCTGCTCTCCCCTTGTGTTGCATCTTTATTTCTGTAAATTGCAAATTCATGTACTTTGGATCACTTGACTAGAAAACAGGGCTTAAAAAGGAACCATCGCAACTACAACTCAGTTACCTCTCCTTTAGGGATGTGTTGGATTTTTTTTTCTGAAACAGGTATATTACCTGGTTTGATCCATACAGTTTTATATCCTGATTTTTCTTTTATTGGTTTCTTCTGTCTGTCTGTCTGTCTCTCTTTCTCTCTCACACACACACACTCTTTTTCTCTTTCTTTCTTTCTTTCTTTCTTTCTTTCTTCTATCTCTTTCTCTCTCTCTCTTTCTTTCTTGCCTTTATTATTTTTATGAATTGCTCAAGGCGTAAACATATACCAGAAAAGCCCAACAGAGACTCCACTTCCTCAAGGTCTTGCAAAAAAATAAAATGGAACAACAACTGACGACCTCAATAGAAAGTGGTCCACAATAGAAAGTGTCCCCACTCATTGCATAACAGTGTTGTGTGCTGGCTTTACAGACATTACAGAGGGTGGTAAGCACAGCACGAAACATTGTAGGCTCGCTGCCTTAGGAAAGTTAGGAAAATCCCTCACATCCTGGTCAGCCCTTCTTTATTCTCCTCCCATCTGGAAGGAGATATAGAAGCAGAGGTACCTGCACAAACAGGCTGAAGAACAGTTTTTATCCATGGGCTGTCAGACTCCTGAATAAAAAATAACCTTACAACAACAAAGTACAATTGACTTGCGGTGCCAATGCGACATGCAATAAGTACACATGGTACAGTAGCACTGGGTGTTTGTTAGTAGGATTCACTGGGCTACAGATTTTTTTGTCTTTCACTGTGAGTTGTATTGTGTTGAGAGGGAGGTGCACGAAAGGAGGCTCAGCCAATCTCATTGTACACATGTGGTACTCTGACAATAAAGGTTTGTATTTTTCCCACAACAACTGTAAGGAGGGAGGAACTCTGGCCCAAGGTTATTTGGCTGGCTTTCATGGGTAGGGAATGGCCAGAGAACTCATGATTTCCTACTTTCTAGCCTTAGACGCAGTAGTGTTCTATTTTCAGAGTTATCTTCTCGTAACCCTGAGCCCCTTACGTCATTTGTTTCCAGCATTTTGCTGAGCTGGGAAGAATAAAAAAGAAACATTGATGAGTAAAAAGAAGGAAATAATTTTCAATGCATTGCTATTTTTGTCAGCAGCTCTGTTTTGAATACTATTTCTCAAGGGGGCGGGGTGGAAAGTGTCTCATACATAATATTTTTACTCTCAAATGTTTAGCAAACTATGCTTTCAATCCTTTTGGAATAACCTCCCTTGGATTAAGGAAATGCAATGTGAGCTTGACTGAACCAGTCAGGAAAACAAATTATGAAAAATACTGGCAAATAATATATTTAAGATGCACTTCAGTTTATTTGTCAGTAGATGAACGCGTGCAAATCGCACTATTCAATTTGCACCAGTGCTCTAAAAGTGTCATTTTCCAAGCACTGTTGGGTTATCTGGAATCCCAGTGTTAAGCAGTTTGGTTTTGGCTTATCATATATGGACCTTTAAGGCTCATTCAACAATCCACAGTTAAATCATAATATATCATAATTTATTCCACACTTAGGAAACATAATTAAGATCTCTGATTTCCCATCAGTAAAGTGAAACAGCCCAGATGCCGAAGTCCCTTAAATGCCACTAAGGCCTTTTCTCAATTATCAGCCATTTAGCTGAAAAGCCTGGCCATCTTTCCATAGCCATGCAGCAAAGGACAGCTGAAGTCGGCGCATTCTGGCCTTGAATTGTATGCAGACAACCATCAGATTTATTTAACGTTCAGAATTAATTCTTGGATTTGTTTGTTTGTTCCTCCACCTGATTTCCTTTTGGGTCATGTCTTTTAAGTGGCAGCCTGGAGATAGGAACTTCTTTTTTTCATTGATTATATGTAAGTAGCTTAGATGGCACATTTTTAAATTATTCATCATGAACTACATTATGTATAAGTGATTATCATGAGCAAAGATCCAAATTTCCTTTTCACGTCACTCTCTGGGAAAGTTGGAGTAACAGACAGTTCACCACCAGAGGGCCTCATATCTCACTCCTCTTTATATTATCAAAGAAGAGGGCTGAAGCTGAGACAGATGATTTGCAAACTAGCAGCTTCTACTCCTTTTTATGAATGGATGCTGTCTCAAATGACATCATAGCCTCTCCACTCCACCTCCTCCCACCACGTTGGAGTCTCTGCAGTTCACAGGTGTTTGGGTGCTCTTACAGTAAACGCCGCTGGTTTGAGACAGAATAGCGGGTATTCTGAAGTCAGCCACACATTCTTGAACAGCACAGCACTGAATATAGGAATCATCAGGACAGGTGAGTTTCTGCTGCATTTCTTTGAATGGGATTCTATTAGAAAGAATGCTGGATTAGTTCTCTGTGTTAAGCATTTCTGTTTATTTATCACTATATGAACTGGTCTGACACTATATCAATGTATATGAACATTCACTACTGGAATGCATAATTTTTCCATTTCAAGGAGATGGAGGTGCACTTTTATATTTCATGGCAACACTTTCTTACACTAAAGAGAGCAAGCAGTGTAAAACAATTATAGAAGTATGGAAGTTCGTGGACTCTCAGTTAGAATTTGAGACTATTTCATTTCAGGAAGCATTTTTTAAACTAGCAATTGGGTTAAAATGTTTTTTATGCTTCTCGAATTGGTATTCATAGAACTGGGAGGTAGGTAATGCAATCTTATGCAGGTTAATTCATGTGAAAATGCTTAGTGAGATTTTGTAGCCAATGCATTTAGGAAGAAAGGCTAAAACTTCAGTGGGTTTGCTCAGAAGAAAGTTGAGCTGTGATGTGTGTAAGAATTCACTAACGGTCACAAATTATCACTTTGTCTTAGTTATCAGAGGTCAAGTATTCTGTTCCTCACATTCCTAAAATTCAATCTTTCAACCTGGTTAGACATAATCTCAGCATGGAAGCTGAACAGCAAATAACAAATGCTTTGATATGATACAGTATGAAACAGAAATGTGGGACATGCACTTACAACCCGCACATAATTAACAGAAAGATTGCATATTAAATGGGCATATTTAAAGGAAATGCAACTGTAATTATTGTATCCAAATTACCCTTAAGCATGCCACTAAGAAATATTCTGATTCTGTGGGAGCTAACATTTAATATCTCTTTCCCACACATACAACACATCACACAGCAGGGCAAACATAATCACTTATATTCTGACTACTTAAGGCAGCCCAAATATCTACAACTATTGTAAGTCAGCAGATATGTAAAAAGGAGTGACTTAGAAATTCAGTAGTACTTTATTTTTATTTTTTTGTAATTCTTATTAAATTTGCTCTGTTTATCTTTTCCTTTTAATAGATATTTTTAATAGACATTTTTCCTTTTAACAGGTATTGTACACACACACACACACAATATTTTCTCTCTTTTCTATTCTCAATAGTCTAAGCTATTTAAATAATATAACGTTAGTGTTTTCAAAGATGTGATATAAACATCAATGTATGGAAACCAGACAATGTACTAAGATTTATAACAACTAATTAAGGGGGGAAACGTGCAATGGTCTTTTTTTTTTCCTGCCCAAGTTACAAGCCCCTTGGTGGTATGCATCTATGTTTGTATAGCTAAGCTGTATAATGAGGAAAGGGGAGAGGTGTGGGTATCTCCAGAACAGTCAAGGGCACAGACCACTTTGAGTCTACTCTAGTTGTCCAATTGCACTCCTGGACAGAGAGAGGGGCATGGGTGTGGAAACTAGAAACATTCACTATTTGCAGTTTCCAAATTTAGCCTTGGAAACACTCACTAATAGACATAGGACAAGTACACAGCAGCTCTCAGTAAGATAACACATTTACATGGATGTTCACACATCGACTTAATCGTGGCTTATTTTAATTGTGCTAACCACAGTGGGAAGATTGAAGCCATGAATTGTGACTTATAAATCATACTGACTCAATAACACATATTATGCAAAACAAAAACTAACCAAACCACACCATATCTTAATGTAATGGGTGAACGCAGCCAGGGATTCTAAGTATAAAACTGGCCTGTGTGGTTCAGTATTAACAGAAGCAAGAAAGATCAGGAGTGCAAGGGATGGCACTAAGTGAATGTGAGAAAGCAATGTTAGGAAGCAGTGAAAAAGGCCAGTGCACTCCTGAACTACATTAACAAAAGCATTACAGGTAATCCTTGAGTTACGACTAGTCACTTAGTGACTATGCAAAGTTACGACAGACACTCCGAAAAGGAGCTTATGAACCCAAGATTCAAAGTTCCAATATATGGATTTATGTCTGTTTGCAGCATTCCACAGCCACGTGACCACAATTTACAACATTTTTGCCAGAAGCTGGAGTTTACTTCTGGTTTACAGCAAAACACACACCCATAGAGCACAATGCGTTCACTTAACAACTGCAGTGTATGCTTAATGACCACGGCATTTGCTTTATGACTGCTGTGTTTGCCATAGCAAACAAGGTTGTGAAAACGGGCATGGTCACCTGGTGGCCCGTTTTGCAACCGTCACGACTTATGACTGAAATTGTAGATTCGATTATGGTCGTAAGTCAAAGATTAACTGTACTTCCAAGGAAGTGTTTCCTTTATATTCTGCATTGGTAAGGCTTCGTTAGAGGACTCTGTCCAGCTTAGGGCACACATTTTAAATAGGACACAGAAAAGCTGGAGCAGGTTCAGAAGAGTTACCATGGAAATAAGAGATCCGGAAGCTAAGCCCTATGCAGAATAGTTAAAGAAAGGGACATGTTTTTACTCGCAAAAGAGAAGACAAAGCAGAGATATGGCAGGAGTCTACAAATATCTAAAAAGCTTTGACATGAAAGAGGAAGGAAGCCTGTTCTCTGTTTCAAAATGGAAGAAAAACCTAAGAGATTCTGTCTCACAATTAGGAAGACTTTCCTCTTCTTTAGCGGTGCTTACAACCATGGTAGACTCCTCTTTATTAAAGGTTTTCCAAAGGATTTAGATGGTCGTGTTGGGAATGATTAATTGGGGGGGTGGGGGTGGAGTAGATGACTAGTGGTATCCACTCCCACCCCAGGCATTCTATGATACCTCCTGTATAATTGGAAATAGTTTGTACCGGCCTCTACCCAATTTGACTATCTCCCAAAGTCCTTGTGGAACAAAAGATTATTTTTAACTTAAGAATCTGTACTTATTTTCATTTAGAAGAAGGAAAAAATACCAAGTCAAAACACTATGCCCACCTCCTTCTGCAGCCAGTTTTTTCCAAGACATTCTAATAAAAGAAGAAGCCAAAATTACAGTATACTCTCTGATCAGTTTGTCATATGATACAATGGGAAACGCCTGGCTAAATCTATTTTTATTGTTGTCCCTACTAATGCCTTTCTTTAGAGTCCTGCTTTTAATGATTAGGTCTATAAAGAAGCTTAGGAATCCTGCTACTCATACCAATCCCAATTTTATTAATAATTAAAGTGATTTTTGTCAGGGTGCATAATAATAATAATAATAATTTATTAGATTTATAAACCGCCCCCTCTCCCTGAAGGGACTCGGGGCGGTGTACAGGAAAAATTAAAAACCATATAAAAACATACAATATATCCAAAGTTAAAAATGAATTAAATTAACCTGTACTAAAATTTAAGAACATTAAAATTACAATCCAGCCTATGCTAAAATTCCCCTAAAATCTAACATCCATTTACGTATTTGGCAGATGTTATATAATGAGAGTCTAAACTATTACGCAAGATCAGCTTGCTGAAAAAAATAAGTTTTAAGTGAGCGGCGAAAGAGGGGAAGGTCCGTGATAGTGCGAAGTTCGGGGGGTAGGTCGTTCCAGAGGGCCAGCCCTGCCACAGAGAAGGCCCTACCCCTGGGCACCGCTAGCCGGCATTGACCGGCGGTTGGTACCCTCAGTAGGCCCTCTCTGTGGGAGTGTATCAACGCAGGGAGGTATGTGGCAGGAGACGGTCCCGCAAGTAGCTAGGCCCCGAGCCATGGAGCGATTTGAAGATGGTAACAAACACCTTGAAGCGCACCCGGAAGGCCACCGGTAGCCAGTGCAGCTCGCACAGGAAAGGTGTTACGTGGGAGTAACGAGAAGCTCCCAGAATCCCCCGCGCGGCCGCATTCTGAACCAACTGGAGCCTCCGGGTGCACCTCAAGGGGAGCCCCATGTAGAGAGCGTTGAAATAGTCTAAGCGAGACGTCACGAGTGCCTGAGTGACAGTGCGGAGGGCATCTCGGTCCAGAAAGGGACGCAACTGGCGTACCAGGCAAACCTGGTTAACTTTTTAAAATGTTTTTGTTATTCTATTGGCAAAAGACTGTTCATTCTGACATCGAAAAATAAGTTAATTTATAAGTAAAGTCTTATCAACATTTACTAAGTTCCTTTTGGATTAAGTAGATTGCTGTAGGGATTTAAACAGCAAAGCAAACCTGCTCATTTATACAATGAAGCCATGCAGGTTTGGGTTCTGGAAGGTTTTACTGCCGATTCGCTGTGTGCTCATGCTCAGTTCAATTAAAATTGTTCTCCGCATGCGCAGAATTCAAAAACAAGATGGTGGCAGCGGCAACCGGGGAACCAGTTCAAGGGCGTGGCAGACCTGGGTTGCTGCGGGTTCCAGCAAACCCAGGCTGCCATACCACTACCGGTTCAGCCAAACTGGGCCAAACCGGTAGTGGTAGTGGCCATGTTGCTATCAGTGCAATTATCAGTGCTATAGTCTGCCACATCATGCCCTGAGCTTGGAAATCTGAATATAGGGAACACCTATCATTTCACTAAATGTCTGGGTTTACAATTTGCACTAAAGCATAGCTGTACTTTAGTATAGCCACAACTGGCTGAGTTCATGCAACATCTGAACCTGTAACCCGGGGGTGTCAAACTCACAGCCCACGGGCCAGAAGTGTCATGCGCTGGCCACGCCCAACCCAGGTTTAGCGAAGGGGGAAAAGTTGCGATATGTCACATGACAACAATGTGACACTGCAAATTTGGCATCCCTGCTGTAACCAGGTTTTTTGTACAAAAGCAGTCAAATCAACACCAGGGGTGTTCTCTAAATTAGGCAATAATAGGTTTTAGCTACAATTTATTATGTTTCCCCTTCAGACTGTATTAATGGGTTGTGTTACACTTTCAGAAAGTATTAATGTATTATTGCAACCCTTCAGAGCCATTAATAATCCAGATATAATAAAGTGGGGTTTTTTTAAAAACTCATTTCAACAAAGAAATGAGGCAATAACAGGTTTTAGCTACAATTTATTATGTTTCCCCTTCAGACTGTATTAATGGGTTGTGTTACACTTTCAGAAAGTATTAATGTATTATTGCAACCCTTTTTCAATTGTGAAAAAAGTAAGGTTCTATATTTAGGCAAGAAAAACAAAATGCACAGGTACAGTATAGGTGGTACCTTGCTCAATAGTAGCAACTGTGAAAGGGATCTTGGAGTCCTAGTGGACAACCATTTAAATATGAGCCAGCAGTGTGCAGCAGCTGCCAAAAAAGCCAACACAGTTCTAGGCTGCATAAACAGAGGGATAGAATCTAGATCACGTGAAGTGTTAATGCCACTGTATAGTGCCTTGGTAAGGCCACACTTGGAATACTGCATACAGTTTTGGTCACCACGATGTAGAAAAGACGTGGAGACTCTGGAAAGAGTGCAAAGAAGAGCAACAAGATGATTAGGGGACTGGAGGCTAAAACATATGAGGAACGGTTGCAGGAACTGGGTATGTCTACTTTAATAAAAAGAAGGACCAGGGGAGACATGATAGCAGTGTTCCAATATCTCAGAGGGTGCCACAAAGAAGAGGGAGTCAAACTATTCTCCAAAGCATCTGAGGGCAGAACAAGAAGCAATGGGTGGAAACTAATCAAGGAGAGGAGCAACTTAGAACTGAGGAGAAATTTCCTGACAGTTAGAACAATTAACCAGTGGAACAGCTTGTCTCTGGAAGTTGTGAATGCCCCAACCCTGGAAGTCTTTAAGAAGATGTTGGATAGCCATTTGTCTGAAATGGTATAGGGTTTCCTGCCTAGGCAGGGGGTTGTACTAGAAGACCTCCAAGGTCCCTTCCAACTCTGCTATTGTATAAGATAAAAATCGGGGCAGCTTAGCAATTAAATCAGGTGCAATGGCTCAGCAATTAAAGACACTGAGCTTGTCAGCTGGAAAGCTGCCAGCCAGGGTTTGAGACCTGAGCACCACACAAAAGGGTGAGCTCCCATTTCTGTTCCAGCTTCTACCCACTTAGCAGTTCAAAAGCATGCAAATGCAAGTAGATGGTAATCATTTTGGTGAGAAAACTATAACATTCTGTGCACCTTTGGCATATAGCCATGCTGGCCACATGAAACGGAAAATAACAATAACATTTAGACTTATATAACCCTTCACGGTGCTTTACAGCCCTCTCTAAGTGCTTTATAAAGTCAGCATATTGTCCCAGACAACCTGGGTCCTCATTTTACCGACCTCAGAAGGATGGAAGGCTGAGTCAACCTTGATCCAGTGAGAATTGAACTGCCGAACTCCTGGCAGCTGGCAGTCAGCCGAGTTAGCCTGCAATACTGCATTGTAACCACCGCGCCTCTTCAGACAATGCTGACTCCCTTGGCCAAGAAGCGGAGATAAGCACAGTGTCCTAGATTTGAATGTGACTGGACAGTGAAACCTTTCACCAGTGGTAGTATTCAGACGATTCTCTTTGGTTCAGGCCACCAGTAGCGGAAGCTGCAGGAGGCTCCGCCCACCTGCCCCGACATAATGTGCGATCTTCTGCATATGTGCACACTCACTTTTGCGAACCGGTAGGGAAGGTAAGTGAATCCCACCGCTGTCTTTCACTTTCCCTTTTTAAAAATCCAAAACCTAGAAAACTGGGATTCTCAAACTTTGCATTGCCATAATGACTCTCTAAGCTTTCCATTAGGACTGACCTTTCTCATCACCCTGATAGCACAAATCCCAGGACCTGCTCAAGATTATACAGTTGAGCTTAAGTTAGACAGAAATCCATGAGAAATGCAAGAGTTTGGGAATGTAGGAGACATAAAAATATCCCCCACCTAAAGAAACCTCCTTAAATTGGGTAGCACTTCCTGATAATAAAAGGTTAGAAAATTTGATCCTGGTTGCCATCTGGAGACATCAAGAGAAATATCCTGATTCCCCCTTTGAGTTGGAATAGTGAGAACTCTGTTCTCTGCTACTCCTTATTGTAGACAGAACAGACCTCTTTCAGGCTTCTGAAAGAAGAGGTGCTGTTGATTTTAAAAGTGTATTAACTTTAATGATTGGGTCCCTTTCAGAAGCAGCATCTGTTTTTTTCAGGCTCACCCAAATTACTGATGCTGTAGGATCTAAAACATGTCTGTTTGTTTCACTGACATTGGGACTTGGTGCTTTAAGGAGTAAGTATTACAAAACAAAGCTGGCCTTGGGACAAATTATACTGGTACTCAGGTAAGTGGGGCTCCATTTGAATTCAGTCACAGGTAAAGGACTAAGTCTCTGAAAGCAAGTTTTGCCTCCTTCTGTTCTCTGGGTGAAATTCTTTGCCTACTGACCACAATAGTGAGCATTTCAGAATTGCTGCCTTGCAACTAGGAACTCTAATTGCATGGAAAGGCGGAATAATCTGTAATTCTGTAGAGTTTCTCTGATTTGCCAAGTACTTGCAGAAGCCTGGCCTTGGGGAAGGGGGACAATCCTGTGGCCAGAAATCCCGTGGCCATCATTAATTCTACACAACACAATTCTGCATAACTACCAAATGGGAAATATTTCATCCATCAAAATATAACCTGTGTTCATTTATCCTAACCACAATTCAAGGGTTCAGCAGACAGTAGAATCCTCTCTTAATGTTTCTCTCCCAAGCACCTGGTTTTCTCTCCCCCCTCCCCCTTCTCATGACATCTTCTTGGTGATGGTTTACAGAAGAAGAAGAATGTATTGATAAACTTGGCACCTGGATTCTTTCTGCTGTCTCTTTCTTTCTAAATACAGACCTCTGGGGGATTATAGGGAGGAGGAACCTTTGAGGTAAGCAGTCTATGGGGAAGGGAAGGGAAGGGAAGGAAAGGAAAGGAAAGGAAAGGTGTCAGGCACATCTTTCCTATATAAAAAATCTCAATGGACTTTTGGAGGTAGAATGGCAATGGAAAAACTTAGATATATAAAATAGATGTATAAAAAACACAAGAGCAGTGCAAACTGATACCTGTACACAAGCTGGGTTCACATGATGCTGCAGCTTAAAATGAAGCTTGTGGTTTACTCTGTTGTGAGAACACAGCCAGTAGGTTCACAGGTTGTGCACACTTAGAAAATGGAGTTCATTAACAGGTTACAGTCATACTGTAAATAAAAGTGTTACATGAACACAGAATGCTAACTGAGGACTTCCCAGAATAAATTAATTCTATCTTAATTTTTGTTCTTTATATAGTTGTTTCTGATTTTTCTCCTTTTTATTATTAAAGAGTATAAAGAATGTTTTATTCACTGCCAAAAAAAAAAGGGTACCCATTCAATGAACAAGCAAGGCTGAGGTGCTCTGTAGAGAGTGAATATTTCCGAAAATAAGCACAGAGCAGCCTCCCTGACCCAGTTCCATGGCTATCTGAAATGTTCTTCTTCCTTCTCAGAGTATTTCCCTCAGAAGTCAAGGAAGCAAACAAAATTTCAGCTGGCGCTTCGGGGCTTTGTAAGCGCAGGAGACCGATAGAAGAATTTAGCTACCAGGTTTGCTGGTCTCAGAACCGTTTTGGGTTTTGACCTTGTCTTGAGAAGTCTTTGTGCATCAAGTTAAGCTCAGTTACAATTTATTCAATAAATCATTTTTAGTAGTCTGAATTTATAAAACACTCAAGGCCCAAGGCCCGATGTCTTTTCCTATCTCTGTCCATTATTTCCTTCTCAACGAAGGTGTCTGATGCATTAATATCAAACAAAATGAGTTTGATATTGCTCTGGCAATATCTGCAATCTCTGACATTGATTTTTCCACAAACTGGCTTCATGGATCCTGAGATCCCATAGTTTTAATCTTGTTTTGCTGCCTAGGACATAGCTGATGGTTCACATATTATGTTGGTGGAAGAAATGTCCTTCTGGGTTCAGCTCCAGGTACTGGAGACATGGAGGCTGCTCGGAAAGATGGTTTAATGGTGGGCAGGACCACATGGCTTGAGTCCTGAACAGAAAAGGTGATCACATGTGTCAATGTTGGGTGGAGAAGAAGAGAGGGGGCTGGCTGAAGGTTCCTGGCTTTATACTCTATATTTGGCCCCACCTCTCTGTTTCCTGTTCCTGTGTAAGAAATGTATTCTGACTGGTTGTCAGACTCCCGTGGGGCCATGCAGGAGCAACTCTCTGGGTTTTGTTTTGAGCCCAGGTTTGAGTTTCCAGATGCCCTGTGGTGAGATGGGTAAAGGGCTAATACTATCATGCCTTAATCCTATCATTCTGGATCTGAAGGGGAGAACTCTTTATTATGTAGAATAGACTGGCTTGGGCATTTTAATGGGCCACTAAGGAAAGTGGGGCTATTAAGAGTGAGTCTGTTTCCTGCCTAAAAACATGTTTCTCCATTTCTGATCCAGGGAAATATAATATTCTGCCTTTTCAATATTTCTCAGGATATTTCAGTTTTCTAGCAGAGGAGTGGGTTTTAACTTCCTACAATGTTGAGCCATACAATTCCATTCACAAACCACAATGGCCATTCAGTACTAAAAAAAAAACCAGCCAACATATTTTCTCAGTTTACCATAACTTACAAATGGCAGTGGCTACACTGGAACCAAACAACCAACTAAGCTACATCTTAGCTTCTGTTGTGTATCTAGCATTCACAGTAAAACAAAAGGTGATTTTCTTTGACTTAACCAACCACAATTTAACCTCTTGTGCAAAGATAGCCATTGTGGATTTCAGGAATATATGAACCAAATACAGTATTCGCTGAAAAGAAACAAAACATGTACTATACGATGGTGGACTATCCATGAAAATAGATATTTGACTCCTATTAGAGCCCTCTGACTTTCTAATAAATACATAAGGAAGAATCAAAGCTTGCACTCAACCCTAGGTCACATTTTGCATGAAGGCCTTAAGATGGCAAGAACTCCTGAATCAAAAGCAAGCAATGGGGATTCAGCTCTTGCACCTCCAGCGATCTCTGGCCCAAGCAAGGAGTTTGTAACAATTGAGAAAATGCCTCTTGTACAGCAAGAAGTTGCAAAACACTCTTGCACAATGGGCTAGACTCAAACTAAGTTTTCTCAGTGATGTGGACAAGAGTGAATCCCAGGGGGCTTTCTGACATCTGACTTCACCCAGCTTTCCTCCCACGGTCTCCACAGGAGGCAAGCCTAAGAACCTTGTCCCCAAAATGTAACTCAAAACTTTGGCCACAGATTTTGAGATCTTTCAGAGACAGTCAAGAGGGGCACTGAGGTATGATGCCTCCCCAGGGAGGGCAAAGGGCAGACAGGAGAAGCCTAGGCCCAGTAACAGGACACTGCTTCTAAGAGTATGGAGCAGAGCAGACTGGCCCAGAAAGGGCACCTCCAAACCCAGGCCATTGTTTAGAGCAGTTCCAGATGAAAATATTTGACAAGAAACAGATAACAGAAAGATACCCTCCCTTCCTCCCTCCGTGGCTCATTAAAATGCTTTCCCTAGACCTTGACAAGCCCTCCCACACCCACCTCTGCTATGCCAATTACCAGCCCAGCAGGAAGAAAGGGGGAGAACAGATAAGGGGGAGGGCTTCTGATTAAAAGAAAATAAAGTCCAGCTTTCATGTTTCCAACCCTGGAATGAGTGGGCTCAGAATGGGTCGGAAAAGAAATGGCAATGCCTCTGCAGATTGGCCACTTGGATCAAACACACTCATCATCTCCATATCATAAAAGGCTGGGGATTAGATCTCCCCAGACGTTACCTTATGTTTGTTTGATTTTCAGAGGTCCTCCAAAATGCCTTTGGAGGGTACTGGCTCTGCCTCCACTCAGGATTAACAAAGTCAGTGGCAGGATTCCTAAAAGAAAGGCAGGAGCACAAGGAGCTTTCCCTTCCCCACCACCTGCTCCATTTTTTTTCTCTCTAAGCTTATTTTGTCCCAGACAGGCATCTCTCACAGCGGACATGATCTCCAGACCACCTCAGCCCCTGTAGCCAAATGGGGTAGAGGGCGGACAGTGGATGGTGACCTGGCTTTCCTAGACAGGCAGCTGAGACCACCCAGGATCTCTACAAAGGCCATTGTGCAGCCAGCAGACACCATCATGGGTTGACCTGATCCAGCTTTGAACAGATGACCCAGAGGTGGGGAAAGCTGCTGCATTTAAAAGCTGTGCTCTCTACCGCCTGCCCTTTCAATAAATAGATCACCCGTGACAGTGATGAGCAGATAATCTGATTTGGAAGCAGACCCACCTTTTTTCCATGGCCACACACAGCGTCATTGATTTGCTGAGCTTGTCTTCTTCCAGTCTTGACCAAATTATATTTTTCTTAAACCTCAAACAGTTATCATGTCCACTATTAAAAGGGTGATTGTTCTATTAATATGAATTTTTGGCTTCTGTCACAGGCTCGCTTCCTTAAAATAAAAAGCTACACTCTGTGATATTTGAAACTTGCTATATTTAATGTGCACTCTAATCCCGAATTCACCTTTGTTGAAAAGCCAGCAAAACTCATTGAATTAGAAATGACAATGCAGCATGAGAAAAGTATCCCTTTACCCTACCGCTTTCAGCTTTTGAAGAAAGCAATATTTTCTACCTACCACATACATCCATAATAAAGGGAATGGTTGACAAATAGTAAAAGATAGCCAGAAACACAACCTTTTCAAGTCCCAACAAAGCCAAGAACTTTGGTTCAGGTTTACATTATTCTTTTGTTTCAACCCTATTTCTTCAAATCTGGCCCTCATACTACTTCCATCCACTAAATCAACAGCAACCAGAGCCTGACACACAACTCTTTCTGTCCCTGTGAGGCTATAAGGTTTGGACAACTGAGCCATTTTACTACTGATTCAGTTTTAAGACTTTCTCTGCAGTATTTCCTCTGGAGTGGTACAGTAGGCAGTTTGTGTTATTCCCCAGCTCTTGGGTTTTATTCTCTGCCTGCTGAAGGCAGCCCTCATACCTAGCCATCTTTTATTTCTTTAGTGAGTAGCTTTTTCACTCCTCTGGCACAATTTGCAAAGGTCGTGGGAGGTATTGCCCATTTTTCTGTTCTTCCGTTGACCAGTGAAATGGCCATTGTATTCTTCCACTTCCTGATTCTTCCCAGGTCCGGGGAATGGCAAAGGGCACATTTTTGCAGCTGCACAAAACTCCTGCAAAGGGCCAAATTGGTGACCTCAGTGGTTGTGTGAGAGTGCCCAGAGGCACCTCGGAGCAAGATCTGCACTTATGTCAATGCCGCTTGTTGCGGAGTAGTTGCGCCTAAGACTGCACTGCAAAACTGACAATGCAAACAGCAATTGGACACATCAGATGCCATCAGGAATTTGAATTGACTAAATGTCAAGCCATGTGTTAGACAGGTGATAGGTGTCAGTTTCATCCTACATGATGGCATCCCTATGAAAAGGGGCAGAAGAATGTAGACCTCTCAAGGATTATGTTACTTTTGATATCCTACTCAATTTTAGATGTGCCTATTTGCCTTTTATACGTTCCCTATAGTATTATTGATGCACGTAGTAATAATTTAACTCTCGTAGTGCTATTTTCAGCTGATTCAGTGCTGAAATGTATGTATGTATGTATGTATGTATGTATGTATGTATGTATGTATGTATGTATGTATGTATGTACATACCAGGATAACCAGGATACCGAGCCTTCCATCAGCCTAGGGCCCTAGGGAGGGGTGGGGGGTGGCGATTATGGTTAGGGAAGGTCTTGAGCCAAAGGAGACCACGATCCCTCAGACGACCGGGTGCGAGTCCCTCCTTGTGAAGTGGGGCCTAGGGAGGCAGTTGGGCGTGTTAGTTGTATACCTGGCTCCTCGCTATACAACAACAGCCCTGCCCGAGCTCCTAGAGGTGATAGCCGAGGCGGCGGTGGAGACCCCCAGACTGTTAGTCATGGGGGACTTTAACCTGCTGTCAGCAGGCAAAACCTCTGGGTTAGCTCGGGAGTTCATGGCTTCCATGACAGCCATGGACCTGACCCAAGTAGTTGTAGGCCCTACCCACGAGGGCGGACACACCCTGGATCTAATCTTCATCTCGGGACAGTGGAGTAGTGATCTGGGAATAGGGGATCTAGTTATCACACCCCTGTCATGGACAGATCACGCTCTCCTTCGGCTCGACTTTCCGATCGCCGCACCTCACTGCGGGGAGGCGGAACCGGACATTCCTATATGGTTCCGCCCCAGGCTCCTGATGGACCCGATAAGGTTCCAAAGGGAGCTTGGGCCAATTCCTGTGGACTTGCCCCGCGACTCGACTGAGGACCTAGTGGCCGCATGGTTAAGTGTGGCCACGGGGGCCTTGGACCGAGTCGCGCCCTTGCGGCCTCTCTTGCGGCGACGAACCACCTGGGCTCCTTGGTTTACCGAGGGGCTTAGGGGGATGAAGCGCCACAAGAGACGCCTAGAGAGCAGATGGAGATCTTCTCGCTCCGAAGCCGACCGAACACTAGTGAGAGACCATATTAGGACTTACTTAGTGGCGATAAGAGTGGCCAAACGTGAGTATTGTGCCACTCTTATTGCATCCGCAGATAACCGCCCTGCCGCCCTGTTTGGGGTGACCCGCTCCCTCCTTCAACAGAGGCCGCGGGAAGCCCCTTTACAGGGTCGAGCAGAGGAATTTGGGATTTATCTGCAGGAGAAAATCACTCGGATTCGGAACGAGCTACCCTCCATCGACAGTGGCCCAGTCGAGCGGGCCGAGGCTGTTCTTGTGACACCATCTTGGGAGGAGTTTGATTTTGTTACCACCGAGGATATGGACAAGTTGTCAAAGAGACTTAGGGCTACCACATGTTTATTGGACCCGTGTCCCTCCTGGCTTGTACTGGCATCCTGGGAGACGACACGAGGCTGGCTCCAGGGCAGTGTCAATGCATCTTTGAGTGAGGGGTCCTTGCCTGCCATCTTGAAAGAGGCGGTAGTAAGGCCCCTCCTCAAGAAGCCGTCCCTGGATCCAGCATTATTAGAGAACTATCGTCCCGTCTCCAACCTCTACTTTCTAGTGAAGGTTGTTGAGAGTGTGGTGGCTCAACAGTTTCCGCGACACTTGGAGGAAGTTGATTATCTAGACCCGCGCCAGTCCGGCTTCCGACCCGGGCACAGCACCGAGACGGCATTGGTCGCGTTGGTTGATGATCTCTGGAGGGCGCGGGATAGAGGATATTCCTCTATCCTAGTCCTATTAGACCTCTCAGCGGCTTTTGATACCATCGACCATGGTATCCTATTGAGCCGACTGGGGGGGTTGAGGCTGGGAGGCACCGTTTTGCGGTGGTTCTCGTCCTACCTCTCTGGTCGGTCGCAATATGTGTTGACAGGGGGGCAGAGGTCGGCCTCGAGACCCCTCATATGTGGGGTTCCTCAGGGGTCGGTCCTCTCGCCCCTCCTATTCAACACATATATGAAGCCGCTGGGTGAGATCATCCGTGGTTTTGGGGTGGGATATCATCTGTATGCTGATGATACTCAGTTGTACATATCCACCCCAGACCACCCCAACGATGCCGTCGAGGTTATGTCCCGGTGCTTGGAAGCCGTACGGATCTGGATGGGTGGTAACAAACTCAAGCTCAACCCGTCCAAGACTGAGTGGCCGTGGCTTCCGGCGCCCCGGTTCAGCCAGATTATTCCAACTCTGGCCATTGGGGGCGAAACACCGGCCCCCGGGGAGAGGGCGCGCAATTTGGGTGTCCTCCTGGATTCCCGGCTGTCTATGGAAGATCATGTGGCAGCCGGGGCCAGGGGGGCGTTTCATCAGGTTCGCCTGATGCGCCAATTGCGCCCCTTACTGGACCGGGGTGCCTTACGCACAGTCACTCAAGCACTCGTCACCTCTCGACTCGACTACTGTAATGCTCTCTACATGGGGCTTCCCTTGAGGTGCACCCGAAAGCTGCAGCTAGTCCAGAACGCAGCCGCGCGGGTGATTACGGGAGCGCCTAGACACTCCCACATAACACCTATCCTGCGCGAGCTGCACTGGCTTCCTGTGGTCTTTCGGGTGCGCTTCAAGGTTTTAACGACCATCTTTAAAGCGCTCCATGGCTCGGGGCCTAGTTATATGCGAGACCGCCTCCTGCCCCATACATCCCTCACACCGATACGCTCCCACAGAGAGGGCCTCCTCAGGGTGCCGTCGGCTGGACAATGCCGACTGGCGACACCCAGGGGGAGAGCCTTTTCTGTGGCGGGCCCAGCCCTCTGGAACGACTTACCCCCTGAACTCCGCACCATCTCCGACTTCCGCCTCTTCCGCAAGTGTCTGAAGACACACCTATTTCATCTAGCTGGCCTAGCGTAACCTCCATACTGACTATTAGATAGTTTTTAAACTTGGGATTTTAATTCGGTTTTTAGCGCAGGGTTTATTTATTAGAATAAGTATTTTAAATTTCATATGTTTTATATATTTTGTATGTATTTTAACATCCCTGTGTGCCGCCCTGGGTCCTAACAAGGAGAAGGGCGGGGTATAAATTTAATAAAAAATAAATAAATAAATAAAATAAATAGCAGAGTTGGAAGGGACCTTGGAGGTCTTCTAGTCCAACCCCCGGCCTAGGCAGAAACCTTATACGTTTTCAGACAAAATGTATGTATGTATGTATATATTTGCTTTCGTAGATTTTCACGGGTGTAGGTATGCTGGTGTTGCCATCCTCGGGTGTTTTCCCGTGTATATAGCATGGAATTTTTTTTTGCAACGTTTCGACAAGATCTCACTTGTCATCCTCAGACTTCGGTCTGTGACTGTGACAGTCACAGACCGAAGCCTGAGGATGACAAGTGAGATCTTGTCGAAATGTTGCAAAAAAAATTCCATGCTATATACACGGGAAAACACCCGAGGATAGCAACACCACCATATGTATATATGTATATATATACGCCACTGCTTTTTTGGCAAGACTGCAAGCAGTTTATTACCAAAGGGAACTGTCAAGACTATGACATCTTTAAGAAATTCATCTAGTCTTATGCAAAGCCAATTTAATCTCTTGGGTTGTGTCATTCACAAGATGTTCCAACACTGATAGTTTCTAATCCACTATGGGACGCTGCTATTAATATAATTGGAGAGACTCTGTCTGTTGCCATTTTGGCAGGCTACAGCTGCCATTCTTTGAACAACAATGGACTAAATATGTAAGCACAAGGTGTAATGATAGGGCATGGAGGAATGCCAATGAAACAAGCTCTTATGATCCGGCTTGCCATTGCACCTTCCCTTCCAGCCCACTTGCTTCCCATTCACTAACATTTCCTTTTATGACTGTTACTTTATAAAAATAGATGATCTTCCTTAATAACAGTATTGTTACTTGGGTATAGTGAGATTTTCCTAGATATAATAGCTACTTCCTACTATGGCACTGGCTTGTAAGTGTGGTTAGTTAAATATTCTGCTGCCTTTGATATAAAGCAGCATGGATAAATTTCAGGATAGTGGGCTTCTTATATCCAAGTATTGTCTGATGGTGATCGGTTAACCCTTAATGAACTGTACCATTATGCATGCCAACTTTAAACAGCAGGTGTTTGTTATTCAACAGCAATTGTAGCCGCAAACATGCTTACTCCCATAAAAATTAATGAAATGAAGATGGCTCCTACAAGTCCCTGGCACACTAGGAAAAGCAATTAGCTTTAGAGGAAGTGAATGAGTCAAGGAAAATGGTCTATAGCAGGGGGATGTCTAACTCACGTCGTCACATCAGCATCATATGACATATCGCCACTTCCACCCCTTCACTAAAATGGGTGTGGGCGTGGCCAGCACATGACACATCTGGCCCACAGACCGGGAGTTTGACAGGTCTACAGAAAGAAGGAATTGATTTCCTTCCAACAACCCAGTTCAAAAAGGGGAAAGAGGCAGGTGGTACATTCTGATAATGAAGACTGAAGTATCCTCCTTTATGTCAGGGGTGGTCAAGGGAGAAATGTAAACTCAGCCTTTTGTCATGTTGTTAGTTGATTCAACAATAAAGATTGTCGTGTCTTTCAGAGCATCACCTTTAAGAAGGAAATTATATTAAAACAGTGGGTTTTTTTGTCAATTCTGTCATTGGATCCATTTTGTCAATCCATTAAAGTGATAAGATAGGATATGACTGATCACTCCACACATTTATCTACGGTTAATATCACCATGATTTATTCAAAGACTGGGTTTGCATAACGTTAGGAAGATCCGATGCATGGAAGGTTGTGTTAAAATGGGGCTGGCTAATTTATGGTTTGGAATCTCATGTAATTGTTGAGATGGACCCTGCAGATAACCATATAATCCAAAGACAACTGTTCTGGGTGGGGGGTGACTGAGAAGCAGAAATTCCCAAGCCAATAGGGATAGGACTGTTGTCACTCAGACAAGTATCAGTTCTTCAGTTTTGTGTTTCCTTTTGGCTAAACTCTTTTTCATCACACAAATATCAATGACTCACTAATGCAACTGTTGCTAGACATATTCTGTCTCCTGTAGGGTTTGATTTTGACCAACAGTAGTTTGCTGTGAGGCTAATCATATGGGAGACTCCATTGTAGTTTCTAGAATTTTAAGATAAGAGATTGGTGGTTAAACAGGAATCCAGGGAAGAACGATGAACAGTGGGGACAATTCTGAAATAGGGACAATATCAGCTGCAGCACTCTTGGAAGAAATTGGTTGTACATCTTTGCCAAAAGCAACACATTGCCTGACTCAATGCAAGGGAGCAACAGAGCCACCCGTTTCTTCTCATGAGAGCAAGCCCAGGCATCAGTAAGTTAATCCCTATTGAAAAATAAGGCTAATATTAAGTCTTTTACTGTAGAAAAGGTAAAAGTGTGGTACTGTTATTTGAAAAGCTCAATGTTGGCAACTTTTCCAGGTTTGTCAATCCAGTTTTCATTTCTAGAAGGCTACAGTAGAAAGCTACTGTACCTTATTCCTCTGAAAAATTCCTCAAGGAATAGGATTGTATTTCTTGATCCATCTTATATTTTCTTGTATGTGCGCTGTCTGGGCTTCAGCTCCCTCCGTAATTGAAAGTCCTCGATTTGATAGGGTGGCTCATTGGCTAAGATGCTGAGCTTGTCGATTAGAAAGGTCAGCGGTTCAAATCCCTAGGGCCGCCTAATGGGGTGAGCTCCCATTACTTGTCCCAGCTTTTGCCAACCTATCAGTTCGAAAGCAAGTAGAAAAATAGGGACCACCTTTGGTGGGAAGGTAACAGTGTTACAGTTTAGTCGTGCCAGCCACATGGCCACAGAGACTTCTTTGGACAGCACTGGCTCTTCGGCTTTGAAACGGAGATGAGCATCGCCCCCTAGTGTCAGGAACGACTAGCACATATGTGCAAGGGGAACCTTTACCTTTACCTTAGATTTGATAGAGAAATATGCTGTTAATATGTTTTTTATGATATAGCTTTTGAAAAAATAGTCTTTCTACATCTGTATGTATGTGCAAAGAGTGTGTGTGTGCGCGTGAGTGAGACAGACAGACAGACAGACAGACAGACAGAGACAGAGACAGACATAGAGACAGATGCAAGCATACACACATACATTACTCTTTGCTATTTCTATCAGCTCTCTCCTGAACTACAGTCTGAAGTTATTGATATAATGCTTGCATTTCAGCACATGGTGTTATTCCCACAAGCTTGCAAACATTTAGGAAAGAATCAAGAAGTTAAAAGGATGTAGGTCAAACTCCACTAGAGTCAATGAGACCCTTGCATTAGTGATTGGTTAATATCAATAACACTCAGACTGTTTTAGGAGCACATGTTCTTTCCCTTAACTGTAAGTTTTTCACCTGCAGTAAACTGAACAATGTGGTTTGAATATGAATATTACAGGCACTAGTCTAGGCAGTGCATAAAGTCAAAATACAAGTCAAGATTAAAAACTGCAAACATTGACAAATGCTACTGTAATGGCACAGAATTTCCTCTTGTTGTTTGATCACAAAAGGCATCCCCCTCCCCCCCAAAATAGTTTTTAATTATTTTCCAAAAGCCATAAGAAAGGGGCCATTGATCCCTCAGGGTACAGGCTGTTCCAAAGGACGGGAGCTGCCACTAAGACCCCCATGGCCCCTCTTATTGTACCCTGACCCTTTGGCAGGCCAGGTGGGAGAATGTACTTGGTGCTAGACAATGTCTTCTTGAGTTAGCATCATATATGAACAATGCTTTGATCCCCAAACTGGAGGCAAACGATGAGAATCTGTGGGATATTGCGCTTGCCTGGAATGAAAAGCTAAATGAAATCTGTCTCCTAGGAGCATTCATATCTCTGTTTTATTGATATAACTATGAAAATGCCAGTTAGATCAGCATTTCAAAAGAGAAAACAGGAAAGAGCAAAGCCTTCTTTTGTTAAGAAAGATGTGCTTCAATAGATCTATAGGGAAACATCTCATAAAGTAATATTCTCAACTTGGAACTTTTCCCAGTGGGTGGGAATTAGAAATCTCTGAATACACACAGGCAGCAGACAAGCACAGAATACAATAAGCCATTGGGCTGGGGTTATGTTATCATGACTCTGATTAACAAAGGAGTTTTGTCAAAGTCTGATAGCTAATCAAGTTGAATTGGCCGTGCCTTGATGCTTTCAGGAAGTGAAGTGATTTGTCAAGGCAGAATAACTTAATTAATAACATATAATATGTTTTGGAAGGGATGTGGTAGCTCAGTGGCTAAGACGCTGAGCTTGTCGATCAGAAGGTCGACAGTTCAGTGGTTTGAATCCCTAGTGCCGTGTAACAGAGTGAGCTCCCATTACTTGTCCCAGCTTCTGCCAACCTAGCAGTTCGAAAGCATGTAAAAATGCAAGTAGAAAAAACAGGAACCACCTTTGGTGGGAAGGTAACAGTGCTCCGTGTGCCTTTGGCATTGAGTCATGCCAGCCACATGACCACAGAGATGTCTTCGGACAGTGCTGGCCCTTTGGCTTTGAAACAGAGATGAGCACCGGCCCCTAGAGTCGGAAATGACTAGCGCGCATGTGTGGGGGAACCTTCACCTTTAATATGTGTTGTACTTAACAAAGCTAAAATTAATATTGTTCTTAAATTAGAACTTAGTATGATATTCTGTATGAGCCCAATCAATCTTTCATTTTTCAATATCTGAGTGGCAGCTAATCATATGCAGCATTCATTTCAAATTTAAGAAAATAAATAAGAGCATTTTTGGTTGTGTTCTCACAACATACTGATCTATATATACATATAACACATGTTGTGTGATGCCAACCTATGCACCTTCTTTAATGGGTCACTAAGACATTGATTTCATTAAATACAAGTAATTGGTTTCATTAAATACAAGTAATTGATTTCATTAAATACAAGTAATTGATTTCATTAAATACTGTTCAGGTCGTGCTCAACTGATGATCACAAAATTGGGGCAAGAATTTCCATTGCTAAACAAGGCAATTAAGTAAGTCATACCTGACTTTACAACCTTTTTTGCCACAGTGTTTAAGCAAATTACTGCACTTGTTAAATGAATCATTCAGTTGTTAAGTGAATCCAGTTTCCCCATTGACTTTGCTTGTCAGAGCTAGTTGGGAAGGTCGCAAATGCCAGTCACATGACTCGGGGAAGCTGCAACCATCATAAACACAGTATATAAATACATGATGGTTGGCAATGCCCAAATTTTGATCACATGACTGCAGGGATGCTGCAACTGTTATTACATCCATTCATTTAACTACTGTTTGAAGTTATAAATTTTAGGTCAAGAGCAACAAGAAAACTTTTAAGTCTGGGTAAATACAGTGTTTTAAGTAGTGGTGGGATCCTCGTACACTGCACACACATGCACAGTTTTAAGAAAACTTACCTTCCGCATTACTGCTGGGGAGTAACACACCTGAGGGGTGGCAATCCGCTCTGCTGCGTTAATCAGCTGAGAAGATATAGGTCAGTAAAGCACAGGGGCAGGCGGGCCCTCCTGATTGTCGGAGCTACAGGTTTGCCTGAACCAGTCCGAACCAGTAGAATCCCACCCCTGGTTTTAGGCCCATTCATTCATACAGACAGACGGAAAAAAATACAGACATAGAGAAATACAATTCAGAGCCCTTTTTTCCAGTGTGACAATGAAGATTCACAGCCATCAAGGTAGAGTTGCATGGAAGTTGAGTCAACTTCCAGACATTTGACCAATCAATTTTACTTTTCAAATAAAGTCATTAGCACAAATCATCTGAATAAATTCAACAAAGATTCATTAACTATTCATAGAACTCCAGTAATCTGGATGAGTACTTAAGAGTAATAATTTATTACATCTCCTTGAATGGTTGACCAGAATTTTGCAGCTCAGATCTGGAAATGCTAATCACATTTATTTACTCAGCATATTATACATGGACTAGCAATATATATTAACATTTCACCTAGTCCACACAATAAAATATAAATGTTAAAAGGATTTACTCTACTCACAGATCTGCATTGCTATACTAAATTTTGAAATCAAGATTACTGTACATCAATCTAGTTTTTATCCCAAACATATTCCCATTATTTCAGGATCCAAGACTTGGAAGACAACATACTAGTGACATGAAATATCTGTCATGTATTGACAAACTCTGGGCTTTTAAAATGTAATTCTGGATTACTGTGGTACTGAATAATATATTATCTGTTTATAAGCTGCCCAGAATCGCCTTATCAGTGAGTTGGATGGCATCTAAATTTAATGAATAAATAAATGATCATCAATAATATTTTTAATAATTCTTCTGTGCATTTTTACTAAGTGCATATAAGTAAAAAAAAATAAGTTGTTTTACATCCAGGTCTTGAATATGCAGTATAGAAAAGCGTGGATAGAAAAAGGGGTAATAAACCATATTACTATAAAATATCTGAACAAGGGCAAATGTAAAGACCTTAAGGGTAAAGAAAGGCAGGGATATTCCATGAGAATTCTCTTATATCCTTCTGGTTGTATAACTAGAGAAACATTAGGCTCCCTGAAATATGGATAATCACACACAGTGCATTTACACTTGATTTTTAGCATTTAAATCTGACACGTCTCCACTAAAATCATGTCCCCCCCTCCCCCGACATAAGACAGTGATACTCAAAAAGTTAGTAAAATTGAATAGTGGATTAGCAAAGATAGAAAGTCATAGTATGAGAGAAAAAGTACAAAATCCCCTTCTACATCACTGTGAAAAAGGAAAATGTTTTCATGTAATTCCAGAATTAATTGCATCCATAAAATGCACTTATCAATAGTTTGGTTAAGCAGACCTTATTCAAGAATTTCAATTTTCTGGGGTTACAGTACACACTGATCAGGGATGGGTTCCTGCCAGTTCTAAGCTCTTCTATAGAAGAGGTTCCACAAATCTACAGTGCCGTTTAGAACTGGTTCCAGCTCCCTCCCCTCCCCCCCGCCCATCCGCCCATCCTCAAGATGAAGAGCGAGAGGAGGAATTCTGGGAGTTGAAGAGCACAAGTCTTAAAGCTCTCAAGTTTGAACACCCCTGGGGTTTTTTTCCCTAAAGGGTTAGGGGGTGCAAGGGTCTTGTAATTTGACAGCTTTAAGACTTGCGTGCTTCAATGCCAGAGTTTCTGAGCCAACATTTTGGTTGCTAAGCAAGAGTGTTGTTAAGTGAGTTTCACCACTTAAGATTGCCATGCCCGCCCAGTCACATGACTGCCAAGCTACTCCCACTCGGTCACATGGCTGGCAAGCCACTCCTACAAAGCAGGCCACACCTACAGAAGAGGTTCTAAAAAAACTTTGAAACCCACCACTGACACTGATCCATAAACTGACCACATTTTACAGACTACTAATTTAAAACAGGAATGGTTAGTTTAAAGTGATTTAAGGAGTCACTGTATGTGAGTTGGGTGGCTACATAAATTTGTTTAATTAATAAATAAAATATTTATTAATAACACTGAGGGTGTTAAGATGAGATTGCACAACTGTTTGTCTGAAATGTAAGGTTTCCTGCTCGAGCAGTGGGGTTGGGCCATAAAGCCTCCAAAATCCCTTCCAACTCTGTTGTTCTATTATGTGGTTCAGTGTACCATGTGAACATGGACCAGAGGTGGTATTAGGCAGGTTCTGACCAGTTCTAGAGAACTGATAGCAGAAATTTTGTGTAGTTTGGAGAACCGGTAAATACCACTTCTGACTGGCTCCACCCCCAACTATTCTCTACCTCCCAAGTCCAAGCTGATTGGGAGGAAATTGAGATTTTACAGTAACCTTCCCCTGGAGTGGGGAGGAAATGGAGATTGTCAGCCTATGCTTTGCTGCTTGCCATTGAAACGGGGAGGGAGAGGCTATGGTATTTGGAAATGGGACTATATGGTGCAGGAGGGAGTTTTGGAGAAGGGAGTATGTTCTCATCATCTACTTCGCATACTGATGGGTGGTGCCTTGAGATGGTCAAGGCCAACCATCTTGCATACCATCCTGATGATGCTCCTGGAGATGCAACCCACATGACACCTAAGGGATTTGTGGATTGGACAATAGGGTGGGGATTGTTGGGGGGAGGGAGCTGGACATATATTGATATGTATGATTTTGCGCGCTTGGATCTCAGACCTTTCTTTACTTAGCTGCTTTCTTTTCATAACCAGTAAATACTCTTAATTCTAAAAAATGGAATTGAGTGGTTTCTTTCATGGTTAATGTCAGAGGCAGACCTGACAGAGATTTTAAGTATCCTTCCCCTTCCATGCCCACCAAGCCATGCCATGCCCACCAAGCCACACCCACAGAACTGGTGGTAAAAAAAATTGAATCCCACCACTGACATAGGTCATGTCTTACTTAACCCATTTCAGATCTGAAGGGAAATCGAGAGCATTTTTTTAGATGAATTTTGTCAAAGAACTTAAGATAATTGCGGAAAATATCTACTTGCTTCCTTTAAACATTTGCTATGCTATAGAAAATACCCGGTTATTAATGTTGTCTTCTACAATTCTTTTATATAGGATCTACCTGAGCTTGTTAGAGGACCCAATTTTTTTTTAAAAACACAAATTTAAAACTTACTGTATTTTTCAGAGTATAAAACACACTTTTTTCCCTCAAAAAGAGGGTGAAAATCTGGGTGCATCTTATACACTGAATACAGCATTTTTGGCCTCCCGAAACCCTGCCCCCTTTGCAAAAATGGCCATGCATAGTTGGGGAGGGCAGAAATGAGTGAAAACGGGCTGTTTTTGCTCATTCCCCCTCCCAGCCCGCAGGAACACTCTACAAGCCTCCTAAAGGCTATGCATGCCCTTTTTCTGACAAAAAACGGGGCCGTTTTTGCAAAAAATGGGCCATTTTCTGCTCATTTTGGGGGGGGGCAGAGCACTCTACAAGACTCCTAAAGGCTATGCATGCCCTTTTCTTGGGGAAAAAATGGGCCCGTTTTTGCAAAAACCAGCCTATTTTGGGGAGGTCTGCAGAGTACAAAAACTTTTTTTTTAATTTGCCTCTTCAAAATCTTGGTACGTCTTATACTCCAGTGCATCTTATACTCTGAAAAATACGGTAATTTCAGCATTTGCTGAGATAGCTTTTGTGGCAAAGCTATTATTACAGAATGCTGTTCTAATGCCATGGCCAGATGTGTCATTACAATACTTTTTAAATCAGATAGATTAGTTTTCGTTTACTTTTAAATTCCTAAATTCATGAATACTTTCTAGTATTTTCAGTTCTATGAGCAAGGATGTTGGAGATAGATAGATAGATAGATAGATAGATAGATAGATAGATAGATAGGTAGGTAGGTAGGTAGGTAGGTAGGTAGGTAGGTAGGTAGGTAGGTAGGTAGGTAGATAGATAGATAGATAGATAGATAGATAGATAGATAGATAGATAGATAGATAGATAGATAGATAGATAGATAGATAGATAGATAGATAGATAGATAGATAGATAGATAGATAGATAGATAGATAGATAGATAGATAGATAGATAGGAAAGGAAAGAAGGTAGCAGGATAATTGGTAATATTTTTTTACTAATTCCCTGTTCATTTGTTTTTAAATCATTTAATATGATTATGATATCTGTAAGTCAGTGGTGGGTTGCAATTTATTTTACTACTGGTTTGCCCGATCCAGGCTGAACGTGTAGCAACCCACCTCTGCTGTTAGTGTTTGGTTTTTCAAATCCATAAAAAAAGATAACTTTCTAAGAATTTTATTTTCATTTTCATTTCTGAATATCACATAAGTACTGAAAATCATAGCCAAGTTTGATGGTGCTGTTCCACTCACTCTTGACTCCTGGAGAAAGCTGCTGTATGAATAATATGGAAAAGCTAATTGGCATATTTTATCAAGTACTTTCCTCTGTCCTAGCAACATGCCTTCAAACACGATCTCACGTGTTGTGTTTATATTAAATGATGAACTGATGATAACATCAATCAGTAATGCAAAAGATCAGAAGCACTCTGCTCTTCCTGTTTCCTGTCTCCTTTTGTGTTAAGATCTGAACTTGTTTTCTTGCAGATTGAGAGCCAGAATCTATTTTCAGTCAGAATTCGTCCAGAATACAAATTTAGGGGACAAACGTCAAAACAAACCTCATCCTTTCTATTTGGATGACCATTTTGTTTTTGTTTTTAAAAAACCACATTGGTAAGACTTTAAAAGTTGATGTGATGGAATGCGGGAATGACCTTGGAGGAAGGGTGGGTGGATGGGTGGGTGACTGGGGAGAAGAGATGCTGCCTAGAGAACAATCAGATTAAGGTGGGGGTGGGGGGTCTGCAGCTGCATAACAGGCAGAGAAAGAAACTCAGAAAGGATCCACCCTAACTTATCAGGCTATAAAAAGAGAAGGTGGGAAGATGGAAGATTTCAGTCTTAATAAATTTCTGTTAGTTTAGCCTTGCAGTATAATAGAATTAGCTCAACTGGTCATGTTTCCTATTTGACCAGCCTGGGAGACTGACAATTAGCAAATAGCTAATAGCTGAAATAGCTTTAATATTCATTATCCTATATAAAGGAATAAGAGGAATAGAGAGGAGAGAAGGAAATTACTTGAGAAGAATGAGAGGCAGGATTTCCCCATGAAATGTCTTGCTCCTTCAACGGATGTGAAAGAATTTTGCCACGATGGGAGTAGATTTGTAGAGAGATGCTCCCTGCAAATCCAAGTTGGTTTAAAAAAAACCCTCTGGTGGGTTAAAATTATTTTTAGCTACCTTTAAATTATTAACAAAAAATGATTTAACAAAAAGTGAAAGAAACACAAGGATAAAACCAAAAACTATGATAAATAATTTTAAAAGTAAACAGTTACAATATTGCTTATACTTACCTATTGCTGTTACTGGAACACATATGTATTTCTATTACACTTACATAACTGTCCGATTTTGAATCCACTGTATTTTATATAAATGAGTCCCATATTTCAGTATACTTGTTCATACAAAGTCTGTGTCTATAGGCAATCTGCTCAAAGGTAGTAAGTGTAATCTGATCCTCAATCCTTTGAGTAAACGGGGCCTTACACTTTCCAGGGCTACAACATCAGTATTTTGGCCATAGTTAACTGTTTTAAATTGGAAAGGGGCTCAGGGAATTCATTTATGCTATATATTGTCAAATTCTAAGCATTAATTTTTTGGTTTGCAAATTATAACTTGTCTCTCTTGCTATAGAAGTCCATTGTCTCTCTTGCTATAGAAGTTAAGACTTTCCCGTTGTTTAGGCAATACAGGAATTTCTGATTCTTTATTCCATTCATTTCTTAGCATCTGGACATCAAATTGATTTGTTGATTACAAATATCTATAAAAGAATAATATGATATTTTTTTTTAGTTTTAAAAGATTTAATAACTTCTAATATCGCAGGTATCCCAGAAGTTGAAAATACTACTGGGCCAAAAAATATTGTTAACAAATGTTGTAGCTGTAAATATTGACATTGGACTACATCTGATAAAATATATCTTGACACAGCATACTACATATTAAACATTCATCTTCAGTTGGTCTAAAGTCACTATCCCCACTTCCATCAAAATTTTCCGTAACACCATCTTTCCCCCCCAATTTTTAAAGTAGGGTTGATTCTCCAATTTTGAAATATACATATAATAATATTTAATGTATTTAATATTTGTAAACCGCTCCCTCTCCCCATAGGGACTCGGGGCGGTGCACAGGAAGAATAAAAAACAATAAATATATACAAACATTTCTTTAAAAAACAAATTAAACCTAAACCTGTGCTAAAATTCCCCATTAAAACTAAGCTATACTAAAAAACTTCCCAATAAAACCCCAGAGACAGAGAGACTATCCTAGGCCGGCCAGACAGAAAAGATGTGTTTTTAATTTAAGACGGAAGGAGCGGAGGTCCGTGGTCGTCCTAATGTCGGGGGGAAGGTCGTTCCAGAGGGCCGGGCCCGCCACAGAGAGAGCCCTTCCCCTGGGTGTCGCCCGCTGACAAAGTCTAGTGGACGGCACCCGGAGAAGTCCCTCTCTGTGGGAGCGAATCGGCCGTGAGGATGTATGAGGCAGGATCCGATCCCGCAGATAGCTAGGTCCCGAGCCATGGAGCACTTTAAAGATGATAATTAACACCTTGAAGCGCACCTGGAAGACGACAGGTAGCCAGTGCAGCTCGCGCAAGAGCGGTGTTACATGGGTAAACCTGGCGGTTCCCATAATTGCTCGCCCGGCTGCGTTCTGGACTAGCTGAAGTCTCCGGGTGCACCTCAAGGGGAGCCCCATGTAGAGAGAGTTACAATAGTCCAGTCGGGATGTCACGAGTGCATGAGTGACTGTGCGAAGGGCGTCCCGATCCAATAGGGGGCGCAATTGGCGAACCAGGCGAACCTGGTAAAACGCCCTCCTGGCCACGGCTGTCACTTGATCTTCCATGGACAGCCGGGCATCCAGGAGGACACCCAAATTGTGCGCCCCATCCACAGGGGCAAGATGTTCGCCCCCTATGGCCAGCGATGGAGTGAGCTGGTTGAATCGGGCAGCCGGAAACCACAGCCACTCGGTCTTGGTCGGGTTGAGCCTGAGTCCGTTACTTCCCATCCATATGTAGCACCTTTAGTTGGATGGACATTATTAGAATTAAATATGCTAAAATTGTAGTATCTCTATAAATCCAGGTGGGTTAAGTAGAAGTAAGAAGGCCATAATCATAATCAAAGATCATATTTGCTTTTGAATATACTTTCATTGGGTTGCAAGACTAATAAAGACACATGGATCCTTGGCTAACCTTGTACATTCTATAGGAAATTCTGTATTGTTACGGTAGATCTGCAGTTTTTCAAGGTTAAGCAAGGACTCAGGAAATAAAATGGTCCACAGAGGGAGAAGAAATATACAGTGATCATCTCTATTAAAAAAATATCAAGTTTTGATTTTATAAAGTATGTGAAATTCAGGCTCAAAATAGTTGAGATATTTGCCAACTGCCAGCATAATTCTAGTTCAGAAGCCAGCAAACCCGGTGAAGTTCCAGTAAGAATGACCAGAAGCACCTGCACCAATGCATGTTTTCCTTTTGGATATGTCTTTTTTAAGGATTCTTTTCTATTTCCCTTGCAGGTGCTTAACAGACAGCTTTCCTTGAGTAGAAAATGCATGTGTGAATAAGACTTTCTGACTGGTCTACGTGTTTTTGGCTGCAGAAGGGATGGTCAGGTTGACTTTTGGCATGAGCTATTGCTTCATCACCAAGCTAGCCCTGGTGGCTTGGTATGTTCTGCTAACAATTGAGAACACCTGTTCCTGGAGGGAAGGGGTCCCCCGCCTTCGCCTCTCATACCAAGGTATGTTTCATGTTACTCTTTCAGTGTGGTCTAAGGATTGTGGTCTAATTAGATTGCAGAACACAATGAATTTAACACAGATTGCTTCCCCTCTCTCCTCGGTCTTACCCTTGTATACTGTTCCTTCTCTCTTTCTAGTGTTTGCTAATCCCAACCTTCATTTTCAGTGACTTTTGCTGAAACTGAAGCTTTCAGGAAAGAAAGTCACAGAAAGGGAATTCTCTCTTTTTCCTTACATTCTCATTTCAGTTTGCTAGCAAACAAATCATGTGGGCCATTCTAGATAAGTACAACATAAATGCCACAATTCTCAGTGTCATCCAGGTACTTTCCAAATAACCAGACTGTGGCTAATTCCCACTCTTCCATAGTATTGTTATGTTCCTTGAGAGGAAATCTTAAGTTCTTCCTAAAAGAAATACTAGCATAACAGTTACAGGTAATCCTTGTTTAGTGATTGCCTCACTTAGTGAACATTTGCAGTTATGATTAAAAAGTAACTTTATGATCATTCCTCAATTCAAGGCCTTCATAGTTCTATAAAGGAAATGAAAGCTAAAGTAAAATATAAGCACAGTTGTAGTTTCATTTAGCAACTGCTTCACTTAACAACTGAGTTACCAGTCCTAATTGTGATTGTTAAATGAGGATTACCTGTACTTACATATGTAGATTGTTTTCTGACATACAGATGCACATGCAAGCCAGCTCCTATCTTAAAATAAATCCAAGTTATACAATTTTATTATGGTACAACTGATTGATAAAAGGTCAGGCTTGATTTAAAAATAGAGAAATTCAAGAGAATGTTGGTTGATTTTTCTGCTAAAGTTAATATTGATTAATTGGATGGAAAATAGATACTCCTGAATGGCAAATCTCTATAATTTGGGTCTGTGTAGTAATTGATATGGGACTCAGAAAACTATTATTGGAGAGCTGAAAGCAGCTTGAAGATTGAACCATGTTTTGGACTGGGGAGGAAAAGGGTAACCTGGAACTCAACATAGACAAACCTAGAACAATAACCTGGAATTCAGCTAGCTAGACACTCCAGTTATTTTTGCAGGCTAAACCTTTGCAAAACATTTGCTTTGAGATATATTGCTAAGAGTGATTTTGGCAGCCCACAAAAGAAACCAATAGATCTGGGTTTCTTTGGAAAGCATGAAGCTGAGGAGCAACCTTGGAGCCTCACTCCCAGTTCATGGTGCCCTAAGGTCTAGCAGATCATGTTAAAGATGCTTTCTTTTGGTCTTTACTGAAGGAAGTTCCCAGCCTTAGGAGGATCACGGGGGCAGCCCAGACAATGGCAGGAGGTGTGACTCAGAGATATCAAGCCAAGTTCAAGGGTGAAAAGGATGACAGGGTTTACATTATGAAAGCTTCCAGTGACGTCCTCTGTCCTGGAGTAGAATAGGAAGGGGGGAGAGAAAGAAACAGATGGGCCTGCCAAGAGGAAATGAGACAACCCAAGGCAAGGGCTGCAAAGGAAAGATGTGCTTGAGAGAAGGAGGCCAAGAACAATAGCACACCAGGGCAGTGAAACAAATCCTTCCCTAGTGGCAATCAGGGAGACCACCAAAGCTGTAGCATGTACATACAGAGATTCTCATGTAGCAGCAGGCTCACTGAACAGAGGACGCTCTTTCTTTCTCCTAAACAGCAGAGGTGGGCTAGGACAGCGCACCCTGCCAGAATAAGAAACGCTTCCCCATTTGGTTTCTTGTTTCACGATCCAACTTTATGGCCTTGGAAAGGGTTTGACACAGTTCAGTTTGCGTCCCAAACTTTGGATCCAAACTGATAAAAAATAAATGATGATGAGGGGTGCCTAGCAGTAGCCCTCTCCAAGGCATTTGTGCAAGAGCCATGGTGGCGCAGTGGTTAAAATGCCATATTGCAGTGTAATTCTACCAAGTGCCATCAGTTCCATCCTGACCGGCTCAAGGTTGACTCAGACTTCCATCGTTCCAGGGTTGGTCAAATGAGGACCCAGATTGTTGGAGCAATATGCTGACTCTGTAGACCGCTTACAGAGGGTTGAAAAAGCACCGTGAAGCGGTATATAATTCTAGCTGCTATTGCTATCCCCTGTGCTCCCTTCCTCAGCTGCTTCCTTTAGCAGAGCATCAGATCTGGGCTGCAAAGATTCAGACAAGCCCGTAAATAGGATAGTTTTGTTCCACGCCGACAAATGCTATCACGGGGTTGCCATACAGCTTAGGATGATGTATATCAACTGCAGTGCTGGATTCATATGTCTATAATAATAGCTTTCAATGAGTAAGCTCATTCTCAAGAGGCAACCACTTCCACTAACAATTCCCTGTGGAGCTTGCAATATTACTCTCTAATGGTTCATGGCTCCTATTTATTGTTCTTACGCTATCCACTACAGCTCACAACGATGTTACTTTTAAAATCAGCTTTCCTGCAGTTGCCGCTCTGGTGAAACAAGGCCAGTCTCCACCTTTCCGAGCTACTAAAGGGATAAAAACTTCAGGAATCTGTCATACTCAATGCTAATGTATTTACAGAACTCTCTATTGTTGCTTTCCAACAATGGCATGCAATCAAGCCTCCACCGCTATTTTTAAATGTTGTCTTTAGGCCCCTGGTAGGCTCCATGCTCTTTTTAGTAATAAAAATAAACAGATGCAGCTAAGGGCTCTTTTTTTTTTTTGAAAGGATGCCAAGTTTGCTCCCCTCTCTGAAAATACGATGGCAAGGAATGTCCTCCAGAAACGGGCTAGAGAGGAAGTCAGGTAGCAAAGCATGGATTGGCTTCCTCTTTGACCCCTGAATTTCTACACCCCCTGACCAAGTAGCACGTTTTCAGCAACCTTGATTGGTATTGAAGTCTTGATAGAAAGATTGGGAGCCAAGAGAGAGGAGTAGGAAGGAAAACAGGCCATTCACAAGTCGTGATTTCAGTGCGTATCTGAAGCCTAATTACACTTCTGACTTTATTTAGGCTATAATGTGTCACCAGGCCATTAAGAAATGAGTTTTCTCTCTGTAGAAAGGAAGAAAAAGCCTCCCCTTTAGTAGGAGGGTGGGATGAAATGCCCTCAAAGGCCGAGTTCTGCTTAACCAGCTTGGTCAAAAATGGGGGGAAAACAAAAAGAGCTGAACTGATAACATCTTAAGAGATGAACCTTGAAAAATTCTAATGAAAAGCACTCCCTTCAAACTTTGTGAAGACAACGTCTCATATTAAGACTGCCAAACATACAAGGATGGTGGAGCCCCTCTTCAGAGCTGAGATTTCTTCTTAAAGGTCAACTTGAAAGCCATTTGGTAATTCCAGGAATTTCACAAAGAGTTCTTTGGACTTGGGGTGATTGGCTTCTATATGGAAGGAAGTTCATTTTTTACGGCGTTCAGGAACATATATAGGATTGCAGCCTGAATCCAATGAAAATATATCAGACCTATATAATTGCAACCAAAAGGTTTGCTTTCCTTTGTGTAAGCAATCTACTGGCTTAAAAAAAAAATCAAAGCAGACTCATTGATCCATATATTGATATTTTTCAAATTAATCTCTTTGGCCGGTTTTCAAAGATAAAGAAAAGTTAGATAAATGCCTATCCCTTTTGGGGGACTACAAAGATAAAAACCATCATTTCTTTGTCTACACTCTACCTTCTAGACCTGCTGAGATCAAACAGCTCCCGCCTGCTGTTGAACTCAGAGGCTGACCTTGCATTCCAGTCCCTCCTCCTGGATGAGAAGAGGGCTTGGCTGATGGTGGGAGCAAAGGACCGTGTAATTCTTCTGCACCTTGACAGTCCCAACAGGGAGCCTCAGGAGGTAAATAAAAATAAAAATAGGGAAGTTTGATGTTTGGCCTTGGCGAGACTCTGCTCTGCTCTACTCTGCTCTGCTCTGCTTTGCTCTGCTTCGCTTCACTTCTTCAATACTAAAGGACAGCTAATGTGATCATTGAGGTTGAAGGCTGTGAGATGGATAAGGAGAATGAAGTAGAACCAAGGTTCTCGCAAACATCTCAATTCCCAGCCATTTATGAAATGGCGAGTAGAAGAAGTAGGAATTACTTCAGGTTATTCTGCATCATGTTTTCCCCTCATTTTAACTTGTGTCCCTAAGAATTATGGAAAAAGGAAAAGAGAGACCAATTAAGGAGGAAATAGAGTTTGCACTTGGATTGGATTTCCAGTAGAGGTGTTTGGTATCCCAAAGGCTTGGCAGGCAGAACTTAAGTTTTTCTGACAGGAAGATGCAACAAAGATATATATTTTTTTGAAAAAAAATGACTTTCTGAAGTTCTCTAGTCCTCACTGAATGTCCATTCATTCCACAAACATTCAAGGCTACAATAGTGCCGGATGGAGGGACTTAAGAATGATCCTCAAAATTCTAGGGGTTGCAATGCCCTTGTGGTCACATGATCAACATTTGGGCCTGCCTACATTTATAATTGTCCCTCCCTGTGCTGACCTTCATTATCCTCTTCACCTGCCTCACCTCTGGCTCAGCATCCTGGCCACTCAGGGGTAATGCTGCAGAAATTTCCACAGGCTGTTGGCTGAGAACTATGGGCGGGTGGGTGCCATACAGTATGCCTCACGCCACTACTGAAGAAATCCTTCTTTTGTGTACTGGCCAGGTCCCTTTTTTTTTTTTTGCATGCCTGCCAGAATGTTCTTTGTGTGCCTGACAGTGCCTCCTTTTGCATGCTGGCTGGGTTCCTTTGCATGACAACCGGGGTCCTTCTTTTGCATGCCAGTCATGACCTCTTTTTGGTTTTTTGCAAAAGAAGGGCCCAGTCAGCGCACAAAAGGCCAATGCAAAAAAAAAGGAACCTGACTAGCGCATTGAAAAAAAGGCTGACCCGAATGAAGGCCTCAGCTGAACCAGCACGAAAGAAGGGCCAGGCGTGTTGTGGCACATGGTGTGGAAGATGTGTGGCAGTGGGCAGGGACGGAGAGTGGGGGAAGCTGGTGCCGGTGGATAGACGGGCAATCACAAGGGCAGAGAAGGGGGAGATAAGTGGATTGGGGGAGTTAAAGTGGAGGCAATCCATTGCCTCCTTCCAAGAATGGCTTGGATTTCCCCCAACAATCATGGGATTTTTCCACAACAGCAATTGGGAGTGCAAGAACTGCCATTGCTATGTGGAGCAATCGCATAACATTTCACTTAACAATACTGTAAAATTGCCAGTTCCGATTACTTTAGTTTACTTTATTGTCATTGTACGTATATATACACAGTTTACACATACAACGAAATTCACGTAACACCCAGAGACCAGGCCCAACACCCATAACAATCCCCAAAACACACCCCACCCACCAAAAAATCTCCACCCATAAACCACCCAAACATCCACACAACAGATCAAGTAGTGCTGTCCACTAGCTCATTGATGGTGACCCTTTATGTTAGATTCTGTGTAGAGAGGGAGTCTGGACGGAGGCTAGTTGAAAATACAAGCCGTTTATTGGCAACAGGCAAAAGACGCGGAAACTATTTACAAACGAAAGAACTGCGGTAGACTGGGGCCTCCCCGTTTGACAGCTACTTATACGCGAGCTGTCAAACGGGGAACCAATCAGGACGCTCCAGGACCTAGTTTCCCGCCAGCCGCGTCTGAGCCAATCAGACGCGACTGGCAGTTACAGACTTGTTACAGTCTGTTGCTATGGTCCTAAAGGGAAGAGTGGAAGACTTGCGGCCGGTCGTATGTCGAGAACTGGTCGCAAGTCGAGGACTCAACACTTTAGTTCATTGTTGAGTGCAATAATAGCTCTGGGATAAAAGCTATTCAGAAGATGTGTGGTCCTAGTTTTAATTGTTCTGTTTCTTCTACCAGAAGGCAACAGTCTAAAAAGATTGTAAGCAGGATGGGAAGAGTCTCTGAGAATGTTATGCAACTTCCTCAAACAGTGAAATGCGAAGATGTCATTAAGGACTGGTAGCTGGAGCCCGGTGATATTCTGGGCAGTTTTAATGATTCTCTGTAGAGCTATTAGAGTTATTAGGTGACAATTAATCCTTTATTTACCTGAGAGGAAAAATGAAAACAAAAATGGAAACCAAGTTTTGGTTTGCCTTTTTTCTTTCCTTATCTCTCCTGTAGCTCCATTATACCTAGTGAATATATGAGTAAATATTGGCTGTTCTCCAAACTAGGTCACAGATAAAGTATTGGGTCAATCCCATCCCATTTCCAGCATAGTCCAAATTAGCTTTGGAGCTAGAATGAAGATTGAGCCAAGCAATCCAAAAAGTTGCCTCACGGTACACAGGAACAAAGTGACCACGAGCACCATCCTACATCCATGCAGCAACCCCTGAAACTAACTTTTGAAGGAACCGTGTGAGCTTCTGGAAACAAGGCTACTTTAGCTGTTCATAACAAGGAGCTTGGTAGGTGCTTTCACACGCTGTAGAGCACCCATTTCTTAAGCATTTGTACTGCCCCACTAGACGTGGTTCAAAATGGCACACAAAGAGGGAATCCTGAAGAAGAAGAAAACCCTCTTCTGAAGCTCTTTGCACTGGAACTCAGTATTATTTGCATTGGGGGGGGGGAGATGTTTATTCATTTGTTGAATAAACATATATTTATTATCTTCCTTTTGCTTTTATTTCCAGGTTTTCTGGCCAGCTCCTAAGGAGCAGGTGAAGCATTGCAGGCTGGCTGGGAAGAATCCTGAGGTAAATAAGGTTTTCCGGCCCATGATTTGAGCTATCAATGGGCAATCTGAAGTCTTTGGACCTGCAAAGCCCTCTTTTGCAAACTCTGAAGAACTGCAGCACATTCATTTGCAAAAGGCCGATTTTCAGTAGTGCATTCCCCCCCACCATAATTATTCCTTAGGATTGGTGTGATAGGCATCTGTTTACCCTCCTTTTAAAACCTCCCAACAACATCTGCCTTGCCACACAATTTAGACAGTGGCCGAAACGACGGAACTCTATTGGATAAGGAATGTCATGAGTTTAAAGCTCTACGTAACTTTACTAGGGTCACTGTGTTATGGCCTTCAGTGTAACATTAGTAAGATCCATCCTGTGCTTTCCAGCCGCACGGTGCGAATGAAGAATGCCAGGCAGTTAAAAACAAAGGGTCTTCCCTCTGGGCATGGGAGAGTTGATGGATTGTCTGGGCAGCATCTGAAGTGCTGAAGTGCGAACAATTCAAACAGACATGCTGTAAACCAGTGTTTCTCAACCTTGGCAACTTTAAACTATATGGATGCTGGCTGGGGAATTCTGGAAGTTGAACTCCATGCAGCTTAAAGTTGCCAAGGTTGAGAAACACTACTGTAGGATGATTAGATCTATGTAACGTTAGGCAAATAGCCTTCCGCTCAAATGGCTTTTGCCTTCTTTACCTTTGACTGCACTCTAAATCTGCTCTAGGCAATGTCTCAATCCTCTGGAGCAGATCAGGGAGGTCAGTGGGATGCCTAACTAAAGGTTCATCCCATTTGCTGGGAGATGGTTAACAAATAATAAACCTAATCAGGTGGGATCTGTTAGGTTCAGAACGGATGACAACCAGATATATGGGGTTTTTTTTGCCTTCCATGGAAAGAGTGCTCAGGCGAAGAAGAGTTTGTCTAAGTATAACCTACCCATCTTTCTGTACTTTCCAGACAGAATGTGCCAATTTCATTCGCTTTCTGCAGCGTTTCAACCACACGCATGTGTTTGCTTGTGGAACTGGCTCCTATCAACCTGTGTGTGCCTTCATCCAACTCAAAGCTGGAGCAAAGGTGAGTTTCACACACCAGGCTGGAACTATAAACAATTACCGTATTTTTCGGAGTATAAGACACACCTTTTTTCCTCTAAAGAGGCTGAAAATCTGGGTGCATCTTATACATCAAATACAGCATTTTTGGCCTCACGAAGCCCCGGCCCCTTCACCAAAATTTGTTTATTACATTTATTTATTAAATTTTTATACCGCCCTTCTCCCTTCTGGGACTCAGGGCCGTGCATAACCTTATGGAGACTTTCAGAGAGTTCCTGGGGGCTGGGAAGGGCCGAAATGAGCACAAAATGGGCAGTTTTTGCCCCCCCCAGCCTCCAGAAGCACTTTATAAGCCTCCATAAGGCTATGCATGGAATTATTTTTGACAAAAAACAGGCCCGCTTTCGCGAAAAATGGGCCATTTTTTGCTCTTTTTTGGGGGAGGGCCAGGAGCACTCTGCAATCTTCTGTACTCCCTACCTATCTATTGTATTTCTCTCTCTATCTCTTTCTATTTCTCTCTCTCTGTCCTACCTACCTACCTACCTACACACTCTCTCTCCCTACCTACCTACCTACTGTATTTCTCTATCTATCTATCTTTCTCTATCCCTTTATCTACATACCTACCTACCTACCTAACATTCTCTCTACCTACCTATCTACTGTATTTCACTTTCTTTCTCTCCCTCTCTATCCCTCTATCTACCTATCTACTTTTTTTATTTATTATTTTATTTATTTATTCAAATTTCTAAACCGCCCCCTCTCCCCAAAGGGACTCGGGGCGGTGTATAGGAAACTTAAGAACATATAAAAAAACATTACAATAAATACATAATTAAAACCGAATTAAACGATTTACCCTGTACTAAAAATTTATAAAACATTAAAACTGTATCCTAATTAAAAACCTAATTAAAACAATTTAAGCTACAGACTGGGACGAGGAACACAGATTAGGCAAGGCCGGCCTGATGGAACAGATATGTCTTTACTTTTTGGCGGAAGGAGCGGAGGTCCGTAGTAGTTCTAATATCGGGGGGTAGGTTGTTCCAAAGGGTCAGGCCCATCACAGAGAAGGCCCTTCCCCTGGGCGTCGCCTGCTGGCATTGCCTAGCGGACGGCACCCGGAGAAGTCCCTCTCTGTGGGAGCAAATCGGCCGAAGGGATGTATGGGGCAGGATACGATCCCGCAAATAGCTAGGTCCTGTGCCATGGAGCACTTTAAAGATGGTGATCAACACCTTGAAACGCACCCGAAAGGCCACAGGCAGCCAGTGCAGCTCGCGCAGGAGAGGTGTTACGTGGGAGTATCTGGAAGCTCCCAAAATTAAAGTTGCCTCTTCAAAATCTTGGTGCATCTTATACTCCAGTGCGTCTTATACTCCGAAAAATACAGTAGCATGAAGCAAAAGCTTTTGGCAATAAATTCTGAATGCCCTACTTAGAGGTGGTACTCAGCCGGTTCTCTCTGGTTTGGGCGAACCGGTAGCAGTGGCTGTGGGAGCCTCCCACACCCCACCCTCCTGATGTGATGCACAAGCACTGTGCATACACAGAAGGCGGTGCGCATGTGCAGACACAGCGCATGCAAGCGAAGCGAGTGCGTGCTCACATTTGTGAACCAGTAGGGAATGTAAGTGAATCCCACTGCTGCCCCTACTATAGTTGTACTATCCGCTCATCTATTTTCTCTCTTGCTCTCAACCTTGGGCATCATAGGCTATTGTTTGCAACTGTCGTTTTGATCTTTGTGCATTCGTGTATGTAAGTAAACCTGAGGTAAAATGTTACCCGCCCTCCCACCAGGCCCAGACCTTTTGCTGAAAATTAGAAGAACCTCTACTACCTGCTTGTCAAACTTGGCTCAGAAAATGACCTGAGCATCTGTCCATGCCCCCTTTTCAGACCAGTGAAGAAACTCTAACATTTACAGAGAAAACCAGTCTTTCTTGGTAACCAGTCTCCTCGGCATTGATTCTGCCCTCTCTCCTTTTCCCTCACTTAATACAGTCCTGCAATCTTCTTGCCTGGGTTGCCTCTGTAGATGTCCATCAGACCCCATCCTATTTTAAGGGTCATCTTTAGCATTAGTATAATAAAAGTTTTTAAAATACACAATTCCTTTTTATTGTTGTAAGTCACTTAGAGGGAGAAAAGTAGCAAATAAATTTAACAAATAAATAAATGAAAGGAAAAGAAATATAATGGATAGCATATATTTCTTAACACTCATATTCCCTCATCTGCTTTACTACATGACAGAGCATTATTAAATCTTGATTTATTTATTTTTTTAAAACTAATCTGGGTAGAATAGGTAAGAATAAATAAATGCCAGCTGTCACATTCATACTATTGGAGTAGGATGAAAAAAATTAGTAAGTCAAAAACACCATACAATATAATACAATAGCAGAGTTGGAAGGCACCTTGGAGGTCATCTACTCCAACTCCCTGCCTAGGCAGGAAGCCCTATACCATTTCAGACAAATGGCTATCCAACATCTTCTTAAATACTTGCAGTGTTGGGGCATTCACAACTTATGGAGGCAAGCTGTTCCACTGATTAATTGTTCTAACTGTCAGGAAATTTCTCCTCAGTTCTAAGTTGCTTCTCTCCTTGATTAGTTTCCACCTATTGCTTCTTGTTCTGCCCTCAGTGCTTTGGAGAATAGTTTGACTCCCTCTTCTTTGTGGCAGCCACTGAGATATCGGAAGACTGCTATCATGTCTCCCCTAGTCCTTCTTTTCATTAAACTAGACATACCCCCAGTTCCTGCAACCATTCCTCATATGTTTTAGCCTCCAGTCCCCTAATCATCTTTGTTGCTCTTCTCTACACTCTTTCTAGAGTCTCCACATCTTTTTTACATCCTGGCAACCAAAACTGGATGCAGTATTCCAAGTGTACCCTTACTAAGGCCTTATAAAGTGGTATTAAACACTTCACGTAATCTTGATTCTATCCCTCTGTTTATGCAGCCTTGAACTGTGTTGGCTTTTTTGGCAGCCGCTGCACACTGCTGGCTCATATTTAAATAGTTGTCCACTAGGATTCCAAGATCCCTCTCACAGTTGCTACTATTGAGCAAGGTACCACCTATACAGTACCTGTGCATTTTGTTTTTCTTGCCTAAATGTACAACCTTACTTTTTTCACCATTGAATTTCATTTTGTTAGATAGTGCCCAATGTTCAAGTTTGTCAAGATCCTTCTGTATCTTAAGCCTATCTTCTGGAGTGTTGGCTATTCCTGCCAGCTTGGTGTCATCTACAAATTTGATGAGTTCCCCATTTATTCCCTCATCCAAATCATTGATGAAGATGTTGAAGAGTACTGGGCCCAAAACAGAGCCTTGTGGTACTCCACTGCATACTTCCCTCCATGTAGATGCAGTTCCATTATAGGCCTGGATGATTTATCACTTAAACTCCTAAAACCTAATCCTTTCTATGTTCAAAGAAGGATACTTCACTGCGAGAAAAAGATGGTTGCAATTATGGGATATCCCCTTCCTATCTCCTGTTCAGGAAGTCTAAAAGTGCCCCTTTTGGGCTACTGAGCCTTTTCTTTTGAGGACCTCCAATTCCTTAATGCTTTTCTTACTCTTTAAACCAAACTGAAGTGCTTTCTTATTTGCAGGAATCAGGCATATTAGCTATGCAGCTGATGACTCACTCCACAGAATCTGGGAGAGGCAAATGTCCGTATAGCCCCCATGAGCATTTTGCAGGACAGCTAATAGGTAAGACCACCTGTGAACTGAAAGATACAACAGAAACCTAGACAACGTAGACATAGGAAGAGCCCACACAGCATCTCTGCATGTGCGTGTATATACCCATGAAACAGCTTTTCCTAACTTGGTAATATCAAGATATGTTGGATCACCTCTCCTAAAACAGCATGGCTATTGACTTTGTTGATTGAGAAATACATGAGATATGGTCCTATCCATACAAGGATCATCAGATTGGGGCAGTTACTAAAGGGAGCTTTGACAATGCATATATATTTTAGGCATCCATTCAATAGAGATTTCTGTTGCATTTTTCCCATGATACTGTGTCTTATCTCAGGAAACACTTCATCTGTTGAAAGCCAGGAGAAAGGCACCAGCTGTATGCTAGTTCATTTTACACTCCTCACTCAAAATGTACAGAATAAAATTATGAGGGGCATCCTTGTGTGTGGTGTGTGTGCAAGGCAGATATTCATATGCATATAGAGTAGTAGGCTGGTACTCAACTGCTTTGAAGCTCATTGAATTTGGTACTCAACACATTTTGATGTGAAAGTTTAGTCCCGGTACTCATCATTTATTTGGTACTCAACACACTAGAACTTGTCAGTGACGATTGTCTTGTGACTCACTACATTATTCCTTATGGGAAAAAATTGTTTGGTACTCATCATTTTTGGTACTCATTGTGCTTCCCAGAACCAATTAACTGTGGTACCACTCTACATAAAACACAGTCTATTCATTAACATACACTATTCATTGATCTGATGATTTATGAATGACACCGATAAATGCTTGTATATAAAAGAAAGTATACAAGAGAAAGAAGATGCAAGTGTTTTATCCATGGATTTCTCTCCTGGGTTTCCCAGATGGGGAACTTTATTCAGGCACTTCCACTGACTTCATGGGAAGCAATGCTGCTTTCTTCCGAACTCATCTTGACAGGCCTGAACAAAACTACATCAGGACGGAGCAGAACCAAGATGATTGGTTAAATGGTATGTAAGGGAGGTTACATTTTTAGAAAACTCTGATTTTAAAACACTGTTATTTAGTGAACATGCATATCCCCAACTATTCTTATGGACTCCTGGCAGTTTGCATAGCAGTCATAAAAACATAAACAATGAGAAATACAGAAAGAAAAAACCCTAGAAATATATAAATAACAATTATACAAGAATACTAACAGAGGAACAATCAGTCCTCAGATCTCCTACAGAAAAGTTTGGTTCTCACAATGTTCTAGAAGACTATCAGTAAAGAGATCATTCTAGCATTGGGAATTACAGAGGGCTATTCTATAATCTTTTTAAACACCCTGGATGGAAAAAAAAAATCCTGGCATCATAAAAATGGGACACCACCACCAGTGGCTTCTCCAGAGAAGATCATTTCAGATGGAACAACTCAGTTTAGAGCAGAGGTGGCTCAGTGGTTAGAGTACAGTACTGCAGGCTGCTCCTGCTGACTCCTGGCTGCCAGCAGTTTGACAGATCAAATCTCATCAGGCTCAAGGTTGGCTCAGCCTTCCATCCTTCTGAGGTGGGTAAAATGAAGACCCAGATTGTTGGGGGCAAAATGCTGACTCTGTAAACTACTGTGATGCAGTATACTGTATGTCTAAATGCTATTAGAGCACAGCAGTGATCCTATTGGTTCTTTTGCACCAAGCTATATAGGGTTTTATCAGTCAAAACTGGCACTTGGAATTGCACCCAGAAATCTATTGAAATATTCCCTCTTTTAATAGAAGAAACAGGCAGTTTAGATCTGAATATCCCTCCTTGCAGAGCCGGTGTTTATTGAGGCCCATGCCATTCCTGATACTTACAGCCACGAGGATGATAAAGTGTACATCTTTTTCCGGGAAACTGCAGTGGAAGCTGGACAATGGGAAAAAAGGCGTATCCATGCTCGTGTGGCCCGCGTCTGCAAGGTTAGCAATGAGTGCTTCTTGTGTAGCTATTTAACTGATGTGCTATCTGAATATTTCCTGGGAAGCAAGCTCTTTCTGAACAATGGCATTTATCTGCTAGCAAAAGGTATTGAGCACTGTAGATAAATTAAGCATCTCTGTGGATACTATGGTACACGGTACTGCTTCTGGAAGGTGGATGTCAGCCACCAGCAGGCAATATTAGATCAGGGCTAAATTATGACTATTTCGCCACCCTGGGTCCTTTTTTAGGAAAAGGTGCGGGTTATAAATTCGAATAAATTAAATTGGAGGCATTCAGTCTGAATTTTGCTCCAGCTTTTTGAAACCCAGCTGGGCATTTTGCCAGAGCAGAGGTCTTTCATAATGCAGAATTAGTACTCCAATTCAAAATAGCTACATGTTGACAGGGTGTCTGAGGTTGTTCAGGCATTCTGAAATCTAGAGTGCATAAGTCATGACATCACTCAAATGATGACTGCCTTTAGAGGGCAGTTCAGTGCGACTGTCAGTCAGGAAAAAGCTCTTTTTTTTTTTTTTTGCATACACTTGCATATCTGTTGGTATCCCTGTAAGTCAAATGCCTACATGAGCAAGCTCCTGAGTCTCGTGGATTCCTTCTTGCAAATATTCAACGTACAAGTATCTGCCAGAAGCTCACATAATATAAGGGATGTCAGCAGAGGATGGATCATATCAGGGGTGAAATCCAGCAGGTTCTGACAGGTTCTGGAGAACCAGTAGCGGAAATTTTGTGTAGTTCAGAGAACCGGTAGCGGAAATTTTGAGTAGTTAGGAGAACCGGCAAATGCCACTTCTGTGGGGTGGGATTTTGCAGTATCCTTCCCCTGCCACACCCACCAAGCCACGACCACAGAACCAGTAGTAAAAAAAAATGAATTTCACCACTAGATCGTATCTGCATGACTCGTGCTGAATGCTTACAGACCCAAGCTTTCTTAAAACACAAGAAGGTGAATGCTGCTGTCCAACCATTAATAGAGAGGTAGAGGTGAATGGTGCACATTTAAGAACATCCTTGGATAAAGCATGCACTATTCAAAAGATGTTCAAATTCCTTTAATTTAACTCTGCATCATTTCTCTAGGAAAAAGAGGAAAAGTATAGTAGCTCTAAGTATCTGCCTCTATTAAAGGTTGGACTGCATTCACCACCTTGGGTTTTAAAGAAAGCCCACGTGGGACTTTAAACATGATGCAATGGATGCATTCAAAGCATTCACTCAAGAGTACTGGAGACCAGTTGTGCATGGGCTTGAAAATTATGCTTGACCTATTCCTGCTTCTGTTTGGCAGAACGATATTGGTGGGAAGCATAGCCTTATCAATCGCTGGACCACTTTTCTTAAAGCACGGCTGATCTGCTCTATCCCAGGTCTCCAAGGCACCGAAACACATTTTGATCAGCTAGGTAAGGCTCCTTGTGTATTAAGAGCCGCCATTTCTAGAATAAAGTCTGTGATCCTCGTGGGGCGGGGGGGGGGTTGTTATTCAAAGGTCTTCCCTAAATTGGGTGTGTCCTGCTGTATTCTAGAAGACGTCTTCCTCCTTCAAACCCGTAACATACAGAACCCTCTGGTGTATGGCCTCTTCACAGTTTCCAGGTAAGCGGAAACATTTACAATGAATATGACAAAAGAAAAGAATTGCTTATGCCCATGATCAGCAGGAATGAGAATAGCGCTTATTATACTAATAGTATAAGGTTTCCTGCTTTAGCAGGGGGTTTGGACTAGAAGGCTTCCAAGATCCCTTCCAACTCTGTTGTTCTGTTATTTCAATTATAGAAGGCATGCACATTAATCCATCTGAATGGCTTTGAACTGATACACGGAAACAGGATTCTGCTGTAGCTCCTTCAAATTCCTGCAGAAATGGTGCCTGTCATCATATCCTACCTGACTGGATGAAGCTGAGCAGAGGATTCCATGCAGTTTTCAACTGCTGGGAAGAACTAAGGCAGTGATCCCCATGTGCTGAATCTCAGTGCTCCCATAAACTTCAGCTTTAACTGAGTTAAGGAATTACCTGGAAGAAAATTGATGAGAGCAAAGCCGCCCCTGTTAAAGATGAGAGAGCAGAGAGAATGCTTTTGAAATAAAATGGCTTTCTGAAGGTCATCTTCTCTAAGGCCACCTCAGGCATTCCACTTTCCCATTTCATGACCTTTGAATGAGTGAGAAAGTCTTTTCTAAGGCAGAAATCTTTCAAAGGCATAGCTTGGCAGAATGGTACAAAGAAATATCTCTTGGACTGATTTATGTATCAATATCTTCCATCTCCCTACATTATTCTTTTCTTTCCCCAGTGGCATTTTTAGTGGTTCTGCAGTGTGTGTTTATTCCCTGGCAGCCATTCGAGCTGCCTTCAATGGACCTTTTGCACACAAGGAAGGCTTTGATTATCAGTGGGCTGAATATAAAGGACGGATCCCTTACCCTCGTCCTGGAACAGTATGTACATAAAACTCTCCTTAGTCACTTTTTCTCTAACTTGTTCATATAAACTGACTAGGGAAAATATTTGCTGCCACAGAGTTAAACTACTGCAGGTTATGAAAGGGATGCGCTGGCTCAGTGGCTAAGACACTGAGCTTGTCAGTCAGAAAGGTCGGTAGTTTGGTGGTTCAAATCCCTAGCACTGTGTAACAGAGTGAGCTCCCATTACTTATCCCAGCTTCTGCCAACCTAGCAGTTCGAAAGCATGTAAAAATGCAAGTAGAAAAATAGGGACCACTTTTTGTGGGAAGGTAACGTTTGGTGTTTAGTCATGCCAGCCACATGACACAGAGACGTCTTCGGACAGCACTGGCTCTTCGGCAGGGATGAGCACCATCCCCTAGAGGTGGGAACAACTAACACATATGTGTGAGGAGAACCTTTACCTTTAGGTTATTTCTGGGAGTTGTCTAATCCCATCTGGACAACAAGGGCTCTTCAAGGCCTCTTTTCCCTGCATGATTCATTTCTGAGATGGCTAATCTGGGTCCTGGATCCACTCATGGTTTCCATAAATGGTCCTGAAGCAGTTTGTCCCAGGAAATGCTGCCGATCTGTAAGTAGGGAGGTTTCAGAAAATGCAGAAGATTGTCACATCCCAGGAAGGTGATTGTGCCATATGCTGTCATAGATGACAATTGATGAAAATTCGCCTGAATTGTGATATTAATAGATTTAGCTGCCTTAAATCACAAGAGTATGTTTTGTGGAGTTTATACTTTTGCACCATTCCTTTTTTTCAATGTCTGTTCTTCCCGTCAGTGTCCCAGTGAAACCTATGACCCATTCCTGCAGTCAACCAAGGACTTCCCCGACGAAGTGATTAGCTTCATGCGCACTCATCATCTGATGTGGGACCCCATCTATCCACTCCACAGGAAGCCCGTTCTGATTAGAGTCAACGTGCCTTTCAATATCCGGCATCTGTTGGTGGACAGAATGGAGACAGAGGCTGGACACGTTGATGTTCTCTTCCTTGGAACAGGTAGAGGAATTCAAGCAAAGATGTTCTGGTCTTACTGTAAGCCACGGTTTGAAATGATGCTTGACTTATTCGACGGGCAAAGGAAAGTGAAGAAAGAACTACCATACTAGTCGGTAACATTAAGTGTACAATTTTCCCTGTTCAAAGTGCTTTCATGTGATCAGCAACACTATGGTTTTTCTAGGATTGCTCACTTTCAACAGCAAATGTTGCTTGAGACTTTAGTGTAAAGGTCAGTAGAATTTATTTTATTTATTTATTTTATTAGATTTTTAGACCGCCCCCTCTCCCCGAAGGGACTCGGGGCGGTGTACAGGTAAAAATTAAAACTACTAAAACCATAACAATACATACAAAGTTAAAATCAAATTAAATAGTCTTCTGTACAAATTTATAAAAGTTAAAACTAGACCCATAAAACCGAATAAAATAATTTAAAATTACAGGCTGAGCCTATGTGTGGAGATGCAGGTGCATTACCTAAGTTGAGCAATAATTGGTTGATGATAATTTGAGGGAGACTAATGGTGGAAGCAACTCCCTCCCCTTTACATTTGTACAGTGGAAGGAAGATCTTCGTCATCATCATCATCTTTGATTGTTTGGTCAACATAAGCACTGCCATTGCCATTATTACGGTTGGTTGCACAGTTAGCCAGATGTTTAAACTGGATTTGGCATTTTTATGCACCTATCGAGCCCTTCTCAAAAATTTGGCATAGGCAGTTGTCTGATGGTGTTAATGGTATTGCTGTGTGATGTAAACCAGGGGTCCCCAACCTTTGCAACTTTAAGTCTGAAGGACTTCAGCTCCCAGAATTCTCCAGCTGGCTGGAGAATTCTGGGAGCTGAAGTCCTTCAGACTTAAAGTTGCAAAGGTTGGAGACCCCCGATATAAACTATTGTAAATAATGCTGCCTTCTGCAATAGACTGGTGGAGATTTTGTCAATTGAAATGGTGCTCCAGATGTTTTGGGATTGCACACACCTATTTTTGCTGGTAAATGTTTCTTTTTTGGCGGGGTGGTGGTGGTTACAGTCATTTAACTTCTATTTTCAGGTCCTTGTATTTTGTCATTTTCTCCATTTCTTTCTCTTCTATTCTCCTGTCTCCAGGTACTGCCAGGTCCACTAATTAATTTAAAAAAAAAAGTTGTCTGATTTTTATTTTATTTTATTGTTTGCTCTGGAATTATCTTCTCCCCACTCCTTTTTCTTCCAATGGGCTGTAGAAGGACTCCAGTGATGAGCACAGTGTCTTCCACCCTGCCATCATTGCTTCAGAAAAAACAATAGAGTTCTGCTGTGATTGCTTTTTTTCCTTCCCTTTTACTGACAAGCTTAGCACATATCTGTCTTGGCCCAGGGTTTCTGTTGGGACTGTTTGTGCCCTTCAGTACTATTTAATAGCTTCAGAGGCCTGGTTGCAATTCCCTTGTTAAGTAATTGGAATTAAATGGTACCCTTCTGAGCCAGACTATTGAAGTATTCACAGAGTCTCTAAAACATCGAATTCATTGTGAGCAATTAATAGCTGCCACTTTAAAATATATTAAAAACATAAAACAGTGCTAAAATGAAAGAATTTCCTTCTCAACCAAAAAATATGAAAGCATCAATTCCTTGCATTACGCCTAACAAAATATTACAAATATTTCACAAAGACATAAAACACAGCAAAGAAAATAGCATAATGATTTAGTTCAGATATGATCCATATTGAACCCAGACCTTTTTCTCTAGAAAAGCTAGGATGGGAATAGAAAAACGTATAAAATAGGTAACAAAATACCTTCATTATCTTATGGTCCCTGTAGAATTACATAGCATGAGGAGGCATATTAGATGAAATTAATGATGTTGCTATTTTTTTTTTATTAAAACATTCTGGAAAATAACCTGTCACCTACTTGAAATTTTTGATGAATGAAAATATGTTCAGTTTGCCCCTAAATTGTTCTAAAATTGGCATTTAAAAAAAATCTCATGCAAAGATGCTGCGTGTTAGAAATGGACCTCTCCCTGGGATAACTATACATATAATCCACAAGGAGTGGTCTCATTCTTCACAGCCTCAGCTGCATAGCTAGAGAGAACTATCTGAGAGAATAGCATCCTCAGAAGTCAGGATAATTCCAACACCTTGGTGAATAAGATTATCCATAAATGTAGTCCTGCAACTACAATCATTTGAGCTTCTTCAATGTATAGGTCAGTAGTGGCAAACCTATGGCACGTGTGCCAGAGGTGGCACATAGAGCCCTCTCTGTGGGCACACGCGCAATCACTGCAGCACTGTTTCGAGTCTCTGCTGCTTATGCACATGAGCCTCCTGGTGGGCAATTGATCTTTGGGTCCCTGCCACGCATGCACAGGGCATGGGGTGCATGCGCTCCACGCCCTGCAGTTTGGTTGAGGCGTCCTGCATGTGTGGGATGCCCACACGCATGTGCCCACGCCTTGGGCCCGTGTGCACACTTTGGCCACTCAGTGCCTAAAAGGTCGGCCATCACTGTGCTAGGTGATCCTGAAACGATGAAAAAGAATATGGAAAACCTATTTTGGCCCATCTCTTTCTAACTCTGTGAGTGTTCTCTTCCAGGGATGGGTTTGCTCTCATATTGAATCTCCTGCCTGGTAATGAGCTTAATAATTCCATGCAACAAGAATCCAAGGAGGTACCCCCACCCATCGTCCTCTTCACATACCCTTCTTTTTGACTTCTCACAGACGAAGGCAAAGTGCTTAAGGTGGGCATCTCCAACCTAGAAGGCCAAGAGTCTCAGGAGATCAGCTTGGAAGAGATCCAGGTTTCAAAGGTAATCAGAATACTTCTGTTACTTTTAAAACTTTTGTGGGCCGGAGTTGTCTACAAAGGTCCAATTTCCTATAATGCAGTGCATTGATTTGTGCAATTAATTTAATCCATGAGCCAGGAGTCAAAGTTATTATTTGCCAAGACAAGATATAAAGAAGTCAAGCATGATGTTGATCAGAACAATCAAGTATCATATCCATATAATAATAATAATCTTTATTGTCATTGTAAAAATTACAATGAAATTGGTTTACAGATTGTTTATATATATACAGAGAGTAAAAATGAAAGTCATGAATCCAGCTAATCTTTCCTGTAATATCATTTATTTGTTTCTTGATAAATAATTCCCCCCCCCACCCCACCCCATACTATGGGCTGTGGCTCTAAAACTCAAAGGGAGAGGATGCAACAGGTTGTAAGCCAAGATTCAACAACATTTTAAGGACAAAAACTATAGGATGTGGATAGGGCCCAGTGGGATGGCCCAGTGGGATGCCACGAGAGAGATCTTGTTTGGGAGGAGTTTGACCCCGTTACTTCCGAGGATATGGACAGGCTACGTGGGCGACTGCGAGCCACCACATGTTTATTGGACCCGTGCCCCTCCTGGCTTGTACTGGCATCCTGGGAGGTGACACGAGGCTGGCTCCAAGAGGTTGTCAACGCATCCTTAAGTGAGGGTTCCTTGCCTGCTTCCCTAAAAGAGGCCATGGTGAGGCCCCTCCTTAAGAAGCCCTCTTTGGACCCAGCTCTTTTAAACAACTATCGTCCAGTCTCCAACCTTCCCTTTTTGGCGAAGGTTGTCGAGAGTGTGGTGGCACAACAGTTTCCCCGTCACCTGGAGGAAATTGAGTATCTAGATCCGCGCCAGTCCGGCTTTCGGCCCGGGCATAGCACCGAGACGGCATTGGTCGCGTTGGTAGATGATCTCTGGAGGGCCAGAGATGGGGGATGTTCCTCCATCCTGGTCCTATTAGACCTCTCGGCGGCTTTCGATACCATCGACCATGGTATCCTATTGCATCGGCTGGGGGGGTTGGGGGTGGGAGGCACCGTTTTACGGTGGTTCTCCTCCTACCTCTCTGGCCGATCGCAATTTGTGCGGGCAGGAGAGCAGAGGTCGACCCCGAGACCCCTCACATGCGGGGTGCCTCAGGGGTCGGTCCTCTCGCCTCTCCTGTTTAATGCATATATGAAGCCGCTGGGTGAGATCATCCGTGGTTTTGGGGTAGAGTACCACCTGTACGCTGATGACACCCAGCTGTACATATCTACCCCAAACCACCCCAACGATGCCGTAGCGGTGATGTGCCAGTGCCTGGAAGCCGTGCGGATCTGGATGGGAAGTAGCGGACTCAAGCTCAACCCGACCAAGACCGAGTGGCTGTGGTTTCCGGCTGCCCGATTCAACCAGCTCTCTCCAACGCTGGCCATAGGGGGCGAACATCTTGCCCCTGTGGATGGGGCGCGCAATTTGGGTGTCCTCCTGGATACCCGGCTGTCTATGGAAGAGCAAGTGACAACCGTGGCCAGGAGGGCATTTTACCAGGTTCGCCTGGTTCGCCAATTGCGCCCCCTATTGGATCGGGACGCCCTTCGCACAGTCACTCATGCCCTCGTGACATCCCGACTGGACTATTGTAACTCTCTCTACATGGGGCTTCCCTTGAGGTGCACCCGGAGGCTTCAGTTAGTTCAGAATGCAGCCGCGCGAGCAATTATGGGGACCACTAGGTTCACCCACGTTACACCGCTCTTGCGCGAGCTGCACTGGCTGCCTGTCGTCTTCCGGGTGCGCTTCAAGGTGCTAATTATCATCTTCAAGGCGCTCCATGGCTCGGGACCTAGCTATCTGTGGGATCGGATCCTGCCCCATACATCCTCACGGCCGATTCGCTCCCACAGAGAGGGACTTCTCCGGGTGCCGTCCACTAGACTTTGTCAGCGGGCGACGCCCAGGGGAAGGGCTCTCTCTGTGGCGGGCCCGGCCCTCTGGAACGACCTTCCCCCCGATATCAGAACGACCACTGACCTCCGCTCCTTCCGTACGAAATTGAAGACCCATTTCTTTCGACTGGCCGGCCTTGGATAGTCTCTCTGTCTATAGATTTCAAATGTATTTTAATGGGTTTTTAATTATTTTTAGCACGGGATAATAGTGTTTAATTGTGTTTTAAAGTATGTATTTTTGTATTTATTGTTTATATTGTTTTTAGTTCCTCCTGTGCACCGCCCCGGGTCCCTGTGGGGAGAGGGAGCGGTTAATAAATTCGAATTTATTATTATTCGAATTTATTATTAGGGCCAATATCTATCAATTATAATTTACTATACTGTAAAAAAAATTATGGCAAACCTCCCATCCCAGATTTTTTAAACTTTAGAACAGTGCCCCTATAACAGAGATGTCCAAACTTGGGAACTTTAAGACTTGTGAACTTCAATTCCCAGAATTCCCCAGCCAGCATAGTTTGGACATCCCTGCCCTATAACATTAGATAGACCAGTGGCGGTGAACCTATCACATGCGTGCCAGAGGTGACACGTAGAGCCCTCTCTGTGGGCATGCGCCCTGTCACCCCAGCTCTGTTTCAAGTCTTTGCTTCTCATGCACATCTTCCAGGAGTAGGTTTCTGAACCAGTTAGTACCATTCACTGTGCACATGCTGGCCATGCATTGCTTGTGCATGCACATTTGCCTAAAAATTGTTCTGTGCACACTTTACAGTTTGGGTGGGGTACACACACATGTGCAGAGTGCGCGCGCGCATGCACCCATGCCTTGCAGTATGGGCGCGCCCACGCACGCACACACTTTGGCCACTTGGTGCCTAAAAGGTTCCCCATCACTGAGATAGACTGACCCATTCTGCAGGACCTGAATACTATGTAATCCTCTATGAATCCTCAATACCTCTGTGAAAGAATATCTAAAGAAAAATTAGACTATATCTAATTTTCATTCCCTTTTAGGTTTGGAGAAACTAAATAATACCTTATTTATTAGCTGGACCCAGGATGTCTGTGATGGAGTTTTTTCTATGGAGTCTTGCTAGCAATAATCCGTCTCCCCATAGAGGCTGCTTTTCATTTGCCACTTTTCTCATCTGCTGGTCCATCCCAATAGACATTGTTGCAGTGCTGGTCAAGAGTGTGAAAGCAGCCTCAGATCAGGAATGGATGTTGCCCGATTAATGACCCAGGTTGTCCCAGACTATTGCAGAAAAAAGTTTTCAGGAGGAGAAAAAAAATAATGTATAGCCCTACAAAAATCCAGATAACCGCTAAATGGCAGCAGAGAAGTCTAGAAAACCTTAACTCTTTGCCAAGAGAAGTGTGAAGCAGGTACCAGTCTAAAGTTTGCACGGAATTCAGGGATGTGGGCATCCAATACGACATGGAACTTAGAGTATCATTGCAAACTGCTGCTGTTTTCTATTTCTTGTAGGTGCCTTCAGCTATCTTAGACATGCGATTTTCTCTGAAGCGGGTAAGGCAGTATTTGTTATACTAATCGTATATGCTATTTTCTCCAGTGCAAAGGGGCACAGCTGAGACCCCAAGGGTATCTTCCCATAACCCCAAACCTTGAGAGACATCTCCAGAGCCCTGCCAGAGGGTTCTAAATAACCATTTTTAACATGTCAGAAAGGGAAATGATTGTATGCATCACCAAAGAGTAATCCATGTAACTATATTTGAATGAGATATGTACTAAATATAACTTTATCTCCATTCAATGAAATATCACAGGGTGTTTTTTTTTTGTCCAATCCCTAAAATTACTTTGGGGAATCTTGCCCCTGACTCATTACTCAAAGGCCAATATTAAACTATCATTTAAACATTTACAAAAAGAAACTTAGGTAAAGCATCTTCTCTATCTCCCTTTCCTGCTGCCCCTCCCTTATTTTTGGGCCGAATTTGTGGGGAAGGGAGGCTGCAGACTTCAGGGGATCACAAAAAGTTGCATAGCAGTGTTTCTCCTCTGTCCTTTGAGTAGCAGGAACTGCTTGTGAGCACTACCAAAGGGCTGGTGCAGCTCTCCATGTATCGCTGTGAACTCTATGGCAAAACGTGCGCCGACTGTTGCCTTGCCAGAGATCCTTACTGTACCTGGGATGGCAAGTCCTGCAGGGCTCTTCTGCTCACTAAGAAAAGGTGAGCAGCTTCCCCCTTCTGCCCCTCCTGCTTTGCAAAGGTGGCCCTTTCCCCTTTATAACTGGGCCACTTTCTTGCAACCAAGAACTGCATTTTTAATTTGGGGGGGGGGGGTCTCCCAGGGCCATAAATGTGATGTAACTTTGTTGGGGTGGACAGGTGCGAATTTCCAGAGGTCTAAACATGTTTTTGGGGGGATTAGTTTTCAAAAGCTAATGGGTACTTTTAAGTTAGGCCATTCTGCTCCATCTCCAATATATAGGAAGATGCAACCCAATTATTCAGAGGCTTTCAGGGATATGCAGGTTAAGACATTCACTTTGCTGCTTAAATCACCCAAGCTCTTTCCCCAAATTACAAAAAAAAACCTTGAATTTTTGGGCCTGGCAATATTTGGTGTGGGGTGCTCTACAGATTAAGCTTCCTGAAGTCTATTGAGTGAAGAGCAAAAATTAACAATGAATATATTTGAAGATGTATTTATTATTGCCACCTAGAATTCTTCTTGGCCCACCTAACCAACGTATGATGCATTTTGGCTTTCCCTAACGTGATCCATAAGAATCCACACCCAGTGTTCCCGCTAAACATATCAGTCCCAGCCTCTTTCCCCCCCACCTAGCGTATTTATTTATTTATTTATTTATTGAATTTATACCCCGCCCTTCTCCAAACGGACCCAGAGCGTAGGTACCTTATCTTCTCTAAAGGTGTGACGATCTACCTGGCATTTATCTTCCGTAGTAATCATCATCAGGCTTCACAACCAATTGGTCAGAGAGGAATGTTTCTTGTTCCATCTTGCTGACAGAAGATGTAGGGAGATGCACCATCTGGTGCAAAGGGGATGAAAGCAACAGTAGATCAGCTTGTTGGGTAAAGAAGCACTGGGGGCTTCAAGCAGCCAATGCCATTTCCTTATGTTGACACACAGTACAGGCCACACTGCCTGTTACCGTATTTTTCAGACTATAAGACATACTTTTTTGTCTCCCAAAAGGGGGTGAAAATGTGTCTGCGTCTTATAGATTGAATATTGATGAAACCCCACCCACCCACTGGCCATTTTTTGACATGTCCCGTTTTTGGGACTATTTTTGGACTTTTTCAGCCTATTTTCAGGGCTTTTTCTTGGCCCATTTTTGAGGCTTTTTGGCCTGTTTTTGAGGCTTTTCTTGGCCCATTTTTTAGGCTTTTTCAGCCCATTTTTTAGGCTTTTGGGGCCATTTGGGGGGGAGAAAGGGACAAACAAAGCCTCAAAAACAGGCCAAAAGCCCCCAAAATAGGCCAAAAAGCATAGAAAAAGGGTAGAAAAAAGGCCTCCAAAAAAGGCCTGAAAATGGGGCGCGCAGAGGCCAAAATCCTTTTGTTGCCGTTGTTTCCCTCTTCTAAATTTATAGTGCGTCTTATAGTCAGGTGTGTCTTATAATCTGAAAAATACGGTAATTCAGGTTGATAACTCAAGGTACCTGAGCATACTGGCATGCATTAACTGTCTCCTTTGCAGGCGAGCGCAGTGCCCAAATGTGCTGAAGACCAATCCAATCAATCAGTGCCTGGATGCTGCAAAAGGTGAGTTGAGGAGCCCTCTTTGGAAGCAGCAGGAAGTTACAATCAGAACGTACAAAGAGTGCAGGATAAAATTTGGAAGCAGATTCCTGCTATAGCTCCTCTTCCCGCTTTTTTATTAACATTTGTTTTTATAAGCTTCAAAAGACAGGGCCAGGTGAGGCTACCTCTGGTTGTCAGCCCATCTTTGAAAACATCCGGATGTGGCTCGACGAGCCAGCAGCTGGAACACCAAGCTTGGATGCCTGTGAGTGCAGTTCTGAGGGAATGGAGGAAAGTTTGAGTCAACGTGGAAGTTTATTTGCATGACTGCAGCTGCTTTTGAAAGGGGAGAGCAACCACAACCTCATTCCCTCCTATCTTTTATATCACCTGCAATCATTTCATGCCAGTAAGTGGCTGTTGGATGTGAGTGGAGGGGGGGTGTCCACCAGCCAACAGCAAGAAAACACCTGCAATGCTTATTACAGTTCAGCCTGCAGAGTTGAGAAAATAATATAATGGATAACAACAGCCTTGAATACCTCTCTCCCTCTCCTTAAACTCTTTACAGCTATTGAGGTTAGTACCATCTACACAACACTCCAGACTTTATCTGAGGACGGGCTGAATCCTAGGAGGCTGAATTGGTCAGCAGGATGCAAGGTGTATCCATAAGGACAGGGGTACCTGCCAGGACAGGTTCACAAAAATCAAGATGGTGCACGCACCAGAAGGGAAGGTTTAATTGTACAGTCACCGCCACCATCTTTACCCTTTTGCCTTGCAAAAATGTCTAAAAATCTGCCCTTGTCTTTTCCAGTCATTAAGTGCATTTGGATTAGAAGTTTGCTCTTTAAGGATTACTTAATTCAACCTCAAAGTTAAATATCACCTGGAACCATCTAAACACTGACTGGATTTACCCATCATATTAAAGCAAGCAATTTACTCTTTAAGAGTACAGTGAAATGCATAAACTACACATTTTGGCTTAGCATTATATGCAATGCAGAGCATCTGGCTGGTTAAAAATCATAGTTCAAAAAGACTCAACGAAGCACTTATTATAAACTTGCCACTCTTACCTTCCTTACATTGTTTTTGTAAGACAGGCATACTGTGCCTTACGTATTAAATTCAGAATAGACTTAGTAAAGAATAGTTCGTATATATAGTAAAGCTATATAAGTATTATATATACTACTACTACTAATAATAATAATAATCTTTATTGTCATTGTTAAGCCAAGAATTTTACCACCCCAAAATGGATTTGACTTATCTGCAGGTCAAGGTTATCTGCAAGGAGGTGCATGCATACTTTTTAAAGTACCTGCATATAATTGTAGATAAGATGAATCAGTGGCTAAGACGCTGAGCTTGTTGATCAGAAAGGTTGGCAGTTTGGCGATTCGAATCCCTAGCCCAGTGTAACAGAGTGAGCTCCCATTACCTGTCCCAGCTTCTGCCAACCTAGCAATTTGAAAGCATGTAAAAATGCAAGTAGAAAAATAGGGACCACCTTTGGTGGGAAGGCAACAGCATTCCATGCGCCTTAGGCATTTAGACATGCCGGCCACATGACCACGGAGATGTCTTCGGACAGTGCTGGCTCTTCATCTTTGAAAGGGAGATGAGCCCCCACCCCTAGAGTCAGCAACGACTAGCACATATGTGCGAGGGGAATCTTTATTTTTAAGCTGAATAAAAAATACCATTATACCAGTAAATCGTGCCACCCAGGGATAAGCAAATTGTTAATATTTTAAATGGAATATGTTCTGGAAAACATTTCTTGTTACAAAATATGAAAACAAATGAAATCCTTCAGAAAAGAATTTCAGAATTCAGGGGGGGGAAACATGCATTTTTAAAGAATGAGCTGATCTTTGGATGGGCTTATCCATGAATATCATAGAATCATAGGGCCGGAAGGGACCTTGGAGGTCTTCTAGTGCAATCACCTGCTCAATACAATTTCAGATGTAATTGGGAGGGACGTGCCCTCTATGAGGATGGCAAGATAACTCTACCAACAGAAGCAAGTGCAAAGCAAATGTTGTGTCCTGGGTGAGTTGAAATACTTGTTTGCTTATTAAAAACTTCTAGTTGAATATTTTTGTCCCTGCCGTTTCCCTGCAGGCACCCCCATGGCAGAAGAAAAGGTGATATTTGGTGTGCAAAACAACTCGACGTTCCTTGAGTGCCATCCACTTTCTCCACAAACCAAGATTCGTTGGCTAGTACAGCGCAGCAACACAATAGCTCTGGAGGAGGTACTGGGGAAAAGCAAACTTAATGGAGAAGGTGGGTGGTCTCTTTGGAGCCTGAGATGCAAAGGGGACCCAGAGTTGCCTTGAAGTGCTGCAAAAGGAAGCTGAGCTGGGTGGATGCTTTAGATGCAAGCAGAAACCCCTCGATAGCAGACTAATGCCGTGGGTTCTTCTGTTTTTCTCTGTGGCTGTAGCTGGCAAGCCAATTGACGATTGTCTGGTTTCCTTCCAGGTTGGGAGCACAGGTCGCTTTTCAATCTTAGAGCAAGGGCTGTTGATCAATCAGCTGACCCAACAGGATGCTGGACTCTATCAGTGCCAAGGAATGGACAGCTCTTTTTCTCAAACCCTTACCTACTACAAGCTGCGTATCATAGGGCAACAGGCCATGGAGGCCGTAACCTCTAGGCTTAGCAAGAATGCAGAACCCAAAGGAAACCACCACAGTGTCACTTCAGCGTCAAGCCTTCAGCTTCCTTACAAAGGCTACTCCTGGGCACCCGGTACTAATTTAGTTGAATTCTGCAACGCTCTGCAACAAAGGAAAAGACTGAGACAAAAGGTCTGGACCTCAAGGTGGCAGCAGCAGCAGCAGCAGCAGCATCCTTCAGAAAGCAAGAAAAGACGAGTACGTCGTCGACAGCCTGGCTCCCAGAGAGAGGAAGGGCCAATTTGAATTCTACCTCATTGACACAAGAGATCCAACTGGGCTCTCCAACTGGATTCTACTGGTTTCTTAAGCTACTCAGTCCTATCCAGGCACACCTGTAGATACTTACTGGGATGTTCTGTCTTCTCCCTGCTTCAAAAATCAAGAAAGCCAATCTCTTCTTCCCTCATCTGAAATGCTAGGAGTTACTTTTATCCTCCACAGGAAACTGTGCCATAGCAAGGAACATGGTGGTCTCAGATCATAGTGACTGATTGGTGGCAAGTGTGAAATGAGCAAGAGGGCTTTTCACATTTGTAGCACATATGTGGTACAGTCCTCTTCATCTTCTTTTTTCTAATAAACAATAACCATTACAGTGTGTGGTATCTGCTTTTCATAGAACAAGGTCTTCCCCTTGTATAATGGAATTCATCTGAATCAAAGTAATCTAAATTTAAGTTAGGTAACCTTGAACGATCGGATAAAGCAAGTCTTCTCCAAAAATAGAAAGTTGAGTATGACTATGAACATGCTCCAGGAGACACTGCAGGGATTTCAACTTCTTTCTCAGAGTACCAAGCACACCTCAGGATCAACGTACCATGCATAGGAGCAATCTGGTGCAAAGGGACCTCATCACATGCTCATTCCAGGCAGTGACCAAGGCCTCAGGTGAGCTACCCAGATACTCAAGGAGTGGGCGGGGGGACCCCAAGCTCTTTCTGTAAGCCAGTAGGATCCAATAGTCTCCTCCGGAGGGATCGATCTAATAGAATCTACTTCCCTGTTTTGGGTCTGGGCAAAAACAACCAGAGAATTATCTGACAGTGGCTAAAAGACTAATAAAACACCCTCTACTATCAGTTCACATCACAATCGCTACACCCCACCGCAGGGAGGCGGAACCTGAGATTCCAAGATGGTTCCGCCCCAGGCACCTGATGGACCTGGAGAGGTTCCAGATGGAGCTTGGGCCTATACCTGTAACCCTTACCCACGACTCGACTGAGGGCCTAGTGGCCACATGGAATAGTGCAGCCATGGGGGCCTTGGACCGGGTCGTGCCCTTGCGGCCTCTCACGCGGCGCCGATCCACCCTGGCCCCTTGGTTCTCCGAGGAGTTAAGGGTGATGAAGCGCCGCAAGAGACGCCTATAGAGCAGGTGGAGGTCCACTCGTTCCGAATCCGACCGAACACAGGTGAGGTCCTACTTACGGACCTACTTAGTGGCAATAAGAGTGGCGAAACGCAATCATCTCGCCACTCTTATCGCATCCGCAGATAACCGCCCTGCCGCCCTGTTTAGAGTGACCCGCTCCCTTCTTCAGCAGGGGCCGCGGGAAGCTCCTTTGCAGGGCAGAGCAGAGGAGTTTGGAAGTTATCTGCAGGATAAAATCACTCGGATCCGGGACGACTTGGCCTCCAACCCGATAGATCTGGGCGGACAGTCCGAGGCAGGTCTTGAGACCGTATTATGGGACGAGTTCGACTTTGTTACTTCTGAAGACATGGACAGATTGCCGAGGCGGCTGAATGCCACCACGTTTATTGGACCCGTGTCCCTCCTGGCTGGTACTGGCCCCCTGGGAGGTGACACAAGGTTGGCTCCAGGAAATAGTGAATGCTTCTTTGAGTGAGGGGTTCTTGCTGGCCGCCTTGAAAGAGGCGGTGGTGAAACCCCTCCTCAAGAAGCCTTCCCTGGACCCAGCATTGTTATCTAATTATCATCCGGTCTCCAACCTTCACTTCTTGGCGAAGGTTGTTGAGAGTGTGGTGGTACAACAGTTCCCTCAACATCTGGAGGAAACTGCCTATCTAGACCCGCGCCAGTCCGGCTTCCACACCGGGCACAGCACTGAGACGGCATTGGTCGCGTTGGTGGATGATCTCTGGAGGGCCAGGGACAGAGGTTATTCCTCTATTCTGGTCCTGTTAGATCTCTCAGCGGCTTTTGATACCATCAACCATGGTATCCTATTGTACCGGCTGGAGAGGTTGGGATTGGGAGGCACTGTGTTGCAGTGGTTCTCTTCCTACCTCTCCGGTTGCTCACAATTTGTGTTGGCGGGAGGGCAGAGGTCGATGGCGAGGCCCCTAACATGTGGGGGTGCCTCAGGGGTCGATCCTCTCCCCCCTCCTATTCAACACATACATGAAGCCGCTGGGCGAGATCATCCGTGGTTGCGGGGTAGAGTACCATCTGTACGCTGATGATACTCAGCTGTACATATCTACCCCCAACCACCCCAACGATGCCGTCGAAGTGATGTCCCGGTGTTTGGAAGCCGTGCGGCTCTGAATGGGAAGTAACAAACTTCGGCTCAACCCGTCCAAGACCGAGTGGCTGTGGTTTCCGGCATCTCGGCATAACCAGCTCATTCCATCGTTGGTTATCGGGGGCGAATCATTGGCCCCCATGGAAAGGGCTCGCAACCTAGACGTCCTCCTGGATTCGTGACTGTCCCTGGACGACCATGTGGCGGCCATGGCCAGGGGGGCATTTTACCAGGTTCGCCTGGTACGCCAGTTGCGTCCCTTTCTTGACCGAGATGCCCTCTGCACTGTCACTCAAGCACTCATGACGTCTTGCTTGGACTATTGTAACGCTCTCTACATGGGGCTCCCCTTGAGGTGCATCCGGAGGCTCCAGTTGGTTCAGAATGCGGCCGTGCGGGGGATTCTGGGAGCTTCTCGATACTCCCATGTAACACCTCTCCTGCGCGAGCTGCACTGGCTACCGGTGGCCTTCCAGGTGCACTTCAAGGTGCTTGTTACCATCTTCAAATCGCTCCATGGCTCGGGGCCTAGCTACTTGCGGGACCATCTCCTGCCACATACCTCCCTGCATCCGATACGCTCCCACAGAGAGGGCCTACTGAGGGCACCAACCGCCGGTCAATGCCGGCTAGCGGTGCCCAGGGGTAGGGCCTTCTCTGTGGCAGGGCCGTCCCTCTGGAACGACCTACCCCCCGAAATTCGCACTATCACAGACCTTCCCCTCTTTCGCCGTTCACTCAAAACATACTTTTTTCAGCAAGCTGGTCTTGCCTAATCGTTTAGATTCTATTGTTACATAGCTTCTGCCAAATACGTAAATGGACGTCGAGTTTTTAGTGGGAATTTTAGCACAGGCTCTTATTTAATTCTTTTTATCTATTTATTGTATTGTTTTATTATTCGTTGGTTTTAATTTCCTGTGCACCGCCCTGGGTCCATTTCGATGGAGAAGGCACGGTATATAAATCGAATAAATTAAACTAAACTAAACAATCACCCCAGGATAAAAACTAGCACGCAACACCATGTATGTCTTGGGCTCGCAATGACTTGGGTCAAATCCATGGTTACCATGAATATGGGTTGCCCCAGATTCCATACATCTGGGTAAGTTGAAGTCCTCCACTGCCAACCCAGCAACAGGATCTCAGCAGCAGAAGCAGAATATGGAGCATGAAATGTCAGCTTCTGATGTTGTTGCCGATTACGAACTGAACCGAAGTGAACTAGGTATGACCAGATATTTAGCTGATGAGCCAGTGGTCCCATTTCATCCAATGTGTCACATAACATACTACCGCAACATGAGGCGGTGGGAAGTAATTTAAGTGTATTCTTTCCTATTCAAGAATCAATTCGGAAAAAATCCTTAACAGAAAACATCTTCCAACCACCCTTTTGTAATACTGAAACCCAAGTTCTATGAAGTGTCCTGATTTCTGAGAATTTGTTGCCAAAATAATCGAGGGGAAGAGATCCTTTCTTATCTCTCAGAAAGAGGGGGAGGGGAGAAATCTCTTTGGGCAAAGACATTGTATACCTGCCTGGTTCATCTTCGCAGAAGAGAGTTGTGCCTGCAAATATTAAAATTCTATTAACATGAAAAAAAGTTTAGTAGAAGTTTATCATTAAAAAGCCATCTAAAATCCTTTACTAACACTTTACTTCACATAAATATTAATGTAACTACTTACAGATGACACATGATAGACCATGAATGGTAGAAGCTTTGGGCTTCCAAATTCCACTTCAGATCTGGTTTGGTCAGTTTGATCCATTTCCAATCAGTGCAAGTCAAAATTGGGCTCTGAACCAAATCTTTATAATTGATGGAAATTCATATATAAAAAGGGTAATAGAACTTCAGTCTCTTAATAGTGTAGGTTGGTTGGTTATACGGTCTGATTATAACACACATTGGTGTCTTAAATGTTGCGTTGTCTAGAAATTATTATTATTATTATTATTTATTGGACTTCTAGACCGCCCCCTCTCCCCGAAGGGACTCGGGGCGGTGTACAGGTACAAATTAAAACCATACAATCAACATACATATAACTAAAATCGAATTAAACAACCCTTGTACAAATTTATAAAAATTAAAAACTTAACCTTAAAACCAAATCACAAAATTTAAAAATACAAACTGAGGTGGGAAAGCTGGAATTAGGCCAGGCCGGCTAGATGAAACAAGTGGGTTTTGAGTTTCTGGCGGAAGGAGCGGAGATCCGTGGTCGTTCTAATGTCAGGGGGAAGGTCATTCCAGAGGGTCGGGCCCACCACAGAGAAGGCCCTTCCCCTGGGCGTCGCCCGCTGGCACAGCCTAGTGGACGGCACCCGGAGAAGTCCCTCTCTGAGTAAGCGAATCGGCCGAAGGGATGTATGGGGCAGGATACGATCCCGCAAATAACTAGGTCCTGTGCCATGGAGCGCTTTGAAGGTGATAATCAACACCTTGAAACGCACCCGAAAAGCCACAGGCAGCCAGTGCAGCCCGCGCAGGAGAGGTGTTACGTGGGAGTATCTAGACTCCCGAAACTGCCCGCGCGGCCGCATTCTGAACCAACTGCAGCCTTCGGATGCATCTCAAGGGGAGCCCCATGTAGAGAGCGTTGCAGTAGTCTAGCCGGGATGTCACAAGCGCATGAGTGACTGTGCGAAGGGTGTCCCGGTCCAATAGGGGGAAATTGAGGCTTTAATTAGTTTTAATAATGCTAATTAGTTGTTTAGCTAGTTAATTGTGCTTGAATATCACTGAAACCAATGCAAGAAGTTGTTTCTAAAACCTGCAAATTCATGTTGTCGAACTATTTTTCCTTTTGGTGAAAGAAACCATCGGGAGGGAAAATTCAAACTAATGCCAGACCAAATTTACCAAATTCTTCACAACATTTGAAGTTTATTTTTTTTAAAAAGGAGAGACAGTTGATAGGCATTATACCAACTTACAATTTATTTATTTTTTTAAAAAAAATGACATGAAACACAAGTAAAAATAAATACATCATATAAACAACAAAATTGTTCAATGTCTCTGCTCTGGGAGATTGGGTGAGCACATCCCATTGGACAGAGAGATGAGGGAAGCACATATCCCATGCGTGCAACCAGCCAACCAACTGACCCTGCTACAGAAATGTCTTTTTATTTCAACCACAAAGCACAGGCCACAAACTAAAGGCAGAACAAAAAACAAACCCAAGAAAACCATTCAATTCGTTTGGCTCCCCTGTACAAAGAGATTTAATGGAGGGACAGAGAACATAAACAAGGAAACTAATAATATAGGACCCAAGAAGCAATGCAGCTGTGGGCAGCTGTTAGTGGTCTTGTTTCAATAAAGAGCACACACACACACACACAAAGACTCCTCCTCCTCCTTCTCTGCCAGCTCTCAATTTCTATTTCTGTTGATCCTCCCTAAACTTGCCAATATCTTCCCTCCCGCTTTCCTGATTGAGTGACAAGGAGCAAGCGTTCCCAAAGCTGTCCTTATAAATCCCCAGACTTGATATAATGTGGTTTTGGTATTAAATAAGACACGATTTTGTTTTAATCTACTGGTGTATATTTCCCTTGGTTTAATGGAGCTAAGATCAACCATTCTCCAGTTTAATCATTATATTTACAATGCCTAAATCAGGATTTCAGTGCAAATATATGTGATTATAGTAAATTTTCATTTGACTTGAGATCTTGCAAGACATATTTGCACTGCTGCCACCAGTTACATAATTCAGATAGAACAATCAATAGGATCATTATTTTAAGAGCAGAAGCTTGCATATTCCTGGGATTCCTTGACAGAGATTGTAATCAGATTTTTTTTCCTCCTTAAACTGTCTGAATAACCGTGTCCCACAGAATGCAATACTGTAAGGAGCACTTTACTATCAAACTTGCCCTCTCCAGACAGCATTTCTCCCCATTTCCATATCTTGGTCACATGGAGATAGAGAGTAGTAATTAGCATGCAGACATGTGGGCAATTCTTAACATGGTTGGGGAGAAGTCCTCCAGTGTTATTCTCACCAAAAAATAATTTATCATAGGAAATCTATATCTAAACAAGATGATCTTTTGTCAGTTTTAAATTATATACTGCCAGAATTGGAGTGAAACTGAGCGTAGTAGCAAGGTCTGTAAAATATCACAGTTTAAGGTCACCTCTTTAACCTAAGAATTTATTAAGGGGATCAAGTGTTGTTGTATACCATACCAACCTGATACAGTACCACCGTTGCTCTAAAGCGCAGAGAAATATTGCAATGCATGGTTTATCAAGGAAGATCCAAAGATTACATGCAGATCCAAAACACCCGGGAAATGCAAGAACCTTCCTCAGCATCCCAAGACCTTAGCCAAGACACATCTAACGGTATCTCAGCTCCACCTGTAAATTCAGAATACATGTATTCCTCCTCGTTTCTTTTGTGGTCTGAAATTTAGCAGTGCAAATTGCACAGACCCTGGCAAGTAGATCTAACCAAAAGCCAGCCAGGGGGGAAAAATTATCCTTGAGATAGAAGGAATAGTTGAATTCAGAGATCTCACGACACAAACACGTACGCTGCTTCTGAGCAGCCACTACATTCTTGGAAATTACAGTGCATCAAGGGAGGGACCATTCCGACATTGTACCACGTAAGTCACTGTGCTGTTCTGAGTCAGCTCCCAGGTCAAGCATTCTCTGTTCTTCACAAACAAGGCACAACAGCCACCCTTTTGTTTCTAGAAGCCACGCCTTCCTAAGGATGTTGAATGCGTGGGATAACTCACATGTGAGAAAGAGGGTGTTTTTGATGCTCTCTAGAAGCAAGAAGGGTGCAAAGCAGAAGAATGCGGTCTTCATTGCCAGTGGCAACACTGTTCTCTCTTGGCAAGTGCTGGGAATGCATTTTAATCTCTAGGAGACCAATTACATTTAAACCCCCTATTATTAGGAAGGAGACACAGGTCAGGCACTTGCTGAAGTAGAGGAATTTGCCCTAAATGTGTTTCTTTCCATACCGCACAGAAAGTGGCTGGCCTAACTGAAGGGTGTGTGTGAGAGAGAGAGGGAGGGGGGGGGGAGAGGGAGGGAGGGAGAGAGAGGGAGAAAGAGAGAGGGCGAGAGAGAGAGAGACTGCAAATGGACCCTTGTCAGTGGAAGAATTATATTCAAGCAATCCACTAACATAAACATTTTAGGGGAAAGAGAAATGACAAGAAAGAAAGAAGCAAAAAGAGGGAGGGAGGGAGGAGAGAGAAAAGAGAGATGTGCACAGTCAGGCTTACATTTTTATACTTTTCTCACCCAAGTACAAAAGCCAATTTTTAAAAATATTGTATTGTTAAAATCTAGTAATAATCCAAGTGATGCAACATTGCCATCCAGTGGTCTGACTAGTAAATTACAGGTGTACACCTACAGCTAATACTTTTATCTTCCAATCCTATTTAAAAGATGACTATAGAGCCTGGTCTACTTAATCACAGCTGCACCTATTCTCCTAATCAAACATCCCATATTTTACAGTATGGATGTCCTCAAAGCCTGTCAAGTCTGGTGACTCTTCTGTGCTCGGAGATGATGTTCCAAAGAGACAAGAGAATCGGGAAGCAGCCGTCTGAAGTTAATAGTATATAAAACGTATTAGCTTGTCTTGACTGCCCCATTACTCCATGAAAGTCAAGACAGGAGCTTAGCAGGATTACTCAAGGGTTGTTATCAGCTCTGCTGCCCAAAACTCACTATACTGCCTGAAACCTGAAGAAGAAGAAAAAAATCCTTCACCAAAAATTGCCTAGCTGCTTAAGCCTAAGCCCCCTTGCCTAGATCCAGTTCCCGAGTCAACCTAGAGGGTTGCAGTTTACAGTACAATCAGTGCCGTCATTATTTTGCATGAGGTGGACACATACAAATCACAAAAGGGCATGACTCACAGACGTACCAAGGCCAAGTCTTTGGAGAAACTCGAATGGACACCATCAGTTAATTTGCTTTGTTATTTTTGTGGGGGGGGGTTGTGTTTTGTGTTTGTTTGTTTTTTTAATCCCATGGTGCATCCAAAGACAAGTTGTCCAGAAGTTTGCTCAGAACCCCTCGGTTTTCAACTCCTAGGATATGTTAAAGAAGAAAGCACTATTTTAATGTTTTTATTTTAAAATAATTAAAGTAATTTGCATAGCTAACTTTAAATCTAAGGCTTCTACAAATGGTGAAGTCAGGCCTGACGGACAGTGCCCAGTTAGCAGAGAAAGATAGTCAGAAAGCCCAACTTTACATGCTTTTTAATGGTACATAAAAGTATTACACATACACACAGTCGGACTCACGCAGCGCTTTCTCTCAGAATCATTTCTGATTCACAATATGAAAAAACAAGTAGCCACGGCCTCTTTAACTAAGGGGCCTGGTAGGTCTTTTATAGGGTGAGCAAAGGCTCAATTCTCACATTGCCTCCATTCAAATCATGTGGAGTTCAAACTTCCCACGGAGAGGTATGATGCACGAAAGAGAGAAAGTTCTCCATGATGGGGGGGGGGGGGGGGAGTGGGGGGAGATAAAGCCTGACAATTGTAGCCACTTCAGTGGATCCACTGTCTTCTTTGCAGCAACCGCATAACAAAGATAAGGTGAGAACAGGATGTGAACCACCCTCCCGGGAAGGTTTTCTTAGCAATGCTCTCACTGACTCCTCGTCATGGGAGTGCAAGTCCCTCTTCCCTTGTCTTTGGAATGACAATGTCTTATGAAACACCAATTTAGCTGGTGTTATCTTTTAAAGACAAATGGGGGGGAATCATTCCATCATCCCCCCCCCCCCCAGGTACCGCCATCTCCCTTTCCTGCACAACAGAGAGGATTTCTACACCAAATCTCTGCAACTTCCTTCTATTGTTAAGCCTTCTATGAAAATAAATGGCTTCTCCTTGCACACTTCTGTGGCAACGTATTATAAAAACTTGGGCCAGATACTAGCAACAATATAGAGGGGACTTTCCTCTGCAAAGCTTTAGCTTTTTTACTATTAAACCACTGGAATGGCGGGAACCTAGTTTTAAAAAAAACCCATGTCTCTGACTGAGGAGAGAGCCCCTTCAAACACCAACCTCCCTGTTGCCCACTGTGAGGGAAAAAGCTAGAGAATAAACAAAGCTCTAGCCAGATAATGCCCCTGGCCCCCAGTCTCCCCGATGAAGCACAGGGGTGGGGGCAATTCTGCCTTGGCCCTATAAAACACCCCTGCATTTGTCAAGCAATCTTCTTATCGTTTTATTCCTTTCTCTAACAGGCCAGGCTATAAACAACCCAACTGCTTTTAGCAAGGAAGAAGTGGGAAATAGTTCCCCAATAAATACTTCACTTTCATGAAATAAATTAAAACAACAGTTTTATGGAGGAAGGGAGGGAGATCATCCAGTCAGTGTCAATAAAAACTCTGGCAAAGCAGGTACAAGGAGCTCAAGCAAACCCCTTCAGCAGGAGGTCCACTTCATTCTGGTCAACAGAAATCTGACAGCTTGTTTCTTTTGCCAGACCTGCAGGCTCATCATCACTTCGAAGGCGAAGGAGGAGCAGCAGGAGAGTTAATCACTAAAAAAAAAAAAAAGCTAGATGGGAAACTGGGAAAAGCCTTAAAATGCCTCCATCAAGCACTACCTCATCAAACGAATGACACAGGTCCTAACCCAAGGGTGCTGAAGAAACCAGAAGAAACTGACCCACCAATGCCCCCCCCCCCGGTCTTCAAACACAACTCTTAAGAGAAGGTGGTAGGGCAGTCCGTATCTGCACCCCATTTCTCCAACTCCTGCCACCGCTCCACGAGGGCTTGGACGAAGGGCTCATTTGCCTTGAACGTTCAGAAAGATGAAAAATTCAATTTTCACACAGACCCTGCCCACCCCTTTCCTCCCCACCTACGTATGACAAGTTGCCTGCTCCTTCCTTTCCCATCTCCCTCCCTCTGTTAAGAATGCAATTCATTCTCAGGTTTCTTAGGGCACAACATCTCCTGCTTTTGATCATGGGACAATGAACTTTCTCAGATAAGGCCGTTTGTGTATGAGTGTTATTCCATAGACACCAAAAATAAAAATAAAAATAAAAATCAGCCCGATGTCTCCGGTCTAACAAAGGGCACTGAAATATTAATGGCAAGTCTTCCTTTTGGACAACACAGACAGCATGGGAGGGAAAAGTCAAGGAGGCACTCCTGTGGTTTGCAGTGATACTTCCCTTGCCCAACTCTTGTTTCTCCCCATTCCTGCGGGAGGGGAGTCCATTCAATCCAGTTCCCATACAAAGCAGATCTTTGACAACTAAACATGCCATTTCCTTTCCAGCCTCCTCCTCCTCCACTTCTGCTGTGTTCTAGATATAAAATCCTGACCCCAGAAAGGTCCAGCAAGGAATTTTTGCCTCCCGACCAAAGATGCAATCTATCAGAAGGGACCAGGCCCATTACTTCCCTGTGATTTCTATTACATCATCATCTTTGTCCTCATCCTCGTTGGAGCTGCAGCCCACCTCAGAGACCTCACGGGTGTCAAATGGAGGCACCTGAGACCGAAGGAGGCCCCCCGCTGGATATCCCGTGTGAGGTGACATGAAGCCAGGGTAGGCAGATGCCATGCTCCTGGGAAGGCTGCTGGATAAGACAGGGGCTGGAAAAGGAGCAAACATCCTGGGCTCAGAGAGGAGTGACTGTGAGAAGGGCAGCGAATAGTTGGAGAGCACCCCCGTCATGGAGGGGTTTAACATGAAAGAGGGGACACTGGCGGTGGCTGAGGTAGCAGCAGAAGAACTAGCAGTGCCCGCTGTCAGCAGAGGGTCAGTAGTCACAGGGAACATCAGATGAGGATCTGACAGCAAGCTAGGCAGCTGGTAATAGGAGGAGCCTGTGCCCATGTACAATGAGTTGCCTGCTTGGGGAGCAAATGGATGGGTTAAGTTGTGGTTTAAAGGGACAGAGGGCATGGTGAACCCACCAGGGACAGGGTACCCACTTTCATATGGTTGACCTGTAGTTGGCAGTGAGCGTTTCTTCTGCTGGCGATGGGCTTGCTCATCTGGACCAGATGGTGAACTTGACTTACGCTTATTCCCTCGTAAGTCCAGCACTGAGTGGCTGTCAACATGTTGACTAGTGGCTGGCAAGGCTGAGGAAGAAGCCAAACCATGGGTCCCTACTCGCTGCTCAGTTCCGTGAGCTGTCGCGTGGGCTGCGTTGTCTTTCCGAGTGGGGTATCCAGGCGTAGTATTGGTGGTAGGAGAATTGTGTTTGGACTCACGGGCAGCTGCCGCCTCTGCGTATTGCTGCAGTTCGCTGATGATTTCAGGACTGTCTGGCGAAATAGGCCGAGTGAGCTCCTCTGGGTTGGGAGGTTTGGGTGAGGAGGCATTGTGTCTGCCATTGCTTGTGGATTCAACAGATGGACCCTGGGATCCTACATAAAGCAGAGTATAACAAGATGTAAGGACAAAGAAAGTAACCAGAAATGGTACTAAAGTCTCAGAGGAGGTCATAAGGGGAAAAACAGCCTCATTAATCAGGCTGTAGGCTATTTTTGTTTTTCAGTGACTCATCTCAATAGCAGATGGGGAACCTAAATTATTATGGGCAGTAGAGTTTAAGAAAAGTTTACAGCACAATGAATGGTGGTGGTGCCCCAGAAGGTAGGATTTAGTGCCTGTATCCCTGATGTTTCTTCTGGACCAATCCATCTTTCAATACTATGTATTTCAATATCCATTTGAGCCGTATAACATGAATGAAGTCAGATATTTTCGCAAGTGATACTAAAACTAAAAGCTTACAAGCAGAGATTCCAGGACATAGCTCTTAATAAGCCAGTTTTATTGTAAGGACCAGAAAAGTCGTTAAAGAAGAAACCCAGCAATTTCCAAAAAAAAGGAAGAAAGAAAGGAAGAGTTCAAAATTCAGCTTTAAAGCTTTATCTCTCAACACAATTTAACAGGATGGAAATTTGCATTATTTTGGCAAGATGGGTGATGTATACTTGTACCTTCTTACTTCTAACAGATCAAGCGATCTTGTTCCAAGCGCTCTGCTTCTAGCATTGTCCATGCAAGCACTACATCTTAGAAACCACATCTCTAAACGCTTGCATTACTTGCAATTGCCTTTATTCTAGTGACAAAAATGGAAGAATATTGCTCCAATGTATCTTTTTCAGGATCTGTCTTTTCATTTCCCTACTCAATTTAAGGGGCTGATTTTGGCGTGGATTTTGCAAATTCTTCTGTCTGCTTTTGTTGCATGACTTTTGACATAGGAATATACAGATCAATTTTCTTTTGGACATCAGTTCCAGGCTGTCATTTGTTTACAAAGAAAAAGCTAATTCTTTTAAGTCAAGGCTGTCAAACTCCTAGCCCGCAAGCCAGATGCATCACGCGCTGACCACGCCTAGTTTAGTGAAGGGAGAAAAGTCCTGATACGTCATGTGATGCTGTGATGCAAGTTTGACACCCCTGCTTTAAGTGAAGTTAAGATCTGGGTAAAGTCTACACGGAAATACTATATTAAAAGATTTTAAAAAGTTATAAAGCATGGTAGAAATGTATTATGTGAGTTCAAAATATATTCAATGTCTGTGGTAATTAATGACATAAGAAGTTTATAAATTAAAAGATTGAGAATTTTAAATAATATGTGAAAGAAATGTACTTAAGTCTGGTTTATTTAACTTCTAGAGATTTTGTTCCAGGAGATATATGGCCATTATTTTACCATATAGATATCATATTTCAATGCAGCACTTTACAGAAAATTTATATTTTTATTACAATGAAAAGCTGATCCAAAAATATTTTCTCTCTTAGTTTTTACTAGAATGAAACTAAAATTAAAACCATTAAAACCAGTTTTCTTATTCCCTTTGTATGAATGGAATAACTGGCATAGATAATTTAACTGTTCCAAAATTTATTAAATTGATAACACTTAGCAAAGTATAAAAGTCATAACAAAATACCCTCCCTGTAAACACATTGCCAGGTTTTCCTCCTTCCTGCTTTAACATTAATTAAAATGCTAAATGTTTATTAATTTTTATTTGTTTCAGCTTGATTGTAATGTAATTTTCATTTCTCTTTCTGAATGCATTCTATAATTTTAACATCCGCTCTTCTAATATCTACATTTTATTACTGTTGTTAGAAAAAGTTTTGAATATCAAAAATCCCTTTGAAAGTTTTAAAAAAAATAATAGAAGAGACACTCAGAAATGGTGCTTACCTGAAGCAACCATGCGATGATCTTCACTGCCCTTTGGCTTGCCAGTAGTTCGGATAGCAAAGATCCGCCCATCGCTGGTCCGGATGTATGTTCCTGGGGGAAAGATGGATGATAATAGTTAATTTGGGGAGGAGGGGTGTCAAAAGAGCATTTTACAGGTATAAAATGGTGGATGATCTCTGGAGGGTATAAAATGGTGGATGATCTCTGGAGGGCACGGGATATCCTTGTCCTATTAGACCTCTCAGCGGCTTTTGATACCATCGACCATGGTATCTTATTGCACCGATTGGGGGGGTTGGGGCTGAGAGGCACCGTCCTACGGTGGTTCTCGTCCTACCTCTCTGGTCGGTCGCAATGGGTGTTGGCAGGAGGGCAGAGGTCGTCCCCGAGGCCACTCACATGTGGGGTCCCTCAGGGGTCGGTCCTCTCGCCACTCCTGTTTAACACCTACATGAAGCCGCTGGGCGAGATCATCCATGGTTTTGGGGTGGAATACCATCTGTACGCTGATGACACTCAGTTGTACATATCCACCCCAAACCACCCCAACGATGCCGTCGAGGTGCTGTCCCGGTATCTGGAGGCCGTACGGATCTGGATGGGTAGTAACAAACTCAAACTCAACCCCTCCAAGACCGAGTGGCTGTGGTTTCCGGCACCCCGGTTCAGCCAGATAAGTCCAACACTGGCCATTGGGGGCGAACAACTGGCCCCCGTGGAGAGGGCGCGCAACTTGGGCGTCCTCCTGGATTCCCGGCTGTCCATGGAGGACCATGTGACGGCCGTGGCCAGGGGGGCGTTCTATCAGGTACGCCTGATACGCCAGTTGCGCCCCTTACTGGACCGGGGAGCCCTTCGCACAGTCACTCAAGCGCTTGTGACATCCCGGCTGGATTACTGTAACGCTCTCTACATGGGGCTCCCCTTGAGGTGCACTCGAAAGCTACAGTTAGTACAGAATGCGGCCGCGCAGGTGATTATGGGTGCCTCAAGGCAAACCCACGTAACACCTCTCCTGTGCGAGCTGCACTGGCTGCCTGTGGCCTTTCGAGTGCGCTTCAAGGTGCTGACGACCATCTTTAAATCGCTCCATGGCTCGGGGCCTAGCTATATACGAGACCGCCTCCTGCCCCATACATCCCTTCGTCCGATCCGTTCCCACAGAGAAGGTCTTCTCCAGGTGCCATCAGCGGGGCAATGCCGGTTGGCGACACCCAGGGGAAGGGCCTTCTCTGTGGCGGGCCCGGCCCTCTGGAACGACCTACCCCCCGACCTTCGCACTATCTCGGACTTCCGCCTCTTCCACCAACGTCTTAAGATGTATCTATTCCAACAAGCCGGCCTAGGATAGCCCCTACTTCTGACTTTTTAAAAATAAATCAATTTGGTATGGTTTTAACATGGGTTTTTAGCACGGGTCTAGTAATTTAATATATTTTAATTGATATTGTATTTTGTGGTTTTAATAATGCCTGTGCGCCGCCCTGGGTCCTAACAAGGAGAAGGGTGGGGTATAAATTTAATAAAATAAAAATAAATAAATAAAATAAAATAAGACAGCTATTATAGTTCACAACAACAGACTTCTACGAGGCTCTGTAACAGTGTTTTTGACATTGACATTAGTCTGTCTACTGGCTAGATGGACATGCCTATAGCCACTCATCATGTTATTTTCTAGGAATGTCTCTGGCGTCTATAGTTTTTTAAATTTTATATGGTTTTTGTATGTATTTTTTAATTTTCCTGTGCGCCGCCCTGAGTCCGTTTGAAGAAGGGCAGGGTATAAATTGAACAAATAAATAAATATACAAGTGGTGCTATTGGATCACCCGAACCAGTAGCGGAAATCGCTGGTGGTCCCGCCCACTCTCCCTGGCATTATGACATCCCATTTAGGCCTTTTTTGTCACCAAAAATGCGTGCACGGAAGGCTGTACACATGCACGCGCTCACATTTGCAAACCTGTAGGGAAGGTAACTGAATCCCACCCTTGGTCTATACAGACTACGGACATTATTGGAAGTATTAATTATGGTTGTGACTTGTGCTCTGCATTGTAACATGCTATTTCCTGGTTACATTTACTTATTCAAAGAATACATAAGAAGAACTTAATTAATTGGGGTGCAGAATCTATCAGCAGCCAAGAAAGGTTGTAGCAATTATACAGGGACCTATAAGCAAATGGCATAAATTCCAGGTGGTTGTGATGTTTAGCTGGGTTCTACAGTTCAACATGGAATATTTTCAAGGCAGATACATCTCTGAATGTCTCCCTGAATCTTTTCCAGTGAAGGCAGCACATTAGAAGGGCTGCCATTGTTGAAGACATAGAGGAATTTGGTACGGAAATATCTCTGAAATGATAACCCAACTGGTCATGGGTTATCTAACACCCCCTAATGAGGTTAGTGGTTTTCCAACTCCACTTTGTATGGGGTTACAAATACAAATTTTGTATTCGATACAAATTCATTCACTAATAGCTCTGGTGTACAAAATACAGGTAGACCTCATTTAACAAATGCCCTGTTTAGCAACCTAAGATGACGGTGTGGAAAAAATGACTTTACAAGTAGACCATGCATTGATGATGATCGCAGCATGTGACTGCCATTTGTACACTTCACTACCAGTTTCCAATAAACAGAGTTAAAGAAGAATCTGGCAGTAAAATCATAACCACGGTCATGTGATGTCTTGCTTAACCTTTGATGACTTGGTTAACAACTGAGTGAAAAGTGACATAAATCTGTTGCGGTCATGTGATATTTCACTTAGCAATTGCATCACTTAGTGACAGAGTGACAGACCACTGTGGTCGTTAAGTGAGGACTGCCTGTAAGAGGTGAAAGAAAGGTTCTTTTATAGCAGCAAAATAACTAGGCCTTACGAACAATTTACAATTGACTCTCCTTCTGTCTCTTGTGACTATTTTTTCAAATACTATATTTTTGAAAGGCCAATGATATTTAAACAAAAGGGGATTTTAAAAAGCAGCTTGCATAATAAGCAGCATCCAATATTTGGCTAAGATGAGAAGATGAGAGCAGACTACTAAAATAAAGATTTCTGCCAAAAAATGAAATGTAGTCTGTAACTTGCAAATCACATGTGCAACTTGCAAATCACACACAATGTGCAGAAATCCTTACTTGGAAAGGACAAAATCTCCTTCAACTATCCTGAGAAACTTAATTCTATCTTCAAAATATCTTTATAAAAGTGTGAGATAGCTAACATTACAATCTCTACTGTACTCTCAAACTACTATCATAATGTCTATATTAAAACAGGTCAATAACAAACAAATGCATGATCAAAAACTAATAATTAATGTAGTCCATCTGAACTAAGGAAATAAATCAAAATATGTTAATTTGTGGAAGAAAACCACATGGAACTTCTTTATTGTATGGAGATTTTTCCCAATGGCATTTTACTTTCTGAACAAGAGATGATAGAATCGAGAAGAAAATATAGAAGGACAAGAAAAAAAAAAAAATGCCCACCCTCATCCCACTTTACAAGCTAAAATCTCTAATGGAAAACTATCTCAATTACCTTTAGTCCCACGTATAATGTGTATGCTTTCACCAGCGCTGATTCTTGCCTGCACATCTGTGGAAGTATTCGTACCTGGAATCACTATATCTATAATGGTTAAAAAATATAATATAAATATAATAAAAATAAAATAATAGGTATATGAATCACTGCATGCGGCTTCAAAGTGGATTCAATTAAAAACATTAAATAAAATAACATCTTCCAAGTATTTATTTACCTTTAGCTGGGTATTATATAAAACACAGAATCAGTATGTATTTATATGTTTTAAAGTGAAGTAGGAAAGAATGAGCTTGTTTAAAAATGATATTAATGAATAATGCTCTATATTTAACTGTTAGTTCAAGAAAATGACGAATTAACAAAGGAGGCTGCAGCAATGACATTTCAAATACTCTCCTTTATCTTTTCAAGTACTTTTTGTTTTTGTAAAATGAAAAGAGAAACACATGTACGAAAATGACTAAGCCTCCAACACATTTGGTAGCTGGGTAATATGCAGAATTTTCATTAGGCATGTTATGTCTGTATCAGTGGTGGGTTCTGGATCCCATTCCAACCAGAACAGTTAGAACTGGCCCACGTAGCCCACATGGACGCGCGCACAGTGCGCGCATGCATTGTAGCTGTAAATGACGCTGCCGCAAGCCTCTGCAATGCTGCAGCTGCTCGGCGGAGCTTCACATAGGCGCTGGATGCACCATGCACGTGCGTGGAAGCGCCGAAAGCTTTAAAACACCAGTAGGGAGCTTGGGCGGGCAGGTGGGCCCTCCAGAGCACCATATCTGAATGGTACCTGGTGCTCCGGACAGGTTCCAGTACACCCATACCAGAGCATACCACCTGCAACCCACCACTGGTCTTTATGACCAAATAGTTTTGCCAATGTTTTCTCTTTCATAATAGAAGAATATTCTCTATTTCCCCTAGAGAAAATATAGGGAAGATAAACATGTAGAATGAATTAAAGTAATGTCAATTAAGTCTCATTTTAGACCTATGTTAAGATTGGGTCCTGAGCTTTAAAAATGTGTGGCTGTCCTATTTAAAACATTGCAATGAAGGATCAACTTAAGATTCTGTTATCAGAGAATTAACCTCAATATATTCTTGAAATTTTCTCTCTCTCTCTATTCATTTTTGGTACAATCTCATTTCTTAAGAAAGGTAAAGTACAGTGTAATTGCCAAAGCAACTGACCTGTTGTGGTGACAATCTTCTGCACGAGAACACCAGCTCGTTGCAGGTAATTGATGGGAAAGTTAATAGCAGGATTGGAAACTGAAGCTGCTCCCATACTGCCTAAGGGGACATGACGAGGCATCATCGGAATAGGAGTGGACTGAACAGGACGTACACTTGCCACTGGCCGGTCCTCACCTTTCAGGCTTGGCCGCCTAGAAAGCAAGGAATAAATCAATGGGATTACAGAATTTGAAAGAACCCAACAGCCTCTTTTCATAAGCAGGACCTTCTACTCCATCGCCCTGTTTCTGCTTAAATAACTCTTCCTGGATCTTCAACAAGAAGGGGATAAGTACACTACAAAGGGACGACGATGAGCTGCCAATCACATATCAATTTCTCTATGTGCAATCACCTATGCAAGATCTTTAATAAGTGATTTAAATATTAAACAGAAATACTTTTCACGTTTTCCCACATTGTGTCAAGAAATCAATAGTAATGAATTTAAAAAACATGCCTAATATCCCAGGTGGGAAGTGCGTATTACTAAGCCTGTGTGCTATGACCTCTATGTGCTATTAGTACTTTCAATATTGGTTTCCCCATCGCAATAAGATTCTGTTCAATGCACTCTAAGTATCGACTCATTTTCTGTATCAGCTTCAACTGTTCAAAGCTACCAAGATGCCAATGTCCTCCTTTGATTTACCTATGTTCTGAGGACCAGGAAAACACTGCCGGGGGGCGGGGAGAAGTAGGAAATACATTTTGCTATTCCTGTTTTAGTTTCATAGACAGGAACAAGATACCCACCAGTTCCTTTGATTGAAGGCAGGGATATTTGCCAGATTCTGGTCAGTAGCTGGGTAATACTGAGCATAGGAAGGACGGGTATAAGGGACAGATGCACGTTTTTCTTCCTCATAGCTCTTTTTTGCAGCTTTTTTCTCTGCCTTGGTGAGCTTGTGCTCTTTACGATCGATTAGCAGGGACTCGTGCTGGAAAGGCTCCTGTGGTGATTAAAGCAAAAGGAGGTTGCATCTGAAGCACACTGGTTTATTGAAAATATCACAAAACAGCAAGAAGTCAAACCACAATCCCTCCCCCTCCCCTGAACAACCAAAATAATCCTCCAAATGTTCTAATGAAAGAATTAGGACCATTTTGATATTATCATATAATTAGCATTTAATCCCCCTTGATAATATCAGGAACATTCAGTTGCTCTTGTCTTTCAAAATTCTTAGAAGTACGCATTTAGAGTTATGACACAAATGTTTAATCTAATGTAGGAATGGGAAGGAATCTTCTCCTGCATCAGTGTATTTTTGTATTTATTAAACATACAGATAACCCTTGATTTATGACAGCAAATGGGATCGAAATTTCCACTGCTAAGAAATGCAATTATAACACACATCTGCCTTGCTCAGTGATAACAATCCCTGTAATCCTAGTTGCAGATGTCAGTCGAACCCTATGGTTGTTAGTCAAAGCAAATTGCTGCTGACTTCCCACAACCAATACCAATGGAGAAGCCAGCAGGACGTTGCCAAGTTCCAGCCTGCAAGGATGTCCACAAATGCCAGTCCTCCATTCATAATCTAGCCTCAGTGCCTTTGGGGAAAAGCCAGGTCTTCATCTATAGTAGAGACCCCCAAACGCTTCAGCTCATAAAAGTTTCAGGTTGTTTGACACCCCCCCAAAAAAAAAATTATAAGAAAATAATTTCATAAATATTATTTTAACTAATAGTACTATACAAAAACAACAGGAATGGATTGCCCCATTGACCTTTGGTGCACGCGAAGCAAACTGGCAATAATGCCGGCAGCAATCCACCCCTATCCCCCGCCACCCCCAATCTACACCGCCACCACTTCTTCTCCATGCACTTCAGATCTGATCTGGAGACTCCTTCAACTCTTTGGAATGTATGTGGTCGTATAATGTGAGATAAAACTAAGGGATTTGTTGCAAAGGGGTAATGATATTTACCAATGAAGTAACACTGCTAAGCAATATATTAACCCTGGGCTTTCCTTGACATAAACAAGCACCTCATTATATCCCATTCCTTGAAGACGTTGGATCTGATCATCACAAGCATTTTATAATAAAACAATAAGGGACAGACATTTGAGTAATTTGAGGAGGAATTTGATTTCTTGCAAGCACCATACATTCTTAATATACTTTATTAGATGTAATTTTTACAGCCAACTTATCAAAATAGCATGGTATGGGGATTTTACTCTTTCCTAACCTTGGTGATGAGGTGAGGGTACTTGAGACAGGCCAGCTGTAAAACAGATTCCTTGATCTTACTGGGGTTAAATGGAAGCTGGGGAGGCTCAGATTCCTCTTCCACAAAGTGCAGCAAGTTTTCCACCTCCCTCCTGGTAAAGTTCAACACTGGATTCAAATCATCCACAACACGATCTAAAGAAAATATACACTGATCAGTTCCTGCTTCACCTTTATCTCCAATAACATTCCCTTAACCTGTGATATTAGCAAATTATTGCACCTTTAAAAGGGGTGGGTGGGGTGAAGATGGGGAGAGCTGGAAATCTTATGCCAAACCTAAAAGCAAAGAGAGCCACATTCAGAGACCAAAAGAAATCTGCCTACTGAATGGCGTGATCTGCCTAAGGCAAGGCACGATCTACCTGACATCCCTTGCTTGGAGATCTGACGGTCATAAATTTTCTTTTCCAAAGTGTAATCAGAAACTAGCCGGTAGATGTGGCAAGGCTTCTTCTGTCCATAGCGATATACCCGGCATACTGCCTGTGCATCATGACATGGATTCCAAGAAGCATCAAATACTATCACTCTGTTTGCACCAATAAGGTTCACACCTAAACACCCAGCTCTGGAGACAGAAAAAAGAATAGTTATTTGCCTGGGCCTGAAATGTTGCCTAGTATGCTGTAAATCAAATATTAACTGGGATTTACTACTTTTGTTCAAAGCTTTATATAAATTAATATGATGTTAGGATTGGAAGATAACATATGGGGGGAAAACCCAACTAAATCCATATGGAATGCTAAACGCTGCTTAAAAGAAGTAGATTCCATCCTTTTTCAGGATGAACACTATCCACTATTCTTCACAGTCAATCACATGTCTCTATCCTTAGTAAGTCCTGGAACTTACCTTGTTGAAAGAAGGAAGAGACAAATAGAAGTGTTGCTAGGATCATTGAATTGGTTAATCAACCGTTCTCTCTCTGAGGCAGAGGTACTTCCATCCAGTCCTATGTGAGAAGAATTAGATTATTACCAACATTTCTGGATAACTTTTATCAAAATAAAACTATGAAAGGTACAAAAAGTATGATTGTTTGAGAGAACTGATGTGATAAATGAATAGGGAAAAATACATTTAAAGCTACATGTAATCAAAACATTATTGAAAAATCTTGCAACCAATCATATAAATAAGATGACCACATGCTTCTATCATGAAAAAAAAATACAAGAAAAGTAGTATTTTTCAATGCTGGAGGCAAAAATCAGGCGGCCTCCGGCAGCAGTTTCTAAAAATAAAAATATTAAAAGGGATGGGTTTTCAGAAGCTTAGTCAGGTGCACAGAGTATGTCATTCCATGCATCTGGTGAAATGAGCTGTCTTTCGCACAAGCCTTTTCATTAAATTTGTTAGTTTGAAAAGGTGCTTCCAGATTTTTGATATTTTTCAAGATCTTCCCAGCAGCAAAATCGCTATAGATTGAAGAGCATGCTGTACTTACTATAATAATTCACATTTCGGATCCAGTTATGGATTCCTTGTGCATCCAAGCCTGGGGGAGAAGGCACTGGTCTTTTTGCCAAGAAATCTTCAATGACACACAATGTGGAAAGGCTTTGGCTATAAAAAGACAAGAGTTTCTTAAAAAACACATAAATGCTTAAAATACATCTTAAGTGGTAAAATCTAGACTCTGTCCACACTTTCAGCCAATTTTACACGTGATGATTACATGTAAGTTAACCCATCCTCACCATCATATGCATGGCCCAAAGGAGGAATAGGGCAACTCTTTCAAATTGAAAGAAGAGGGTCAAGTTAATTGCTAATATGTACGTAAGAATAATGATGGCATGCAGAATAATTTCCATATTATCAACTAAAGTAACCCAATCATGGAGCTATACTGAGAGATATAAACCTCTAGCACATTCTTCCCATTTTTTCTAGTTCTTTTTCTAAATTGTTATAGTTCTAAATTTGTCCCACAAAAAAGTAGGCTCAGGTTGTTGTATACTACAAATTTTTGCTTGTATCGTAAAAAGTGGTCTGCAATAAAATCAACAGTATGTTAGTCAACAGAAACATAAAACATATGTTTAATCAGAATGTCATCATTTTATGAAAAGTGAAGTAAAAGTTGAAACCATATTGAAAAATGCCTCAAAATCAAATGCAACTACGGCAAATCTTTTAAAAGTAGGGATAATAATATAGTGCTCATGCTAGGCACTCTCCACTTAGGCTGAAGACACTGTCATTTTTAAGCATCTTTTAAGGGTAATCTTAAAAATGTAGGAAATCAACAAGGGGTTTATTATTAGTTAATCAGCAGAAATATAACGAAAATTCTCTTTCTATGAGGTAATGTTTTAATGAATAGTTCAGTTGAAGTTAATAATATTTATTTATTCACACTGCTTTACAATATACCATATTTTTCGGAGTATAAGACGAACCCAGGTTTTGAAGAGGCAAATTTTTAAAAAAGTAGGTAGGTAGATAAAGGGATAGAGAGGGAGACAAAGAGAGAACAGTAGGTAAGTAAGGAGAGAGAGAGAGAGTAGTTAGGTAGATAGGTAGAGGGATAGAGAGAGAGAAATAGAGAGAGATGAAGAAATACAATAGATAGGTAGGGAGAGAGAGAGAGAGTAGGTAGGTTGGTAGGTAGAGGGATAGAGGGAGAAAAATAGAGAGAAATACAGTAGATAGGTAGGGGGGGAGAGAAAGAGTAGGTAAGTACTATAGGTATATAGATAGATAAAGTGGGAGAGAGAGAAAAATACAGTAGGGAGGGAGGGAACGAGAGAGAGAAATAGAGAAATACAGTAGATAGCTAGGGAGAGAGAGTAGGTAGATTGGTAGGTAGGTAGGTAGAGGGATAGAGAGAGAAAAATAGAGAGAAATACAGTAGGTAGGTAGGGAGAGAGTGTGTGTGTAGATAGGTAGGTAGAGGGAGAGAGAGAGAAATACAGTAGGTAGGTATGGAGAGAGAGAAAGAAAGTAGGTAGGTCGGTAGGTAGATGTTTCCAGGTGTATTTATCTATGTGCTGGGGAAGGAAATTGCTGACAACCCGTAGCACCTAAAACTTTTTTTTCTGCTGGCACTTGCCCAATGTAATTCTCATCAACCACTCTAACTAAAGACCCTTTCCAAAAGGGGGAGAAAAAAACTTTTTGCACTCTGCAAACCTCCCCAAAACAGCCCATTTTTCTCAAAAATGGGCCCATTTTTTTTTTTAAAAAGAGGCATGAATAGCCTTGGGGGGCTTGCAGAGTGCTCGGGGGGGGGGGGGAAATGAGCAAAAACGGACAGTTTTTTGCAAAAACGGGCTATTTTTTGTCAAACAAATTGCATGCATAGTCTTATGGAGGCTTATAGAGTATTCCTGGGGACTGGGGGGACAAAACTGAGCAAAAAACATTTTTTGCTCATTTCTGCCCTCCCCAGCCCCCAGGAGCTCTCTGAAAGCCTCCATAAGGCTATGCACGACCATTTTGGTGAAGGGGCAGGACTTCAGGAGGCAAAAAAAATGCTGTATTCGCTGTATAAGATGCACCCAGATTTCAGCCCCTTTTTAGAGGAAAAAAGGTGCATCATTCTCTGAAAAATACAGCAGTTTAAATGATTTCCCATAGCCTTTTTACCTGAACACCAGTAGTTTGTCTCCAAGTTTCACACTTTCGTCTACTAGATGAAACAACAGCACCATCTTAGGTGAATTTTGCAAGACTCCTGTCTGATAATCACAAAGGATATCTTTAGCCTGTAGGTAAAACAGAATATCTCTCAGTGATACTTGCTACACCACAATTCAATTTATAACTCAGGATTTCCCTAATATCTTGTGTCTCCTTAGAAACATAATCAGAAGCAAATCCATTCATAAGCAATATAATGTTAAGTTCTTTCAAAAAATAGCAAAAATCTGTTTCTGATAAAACATGTTCCTTGACAATTTCTTTATTATCCACCTAAATACCATAATTACACTAGGAATTGATTTTAAAAACTCTTAACCTTCTCATATACTGATGAAAACTAATCAAGGAGAGAACCAACTTAGAAATAGGGAGAAATTTCCTGACAGTTAGAACAATTAATCAGCGGAACGGCTTGCCTTCAGAAGTTGTGGGTGCTCCATCACTGGAGGTTTTAAAGAAGAGAGTAGACAATCAAATGATATAGGGTCTCCTTCTTCAGCAGGGGATTAAACGGGGGATTGGACTAGAAGACCTTGAAGGCCCCTTCCAACTCTTACTCTGTTATACTACTTCTAAACTACAATTATACTTAAAGGTTTGTGAATCTTTTTTGAATTTTTAGTATTTCTGCATAAATACAGAAATCTTTTGGACTTGAATGAATAGCATTAACATTTGGCAAAAAGCAAGGATTTACATTGCAGCATAGAAAACTTATTATTTAAACAAGTATAATGGTTTGGCTCCGTTATTTAATTGGGTTCTCTTAATCCAGTTTTAGGACTTGTGAGAAGAATAGATCACCTTTTAGGTCATTTGCAAAAGTATTGACAATGCAAAGGGGTTTGTAAAGTTTTCAGCATTACAGAACCTCAATGTTCTTAGCTTCCTTCATAATATCTAAGCTGCTGAAATATAGCAGCTTCTCTATATTCTTCCCATATTCTCATTCTAGTTAGATAATCCTCCAAGCAAATCAATTAACAGCTACATTCTACAAAAGCACAGATAAAAAAGATCTCCAGATAATACAAGAATGATCAGAGAATTGCTGTAGAATAATAATAACAACAAATGGTGCAATCCCATTTGAAACTACAATGAGTAAGATAGGAAGACACAAGATTTTTCACAAAAATGAAAAGAGGAGCCAAAGGTAAGAAAAATACTACACAGAACTATTTCATAAATAACAATGACCTTTAAAATATTCTGTATGGGAAATGAGTCCATACATAGCACGAATGTCATACATTTGTGTACAGGTAGATTTATTTTTATTTATTTTATTTATTTTATTTTATTAGATTTATATCCCGCCCTTCTCCAAAGAGGACCCAGGGCGGCGCACAGGAATTTAAAATACATACAAAAACAAATATAAAATTTAAAAACTTATTAAATACCCATCCTGCGCTAAAACCAAATTAAAATCCCCCTAAAATAGAACGCCCCCCTGGCCACGGCCGCCACATGGTCCTCCATGGACAGCCGGGAATCCAGGAGGACACCCAAATTGTGCGCCCTCTCCACGGGAGCCGGTGTTTCGCCCCCAATGGCCAGAGTTGGAGTAATCTGGCTGAACCGGGGTGCCGGAAACCACAGCCACTCAGGCTTGGACGGGTTGAGCTTGAGTTTGTTACTACCCATCCAGATCCGTACGGCCTCCAAACACCGGGACAACACCTCGGCGGCATCGTTGGGGTGGTCTGGGGTGGATATGTACAGCTGAGTATAATCAACGTACAGATGATATCCCACCCCAAAACCACGGATGATCTCGCCCAGTGGCTTCATATAGGTGTTGAACAGGAGGGGCGAGAGGTCCAACCCCTGACGAACCCCACAGGTGTAAGATACTGCTTCAAACATCTACCACGTTGAAGAAAAAAGGAGGAAGAAGTTTAAAAAAAACACTAAGAATTTTGATTTTAGTACTCACCCATTCATACGTTACAACCTGATTGGCTCTTTCCTGAAATGGACTGAAGCCAATGCCCTGAATATACTTGCTATTGGTAGCCTCCCCAATTGTAGATGGCAGAGCATTGCTCTCTGTTTTCATTTTTATGCCCTGCGACTGGCAGCGTGAATTGGTACCAGCTGTGCCAAGGTCATCTACATCCAGATCGTGCTCATTTGCCAAATTTTCTTTTTGCAATGCTTCATATAGCACATCAGGGTGATTCCATATCTGAGAAAGGATGGAAAATTACTTGACAGTTATTATCAAATACTTAGATTATTATTTTTTATTAATTCTAGGTCTTTTTCATTTATGAGACTGGTGACTATTTTCTTTATCTACAGTTATGGTTGTCTCACTGAAGGGGGTGAGTGTGAGCAGCAGTAATTTTACGAAATTCCAGAGGGACAGCCAAATTATTCTCTTGCAGCAAAAGCAACTAATCTTTTAAATAAACATATAAGGGCTGGGGAAACATAGTAAGGCTTTATGTAAGGAAAGTATACAAGTTGGAGAAGTTTAATTTGCAAAATTATTATGATTAAAAACATGTTCATGTCATTAATATTGCTAAGTCCAGGTAGTCAAAGCACTCTAAATCAAAATACCCCAAGCCAAATTGCAATCTAAAACTTTGTATCACTGGTAACCGGTATTTAGAGAATGTTTAGGGAGCCTTAAAAGAGGCTTGTGTCCTTTATAATTATCATATGGTTAGGGGGGAAAAACATTCAAGATGTAAAATAAAAATAAAGTGACCTCCAAATAATACTATCCTCCTAACAGTTATATTTCCATAAAACCCTACACAAAATACTGTTCCCTCTTTTATTAAAAACACACCTTACAACAAACACAGAAAGCTTTAAGTGGGTTCAGTCCCAGCCAGCCGCTGTTGCCCGCATCACGAAACCTATTCATGAACTCAGTATAAAGAGCCCGCTGGATTTTTGACAAGCGCACTAAGATAACGTGTTCTTCCTTATAGGGAAGCTGAACTTTCAGCACATTGTGCCCTCGTCTACAGAAACAAAGAGAGAAAAGAACATTAGGAAAGAAATTCCTCAAAGTCTGCTCTCCATCTCTCTATTAGTAATGGAAAGGAGGAAGTACCAGATACCTCAGTTTAGGTATGATTATTAATAGTGTAAAAGAACAAGTGTGATCATCACTTTGTATGCGGAGAATACTTTTCCACAGCAGATTATTGAGAAATCTTAAGTGTTAGTCTGTAACCAAGTGAAATTTGGTGGCAAATATTCACAACTGAATATTTCCTTCCACATATTATACTCTGTGATGAAATTACATTTAATTTACATATTTCAAGCATTTATGCTATCAAGTTCTCGTAAGTCATTTTCATATCCCCAAATGAAAAAGTCTATCAAAGCAGTCTATTATTATGAAACTAAATTTAATGGCACATGTGCTAAAATAGGACTGCTAAGGATGATCTAAAATCTAAACCAGGGGTAGCCAATCTTTTTATACCTACCACCCACTTTTGTATCTCTGTAAGTAGTAAGATTTTCTAACCGCCCACCGGTTCAATAGTAATGGTGATTTATAAAGTAGGGAAGTCAATCAAATTAAAAAAAGGAAAGTGCTTCAGTATCGGACAAAACCCCTACCTCCCACCTTTCATGGAACGCCCACTAGTGGGCAGTAGGGACCAGGTTGACTACCACTGATCTAAACCATCAACCTGATGAACCAAACGCTTCCCATTTCTCATTACTTAAATACTTCTTACAAAGACTGAAGAACTGGGAATGTGGCGAATGGCCTCACCTTTGTACAAAGCCTTCCAATAGGCTGTGCAGGACATGACTGCGATACCTCATTAGACGAAGATCTTGGGGGGTGCTGTCAATACACTGTCCATTTAGGATAGGGCGCTCAAACATATTACTGAATTCCTGCCTGGTACCAAGAAAGTCGGGACGTACGAAATCTACCATACACCAATATTCAATTAGATTGTTCTGCAGAGGATAGCCAGTCAGAACTACCCGTCGCCGAGATTTGATATTTTTCAAAGCCTGAGAGGTGCTTGCATGACAATTCTTTATCCGGTGTCCCTCATCACAAATGACCACATCCGGTCCAGGCCGGGATAAAGCTTTCTCAATTCCTGAAAGGAAAAGAAAATGTTTCCAAAGGAATGTATTCTGCCCTAGCCTCAATTGAAGTTGCATAATTATAAAGAATTGTGGTAAATCCAGTAAGGAGTTTGGAGAAAGGGAAATGAGCGGCTCAGAAATTATTATCAGATATCAGAAATCTCTGCTTTAGTGTTCAAGACAACACTGATAAGAGAAAGACAGTATCATTTGCAATTCTCAATGACATCCTTCACTGAATGCAGTGGCAACTGAAACTAGAATACGTGTTCGTAATAAAAGTTTATTTTTTTAAAAAAAGCAGCGAATCAGTGAAAAACTGAAAATTGGGACAATGTTAACATCTTTCCACAGAAAGCTGCATTACAGTAATGAAAACATCCAAGCAAAACTGTTATATACATATCAGAGAAACTCTGCTTCTAAACATTTTATGTTAATACTAGCTGTACCCGACCACGCGTTACTGTGGCCCAGTCTGGTTAAATGGCCAACCAATCTGTGTATAGATCTACACCTGCACACACAAACACGTACACACAACCACCGTATAACCCCCCAACCTACCTACCTACTGTATTTTTCCCTCTCTCTCTCTATCCCTCTACCTACCTACTGTATTTTTTCCTCTCTCTCTCTATCCCTCTACCTACCTACCTACCTACCTACCTACCTACCTACCTACCTACCTACCGTATTTCTCCCTCTCCCTCTCTATCCCTCTACCTACCTACCTACCGTATTTCCCCCCTCTCTCTATCCCTCTACCTATCTACCTACCTACTGTATTTTTCCCTCTCTCTCTATCCCTCTACCTATCTACCTACTGTATTTCTCCCTCTCTATCCCTCTACCTACCAACCTACCTACCTACTGTATTTTCTCTATCTCTCTCTATCCACCTACCTACTTACCTACCTACCTACCTACTGCATTTCCCCCCCTCTCTCTCTATCCCTCTACCTATCTACCTACCTACTGTATTTTTCCCTCTCTCTCTCTATCCCTCTACTTACCTACCTACCATGCCGCCTCCTGGGACCACAAATGGGCCACCTGGGAGTGTGTCACCCCCCATGCCTAGTTTTGGGCCTAGTAGGCGTCCATACAGCCTCCTGGGACCAAAAATGGGCTACCTGGGGGTGTCATCCCCCCCTGCCTAGTTTTCGGCTTAGTAGGCCTCCATACAGCCTCCTGGGACCACAAATGGGCCACCTGGGAGTATGTCACCCCCCATGCCTAGTTTTCGGCCCAGTAGGCCTCCATACAGCCTCCTGGGACCACAAATGGGCCACCTGGGAGTATGTCACCCCCCATGCCTAGTTTTCGGCCTAGTAGGCCTCCATGCAGTGTGGGAACATTGAAAGCTTATTCGGTTGCTGAGGAAACGACTGTTGGAAATGTGAGGGGTGTACGCATGACGCATCATAAGAAGCAGCTGGATGGGAGGAGCTATAGGGAGGTGAAAACCTGAGAAGTGAGTACCTTTTACGTTTGTGCTGCTTGCACATGACACACGTGTGCAAGCAACACAAAATGTACGTATGATTGCATCGTAAGTCCTTGGGAACATTGTGCGAAAATTTGGTGTCGATCGGTACAGTACTTTCTAAGATTAATGGCTTTGCACAAACTATTTTTCATTTGTATTTATATAGATAGGAATTATAAGTTAATTAAATAATTCATACAAACTAGAAAATCTTTTTTCTGATGAAACTTGAAATATATTCCTTAGCGCATAGGTTTCCAAACTTGGCAACTTTAAGACTTATGGATTTCAACTCTCAGAATTCCCTAGTCAATCATGCTGGTGGGGAAATTCTGGGAGTTGAAGTCCACAAGTCTTAAAGTTGCCATCTTTGGAGACCCCTGCCTTAATGGATTCCTGATTTCAGAATATCTGTCTGTTTATGTGCAAATGCTAGTAAAAGCCATTATCTAAGGATTGTATCATTTAAATGGAAATGAAAGATATATGTAAAAGGAGTTTTGTGTGTTCTCACCTTTTAAGAGCTCCTGCTGGCGATCTTCTTCATCCACATCAATAATGACAGGGCCAGTTTGCTTTTTGCTTTTCTTCTTTCTGCCCGTAGCAAAGGATTTCTTCAATGAAAGTAGGCGGTACATCTCATAGCCCATCAACAGTACACCACCATCTGTCACCCACTCATTTACCACTTTGGCACGTGCTGCAGTGGTCCTGGAAAAAACAACAACAGGTAGATAAAATACAAATGGGACAATATCTATTTGTGAAAAAGGAGAATTTCACTCTGTATGCATGTTATGTATATTTAAAGTCTATTTGGAAAGTCAAACTGGTTCAAAATACAATGGATCGGAAAAACCCTGCTATTAACCATGGCTGTCACTAATCTTAGACTCTCAGTGAGCCTAAAATATTTGCATTTAAACAATGTCCCTGGCTTCCGCTCACATTTTAAATGCAATACGGTGCTCATTTTTCCCTCCCATTGTGAGCATAATATTCTTCCTATATGCTTAATACGTCTGGAAAACTTATTTTCTTTTTTATATTTTGTAAGGAAATAGAAGAGGACAGTATTCTAAGATTTGGAATGTGGACAAGCTGAGGTAGCAATTTAATGGCTGGTATCCTACTTATTTTGGCAGTGATCCTTATTGTAACACTGAAATTAATCAGATGATGTCATAAAGAGATCTGTACAAATTGCCAAGAGAACTTTCCAAGATCCATAAACAGGGCACAAATGCTCCAATAGCAGCAATTATAAATAACAACTCCAAAATAGAATCAATTCCCCTTACTTGTGTTCATCATTCAAAATGTGGACTTTAAAAGTGCGAGGCTGAATCTCTTTTGGGTCATAGTCAGCAGGAAGAGCTTCTGGTGCTGGAAGCCACATGTTGAACTCTGCTAACCAGTTCTGAAGAGTATTTACCTGTAAGAAAAAATGGCGAGAAAGAAGACATGGAATCCATTCATTATATATTTCATGCTACCAATATCTTAAACACTGAAAAAAAGTATACAAATATTTCATGGATATTTCAAAATGTAAAGAGGCAAATATAGAAATTGGGGAAAATCAAAACTTGCTAAGTGTTTGAAAGGACCTTTATCCACCTAAGCAGACATAAGTAAACATTTTTGTACAGCCTACTTACAGGTACAATTGCCAGGACGGTCTTTGCTTCAATATGACGGAAAAGTACTTCCAAAAAGGAGATGACTTGCAGAGTCTTGCCCAGACCCATGCTATGAGCTAGGATGCAGCCAAATCCACTGCTGGTTTTAAATCTATCCAGGGATTCCACCAAATTATCATACAGGAAACGAATACCACCAATCTAGAAAGAGTAAGAAATGGTGTCAAAGAGATTATGGATGTTTACTATCAAATTAGTGGTTAAGCATCTAATTTGTAAATGCCTACACACATATGCAGGCAAAAAAAAAAAAAACCGCCGAAGTTTACAGAAATCAATGACATGTCACTGTAGAAGACAATTTGGTGACAATTATGTACATTTCTGCAGCAGAAATTTCAATACCTGGTGAGGCTTTACTGCTCGTGCAAGTTGAGGAGCCAGATATAGGTCTTCTTCATTTGGTGGATGGTTGATGTTAATAATTACTTGCCCTGAAGCATCTAACTGATTTAGAGCATCATTCACATGGGCACCACTGCTCTCTTCAGTATTATCATCATCGCCTTCGTTGCCAGAATCACTGCTGTCTACAATATGGAGGGCTTCATCGTCTCCTGAACTTAATTCTATCACTTCTGCAACACAACCAGATGTAGAGGATTAGCATATCCATTATATTTTATAGCTAAATATGTAAGGTGACTTATGCCCCTCTGTCTTCATATTTTATACTCTAGGAAAACTAAAAAAGGTAAATAATAAAGAAAAAAATAAAAACAATGTATGAAAGTACTATTGGCTGATTCTAAGTACTGAGTTACTGAACACTTCGTAATTATTTGATATAGCATAATTATGCGGAGTCAATTTCTTAAAATTTTGTATGTTTGTAAAAATGTTTTTCAAATAGGGAATGTTAGAGGGAGTTACTGATTATTAGAATTCTTAAGAAATAATATTTATTTGTATTTTTTTTTTTAATCCTACTGACTGCAAGATATAAAGATGTTGAAAGCCACAATGCCGAAATAAATTTTTCCATCCGTTCTTACCATCTTTAATGCCGTGGAGTCTTCCTTTGGAGTCGTCCTCACTACCACTGCTGGTGCTGTCTAAGCAGATGACCTCTTCATTTAACACTTGGGGGGGAAGCTGAGCAACTTCTGCAGTTCTTAAAGCAATTTCCTCTAAAAACAAAGCAATAAACTCAGTACATAATGGATGAAGAGAAAATCAAACTAAAATTGTTCTTACTTCAATTCAATGCCTTACGCACAGTCACTCAAGCACTCGTCACCTCTCGACTCGACTACTGTAATGCTCTCTACATGGGGCTCCCCTTGAGGTGCACCCGAAAGCTGCAGCTAGTCCAGAACGCAGCCGCGCGGGTGATTATGGGAGCGTCTAGACACTCCCACATAACACCTATCCTGCACGAGCTGCACTGGCTTCCTGTGGTCTTTCGGGTGCGCTTCAAGGTTTTAACGACCATCTTTAAAGCGCTCCATGGCTCGGGGCCTAGTTACATGCGAGACCGCCTCCTACCCCATACATCCCTCAGACCGATACGCTCCCACAGAGAGGGCCTCCTCAGGGTGCCGTCGGCTGGACAATGCCGACTGGCGACACCCAGGGGAAGAGCCTTCTCTGTGGCGGGAACAGCCCTTTGGAATGACCTACGCCCTGAACTCCGCACCATCTCTGACCTCCACCTCTTCCGCAAGTGTCTGAAGACACACCTATTCCATCTAGTCGGCCTAGCGTAACCTCCATTACTGACTCCTAGATAGTTTTAAATTTGGGATTTTTAATTCAGTTTTAGCACAGGTTTTTTATTAGAATATGTTTTTTTTAAATTTTTATTATGTTTTTTGTATGTATTTTAACATTCCTGTGCGCCGCCCTGGGTCCGCTTGGAGAAAGGCGGGGTATAAATATAATAATAAATATAATATAAATTCAATTCTACTATCAATGTTTGACACCACTGAAGTATCCTAGTTGTACCAAATTTGATACAACTGATTATATAAGAAGCTACTCTAGTATGCTTCAAGTAATGTTTTGCCCGAAGTTAACCAGTACTTCTCTTACTGCATTCTAATTTCTTTTGGTAGAGTACACTCATGAGCGTCTATTTCAGACTCCAATGTTAGAAGAACGCATTGTTCAAACTATTATCAAGATATTTAAAATCAGTTTGAAAAATGCCATTATATCTGGAATCAATAGCATGAAACTGAAAATTAATCAAACATGCATATTTCCATTTATATTCAACATTTAAAACATGATAGAATTGTGGATATATGCCCTTCCTCAACTCCAAACATAGTACGGTGATCTAAACATAGCAAACAACTTTCTTTTGGGTTCGTCTTCAATAATTATTAGTACAAATGACTGCAATTTGACTATATTAACATGCCCTAAACTTGTTCTATGCTACAGCACATCTAAACAAAATCTGAATAAATGAAACAGAATTTGTGAGATTTGTTGTCAGGACGTTTGCAGTTTGAAGATGAGCAGCAAGTTTGGCTATTTTTTTTTTTTTCAAATTGCAGAAGCTCTTTCTTCATTTGCTAGCATAAAAAGTAAACTCTTTCCATGGAGCATTCTGGATGTCATCCAGATTACACAGAACAGGTGCAAACAAAATCTGCTTGCTCATTAGTCCTGCTGCATTGCTGAATAGCCCAGCATTAAGAAGACCACCCACCCACTTCCTTGCTCTAAATTTGAAAGAGAATAAGGAAGCTGAACAGAAGACTGTCCACACATAATCTCAAGGTACCACGGAAAAGAGTCAGAGGATGGGTAGACAGGTCACATCAGTCACAGTGTAATGCCTCCTAAGGCCAGTTTGAAATTATGGGTATTGGAAAACATCTAAAGCTTTACTAGAAGCATTTGCATATATGGCTCTATTTTAATGTGGTCTGAATCTATTATATGGAATGTTATTTCACTGGGTTGATATACAGATAATCCTTGCATAATGACTGCCCTGTTTAGGGATTGTTCAAAGTTATGACTGCACTGAAAAAAAGTAGGTTTATGAAAGGTTTTTGCACATATGACCACTGCAACATCACACAAACATGTGATTGCCAGATACACATTTTACTACCAGCTTCTGACAAGAGTATTCAGTGTAGAAGCTGGCAGTAAAATTGCAAATCATAATCATGTGATGTCTTGCTTAACTGCCATGGGTGATTCACTTAAGGACCACATTGCTTAGTGACAGAGTTGACAGTCCGATCATTAAGCAAGTGTGATCATTAAGCAAGAACTACCTGTATATATTTAACCTCTTCACCAAGTTTAGAGTGATTTTAAAATGTTAGGAGTCCAGTATTTAAGAGGAATTAATAAAAGAATAGCTCACTTAACATAGAGAAGACACCAGGTCTTCATTTCTCCCCATTCTCCCCAGTAAAGGAAAAAAAGAATGGGACACTTTTGAATTCATGAAACCTGAAATAATTACTAATGGGCTTTAAGATACTGTACATTTTCTATAAATATAAGTAACAATTTTGATCAAAACGCAGCTCAGACAACAAATAAATACAAGAAAAATATTTTAAGGTATGAATTCATTGATTATATTTCTATGTTAGAGTTATATAGTTATATTTACATGTTTTTAGAAATATTATTTTTCAACATAGTAGATTTGTGTGTGTGTGTGTGTGTGTGTGTGTGTGTGTGTGAGGTTTTTGAGCTGATAAATAAATAAATAAGGGAGACTAGGATAGATCTATTTTGATCTAGCCATACCCTTAGTGGGATTTGAATCGGGACTGTATTACATGTTAGGCAGATGTTTTAGCCACTAAGCCACCAGGTTCTCCTCCTGATCAGCTGAGACACAAGCATATATATATATATATATTTGCTTTCGTAGATTTTCATGGGTGTAGGTATGGTGGTATTGCCATCCTCGGGTATTTTCCCGTGTATATAGCATGGAATTGTTATTGCAACGTTTCGACAAGATCTCACTTGTCATCCGAAGCCTGAGGATGACGTGAGATCTTGTCGAAACGTTGCAATAATTCCATGCTATATACACGGGAAAATACCCGAGGATGGCAATACCAGCATATATATATGTATGTATGTATGTATGTATGTATGTATGTATGTATGTATGTATGTATGTATATAATTGTTTCACAACACCCTGTTAGAGCCCCAATTAAGGGAGGAGACATACTGCTTCCTTTTCTGCCTTTCGGCTCATCACCAGAGACCATCTAGACAGAAAGCCATGAGTTCCGTTGTGTTAATTTTTTAAATGTGTGTTAGTATTATGAGCTAATCAATAAATAAATCAGAGAGACTAGGATAGATCTATTTCAAGTTTATTAGTTCTCATCAGCTAGTCATACTCATACTTACCCGGTTCGAATCCCAGTAAGAGTATGGCGGGCCCAGCCCTCTGGAACGACCTTCCCCCCGATATCAGGACAACCACGGACCTCCGCTCCTTCCGCTTAAAATTAAAGACACACTTTTTTCGCCTGGCCGGCCTTGGGTAGTCTCTTTTTAGGTTAGGGGTTTTAGGGGTATTTTTAGTTTAGTTTATGGGTTTTAGCGCAGGATCAATTTAATCCATTTTTAATTTTGTATTTTGTATTTTGTCTGTGGTCTTATTTGTATTTTAATTGCCTGTGCCCCGCCTCGAGTCCCCTTGGGGAGAGAGAGCGGGATATAAAATTAAATTATTATTATTATTATTATTATTATTATTATTATTATTATTATTATTATTATTATGACTAGCTGATGAGAGCTAATAAGCTCGAAATAGATCTATCCTAATCTCTCTGATTATTTATTGATCAGCTCATAATACTAACACACACACACACATATATATATATATGGATTGCTCCTGAGGAATATCAGAGGTTAAAAAAACTGTTCTTAATGGATTGGCTGTGACATTGTGATTGAGAAAAACAAGGAAAACATTAAAGAAGTATGGAGTTTTCATGACTGATATTCAGAAAGAGTGGGAACTGATCAACATGCAGAGAAAATAACTCAGTTTGACTTATTTGTGTGGTAGAAAGCATGGTTTCTCAGAAAGCTAAAATAATGGAAACAATAGAACAAAACTGTTTATGAGAGGCAAGTAGTAATTAGAACCAATTTGTTCTACCTAACTACAAACGCTGTTGTTAGGCCTGCTCTATTAAAAATGACTTATTTTTACAATATTTTCATTAATTCTTTTAAAGCAAGTATTATCTTTATCACTTCCCTGAATGGCATGTTAACACAGAAATCAATTTGTACCATTAATATGATACATAATTCAGATATCAAGAAAAAAATTATTGGAGAAAAACAGACACATAGCGAGTCAGAAAAGGTACTTATGAGTTGCACTTATACTGTCCTTTTTCCCCCCGGGGGTGGGGGTAAGTGTCAGGCAGGGCATGAATGTAAGAATAAAATAAACACTATGGAACAAAGTTAGTATGCTGATAGGATTAAGCATTATTATTTGTTACTTCTTGCTTCAGTTCAGCTTTTGGTTCAATACTTTGTGCAAACTTTACCTGGGAGAAACTCTAAAGGTACAGTGGGGATGCTGGCTTGGTAATCCTTCCTTTGCTGCTCCAGCCGTTTTCTTCTTTCCAGTTCCTCCTGTTGTGCTGCTTTTGTCACAGCCTCCAACTGGTCTTCCCGCAGCAGCTTTCTGAATGCAGAAATTCAGGAAAAAAATGTATTATATCCAAGAAATAATGCAGTTTCAATTTGGTCATGTCAATGGCAAATAAAACCTAACTTGCTCTTTGTCGAGTAAAGAAAAGGACAAGAGTCAGAAAAACTAGCTATTTTTTACTTGCAGGTGGAAGGCAAGTACCACTGTATATTCCATGAACTGGGAAGGTGGTGGTAATATTAGTTTCTAGCCTAAAGTAGAAGAGAAAAAAGGAAATTAAGGAAGTTGCCAGTAAATAAGTACCTACATTGTTCTGTACCATTAAGGACAGGTGAGAGTTTAAGGCAACAATAGAAGAGAATGTATGTGTAAAAAGGAGATGTTACCTTGTCTGGTAACTAAATGTCAGCAAGCAAACAAACAACCAAGCTCAGAGAGCATCAAGGCTTGCACAGTTTAAGGCAAGGCAAGTTAGAAGATAATGGACATGCTTTATCTTCTATCTATATAAATAAAAAGGTAAATATGAGTTTGTTCAAAACCGCTAATCTCAGGAACTACTGCACCAATCAGCACCAAATTTTCACACAACGTTCCTTACAAGTGCAGCACCAATGATACGTATAGATTGTTTGAATTGCACACCGGTGCCAGGTACATGCCAAACAAATATAAAACTGCAGCTCTTCTGTGTGTTTCCCTCACTCGCCCCCCTCCCCTTCGCGGCCCCTCCCACCCAGCCACTTTTCAGCTCAGATCACTTTCACGAGTGGTGGAGTGGTCTGCGTCATATCCGCAACGGTCGCCTCCACAGCGGCCTCTCTCTCCTCTGCCGCCCGCGCCGCCAACTCCCCTCCCGCCAAGGCCGCTGCCAAGTCAGCGGCCTCTCTCTCCTCTGCTGCCACCGCCCATGCTGCCAACTCCCCCCCACAAGGCCGCTGCTGAGTCAGCGGCCTCTCTCTCCTCTCTCTCTAGGTAGGTAGGTAAGTAGGTAGGTAGGTAGAGGGATAGCTAGGTAGAGGGAGAGAGAGAGAGAGGGAGAAATACGGTAGATAAGTAGGTAGAAAGATAGAGGGAAAAATACACTAAGTAGGTAGGTAGGTAGGTATAGGGAGAGGGAGAGAAGGAGTAATACAGTAGGTAGGTAGATAGGTAGAGGGATAGAGAGAGAGGAGGGAAGAAATACAGTAGGTAGGTAGGTAGGGTAAGAGAGGGAGGGGAGGGGGAGGGATGGGAAACCGAGGCAGAGAAGGAAGGCAGTCGCTGAGACAGTCTATGAGGGGAAACTTTTTCATTTAACCAAACTTGGCCACAGCAACGCGTGGCGGGTACAGCTAGTATATAAATAAAAATGTAACAAGAGTTTGTTCAAAACCGCTAATCTCCAAAAGTACTGCACCAATCGCTTCCAAATTTTCACACAATGTTCCTTTCAAGTATGGCACCAATGATATATATAGATTGTGTAGATGTCACACCTGTGCCAGGTACACGCAACGGAAGAGGGATAAAGAGAGGGAGAAATACAGTAGTTAGGTAGGGAGAGGGAGAGGGAGAAATACAGGTAGGTAGGTAGAGGGAGAGAGGGAGAAAGGCAGTAGGTAGGTAGGTTGGGGGTTATACGGTGGTTGTGTGTACGTGTAGATCTACACACAGATTGGTTGGCTATTTAACCAGACTAGGCCACAGCAACGCGTGGCCGGGAATGGCTAGTATCAGTTGCATTCCAGTTACAAAGAAGTGGAAAATAACACATGCTTAAAAACAGAGCAATAAAAAAACATATATTGGAGACTAGCATGGAATTGATCAAGAAGATCCTTGATGCTGCTGTTTAAGGGCTGATGCACGATGTTAAGAGGGGTGTTAATTATTACTTGATCCCACCTGCCTGAGCAACTTCCATCCAGTTTCCCATCTTTCCTTCTTAGGGAAGATGATAGAAAACATGGTTGTTTGGCAGCTTCAGAGGGTCCTGGATGATACGATTATCTGGACCCCTTTCAGTCAAGATTCAGGCCCAGTTATGGGATGGAAATGGCATTGGTAACACTTGTTGTTGATGAGAGCAGGATGGAGATAATGCAACCACTCTTACTCTGCTTGATCTCTCAACAGCCTTTGATATCACCAGCCATGGTATCTTTTGGGGCTGGCTGCGGGGTTAGGGCTGGATAGTGCTGTTTTGCATTGGTTTGGCTTCTTTCTCCAAGGCCAGTCTCAACTGGTGTTAATAAGGAGAGGTTCAGGACTTCCTGTTCCGGCTTCTGGCGGCAACGGATGAACCTTGGGGTTCGTCCGCCGTTTTGTTCTTTTTTCTGCCCCTAACGGGGCGGGTTGCCCCCCCTTTTTTTCTGGGGGGGACCCTCCGTAGGACTGGCTTGCCTGGACTGGTTCTCCCGGCGGCAGCTGGGGAACGGTCCTTGTCTTCGGTCTAGGTGGAAGAAGACATGCTGCGGGGGGCTTGGTTCCCTTTGCCAACGGAGGACGGTAACGAATATTGAATTCGGAGAGAACGGAGCGCTCGGGTCGGATGGCTTTGCCGGGGCTTGAGCTGCGAGGTGGAGAGTAAGTGTTTTTAGCTTTATTGCTGGCGGCTTTGGATGAGAGAGACGTGGAGGGGGGTGTTTGTTTGCTAACCCCCCCCTCGGATTTACAGCAGCGGCGCGCAGAAATGACTCCTGGAAAACAGGGAGTGGATATTTTGCATCCGGACTGTTGCGCAACAAGTGAAAGTCTTCCGCTGCTTGTTTTCATACAATGTATCTAAGTCCGGCTTGACTGAAACAATTTCTCTGCTGTTTTCTCCGGCTGGCTGCCAGAGTGGGTGGTGGAAGATGGCTGCCCTTTGTTCCTGAACACTTATTTCTTTATGGAAAACCTCCAACATCTCTTTGTGATTTGGATTGCCTCTCTCTACCAATGGAGAAATTTTTTGGATTAATTGATTCCCTCCCCGGAATGCCTTCGTCTTAATAATTGACTGTGAAAATTGCTTCTCTTCTGGGCTCTACAACTTTTTTACAACTTTGATTGGAACTTTTTTTCTCCTGACTTGCTCCAGCAGCCGCACCCAAAAAACCGCCATATTAGTGGCACTGATTTAAACAGCTTACCATGGCTTCAAAAAAACAACCAGGAAATCCAGGATTGGAAGAGAGAATGACAGCTTTGGAAACAGTGTTAAACTCCTTGGTGCTGGAAATCAGAGAATTTAGAAAGGATCATACTAGCACCAAGCTTGAACTATTGGAGACACAGAAAAAATTGATGGAGAATACACAGAAGACCGAGGAGTTGGAAGTGGGGCTGGCTGGGGCAAAGGGAGAACTTAAAAATGTTAATACTGAAATTGGAGATTTGTCTGGTCATTGGTCCAGGGTGGATTTTGAGAGGATGTCATATTTTTTAAGATTTCAGAATATTTCTGAGGAATCTGGTGAATGCCTTCCTGATCTCATGAGTACAATTTTATCAGACTATTTACATAAACCCAAAGAGGAGATCAGGGGGGACATTGACCTAGTCTACAGAATAAACTCAGCATATGCCAGGATGAATGAAGTACCCAGAGAGATACATATTAAATTTGTTAGAAGGTCGATAAGGGAGGGAATTTTGAAGGCGCAGAGGGAGGGTCCGTTAATTTACCAACAGAATGAAGTAGCCATCTTGAAGCAGATCCCAAAAAAGATTAGGGAGATAAGACGGAAATATTCCTTCTTATCTAAAAAATTGTTCAACCACGGGATTTGGTTTAAGTGGGCGATGCCAGAAGGGATGTTGGTGTTCTGGGACGGAGGAAGAGTAAGGATTAAAACAGTTGCTGAGGCGGATGCCTTTCTTAAAAAACATTCCTCTATCCTGGGGGAAGATTCAGGGGGGACGGAGGGGGCCACGGCCCCGCCTGGGGGCCAGGAAGGAGAACAAGAAGACACAATTGCCAAGAGACTTAGATCTAAAAAATGACTTTTATTTTTATTCTTATTAATACAGTATAATTTTTGTCTGGATGTTTGTACACGACTGCCAGCATAGAATTCAGAATTTATAATTTATATGTTTGCATTTATTTTCACCTTGTTGTATTATTGAAAAATGTATTACCAATGTCTTGTTAAGAAGCCCGGGAGGGCCAACGTTCCCGACGTGAAAGTTCTCAAAATATCTTTTCAATTCACCTTACCCTACCCTTTTTTGTTAAAAAATTTGTAAAACTCAATAAAACTTTTTCTATAAAAATAAAAATAAAAAAAAAATAAGGAGAGGTTCAGCCCATGGCCACTCTTCTGTAGCGTGTCACAGGGCTCCATTCTTTTTTAACATCTATACGAAGCCACTGGGTGAGATCATTCACCATCAGGGGTTGAGATATGCCGTATTTTTCAGACTATAAGATACACCAGCTCATAAGATGCTCATTAGCTTTAGAGGAGGAAAACAAGGAAAAAAATCTGGGTTGTCAGGGCTCTGCTCCGTTGCGTCCACCATCGGTCAACTGAATTGAGCTGCTGCCACCGCCGTGAAACACTGGAGCTTTCGCTGATGAGCAACTGATTGGCAGTTGGAAAGGCCTCATTTGAGACATTTCTCTATCCAGGCAAGAGTAGGGTAGCCAAAGCAGCTTACACTGTTGGGGAAAGGGTTGAGCGTAGGGAAAAGCAAAGCAGGGACATGTTCAAAAGTCAAATAGGTTTGGTCCAAGTGGATCAGATCAGGTACATGTGTCAGAAACGTCATATCTCTGGTATAAAGGAAAAGGGGTCAACTCTTTCACAGGGTATTACAGAAACTGAAATCTCAGTACAGTTATGATCAATTTGCTTCCCTGGAGCCAGGAAACCAGTTTCTTAGAACAATTATCCGAGATGCCTGCAATGGGTTCCTCACCAACTGGATTTTAGTTCTACTTTGCTCTTGAACACAGACCATCGTAAACCTGAATTCAGGAAATTATGCCTGAATATTGTGTCAGTGTAACTATTAAAACTCTCAAATGTTTTTAAAAAGCATCTTTACCTTATGTTCCTCCTCATGTGAGAAGGTTTTTGAGCCCTCTTCTTTTTGGTGTCCTCAGAGGCCAGGCTCTGGTGCTGATTCTGCAACAGTTTCTCTGCCTGTTCACTCTGAGATGAGGTAGTTGAAGTAGAGTGCTGCCATTCTCCATCTTCCCCATGTTGAACAAGATCACTTTCAAAAGCTGCTTCACGGGATTGATCTGTCAAGACAATGTTAGAGTAAATTGTGAGTAATTGCCTCTATTTTCACATTTGTAACAAACATGGATCTTACTGAAAGAACAAATGATTTCTCAATCATTTGACCATGTACTTCACGTTTACTTCCATCTATTGGAAATGCTGATGAACCAAAACTCTCCAAATTCTTTTGTGAAGCTCTCATATAAAACCACAAAAGTTCTGCTATCATGTCAAACCACAGCTGGTCCTTGACACAATAAATACTATGTAACTCCTGCAGCAAATAATTCCAGTGTTGGTCAAGTATTGCCAAGTGAACAAACTGTAACAGAGGAAATTCTTACAGGAAAAGAAACAGGGAATGCCAGTTTGAACAAAATATCTTGGATAGTTAATAGCAAAAAACGTTATTTCTTAAATACATAATCAAATAGCAGCTTTTGGAAAATGCTTCAGTGAAGCTCCATGAAACATAAACAACATGGATGGAATGCTACTGCTTTCTAGATCTGGTGTTGTGGCAGCTCACCTTGCCTTTCTCCTCTGTTTTTCCAACTATTTATGACTAGTTTAGTATGAATGCATGGAAGATACCCATGTTCCACAAACATTGTTTGAAAGACCGTGTTATCCAGATGTGTGTAGAAGACCAAGTTTGTCTATGTTTGTCAAAAGTCACTGTATACCAAAACACTCTCTTAAAAACAGTGTTACTTCACACTGCTTTTTCAGAGAACACTCACTATTCTGGCAAAGCCTTTTAAAAGAAATGAATGGAAAGCAAATAGCTGTTATTTTATATTCCCCTAAGTAAGAAGTGTATTTGAACCAAAACTGACCCTCCTGTTTTTTTCCTGGAAGCACAAGTCAGGTCACATTGTGAACTTGATACATTTTCTAGAACAGACAGGGACTTTAAGGATTCACATGGAGTGACAATGTCACAATAAATGAGCTCACGCTCATTTAACTGGAGAACTCCTAGTACTGAGAATAGACTCTGGTTTCCTTGAATTTTCTCAGAGTTGTTTATATTAAGTAGCATTGTTCCAGCATATCATATCAACCAAGGTTTCATAATACGATAGGCAGCATTTTTACCCCACTGGCTTTTCTGCTTCATTCACAATTATGTAACTGGATCAAGAGAGTGCTAAAATAGGGCAATAGGAAGTGGTAATAGCAGTCCATGTGATTTCATTCTGCAGGCTGAGTCATCACACCAATGACTTCCCCAGAATTAAAAACAAAGGCATAATTCATGCAGAATTCAAAAGGCTGAAAAATCAAGCATTAGTGAGAGGAGAGAGAGAAAGTCATAACTCACAGACATTTGCTAAAACCTTTGTGCTGCTTATACACATATTTTCAACAAAATTAAATAAAAACACTGATTTAGCAGAATATTAGATTAGATATCTCCAGTATAGCCCTGCCTTTCGACTACATAAGATGATGATACAGCAAATATTTACTGTATTCCCAGTTTATTAACTTATTATTATTACTATACCACAGCCTGTTTCTACTCAGAGGTTTCCCAAAGCCGTTTATTTTTTCTCTCCCAAATTCCCAATATCCCTTAAAAAAAAAAAAACTTCCCTACTGTGCATAAGTATTAATCCAAAACATATATCCTAAAATTTATTTAGTTAGCAAATGCATATAGAAAATGGGTCAGTTCCATTGTTATTTTGAATGTCATATATGCTAATAAAACCACTTTTGTAATGGAATGAATTCTGGACAACTTATTGAGATTCATTAAACAGACTATTGTGATTAAAATGAAAGAAAATCAAACACAAAAACTCCATGCATTAAAAAAAACTAGTATAGTAAGGAATAGCCCGAATTACACTCCTGTCATCAATGTGTTACTTTGAAGAAAAGGTGTTACTTCAAATATAAGTAAAACTGGTACAATCTTTTTTTATGTTATAATGACATGATATCAGCAAACCAAAAGTAAAAGAGTCAACTTCTGTCTGATGCAAACATGAATCCAGGTAATATCACCATTCTATATAAACAATATATAAGAACAGCTTCTTTTGTTTCTGAATTCAAACAAGCATCTTTCCTAGTTATAGAAAAAATTGCTGTACATTATCAGTTGAAGAGATTATTAAAGATGACATCTCAAGTTGAGCTTGACATCTAAAGACTTCAGGTCTTTAGCTATAGTTTCCCTGGTAACAGTAAGGAAGTGATTTGTCATTGTTTTCTGACTTGGGTGCTTTCTGAATTCCCAGGTTTTTGGGGGGTTAGTCTTATTCAAATACTAACACAGTCTCATCATGTTTATGGTGGTGGGTTGTTGTTTTTTTAGATCAGGCAAGACAGAGCAAGAATGGTATATCCCTCAATTTCATTTATTAAAGAAGTCTACAATTTATTCCAAAGTGTATATGAGAAGAAGACCAGAAATGATTCAACAATCTGTCCAATCGTTACTTCATAAAGTGCAACAAAAAGGGAGGGGGGAACTATTAGCAATTTATGTAGAACAAAGGTGAGGGAAACAACCGATGCTGTTTTATTATCTGTGAAAATTAATTAATTAATCTCCTGCCAAGGATGGCAAGTAAGACATTTCTGGCACATGTCAGAATGCCAAAGCCTTTAAAAAAAACCTCTGCACTTCCAAAAGACTGTCTAATCAAAATATAGTCTCACTTTACTTTACTCAGACAACTCAGTAGCTGTAGGTTCCTCCTACTCTGGGAAGAGTCCTAACAAAGAACTAATTATATAAATATTACATAAGGTGACACACCTACATGACCTAGATATGCTCACAGAGCAATTCTTTTCAAGTACATCTAGAATGATAACAGACCAATGGAAATCTTCAGTATGGTGCTTCTCGCTATACAAAATACTGCACCATCATCAATAATTTTGATACAAAAAAGCTAGATTGATTAGATTCATCATCTCAATGTCATTTCATCCTCACATTTCAAAAAAAACCAAAAACACCTTAGCAGTAGTTAAATTATCCACAATATTTTTTAAGCTTGTGTCACTACACATAATTGGTGAATATGTCCCTTAAGAGCTTTAACTATTAGCCATTTAATTTGGAAAAAATGATCAGGCACAATAAGGTAATGCCTCCAAAATAGAAATTCAAAATTTTGTACCAGTATACGCAGAATAACTAAATATAAAGTCATTCCATTTGTTCTTTATTTTAAGTTGCCTTTTTATTGCAACAGCTAAAAAAAACAACCAAACATTCCTCCGCTACTAAAAATGAGAATGCTCATAAACATTCTCTGGAAGCATTCTTCCATGTGCCCAAGACACAGCAGCAAAATTTTAATAGTTTTCCAAATTACGTTACCACAGGCAAGACAAAAGTGAGGATATTGCAATGCACTCTGCATGGGGCTACCCTTGAAGGGCATTCCGAAGTTACAACTGGTGCAGAGTGCAGCGGCAGTTCATGAGGCCCGAAAAATGACCAATGTACCATTACTTCTCTGCGAGCTGCATTGGCTGCCAGACTGTTTCCAGGTACAAACTAGATGGGTGGCTAGTAAATTTTATAAATAGATAAAATAAATACATAAATATTTCCTATATGCTTCTCATACTGCACTCACAATCATGATTCAGCACAAAATAACTGCTGCCTGAGCTAAAAAAAACCCAATCAAAAACCAATTGACCAAATGCATGCATGCATGCATGCATGCATGCATACATACATGCATATTAAGGTGCTATTCTACAGTGAATGATAGAAACTTAGCTGGATACATATATATTTAGCTGGCCCCATATATATTTGAGAGTCTCTCTTTGGTGAGTTTTTAGACCCTATCCTTGTTGAGAACAAGGATAAAAAGAAAGTGCTTCCCACCACAATTAAACGCCAGGAGAGCCGGTCAATTCTGTATCACAGGCAATCGTCTTTCCATTCCAGTGAACCCGAGAACTATCAACTAACAAATTTAGCTGGGACGAACAGCCCAAGTTCGCAAATCAGAGGCATTGCTGGTGTCCTTTCAACCGGCCACTCTGGAAGCTAGAGTCACACCTACCACAATAGAATGATGGTTAAGGAGAACCATTTCCTTGGCTTATGAGACAAAGGGTTGCTCTCCATCTCAGGGTATTACTGCCCCTCAAGAAGGAGTGCGGCTGCCATGGCGCCTTGGGTGACAAGAGCACCCTTTGAGGTCATGTGTAGGACAGCCACGTGGGCTTCCCTTACACCGTTTATTAGGCATTACCGCCTAGATGCTTATGCATCAGCAAAAGTGTCTTTCAGACGCAGAGTGTTGCAGCAGGTAGTGGCCACCACAGTCGCTACGGATTCATAGGCTTCCGCCCCCCCCTTGTGGACGGTAGTTTGGGTATGTCCCACCAGTGGCCCTTCACGCAGTATGCCATGGAGAACGAACGTTGGTACTTACTTAACATAGCTTCTCATGACATCTGCGGGAGAGGACACGTCCCGCCATAATTAGTTTTCGTAGCGGACTAGCATGGGAGGGGGTGGCCTTGTTGTGATTTCTTTTTCAGATCATTCTACTCAACATAACCTCGAGGAAACTGGGGCAGGAGGAGTAAAGGCGTGGCTGCAACGAATTTCCACTCAGTCTATGGACCAATCAGCACTGATGATATCCATCAGTGGCCCCTCCTGCAGATGTCATGAGAACCGACGTTCAGGTACCAACGTTCAATTTGCTCCCTCAGACTAGAGCTGTTGGGAACACGATTATTTATTTATTTAAATTTATATCCCGCCCTTCTCCACAGAGGACCCAGGGATGATAAAGAGCCACCCTCCAATAGTTTAGCTTTTGTGGTTTTAACATATCATTCGTTTATTGGATGTCAGTGATGCTTACTCTACTTCTTAAATGTCATCCAACAGCCAGAATATAACTTTTCTAAATGAATAATAACCATAATTTTATGTTATTATAGATCTTGTAATATTCTAATAATCCGTTGTTAATTATTTATATTCTACCTACTGAGTGAAAGCATTTACACAGGACATTGGATGTACGACTCAGAATGCTGTCCAAAAAACCCCTTAAAGACTGCTAAAGAGTACACTGTACTCTCAACTGAAAAAGCATTTGTCCCAAATTAAAATGTTAGCACTTCTAGTTGTCTTGTTTTAATATTGTCTTGACAAAGAGTGTCTATGTGGTTTCAAAGAAAGAAAGAAAGAAAGAAAGAAAGAAAGAAAGAAAGAAAGAAAGAAAGAAAGAAAGAAAGAAAGAGGAGGGAGGGAGGGAAAAAGAAAGGAAGGAAGGAGGGAGGAAAGGAGGGAGAGAGAGAGAGAGAGAGAGAGAGAGAGAGAGAGAGAGAGAGAGAGAGAAAGAAAGTAAGTCACAGACTTTCTTTTTTAAGCACAGTGACTAACAGAAAAGACAGATGTAGCACCCACAGACAATCTGGAACATCCAAAGGTCAACTTTAGTGACAGGCAACCTTTCTTGGGATTTCAAGATTATGCAAACAGAACAATGTCCCAAACACTCCAAGAGTTCCTATTCTGACCTCAGTGCTGCACATGGGAGAGTCTGAATTACATAAATGCTGAAGGCTGCTTATATAAACTTTTTATGAATGTGCCCAAATGTCAAGATTTGCAATCCAAAAGAGACTAATTTGCCAATCTTATTAAGTATAATTTAAAAAACTCACAACACTAACCAATACAGCAGATAAGAGTTTCTCACAAGAGTTCAGCTAACATTAAGAAATGCAGTTCAATACTATGAATTTTATATTCAGACTGGCTTAAATATGTCAACGTGCATGGATGTTTACTTAATTACTTCTCTACAAAGTAATATGAAAGATTCATGTGGAAAGAAAATGACAATGGAAATGGCAATATTCTGCTTCCTTATGAAAAATTTAGACTTTATAAACTTTCTCCTGAAAATCTCTTCATATTAATATAATTATATGATAATAATTAACTCATAAATATTAGAAGTCAACCAGAATCTACCAATGTAGACTTTTAATGTTGAAGCAACTGCTATAAAAACTGACATTTTTACATTCTGTTCTTCTCTTAATGTTCTATGAATAGCTTTGGTCACGCTGACCCAAATTACTTTCCAGTCTTCTCTGCAATGAAGTTTCAGTGACACACTGCCACTACAGATACATGGTAGATGCTTCTCAAAGCAGTTAAGGATTTTTTTCAATTAAATACCAAAATACAAAAAAGAAAAACACGAAGAACCTATTTGGCTGAAGTCATTTTTCCGTGCCTTATATTAAAAGTCACAACCGTTGAAAGTTATTTTTGCTTCTCTCTATTCATACATCTTTGCTGGGTCAATGCAGATATTATTATTTATTTTTCAGGATACTGAAATAAGAGGGGAAGCAGGTATTATGTATTATGCAATGATTACAGAAGGCTTTGTTTTAACTAGGCAGCTATTACTATATTATTGACTGATTACTAGACTAGACTCCAGGGGTCTGCAAAGTTGGCTCTTTTAAGACTGGTGGACTTCAACTCCCAGAATTCCCCAGCCAGCCATGCTGGCTGGGGAATTCTGGGAGTTGAAGTCCACCAGTCTTAAAAGAGCCAACTTTGCAGACCCCTGGACTAGACCAATGAAAGATAAAGAAAAGGCGATTAATGTATATATTTCCAAGCCATTAAAATTATTTAAAACAAATAAATGCCGCCACACAAACCTGTGTAGCATACTTTAGTCATCATCAAGAAATCTGATACTTGATCAGCAAAAGAACTGAATGAAAGACAAATTATATTTGAGCCCTGAGTTATCACATCTCCCTTTACATATTTTTTGTGGTGATCAAGATGTGATACTGAAAGAACTGTATTATACTTTCAGAGTTCTTTTTTTCAACAGCTACTATAGCAGTTCAGCTTTGCAGTCATCTATTCTTATAAAAACAATGACATCTTTTTTGGGAGATTAGATTTTAGGGAACACAGTATATACTGAGTAACTGCTGTGTTACTCCAAGCCAGTGTGCACATTATAGCTATCACATATAAGCCGCTATATATTTCAACACATTTCTATGAATTTTGTATGTTTGATCAGTCACTATGTAGTAGCTCAATCTGAAGTCAGTGATAATTTAAACAAAAACTTAATTATAATATAGAGCAGAAACAGAACGGTCTACAGAAGGAGCCATTGTATATACACAAGGAGCAATTTTAAATAAATGTCATAAAAGTACTTCTGACAGATAGATTGCCTGATAGTCATATAGCCAAGGGTTGCTCTAAGTTTGAGGAAAAAATAGCCCACATAAACATGAAAAGAGACAGGTTTTTAGGATTAGTAAATATCTTGAAAATAATACTGTTATGCAACTACATTAGTCATAAAAAGCATTTTATACAGCTTATAAAACAAAGATATTGGGGTCATTTGACTTTAGGATCAGGTTACAAAAAGCCCCAAAGCCCATTTTAAAGGCATTACACTCAATCAAGTTTCCATTTCATGCTTAAAAACACTACGAAGAAACAGTTTCTTTCCAAGTTAATTGTTACCTTTGTACTCCAAAGTCAATAAAATTAAATGAGAAGGTCAATACCTTGGCAGAAGATAGTAATCTATATAATAAAAATAAAAAATTCTCATTTTTACCACCATATGTACAGCTGATTTCATTACAGCTTTTTAAGAAGAAACTATGGTAACATAGCAAACAATGCAAATTATTTTAAATTTATTTCAAATGTGTGAAACCACTGTAAGAATTTATCCCCTCTAGTTCAAATATTGTAATCTAAGATATCATAATATGACTTCCATTCATTCAAAAGTGTTTTAAGAAAAAGGCACATAAATTCAAAGAATTCCTGGTAAACAGCCTTGGCATTCTATCCTATACCCTACCTTAAATACAGCATATTCAATTAAAGTATAATATTTAACAAGCATATAGCTGAGACAGTTATTTACATAACTGATTAATATCCCTGTTTCCCCATCTCCACCCTCCAGTATAATACAATATAATAGCAGAGTTGGAAGGGACCTTGGAGGTCTTCTAGTCCAACCCCCTGCCTAGGCAGGAACCTTATACCATTTCAGACAAATGGCTTTCCAACATCTTCTTAAAGACTTCCAGTCTTAGGGCATTCACAACTTCTGGAGGCAAGCTTTTCCACTGATTAATTGTTCTAACTGTCAGGAAATTTCTCCTCAGTTCTAAGTTTCTTCCCTCCTTGATTAGTTTCCATCCATTGCTTCTTGTTCTACCCTCAGGTGCCTTGGAGAATAGCTTGACTCCCTCTTCTTTGTGGCAACCCCTGAGATATCGGAATACTGCTATCATGCCTTCCCTAGTCCTTTTTATGAAACTAGACATACCCAGTTCCTGCAACCGTTCTTCATGTTTTAGTCTCCAGTCCCCTAATCATCTTTGTTGCTCTTCTCTGCACTCTTTCTAGAGTCTTCACATCTTTTCTACATCGTGGCGACCAAAACTGAATGCAGTATTCCAAGTGTGGCCTTACCAAGGCATTATAAAGTAATATTAACACTACACGTGATCTTGATTCTATCCCTCTGTTTATGCAGCCTAGAACTGTGTTGGCTTTTTTGGCAGCTGTTGCACACTGCTGGCTCATATTTAAATGGTGGTCCACTATGACTCCAAGATTCCTCTCACAGTTGCTACTATTGAGCAAGGTACCACTTATACTGTACCTGTGCATTTTGTTTTTCTTGCCTAAATGTAGAACCTTACTCTTTTCACCATTGAATTTCATTTTATTAGATAGTGCCCAAAGTCCAAGTTTGTCAAAATAACAATGGTATTTATTTTCCTTCCTTATTTACAAGACTTCTATGGCCTATGCCAGTGGTGGGCAAACTCATTAGTCAACAGAGCCAAATATCAACAGTACAATGATTGTACAAATTTCTTTTGAGAGCCAAAAGGTGTGGCCTGTTTTGTGGGAGTAGCTTGGCGGTCAAGTGACCGAGTGGGCGTGGCCAACTTGGAAAATGTGGTGAAACTCATTTAACGACTCTTTTGCTTAGCAACTAAAATTTTGGGCTCAATTGTGGTCATAAGGTCTCTTTCACTTTCTTTCATTCTTTCTTTTTCTTTCTTTCTCTCTCTCTCCCACTTTTTTTCTTTTTTTCTTTCTTTCTTTGTCTTTCTCTCTCTTTTTCTGTCTCTGTCTCTCTGTCTGTCTCTTTCTGTATCTCTCCTCCCTCCCCCTATCTCTGTCACTGTGTGTGTGTGTGTGTGTGTGTGTGTGTGTGTGTCTATCTCTCACTCACTCTCTGTGTGTCTCTGTCTGTCTCTGTCTCTCTCCCGCGAACCACTGGCCTATGCTATATCTCATATAGGAACTCAACTCACAGTATATAATGTATATTAAAACAGGTTTTAGTACAGGTCTTCTATTGCCTTTCACATAGTCCTATTATAATGAGCAGTAAATAAACAGAAGCCAGTCTACAAGCTATCTATACCAAACAGTACAAGAGCCTCTAAAACAAAATGTTCTCTTCAGAAATGAAGAATAGTTTTTAAAAAAATATTATCACTATGCTGGTAAAGAACAGCCAGTTCCAAAGTGCTATAAGCCCATAATTAAATATACTGATACTATCCCAATATTTAATCCCTACAGAACAGTTACATTAAGGTCTCTCTTGCTTCTGTTTCAAGCCTATTTCCTATTTCCTTGTACTGTTAAATGCAATAAATGTTTCAATTTAATGTAGTTCATCGTACCAAACATACTTCCACATTTCCACCCTATAACTGGAAACATGCCTATGAATAATAGTGATAGCATTACCTAATTTCTTTCTTGTCAGTGTATGCCAGCTCACACAGAAGAAAATGTGTATTTACTTATTTATTTTACAATATTTATAGACAGATATTAGACAGATATTTTATTATACCTCCACAATGTCTCCTTTAACTTTTTCTTTTCTTTTCAATAGCTATTTATTGTGGTCCTTAAATGTTTTAAACAAATACACATTTTTTTTTAAATTAAGAACTATGATATTTTTTTTGTTTTTATTCTTTTTACATGCATTAGACTTTTTGTATTATATAGTATATAAATATTGTCAACAAATAAAACCACAATAATGTTTTTAAAACCCAAGCATCTTGAAATAGGTTTCTCTCACCTAGCCCTTAAAAATCACACACCTTCAACCAGTTAATTTTATCTGATTTGTCTGTAGCAAAAAAAGGCATAAAGCTGTTAGTGTAACAGGGAAGTATTTATTATTTAGGTTTTTTCAGATGCATCTGCACTAAAACTACAAGATTTGCCTTCTCTCTTTCTGAACTTTTAACTCCTGGCAGTAACTATGTAATGATTCTGAAAAGATGTCAAGGATACAGATGCAAAAGAATGTGGGCAATCATAGCTTTCATTTATCTTGAACACCAGTTGATTACACCACACCTACCCATGTGCTAACAACCACTGCTAGTCAATTGCTTATGGCAATCTACCTACTGCTAAATTATTTTTCCCTCTGGTTAGAGCGTGGAAACAGAGGCAGGCAGCAAAATACACTTTAAAGAAGCTAGGTGTGGGAGCTGGCATAATCATGCACATTCATAGCTAACCATAAAGTTTGCCACTCGTATCACTGAAACACTCCCAAAAGGCCATACTGGATTTTAAAAATATCAAACAAATTTATCAAAGACACAACTATCAACCTGAATTAGTTACATAGCTTTAATTGAACCCAATAAAGTTCTACCATTGTACTAGATACAATGAAAGCCACCACGTTCATTTTGTGACTGAAGGTATTTTGGAATCATCTGATAGTCCAATATTGGAAATCTATTTTTCAATTCAAGGAATTCATCTTGCATTTTTTATTTATATCTCTTCCCAAAGATACCAGAAAAAAAATGAATAACATTTCCAAAAGATATTAGGGGTGTTTTCAGTGGTTTACAAAATTTCAGACTTGTATATCGAATAGTTATCAATAAGTCAGATCACAAATTGTTTAAAATAATCAAAAATAGCAGAATGTTATTCTGATATTCACATACTGAGAATATCAGCATACTCTACATTTTAGTTCATTTCCTTGACAGAGATTTTTTAACAAAAGAAGATACAGTACATACAGCTTTGGCTGTAATTTTATTTTATTCGAATCTTTTTGAAGAACCAATCATTTTACAGGAAATATATAATATATATTGTTATATGAATTAAAAGCACAGCATTCCTTTGGATATTTTTGCAAGATGTAGGCTTCCTTGGCTAAATGCCTCTGTCCAGATTACAAATTTGGCATATTGTTTTAGTCATAGCAGTCCAAGTTACCAACCCAGGACGTGGCTCCTGCTTATATAAACTATGTGTTCCAAAATTGTATCAAATTTTCCAGAATGAACAAATCTATATTTTGTCTCAGATTTAAAGAATTAAAACCATATTATTGTATAAAATTAAAATCATCAGAATATGATGATTCATATTCTTCTAGCAAAATGTTCATTGCTTCCCGAACCCATTAACTCACCATTCTCATCAAGTAAATCCTCTTCATCATCTCCATCATTGTCTTCCTCCATTGCTTCCTCATCATCTTCTTCCTCCTCTTCCTCTTCCATATCCTCCTGCTCCAAATCGGGGTCCACATCTGGATCACTCCCTGAGACTGACTCGTCCGACATGATTCCCAATAGCACTCCTTGTGCATTACCTGCTCATGATCTATATTACAGCAGCCCTGCAAATTAAAATAGAGGAAATAAACATCAGATAAAATTGACAAGCTGTAAGGTATGATGTAGCACAAGCCATGTTTGTTGAAAATTCTCCAGATTGATTCCTCTATTACTAATTTAGAGCTCTTATTAACACATCACTACTTAGAATTATGATATCGTTTTTATGGCAAGCCATAGGTATAATGACAAAGTCTCCAACCATTTATTTAAATTTACAGCTGAAAACATAACATGATAACAAACACTTTAAACATCTGTGCATCTCTATGATGATACAATTCCAAACAGAAGCAAATGTAAATTGTCTTAAAACATGCATGCAGGATTATAATCTATTATATCTGAATCTTTCCTGATTAATATTTTCCAATGAATGTAATACAAAACATGCCTACATATATTTGCTCCCTTTATAATAAAATATTCTCAACTTTTGAAAACTCTTGTGACTTCTGTCACACACACTTTTAAAATAAATAAGACAAATATTTACCAAATGATAGTTTAATGTAACTCATGCTGTCATTAGCTATAATAGTTTGCAGAAATTTCTATAATAAATTTTAATTAAAATATATTTAATGCAAACAGGGATATATAATCAATTAACATTTACAGAATAAATGTTAAATGAATAAAATAATAAATTATGTGTACAACCAAAAGAACAATAATAAGGAAAGCAGATGAACAATGTAAAATCAAAATTAAGTAGTGGAATAGATGAAGGAATTGAACAGTTAACAATAATGAATTAGGACATGATTTATTATCGGGCTGGCACACATTCCAATGGTATAGGAATACCAGGGAACATGGTTATTTTAGAAAGCATCACATAAGAGAATTGGGAAAAGATTAAGAGATTGCATTATCTTAAAATACCAATCTGGGTTTCAACTATTGAAGCATTTCATATGCAACAATATATAAAAAGGAACAAACAATTAGATACACAGAGTTATTAAATTCAGGGGGCGATCTCAAAACCATCCAGGAATTAAAACAAGAAGGAATGGATATGAATTGGTATACATATATGCAAATACATTCTAGATATAAGGAGGATCAAAAAAAGGAGGGGTTTATGATAAAATAACGGAATTAGATCAAATCTTAACAGGCGTTGATGAAAAAGTAATTAAAAAACTTTATGCCTACTTATTAGAGTTTAAACTTCAGGAAGAGCAAGTGAAAGAAATTATGATAACCTGGGGGGAAATTTTTGGGCATGGGATTGATTTAGATAAGTGGCAAAAATTGTGGACGCAAAATTATAAAATGACAATGTCAACTGCTTATAAAGAGAACTTGTATAAGATGTTTTACAGGTGGCATTTATCACCAGCAAGAATTGCAAGAATGAACAAGAATAAATCTGAAAAATATTGGAAATGTCATCAGACGCCTCGGCTCTTATTACCATATGTGGTGGACTTGTTCGGAGGCTAAAAGTTATTGGACTATGATTCACATATGTAGAAAACTATGATTTAAATCAAGCTTTTTTACTAGTGATTTAAATCAACTTGATTTAGCAGATCGCTTCCGGCTCCCGGAGGCAACAGATGGGTCTTTGACTCGTCCACCGCTCGTTTCTCCAGCGGCGCCTTCAGGGGCTTGGGGGCTTTGCAAAAGAGCCCTCTAACTGGACGGACAGCTTGCGGGAGACCCCTACCCAGACAGCTGTCGGGGGGGTCACACCCGCCTCGTCCCAGGAGTTGGGGAACAAAATGCGGGGGAAAGAGTCCCTTTTGCCAATGGAGCGCCGAAACAACAGAAAATGAAGAAGTGGGCTGAAATCCGGGGCTGCGGGAAGCACCGAGGCTCTGTTGTCTGCTGTGTGGTTAGTGAGTTGATTTTGAGATTTTGATGCCTTAAGTTCTTTTAAGAAAAGAAGAATGGAGGGGGGGTTTGGAAAAGAGAGAACCCCCCTGAGATCAAGCGCTATTTTAAAATCCTCCCCGGGCTCGGGAAGAGGCAAAAAGCAACATCCGATTTTGAATAAGTGAAACTGGAAGTCTATTGAATGTGGATTAGCCGTTGTTACTCTGTATCTGAGTTTTGCTGCAAGAGAAATGACTTGCACTAGTTCTGCCTGACCACCAAAGGGCGGGGAAACATGGCGCTTCTTTGTTCCCGGCTGAGAACTTTCTCTTTTCAATATGTACATTCCTTCACTGTTGCAAGCTTGGAAAATTTACTGAAAAACCAACGCAAGTGACTTTTGGGGTTTCTCCCAACGTGTGCCTTCTTTTATATCAGAACTGATTATAAAAACCTTTTCTCCCAGGAATTTAAGCGGACTGTTTTTAACTTTGGACACTGACTTTTCCTTTTCTTGGACCTCACGAGCTCCTCGCCCTGCGGACGCCATATTAGTGTCAAGAACTTAAAACTCTCACTATGGAAATGCTACAATCAATAGAGGGAATTCTCCAAAGCATAATGGAAGAAATAACAGAGATTCGGAAGGACAGGTTAAGATCAAAATCTGAGCTTTTGGAGATGCAAGGGACACTAGTGGGAAACAAACAAAAAATTGAAGGGGTGAAGGGGGGGTAGCGGAAATGGGGGGAAAGATAAAGGAGTCACAAAAAGAATTAATAGATTTTGACGGCTGTATGTTTAAAATCGATTTTGAAAGAATACCTTACAATTTAGCATATGCCAGAACAAATGATGTATCCAGAGAGATATATATTAAACATATAAGAGGGCTGACAAGGGATGAGGCCCCGAGAGCATGGCGCAATAGTCTATTGATATATGAGCTAAAAGAACTTGCCAGTCTGAAACAGGTCTCGGAAAATATACCAGACATAAGAAGGAATTATTCCTTCTTATTTGAAAAAAAATTATTATATAAGAATGGAACCTGCTTTGGATGGTTGATGTCTGAAGGAATGTTGGTGCTCTGGGAGGGGGGGAGAGTAAAAATTAAAACAATTGAAGAGGCGCAAGCCTTTTTCTTTTTCAAAAAAATAATATGCCTCAATCCTGGAGGAAGAAAATGGGGGAACGGGAGGGGCCATGGCACCACCCACTGGTGGGAGGGAGGATGAGGATACAATATTTACAAGACTCAGATTACAAAAATGATTTCCTTTAATATACTTTAACTTTTTCTTTTGGATGTTTTGTAGAAACAATGTATTGAATGCATGAATTTTATGAAATGATACATATGTAACTCCTGCCACCTTAAATGGAAAAATAATTAATCTTTGTATGAAGCCTTGGAGGCGGCCTGCACCTCCGATATGGATGCCTCTAAAATGTTCTTTTACACCCTATATACCTTTTCCCTGTAAAAAAATTGTTAAAACCAATAAAACTTTTTTTGTGTGCATAAATCAACTTGATTTAAATCAAATCCACCCTGATCAGAACTACTTGATAAAGACATGAAATATTTGATTGTAAACATTTTGACAGCCGCTAGAATTGTATTTGCAAAGAACTGGAGAAATGAGAAATTACCTTCACAAGAGGAAGTCATTCGTGAGATCATGGAATGTGCAGAAATGAGTAGATTAACATTTGAAATTAGAGAGCAGGAGAATGAACAATTTTATGAAATATGGAATATGTTTTATCAATGGTTGGAAAAAAAGAAAAACTTAAGGATTATATATTGAATAGCTATGGAAAAAGATTGATTTGACAAAGAATGCTACTATATAAAAAATATAGTGATATATATGTAATGAAAGGATAACTGACAATTATGTTTGTAATTTTAAGTACTGATGCACAAAATGCTTACCCGAACGACATGTTGTACAAAACAAAAGATGAATAATGTTTTTTATTTGTTTTTATGTTAAAAATAAAAAAATTCTTAAAAAAACCCCAAAAAAATAAAGTAATGGTAGTTATTTAAATACCTGAATTAGTATAGATTTACAACAAATATTATAAAGTTTTAATGCATAATTAATTTTTGGTCTTCTTCAGTTCTGAAGAAGGTTCTTGGATGCGAAGTGAAACATCTCCAAGTTAAAATGGACCTAGCTATATGCAAGACCGCCTCCTGCCCCATACATCCCTGGGACCGACACGCTCCCACAGAGAGGGCCTCCTCAGGGTGCCGTCGGTCGGGCAATGTCGACTGGCGGCACCCAGGGGGAGAGCCTTCTCTGTGGCAAGACCAGCCCTTTGGAACGACCTGCCCCCTGAAATCCGTACCATTCCTGACCTCCGCCTCTTCCGCAAATGTCTTACGACTCACCTCTTCCAACTAGCCGGCCTTGCGTAACCCCAGCACCGCCAGTTGTAAATGGAGATTTTAAAATGGTCACAACACAGGCACCTAATATCTCTGTATTTATGTTTATTGATGTAATTCTTTGTTCGCCGCCCCGAGTCCCTTTGTGGTGAGATGGGAGCGGGTTATAAATGTGAAAAATAAATAAATAAATAAATAAATAAATAAATAAATAAATAAATAAATAAATAAATAAAATACAAACAGTCCAGTTGCCTTTTGAAAAACTCAAACTCAGTCAGGGATGTTAAGTCAAGAAGTAGTATTACATGTGAACCCAACACTGTATAGCTGCACAGTGAATACTGGAAATTATTAAGAGCAAAATAAGGAACCTAAAGTATAAGCCAATCCAAATTGATCACTGTTTAAATATATACTGATTGCTTCCATTTCTTCAGGCCTGATTAGATTTCTAATCTAAATTTAATCTAAGAAATTAGATTTCTAATCTAATCAGATTAAGTATAGGAAGAAAGACAGAAAGAAAGAAAAATAAAGCCAGAGAGCAAGAAGACAGTTACATAACAACTTCCTTAAAATAAACATAATGTTAAATGTGACGTCTGTGCTTCCCAAAGCTTGTTTATTTCCTTTTAAAATTAGGTCTAAATTTATCTTCTCAGCAAAAAGGAATATGTTCTATTTTTTCAACTTAAATAACCAGGTTGGCTTCAGACCTTCAATTGTGGCTTCTCTAATAAAATTCAATAAAAGATCAACATAACAAAATCAACAAATCCAGTTGGACTTAAGGATTTTTCTAAATTATTAAATAATTGAGTAGAATATTTTTAATTGAAGATTTTTATTCTAATAATGTGTTTAAAGCTATCAGTCCTTATTCAATTATTACATTATGTATAGAAGGTAGCAAAAGTCAGGCCCTGTAAGCAAAATATCATATAAATTACATTAAATGTTCAAATCGGTTGCCACTTTTTGTAAACATTTCTTTGCTCCTTTGATGCCTTTGAACATTTCTATGTATAGTAACATTTTCTCTGGAAAAATTTATTAAAACAGATTATGATTGGGCTTCAGGGCCAGACTTTTGATACATCTTGTATACAATAAAAATCTTATCAAAACCAAATTTATTTTGGGGAAGCTCATACCCGACCAGCGTCAACTTATACTGGTGAACCGCTTACTGGATCGAGCAAAATCTGATCATAAAACCATCTCTCCCTCACCTGCATACCCATTTCAGTATCATATATCTATTCTATCTTATTTTCAGTTATATAACTAAATGCTACTTTAGAGGGCTACTTGCCACATGATAAACTTGAGATATAAAATATGAACACTCTATCCCAGCCAGGTAACCACAACATACATTAGCTTCCCCTCATGTTTCATACATGCCTAACCCAGTTCAAAGCCATCTATCAAGGAAAATTATATAATACACCCATATCCCTAGTTTTATCTCTCTACACACACAAGTCAGGATTTAATCCATGGTGGTAGCACTCATTTCAAATTGATGAGCAAATTATTTTCAAATGATTAATTACACTATGTTGACAGCTCAGAATTATCTCTTAATAAAATCATCTTCTATTCCCCTAACACTGTGATGGCGAACCTATGGCACACGTGCCACAGGTGGCATGTGGAGCCATTTGCCAGGGCACGCGAGGCGTTGCCTAGTCAGCTGAGCAAAAAAGGACCCTATGAGCAAACTGGAAGTCACTTCCGGGTTGCTGGTAGGGCCGGTTTTAGCCCTCCTAAGCATTCAGGGAAGGCTTCTGAAGGCCCCTGAAGGTTCTGGATGGCTAAAACTAGCGCTATGAGCAAACCGGAAGTTCATCCAATAATTTTAAGAATTAAATTTACTTAGGTTTTTCTTAAACATCAGTTAAATAAATAGATCAAAAATTATTTTTTTACAAAAAATATTTTACTATTATCAATAAAAGGGCAAATTAAGCTAATCTGGGAGCATAACATTTCTTAAATACAACAGAAAGTCAATTTAGAACCAAATTCCACAAGCTAAGACTGACAAATAAATTTGATTTATTGTATTTTCATGGAAAAATCACCTTATTAAAATGGCCTATACAGTTTATAATTAACAATCATGACACAAAATTTCAGATAACTCCCAAGAGTAGAGAAGATTTGTATGAAAGAAGTATCCACAAAGGAATGAATTATCCAGAAGGGTACAAGCAATCATTGCAATTAAAAGCTGATATACTAGCAAAAGAAGATAAAAGTCAAACTGTATTTGTTGTATCCTTCAAATTATTTCTTTGGTAGATTAATAGAAGAGAATATAGTAGCAGAAAAATTTGGCAAGCAGAAACACACACACACACGGGATGAGAATATATGACACAGTCTTTTACCACCTCCATTATATTGGAATGGAGTAGAATAACTCAGTTCCATTCTAATTCTAGAAAAAAAATAAGTACATGGCAATATCTGATGATAAGTATAGAACAAAAACTGCTGATGACAGAACAGGTTGCCTCATTTACAATATGAATCAGAAAGTTCCCAAGCTATGCTATCTACCAAAGTAATTCTCAAAGCCTATTGCATACAATACTCCAATAAATATTTTTAGCTGTAGGCAAGATTCAGATTACATAATATCATAAATTACTATCTAAAATATTAGCATGTACTGGTATATCTGGGTTGCACTATATAACTGAGTGGGTGGCAAACATCTGCTTTTATTTATGTTTTCTATGTATCTAAACTATAATCCTTATTCTAAGTTAGGCATATCTCGATGAAGAAAACCAAGTTGGTTTGGGATTTGGCTGAGTAAGAAAGAGAGGATTACCTTTGCTGCAATCTAAGAGCAACCCAAATCTAACCCACTTTGAATATCCAGGTAAATGGTAAAACTGTTATGTAACAAGTAATTTATTCTTTCAGAATAGCTATCAGTATGAAATCTGATATTGCATAATCTTTCCTTTTCAGAAACTCACCCCATATTTAAGAACATGCTTACAACAGAAGCTAATTAACTTCTAACTAATTAAGCTAGGCCTTTCTTTGTTGACTTTCTGAATCAACAAAACTTTGGCAGTTCCTTCTGCTCTTTGTCGTTGAAATGGGTAAGTCCTGTCTTACCAGCTATATTTTTATAACAGCACTTTATTATACATTAAGAACACTATGTAAATTGCAAGATACGTTCTCCTCTTAGTCAAGTATACAAAATAAATTCAATAACTTCCAAGTAGAAAAGTGTATGGTTGAAAATAAAGCATCTTCTACCAAATGTATACGGGTAGTCCTCAACTTATAACAGTTCATTTAGTAACCATTCAAAGTTAAAACTTCACTGAAAAAGTGACTTATGACCATTTTTCACTCTTATAACCATTTCATCATCCTCATGTTCATGTGATCAAAATTCAGATGTTTGGCAACTGACTGACATTTATAACAGTTGGAGTGTCCCGGGTTCATCCTATCTCCTTTTATGACCTTCTGACAAGCAAAATCAATGGAGAAGTTCTGATTCATTTAATAACCATGTTATTAACTTAATAACGACAGTGATTCACTTAACAACTGTAGCAAGAAAGTTTGTAAAATGGGGCAAAACTCACTTAACAAATGTCTCACTCAGCAACAAAAAATTTGGGTTCAATTATGTTAGTAAGTCAAGGACTCTCTAATGCAGTTCATATTGAATATCACAAATTATTTATTTATTTATTTATTTATTTTTCATATTTATAACCCGCTCCCATCTCACAACAAGGGACTCGGGGCGGCGAACATAGAATTAAATCAATAAATACAAAATACAAATACATAGATATTAGATGCCTGTGTTGTAACCGTTTTTAAAACCCTCGTTTATAATTGGCGGTGCTGGGGTTACGCAAGGCCGGCTAGTTGAAAGAAGTAAGTCTTAAGACATTTGCGGAAGAGGCGGAGGTCAGGAATGGTGCGGATTTCAGGGGGCAGGTCGTTCCAAAGGGCCGGCCCTGCCACAGAGAAGGCCCTCCCCCTGGGCGCCGCCAGTCGACATTGCCCGACCGACGGCACCCTGAGGAGGCCCTCTCTGTGGGAGCGTGTCGGTCCCAGGGATGTATGGGGCAGGAGACGGTCTTGCAGATAGCTAGGTCCCGAGCCATGGAGCGTTTTGAAGATGGTCGTTAGGACCTTGAAGCGCACCCGAAAGACCACAGGAAGCCAGTGGAGCTCGCGTAGGACAGGTGTTATATGGGAGTGTTTAGGCGCCCCCGTAATTATCCGTGCGGCCGCGTTCTGGACTAACTGTAGTCTTCGGGTGCACTTCAAGGGAAGCCCCATGTAGAGAGCATTGCAATAGTCAAGTTAGTATAGTCAAATAGTTAGATTATGAATAGTTTGTAATTCTTGTCCAGAGTTGCAATACTCTTCCTGCAAATTGGAATTTGTCCTGAAGGTTCAGAATAAATACAAATAATACAGCTATGTATTGCTTTGTATTTGTATTGCTTTGATAAGAACAGTTTTGGAACAAAGGGGAAGGTGGATACAATGCTGGTTGCAACTCATTAAAGCAACTATTTCTGTTTCCAGGAAAACTATCTATTTCCAGTTGAATCCAAAACACTGCATATTTCTAATTACACTTATGTCAATTTCACATTTTAGAAATGGTAGATATGTATGATTTCCATGGTAAAGTTTGTACTAATGCATTCATGAGCTATTTATTATTAAAACCCATTTTTGTGTGAGTTAGAACAAAAGACTAGCAGATAGCTATGTTTAAGGCTCAACAATTTCAAACTGTCATATTATAATGCTGTAATAGAAAAGAATTATTAAAAGCTGTATTTGTCAACATTCCCTCTTTTGTACAAACAATTATAGATACTAGATTCTCAGTGACTTAATATATGATCTACAATCAATTCCTTGTCTGTACTACTCTAGGGTAGTACTACTCCAGGGATAAATAAAGAAGCATTCTTAACATATTTACAAAGTTATATAAGATTATACTAGATAAAAAATGATCAATGATTATATACTTGTTTGGTAATAAACACTTTCGGAGCCTGCAAAAAAAATGGGTCAATGGTACAGCCAACTGGTAAAAAGGCAATGCTTCAATGAAGTCCATGCTAACATAAAAGGATTACCAAGGATTTACTTCAAATCAGGATCCACCAGAGTTATAACATATACTTTGTATGCATTAACAGTGCTTCCTGTCAGAATTAAGAGAAATGATATTGACAGGAAATACTCTGAGCAAATTCAGATGGTCTTCTTCACCATTGTCCAGTTTTTCAAAAAAGAAAAAAAAACCAGAAAATTGAATTTCTAAAGGTTAATTTCTAGTATATAAATGTATAAATCCAAAGTTAAACTAATACAACTCTTTAACAAGAACCTTAGTAAGTATTGTGTCTGCCAGCATATATAAATTACAGAAATAACTCCATCAGCTGAAGCTTACTGTTACTTGCAATAATGAGGACAGTAGAATTCACTATTATTCACGTTAGGGGATTGCTCAAAAAATAACATTCTAAAAATATGTGATTGACCCTAATTCTACAGTGCAGATTAGATTCCTGCTAGGGCGACTAGATCACAATTGCAAAATTTGAGACATCACTTGGTTGTCACAAGCAGGAGGAACTATGCATTTTATATATTTATTGGCTACAATCAAATAATTATGACATGCAGCCATGAAATAAAAGAAACACCTGCATTTGGAAAAAAAGACTTTTGACAGATTTGAGAAATAAACTGTAAAATAACAATAAACAACAAATGTTGACACTCTAAAGACTATGGTCTTTCCACCTATAATACATGGTTCAGAGAGCCGAACCATTAGAAAAGCTAAATGAATTAATGCCTTTGAATTACGGTGCTGGAAAAAACTATTAAGAATACCTTGGATCAGAAGAAATGATTCAATTCTAGGTTAATAACACCAGACTTCTCCCTTATTATATATACCTGAAATACTGATTAAAAAAACTAAGGATTAAGGCACATAAAACAAAGGCAAAAATTAGTAAAGAAGCCCCTGATACTAGGAAAAATTGAAACTAGTCAAAAAAGAAGCTACCAGAAGACATAAACAAAAGTGTGCCAAAATAAATAAATAGTTGCTGACAGCCAATCTTGGTGAAAGTATTTTTATCAGGCTATGAAGAATCAGACTGGTGTCTGATTCTTCTTTTGGGTTGGGTTTTTTCCAGCTTTCAAACTAGAGAAATCTAGAATTTGTGGTTGTCCATTCAAGTATTAATTAGTGGTTGCCCAAGCAAGTATTAATTAGAGATGAACATGTTTGCTTTTCAAGTTAGAAGGTTCCACTAGATGTTATTATCTGCTGAGATGGCTGCATTTTATTTTGTAAAGCTTCATGCACATTGGTAAATACAAATAAAAACTTTTTAAAATCATTTAGGAAAAATAAGGTTATTCATATATGTATGCAAAGTACAGATTTATAACTGTTCCAATATTTCATATGATACACAGATGACACTCCCACATTCCCTTTCCATTTCATAAATTAATAATTTAAACTCAGATGTCTTTTCACTCTTAATTATTCTGAACATTCACTTTGCTGACCTGATTTACATGTAATGTAAATCCACAATGTAGCTTACTTGTTTTGCTTACTTAGAATACTGAACCCATTCTCAGGAAAAAAAATAAACTTAAACTTTCAAATCATGATAGATGGGTTCACATAGAAGCTTCCTTAGTGATGGCTTTCATAATCACACCTCTTGGTTTGGAAAGTACAATTATAAGCTTCAGAGAAAACCTGGCTAAAACATGTAGATGAAGACTCAGGAAAACTCAGGCTCACTAACAGAACTGAAACAACTAGCCCATAACCAACAAAAATAGAAGAATATGCTACTGAATATGTCTGATACCTTTCTTCTGGAAGCTCAAGATGCTCTAAAACACGGATGTCAAATTCACTGCCTCACGTTGCAGTCACGTGATGTATCACAACGTTTTTTCCCCCTTTGCGGAGCTGGAATGGGTGTGGCCCGCACATGAGGGATCTGGCCCACAGACTGCCAGTTTGACGTCCCTCTCTGAAAGCACCTACTTTATTTTACTCTATAATCACAATCCGATAAATTAAGTTTGTGCTGACACTGTTTCAAAGTAATAAAGTGCACTGAATGTCCAAGGTTAAGAATATACCTGAACCCCAATCTATCCCATCCTAATCCTATATCATAATCAATAAATTATCCTGTCTTAATGTGTGAATTATTATTTCACTAAATAAGTCCTCTTTGTCTAGTCAAGCCTTACTAAACTCAAACTTTTCAGAACAATTTCTGATAGGCTCCTGCACAAGATATAATGGCATTCATTTCTCCTATTTTCCATTTCGCTATATCTCTGTCTTATTCAAATTAGAATTTTCACACTCTCCAGGAAAATTTGAAAAAAAGATGCAAAAGCTATTAATGTACTAAAAATCTGTATATGAGATGCAAAAATTGTACTTCGGATAAAACTGAAAAGTGGAAGAAACACAAGTCAATTATATATATTTCCCTTCCTAGAATATAAAACATCTTTTGACAAATCAGCCCACAGTTTTCACATGAGGCACAATTTACCAGGCTCTAATTTTCCTATTCATACACATTATACGAAGATGCTCTGGAGAAGGTTTTAATGCTGGGAAAGGTAGAAGGAAAGAGAAGAAAAATACAGTCAGCAGCAAAGTGGATGGACTCAGTTATAGCGGTGATCAGTGCACTCTTGGGAGTCCTGAAAGAACACGTTAGGATAGATCCTAACGTGGAAGAAAATCTATGTATGTAGTCTCTAAAAGATCTACTAAAAGTAAAAAATGACTTGATGGCACATAATCAATCAGTCTCTGTACAAACATTTGGCTATCAAGCTTCTCTCTTCCCTTTTTTAAAGTTTTGCTTTCTATCATGCTATTATCCTTCAGTTGTCTGATCATGGCATTAAAAAGTCTTTATTAATTCAATTTCTGGTGCCACCCAATTGCCAAATGATTCAAAGCTTCTAACAAAGGAGATTAAAACAAAACCAAGATAATAAAATGTAAGGAATCAAGATAATAAAACAGCCATACCAGAAGAATGGCTTGACGGTATGATTGATTATATGTCATTACATAGGTGTTAACTTTTACTGACCACATAGACAAGATTTTCTCCACCTGTTCCTTCAGACCTTTCAACAGTACACCTACCACCACTATAATTGAGCCTGTCCACTCCACAGGGGAAGACAACAATACAAATACATAACACCCTGTTAGTTCACAAATCATCCCAGCCCAGTGCTGGAGGAACAACCAGGTTTTTAAGACAGCCCTAAAGGGCAACATAATTGGTGCTCTATGGACAGAGTGGGGAGAGAAGAGGCATGCTATACCAAAGGGCACCCAGAGCAACAGAGAAGGCATTACTCCTTGACCCCCATCAATTCTTTATTAAGAAGACGCTGTCAGATCTTATAGAGCAGGCAGGAACCATGAAGGAGAGATAGTCTCACAGGTATCCAGATCCTAAGCCATGAAAGACTTTATAGATCATCAGCACCTTGAATTCAACTCAAAAACCAAACGCTACATTCTGCACCAGCTATAGCTTCCAACTAGTCTTTAATGATAGCCCCATTCATTATGATCTTCTCTTCTAGTACAACCACATTTTTCAAATCCTCCAGATCAGATGCACCAGTGTACTAGAGGTAAACCTGTTCCAGAAAGATTCTGTTCCCTCAGTAGACAAAGTTAAATATTCAATGTATCATCACATTTTTCTACAATAACTTCATTTAATATGTGACATAACTATCCTAATTCATATTTTCTAGTTTTTCAAACTCTGATTCTCTGTGTCAAGTGGAGGCAAAATAAATGCAACTTTAACCATCTTTAGTGTCTATTTCACTTTAATACTAAGTAGTAAGAGTAATTCTAATTTATATATATATTATAAATTATCTATATATTATAAATATAAATAAATTAGAATTACTCTAATTTATTTGGTAATAAATTTAACTCATCTACATTTGGTGAGTTAAATAGAACCGACATAAAACAGCAACTACCAGGTGTTCTTACTTTGAAGTTTTCAAAGTGTTATCACAAGACTTTTGTTCACAACTGATTAAAATGGAAAGCAGTCAGCCAAATCTAAAGTTATACCATTATGCCCAAGTCTTTCCACAGTGCCCGTCTAAATCATTGTGCTACTTCGACACCTTTGATATTAACTTTGTCATATTTTAGTCTTTTTAAAACGATCCAAAGATCTTCCAAAGAGTTGGTAGTATTTTGAAGCAGCCACGCACAAGGCAAGGACCTCGTATTCTCTGCAGCAATAGCCCCTATCCCTCGGGACGACAAACCGATCACTCAGCATCTAGCTTTACAACCTTATTCGCATCTTTGCTCCCGGTACATTTGACCCGCCGCTTCCCTCAGGACCCTTAGAAGTCTCACAGCCTTCGAGGCAGCAAAAGGTTAAAGAGAAGAAATCCCGCGTCTTTATTCACGGGGAACCCTCTTCCTGTACACTAGTTTCATCCAGCTTCCTTCCACCCACCCACCTAGCCGAGAACCTCCATCCTCGATCCCCTTGCCCACACCTCCCCGTGCCGGCCTTTCCGTCCCAGGGCTCCCACGCCAAAGCCTGGCTGAAGCAACGCAGCGGCCATGCATTCTCAGGGCGACCGCGATGCAATGCCTGGCCTTCTTTCTCTGGCGCCACGGGGAGGCGGGGGCGGAGGGCTTCCCATTCTCTGCCTCCCTCCCTTCCACCCACCCCCTGGGCCCACCCGCTCCCCCGGGCGCCTCCATTGGTGCGCGATCTCTTCCTCCTCTCATCCATCCATTCCTCCTGGCGACTCCAGCCAGAGTCCGGGCTAGTCTCTCACCTCCTAGCGGGGCTGCGGGCCAGGGCCGCCGAGGGAGCCAGAGGGGGGAGGGGGGGGCGCTGAGGCGCTCCGCGCGCTCCTGGTGCGCGCCGGCCCCCGTTTAACGCTCGTCGTTGTCGCCGTCACCGCCTCCTCCTCCACCGCCGCCTCCTCCTCCTTCTCCTCCACCTCCTTCTCGTCGCTCCTCAATCCCTCCGCTTGGGGTACGCAACGGTAATACGTCCCCTTAGTCGGAGCTACTTGGAGGATTTCCCCGGGCAGCAACAGGCACACCGACAGCAAAGGTTCCGACAGCGTACAAAGGTTCCCACATCCCTTGGGAGAGAGTTGGCACAGTAGACAGAAGGGAGGCGAAAAGAAGGAAAGCGGAGGGAGGGAGGGCCTGCAGAAGGAGCTCATTCGGGACAAAGGTGAGCGGGGGGCGAGTGTTATTCCTAAATGGTTAAAACAGAACCCGAGACAGTCCAGGCCTAGAAAGACGCAGGGGGGAGTTAAATCCCAGCGCCTGTCTTTTTGCCCTGTCAGAGCTCTCAGCAAGTCAAATCAAACAACTTCGGTCTGCTTGTTCGCCGTCAGCCAGTTTCAACACCGCTATTGTACCAAGGGGGGGGGGGTGCCCACGTGGTCCTTGCCATAACAAAACAGATAGTCATAGTGTCAGGTATTCTCTCCCCCCCCCTCCTCCCCGTTTGTTCAAAAGTAGAAAAATGTAATGTAGGGCTTGTGTATGAATAGGGGGGGGACACACAAAGATTTCTCTGAAGATCGACATCGTAAGGTAAAAGAAAGCAGTGGAGCAACCCCAAGAAGTTTTGAATGTTTTGCAATATTACTGAAAAGTTGAGAGAAGAGCAAGAGGAAAAACATTAAGTGTGCAACCTGCAACTGAGGACTCTATACAGCCTTCTGCCTAATTTCATGGTGGTGAAAAGGAAACAGCTGGAGTAATTGAAGAAGGGGAACCAGGAAAAAGAAAAGATCGGAAAGTATGAGAGCAGAAACTAAAGCACTGGAGAAGGATGGAAGGAAAGGGCAGGGAGTTCTCTATAATTTGGCAGCTAAAATCTCTTAATAAGTTGTGTCCTCTTCCAGCAATCTGTGGGGGTCATAAGAGAATGGCAGAAAAATTAGAAAAGAACAGAAACCATGTTTAACACTCCCCAAATTATCCAAGCTTTAGCGGGGTCCACTGAGGCTGTTCCTCACTCCCTCACTGAGGACTTTGTTGTTATTCTATATCAAATGTATGGTTTGAACAAAGTTGTATCATAAGTCAAGGCTGAAGTAAATTCTTTATTCTCAATTCCCAGTTCCTGATTAATTTAAACATTCCAAATATAATAGTAAATTGGATATAAAAACAATGCTTTTACAATGATGAACCAATTAATTAACACCTTATATATTTGTAATCAGGATGCTCTGCCCTTCAGATTAAACAGTAATATACTAGAATAAACATTGTCATTTTTATTCAGAGACAATTCTTTATTTAAAAGAAATATGGTGTTTGAAAATTGAAATTATGGAGCAACTAAACCCTGCCATTCTATCATATGATCACACTGTTGTGATTCTTTGATATAATATTTCACATTTTCATGTAACAGTTCTCATAAAGGGGAAACAGGATGTTAATACTGGCTGATGAAATGAGACGGGTGATGAATCATGTTAGATTGAAGAGTTTTGGAGTTGTCGGAGGTTTGCTTGCTCTAGAATGAATCAAAATATTGCAAAGTGGATAGAAAAAGACCACTGAAGCATTCCAGAGTAGTCCACAGACCACAGCTAGATGAAGAGATCATCCATTGTGGGATCATATTTTGAAAGAAGAACAAGGAAGAAAATGCTCTGCTGACATGAGAAGCTGCCAATCATGAGTAATTAACATCCTAAGCTCTAAGTGGGAAGGGAATGTAAACAAAACTATACACACAGATAGCACCAAGCTTAATTTAAGCCTATGTCAAGCAGAGAACAATTAATCCAGAAACAGTGGCTCATAAAGGGTTATATTATATAAAGGACAGAAAATGCAGAAGAGGACCAAAAATATCAAAGTTCCCATCCCTTAGCTCTCCGTATGAATAGTCCTCCTAGAAATCAATAGTCAGAAAGCAGAATGTCTCACCTACATAGTATTGGTCTACTCTAAAGGCTGTCATCACCACCTTGAGCAAACTAAAGAAATCTCGTTTGTTGAAGCTTAGATGTAGATCTGCAGTCAGAAACAGTTACTGCTAATACCATGAAAAATCTGGCATGCAAAGTAATTACAATACTGATAAAAGTAATTACAATACTGACTTGCTAGTATATGAGTACCTGATAGCTGGAGATACTGCACTGCAACAACAGAAGCAGAATAAAGTAGCTAGACTTCAAGCTAAAAAATAACAAAAGCACATAGAAGAAAGGATAACAGAAGAGCTATCTCCAGTTTTAACATCTAGCCTGGATATCATTGATGTTGTAAAGTATCCCTATAAAGACAAAGATTTTAGGTGGACAGATAAAAATAGAAGCCAGTCTTTAGAACACAAATGGGATGTGGATGTAAGATATCTTTAACAAAAAGGTCTTTCCTTAGCAAGCCATGGGGAGTCAGTAAGGATGCTGTAGCTTTTATGAGAATCCTTATAAAGTTAGAAGAGACCCTGGCAGTGAAGAAAAAGTGAAGCAAGTGGCATGCTCCTCAGAGTTTCAGAGGAGACTTACTTAAACTCACCTATGAAAGCTGACAGATTATGTAGCTCAAGAAGAAAACTCTGATGAGACTTAGAAGAGCTGGCAGAAACAGATACTTTTAACTGTAATAACTAAAAATAAGGACATTCACTGTCAATCCTACCCAGATAGCCAGATGTAAAACCCAAAGGGAAGCATGACAAATGCTCCCATGGGAAGAAAAATCCATTACTACTCTCCTATTTTCCAAAATTTCCATGGATATAGTTGAACCGTTATCAGAGTGAGTGAAAAAGAACCATTATACAGTATTCTGGTTTTATGTAACTATGCCACTAGATACCCTGAGGCAAAACCTCTGCACACAATAACCACCATAGCTACTCAACTGAATTGAAGAAGACATTCTGTGAAGAAGACATACCTAATGAGATTTAGAAAGATCATGCTCCAAGCTTTCAGCTCTACTACTGAAGCATTTGTATGTAGATATGGCCATATTTGGAATTAGAGCTGGTCTGTACTACCTTCAAACATGAACTAATGGAGTGTCTTAATCAGACGTTGAAAAAACTATTGAATAAATATATACAGGATGACCTTAAGCATTGGGATGTCCGTAGGTTTTTTGCATACAGATATTCCTCAACATACAATCACAACTGAGCCTGTAATTTTGATCACACATTGTTGTGGTCACTAACCATATGACCAGACTCAATTTTGTGACTCTTTTTCTGATAGTCGCAAAGCGAGTGTCCATAAGTGTTAACAGAACATGTGTTTATTATGTGAATCCAGCATATCCAACGAGCATTTTTTGCCATTTTCTGTTGGAAAACAGAAAAATAAATTGCAAATTGCAGTTATGTGGTCATGGGATGCTGCAACAGTCATAAAGGCAAGCACCAAGCATCAGAAATGTGATCATCTGATCCATATAATTTCAAGCACAGGTTGTAAGTAGTTTTTTAAAACGTTCATCATAATTTCAAATGGTTAGTTAGAGACCAGTCATACATCAAAGTCTGTATTGAGACGTTCTACAAGCTTCCACAGAATATTTATTTAAAATATTTATATCAACACCCATCTTATACTGAACTCTGGTTGACTCCCAATCAACAAAAAGAGAAAACATCAATAATAAAACAAAATAACACATATATCTACTAAAGCCACATGCCAATAAAACTGTAAACTTTAAAAACCTAGCACAAAAGGCATTGCCTTCTGCATGAGGCAGCTGTCCTTTTTCAGTTCTCACCTAAAAGTTGTGTAAGTTGTTTTGCTTTTTCTTTATTCCTAACATTATGTGCTTATTTCTACAGAATGTAGAGGTTAACCGAAAATTAGCCTGTTTGGGAAGATTATGTATTCCTTTGTCTAATCAAGCAAAATGTTGCAAACAAGAAATAATAAAGTTTATTTCACAGGCAGGCCTCACTGCCAAAATCCAAGCAGGTTTCTCAGCCTTTGAGTAGATAGTTACATACAGCTTGCTCCAAGCCTTCTAGGGTCTCCCCCATCCCCCCTGAGGCACACCACACCACACATTTAATGGTCATTAAATGAAGACTACCTACCTGTGAAAAATTTAGATAATTTAATAATTTACTATATGTATTGTGCTCAATTAATATGCATTATGCTACTTGCATTTTAATAACACAAAGTGAATCTGCCTCACTAAGATCTTCATTTGATATGAATTTGCTACATACTTTAAATAACTATCTAGTTCATATATGACAGGATAAGTGGATCCCCTTGTTATGTATTTACTAGTGTAACTATATAAGTTTACTTTGGTTCATTGATCTACCTATGTCTGCTTTTTCTACTTTCTGTAACCACTCTGCACCCTTGATTCTTGGCAAATTCCCTGGTGTTCTTTTCTGTATCATAGTGCTGGCACTGATATGCTGCATACTGTCCCAAGACTCATATAGGCAATTTCAGAGCCACATTGAATAACGTTCACAATAGAGCTATGCAAAGACCTTGAAAAAAACTGCTTGCAGCCTATGCAAGCAGGTTACAAAAGATCTCTTTCCATATCATTGTAATGTTTCAGCTACCTCCACGTACATGTGCATGCACGATAAAAATAACTTTAAAGGTAGTCCTTTATGGACTTATGACCATTCGCTTATCAATGGTTTGAATAAACGACGGTCTGAAAAATGATGCTTTATAGCTGCTAAAGCATTTCCAGCCATTGCAAAATGTTCACCACATCACTGAAACCCAAGCAGGAAGCTCTTTCAGCGAGTACTTAAAGACGAGAGGGAGCCAAAATCCAGCTTGAATTCAGCCTCTGAGCAGAGAGGCAGTATCATCAGTATGCTATTGACACTCAGTTAGGCTGTCCATTAAGGTCCTTCTCACATTTCTATTCAACATATATTTGCTTATACCACAAACATTCATTAGACATTTATCCATAGCTATATTAAATCACCAAGGAGACATTAGCATTTTTTTAAACTCCCTGGTCAACAGTGATTCAGATGTCCCAAAAGTGCTTTTTCAGGAGGCAACTGAACTTTCTGCCTTTTTCTTTTGAAGGCTTTTCATCCAAGAAGTATCTTCAGCTCTGGCAAGATAGTAGGGAATGGAAGGATTTATATTCCTTGCAGACAGCTGGTCATTTTCATTCTTTTAGAACAGTGTTTCTCAACCTTGGTGACTTTAAGTCCTGTGGACATCAACTCCCAGAATCCCCCAGCCTGCATAGCTGGCTAGGGAATTCTGGGAGTTGTAGTCCACAAGACTTAAAGTCACCAAGGTTGAGGAACACTGTTTTAGAAGGTCATTGAAGCACTTGGAGGTTTATAAAAACATGAATATAAATCCTTCCATTCCCCATTATCTTGCCAGAGCTGAAGAAGCTTCTTGGATGAGAAGCAAAATGTCTTCAAAAGGAAAAACAAGAAGTCCAGTTGCCTCCTGAAAAAGCACCTTTGGGACAACCATGACTGAGAATCTCTACAGACTTTTAGTGATTCATAAACTAAATATTCTATTTATTCCCATCATGCTTTACATCCATCCTATACCTACTACACTTAGTAATCAATCTTTAACCATGTAGTTGTGCAGAAGTACTGTTTCAAGCCTATTCTTTCAGCACAATGTTTCTCTAAATCAACAACCATAGAATACTTTTTTTTTCAAATCCCATACTTGAAATTCTCAGTGACCTACTGAAGAAAAAGCTGTTCTGCATGCCCCCATCTGGCATAATATTATATTGCACTATGGAAATGCAGAGTAATTAAAACATGCAGCATACTTTAACCCAGTTTCATTTTTCATTTGTGGACCCCTTCCAACCTTGTTTTTCTCCTGTGGCTCCTGTGGTTCCATTGTTGTAAATGGACATAGGGCTTTAACTGGTGCATTTTCTGGCCTCAACAAGATAGTATATGCAGTATAATACAATGTTGCTTTTCTATGACCATCTCAGCAAGTGCTCTAATCCCTGTTACATGTTTTTCACCCTTGGCCTCGTTAAAATATTCTAGGACCCCCAGGTTGCCATAATTCCCAGATCAAAAAAACTATTTTAACCAATCTTTTGCTCAAACTACTATCATTAAGTAGTAATGAAAGTACTTGAAAGGAAATCATTTCTCACTCTTGTCTATATCCTGCCATTTTCTTTTGATGCGGTTTTTGGTTTCCAATGGAAAGTATTCCTCGCAATGAAACCATCAGTGGAGCAAAGAAAAATCTAAGCAAGCTTCCAAAATAATATCAGGAGAGTTGTCTCTTAAGAGATAATTTATTTAGACAACATTATCCCAACTGGAAATTCACTGACACCGTTGAAATTTGAAGCAATTTTTAAAGTATGTTGCTTTGATGTTAAATTAAAAGTGACATGTTTTAAAACATTTTGATACTAATTGATACTAATACTAAAGGTGGCACTCCTTTTTCTCTCCCTCCTATTCCTCTCACTCTTAGTAGTTATGAGGAAGTGTGTCAGGGCTTTTGCCTCCCAGCTTATAACAATTATTTGTACCTCAGTTATTTCCGAGCTTAACTACTGTAGCACAGTTTACATCGAGCTATCTTTGAACACTGTTTGGAAGATAGCTTCTTGATCAGAAAGGTTGGCAGTTTGAATCCCTAGTGCAGGTCTCTTGCGTGAGCAGGGGGTTGGACTAGATGACCTCCAAGGACCTTTCTAGCTCTGTTACTTAAAAGATACAATTAATGTAAAGGGCAGCAGCAAGGCTTCTAAATCAGGGCTCCCCAACCTTTTTTGCACCAGGGACTAGTTTCATTTTAAAGAAAATTTTGCAGACCGCCTGGCGTAAAGGAGGAGCGGGGGGGAGGGGGAAAAGGCGGTGCATGCGCACGCGGGGGGGAGTCGGCTCACTCGGCCTTCTAGGGCAGTGGTCGGCAAACTCATTAGTCAAAAGAGCCAAATATCAACAATACAATGATTGAAATTTATTTTGAGAGCCAAAACTTTGTGGGAGTGGCTCAGCGGTCATGTGACCAGGTGGGTGTGGCCAATTTGGAAAATGTGGTGAAACTCACTTAACAACGGTCTTGCTTAGCAACCAAAATTTTGGGCTCAATTGTGGTCATAAGTTCTCTTTCTTTCAACTCTCTCCCACTTTCTTTTTCTTTTCTTTCTTCCCTTCTTTCTCTTTCTTTCTGTTTCTCTCTCTGTCTCTGAGTCTGTCGGTCTGTCTGTCTCTCTCTCTCTGTGGCTCTTTATCTCTGTCTCTCTCCCTCTCTCTCCCTCTGTCATTCTCTCTCTGTATCTGTCTCTCTGTATCTCTCTGTATCTCTCTCTCCTCCCTCCCTCTCTATCTCTGTGTCTCTCTCCCCTCCCTTCCTCTCTGTCTCTCTCTGTCATTCTCTCTGTGTCTCTGTGTCTCTGTGTCTGTCTGTGTGTCTCTCTCTCTGTGTGTCTCCCTTTCTGTCTCTCTCCCTCCCTATCTCTGTCTGTCCCCTCCCTTCCTCTTTGTCTGTGTGTCTGTCTGTCTTGCACTCACTCAATCACTCACACACTCACTCACTCTCTGTCTGTCTGTCTCTCCCTCCCTCTCTCTCCCTGTCTCTGTGTGTCTGTCAATCTCCGATTCTCTCCCTCCCTCCCTGTCTCTCTCTGTCTCTCCCTCCCTCCTTCCCCTCTGTCTCTCTCTCTGTGTGTCTGTCAGACTCTGATTCCCTCCCTCCCTCCGTCTCTCTCTCGCTCTGTGCCTCTCTCTGTCTGTCTGTCACTGTCTCTGCCCATAAAATACTGTGTGGAGGAGCGCAGGCTCTGTGGTGACAGCGAGGCCATCTGCGGGGGCGGGGGGGGGTTCCCTTTCACGTTCCTCGTCTTCCCCGATGGCGGCCGGAGTGATCAGCGGCCGTGCAGAAACTCGCCGCTTTTCTCACCGTGGAAAATAACTTTGCATTTATTAACCGCTCCCTCTCCCCACAGGGACCCGGGGCGGTGCACAGGAGAAACTAAAAACAATATAAACAATCAATACAAAATATACAGTTTAAAACACCATTAAACTATGTTATCCCGTGCTAAAAAATTAGAACCCATTAAAATACATTTAAAAATCTATAGACAGAGAGACTATCCAAGGCCGGCCAGTCGAAAGAAATGGGTCTTTAGTTTCATACGGAAGGAGCGGAGGTCCGTGGTCGTTCTGATATCGGGGGGAAGGTCGTTCCAGAGGGCCGGGCCCGCCACAGAGAGAGCCCTTCCCCTGGGCGTCGCCCGCTGACAAAGTCTAGTGGACGGCACCCGGAGAAGTCCCTCTCTGTGGGAGCGAATCGGTCGTGAGGATGTATGGGGCAGGATCCGATCCCGCAGATAGCTAGGTCCCGAGCCATGGAGCGCCTTAAAGATGATAGTTAGCACCTTGAAGCGCACCCGGAAGACGACAGGCAGCCAGTGCAGCTCGCGCAGGAGTGGTGTAACGTGGGCGAACCTGGTGGTCCCCATAATTGCCCGCGCGGCTGCATTCTGGACTAACTGAAGCCTCCGGGTGCACCTCAAGGGAAGCCCCATGTAGAGAGAGTTACAATAGTCCATTCGGGATGTCACGAGGGCATGAGTGACTGTGCGAAGGGCGTCCCGATCCAATAGGGGGCGCAATTGGCGAACCAGGCGAACCTGGTAAAACGCCCTCCTGGCCACGGCTGTCACTTGCTCTTCCATAGACAGCCGGGTATCCAGGAGGACACCCAAATTGCGCGCCCCATCCACAGGGGCAAGATGTTCGCCCCCTATGGCCAGCGTTGGAGAAAGCTGGTTGAATCGGGCAGCCGGAAACCACAGCCACTCGGTCTTGGTCGGGTTGAGCTTGAGTCCGTTACTTCCCATCCAGATCCGCACGGCTTCCAGGCACTGGCACATCACCGCTACGGCATCGTTGGGGTGGTTTGGGGTAGATATGTACAGCTGGGTGTCATCAGCGTACAGGTGGTAATCTACCCCAAAACCACGGATGATCTCACCCAGCGGCTTCATATATGCGTTAAACAGGAGAGGCGAGAGGACCGACCCCTGAGGCACCCCGCATGTGAGTGGTCTCGGGGTCGACCTCTGCTCTCCTGCCCGCACAAATTGCGATCGGCCAGAGAGGTAGGAGGAGAACCACCGTAAAACGGTGCTTCCCACCCCCAACCCCCCCAGCCGATGCAATAGGATACCATGGTCGATGGTATCGAAAGCCGCCGAGAGGTCTAATAGGACCAGGATGGAGGAACATCCCCCATCTCTGGCCCTCCAGAGATCATCTACCAACGCGACCAATGCCGTCTCGGTGCTATGCCCGGGCCGAAAGCCGGACTGGCGCGGATCTAGATACTCAATTTCCTCCAGGTGACGGGGAAACTGTTGTGCCACCACACTCTCAACAACCTTCGCCAAAAAGGGAAGGTTGGAGACTGGACGATAGTTGTTTAAAAGAGCTGGGTCCAAAGAGGGCTTCTTGAGGAGGGGCCTCACCATGGCCTCTTTTAGGGAAGCAGGCAAGGAGCCCTCACTCAAGGATGCGTTGACAAACTCTTGGAGCCAGCCTCGTGTCACCTCCCAGGATGCCAGTACAAGCCAGGAGGGGCACGGGTCCAATAAACATGTGGTGGCTCGCAGTCGCCCACGTAACCTGTCCATATCTTCGGAAGTAACGGAGTCAAACTCCTCCCAAACAAGATCTCTCTCGTGGCATCCCACTGGGCCATGAATGGGGGCTAGCTCACTCTGTATCTGAGCGGCCGTGATCAGCGGCCGTGCAGAAACTCGCCACTTTTCCACACCATGGAAAAGATAGGCGCGTGCACGTCCCACGGAATTACAGCCCAAGTTCCCACTATTACGAAGTCTCAGAAACTGTAATTGGGCGGGGCATGCGTGCGCCTATCTTTTCCACAGCGTGGAAAAGCGGCAAGTCTCTGCGCGGCTGCTGATGGTTCCAGATGGCATCCAGGGAGACAAGGAACGTGAAGGGGACCCCCCCACACACAGATGGCCTCGCCGTCACCACAGAGCCCACTGCTCCTCCACGCAGTATTTTGTGGACAGAGACAGTGACAGACAGAGAGAGGCACAGAGTGAGAGAGAGACGGAGGAAGGGAGGGAATCAGAGTCTGACAGATACACAGAGAGAGAGACAGAGGGGGAAGGAGGGACCATCAGCAGCTGCGCAGAGACTTGCCGCTTTTCCACGCCATGGAAAAGATAGGCGCACGCATGCCCCGCCCAATTACAGTCTCGGAGACTTCGTAACGGTGGGAACTTGGGCTGTAATTCCGCAGAACATGCATGCGCCTATCTTTTCCATGGTGTGGAAAAGTGGCGAGTTTCTGCACGGCCGCTGATCACTCCGGACGCCATCAGGGAAGACGAGGAACGCAAGGGGGCCTCGTCCCCTGAGGATGGCCTCGCCGACAGCGCAGAGACTCGCCGCTGCTTCACGCGGTATTCTGTGGACAGAGACAGTGACAGACAGACAGAGAGAGGCACATAGAGAGAGAAAGACAGAGGGAGGAAGGGAGGGAATCAGTGAGAGACTGAAGAGCCATATTCAAGGGGCCAAAGAGCCGCATGCAGGGGGGGAGTCGGCTCACTCGGCCCTCTAGGCTAGGGCCTCCAATGGTGTGAATAGCCGCGCCTGCGCTCTCCCGTATCCGGCGCGCGCTCTGGCCAGGGGGCTGCCCCCTCCTCCTCCTCTCCGGCCCTGCGGCCCGGTTCCTATCAAGCCACGGACTGGCACCTGTCCGCGGCCCGGGGGTTGGGGACCCCTGTTCTAAATGATACACAATGCTAGGAGTATATTAGCTTGTGAAAAAACTGGGATTCCTTGCCAACTTAAAGCAACCTTTCAGGACCTTTATAGCTTAAAGATATATGAACCAATCTGGATATTAAACTCCACAGTCTTTGCAAAGATGTGTTTACATTTAGGCCTTTTTTTCTGGATGCAGAGGAAAAGGCTTTCTTCAGTGTTGCTTGTAAGCTAATTATGCCCCCCCTTGGGAATTAATAGAATAATAGAGTTGGAAGGGACCTTAGAAGTTTTCTTGTCCAACCCCATGCTTAGGCAGGAAGCCAAAGGTGGGTTGCTGCCAGTTTGGCCTGGTTTGGCCAAACCAGTAGTGGAATTCAGGCCTGGGTTGCAGAACTGGCAGCGACCCAGGTCTGACATGTCCCCAAACCAGTTCCCTTGCCACCCCTGATGTCACCTTAGTGACTGTGCGTCCGCAGTTCACTGTAAATTGTTCTGTGCATGCATTTCAGACAATATGGTTGTCCAATCTCTTCTTTAAAACTTTCAGTGTCGGAGCATTCACAACTTCTGGAGGCAAGTTGTTCCACTGATTAATTGTTCTAACGGTCTGGAAATTTCTCTTTAGTTCTAGTTTGCTTCTCTCCTTGATACGTTTCCATTCATTGCTACTTGGTGCTGCCTTCTGCTTCTTTGAAAAATAAGTTGACCTCTTGTTCTTTGTGGCAGTCCCTCAAATATCAGAACACTGCTATCATGCCATCCCTAATCCTTCTTTTCATTAAACTAGACATATCCAATCCCAGCAACTGTTCTTACTATGTTTCAGCCTCCAGTCTTCTAATCAGTTTTGTTTTCTTTTTAAGGTCCACATTGTGGCGACCAAAACTGGATGCAAAATTTGAAGTGTGGCCTTAGCAAGGCATTATAAAGTGATATTATCTTGATTCTCTCATTATCTTGATTCTATCCCTCTGTTAATGCAGCCTAGGATTGCATTGGCAGCTGTAGCACACTGCTGACTCATATTTAAGTGAGACCGCCTCCTGCCCCATACATCCCTTAGACCGATACGCTCCCACAGAGAGGGCCTTCTCAGGGTACCGTCGGCCGGACAATGCCGACTGGCGACACCCAGGGGAATAGCCTTCTCTGTGGCGGGCCCAGCCCTTTGGAACGACCTACCCCCTGAACTTCGCATCATCTTCGACCTCCGCCTCTTCCGCAAGTGTCTAAAGACACATTTGTTCCATCTAGCCGGCCTAGCGTAACCTCCATAACTGACTTTTAGATAGTTTTAAATTGGAGATTTTAATTTGGTTTTTAGCGCAGGATTTTATTGAATAAGTTTTAAAAATTTTATATGGTTTTTGTATGTATTTTTAATATTCCTGTGCGCCGCCCTGGGTCCGTTTGGAGAAGGGCGGGGTATAAATTTAATAAATAAATAAATAAATTGTCCACTAGGACTCCCTCTCACGGTTACTACTATTTTTTTTTTATATTGAAAAGGTTTTATTGGTTTTACAGTTTTTCAATAGGATAGGGTAAGGGATACAAAGAAATTTTGAGAGCATTCACGTCAAAGTCATCGGCCCTACCGGGACATCAAAATAGATCATTAATAAAAAACATTTTCCATACACTACAAAGTGAAAGCAAGTACATATTTCTAAGTTCTCAGTTCTATGCTGTCAGTCATTTACAAAAATCCAGATGCACATGTTATAATACAATATTATTCAAGAAATCAAGGCAAAGTTATTTTTTAGATCTAAGTCTCTTGGCAATTGTATCTTCTATCTCTCCTTCCAGGCCCCCAGCGGGCGGGGCCGTGGCCCCCCTGCCCTCCCTGGATCTTCCCCCAGGACAGAGGAATGTTTTTTAAGAAAGGCTTCCGCCTCAGCAACTGTTTTAATCCTCACTCTTCCTCCTTCCCAGAACACCAGCATCCCTTCGGGCGTCACCCACTTGAACCAGATCCCGTGGTCAAACAACTTTTTGGACAAGAAGGAAAATTTCCTTCTCGATTCTCTAATCTTTCTAGGGATCTGCTTCAAGATGGTAACCTCCTTTTGTTGGTAAATTAACGGACCCCCCCTTTGCACTTTCAGGATTTCCTCTCTGGTCGACCTTCTAACAAATTTAACATGTATCTCTCTGGGTACTTCATTTATCCTGGCATATGCAGAGTTTATTCTGTAGGCTAGGTCAATGTCCTCCCTGATCTCATCCTTAGGTTTATGTAAATAGTCTGCTATAATTGTGCTCATGAGTTCAGGGAGACATTCACCAGTTTCCTCAGAAACATTCTGAAATCTCAAAAAATATGTCATTCTTTCCATATCAATCCTAGACACATGCCCATTTATTTCCACAACCTCATTAGTAACATTTTTAATCTCTCCCTTAGCCCCCGCCAGCCCCCCTTCCAGTTCTTCATTCTTCTGTGTGTTCTCCAGCACTTGTTTCCGTGTGTCCAATAATTCCTTTTTAAAGTTGATATTTTCTGCCCTCTGGGCCTTGATTTCTTGTACCAAAGTTTGTATAACAGATTCAAGAGAGGCCATCCTTAGTTCTAAGCTTGCCAGTGCTGATTCTTGTGCCATGATTAGCTGTTAAAATCCGTGCCACTAAAATGGTGTTTTTTGGGTGGGGCAGTTGAGGCAAATCAGGAGCCAAAAGTTCAGATCAGGGTTGTAAAGTTCAGGAACCAAGAGAGAAACAATTTTCCAAGTCAATAAGTGTAATAACGAAGGCACTCCAGAAAAGAAATCACAAATCCAAAAAAAATATATTCTTCTTTAGTAACCAAAGGGAGTCCAAATCACAAAGAGACGCTGGAAATTTTCCATAAGTAAAATAGTCATTCAGGGACAAAGAGAAGCCATTTTCCACCGCCCAGACTCAGAGCCAGAAGGAGAGAGTGGTAAAAAAAAATGTTTCAAATCAGCCAGACCTAGATACATTGTTTCAAAGACAAACCGCAGACCACTTTCCCTTGTTTCAAACAGTCCAGATTAAAGATATCCGCTTCCTCGCAGCGAGGAGCCATTCTTAAGTGCCGCTTTAGTCCGAGGGGGGGTTTAACAAGCAGACACCCCCCTCCAAGTTCTTTCAGCCCAGACTGACAGCAGAAAAAAAAATGTTTAAAACCACTCACTTTCACCCTCGCAGCCGAAGCCCCGGGAAGCCTTCCGACTCAGACGGCCAGCTCTCTTCATATTTTCAGAACGATGCCGCCCGCCATTGGCGAAGGGGAAACCCCCCGCAGCATGTCCTCCTCCACCTAAGCCGAAGACAAGGGTCGATTCCCAGCTGCCGCTGGGGTAGGACGACCCAGGCAAGCCGGCTTTACGGGAGACCCCCAAAAACGGGGCGTCTCGCCCCCGTGGGGGGGCAGGAAAAGAAACAAAGCGGCGAGCGAGCCCTAGGCTCGCCCGTCGCCGCTGGAGCCGGAACTGGAAGTTCTCGGTTACTACTATTGAGCCAGGGGACACCTACACTATACCTGTGCATTTGGTTTTTCTTACCTAAACCTTACTTTTTTCACTATTAGATTTCATTTTGTTAGATAGCGCCCAATGTTCAAGTCTATCAAGATCCTTCCACCTTCAGTAAGAAATCAAGATCTTTCTTTCCCCAGACCCTCCTTATAATTAATTAGTTTGGTGATGAGGTTAACTATTTTGATAACATTTTTCAAGTTTTGTATTGTATAAGATATATTGTAAAATATATATTGTACTAGCCGTTTCCGGCCACGCGTTGCTGTGGCCCAGTCTGGTTAAATGGCCAACCAATCTGTGTGTAGATCTACACCTGCACACACAAACAGGTACACACAACCACCGTATAACCCGCAACCTACCTACCTACTGTATCTCTCTCTCTCTCTCTCTATTCCCCTACCTACCTACCTACCTACCTACCTACCTAACCTACTGTATTTCTCCCTCTCCCTCTCTGTCCCTCTACCTACCTACTGTATTTCTCCCTCTCCCTCTCCCTACCTACCTGCCTACCTACCTATCTACTGTATTTCTCCCCCTCTCTCTCTTTATCCCTCTACCTACCTACCTACCTACCTACCTACTGTATTTCTCCCTCTTTCTATTCCTCTACCTACCTACCTACCTACCTACCTACCTACCTACCTACGTACCTATCTACCGTATTTCTCCCTCAGAGTATTTTATGACATAAAGGAAGACATAATACCTGTGGCCCACTGCTCTCTATGTATCCATCTACCTACCTTTTTTACAATTTTTTACATTTCCTTTGCGTGTACCTGGCACAGGTGTGACATCTACACAATCTGTATATGTATCATTGGTGTGTGTGAAAATTTGGAAGCGATCGGTGCAGTACTTTCAGAGATTAGCGAAAGAGTTTGAACAAACTCTTGTTACATTTTTATTTATATAGAAGACTAGCTATACCCGGTCATGCGTTGCTGTGGCCCAGTCTGGTTAAATGGCCAACCAATCTTTGTGTAGATCTACACCTGCACACATACACACAATCACCATATAACCCCCAACTTACCTACCTACTGTATTTCTCCCTCTCTATCAATCCCTCTTGCTACCTACCATATTTTTCCCTCTCTGTCTACCCCTCTACCTACCTACCTACTGTATTTCTTCCTTTCTCCCTCTATCTACCTACCTACTGTATTTCTCCCTCTCTATCTATCCCTCTACCTACCTACCATATTTCTCCCTCTTTGTCTATCCCTCTACCTACCTACCTACTGTATTTCTTCCTTTCTCCCTCTATCTACCTACCTACTGTATTTCTCCCTCTCTATCTATCCCTCTACCTACCTACCTACCTACCTACCTACCTACCTACCTACCTACTGTATTTCTCCCTCCCTCTCTATTCACCTACCTACCTACCTACTGTATTTCTCCCTATCTATCTATACACCTACCTACCTACCTATCTACCTACCTACCTACCTACCTACCTATGGTATTTCTCCCTCTCTGTCTATCCCTCTACCTACCTACTGTATTTCTTTCTTTCTCCCTCTATCTACCTACCTACCTATTGTATTTCTCCCTCTCTATCTATCCCTCTACCCACCTACCTACCTACCTACTGTATTTCTTCCTTTCTCCCTCTATCTATCTACCTACTGTATTTCTCCCTCTCTATCTATCCCTCTTGCCATATTTCTCCCTCTCTGTCTACCCCTCTACCTACCTACCTACTGTATTTCTTCCTTTCTCCCTCTATCTACCTACCTACTGTATTTCTCCCTCTCTATCCCTCTACCTACCTACCTACTGTATTTCTCCCTCTCTCTCTATTCACCTACCTACCTACCTACCGTATTTCTCCCTATCTATCTATACACCTACCTACCTACCTACCTACCTACCTACCTACGGTATTTCTCCCTCTCTGTCTATCCCTCTACCTACCTACTGTATTTCTTTCTTTCTCCCTCTATCTACCTACCTACCTACTATATTTCTCCCTCTCTATCCCCCTATCTACCTACCTGCTTACCTACTGTATTTCTTCCTCTCTATCTATCCCTCTACCTACCTACTGTATTTCTTTCTTTCTCCCTCTACCTACCTACCTACCTACTGTATTTCTCCCTCTCTATTTATCCCTCTACCCACCTACCTACCTACCTACTGTATTTCTTCCTTTCTCCCTCTATCTACCTACCTAACCTACTGTATTTCTCTCTCTCTATCTATCCATCTACCCACCTACCTACCTACTGTATTTCTTCCTTTCTCCCTCTATCTACCTACCTAACCTACTGTATTTCTCCCTCTCTATCTATCCATCTACCTACCTACTGTATTTCTCCCTATCTATCTATCCCCCTACCTACCTACCCACCTACTGTATTTCTCCCTATTTATCTATCCACCTACCTACCTATTATTTTTCTTCCTTTCTCCCTCTACCTACCTACCACCTGTATTTCTCCCTCTCTGTCTATCACCCTACCTACCTACCTACCTACCTACCTACCTACTGTGTTTCTCCCTATCGATCTTTCCACCTGCCTACCTACCTTATTTCTCCTTCTCTATCTATCCCTCTATCTACCTGTCTACTGTAATACAATAATACAATAGCAGAGTTGGAAGGGACCTTGGAGGTTATCTAGTCCAACTCCCTGCCTAGGCAGGAAGCCCTATGCCATTTCAGACAAATGGCTATCCAACATCTTCTTAAAGACTTGCAGTGTTGGGGCATTCACAACTTCTGGAGGCAACTTCTGTTCCACTGGTTAATTGTTCTAACTGTCAGGAAATTCCTCCTCAGTTCTAAGTTGCTTCTCTCCTTGATTAGTTTCCACCCATTGCTTCTTGTTCTGCCCTCTGGTGCTTTGGAGAATAGCTTGACTTCCTCTTCTTTGTGGCAACCCCTGAGATATTGGAAGGCTGCTATCATGTCTCCCCTAGTCCCTCTTTTATTAAACTGTATTTCTCACTCTCCCTCTATCTATGGGCCACCTGGGAGTTTGCTATCTCAGTGCCTTGTTTTGGCCCTAAGAGGCCTCCATACGTTGCTGAGGAAATGACTGTTGGAAAGCAGCCGGATGGGCGGGGCTATAGGGAGGTGAAAACATGATCAGTGGGTACATTTTACATTTGTGTACCTTGCACATGACACGTGTGTGCTAGGCACAAAATGAGTACGTATTCTACTATCGGAAGTCCTTGGGAACATTGTGTGAAAATTTGAGGTAAATCGGTCCAGTAGTTTTTGAGATTAGCGGCTTCGTACAAACTATTTTACATTTTTATTTATATAGATTGTATAAGGGTTTGTATTGCAATCTGCCTTGAGTGCCCTATGGGCAGAAAGAAGGATAGGAACCATAGCTATCTTACCAGAGAAAAAGCCAAAAGAGAAGCTGTGAGTCACAAGGTGTCACCCTTAGAGAGGAAGGAGTAGAGAGTTTAAAAGAGTGAAGTGAGGCAGGACTCTGAAATGTTATTGCCTAACTGGCATGTTGGAGCTATTTTCTCTACCAGCAGATGTCCTTAAGAAGAAGATCTACCACCTGTCTGCAAATCACACCAGATGTTACAGAGTTGTGCTTAAGGAGGCATAACAATAGACAATTGCTCATAAGCATTCTAGGCACACATCTACAATACTGCAGAGTAACTAATTGAGGCAAGGCAGGATTTTATAAAAATAACTAGCTGTACCCGGCCACGCGTTGCTGTGGCCCAGTCTGGTTAAATGGCCAACCAATCTGTGTGTAGATTGTGTGTAGATGTATACCTGCCCACACAAATACGTACACACAACCACCGTATAACCCCCAGCCTACCTACCTACTGTATTTCTCACTCTCTATCTATCCCTCTACCTACCTAACTACCTACCTACTGTATTTTCCCTTCCTCTCTCTATCCCTCTACCTACCTACCTACTGTATTTCTCCCTATCTATACCTCTACCTACCTACCTACTTACCTACCTACCTGCCTACTGTATTTTTCCCTATCTATCTATCCCTCTACCTACCTACAGTATTTCTCCCTTTCTCTATCCATCTACCTACCTACCTACCTACTGTATTTCCCCCCCTCTCTCTTTATCCCTCTACCTACCTACCTACCTACCTACCTACCTACCTACCTACCTACCTACACACATACTGAATTTTCCCTCTCTCTCTCTTTATCCTCTACCTACCTACCTACCTACCTAGTGAATTTTTCCCTCTCTCTCTCTTTATCCCTCTACCTACCTACTTACCTACCGACCTACCTATCTACTGTATTTTTCCCTCTCTTTATCCCTCTACCTACCTACCTACCATATTTTTCCCTATCTCTCTCTATCCCTCTACCTATCTACCTATCTACCTACTGTATTTCCCCCCACTCTCTATCCCTCTACCTACCTACCTACATAGTGAATTTCCCCCCCTCTCTCTCTTTATCCCTCTACCTATCTACTTACCTACCGACCTACCTACCTACTGTATTTTCCCCCTCTCTCTCTTTATCCCTCTACCTACCTACCTACCTACCTAGTGAATTTTTCCCTTTCTCTCTCTTTATCCTTCTACCTACCTACTTACCTACCGACCTACCTACCTACCTACTGTATTTTCCCTCTCTCTTTATCCCTCTACCTACCTACCTACCATATTTTTCCCTATCTCTCTCTATCCTTCTACCTACCTATCTACCTATCTACCTACTGTATTTCCCCCCCTCTCTCTATCCCTCTACCTACCTACCTACCTACATAGTGAATTTCCCCCCTCTCTCTCTTTATCCCTCTACCTATCTACTTACCTACCGACCTACCTACCTACCTACCTACTGTATTTTTCCCTCTCTCTCTTTATCCCTCTACCTACCTACCTACCTACCTACCTACCTACCTACCTACCTACCGTATTTCTCTCTCTCTCTCTATTCCTCTACCTACCTACCTACCGTATTTCTCCCTTTCTCTATCCCTCTACCCACCTACCTACCTAATGTATTTTCCCTCTCTCTCTCCCTATCCCTCTACCTACCTACCATGCAGCCTCCTGGGACCAAAAATGGGGCATCTGGAAGTGTGCTACCCCACAGCCGTGGCCAGGAGGGCGTTTTACCAGGTTCGCCTGGTTCGCCAATTGCGCCCCCTATTGGATCGGGACGCCGTTCGCACAGTCACTCATGCACTCGTGACATCCCGACTGGACTATTGTAACTCTCTCTACATGGGGCTCCCCTTGAGGTGCACCCGGAGGCTTCAGTTAGTTCAGAATGCAGCCGCGCGAGCAATTATGGGAACCACTAGGTCTACCCACGTAACACCGCTCTTGCGCGAGCTGCACTGGCTACCTGTCGTCTTCCGGGTGCGCTTCAAGGTGTTAGTCATCATCTTTAAAGCGCTCCATGGCTCGGGACCTAGCTATCTGCGGGATCGGATCCTGCCTCATACATCCTCACGGCCGATTCGCTCCCACAGAGAGGGGCTTCTCCGGGTGCCGTCCACTAGACTCTGTCAGCGGGCGACGCCCAGGGGAAGGGCGCTCTCTGTGGCGGGCCCAGCCCTCTGGAACGACCTTCCCCCCGACATTAGAACAACTACGGACCTCCGCTCCTTCCGCCTGAAACTAAAGACACATCTTTTCTGCCTGGCCGGCCTTGGATAGTCTCTCTGCTATAGGGTTTTATTTATTATTGGGTGTTTTAGTTATAATTGGGATTTTAGCACAGGAATTGATTTAATTCGTTTTTATGTAATGCTGTATATTTATTGTTTTATTTTCCCTGTGCACCGCCCCGAGTCCCTGTGGGGAGAGGGAGCGGTTTTATAAATTCAATAAAATAAAATAAAATAAAATAAAATAAAACATGCCTAGTTTTCGGCCTAGTAGGCCTCCCTACAGCCTCCTGGGGCCAAAAATGGGTCACCTGGGAGTGTGCTACCCCCCCTGCCTTTTTTTGGGCCTAGTAGGCCTCCATGCAGTGTGGGAACGTTAGAGGCTTATTCAGTTGCTGAGGAAACAACCGTTGGAAACGTGAGGGGTGTGTGCGTGACGCATCATAAGAAGCAGCTGGATGGGAGGAGCTACAGTGAGATGAAAACCTGAGAAGTGCGTACCTTTTATGTTTGTGCTGCTTGCACATGACACACGTGTGCCAGCCACACAAAATGTACGTATGATTGCATCGGAAGTCCTTGGGAACATTGTGTGAAAAATTGGTGCCGATCGGTGCAGTACTTTCTGAGATTAGCGGCTTTTCACAAACTATTTTACATTTTTATTTATATAGATATGTATTGTTATAGTAGCTACTCTGGAAAGACTTTATTCTGAAAAATATGAAATATATGAAGAAATTCATTACGCATTTTTGCTCCACTTTTAAACATTATTATTGTCTCTCTTTCTGTTCCACTTCGACATGAAGTCACTGGAGGAACTCATCAGTCTGTATGGGAGCTGTATCATGAGTGCACTGTTGACACACAGTTGTATCTCTCTGTCCCTGGCTGGCAATTGGTGTTGTCAAGAATTGTTGCTAGAGTGTAGAGGCTATGGGTGTCTGGTTAGGGAAGAACAAGTTTCAGTTCAACTCCCATAAGACCAAATCGCTGTAAGTTTAAGGCCTGCCAGGTCTTGGGGGTGGGGAGAGATTTTCCATTTTTGGTTCTTGCGGTGTGATATTTCTCCACTCAGGGCAAGCATGCAATCTGTGGTTCTCCTTGAGTCATAATTCTACTTGACAAACAGGTAGCAGCTGTGACTAGGAGAACCTTTACACAACTTTGTCTTGTTTGCTAATTGCCTCTGTTCTGCATCAAAAGGCTTTGCTTACCATTAATCATCTTAAGTCATCTCTTGGATGGACTACTGCAACATGCTTGAAGATAATCCAGAAACTACAACTAGTCCAGAAAGCAGGTAGATTTGCATACACATCAGTATGACCATGAAACATGAGCTGCACTAACTCCCAATAGGCTTTGAAGTGAAATTCAAGATGCTGGTTATCACCTCTGAAACACTACATGATAGCGGAACGCTATCCCCAACAGTATCTGCTCATGTCACACGCTCTACAAGATGGACATGTTTCAAGTCCTTTTCTTGAAACAACCTTATGTGGGGGGCCCTAGCAAATGTGCCTTGTCTGTTGCAGTGCCGGCCTTTGAAGCAATCTCCCTTCCAATATACAGTTGGCTCCAATTTTCTGGCCTTCAGAACAGCATTAAAAACTTGGTCCTTCCTTGGGCATTGGGGTCAAGTTGACTGCAGTTTTTGCCTGGAGGAGTATAAAATAAATTGGGGTTCTGATCTCCTTTTAATATCTGTTGCTGTTCTTACTTATATGGGATTTGTTGCTACTTACTTTATTATATGATGGTATGAAACCCACAGTCACAACTGTTTGATTTGGGAAGCCATAAATAGAGCGTCTTCCCACCCATTCTGTGAGGCCAGTTTTGGTGAGACTTCCTCAGATAGCAATAGATTGTTTTCAAGAACTTAATATCAGTTCCTGTGTTCCATTGATCCTGGTACCTCTTGATCCTTACCTGGGACACATGATTCCATTTGTGTCCTTTATGTGTTTGCTTCTTTCCCTGTCTTACCCAGAAAATTTACTGTTCCTGTTATGTTGCAGTACAGAAAATTTCTCCTCAAACCCTTGTACCTTCTTCAGTAATAATGTAACTTGGACATATATTAGATATAATTTGGGTTCTCTTCATGTAGTGGGATTAACATTGCACATATTTTAGAGATCTTCACAAAACCTCCTTCACTGTCTTATGCTGATTACTCTCCCTGCGTTTTCCTCTTGCTAACCAGCCACCCCTCTCTTACTGTATTTTTCTCTCTATTTTCAGATTCTAGTTTCCTTTTATGTTCCCCTAAACTGTTACAACTAGGTCAGCAGCAACCAATCCTCCAATCACACACAATGGGCAATCAACAGCAGTCAGGAATAGCCAATGAGAGACATCAGTAAGCAGTCTCAATCTCAATCTCCTTGATTTTTCCATTCTTTTCTTCCACCTTTTTCTTTTCAATTTCTTATGACATATACCCATTTGTTCTCCTGCTTTGAACACTCAAAATGCAATCAGCTAATTAAAAACTGTGGTAAATTCTGGCAAACCTTAAGATTTAATTAATAAAATGACGTATAGAACTTGTTCTACTACTAGTCAGGAAAAAAATGGGACAATAATAATTTAAAAATTGCTGTAAATGGAATATAACATAGCTTTTATAGCATTAGTGAGAATGTGCAGAAGAAATTCCTTGGTAAATTCAACTAAAAATACTCTAAATCTCATTTCCACATAGCATAACATTTTAAGAAATCCTCCTGCATAATACATCTACTGTGATACATATAATGTCTACCCATAATATATCACTTTGTCTAGGGCAAATAAAGAAAAAAAGTGCTTTAATGGGAATACCTGTCTGGTTTATGACATCAGAATGGAATCTGATGATAAAACACACTGTTAAAGAAGAAAAAGTGGTTGTACCAGATGATTCATCCAATGAAGCAAATTCACTTACCACTAGAAAAAACCATTTGGACCATTGAGTCATTGTTGAGCCAAAATCATCAACATGAATCATCAGATGTTTCTGTAAAGGTAAATAGAATTTTTCTGTGAAATATTTTGAATATAAAACTTTTACACCTTTCCAAATCAATTTAGTAATTTAGTTAATCTTGTCTGCAAAGCACCCCCTTCATGATTTGTTCATTCCATCCTCATTCTGGCTACATTTTGTCACACAGGACTATATAGATTTTTTTTTAGATTTGTGCTTGAAATAAAAGATAACAACTCTAAAGAAGCTGTTCTGTTCCAAAAGCAAATGAAACCTACCATCTTGAGAAACTGTTCTAACAACAAAAATGAATTTTGCTTTCTAAGATTACAGAAATGTGAAGTGAATAAGATATTACAAGTAGCCATCATATATTACAAATTACAAGTAGTAATCATATACTACAAATATATGATGGTATAATCTGTGTTTTTGTATTATTAATAAAACGTATTAGTAGCAGATATGTCTTGATTTTTCAGAATCCACTTTTGCTGCATAAGGTACAGTAAATCTCAGATTTCTGCTATGGAAGTGATCAGTTTACTTGTATAAGATGACTAACTAAAATTCCCAAGAAAAGCTTCCTTAGGTAATACTAGAGAAACTTAGAACAATAACGAGATCTCTTTAAAGCACATATTCTTCAAATCTTTAATCCGACTTTCTGTTTTATCATGCATCTGTTGACATTTTTTCTGCAAAAATTGGGATGGAATTTTTTTTGTAAAAAAAATCAAACATTTGGAATCATGTTCATTTAACAGATACTAAGGATCTTAGTGATACATGGTGATAATTTTTCAGTGGACTTGAACTTTGGAAATGATAGCATAATTCCAAATGAACTGTGCAGATCCAGAGTACTGAAGATAAGTTAAGAAGTTCATTTACTTACTTTAAAGTGAATAAAACTACTGCACACAAATATTAGAGCAAAGAAAGATGAAATCATAATTCAAGTTATAAAACTTATTGAAACTCTAGAATATTGCTGTAGTAAGCTGTACTTTTTTCCTTCAAGTTTGCATGAAGTCTTCAATTCTAAAGTTTAAAAAAAGATTCACCCATCTTCCTGTACATTTATTAATTACGTCTATACTATGTCTTCCTGCTTGCTCAAGACACCAGCTGAAGTTTTTAAACCAGAATGTAACCTAATACAATAAGATAACACGATCTTGATTTTAGTTAGTATAAGAGGGAGCAGAAGTTTTCAAAATTATGTTACTATATATTATAATAATAAAGTACAGTTCTAATAATCATTATGAACTAAAATACCTTGAAAGATTGACACCTGCCTTATTCTATTTGGTATAAGAGGAGTCATAGGGTCGGCTTTTAATATTCTGTTATACTTTAAGCAGTATTTTCCCCAAAATAAGACCCAACTGGAAAATAAGTCTTAGCATGATTTTGCAGAATGCTCATAATATAAGCCCTACTCCCCCCCCCAAATAAGCCCCAGTTAAGATTGGCAACCAATGGATGCATTTAGTATCATATTTCCCTGAAAATAAGAACTAACTGGAAAATAAGCCCTAGTGCATCTTTTGGAGCAAAAATTAATATAAGACCCAGTCTTATTTTCAGGGAAACACAGTTAGTACCCTGGTAATCCTTGCAGTTTCTGTTTTCTGATCTGGTGTATCTCAAAGGAGGAAGAGTGAAGAACAGTTCCTCATGTTTATTGCATCCACAGATTCTTGACTAATGGCTCTATTCAGGATGGCAAAAGATGCCTAAAGGCTTTCTGGATGATTTTGCATGTTTATTTGTAAATAAGTCATTTGTATTTGCTCTGATTTGGATACAAATTGGGCAGAATTAAGTGAGGTGAGAAAGGTGATTTATTCCACTATAAATTGTGCATCTTGTAGTACTTAAAGGAGTAGATAAAGTCTTTGTAGTATGAGGTCTGCCACCTATTAAATTCATGCACATCTTGTGGCCTTCTGGGTTCCCTGGAAGTTTTGGGAATTAAGGGCACTGGATAGAAAATTCCAGTTGGTAATTATGTGGAGTGATTAAGTTCTTGGTTGCTTCTATCACAGGATTTGATCCTTTTCTAATCTACTTTAGCATCTATATGAAATAGGTGATCAATCATTAGCTTGGGATAAAGCATATTGGTGGTACATTGCCATCTCAGGCTAGGCTGGAAATGTTGTGAAAGTCTCGAATTTGTGTCTTGATACCCACAGAGACTGGACTGAGAGGTAGAGATTTATTTTTATTTTTTATTTTATTAAATTTATACCCTGCCCTTCTCTAGAAAGGACCCAGGGCGGCGCACAGGAATTAAAAACATACAAATATAACAAAATATAAAATTTAAAAGCATATTAAATTCCTACCCTGTGCTAAAATCGATTTAAAATCCCCCAAATTAAAACTGTCTAAGAGTAGTCACAACGGAAGGTTACGCTAGGCCGGCTTGATGGAAAAGGTGTGTCTTTAGACACTGGCGGTAGAGGCGGAGGTCTGAGATGGTGCGTAGTTCAGGGGGTAAGTCGTTCCAAAGGGCCGGGCCCGCCACAGAGAAGGCCCTTCCCCTGGGTGTCGCCAACCGGCATTGCCCGGCCGACGGCACCCTGAGAAGGTCCTCTCTGTGGGAGCGGATCGGACGAAGGGATGTATGGGATGTATGTATTTAGGCTAACTCTGGCCAGATAGAGTAGCTGCTCCCCCATAAAAATATTTTTCTATCTAATATTGGCCATGAAGGAGCTGATCTGTGACTTGAATGCCCCCTTGTTCAAGCAATAGGTAAAAACTGGGGTGGGGTGGGGGGGTGGCTTTGGCCATTTTCAGTTGATATCACAATTATTACTTTACTTGGACCAGGAAACCCTGATGATAGTAATTCATGCCTTGATAACTGTTCTTCTGGATTACTGCAATGTGGCTATCTCTGAAGATAATGACCATGACCAATGGCTTTTTTGCAGTAATTAATATTATTATTGTTACTCATTAATATTTTATGACATAGGAATTTATGGCTTTAATTCTGTGAATAATATAGATCAAAGTCTGTATTTACTGGGATGGTATATAAATGTTGTAAAGCAAACAAATGAACAATATATACTTTTATTCCCAAAGTAGGCATATCATTAGGCTGGTTAATAGTGGTATTGCTGGTAACAGAAGTTACAGTCTAAAATGGGTGGTGGGTGGTGGTGACACAAATTAGTGATGTCTTGGTACTATGATATGTAAACAAATGATTTCTTGATTCTTCTTTCACACCTATGTAATGTTTAAAGTAATCCAGGATTGTAATGATAAAGGAAGGTGGTGGGTTCTGAAATTGACAGATAGAAAGGATTACCTGAAGCTATAATGGTTTATCCAGGGTCATGTGTGATATAATCTTTGATCTAAAAGCCTGAATATGCAGTAGCAATTTCATATATTACTCCAGTTTTAAAAGATGCTGTCTTTGTGATATAATCTTTGATCTAAAAGCCTGAATATGCAGTAGCATTTTCATATATTACTCCAGTTTTAAAAGATGTTCTTTGTTTCTTAAAATGCTATACCTGCTTGGAAGATTTTGTTACAGCTCAATACTACATAGAGTAGAAATTCTATTTAATCATCACTAAACACTAAGGGATTTTTTTCCAGCTAAAAAGTGATAAGAGATTAGACAGTATAGCAACAATGTGAAAGGAAGCAATTAACTATTGTGTGATGCTAAAACATCGAGTATGAGAATGATTGATGGTGGACAACTCGATACTGTAACTTTTTTATAAGAGGAATGCAGGGCCTTTTGAATCTTCATTCTTTTGAAGTGTGAGGAATTTTAAATATAACAGTACAATATTACTGCTGTAACTATTTGCAATAGTTATGAACCTGAAAAAATATTGAACTGCAACACAATGTTGCAGCATATATAGTGGTTCTTCAATTAGGACTGTTTGCTTAATGACTGTTCAAAGTCACAATAGCACTGGAAAAAAAGTTACTGGCACAGCTGTTTGCAGCATCCCCTGCAATCACTTTGGAATTGTGATTTATGTGATTGACAGTTGAGTATCCCAGAGTCACATGATCACAATCTGCAACCTTCCCAACTGGCTTCCAACAAGCAAAGTCAATGGGGGAAGCAAGATTCGCTTTACAACCACAATACACTTAACAACTGCAGTGTTTCACAGATCTGGCAAAAAGTTTGTAAAATTGGGGTGACTCAATTCACAGACTCTTTAGCAACAGAAATTCTGGTCTCAACCGTGGTATTATAAATCGAGAACTAGCTCTACTTTGTTCTTCCGTCCCGATGCCAAATTAGCAGCCTTTAGAGAGCTGAATTTACTTTTTTTGATGTAAAATAAGAAGTCTGCATATTATTTACCAGGAAGTCAGTCCAATCGAGATCAATGACCTTTGCTTATGTGTATTAAGAATTGCAAATATAGCCCAAGTAGTTCAATGTCTGCAGCAAATTCGTGCCATATGCATGCTGAGTTGTGCACAAGCGCACCAGCGCGCCTATCATCCCTGTCCTTTTTGTACCCATTTACTGTGTTCATATTTATGTTAATACTTGCGCCTGTAATTTTTTTACATGTTTGACAAACTAAGTAAAATTATTAAAAAATTATTATTAAATTTTATGCAGTTTGAGGCTCTCATCCAATTTGGGATTTATTGAAGGCAAACACTTTCCAGCCTATACAAGTCCTTGTGGTTTTAAAAATTATTTATCTCATATAGTCTCCTTACGACTACGAACCTGCGGGGATCGTAGGCTTCCTAAAACAGCCATTTCGCGCGTTTCCCGCGGCGTACAGGAAGCCAGTGACCTCCCCCAGCGGAGGAAAACAGAAACGCTGTAGAAAGCAGAGACTACGATTCCCAAAGGCCTTTGGGGAGGGGAGAACGTGAACGGCGAACAGGGCGCGCAGGCGCACTCCTCGGACTACATTTCCCTGGGGCCTGTGCGCGTGCCGCCCAATGTCTCCCCGGCGCTGGGCCGAACAGCGCGTGGGGCTGGGAGGGAGGGGAGGGGGGAGGAGGGCGACGAGGCTCTTGCCGCGGTGACGAGCAAAGTGTGTGCCCGCCATAGTGCTAGCAGCCGCCGGGCCGCGGTGCGTGGGGCCGGGAGGAGGCCGAGAGGGTAGTGGCGGCGGCTCGAGCGAAGGGGCAGGTACGTAGGAGCTGGGCGAAGGGAGAAGCAGGCCGGCAAACGGGGATGGTGACAGGCGCAGGCCGGGCTCGCCTTGCGGACCCCGCCAAGGCTGTTCTGAAAACCGAGCGGCGCTTCCCATGTGTTTCCAGGTGGCCCCTCAGCAGTCGCAGGACGGGGAGGGAAGCGGGCTAGCTGGCGAAGGGGAGGAAACGGGGCGAACCTGGCCCGTCTCCGCTGCATTGAATCGAGGTGGGAAAAGGCGGGCGGGTGGTTAGCCCGCTTCCTCTTCCTCCTCCTCCTCCTCCTCCTGCCTTGGTACTTCTGGTCGGTTTAGAAAGGAGTTTGTGTCCCTTTGCAGGCGCGGGAGAAGAAATGCATGGCGGAAACTACATGGGTGCAGTCCAGTGTGAAGAAGCCCCATGGACCCCCCGGGGAGTTTGTTTCCGAATGAGGATAGTTCTGTGTTGAAACCCAAGCCTTCACCTTGGATACCCTCCCTGTAAATCACCATATCCTTACAATGGAGGAAAGGCTTAAGGGAAAAGCTACCAGACTTTGGAAAACTGGTTGTGCTGTATTGTGTTTTTTGTTTCCCCCCCCTCTCTTGCTTGGGCTGGCTTGCTTCCCTCTTTGGAACCCAGCTTAGTTTTGTCTTTGTTTTTACCCTCTGGCTTTCCTTCCCTTCCGTCCCCTTAGCGGTCAGCCCTGAGGACTAGAAGCAGTGTGCTGCTTGGTGGCTTTCCTGTAAAATCTCCGGAAAGAGTTTGCCTGACAGAGGATTGTCTTCCCCCTCCCCACCTTCTTCACTGTTTTTCTCTGGGCTTTTGACTTGGGCTATAGCTTCAGGAGTTTTTTGATATCGGAATTTAATCCTGAAAGAAAAACAATAGGCAAAAAACCAACAATACCCCAGCATGTGCAAAATTCATTTTTCTTGCTGAAGAATAGCCACCTGCAACCCTCCCCTCTTGTATATTACATATATGAGGAGAAGAATTCAAAGCAGCCCTACCACATGGTGCGAATTGACACTGGGAAGGCCCCATGCTCAAGTCCTGTGATGGCGAACCTATGGCACGGGTGCCACAGGCAGCATGCGGAACCATTTCTTAGGGCACGCAAGGCGTTGCCCTATCAGCTCCAGCTGCATGTGTGCGCTGGCCAGCTGATTTAGGTCTTCTTTTGAGGCCGTTTGTCGCCCTCTGGAGGCTTCAGGGAAGCTCCTGAGGCCTCTGGAGATGGGGGGGGGAGGCTGTTTTCATCCTCCCCAGGCTCCTAGAAAGCCTCTGGAGCCTGGGGAGGGTGAAAAAAGCACGCCAAAAGTAGGGGGTCACGCGCATAGCATTATGGGTGTGGCACGCCTATGCATGATCCCTCCCTGCGCTCCCTCCACTTTTGGCACACGCGCCAAGAAAGGTTAGCCATCACTGTCTAGTCTGTGATAGTGGACTCTTCCTAGAAGCAGAATGGTTCATTTCTTGTATGCTTTTGATATCATGGACCAAATTGGTGGTTGTGGAGAAGTAAGGATTAAGCTGTTGGCCTAGAATCCAAGGAATTCTGAGTTCTACTTCCACCTTAGGCATGAAAGCCAGCTGGGTGACTTTGGGCCAGTCTACCTCACAGGGTGGTGGTTGAAGGGAAGTTAGGAGGAGGAAGGAGTATTTAGGTATGTTCACTGCCTTGAGTTATTTATAACAATGATAAAGATGGGCTAAAAATCAAATCAAATAAACTACTGTCAAGATTGCTGAGGTCATGGAATGAATTGCAGCCCTTTGGGCCTCTTTTGCTGGAAGTTAAACTGCTCAGTTCATTGGTTTAGCATTTTCCAATTCTGTATTCATAGGTTTATTTGCCTTCCTGTTCTGTATAAATGAATAAGAGTAATTCTGTTATCCAGAAGAAAATTATGCTGGCTTTGGCTAGAATTTTTGTCGAAATGCCAGCTTTACACTGCTGCTGGTCCAGGTCCTGTATCTGGGATTGCCCTCCTTTGATAAACTCCTTTTGGTTTTTTCTTCATACCGGTAGTTCATTGAGAACCGTTGCAACAATCCCTAGATATTTGGTAATATTAAACGCTTAATGTTTGAGAGAGATGCATTAAAAAAAAACCTATAACGCCCTTACATCTAATTTATCAGTGGTAGCTGTGTCAAATGGTGTTAAGAGGTGTTTTTTTAAAAAAAAATTCTCCCTAGTTGACTAAATGGCACCTTCAGTCATACATCTATAATAGTAGTGTATGGAAGTGAACTTTCATCTTCTGCTCTTCCCACCTCCCTTCTCTTTCTTGCCCCAATTAAATTTGTCCTCTAAAGTCAATTCTTGATTTATAGAGGGGGAAAACCTGCAAATTTGCACCATTTACATTATCTTTTTCATAGAATCAATAGCTTTGTGTGAAAATATAATTGGAGAATTGGGAAAACAGCATATAAGGAAATGATGGCGAATCGGAAGCCTATATCTTGTGGGTCAGATTTATCACAGAGCCTTTCCATTTATCCTATAACCTTTTTCCATTGGCTTCTCTGTCCTTCTGGGGTTTTTAGGGTCAACTTATTACCATCCAACCATTCCCTGGAGGGAAGTGCAAATTTTGAATGAATAGATTTACAGAGATTTGAAGTACTGTAAGGCATTGTAGTGACACTTGCTACTAAACTCTTTGACTGGACAGTCAACTCATTTAGGTCTCTCTTATTTTCCACTTCTGCCTTCTAATGGCTATCCATAGGTGTTTATTTCCTTATTGATAATTGTGGTCTAGTCTGATTTGCACTAAGTTAAAAAAGAAAAACAAGTCATAGGGAACACAGATCACTTTCTCCCATATTAAGTATACAGTACTTTGGTCTTCAATGAGAAGTATTGAAACTCAGTGTTACTTTTATTTGTTTGATTAGTTCTAAGTTGAGTCTTTTGACCATAGTAGAATGTTAGGGGTTCCTGACCACTGGATTGATGCTGGACTGTGACTGTTCGGACCGTCTTCAGATGCAAAAAATTACTTTCAATTATTAGTGTAAGCATTTCACTACAATGTCCTTGATTGGCAAAATTCTTTTGCGCAAAATGAATTGAATTGAATGCTTGAAATGATACAGTTTGAGTATCAGTGATTTGCAATTTCATCTTGTCACATAAGTGGAGCCTTCTTCAGTTTGGTGCAGTGCTTTGCTTTGCTATGGTAGCAATATTTTTAGAAATGCTATTCGTTAGTGTTAAGTACCTTGCTAGGTTTTCTTCTCTAGCAATGAATAACAACTTGTGATACTTTATTTCATTCTATATTGGCAGATGTAATGAATAAGGGAATGTACATATAAAGCTTGCTAGTTATGGAATAGCTTAGTCAAAACATTGTGTTATACAGGTAGTCCTTGACTTATGACCATAATTGAGCCCAAATGTTATGTTGGTAAGTCAGATATTTAAGGGGTTTTTCCTTCATTTTACTACCTTTCCTACCACAGTTAAGTGAATCACTGCAGTTGTTAAGTGAGTAACTTGGTTGTTAAGTGAATCTGCCTTCTCCATTGACTTTGATTGTCAAAAGGTCTCAAAAGCTAATTACATGACCCTGGGAAACTGCAACCATCATAAATATGAACCAATTTGGCATGCATCTGAATTTTGATCACATGACCTTGGGGATGCTACAACCGTCATAAGTGTGAAAAACAGTCATGTCACTTTTTCAGTGCTTTAGTAACTTTGAACAGACACTAAATGAACTGCTGTTACTCAAGGACTACCTGTAAAGGTTTTATATTTATATTTGTATTTATGGGTGTGTGATAATTTTGTTGTACAGTGCGTTTGAAACTTTGTTCTTGTTAAGATTTTTGGAAAAGTTCTGCTTAAAAATAATCTGCATAATGTACATTTTCAGTTAGATCAGATAATTTAATTACATACAGTATAAACAGTTACATAATGTAACCAAAATCATTATATCTATGGGCCAATATTATGTAGTAATTGGATTTACTTCCTCCTTTCAAAATCTGTTGTGTGCTGGAAACAAAGGATAATTAAGCACGTTCTTGGAAAGAAAATGAATGTTTTAGTTGGAAAAGCAAAGAATCCTTTTCCAGAGATCAAAAGCAAATAGTTATTATAGTTTACAACAAGGTTCATTATCTAGATCACTGTGTGTGTGTGTGCATGCACACACATTGAGAACAACATCAGGGGCTCAAAACTCCAGTGGTTCATAGGTAGTCACTCAAGACTGATCAGTCTGAACACTGTGCCTGTATTGATTACTGGAAAGCCTATGACTCAATGCCACACATATGGATCTGTGAACATTTGATGCTGTATAAAGTCAACAGACAGTAAGGACATTTCACAAGAAATCAGTGGGACTATAAAAGACAACATTAGCAGTCAACTTGAGACAGTTGACACAATTGCCTATCAAGTATGACATATACCAAGGTGATCATCTGTGAGGACATTGGAATGTCATTCAGACTGAAGGAATCTGGCCAAATGGCAGTCAAGAGAAAGAAGGTAGTTAAAACTGTTGGGTTGAAACTACCATTGGTCCACATAAGAAATATATAGACCAGCCACAAGTGCCTAGATATCCCACAGTTGCATGGAAATCATGATGAGAAAGCAAGGAAGACGGCAACATCCAACTATCCCTGAAGGATAAGACAGGTCCTGAATAGCTAGGAAGATCAAGTTTTTCACCATCAGCCCAAAGCCCTGCCAGTCATCAGATAACCTGTTGTATATGAGCTGGTCAAAGAAAGATATGGAAGCTACCAATGTGAAAACATAGAAACTCTTTCACAATTTATGAAAGTTTCCACCCCAAGTCCAAAGCCCAGAGACTGTATACCAACTGGAAAGAGGGTGGGTGGGGTCTGGTGATTGTCAGTGCCATTGTCCTGGATGAAACCCAGAGTTTTCAGGAGCACAACAGTAAAATGGCACTCGAGATGAGCTGCAGAGAGAATTCCCGAGTCAGTAGCAGACATGGGAAGAAGATCAAGTAGAGGAAAGAGCCATTGCAAGCCAAGAAAGACCCTACATAAGATGTACCATTGACAGATACCTGAGGTAGTTGACACTGGGAAATTCTACCAGTGGCTGGAAGGAGTTGGACTAACACTGATCACAGCAACACAAGAATAGGCATTCAGCACCAGATCCATAGAAGCAAGGGTCTACCACACTAGGCAGGACCTGTGGTGCAGATTATTCAGAGAGGCCTCAGAGACAGATTCAGAGATGCAGGCAGGAACAGCATACACTGAACAGCACAACCAAGTAGTTGGCATTGTGTACAGGAGCATCTGCACAGCTAGATCCTCCCAAGTCCAGATGGGAGATTCCACATAGGAGTGTGGAGAATATCAGGGCTAAGATCCTGTGGACTTTCAGATCCAGACAGGCAAGCAGGCATAGGCCAAGTAACCAGGCATCATGGTAGTAGACAAAGATTAGAAGATGACAGTGATGATGGTTGTAGTGGTGCCAAATGACAGCCACATCAGGGAGAAGAGGAAACTGGACAAGTAGTAAGGCCTGAAGAAAGAATTAGAGAGGCTATGGATAGTAAAGGACAAAGTGGTCCTACCAACACTGGATGCTGTGGCTCCAACAGATCCCAGAAACAACGTTAGATTTCTCTTTCCAAAAGAGTTAAGTACTAAGAATAGTACTTAAGATACTATGCAGGACCCTCAAACTCTCATGCTCTGGTAGAGGACCCAAGACTGAGGAAGACATATACCAGCCATATTGGTGAGAAATTCCTTGTTTGCCATTTAAGTGAATCCCTTTACAAACATATTTGAAAAATGATGAATGCATATGAACATTTTTAGAAGAAACAATAAGATGACTCATTAAATGTTATGTTATTCCAGTGATCAAATCTTATAAGTTAAAGTTCCTTCTATTTCCTTGTGACACATCATATATTTCTGAGGCTTGGGTTGTATGTTCTTACTGCTACTTTATTATGTTTCATCAGATCTCTTGCCAAGTTATTCATCACCATTCTTTTCTACCTAGAAATATGTGGTTGGTGAAAAAATAGTTACCAACCTGGCTCATTTGGAAGGAGATTGCAGGCTTTTGGGAAGGCTAAAGCTGTCAATGGATGTATGTTAATTTCAATATTGGAGGCAATTTATGTCTCAGTAGCAATTGCTGAGAAAGGCTATATATACTATGTTACTTGAGGGCTTTCCAGTGTTGTCATCTGGTTAAGACACAGTGAAAGCATGAAGGGTTAGATTAGGATTCTCAGATTTTGTGGTATCACAGTCCCCTAAAATGATACATTAATTTGTTTGAACCTTCCTAATGAAAAAAAAGCTACTCCTGAGTAGTGTTGAGTGCCTCCTGACAGTTTGGTATTGAATGGATTCCTTATTCTTTTCTTTATTCCAGTGGTGGGTTGCTGTGGGTATGGCCTGATACGGCCATACCAGCAGTGGCCTGGAGCAGCGGATAGCATACTGGTACGGTGTCTCTTTTTGCCCACCTGCCTGCCTGCGCTCTATAGCTGTATTTATGCCAAAAGGCACACTGCGCACGCATGCACAGTGTGTGGTGCTGGCGCGAGCCACAACAAGCAGCTGGTTGTTGCAGGGGTGGATTGTGCATGCGTGCGCAGTGCACGTCTGGTGCGTGCACGAACAGACTGCGATCAGCGTACCGGTAGTGATGGTAAAAGCAACCCACCACTGCTTTATTCCCTTATATACTTAAAATGAGCCCTGCCAGAATTTGATTCCAGTGTCAATTTGTCCAGAAAAGGAAGGACTGAGTTCTTACATGGCTTTGGAAGTTGTGGATGGAGCTTTTGGGAATCAAAAGCTGGCATGCAGGTCGTCATATTTAACACTGGCTTTCATCCAACTAAATGTGATTTTCAACCCTAAACAAAAGGTCTGACTTGGATCTCTGTATTGGATTTTTTTTTTTTTGAGCTTTGCCAATCAAAACAGAGGGAGGTCTGTTAAATTAATTACTCTTATGTTTACAACTTCCTTTATTTGGTTGCATGGATAATATTTAACTATGTGGAGTATAGATTTATTTAATCCATTAAGCCTTAAACCTACTTTCTTATTTGATGGAGCTGAGAAACGTTTTTGAATTCTGGTGTGATATGTTTGTTCCTGGTGCCTTTCTGTTGAAATACTTTTTTTCAGAAATAAAACATTCACAAAGATAGAGCCATCCTTATCTAGCTGTCCAGATTAGCAGGTGCTCTAATATGTTACTATCTCTTTGTCCAGTTTACCATTCCTGTGTTGGGCAAAATATTTATGTTCCAGAGGAAAAATATTTTCCTTGGCCAAGATAACTTACTGTGGGCTGACTTCATTTACTTCATTCATGTCTAGTGGAGGAAATTTCTAAAATCTTTTGTTCTGAGAGAATTGAGGGTTGGGGTTAGATTGAACCCTTTGCTTTTGAGTCTGATGGAATGAAAGCGAGTGTAGTTTATAAGACAAAATTCTATAATCTGATACGTTAGGATTAGAAATCATGACCATGACTCCTGAAAGTTGTAATTAGTTGTAATTTTTTAATATGGGAGAAAGGGAACTGATTACAAATACGATTGGAGGAGGGTAATCATATTAGCTGCTTTTTATTTTAGTTCATGTAAATAACATTAAACACAGTTATTGTCTTGGTTCCATCTTGAGTGGCACCTCATTTGGAAATGTTGGCATATGGTATCAACTGCTTATTATAGAAGAGAATGCTTTGTGATTAGTGCATACAAAGATATTTTTAAAATGTATGTCTTAACTTCCCCATTTTCAATTGTTTTTATAAAAAATCGGTGGCCTTTGAAATCTAATGGTTTTTTGTGAAAACGAATGCAATAAGAATTGAGGATGTTTTTATCTCATCTTAATTGCTTCTCTCTTTTGTTTAGAGGGAGTCATGACTTCATGTTCTGAGCTTGTAGATTCCAAGGCTGAGCTCACTGCTTTGCTAGAGCAATGGGAGAAAGATCATGGCAGTGGACAAGATATGGTTCCTATTCTTACCCGGTAGGTGTGATCAAGTATAATTACATGGAATATGTTATGGAAATGACACCATACTGCGATCCAAGCAAATCTCAGTAGGGCTTAGTCACAGGTAAACGTTTATATAATTTCATTTTTATATTCTGTTTACTAAACTTGTGCACATCATTTGATAAGGCAGGTATCAATTTTCTGGTTATGCAAAAGTATCTTCCGAGCACGGAAATTACATGGTCTGAAGACCTCAGGCAGTCTTGAAACAGCCCTACCAAATGATTTGCATATTATAGCCTAATACATAAGCTTTGAGCAGTGTGAAAGTAACAGAAAATAACAGAAAAGCAATGGACTGGTTTTCCTGCTCCTAGTAACATTTGCTATCAAGTTCCCCTGTCCAAGATTTGGCAGTAAATACCAGATTTTTTTACACTTCATAGCTAAAATTATTTCTTTGGTTATACAGCAGAAGACTCAGACTCAGCTTTTTTGAGTGACAAATTGTGTCATAAACAAGAATAATTCATGAGTTGATTACCCACAGCAGTTAGAAGATATAAATTCTCTTATAGCCTTAGGATTTGAATGAGTGACTTCTTCCTTCCACTTTTCCAAATGAATGAAGATGTAGAATAGTATTTGGAAGTTGTAAAGCTGTACGTTTATTGTATGTTTACATGATGGCTGTCTTTGGCTTGAAAATTGCCTCAAAGCCTCACAGTTCCTACCTTCGCAGTTCCATAAGTGGCGAATATGACATTATTAAACTCTTAACAATGTAGAAAAAATATTTAGATCATGGACATTTCAAGCATGTTTTTCGATAGATGAATTAATTAGATAGGGTAGTGTTTGCCTCTTTTTGCTGAAATGTTGTTAAATATAGATAGCAATCATAAAGTTAGATGTCACTTGACCACCTTAGCTTACAATAGCAGTTGTGGCAGTCCCAGTTGCCATTGTTAGGTGAATCCTGCACATATGCCATATCCTGCAGTCACATGATTGCCCTTTAGGTAATCATGACTCTGCTTGTCAGAAGATAGAAGTGGAAATCTCAAATTGCGGTCATGTGACTACAATGCACTGCAACTGTAATAAGTAATTAATGAAATTTGTATGCCACCTATCTCGCCATCAAGATAGGGCAGCTCTAATTGTGAGCCATTTGCCAAGAGCTCAAATCATGTGATCGTGGGAATGTTACAGTGGCCATAACTACAAGTACTCCCCTGTTCAGCACCATTGTAATTTCAAATGGTCATTTCAACAAGGACTGCCTGTAATGTTTTGATCTTATATAGTCCAATTAAAATCTTGGTTAATCATGGTTTTCTAATTTTAACAACTGAAATATTAAAGGGAAATACAAGTTGCTTGTGTTTTTTTTCTGTTTCTAGAATGTCAGAATTGATTGAAAAGGAAACAGAAGAGTATCGCAAACGAGATCCAGATCCTTTTGATGACAGGCATCCCGGTAAACTGAGAAGAAAGCATTTATCTGTGTTTATACATCACCTTAAACCATATTTTTTTCCATCAGAATTCTACCAAGGAGCAAAGTGCTTCTCTTTTGAATCTGTCTGAATTAACTGGATGATTGGTAGAGGTTTTTTTTTTTTTTTTTTTAAAGAGGGCTAAGAAAGAAAACCATAAATAAACCCCAGGCACATTTTGTATATTTTCAACCACAGTTGCAAAGATTAAGACAAAATAATATGTAAAATTATGTCTTATTGCCTTTAAACGATCCATATAAATTAACTGATATTACTTGGACATCACATTAAGACATCAAGACATGATTCACACAGATAGTCCTCAACTTACAACCACAATTAATACTGAAACATTTATTATTAAGTGGTACGGTCCACACTATCTGATTTTATAACCTTTGTTTTGCTGTAGTCATTAAGTGAATATCTGTTCATTAAGCAAGACATCTTGTAATTTGCAAGCTCTCCTGTCAGCTTCCCCATTGACTTTGATATTCACAGGGGAAGGTAGCCTCTGAAATAATATGGTCTCATTGTAGGTGATTTCATTACATCAACATAATTATGTTAACAACAGCATGCAACTAAATTGCTTTTTGGAGGTTCTGTAAATATTCCAGAGACATATCTTTAAACAAATTAAAAATACACAGAAACTGATTTTAAATGTTTTATGGGAAGCCTGGAACAAAAAAAATGTGAAAGACCTGTTTTTACCAAACAAATAGATGGTTTTTCAACTAATTAAAGTGTTTTTCTATAATTTAAGATATAGACTGATTGTACAACTGTATTGTAATTTTTTCACCTACCCAAAAATAACTTGTTCTTTTGTGTGTTATAAATATTAAATAACCATAGGTGTGAGAGTGGAGGTTCGTTCTTCAAACTTGTGGGTTGGTTTCCAAACATTTCATTACTAGACTTGTTAACATCTTCAGCGTAATTTAGGTGATGTCAATGTTGGTGTCCTTCTGCTTATGAGCGCTTTGTGTGGTCAGTAGGTCTGGTGATGGGAGAGTCACATCAGGTAAAGGTCTAGTGATGAGTCTTGTGAGGGGATCATGTGTGGGTCACGTCAGGTGAGGGTCTTATGATGGGGAGGTCACATCAGGTGGAGGTCATTGGGAGGTGAAGTACTGATTGGAGTTGTTGGCTGGTTGAATGTTGGTGCTGTCGGTGTTTGGTTATGCGGTTGATTTGAGTTCTCGGGTTCATAGGCTGATTGTAGGTCAGTGTGTCTGTTGATGGAATTACTTGTGGAGTGCCAGGCTTCAATAAAGTCACAAACCCTCACCTTCAAATAAACAAACAAACAAGACCCAGCACAAGACCTTCACCTGATGTGACCTTCCTATCACAAGGGCTAATGATCACACAAAACCCTTATAAATAGAAGAACACTAACATTGACATTCTCATCCTACACCCAGGCTATAGATATTTGCCACTTCTGCAAAGCATAGGTATATGGCATGAGTCTCTCTCTCCCTCCGTCTCCCCCCCTCCCTCTGTCTCCCCCCCCTCCCCCTCTATCTATCTATATATAAATAAATGCTGGTATTGCCATCCTCGGGTGTTTTCCTGTATATATAGCATGGAATTGTTATTGCAACGTTTCGGCAAGATCTCACTTGCCATCCTCAGGCTTCGGTACCGAAGCCTGAGGATGGCAAGTGAGACCTTGCTGAAACGTTGCAATAACAATTCCATGCTATATACACGGGAAAACACCCGAGGATGACAATACCAGCAAACCTACACCCATGAAAATCTACGAAAGCATATATATATATAAATAATTTAGAAAGCTACCCAATTCCATAAGATTTTGGATAGCATATAACTTTAAAAAGTAAGAAACATGAAAAGAATAAGCTGATTGCAAAACTATTTTAACACTCTTTTTTTCCCCTGAACATACTGGACTTTTTAAGCTACTTAAGAATTATTGGCCAACAGTTTAGATTAGAAGGCTTGTTTATAGGTTTATAAAATTAAAATATAATTTTACATAAATTTGTCAATACATTTTTTTTTACTTAAATTCAGTGCCAATATTTCTCTTCCATTGATTTGTTGGTGGAAATTTTTGAATTGCCAAGATATTCAATTAATCATACTTAACTTCAGTTAGGTGATGTATTGCTTTACATGTTTGTTTTGTTTTCTCTGCATTGTTTCTACTTAGGTTTGCTAGTGAGTGTGTGGTCTATTAATGGATACTGTTGTCTGTTTTACAGGTCGAGCAGACCCAAAATGTATGCTTGGACACTTGCTGAGGATTCTTTTCAAGAATGATGATTTCATGAATGCAGTGGGTTTGCCCTTTGAATTTATGTATAGATTTCTACTTGGCAACTGGTAGCTAGTGTCTTGTTACTTAATATTTTTGCCAAGATGCAAAAGGTGTGCTAAGGGGTTCGTTTTGTTTTAGATTCATTCTCTGTTGAAAGAGGAATGTACTTTCCAAAACTTTGTATAAAATTTGCCTGTCTCATTTATTCAAATCATGATGCAAGCAGTATAAAATGAGTCTTTTCCTTATTAACTCTGTCTTATCTCTGTCTACCAAAAGGCCCTTTGCCTCCATTGTATTTTCCAGAAAATTACAAATTCAGGTGGTTATTGAAATTGAAGTAGACTCCAGTAAACTGAAATAATTTATGTACAATGACAAATGGACTTATGCTCTAATTTTGAACCTTATATTTTGCAAAAACTGAGAAAGACTAATGTATTGAAGAATTCAAATGCCTGGATAGGCTACTATATTTAAAGATGTAATATGTGTAGCAGAATCCTGTGCAGAAGTGGCACAATTGAATTAAGTGTACTTAAATTTTAAGTAAATGCTCTTAGAATTGCATTGTAATCTTATCTTTTGCTTCTATGTAATTTAAGGCTATTACAATGCTAATGGAGGAACCTAAACAATTCCACTTTTTAAAAATTGATAATAGTAATAAAGAATAATATAGATTTGAAAACTTTTTTTTCTGTGGGTGATTCTTGGCTCGTGGAATAAAACTTGTTTTTTGCAAATTTAACTTTTCCCCAGCATATCTTGTCCTGAAACTATTGACTCCAGAGAGTCAGTGATCCTATGAATAAACATTGTAGGAGAAATTCAATTCAGATCCATTCTTCCTTCCTTCCTTCCTTCCTTCCTTCCTTCCTTCCTTCCTTCCTTCCTTCCTTCCTTCCTTCCTTCCTTCCTTCCTTCCTTCCTTCCTTCCCTCCCTCCCTCCCTCCCTCCCTCCCTCCCTCCCTCCTTCAAAATGCAGCCTCTGCTGGACTGGCGTTCTTCCCATAAATAGAAAGGCATTCAGGTCTGACATGTAATTTTTTCTTTCTTTCAGAAATAACCCCCCAATTTTTCTTTTAGCTGGTAAATGCTTACGTCATGACAAGCAGAGAACCTCCACTGAACACAGCTGCCTGCCGACTCCTGTTGGACATTATGCCTGGGCTGGAAACTGCTGTTGTCTTTCAGGAGAAGGTATGGGACATAGGAAGATAGACCTAGAAGCAACATGGTGCAGATCTTAGTAGACTTTGCTCTGACAGTTTTGGGAGGCTGATAAGAAGAATGAATTCCAGGTAGCTGAAAACGTTGCTTCTACCACAGTCAGGCAGTATATATATAATACCAATTAACTGACTCCAGGAGATGGCTACCTTTATTTTGAAGGCTAAACTTCTGTTCATTTACATGGCCACCCTTCTTAAGGTAGCTTATAGCAACAATAAAACCAATATCTATAAAATAATCATAAAACTGTAAAAACAATAAAATAAAAAGCCTGTAACTTAAATATTCCCTTGGGATGCCCCACAACAAGCTATAGTTGCCATCATTCCATATATGCTGTAGGAAGATATAAACTGCCCAGAGCTCCCTCTCTGAGAAAGATAGACTATTAATAAATAAGCCAAATAAATAAATAATAAAATACTCCTTTTTTCTTATTTATGTTCATATTTATATACATTTAAATTCATACATATAAAAGAGTTTAATATTTCTTATATTCTCTGAGACTTGATGTTTGCAGATATCAAGGAAAATAGAAAGTTTTTTTTTATTTTTTATTGAGTGGTATTGATATGCCAAGAGTTGCTAATCTGAAAAGTTTCTTTTTGGAACAAAGCCCTGTATAGATTATGGGACTTATATGTGAGTAAATGTCGTATTGGAATGTAAGCTGTGAAAAAATTAACTTGCCTAAATACACCTCTCTGGTCCCGTCCCCCCGCCCCCTTATTCTAGGAAGGCATTGTTGAGAATCTCTTCAAATGGGCACGAGAAGCTGATCAGCCTTTAAGGACATTCGCAACTGGATTGCTTGGAGGTGCCATGGAGAATCAAGATATTGCTGCCAACTATAGAGATGAGAATTCCCAACTGGTAAACAGGAAATATCCATAACATATTGTAGACAAGTATTGAACATTTAGCCCCTGGAGCATTATCCCAATGAATGTAGAAAAACTGCAGCAGTGGTTGCATACTATGATTCTATAGCAAATTTTAGAAATGTTCTTCTTTGCAAATGGAGAAAACAGATTCATATATCAGCATGTTTGGTTTTGCAAGATAACTTTTCCCCGATTCCAGTTTCCTGTCCTTCCTTACAGTATTAGAATAATAATATGTGACCTTAAGTTTGCAAAACTGGTGTATTTAAATAATGAACATTTGAAATTAACACTGGGTTGTTGGGGGTTTTTTTGCTCCTCCTCTATGTGTTTCCTTTTTGGAAAGTGAATGGCATAATAAGAATAGGTTTGAGTTTCTTTGGGCAAACTGATTTTGGTATAGTAGAACCGTGTTAAAATGATGCATGTTCAACTCTTTATGAAAGGTGGCATTTGTCCTTCAACGTTTGCGAGAGCTGCAAGTCATTGAAACCAATACAAAGCATGAAAATAAGCGTCCTAGTCCTCGAAAAGTGCCATCTGACCCCTTGCTGCCTCTAGATGAAGAAGCTGTGGACATGGATTATGGGGAGATGGCTGTGGATGGTGAGCAGGAGGAAGTGACGGGGGACATGGAGATTTCATTTAACCTTGACTCAAATCACAAGACAAGTAGTCGGGTAAATTCTGCTGCAAAAAAATCAGGGAAGCAACACGAAAAAGAGAATTTCCGAAAAGCAAAACAAAAACTCGGCTTCTCTTCTGAACCAGAAAGGATGTTTGTTGAACTGTCTAATAGCAGCTGGACTGAGATGTCTCCTTGGGTGATTGGCACAAATTATAACCTGTATCCCTTGACCCCCGCCATAGAACAAAGATTGATTCTGCAGTATCTGACTCCTCTAGGAGAGTATCAAGAGGTAGGTTTAAAAAAGCAGAAGGATACATTATAATTACATTTCTTTTAGGAAGAAACTAGACTTTATTATGGAGAATTATAATCTTATGTTCAAGGTACGTTCTTTCGCAGAGGCATTCTGCAAAGAGCAAACGTTAATCTTTGGAGCTGTCTTTCCAATTAATTGTGCTTTGTTGTGTGCTTGCCTTACAACAGGATGTTTATATTTCGATCATATTATAAATACCACTTTATTATAAATAAAGATACCCATATTATGCAGATTCCTTTATTATAAAGAAAAATAGATCGTATTATAAATAATGCATGTGTTGGAAAGAAATACTGAAGTAATATACCAGAACAACATTCTTACTTACCCCCTCCCCCCCTTACATATTTTAATCTAAAAATATATGAGAGAAAATGGTTAGCTGCATAGTAAGTGCCACCCTCAAGATTACGTAGCACAGGGGGGTCAAATTGGTGGCCTGCAGGCCGGATGCTTCACACACAGGCCACACCCACCCCAGCTCCATAATGAAAAAAACATCGCAGTATGTCACGTCACATCAACCTGATGCGGCGAGTTTGACATCCGTGATGTAGCAGAAATCTTGGTCAACCACACTTTGCATCTGGCTTCTTCTACATTTAGGAGAAAGAAAATATTTAAGATGTCCTTCTTAAAGTATGTTGTACATTTCCTCCAACAGTTGCTGCCTATCTTCATGCAACTTGGATCAAGAGATTTGATGATGTTCTATATTGATTTGAAACGGACCAATGATGTACTGCTTACTTTTGAAGCCCTAAAGGTAAGCAATAGCATTATAAACTGTTTGTTCAGAAACACAAGAGGCCTTGTGGCCCAATATCAGTGTAATCGAATTGGATTCTTACTCTAGCCAAGTATTGCCATTGCTATTTGGATGGAAAATTAAGGATACTGAGGTGCTAGTCTGGAAGAAGTTGGACTGGTACTGACTGACAACTGGTACAGAACAAGCATCAGCTCTGAATACTTACTTTTATTCTTTAAGGCTTTGAAATATTTATTTCTGTTATTTACCAGATCTATATTTTAATAGCTAAACAGTACTCCAGATTAAAGACAAAAGGTGTTTTAGTGATGTCGAGACTCACAGAGTTCTCATGCATATTATAAATATTGAAATGTTGAACAGAGTGAAAGGCTGGATATTCCAAACCTCCCCTCTCAGAACCTGCCTTGATCCTCTCACCTGCTCCTGCCTCCTAATATGGCTTGTAGGTGTCAGGATCTGTTTTCTCGGGAACCTCTTACTTAGGATCTACCACTAATCCTGGTGTGTATGTGTGAGAAGTGTTCTTTCACTCTATAAAACTCTTTGCTATGCAGTATAGACTGCAATCTATCCAGAAGATTTTGGCCTTTCTTTTCTTTTTTCCTTAGTGTATAAATCCATTTCACTAACAAAGCAGCTTGCAAGTTAAATTAAAAGCAAATTAAAAAGCAGATTAATGAAGAAATTGTGGTATCAAAATCAAAAAGAGGGTGGATTGGGAATTCCCAATCTACTTAATTATTATCGGGCGTATAATATTAGAACTGTGATAAAAATACTTAAAGGTGGAGATGGTCATTGGGGAGATCTGGAGTTAAAAGATATTAAGAGATTTGGGTCTATATGGTTTTTAGATAGAGCAAAAACAAAAAAGGCAATTAATAGTTATTGGTTAAAGGGGCTGAGTAAAACTTGGAATAAATTTGTTAAAAAACTGATTCCGGATATAGCTTTTTTGGGAAAGACAACTGAAAGTTGGCCGATTAAAACTAATATAAGTCGGAATAAAGTAATTGAGGATGAAAATATAGGAAATATAGTAGATTGGTTAAGAGCTCTAGGAACTGAGAGTAGGAAGAAAAAAGTAATTCAAAAATTGGAGTTAAATTGGTTTGAAAAAATACAGGTAGAAAAATGGACTATGAAAGTAAGGGGAATATGTAACATAGATAGAAGTAAAACTAAATTTGAAAGTTTAGTATCTCAAATTATTAAGGATGAAACTGGGTTAAAAGGACTCGTTAGTAAGATATACAAGATTATAAACTTTGATGGAAACCCACAAATGGTAATGAAAAGGAATTGGGAGGAAGACCTTAAGATTAAAATATTGGATTTGGATTGGAACGAGAATTGGAAGAGTCGGATTATGAGGACTTTATCTATAAGGATTAAAGAACATAATTTTAAGGTTGTTTGGAAATGGTATTGGACCCCATTAAGATTATCACTGATAGATAAAAAAATGAGTGATAAATGTTGGAGATGTAATACGGAATTGGGAACTTATGAACATATGTGGTATAAATGTGTGAAAATTAAAAAGTTTTGGCAGCAATTAGAAAGAACGATGTGTGAAATGATGAAAAGAATAATAATATTGAGACCAGAAACTATATTGTTATTGATAATTAATGAACCAGAGTTAACAAAACATGAGAAAGAATTGATTAGAATTATGATTATAATGGGCAGAATTGTAATAGCAAGATATTGGAAAATAGAGGTAAATATTAAAATAGAAGAATGGTATTGTGAAATGTGGAAATTAGCCTTAAATGATAAAATGACGTGTGATATTAAATTTAGAGAGGGGGTTTATAAAAACGATATCTTTTGGAAGACTTGGAAACCATTTGTGGACTATGCACTTGGAACTTTGGACGTCTCGACGCCTGTACCGAGAGAACGTGGATTTTGGAGATCCTAAAGATAATAGATGATACTTGAAACCAACTCTTCCTTTTGTTTTGTACAGCACTGGGTGAAATATTGTAAAACATTATAAAAATTTCAATAAAAAAAAAACACTAATAAAAAAAAAAGAAATATACATAACTCAAAAAAAAAAAAAAGCAAATTGCTAACTGAACATTCCTGATTTGCAATAGATCACGAGTCCTACTCAAAATATACAGATCACAATGAGTTAATACAGATACAAGATTCTGAAGAAAAAACATGTTCATGTACATAGTTACTGATTTTAAACTGAAAACTCTTGCTGGAATTCTTGCTGATTTCAGTTCAGTTCATCATGCTGAAGAGTATATTGTGAGATTTGTGCTTGGGAAAAGCATTTTCAATTTTGGTAGTTACCTGACATATAGTGATCCTCCAAATAACCTGTATATTTAAATATGGACAATTATGTAATGATTGTGTAATGCTTGGGGACAGAACTTTACCTATTTAAACTTTACCAAGGCATTTGAATTGGAATCTGTTCTTATTTCAATCACAATTTTTCTTAAAGAGAGCAATGGAGTGAAATCTCATTCTTCTTCATTTTTCACAGGACACAAGAAAGAATATTTCATTTGTAGTGGAAAGCTTTGCTAGGTTAATTGTAATTACTCTCTCTTGCCTTATAATTGACAATGATTTTATGCATTCGTCTGCAGTATTTGGCATCTCTGCTGCTCCACAACAAGTTTGCAACGGAGTTTGTTGCTCACGGAGGAGTACAGAAGCTATTGGAGATTCCTCGCCCTTCTATGGCAGCCACAGGTGTCTCCATGTGTTTATACTATTTGTCTTACAATCAGGATGCCATGGAAAGGGTAAGAGCACATCCTGCCACCAGAGGCCGTTCGCTTTGAAAAGGGTTGGCCTATTTCAAGTGGGGGCTAGATTATTCCAGCTATCCTCACCTTTTGAGAAATCCAACATAAATATTTTGAGCATACGTGTGTGATACCTTATAATAGGATAATAGTTACTAGTAAGCTGCTGAAGTTGAGAACAAGTCATCAGTTAGATACATATCTTTATTGAAATGTGAGTTTTATTGCTTGCGTAGAGTATCCTGTTAATTTCAGCAGGAGAGACACATTATACATTTTTAAATTTGGCTTGAAAATGAATGTGTCAGAGTCTCTGTACCGCATTACCTGAAGACGGCAATAGTTAAGGCACACACTAATTCATGTAATATAACATGGATTTTATTTGACTCTATTTCAGCAAGGTGTATCCACTAGTTCTAAAGAAAGGATTGTACAGCTTTTGATGTTTTGTATCAGAATTCTGTGGTGTATTGTTTTGGTTTTGATTGTCGGTTTCAACTATATTTATCTTCCAGGCATAGATATACTGTGTTCATGTTAACCACTTATTTATTTATTTTAGTAGTGTTTCCATTGGAATTTGGATGTATTCTGTATTTGTATCCTGAATGTTCATTTTTTACTTTTGTTCAATTCAAGGACTCCAAAAGATTTAAAGCTGTGTGTCATCTTTGTAATTAAAATTGAACAATAGATGCTATCCCTTTCATCACAGCACTTGCTGGAGGATTTGTCTACATATTGTTCCCATTACTAAAAGTACAAACAATCACAGTGTTTTCTTGTTCTGTAGGTATGCATGCATCCCCACGTACTATCAGATGTTGTGAACTACACCTTGTGGTTGATGGAATGCTCTCACGCATCAGGCTGCTGCCATGCTACCATGTTCTTTTCTATTTGTTTCTCGTTCCGTGCAGTTTTAGAGCTCTTTGATCGGCATGATGGCTTACGGCGCCTAGTTAACTTGGTAAGTCTTAAAACGGTTGTGTTTTGCTTTTCTTAAGTATTTCATCAGAACTGCTGCCTTCTTTTTTTGGGTGGCAAAGTTGAGTGTCATTACAGGACTGGCCTTTCAGCTTGACACTGCTTTGTGTTAAACAGAAACTTAATGTTGTGTATAGTTTCTGAGATTCTTGATTGAGACTTTAAGAGCTCCTTCAAAAATTTCCACCAAACAATAATAATAAATATGCTGGAATCTCAATTTAGCCACCCTGTTCTCCAAGGCACATGTGGCTTTCTGTTCAAAACCAACTTACATGTATTCCATTTTGCAAATGAGCACCTCATGGTTTTAGAATGATTTCTTAGGTTGGTTATATAAAAATTTGAACCAAATAACCAGCAAACGAACAAGCAAGAGAGGTGGCTAAATGAACTTGCTAACTGATGTAACAATGAATCTTTAGATATTAAAAATAAAACTGCAGTAAGCCTGTTTTTTTTCTTCTTCTTCTTCATTTTAGATTAGCACTCTTGATATCTTAAATTTGCAAACCCAAGGGGCACTGCTAAGTGACGATGAGATCTTTGCTAGCCGTCAGACTGGAAAACATACTTGCATGGCCATGCGCAGGTATTTTGAGGCACATCTTGCCATCAAAGTAGAGCAAGTGAAGCAGTCACTTCAACGCACAGAAGGTGGAATTCTGATCCATCCACAGCCTCCGTATAAGGTAGGCAGCACATTGCTGGAAGTAATAAACCTCCTAACGCTTGCCTTTTCTAGAGAACAAAGAGAGATATAAAAAAGTGTTTTCAACTACAGGTAATCCTCGACTTACGACCATAGTTTTTTGTTGCTAAGTGAGACATTTGTTAAATGAATTTTGCCCCATTTTACCATCTTTGTTGCCGTAGTTGTGATGTGAATCACTGCGGTTGATAAGTTAGTAACACGGTTGTTAAGTGATTTGTATTAACCATTGACTGCTTGTCAGAAGGTGACAAAAGGGGGTCACATGACCCTGGGAGACGGCAACTGTCATAAATATGAGTTAATTGCCAAGTGTATGAATTTGGATCACGTGACCATCGGGATGCTGCCATGGTCAGATGTGTGAAAAACGGTCTTAAGTCACTTTTTAAAGTGCCGTTGTAACTTTGAACGTCCTTGCTGTAAATCAAGGACTACCTGTACATCTAATGCAGCAACTGATATCACTTCTGGGAATACAAGGACCTTACTGTGATTGTATTTGGCATCTCTTAGACCAATTTAGGGCACATTCTTTCTCGGGCTGCAATTTAACTGTACCACTTTTCAGCTTGCTATGAGGATCCAGTTAAATGCATAGAATCCTTGTCCTTTTTTTACAGAATATTATCTGTAGAATCTGATTGAATTTTTTCATTGATGGTTTCGTTAAAAAATTTTCTTCACCAAAGATCTCTAAACCTACATTCTTTACAATCTAATAAACGGAATATTTTTTAAAATATTGAATACTCTTGGATTTGCAATTTAAAATAGTGGATCAGGTCACTGGGTTTTTAAATATATGCTCCTGTTTTTACTTTGTGCTTTTATAGATTTTAAATTTTGTAGTTAGTTTTTGAATAGTTTTTGATTTCCGTAGTGAAAAGGTAGATTGGATTTTAAAAAAAAACAACCTTCTATTTTATAAAGTGTTTTGTCCTAATGTTTCCAGTAGGAGGTGATATGGCTATTACAATGTTTGCTTCTACTTGTAGGCTTGTTCCTATACTCATGAACAGATTGTGGAAATGATGGAGTTTTTAATAGAATACGGACCAGGTCAGCTCTATTGGGATCCAGCAGAGGTGTTTCTCAAGCTATGTTGTGTACAGCTCATGCTTCAGCTTATTTCAATAGCATGCAATTGGAAGACTTACTATGCAAGGTGAGAGAACAATAGGATATGAAATACTTTGTAAATTACCATCAGGATTGAGATGGTAGTTGCTCCAGGACAACTACTGCATTCAATTTTGGTCGCCATGATGTAGAAAAGATGTGGAGACTCTAGAAAGAGTGCAGAGAAGAGCAACAAAGATGATTAGGGGACTGGAGGCTAAAACATATGAAGAACAGTTGCAGGAACTGGGTATGTCTAGTTTAATGAGAAGAAGGACTAGGAGAGACATGATAGCAGTCTTCCGATATCTCAGAGGCGGCTACAAAGAAGAGGGAGTCAAACTATTGTCCAAAGCACCTGAGGGCAGAACAAGAAGCAATGGGTGGAAACTAATCAAGGAGAGAAGCAATTTAGAACTGAGGAGAAATTTCCTGACAGTTAGAACAATTAATCAGTGGAACAGCTTGCCTTCAGAAGTTGTGAATGCCCCAACACTGCAAGTCTTTAAGAAGATGTTGGATAGCCATTTGTCTGAAACGGTATAGAGTTTTCTGCCTAGGCAGGGGGTTGGACTAGAAGACCTCCAAGGTCCCTTCCAACTCTGCTATTGTCTTGTCTTGTCTTGTATTGTAACTAGCCTCTGCAATTAATATATATTTATTAATATTAATAGTTTGTTTGTACCTGACAGACTTCTGGAGTTCTCCGTAAAATTAATAAAAACGATATACTCTCTAGTTTTTGAAAAAAGACTGTCCCGTGAATTTATTCAGCTCAATTTATTCAATCTTTAATAGGTTTCATAATGCTTTAAGTTATCTGTATTTCATTTTTGTTTACCAGAAACGACACGGTGCGTTATGCGTTGGATGTTTTGGCCATCCTCACTGTGGTTCCAAAAATTCAGTTACAGTTAGCTGAGGCAGTGGATACCGTGGATGAGGGAGGAACATCTATTTCTATTGTGGGTAGGTGAAACCTGATCTCTTGATGTGCTTCCTATGAATACTTGTGCCAATGTAAAACTTTTACATCCTGAGCAAATGAACTGTGACAAAGGATCCTCTTGACTGCATGGCTCAGTTAGTTCAAACTGATTTCTTTTTTAACAGGATGGTTTAATCTGTCTGAACAGATGAACTCAGGTGGGGGGGGGAGACATTTGTAGGATGTTGCTGCTTTTGTCCAAATGATTAAAAGAGTATTGCACACTATGCTTCACTTCTTTTGTACATGTGCGATAACATGTATGAAGCACGTTAAGAAAAGAATAGGGTTTGTATTATACATCACTGTTTTCATCAGCCTGCCCTCTGCCTCCCACTAAGGTTTGAAAGGGAAACTAGAAGCAAAGATGCTTCTAGTTTCCCTTTCAAACCTTAAGAGGCATCCGGTTTGTCATTGGCTCATTTTCTCTCATGCTCACCAGCTTTAGAGTTTTCACTTCCAATTATGTGGTTGAATTATACCAGTGATGGTGAATGTTTTTCTGCTCGGGTGCCAAAAGGATGCGCAATGCCCTCTCACCATGCATACGCGCACAAACCCCCCCCCTCGTGTTCCCCCCGTGCATGCGCGCAGGTCTCATTGAAGTCTCTGGATTTCTAGTTGGCCCGTTGGGCCATTTTTCGCTCTCCCCAGGCTTCAGGAAAGCCTCCGGAACCTGTGGATGGCAAAAAACGCCCCACCCCAAAGCCTCCTGAAGCTTGGGGAGGGTGAAAAGCGGCCCAATGGGCTTACTGGAAGTTTGGAAACAAACTTCTAGTAGGCCCGTTGGGCCCATTTTTTGCGTTCCATAGGGTCTGGAAGCTTTCCTAAAGCCTGGGGAGGGCAAAAATGGCCTCCCGCTGCCCTACGGGAGGCCAAAAATCAGCTGGCACGTTCCAGAGCTGACATGGGGCAATTCCTCACGTGCCCTCAGATATGGTTCCATGTTCCACCTGTGGCACACATGCCATAGGTTTGCCATCAGAGAATTATATACCCCTAATCATTGTTAGAATAAAGGTGCCTTCAACACTCTTTTTGATCGCTCTATTACTAATCCTTATAGGAATTTCTTTATTTCATGGCGATAGGGTCTTTTGAGATGCAGGTGAGAAAAATAATGTTTAGTCTGTATTGTGTGTTGCTCAGCATTTTCGCTAGATAAACACAGATTTGTGCAGCATTACATGAGTCAGAAAGATACATCGCTCCTATAATATACAAACAGAGCCATCGTTCTCTTACACTAATGTGTGATACATTTTACTTGCTAATGTTTCACTTAATTCCCCCCCCCTTTCCCCCCTCCCCCCAGGTATCAGCATCATTTTGGGACTTGCCGAGGGTGAATTCTTTATTCACGATGCAGAAATCCAGAAATCTGCCCTTCAGATCATCATTAACTGTGTCTGCGGTCCAGACAATCGCATCTCCAGCATTGGCAAATTTATCTCTGGCACACCTCGTCGCGCACTCCCCCAAACACCCAGGAATAGTGAGCATACTTTGGCCAAGATGTGGAACGTGGTGCAGTCAAACAATGGCATCAAAGTGCTGTTATCACTGCTCTCTGTCAAAATGCCCATTACAGATGCAGACCAGATCCGAGCATTGGCCTGCAAAGCCCTGGTTGGGTTGTCGCGAAGTAGTACAGTCCGGCAGATCATCAGCAAGCTGCCCCTGTTCAGCAGCTGTCAGATCCAGCAGTTAATGAAGGAGCCTGTGCTGCAGGATAAGCGCAGCGAGCATGTCAAGTTTTGCAAATACGCTGCGGAGCTGATAGAGCGTGTCTCAGGAAAACCCTTGTTGATTGGGACCGATGTCTCTCTGGCCCGATTGCAGAAGGCAGATGTGGTGGCCCAGTCAAGGATTTCATTTCCTGAGAAGGAGCTGCTCCTTTTGATCAGGAACCATCTCATCTCTAAAGGGCTAGGAGAAACTGCTACCATCCTTACAAAGGAGGCAGATCTACCCATGACGGCAGCTTCTCATTCCTCTGCCTTCACCCCAGTTCCTGCCACTTCATCTCCTGTGTCTCTGCCTCGTACCCCTCGCATAGCAAATGGCATTGCGGCCCGGTTGACTAACCATCCTTCTGTTGCTTCTGGTGCTTCCTCTGTTCACCCTCAGCCAAGGCCAGCTGGCTGCCCGGGCCCACTTGCACTGCCAGGCCCATCTCACGCCACCAACACCCCAGTGATTGGCAGGATTAGCTTTATCCGTGAGAGACCATCTCCCTGCAATGGCAGAAAAATCAGAGTGCTTCGGCAAAAATCAGACCACGGCGCCTACAGTCAGAGCCCAGCTATCAAAAAACAGCTGGACAGACACCTTCCTTCCCCTCCCACCTTGGACAGTATAATCACAGAGTACCTTAGGGAGCAGCATGCGCGCTGCAAAAACCCTGTAGCTACTTGCCCCCCCTTTTCTCTTTTTACACCCCACCAGTGTCCTGAGCCAAAACAGAGGCGCCAAGCGCCAACTAACTTTACCTCGCGGCTGACCCGCAGGGCAGCCTTCCCAAAGTATGGCGGGGTAGATGGTGGATGCTTTGATAGACACCTTATATTCGGCAGGTAAGGAAGATGGTTCTTTATTCCTACGATTTTTTTGGGCCATGCCATTTAGAAAGTGGATTTGGGTGCCATACCATGGCTTGGACAAAACCGATTGCCTTGGGACCACAAGGAAGACTTTGCTATATCACCTCTATAGCATTTCTGAGCTATTGGCAAGATCCTTCTTCCTTTCCAAAGAAAGCTGAAGCCGTGTCTTTTCTCCTAGCAGACTAAGATGCCGCGGCCCAACTTCGGTCGCGTTTGGCCATTGCTCCTGTTTCTCCTTTTCCCTTCCTGAAAATTAATTTTCTTACTTAGTTGCTCTTTCATATCCCAGGTTCCGTCCAATTTCTGTGTTCCGGGAAGCAAATGAAGATGAAAGTGGCTTTACGTGTTGTGCATTTTCTGCACGGGAGCGATTCCTGATGTTGGGCACCTGCACAGGGCACCTAAAACTCTACAATGTCTTTAGCGGGCAGGAAGAGGCCAGCTACAAGTGCCATAGCTCTGCTATCACGCACCTTGAGCCATCCAGGGTAAGGAAAAGGCTGAGACTATTCAGGTCGGGTGTGCTTTAATAGTAGCATTCTCTCTTTCATAAGGATTGGGAGATTAACTCCAGGAATGAGAAAACGTTACAACTTGTGTTTAATAGCCCAACAGGATGTTGCGGCCTGATTTTATTGACAGGTGGAATTTTTAATAATTGCTTAAAATATAGGTAGTCCTTGACTTATGATCACAATTGAACCTGGAATCTTGGTTGCTAAGTGAAGGATCATTAAGTAAGATGTCATGTGACTGATTTCAGGTGTTAAGTGATTGTACAGGTTGCTTAGCAAACCCAAGTAGGGACTGCCAAGTGTCCTGGGGTTGGAGGAGGCGGGGAGAACCTGATTGGCTCTGTTCAGAAGCTACAAATGCTCCCTGCTGAAATCCAAGCAGGCTTTTCAGTGCCTGGGGTAGATACAAGCATGACATGCACTTGGCTTCTCAGGGCCTCTCCCACCTCTCCTCCCCTTATCTTACTACACTGTGTCTCGGCTCTCCATTTGGAATTCCTACTCATCTCTGGGGACTGGCGGATGACAAAGAACATCTTTCGTATTGACTTTCTGGGGAAACCGTCAGAGAAGACTGCAAATGGCAGCCAGATGGTCGTGGGGTGCATGGCAAGCAATTATAAATGTGAACAACTGGCATGCACCCAGATCACGATCATGTGACTAAGGGGAGGGAGCAGTGTGATGTTTTATAATACACCCTTTTTGAGTATGCTGTAACTTTTAACGGTTGTTAAATGACCAGTCATAAATTGAGGATTACCTGTAACCTATCACTCTATTCATTATGTTTTAAAACTTTTTTTCTGAACATTCAGAAGATTGAGGAAGAGATGAGCTTCCAAAACCAGTCTCTATTTTCTGCTCTTTGGAGACCATTGGCTTATGCCTGAAATGGAATCATTGTCCAGGGCAGTTGATTTGTAATAACCATCTGGTCAGACCAAGCCAATAGTATGTTAGTGGTTTTATCTTTGTATAATTGTGACCGTACTGTCTTAAATTGGCAAGAGTATTATTTTCCTAGAAGAGTATTTTGTACATTGTGACATAGGTAGGAATTCCCCTTTCTCTTAAAAGAAACCCCCACATGCTGCCCACATGCCTAAAGAGTGTCTGCTTCTTTAACTTCTCTTCCCAAACTGCAGGATGGTTCTTTATTGCTGACATCTGCTTCCTGGAGCCAGCCACTTTCTGCATTGTGGGGAATGAAATCTGTCTTTGAAACCAAGTATGTATACTTTCTATCTATCAGTGTTTCTCAACCTTTTAAGATGTGTGGACTTCAGTTTTCACAATTCCCCACCCAGCACACTAAGAATTGAAGTCCACAAAGTTGCCAAGGTTAAAAAAATTACTCCTTTATGGTGATTTAATTGTCTTGAATGGGCAGGGCATTAATCCGGCCCTGCCCATTCATATTTTAATATTTAAATATTTAAAACTTTTTGGTTTTAAATACTGTATAATATTCAGGCTCTTTAAAGTAGCCAAGGTGTGTGATACTTTTTTCTATTACTTCCTGACAGTTATTGCGTATTGTGTCTCCAAAGAACCACGTGGCGCAGTGGTTAGAATGCAGTATTGGAGGCAGACTCTGCCCACAGCCAGGAGTTTGATCCTGTCTGGCTCAAGGTTAACTCATCCTTCTGATCCAGATTGTTGAGGGCAATATGATGACACAGTACAGAGTACTGTAAAACACTATGGAGGGATATATACTGTATGTCTAAGTGCTATTGCTATTGCAGATATATTTAAATATGCTAGATAAAAGCACAAATTTCTGAGAGAAAGCTTTGCTCTTTGTAGTTGGCTGATAATGTGCTTTTTCCTCACAGGCATTCCTTCACGGATGATCATTATGTTGAGTTCAGTAAGCATTCTCAAGATAGGGTCATTGGCACCAAGGGGGACATTGCCCATGTAAGTATTGGTTGTTGAATCTCAGAAGAAATACAGGGTTACTTACAAGCCACAGCCATTTCTTATAGAGAGCACTTGAAAATGCAGAGAGCGAGGTTATTCCTAAGAATTTGTTTCATAACTTGAAACCATTAAAGTGAGATTGGTGGTATATAAATTTAATAAATAGATAATTCTAGGCTTTTGTCAATAAAATGAAAATCTGTAATCACTGCCATATAATTTTTAACAAGTAGAAAAGTAGTGTTAAATGAACAATATATTGATTAAGTACACTGTGACATTACTTGAGAGAAGTAGAAGCAAGCTCAGAAGTGATCTAAAAATCAGATATGTTTTATGGGTTTAGATTAGATATTCTTTAATATCAAAATGTGCAATCTGTTCTTTGAGACACAATCCTATCTTTGAACATCTGTAATTATAGCCCTAATATTTCATGAGAAAGGCTGTTTTCTGGAACACATGCCGGGATTCATTCTTGAGGATTTATTCCTTAAAATGCAAATTGGTTATACATCAGCAAAAGTTTCCTAGTTGTAAAATTAAATATGTTGGAAGCTTTCAAGATAGAAACTGTAGAATCTGTTTGTTTGTTTTTTAAATGATAGCAATTTACCTTAGGGGAAATAAAGATGAATATGGAATCCAGAGTTCTGTGGGGAAAGTTCTACTCGAGAGATGCTCTCAATAGAGGAAGAAAGGCAGGATTTGAGTAGAAGATGATAGCTGTAAATTTTGCCAATTTTCTTTCTCTTAAAAGGAGGAGACGACATAGTTGCACTGCAAGAGAAAAGGAAGAGTTAGTGAAAGCCATGGTACCATTGCTGCAGTTGTGTTGCACTGCTAGCTGTCAAACAACTGATTGGCATGCTGAGCATTGTGGCTTAGCATTGCTCTCAGTTTTCTCACAACATTCCAGAAAATGTAACAATTGTTTCTTATGACCTGATACAAAACACCTGTAGCCCATTTAACCCATGCTGCATCTTTGTTGTTGTTATTCCTGCATGTTTACATTTAAGCAAGGTGTTTTTCTGTTGATTTGCTATTCTTTATGTTAGCCTTCAACTATAATCTGATCTGGGTTCATAATATGGTCATTTGTGACAAGCTAAAATGTTAATTCTGAACTTCAGAAGTGGCAGTTAAGAATCTGGGATGTAATCTATTCTGACAAAAAAGGTAAAAGCAATAAAGCCAGATGCTCAGAATATAAAAGAATAGATTACTTTATGAAAACAATTTTAAAAGAAGGGAATAAGATTGCTAAATGTTCTTGAGTATTAATGACGGAATGTTATCATCTTCCTTTTTGTTTTGTGAATCTTTTTCACCACATACTACATTGGGCATTATTATGTAACTTACTGCCTCTAAGATCAGCTAGAATACTTTTATATTGCGAGCCACACATCCACATATCAAAGTATGCCCATCAGTTTTGCTTCGTGTCATAGAATATTCTATGGCATAGGAATGAATCTAGGAGAAGTGATAACCCCTGGGTTATTAGATGACAAAGTTCTGTTCTGCGTCAACATTTCCCTTAATCATTTGGAGACAGAGGCTGGAGAATTTGTCAGGTTTGCACATGACATGAAATGGTCTGAGGTAAACTCTAAAAGACAGAAACAAAATTTAAAACTAATACGATTGTTGGATCATTCATTCTTCGTCTCAACAACTTTTAAGATATATGGGTTTCAACTCTCAGAGTTCTCCAGCCAGCATGACGAAAACAAGGGAGATGAGAATCCATAAAGTGTGAGTGATTTGGAAATGGTTGCATGTGCTTTTTTGGACAAAATATTTGACACGTGTTGACTAAGTTATTTTCTTTTTTCCTTTTTCATCTGAAAGATCTATGATATTCAGACTGGCAACAAGCTCTTGACTTTGTTTAACCCAGATCTTGCAAACAACTACAAGAAGAATTCTGCCACCTTTAACCCCACAGATGACCTTGTCTTAAACGATGGTGTCCTCTGGGATGTTCGCTCTGCACAGGCTATTCATAAATTTGATAAATTCAATATGACCATCAGTGGCGTTTTCCACCCGAATGGATTGGAGGTCATAGTGAACACAGAAATTGTATCCTTTTTTAACCTTAATTTCAATGTGTGTTGGAATAGTAGGGGTTGGTAGGAAGAGCTTACTTAATTGTTTATTTAATTTCAAGATTTATAATAAGGTCACACAACTTAAACCGTGTGACTCTCAGCAGCACATAAGAGAAACCCAATCCTCTTTCATGTGAGAACTCAAAACGAAAATCCTTAATTGTGAAAATAACAGCAGATTGGTAAACTTTTTGGCCTTGCTTATTGTCAAGTCAATTGAAGTCTTCTGCTCAAGGTGACTGAGACAATAAATGTCCCAGCAGAAGGTATAAACAGTACTGTTCTGTAGAACAGAAATGGACACACTGAAGTCAGGTTTCTAGGAGCCACATTTTATGGGATTGATAGCTGTACATATTTGGTTAATAAAGCAAGAAAATTGGACGAAAGATAAGAAAAGCACGATGGAAGAAGTGATGGAAGCCATTTAGAAAATAATGGCTTCTGCCAAGCGATAAGGAGTATGGTGTGGATGGGTGAAGAAGCCAGAATGGGGTATAGAATAGCAGAAACGAGAAAGCCCAGCACAGTAATGAATCTAGATTTCTGGAAGGGCAAACTCTTTTTATCCTGATAGTCTTGTGTATGGCTTTAAGAGGAGAAAAAGGATTGGTAGAAAAACAGTAGAATTATAAAATATCCTTTTTGGGTTTCCTTTGACGAAAATATTTTTCAGTTCAAATATAGTTGAACCACAACTTTTTGTAGAAGAATTATTATATCAGTGGTTGTATTTTCAGTATACGTTTAGCATTATCTATCATAACATTTGCCTTTATTGCAAAAGTAAGAGCAATTATGACTCTCCTAACCTAGAGCCTGGTCTTATCTACAGCAGGGGTCTCCAACCTTTGCAACTTTAAGTCTGAAGGACTTCAGCTCCCAGAATTCTCCAGCCAGCAGCTGGCTGGAGAAGTCTGGGAGCTGAAGTCCTTCAGACTTAAAGTTGCAAAGGTTGGAGACCCCTGATCTACAGGTATGTAGCTCCCAACAGATTACACAATGTGATCCATGGTAGATCCATCCCACCACAAAGACATCTGTGATATTCTGTACATGAGAAATTAATGCAAGGTCAATTCAAAACTTTTAAGGGATTTTGCAAGCTGAAAAGAAATGGGATGGGTAGATTATTCTGTGATATATGATTCAAATATATATGTATCTTGCAAATTGAGGAAATAATTCATTAGGTTATTCAGATATGTTACTATAATTGTTAGAGAAATTCTATCTCAGGGCTGGGCAGATGATGGGGAGTGTGAGGATGTCATTGGAGCTGGAGAGCGAGATCCTTTACTAATGTCCCTTATTTATAGTGCAGAATCTTCCTTAATGATCTCTCCAGTGGGACTTGCGGACTTTCCACTTGTTACACACAGTGCCTGCTTTGGATCAATGCCGTGTTGTTTTCAACCATACTGGGACAGTTATGTATGGAGGTAATGACTGATTTTCATTATGTGATGGCATCAGGAGAGCTATAGATTTTGTTTCATCATGCTTTCTAGCAGTCGCCAAAACAGCATAGTGGGTGTTGCTAAGATTTGCCAAGTGAAAACACTTTAAAAAGGTCTTGAGTTGGCAGTAGACCAGAAGATGCTGAGATTAGTTGAATCTGGCATTTTCACATAGGATTGGGAAAGGCTGTAATCTGAAAAGTTGAAAGGCAATTGTCAGTCAGGGTCAGCACTTCTGCGTTAAGAGAGAAGAATTCTGATTCATTAAAGCAATTTTATATGTTCCTGTATATATTAACATAAACAATACCCTGCTGATTGGACCCCTGGACTATTTTGGCAAACAATCTGTTCTTACAATAGCCAACCAACTGCATAAGGATGGCTTCTATGGACTTCTCTGGAAACTCACTCAAAATTTTCCCTTACCTTTTTTTAATGGTGGCTTTTTCTCCCTCTTAGCTTTGTTGCTCCATTTGTTGTTCTTTGAATCTTAGACAAAATGAATAATAACTTACTAGCAGGGAATTTAAATTTCTAACCTAAAGTATAGTACAGTTGTATAATTCTTTATTTTCTGATTTTTGATAATAATCTTATTCAATTCTAGGAGCAAATATGTATTTAAAAACAAAAAGATTCATTTAAACTCCTAAAGCTTCTTTGTTTCATATGCTTCCTCTCCTTATATTCCCTAAAAATATTTTATTTCTTGATCAGCTATGCTGCAAGCAGATGATGAAGATGATTTGCTGGAAGAGAGAATGCGAAGTCCTTTTGGATCATCCTTCAGGACATTCAATGCAACAGATTACAAACCAATTGGTAAAGATTATAATTGTTCCTATTGAAGTAAACCGAATGACATTATGATTTCAGCTGCTCTGCTAAGAAACATTTCTTATCCATTTACTATCATGATCTTTCCAGAATGTAAATTTGGTTAAACATCAAAAATGATTTGTTCTGTAAAAGTAAAGAATGAAAATATAGGGTGAACAAAATGCCAAATACATAAAAAATCTCAAAATTTAGCATTGCTATGGGTTATTTTTTTTAAAAAAATTGGTCTGGCCCTCTAAATCTTTGTCTTTCCTGTCTCCTCCTTCACTAAGGCCATTCTTTTGTGTGGAGGTTGGCCTTGGGGTTCTAGACTTACAGTAGATAAGATACATGATGCCAGATCTCACAAGCTTAAAGTCTACTTATCCAGCTCTGGGACTTTCCAGTGTCCTGTTGATTTTATTATATGTGTTTTTTTCCAGCCACCATTGATGTGAAAAGAAACATCTTTGATCTATGTACGGACACAAAGGATTGTTATTTAGCGGTTATTGAGGTAAATTCCATAAACAAACACACACATTATCATTGAAAAAAAAAAATCATACAGTGTTCATTAGTAGCTTTGGGTGGAAAATTAATTTACTATGTCGTGCTGATGGTTCCTTTTGCAGAACCAGGGAAGTATGGATGCCATGAACATGGATACTGTTTGCAGGCTCTATGAAGTGGGCAGGCAGCGTTTGGCAGAAGACGAGGAGGATGAGGAAGAAGATCAGGTGAGAAGCAGAATACCCTTTTGGAAGTTATAGGATAACTATCCAGCTGAAACGTTTGAAAATCTCTCCTGAGTTATGAGTATACCCACCCTCACCTTATAGCTATTATGCCTTGAGTTCTGATGAATGCCTTGTTTCTGGTGACAGGCTGTTAGAAACTTTTGACTTATTCAGTGTTTAATTATGTATGTGTGTATGATTGAACGGGTCAGTCAGTACCTCTAATGAGGTAGCTAGGCTTATAATTCTGTGCAGGATATGAAGAAGGCAAGATTTCCTCTTATGATGATTTGTGGGATTTCTTGGTGCTTTTGCTTCAGGTAGCCAATCATGAAATGGGAAGCCTTGGCTGTGAAATTGTTCCTGGCTAAGTAGGAAGAATGATTCAAACTTGCTTAAAGATTCTGCTGTTTGTTTCCATTGTTTTGCTGACATACCTGTAGTTGGCCATTAGGATATCTGAAAATGATTATTACTCCTTGTCTTTTTAGGGCTGCAGCAAATAACATATACAGTTGACATGAATGCTCAGCTGCTGTTCTTGATGCACTTGGGTGTCACATTTTTTGTTGGATGTTTATTTACATGGATAAGGATTCTTTTAAAAATTATTTCAGCAGAAAAATTGGTGTTTATGCAGATAAAGTTAAAGGTTGTCACGGCAAAGTTTAAAAGAATAAAACAAGGAAATAGTGTTGCAATTTGATTTTCTGATTTGACTATTAGGGTAGATTCATTAGGCAGGATTTCACTAATTGCCATTGGCATTTCATTTAGTTTTTGTAGGTGCTGATTGCGATCCAACCCTAACAGCAAGCACTTAAACTTTTCATTGATAAATCTTTTTTTTTTTATTACTCCATCTGTTAGGAAGTTCAGTGTTTTCTTGAGGCAGCAGGCTCCTTTCTCAACATATTTTTTTCCCAGTTTTCTGAAAGATAGGATATTGCCTCTGTTTTTAAAACTCCTTAACACATATTCCGTATCTTTTCCTGGAAAGCTCTGTTGCAATAAAAGGTTGCAATGAGATCTGGGCTTAGGCTGGCCTTCCTGCTGATATACATTTCTGTCTTAGTGTTTGCTTTTCTGACCATATTTTTATCTCCTCTAAGGGCAGTGGAGGATGAGTTACAATCCAAAGTCAATCTTGGCCTTCTATATAGGACACTTCAGCTTTGCAAGGGCTGAATTTCTGAACAATAGAGCCAAGATTCAAAATGAGACAAAAAGATGTTTTGCAAATGGAAACACAGAATGATTCCTTGGGACTCTGAGGGAAAGTTACTTTTACAACAACAGTCGCAATTTTGTCAAGTCTCTACTGTTGACCTGTAATGTGTTTTAAACTTTTTATGCTTGGGCTACATAAGATTTCTGAAGACAAAAGTGTACTGCATCCAATCTTTGTAGCTCCACATTGTAAAGACATGTTGAGATTGCATAGAAAACTAAGCTAAACCGATTCAATGCACTGTGAGGTTATTTTCCCTTGCCCAGCTCTTTCTGTCCTCTCCTCATAGGTTTGAGTCTGCAGCCTTTTAACCAGTCTGTTAAGTTTGGGTTTCCTGCTTGGGCTACCCTGGATGAGAAATAGCTCTGCTCTGCCTCTGCTCTCAGAAAAGTCCTGCCTCTGGATATGCTCTTTTACCATTAATAAACTTGGGGAAGGTTTTTTTTATTGTGCTGTAATCCATCTTTTATTAGTATTAGTATAATACCAAATTAATATTCCCTCCTGAATAGAAGTTTCCCAATATATAGAATTTTTCCATCCTGGTTTGGACAGTATCATAGCTGAGTGTGCTGAGAAAGAAAACTGTGCTGTGAAGAGGCCAGCTCCATTCTTTTGGTTTGCACAGAAGGGGAAGAGATTGTTGTGCAATGCTGCTTTCATCATTGCTTCCTCCTCCTCCTCCTCTCCTTGGATCACCCCCTGCAGACCCTTCTGGTGATTGCAGCATGGATGCAAGCCTAGCTGAAAACAACAGCAGTCTCTGCTTATGGAGTAATAGCTATGTATTTTTTGTGGGATAGCTAATTTATTTAATAGTGTGGGAAAACGACTCTGCATTTTATTTCATTCTTAGTATGTCACATTTCCCAGCATGGCACACAGGCCCAGCTCAGTGATCTCAGCTCATCCTTGAATCTTAGTACAAAATAAAGACTTCAGTTTCTGAAACACAAAAAGTCACTTACAAAATGAAGTGACTCTATGGAACGTCTTCTCCTCTCATGCCATCCAGTTCTTTTTTTGCAGCACCACAAATATTTTATGGACCTATGGTAAAAAGTCAGGCTGTCTCCTCTAGCCTTACTGCCCTGGTCATTGCAGCATGATTTTTAGTGTAAAAAAATGGATGTTGCATATCTTCATTATAAATATTTAAGCCTTTTTAATGGGCTTGAATAAAAAGGCAGCCAAAACTTGAGAATGCAAATATTTGAGAAATTGCATAAATGTAATCAAAGTTCCCTTTTGAGAGAGAGAGAAAGTATGGCACGCATATGCATTATTTGTTTTGCAACAGGTTGTCATAGCTCATAACAGTTTTCAGTGTGCAGCCTTCAAGGCTGTTCATGCTACTTATTATTAAAACACATACTTCGTGTTAGGTATAACACGATGAAATTTCATTAGACATCTTGTTCTTCAGCGTGCTTGACTATGGATATTAATTACTTATTAACTGTTAGTGGAGTATTTTTCTCAAAAAAAAAATATTCCTTTTGCATAATGCATCCAAAATATTTACAGTATTTTAGCTGCATTCCTCTTAAGATTACAATCAATCTTATCAGTGATTTTTAATCATTAGGGAAATATGGCAAACCACAGTTAACTTTAAATCCCAAACAATAGCCTTTAAGAACTAACTCTCTGAAGCCCTTTTAAGTAGTTCATGCAATTAATTACTATTAAAAAGATCTATACAAACCAGGTCATAAAAAATAAAACATAACAGTGTATTCAATACAGCTAGTTAACAATGACTATTGGGACTAGAATTTCTGTTGCTAAGCAACATCACCTGACTGTGCTGCTTCTTGATGGAAATTCTGGTACTTTGGATTGCTGACATTAAGCAAATAACCAGTCATTAAATGAAGGTGTCATGTGGTCACCATATGCAACCTCCTGCTGGCTTCCCCATTGACCTTGTTTGTAGGAGGCCAACAAAAAAGGTCCCACATGTCAATCACATGACTGGGGGGGGGGGTATAACCGATGTTTGTATGAGGATATTTCTAAGTATGAGGGCCGGTCACAACTACCACTTGTTTAGCATCACTGAAGTTCAAATGGTTGTTGAACTAGTTAAACAAAGAACAGCTGTCCTTTCTGATAAACGTTTAATTTCCCTTTAAACACAGTGATTTTTAAATCACAGTAAATAGACAGTGGTATTTATTTTGAAATTCCTTTGATTTCTTTTACTGATAAAAGATTGGCCTTAGAGCAGCCATTGTTTTGTCTTGCTCAGAAAAATCAAGAGTACTTTATATAAACTGGATTGTTTGTCGATCCAGCTCAGTGTTATCTATAACTCACTGGTAGTGGCTTTCCATTGGCTGTTCACAGGGCCTTTTCTGTTACCAAATTCCTTTTTACCTGAATATATATTGCAGGCAAAGCATGTGTTCTAACATGGATCATGTTATTCTCTAATATCTCACACTGAATGAAGACTCTGAATGTTACTTATGGAATCCAAACAGGACAAATGTAAGATGCAACATTTGTACTTGTAGATACCAAGTTACTGTTTTAGTTGGCTAAGCTATAGAATGGCAATAACTATGTTTTATCTCTTCACTCCAATTTTGCCTCTGTTACAAATGGTTTGATGTGTGCCACATTCTGTCTCTCTGTGTCTTCTGGGTCTACGTAGAAGCCTATGGTTAAGAATCTTGCTTTCTGTGTGCTGATATGTATAGTCAGGTCTGTGTTATATTTGGATGACCCAGGAGGAGTTGGAATGCATTTGGAGGCCAAGCTCTAAAGGTAAAAGCAATATATATCTTTTATACAGGATTTCTGTGCCGTTTAGATGAAAGAATAAATTATCTCCTATTTAAGGTAGGCAATACAGGTTTAGAAATGCAAATGTTCATAAAAGGAGCTAAAAAAGAATGTTAATGTTTACATGTACACATTCAGAACACTCTTTTTGAATAAAATATGTATTCAGAAAGAGTAAATAGCATTTAAGCTATGTTTAAGCCGAAGGAATATATTTTCAGGGAGAGCGAATTTGTTTAATAGATATTAATATAAAACAAGACACTAGAGAAAGTTGAATTTTATTCAGAGGTAGTTAGAGACAGTGCCAGGATTCGGACAGCATGTGGAATAGCAATTCGGGTTTTGGAGCAGAAAAATCTTGAATCTAGTTTACCACAGAAACTCACGTAGCAACCACAGCTCTTTGGCTAAATATTTTTTTCTCCGACTGAGTAAGAATTGTCTAAAATAATGCTTATAAAATGGAATATATCTTTAAAAATTTAAGACTTGGTTAGAGGAAAGAAAAGTGCATACTTTCTAATATAGAGATATTATAGCAGTTGTAGATGTTGCTATAGCAATTGAGATTTGGGATTTTTCCAGTGCTAAAACAAAACATACAAGACCAGCTGCATTATCCTTTCCTGGATTTTAAAAAAAGGATTTCAATTTCAAATGCATACTGATGGTCCTCAACTTACTACCATTTTAGTATCAAAGTGACATTGTGACATTGATAAGTCCTCGCATTTATGACCACCACAATGTCCCCACAGTCACATGATCAAAATTTGAGTGCTTGGCAACTGGCATATGTTTACAATGATTGCAGTGCCCCACAGTCACGTTTTATTCGCTATTTGTAATCACCCTAGGGCAGGGGTCTGCAAAGTCGGCTCTTTTAAGACTGGTGGACTTCAACTCCCAATTTTGGGAGTTGAAGTCTACCAGTCTTAAAAGAGCCGACTTTGCAGACCCCTGCCCTAAGGGGCTTCTAGCCACCAAAGCCAATGGGGGAAACCAGATTTGCTTAAACACACATGATTCACTTAATGATCGCAGCAAAAAGGTAAAATCAGACACATTTAATGACAACATGGCTTAGCAACAGAGGTTCAGTCCCAATTGTGGTTGTGAGTCAAGGGCTGCTGTAGCAAATCTGCAGACTTAAAAAAAAAAAAACTTCTATTATTAGTAATAGGAATTACACCTTCTGATTTTTTACTTAAATATTAAATCTTTAGATACTTTTTATGTAAAATAATTATTAATGCCTGATTTTGAATTCATGATCTCTTTCAAAGATCTCTTTGGAGACTGTATAGCCAAAATAGCAAGTGAGATTGTTTGTATAGATGTATGTATGTATTTTCCCATATATGGATGTTTTGAGCTACTTGTTTCTCCCTCAATCTAAGGTGTCTCAAAAGTCTACAGTAATATGAAGATTAGTTTCCAGGACTAAGAGGAATTTAAAACGGAAGATGCTTTAATGAAAATATAATTGACAGTTGCAGTTCCTTTTATAGAGTTTACCAATAAGCTTCCATTATTCAGATATAGTATGAAATGTGTAGCTTGAGAGGTGGGCTAGTCTGGCCCTTTCTTTCCCCTACCATTTGACATGGCTGTAGTTGCTAATAGGAACAGAAACTTGCAATTTTGTCTAGAAGTTAAACCTTCTCTTCCCCCAGGGATCTTGAGGTTTCCCTACTCACAGAACCAGAAAACAGTGAAATCTGTCTAGATCAGAGGTCTCATTCTCGCGGCCTGCGGGCCAATTGCTGTCCGCAGGACGGTATCTTGGGCTCCCCACCGTGATATGAAAGTATAATATTAGTGAGGCCCGCAGGGGGAGTGGACCTCTGAAGGAAGTCCCGCTCGCCGTTCCTCGTCGTGGCTGACATTGCGGCGGATGACGAACAGTCCGGTAGCAGTCGCCTTTTTTTGCGGTCGCCATTCCGGTACTTTCTACCATCAACAAATGCCACGATCAAACGCAGAGAAAGGCGACTGCTACCGGGCTGTTTGTCATCTGCCTCACTGTTGTGACAAGAAGCGGAAATGACATCACGCGTCGAGACGTTCTCCATGCGTCTCTAGCTGGCTAAACACATCTATGAAACGTGGAACAAGAGCGATGCCAAGTGGAATAAACTAAATTTTGTCACACCCTCATCATGTCTTTGTCAAAGCCAAAGCCTGCAGTGAAGAGAAAGATAGGTGACGAGCACAGACAATTTCAGCAAAGGTGGGAGACGCAGTATTTCTTTGTTGAGCACAGGGGCATCCCGACATGCCTTATTTGCACTGAAAAAGTTGCAGTGCACAAGGAATACAACCTGAAACATCATTATTCAACTAAACATGCTGAGGAATGTGCAAAATACCAGGGGGATGAGAGAGCCAACCAGGTTGCCAGCCTTAAAACTAGTGAGGCAACAAGATTTCTTCAAGAAAGCAACCAAAGAGAATGCTGCAGCAGTCGAAGCTAGCTATATGGTTAGTGAGATGATTGCTAAGGCAGGAAAACCATTCACAGAGGGCGAGTTTGTAAAAAAATGCATATTACAGGCTGCAAGTATAGTTTGTCCGGAAAAGAAAAGTCAGTTCAGCAACATCAGCCTTTCTGCCAACACAGTGGCAGAGCGCATTTCTGACCTGTCAAGTGACATTTATCATCAACTGTGTGAGAAAGCCAGATGTTTTGATGCATATTCAGTTGCTCTTGATGAGAGCACAGACATAACTGACACTGCTCAGCTCACAATTTATGTCCGTGGTGTTGATCGCAATTTTGAAGTGACAGAGGAGTTGCTCAGAGTAATTCCAATGCGTGGCCAGACCACCGCTCATGAGATAGTTCGCCAGCTGTGTGATGCCATTGAGAATGCCGGTTTGCCATGGAATAGGTTTGTTGGAATAACAACCGATGGAGCGCCATCAATGACGGGGAGGAAAAATGGACTGGTGGCACTTGTTCAGAGAAAACTTGAGGAGGGTGTAGAAGAGGCCATTGCTCTGCACTGTATTATCCATCAGTAGGCCCTTTGCAGCAAATGCCTGAAGTGTGACAACGTGATGTCTGTTGTTGTGAAATGCATCAACCACATCAGATCCAGGGGCTTAAAGCAGGTTCCATGCTTTTTTAGAGGAAATGGAGTCAGAATATGAAGATGTGCTCTATTTCACTGAGGTACGTTGGCTCAGCAGGGGAAATGTCTTGAAAAGATGTTTTGAACTGAGAGAAGAAGTGAAAGCCTTCATGGAGAAGGATGGGATGGCTGTTCTCGAGTTGAATGATCAGAAATGGCTCATGGACTTAGCTTTTCCTGTCGACATCACATATGAGGTGAATGTACTGAACAAGAAGTTACAAGGCCAGGGGCAGCTTGTCAGTGCTGCCTATGGCAACGTGAGAGCATTCTCCACAAAACTTGTGTTATGAAAAGCCCAGCTCTCTCAGACAAACCTTTGCCATTTCCCAGCATGCAAGGCACTTGTGGATGCAGGCACACCATTCAGTGGTGAGAAGTATGTTGATGCTATTTTGAAGCTACAGAAGGAATTTGATCACAGATTTGCAGACTTCAAGACGCACAGAGCCACTTTTCAAATTTTTGCAGACCCCTTCACCTTTGATGTGCAAGATGCCCCTCCTGTGCTTCAAATGGAGCTTACTGACCTGCAATGCAACTCTGACCTTAAGGCCAACTTTAGGGAGGTGAATGGAAAAGCAGACAAGCATGGGCAATTTTTGAGAGAATTGCCCCCCAGCTTCCCTGAGCTTTCCCGAATGTTCAAGCGGACCATGTGCCTTTTTGGGAGCACATATTTGTGCGAAAGGTTCTTCTCCATCCTGAACTTTTAACAAGTCCAAGTACAGGTCCAGACTTACTGATGATCATCTTCAAGCCATACTGAGGGTCTCAAGTGCCTCCTCTCTCAAGCCAAATGTGGCTCAGATATGTGAGAGGAAGCGTTGTCAAGTCTCTGGCAGCAAGGAGTAAGCTGGAGAAGCCATGTTTTGAGGAACTGTTCATGATCTTCATTCAATGTTCCATTCATGTGTTCAGGACAGTTCATGTATTGGAGAAATCATTAACTGTTGATGACATTTGAGGATATTTTTTTAACAACGTTTTTTGTGGAATCCCTTATGCGGCCCAGCCTCACCCAGCCTCTGCCTCCAGTAAATTGAGTTCTAGTCTAGATCATCTTCACGGGGGGAAACTTTTTGTGCGAATGCATGTGCAGTTCTTGTGGTGGTTTGTGAAACTGAAAAGGTGGTTTACTTGGGGACAAGAGATGTACTGTATAACAACTTAGTATTATTTGGTGGCTATTGATGAAAATTGCTCTTTCTGCTTTTAATTTATCAAGTGAGATGACTGAGAAATAAGAAAAGATAAATTCCCACAAACGTGTATTGCTGGATTATATTGCCAGTCAGAATAGTTCCCTTCTGTTGGAAATGTGCTAAGATTATATTGGGGCATTCCATTTTGTGCTTGGGTAGGGTAGCAAAGTACAGTGATGCAAATATTTAGTATTTTGAAAAATATTTGGCCAATTAATTAAGATAGTTTTTATTATAAATGCCACTTGCACTGAAGACCCGTATGGTTTCGTTATGTTGTTAATACATCTTAATGAATTTACATAATAGAGTATATCTTAGCTCAGGGGTCGGCAAACTTAAACACTCAAAGAGCCATTTGGATCCGTTTCCCATAGAAAACACCGGGAGCCACAAAACCTGGATGGGCGTGGCCAACTCAACATCACTCCCACCCAGTCACATGACATCCCCCCCCCCCCGAGACATGCCTACCCAGGTTTCATGGCTTAGTGTTTTCTGTGGAAATAGGGTCCTCTCCCCCTCCCTCTCATTTCTGTTTTTCTCTATTTTTCTCTCCCTTTCTCTTCTTCCGTCCTTTCTTTCTTTCTTTCCTTCCCTTTCCCTCTTTCTTTTTCTTTCTTTCTCATTGAATACGATAGCAAATCCAAAATAAAGTTATTAATTGTAGGAAATTGCTTCTCTGTAACTTTTTCATAGTGAACTCTAAGTTGATAGACGCTGGCAAGATTGTACTAACAATCTATATATATTTTTATTTCTTTTGAGTTTGACAATACGTTATCCAAAATTATAAATAATCTTATTTTCAGATGCATTTGTTGCCATCTCTGTTATTTTCTTTTTAAAAAATCAGACTTGCTTCCAATTTGTGCCTTCTGGCAACCTGCAGTGGTGACAGCGGGAGGAGAGTCGTTGTCCCCTCTGCCTTGATCCTGGTCCAGGAGGGTATTTTGCTTGCATGCGCACGCAAGAGATAAGCACGAGAAAAGGGCTGGAGCTCTTCCCGACACTGATTTGCCTGTGAAGGATGCGGAATTGCAAAAGCAGGCAAGAGGCTTGTGTCTTCTCGGGGCAGAGAACAGATTGTGGGATTGGGTCAGCAGGGAGCTGCAGGAGAGGGGCCAAAGAGCCACACGTGGCTTGCGAGCCACGGTTTGCCGATCACTGGCATAGCCATTTGCACAACTGAATTGCATTTTAAGTATGACATGTTTTTGGAATGTATGAATCACATTCATCTTGATATATCAATGCAGGGTGAGAAGATATAGTGAGTCCTCCTTTGCCTTTTTTAAAAAAGCAGTGGTTCTCTTGTCGAGAAGTAATGCTAGTATGACACTGATTGACATATTTTCTTTTATAATTTACAGTGTTTACTGTTTTAGAAAATAGAAGTTGTTTGTTGAATAATTGAAGGAAGGGTCAATTTGAACCTTTTACTTTGAATCGAAAATATGGGCATGTCTTTGAGTAGTTAGGGGACTGGAGGCTAAAACATATGAAGAAAGGCTACAGGAATTGGATGAAAAGAAGGACTAGGGGAGAAATGATAGCAGCATTCCAATATCTCAGGGGCTACCACAAAGAAGAGGGAGTCAAGATACTCTCCAAAGCACCTGAGGACTGGACAAGAAGCAATGGCTGGAAACTAATCAAGGAGAGAAGCAACCTGGAACTAAGGAGAAATTTCCTGACAGTCAGAACAATTAATCAGTGGAAGGATTTGTCTCCAAAAGTTGTGAATGCTCCAATACTGGAGGTTTTTAAGAAGAGATTGGACAACCATTTGTCTGAAATGGTATAGGGCAGTGATGGCGAACCTATGGCACGTGTGCCAGAGGTGGCACGCAGAGCCATTTGTCAGGCGTTGCCCTGTCAGCTCCCCAGCGCGGATGCGTGCATTGGCGAGCTGAGTTTAGCATTTTTTTAAAGCCATTTTTGCCCTCCCCAGCTCCAGAGGCTTTATACGAGCCTAGGGAGGGCAAAAACAGCATGCAAAAAAGGGGGGAGCCCCTGTTATGCATGCATACACACTGGGGGTTCACGCATTGCATTATGGGTGCGGCACGTGGCGCACGACCCCCCTGCGCTCCCCCCGCAAGCCCAAAAAGGTTAGCCATCGCCGGTATAGGGTTTCCTGCCTAAGCAGAGGGTTGGACTAGAAGACTTCCAAGGTCCCTTCCAACTCAGAATAACATTCTGTTATACTGTAGTTTTTCTAACCTGGAATTCTCTTGATGAAATGGATTATAACATCTCTTATGATAATTTAAGATAATTATTTCTTATGCTATACCAAAGTCATTTACTAGTAGATTGTTCAACCAAATTAAAGATCCCCAATGGGCCAGGTTGAAGGGAGCTAGTGATGGTGGGCAGGTTTCAAATTATATTCATTGAACTTTGAATCAAAGAGAATTTAATCAGTGGGACAAGTTATCTATGAGTTTTGATGGATCTGAAGTTCAGTAGTCAGGATCTAAACCCCTGAATGTAGATTATCATTTTTTTCTAAAGCTGTTAAAAATACTTTAAAAAAAAAATGTATTTCTTCCTTCCCAATTCTCATCATGCCTAGTGACAAGGAGTATAAACCAAGCCCCATATTAGTTGTGTTAAATTATGTTTAAAAATCATGGCTATCATTATGTTTATTGTTGTCAGTATATTCAGCAATGTGTTGATTGGTTGACATAGATATAAATTTTGATCTATTATTTTCAGTATGCCATAGTTCTTTTAGTTTAGACACTATATTAAAATACTATAATTGATTGTAATATATTGTTTTTATTTATTTTTATAAAGTGTGCAGATTTATTGCATTAGTTATAAGTGCGTTATAAGTAAAACAATTTCTACCATTACAACACCTACTATACTACATTTGATAGAAACTAGATATGGACTTTTCTACCCTCTGTAAATGTAATGCTAGGAACGTGACCTGAAATTCTCTCTCTTCCAGTTTGCTTGTGACCCAGTTCAGGTTTTATCCTTCTAATGGGGCTTCTGTCATGTCTTTTCAGGAAGAGGAGGAACAGGAAGAGGATGATGATGAAGATGAAGATGATACTGATGACCTAGATGAGCTGGACACTGATCAGTTGCTGGAGGCTGATTTGGAGGAAGAAGAGAACAATGAGAATGCGGGGGAGGATGGAGAAAATGACTTCTCCCCTTCGGATGATGAGGAAGTGGCCAACCTGCTTGAAGAGGGAGACGAAGGAGAAGATGATGACTCTGATGCAGATGAGGAAGTTGAGCTGATCCTTGGTGATAGTAAGTATGCACAGGTCTTCTAGAAATTATTTTGATTCTATGTGATTTATGTAGGCCAATCTAGCCGCGAACTAGAGTGTGACCATAAGGTAGAAAGCAACAAAAACAGCAAATTATGGCAATACCATAAATAACAGAATGAATGGTTGCCGTGCATTTCTTTGATGTGATTCTGTCAACTAGGACCAAAAGGATAATAAATTTTTTAAAAACTGAACTTTTTGCTGAATGCAAGGAGGGCGCATGCTGTGCTTTCTGCCAGGGATGCCCGTTCCAGAACATGGGGATCAGTGCCACCTAATCCTTGTCCCATATGCAGAAGAGGGACTCTCAGCAGGCCCTCTCAAGAGGTTCATAATCAATGTTGGGAAGGCAGGGCCTAAGATAAGCTAGCATTGCATCAGACAAGGCTGTGTGGATCATTACCAGCACTTTGAATTGCACCCCTTTCTTTGGTAACGATTACAACCAATGTTACCAGATTTCAAAAATATTTTTGTTCCATCTTTTATTATTTTTATAAATAATTCAAGGTGTCATAAATACTTATTACGCTTCTTCCTCCTCCTACTTTCCTTACAATAACAACCCTATGTGGTGAGTTGGGCTGAGAGTGATTGGCCCAAAGTCACCTAGCTGGCTTTACTGCCTAAGGCAGGACTAGAAGTCCCAAGCTTCTGGTTTCTAGCCTGATATTTTGATCACTTTAAAAAACAGGCTCCACTAGAGTGCCACAGTATTTTTAGCTGAAGAGCAATTCAGTTTTTGGAGGATTCAGAACTTATTTCTGCTTATCCACAGTCTAACAGCTTCTAGTTAGAGGGTCAGGTTTTCCATGGTATCTACAGGTTGGGCAAGGGTGGCAATGTATTATTAAGTGTCTTCGGAAACCAACGATGCTTTGCCACCATAACTGGCAGATGTGTCCTTGGAAGTTTCATATAGGTCTTAAATAACACAGTAGAGAGTAGCAAAGATGCAGCACCCACATCGATGATAATTTTGCCTCTTCTTGGGAAGAAGGTATCCTTCCTTTTGTCCAGTTGCTGTGCCTTAGCCCAATCACTATTAATTTTGGACTAGAGAAAGCTATATTAAACATCCAATATAGGAGAGTCTTTGACTTGAACCTGCCAAAGATAGATTGGGGGTTTCAGACTATTTGCTATTCCAAATAATTGGGCATAAAAAGATACGTACAACAGCATTACCCCTGAAGGTGTTGAAGGGGAAGTTCAGTAACACCATGTATTTCGAATGCCTCAATTTGGAGACCACTGACTGTTTCAGCCATCTTGCTATGTTGTTCCTTGTACTACATTTCACACTGCAAGAGATGTTCTTTCTATTGGCTGATTAAGCTACAAAAATCTCATTGAGAGTTGTTAGACTTTGTTTAGTTGTGCTTTCCGCTAGAAAGTGCAAAGTTTGAAATGAATGGTCTGGTTAGCTATGCCTTGGGTGAAAGATTTTTTTTTTTAACCTGTAACTCCTACATAATATATTAATCTCTCAATAACTCTCATTATTGAGTTATTTTGTATTCATGTTTTTTCTTTTCTTATTGAGCATAAATCAGTGTAACACTAGTCCTGATCATAATAGTTATTAAAAAAGATAGCAATGGAAAGAACATGTGATAGAGGAAGAAATTAAATTAAAGGCATGTGATTAGTTAAAATGTCAAAGGAAAACAAGAAAACCAAATGTCTATTTTGAGGTATGTGAGGAGGAAAAAATAAGCACAGCAATTCCCTGTCAAATATGACATAGCTTTTCATTGCTTTAAGTTGGTCTGGGAATTTCTGATAAAATGTTCCACTTTGTATTACCTTTTTGTTGTTGGATTGAAAAAAAAGTTTTAAGACGGATGTTGCTGGGGCTTTCCTAGCCTCTTCCGCTCTTGATTGCTGCACAAACAGAAATTTGTCTTAAAAGTTTTTCAATCCTTCATATAAAACCTCTGGATAGATCACCAAATTCTGCCTGAAATGAGATTTAGTGGTTTAGCTTTTGAAAGTAGCTTTACAATACAATACAATACAATAGCAGAGTTGGAAGGGACCTTGTAGGTCTTCTAGTCCAACCCCCTGCGTGGGCAGGAACCTTATACCATTTCAGACAAATGGCTATCTAACATCTTTTTAAAGGCTTCCAGGGTTGGGGCATTCACAACTTCTGGAGGCAAGCTGTTCCAGAGGTTAATTGTTCTAACTGTCAGGAAATTTCTCCTCAGTTCTAAGTTGCTTCTCTCCTTGATTAGCTTCCACCCATTGCTTCTTGTCCTGCCCCCAGGTGCCTTGGAGAATAGTTTATATTTTATATTTTCACAAATCAAAAATGGCACTCTAGAACAAGGGGGACAAATTTGCGTCATCATGGCGCCATCACATGACGTATTGCTACTCCCCCCCCTTTGTTAAACCAGGCATGGGCGTGGCCAGCATGTGACGCACCTGGCCTGCTGGCCATGAGTTTGATAGCCCTGCTCTAGAGCATCCTTTTCCATGAAAAATTCCAGAGGAAAACAAAATAATAGTAGTGCCAAATTATTCATGTTGCAAATGATTCTGTCCTAGAAATTGAATATTTCTTGCTCTTCCAACAAAAGACAGTATAAAGTAGGGCTGCACTGGTTGGAAATTCTAGGATAGCAATAGATTGGGGGGAAGACCATAAAATGTGTTGTTAACGTCTTCATTCCTTTCAAGTGTAAACCACCTTTCCTTTATCTCTATCGCCGCCCTGGGTCCGTTTGGAGAAGGGCGGGGTATAAATTTAATAAAATAAATAAATAAAATAAAAAATAACAAAAACAAGAAATATTTCATAGCTGTTTAAATTGCAGTATTTCATGTGGACAAGGTCCTCTTGCTTTATCAAGCCTTAATAACTGAATCTTTTTAACAACTCATTGGTCACCTTTGCAGCCGACAGCTCAGATAACTTGGATCTGGAAGACGACATAATTTTGTCTCTGAATGAATGAGGCGCAGTCTTCCTCCGGGACTTTGGCAGCAGAGCAGCTCCCAACTCGGAAGCCAGGAGAGCCAATCAAGAGGCGAACACCGAGCACCCTGTCAGCTTCTTCTACTTGGCAGAAATCCAGTCCTTCCAGTTTTCAAGTGGACAGACATGGGCTCAGGATAGGCCCAGTCTTTCTACAGAGACCAGGGGTTTGGCCTTTATTTTCTCTGCCTTTTTTTTTGGGGGGGGGGGGGTCATTTTTTAGGCCAAAACACAACTTCTCCAGGAAGACCTCTGAAGATATTTCACAGTATATTTTCTTTGTATAAAGTTCTTTCCTAAAGAACAGAAATAGTTTTATATGAGACAAACAAGCAAAAAAAAAAAAAGGATAAAAAAACCCAGGCAGGTATTATAAAGAAGGTGTGACTTTGTAACCTTCTAAAATTTAATTACCCAACTGGATTTCTGGGAGATTAAAAAAAAAACTAAAAATAACAAAGGGCATTTTTACTGGAGTGGGGGGGGGGGGGGAAATGAATCATGGATTGTGAAACCGTGGACGAGTGATTTTTATTTTGAACATTTTTTTAATGGAGTTGTTGCTACCTGCTGTGAAAAGGTCATTTTTTTTTTTTTGGTCCTATGCCTCTTGTCCTGCCTAAAGCCCAGTGAGGGCTCCTGCTGCAGGAGCCTTGGTTGGAGGGCTGAAGGTCCAGGTTGGTCTCGTTAAGAACCTGCCGTTGCTGGAGATGAAGGACTCTGGCTTGCAAGTCTCCCTCCACCTATTGCCACATACCCCCTTCTTTTTGACATTGGCATTTTTAATCCTCTCTCCCCGTGCCCTTCTGCCCTCTGTGAAAATTACAAATTGAAATCCTTTTTCTTCAATGTAAATTGTATTTATTAAAAAAAAATAAAAATAAGATTCAAGTCCTGTCTGTTCATAACTCTGAGCTCCTGTCACATCGCTTGCCACCTTGTTCCAAGTGAAGATAATGAAGGCAATAAGTTACTTAAAATACAAAACATGGGTTATGGAGATAATAAATGTTGCCATATTCATGGGAATGTAACTGAAGTAAAATGCGTAGTCTCTTGAGAAACATTTGAGAGTTGTCCTCTCTGGACTTCTTTAACAAAAGAACACACAATGAACTCTTACCAGGAGAATCGTGTTGAGTGACTTATGGGAAAATTATGATCTCCGGTTGTGCATGGCCAACGCCTAGTTAATTTGAAAACCGAAAAAGTGAACTCTTGCAGGTTTCCTTTCTTTTCCTTTCCCTCCCTCCCTCTACAGCTAAATCTAAAATTACAGCAGCAGTAAGATTGATAGATAACGCAAATACATAAAAATCTATACAGAGGTTGAAGCTGTTGGCTTCTTGTTTCTGGTCTCTGGAGTACTTACATTATAGCATCTTTACAAAATTTTGCAGTAGCTCTACAATGTAGATCAGCATTTATCTTCCACTTTGTAGATAAGAAGTCAAAGCCAAGCAGAGTTTATAGCTTATTCTTAGACATTGTTCCAGCCTTTTTGAATTAAAAACTTTGAACTTTGTATGTACTGAGGCTTAACCTATGAATAGCATTGTTTTTAAAAGTTCACACATTTCCTCTAGTTAGCTTGTTCCAAAACATTTCCTTTTAATAAATGAAGTTTTTCATTGATTCTGTTTAAAAATTGCATTATGAACACATTTGTTCAATTGACCAGTAGTACAGTTAGAAAGCCTACTAGACATGCCTTGGCCAGACATGGGGTTAACTTGGCTTGTTCCACCAGCAAAATGCAAATCAGCAAACTGCCTTAATTTTTTTCTTTGGCCAAGATTGGTGCCCCTCCAGTTTCTTTCTTAACAGCTGATTAATCTGGTTTGTATTAATGTGCGCGATTAGTCAATCAATGAAGTGTTCAAATTTGCTTAAGTGACAATGATGTTCAGTTTAACTAATTAAGATATGGGCAAATTGCTTATCTTGGTTATATAACTGATCTAAACCTTCCTTAAACTTGCCGAATACAAATACAAACAATATAATTAGACTAAACCATATTGCACATTGCAATGCAATATCTAAGGTTTATTCTCCACCTACAGCCATAGTTTAAAAACGTTTCTTTATATAAGCCACTACATCACCATAGGGTAAAAAAGAAATGCAATTTGTTAGTTAGGAAGAGTTAATAGAGTGATTTGTGTCGTACTAGCATATTCCTTATTCATCATTTAGGGTTTGTTCATAGGAGAAGCTTAACTGCAAGTTGCAGATAAACAGTCGATTTTGTAAAAATGAAGATATGAAGTTGGTTACAAAGCCACTATTACATGCTAAAGCCAACAAAATATTTGCAATTGAGGTTGTGTAAACCGCCAACCCCTAAAAGTAGAGCAAAAACTTGATAGAGCTGTTTGTACGTTTAAAACATTTGTTCACAGCTTAATGGGGCTTTGTTAAACTTTCACCTAATTAGAGAAGATTTACAATCTAGGGCCTCAAATGAAATAAATGTAGATGCATGCTGATTAAAAATGCCAGTTTGAGGTAAACAAAATTGTGGAATGCTTTACAAAATTGAGACAGTTGCTGTGTATCTTTACTTCTATTTACAGTATTTACAGTAGTTTCCTTTTTAATGCCTTCTAGTCATTGTTGATTGATGGTAACTGGACAAGTCCCTGTACTTTTCTTGGCAAGCTTTTTCTCAAGTGCCATTGCCTGACTGAGTGACAGGCCAAAGGTCACCAGGTTAGCCTTGTGCCTGAGGAGTTACTAGAATTAATGTTTTCCCAGTTTTAGCTAGGGTCTCTTTACTTTCTACTTAACGTATTTCCCAGGATTAGGTTGTCTCAGATTAGTTAAATACCATATTTTTCAGACTATAAGATACATCAAGATTTTGAAGAGGTAAAACTTTAAAAACGCTTTTGCACTCTGCAGGTCTCTCAAAGCCTCTGCACACCCCATTTTTGCAAAAAAAATGCAGAGGCTCCTGCGGGTTGGGGGGGGGGGCAAAAACAAGCAGAATACAGCCCATTTTTCGCAAAAACAGCGTGCAGAGGCTTTGGGACGCTTGTAAAATGCTGCTGGGGGCGGCAAAAAATGGCCTGTTTTTCTCTTGTTGTCCTCCCCTGCTACACTTTACAGGCCTCCCAAACCCTCTATATGACCATTTTTGCAAAAAATGGGCTGTGCAGGGGCAAGGTTTTGGGAGGCCAAAATTGCTGTATTCAGTGTATAAGATGCACCCAGATTTTCAACCTTTTTTTTGAGGGGGAAAAGGTGTGTCTTGTATCTGAAAAATACGGTAATTGTTCATACTGTTTCACATCAATAATACAGGATTGAAGTATAAAAGCCCAAGTAAATGAATAGACACTTCATTTTATGTAGGTTTTCAAAAAGAAAAATATGGGTTTAAAATTTACCTCATGGTTATTATTATTCCTATTTTTTGTATGGCTGCCCAAATCTGGGTGGCTCACAACATTAAAATATACATTAAAATATACATATAAATATTTGGAAATAGCAGAAAACAGTTACTTCATGTTATAATATAATTTGCATAGTTTTTGGAAACCGTTTTCCCCAGAATTGATTAAAAAACCTCTTTAAAGTCTATTTGCAACACTTTTTATGATTTTCAATGGTTGTGAAACAGAAACCTTTCATTAAAATTATTTGCTCGTTGATAGTAGATAAGAGTGATTTGCTCACACTAATGCAGTGGGCATCCTGTTTACAACAATATAGATTACCCTCAACACCATTTAGCAACTTCTATGCAATAAATTACTGTTACTTGAAATATTCAGGAATATCACCACTGTAAAATTGCATCTATATGCATCAATATCAATTATGTTCTCGTGACACGTTTTCACATTTTAAAGAATTAGCAATTTAGATACAAATGACTATGACATTGAAAATAAGAAAAACCTTTAAAAGAGCAATGTTTATATTAGATAAACCTATTTTTTCAACCTAATGTTATACATTACAACTGAAGAGAATTTTCAACCAAGTGTTTTGTAGTCCCAGCACATTTAGTTTGAAGGAGTCTGATCTCAGTTCCAAACTAGCTGTTTGAATAAGCTTAAGATTTTGGGGTGTGACAATGCTCTTTCTGAGCAAAATCTTGACCACCTTATAGTATTGAAAGCATTCCCTAAATGCACTGGGAAAAGAGAGAGTAGGAATAGATTGCCCGAAGTATAGCACCTGTCATTAGTGTACTTCTTGCTATTCTATGATTCATGTAGCTGCTCAATCGTCTACAAGCCTTTCTTCCAACTACCTTCCCATTCTTTTGGGAAAGTTTCAAATTTCTTGAGAAGTGAACTGCAACAGTGAATTCTGAAAAGTAACTAGGTTTACAGCTATTTATTAATTGCGTAAGTTAGACACAAGGGAGCTAACCTGGCTGTAGAAGGGGGAGGATTTCATTACATGCTTTTTAAAAAGAATATACATGACAGTCCCCACAGGACTACTTCACAAAAAACTATGAAAGTAGTATATTCCAGCAATAGTTATATGCGAATTCATTTGCAATTACAATTTCCAGTCTAAGGTAAAATAGATTTATATGCATTACGTACAACATAATTGTCTGTGGTAAAGGGTATAGACAAACTAAATTCTGCATTTGTACAGTTGTGATAAGAGTGCTTCAGAATACATCCAAGTAGCACATACATTTGCCTAGCCCCCTTGGATATAAAAAGGGATGCAGTTTAGAATTTGATAGTATTATATAAGATAGTACAAACACTATAAGCAGGCAATTTGTCAAGTTTTGTCTTTTATTTTTGCTGTATTAACTGATGAAGGAGCTGAACAACACAATCACGTAGATGTTGTTATCAGGTCCTACTCAAGTGCCTGGTTATTTGTCTTCCTGAGAAGCCCATAATTATTACTAAACAGGATATTTAAGAACAGCTTTCAGTTTGCAATATTATAATCAATCCAACAATCAACACAATCAAGAGGAAGAAAAAAGCCCCCAAGGTGCCTCATATTTTTTTTTATTGCACCAAGAGTTGCAGAGAATTAACTGAAGCTTTTAAGTTTTACACAGCTGTTCTTTGGCTAAGACCACCTTAAAAGCTTTCATCCACCAGGAAAAGGTTGGTCTGAAGGATACACTGACTTTTGTCTTAAAAAAAAAAAAAGCACTAGCTACCTACCACTGAGGAAAGAAGCAACCAGGCTTCAGTTATTGAAGAAATAATGAGAGCACAAAACTGGCATAATAGTGTTAAATAGCAGTAGAGTGGAAGAACTGAATTTGGTAAAGTCATTAGCTGTTATATTCTGGAACACAGAGCCAGCCACTGGCAGACTACAGAAACCAGGACACTGCACAAAATTAAAAAAAATCCATCAGCGAACAAGGCTTTACTGACAACTTTCCATATATTTTTTAAAAATAAGAACACGGCAGACAGTGTCACGTAGTAAAACAAAATGGGATTCATTAAAATGGGTATTAAAAATATTAGAAACTAATACAATTGTAGAATTCGGTGGGAGGACTCTTAGGGCCTCACTCAAAATAATTGGCCTTAAAAGCAACCAGGCAGTGTGAGACATAAAGAAAACACAGAATCAGAACAAGGGATAAAGAGGAAATGGATACAGAGTAAATACTAGGCAGTGTCTTTGACTATCACTATCACCATATGTTCTTCTTCTAACTTTCCCAATGTTCTTAGTGCGGACTGGAGGTACTGCTGAGAAAATTCACAAGGAGGAAAAGCATAAAGCATGCCTGTGCTGTCCCTGCCCTTTGCCCCTCCCACAGGAAGGCTGATGACTCCTGCAGCCTGTTTTTGTTTCAAGTAAGAGACCAGGTTCCTGAGAAGCCGTCTTTGCAAGCCAGGCTCCGCCACTGGGAAGGTCCCTTCAGCACTTGCTCCTTGAGCAGCCTGGGTGGCTAGTAACACAGCGTAGCCATTAGGGCTCCCTTGCTTGATACGTCGAGTTACTTCATCCAGTTTGGGTTGATCCAACCGAAGTCTCTGAGCAATCTTAAGCTGTGTTAACTTTCCACCAGACAAATGGTCTTTCAGAAGCCCATTGATGACTCCCAAGTCTCCTTCAAGGATGTGCATAGATGTAGGGAAGCAGCTATTTTTAAGGACAAGTAGCCCATTCCAAGCAAGCTGCAGGGTATGGGCATAATCGGATAACGTTTTTAACTTCTTTGTTTCAGATTTGGGCTCTTCGTGAGCCTTTGATTCAGACTCACCAGTTCGGTGATTGCGTTCACTGTCTCTTTTTTTAGGCTGAGGAGGATCAGAGGTTTCACGGTGAGGTTTCTCCTCTAATGCATGTCGATTATTCTGCAGTGAGTTATTTTGTTCTTTCTCTGTGGTAGATTCGGTAGTGTGATTCTCCTTCCGAACACGATCTGGGCTGCGATCTGCTCCTGGCCCGCCAGCCTTTGTCCTGGCTCTCTCCTCATATGGCGAATGAGTAGTCCTCCCACGGTCATTGGAAAGGCTACGGCGTTTACGCCTTTCTTCCCAGGGCTTGAGAACACTGCGATCACTATCGCTGCCCCAACGTTCTCCACTCCGGCTGCGTGCTGAACGACTGTATGCCTCCAAATTATTTCTGCGCTCTGCATTTTTGACAGAGCTGGCCCAATCGGCCTCTAGAAAGCTCCTTTCCCTGTCTGAGTAAAGGAGATGAGGAGGAGTCCTATCTCTCACCCTTAAGTCTTGCTCCAGACTCCTGTGTCTGCTATAGCCTTCAGGGAGTAATTCATAGTGTACAGGAAGTGGTGCAGGTTGGTACTGCTGAGGATAGCGGGCTTCCTCAGCTTTAGCAAAATCCACTCTAAGTCTCCTGTCTGGGCCGCCCAAAGGGAAGCCTCTCATTTGTGCACAGGCAGCTTGAGCAGCATCCAAACTCTCGTACTGAATATAGGCAAAGCTGTCCCCCTTTACGTAGTCAATAGTCCTAATGCTACCAAAGCGATCAAACTCCCTAGCAAGAGCAGCTAGGGAAGTACTTGGACCAAGGCCACCAACCCAAAGTCGGGTAGTCGGGTTGGCTTTCCCATAGCCAATTTTGATAGGGTTTCTGCCAACAACCCGCCCAGACATGGCAACCTTGGCGCGATGTGCCATGTCCAGGTTTTGGAACTTAAGGAAGGCATAGGCTCCACCTTGACCCCGTGCAGGCCTCTTGATCACCACTTCCTCAATGATACCGTATTTTTCAAAGGCACGCCTGAGTTCCACCTCAGAGACATTGTGATCAAGATTGCCAATGAAGAGATTACGGGTAGCTCTCTGGTCATCTTCTGGCATTAAATCCTCCTCAGCCACCAAGGGATAGCTGTAAGGACGGCCCCGTTCATCATATAACCCATAGTAATCCAGCACCCTCTCTCTTTCTCGAGAAAGTCCCAAGGCAACAGCTTCCAAGGCAAATGCTGCTGCTGCAGCTTGAGCGTGTCGAGGTCTAGGCTCTCTCAGCAAAGGGCTGGCAACAGGAGACAGCGATCTCTGTTTATATGGATAAACACCATGGATAGGAGGGAGAAATGCCAAGGGTTCAGGAGAGGGGGTAGGTGGAGGAGTACGGCTCCGGCGACCCCCTCGCAGGTACACAGGCTCCACCTTCAGAGGCCGATCATAAAGGAGAAGCTGTCGGGCTCTGGCGTGCCTTCGAGCATCACGGGCATCTGCCGGGTGCCTAAAGTTAACATAAGCAACACGGCCAAGTTCAGGTGTGTGGGACAGCTTGACGCTAATGTCGCTGGCACCGCCGCTAGCGAATCTCTGGAACTGGCGAAAGAGGCCATCCTCCAGCAGCTGGTCAGGTAAGGCTGGGCCCAGGCCACTCACTAGCAGAGTCTTGTAGTCGCTGGAGCCAGGAGGCTCACCTGCCAGAGTCACCCCTGCCGGTAAGCCAAGGCCAGGGGCCAAGAGGAGCGAGGGGGCTGCCACGGGAGGAGGCCCACCCAGAAGCAAGGAAGGGGCGACCACCGCTGCAGCGGTCACTTTGCTCTTGGCGAGCCCCAGCACCCGAGAAGACGAGGACGGGGTAGGCGGGACGGCAGGGGCCGCGGCGGTTTGGCTGCTGCTGGTCCTGGCGCTGGAGGAGGCTGCGCGGTGGTTCGAATCACCTCCGCCTCCCGGCCGCTCCTCCCCGCGATGGCTCCGCGAGCTGGAACCGCCAGCGGCAGGCTTGTCCCGGCTGCTGCGCGACGAGGCGGAGGTGGAAGCGGATGACGAGGAGGACGCGCCCGAACTCCGGTGTGGGCCCCGCCGGCTGCTGCCGCCGCCGCCTCCTCCGCCGCCGCCACCGCTGGCGCTGCTCTCGCGCTCTCGAGGCCTTTTCGTGGAGGAGGCGCCACGTGTGCCCCCGGACCCGCCCGGGCTGGAATCCCGCTCGGTCGCCCGCTTCATGGCTTCGGGGCCCGCGATTCAAGAGGCGCCTCCGGCGGCAGCTGCCATCTTGGACAAAAGGGAACGAGCGAAGGCGGCTCTGCCCAGTTGCCGCGCCGTGCGCCTCTTCGACGTCATCATCCCGCGCCCTCGCCCATCAGTGTAAGGGCCGCGGTATTAGGCGGCGCGGGTGGCTGTCTCGCGCCCTGCTCCTTTATCCCCCCCGCGAGCGGCGCCCTGCCTGGCTCTCTGTGGCAGGCGGTTCCCCGCTGGCCTTTCAGCGCCTGCGGACCAGGGAGCGGAGCCGTAGAGCCGACGGCTGGGAGCATGGGGCCAGGACACCGAGGACACTGCGCTGCAGGGCGCTGACTTAAATACTGCCAAGCCTTTGCCGGGAGGTGTTGGGGGGGGGGGGGCGTCTGTTTAATATCAAACTGCAGCGATAGTTAGAATCGCTAACCTAGAGGCACACAGGCTTCAGCTCTGTACGCAACTGTCGGACCACCGGAATGGACGACACCATATAGTAAAAGTTCTATTTCGGCTTTTTAAAAGCAAGAGGAATGAAGTCAGTTATTAAACTGATCCGACAGAATTTCACTTCCCGTTTTTTCTAAACGACTGATACTTTCGAAGATGCACCGAATTACTTGAATAGTTTGCAGCTGCAGTTTAAAGCCTATTGAAAGGGAATTATGTTTAATGAAAACAGTAGTGAACTTTTTCAAAATGCTTTTTACATCAGTTAAAGTTTAGTAGTAGGACAAAGTAAAATCTCTTCTCTTTTTAGTTTAGCCTATCTGCCATGCAGACATTCATAACTTAATAGGTTCATTTAATTTCTTCTAATGTTTGTAACAATTTGTATGCTGTTTTCAGATTCAATTTCCAATAATTCATTGAATGTAGGCACATCATCACATCTCTTATTATAAATTCTAATATAAAAAAACCCTATAAAGACCTGATCATCGGGTTCACAACGCCTATTTTTCAATATTATTTCAAAATATTTATTAAATAAAAGTAAGTTTTCCTGTAGAGGTGCCTGGCTCTGTTTTCCCATGTTTAGTTCCCAGTGACATAACATTCGGTAAATGTCCTGTCCAATAACTTCCCTGCCAAGCCTGTCCAAATCATTCCACATCAAAGGAACTGGAACCTGTATATTTTTAAACCCCCAAGGGGCTTCCCTGAACAAAAATAACAATTCTGAACAGTTGTCTCTTTTTCTAACACCTCAGTGCTTTCACATTTACATTGGTCAAAAATGAAGAAATTCTTGTTTACGTTTTTCTCAAAAATGAATCACATGGATTTAATTCCACTGAGTAGAAAAAGCTTAAATTGATACAATCTGAAATGCCGGTACCAGAACTAAGAGTCAGCACAACACAAGTTGCTTTAACAGTTTATATTATGTGCATCATATGAAAGTAGAACTCATCCTCTTTAAAAAAGTGTACATCAGTATATCTTCCCCTTCTGCCACTGCATATTTGTAGTTGAATAAGAAAGGATTGTCATATGTACTGACAGTGGAAATAAAGACAGAAGGAAACCTTTCTTCAGAAAAATTAAGTCCTGTGAAAGATGTGCAAGACGAGCACTTAAAACATTTAATTTGGATATGTAATAAAAGTGTTCAGCATTTTAAAGAATGGAATGTAAAAAGACAGTAATAACAGCAAATGCAAGCTATACTGTCTCATAGGTCATCTTCAAACCATTGTTACTTAGGTAGTGCTGGAAAAGTGCAAGGTTCAGTCATGACACTAACTAATGCCAATTCTTTTAGTTCAACTGACACTAGATTTCATAACTTTTATTTAAAAATCCCATATGTATGTCAAAGTCTTATAATAAATCAAAAACAATAGAAATAAAAACTTTTAAGACATGACGAGGCATCTGAACCAGCATTGCAAGAATCCCTTCAATTTGATACTTGAAACCCAGTAAAATAAGTTACAAAAAACAGCTTTCCGGGAAAGAAAAAGTTTAACGTAGTTTGTGTATCTTGCTAATTGATAGAGGTCACTGGTGGTCAGAGATCTGTCCGCGAACTGGCTGCTTTTGGTGCATATTTAGGCATCAGTTCATTGATTTTACGAATGTAATCTGATTTTTCTGCACAGCCCTTGCATGTTTCACCCCAGTCGTCAAGAATTTTTTTCAATTCTTTTACTCTCAGTTTCTTCAGGTCTACAGTACTCAGGTCAATCTGTTTATCTGTGAAAAAAGAAGTACATATTAATATATGATGCATTAACTGTCCCAGTATTAAGATGATTAATTTATATTAATCATATGGGGAGAGGGAGCGGTCAACAAATTAAAATTATTATTATTAAATTATTATTATTATATAATCTGTATCCTGTTGCCAACCATTATTATTCAGCAGTTGATCTTACATAGTTTAGAAGGAACTATTTCCAGTTAATGGTAAGACAATGATGAAAGTTATTCCCCAAATTTGTCCACTATTTCCGCCCTTTTTGTATCTTTTGTTAAAAAAAAAAAGATATACAGTAATCCCTCGTTTTCCGCGGATTCAGTGCTTCGCGGATTTGTAAAAAATACAAAAAAAAAAAATTCATTGGTAGAAGGCAAGCGCCCCCTAGTGGTTGCTTTAAACATGTCCACCAATTCAAGTTTCCTAGCGAATCCTACTTCGTGGTTTTCACTTTCTGCGGAAGGTTGCGGTCCCCATTAACCGTGGAAAACGAGGGATTACTGTACTTACTGAAGATTATAAAAAGTATATTGTTATTATTACTATGCTCAGCTTGTACTGGCTAAATATATGGATTTCTTTAAAAAACAAAAGATTACTTCAGGTCAACTTTAATGAAGAATGCAAGTTTTCATAACTCAAATCTGTATACCGTATTTTTCGGAGTATAAGATGCACCAAGGTTTTGAAGAGGCAAATTAAAAAAAAAGTTTTTGCACTCTGCAAATCTCCCAAAAATGGTCCCATTCCCCCTCCCCAAGGGCATCAATAGCCTTTAGGAGGCTTGTAAAGTGCTGGGGGGAGGGGGAAAAATGAGCACAAAATGGCCTGGTTTTTTTTGTCAATAAAAGAGGGCATGGATAGCCTTTAGGAGGCTTATAGAGTGCTCCTTGGGGATGGGGGCACCCCAACCCCCAGGAGCTGCTCACTCCAACCCCCAGGAGCTCTCTGAAAGTCTCCTAAAAGGTATACCCAGCCATTTTGGTGAAAATGCTGTATTCAGTGTATAAGACACACCCAGATTTTCAGCCTCTTTTTTGAGGGAAAAGGGTGCGTCTTATACTCCGAAAAATACGGTAGGTACTCAACTTACAATTCATTTAGTGACCATTCAAAGTTACAACCACTGAAAAAAGTGGTTTACGACCATTTTTCATACTTACAACAATTGTAGTATTACCACAGTCAAAATCTGGATGCTTGGCAACTGGTTCATATTTATGACGGTTGCAATGTCCAGGAGTAATGTGCTAAACTTATATGATTTTCTGACAAGCAAAGTCAATGGGGAGGCCAGAATCACTTAATTTACTAATTTTAACAACTGCACTTAGCAATAGAAATTTTGGGCTCAATTGTAATCATAAGGCAAGGGCTACTTGTACTAGATTTGGGATCAAAATAAATTGTTAAGGTGCTTTCAGTAGATTTCTAGTATTGTAAAAAATAAAGAAATGCTCTTTAAGAGCATCTAAACCAGCAACTGATGTGGCAGCACAGGCAGTTACACGTGCTCCTAAATCAGCACACCTCTGCTCTAAAAGCTGCATTGGTTGCCAGTATGTTCCAGGTTCAATTGAAGGTGGTGGTAATGACCTATCAAGGCCTATACTACATGGGGCTAGGTTAACTAAGGGCCTGTCACTTCCCAATTATATCCATCATCCTATTAGGACCAACAGGAGAGACATTTTATGGGTCCTTTCTACAAAAGTGTTTTATCTCCCTGGACCAAGGAAGAAAGCATTTTCTGCCATGGGGCCCACTCTATGGAACATCAATCCCCTGGAACTCAGATTGGTCCAAACCACCTGGCTTTTAGAAAGGCCCAGAAGTCTATTTGGAGTCTGTTGTGAATAACTAGTAGTACATAAATATACAAGTAGTCTCCTTTGAATCGAGTTCCCTCCAGATGATGTGAGGGCTTTTTATTTGGTTGACAACAGTATGTAAATGATTAGTACTGCAACCTAGTACTGATTTCTTAGCTTCACAGTTTATCCTACAATCCCAGGAGTTCTTGTGGTGTTCCAAATATTAAGCAAGCCCAATCCTATTTAATTTTTTCAACATCAGCTAAATCCATCTAGCTGAGACGAACTGCTGTGTTTTACAAAAATAGTGAAGTGTCCTTTAGTCTGTGAATCTTAACTGTTGAAAGAAAATGTTGTAGTTGGAGAGTTTTTAATGCAATTCAGCATTTCTGTTATGTTATCATTTATTCCATAACTGACATTTATCTGTACTCACCATATTTCAGTTCACAGATCTGACTATCTTTCTTTTTCAGCTTCTCACAAATCTTCTCAACAGGAATATGATGACTTAGAGGTTTTGATACCTCATTAGTTATTTTGGTGGCTGCATCACTGGTTGCTCCAATGTAATAACACTAGAAAGGAAACAGCGAAAGAAATCAGGACATTTAAAAAATAAGAATCAGGCATCTTTTGAGCATCTATAAAATTTATCAGAAGCATAGATAAAACTCAAAGTAATACTGCCTTTATTTTCTGATAGAACACTTCAGCACTATGTGGTTCTTCCTTTTATTAAAGCAACTAAAAACTAAGAAGACCCTTGTTTCATTATAAAATATTATAGTTATATATTGTTACTTAGTTTTATTTAGTTACTTATCACCACTGCTAACCTTTTAAAATAAATATTAACTGTAACATTTTGTGAAGCTAAGATAAAAAGGAAACTAGGATGACCTAGTGGCTAGTTTAAGATTATGTGCAATGTGGGAATTCTGCATTCTTTTTTCCCTAAGTTAACAAGCCTTGCTTTGGTGCCTAAAGTAAATAAGAACATCTAAATGTAATCAATCCCTTGTTTTCAAACAGATCAATAATTAATATAGAGAATTTAGAAGTGATATTGTTAAATGAAAAGGGGATGTGAGCATTACTTGTAGTAGCTAATTTTCTCAAAAAAAAATTAAGTCATTTCAAATCAGCTAACTCCAAGAATACTTGGAAACATTGCTCATAATAACCCAGTTGTAATTTTTCTCAGGATGTTTTTCATAATTTAGGTGGGTGTGCCACGCAACTGTATTTCTAGAGAAATACAATCACGCATGCTCCATAGATCAAGTAAAATTGATCATTATTCACTGCTTGCATTTACAAAATATTTTCTACGGTGGATTTCTTTTTCTTGTATTACTCAGTTCCTGTTGAATTTGCTACTTCCTGATTGGTTACCTAATTCAAAGTAAACTAAACCATAAAAAGATCTAGGAGTAGAGACACTCCCATGATGACAGGCTTTAACCCCTCAGTGTGCAAGAGATACCCTATTATATATGCTGTTAGTTGGCCCATCTCTATTGCAATGCCTGGGTTCAGGATTAGTGTGATCTGGCTGGACTGATTCTTAATGCTATTTCAATGCATACGAAACTATCTTCTGAGTAATGCCAATGTTACTGTCTTTCTAAAAAGAGTTGGATTTTTTTTACAATTGAAAATGTTAATCTTAAACAACATGCCGCTTGTATGAAGTTTCTACTATAAAAAATTCAAATATCCTTTTCCCATTGGTTCTCAGTAACAAACTTACTAAACTAAATTTTGTCTTGTAAGCAATGTAATATTTCCACCAACTTCATACTGCTTAAAATATGACTAATTGACTGAAAACTCAAAATTTATTAATAATGCTTACAAAACGGTTTTCTTTGCCTTTTGCCTCTTTACAGAATTTCAAAAGTTCTTTTTCAACACTGTTTGGTGTGAACTCAACATTCTTCTCTTGTAGAGCTTGATAGAAGGTTCTCAGGAATGACACACACACTGTGAAGGGAAAAAAAGACAATGGTAACTTTATTGAGAATTTAAAGGGTTTAAACAAAAATGAAAAAGAACATTAATGCAGAAAATAAACTACTGGAGGAGGGGAAGAAAAACATATTCAGATGATGTATTAGTGTAGCAAAAAGCAGTGGGATAATGTAATATGAATTAGGCAGTGCTATAAGCAATAGACATTGCTGCAGTACTCCAGCCTTACTCCATGACATCAAGTATCTTAGTACTTGACTGCATTTGCTCATCTGTAAGTCTTGTTGTTTTTCAAAAAGAAAAACAAGGCAGTAGGCAAAGTAATGCTTCTTTCAACAGAATGAAGAATGGTACATAAAATGCTATCCTGTGAAAAAAAGAAAAATATTTTGTTCATTGTTTTTAAGCCACATAATTTCTATTTATATAATCAAAGTATTCATTTTTAATTTATATTTGGATAGCAGAAATCTTTTTAGTTTTTCAGATTTGGAAACCAAATGAACAACAGTGCTCATTTTCCCACATTATAAAGATAGGAGACCTTTAGAGAAAAATAAAATATTCTTATCTCAGTCAGCATCTTCCATTTCCAGACTGTTAAACTTTCCAGAACAAAGGGAGGAAACGTGTATCCTTTGAAAGAGAAGTGATATATGATACCATACCTTGTTTCATAGCATGCCCAGTAGTTATAAGAATGAATACACATTCCTTTAATTGTTCTGAATAGTTTTATGTGCTAATAACAAAGCCCCTAAAATATACTGGCCGATCAAATACTGACTTTTCTCTTTTGAGAGACAGCAACTAAAGAGTTGCTTGTTTCTGAAATGCAAAAGATTTTTAAGGAAAGCTACATACTCTTTCCTAGAAATCACTGCCAGAAATCCCAAATATGTTCTGATTTACTGCAGTAGCAGTGTAGATATAATACATTAAGCAAACAATTAACAAAATGTAGTTATTTTTGTAATGCTTAAATAAACTACAGAAAAGGCTGTTACTTATTTTAATTCAAGTTTGATCATGAAACAAACTTAGTGTAAATAAAAGTGACTGACCAACCCGGTATTCACGTAGGAAGTGTAAGGTAATATAGAACCAGGAAACACTTTATCACACCTGATTTAATTTATTTTGAGTTATTCAAGAACTCAGAGCAGCTTAGACAGGGATCCCCATAACGGGATGCAGTTTTGGTTTTGAGTATATGAATAGCCCCAAATCACTCACTAAGTTTCTAAAGTTAAGAGTGGGCTTGAACTTGGGTTTCCTGGCTCCTAGTCCTACACTGTGCAGCACAGAATACAAAAAAAAAAAAAGGGGGGGGGGGCAGTCTTCAAGCTAGTAATCACTTACAAAAAAAGAACAAAAAAGATCCAGGACTGCCCCTTGCACTACAGCGATTGACACAGCAGGTACATATCCCAGTCACTTTAAATCCCACACTCAAGATTAGAGGAAAGTTAGTTGCAGTGATGTCTCTTTACTATCAGACGCGAAACTAAATGCTTTTCGCCTCACAGAAATCCTGCTTAAGAACTTCACATTTTCCAGAAACCCAAAGCTCCTCTCTCTTTCTACCTCAGCCCTGAGAGCAGCCCACCTCCCCGAGCCGGCGCCTTCGGGATCAGTGGTACTGTAATGGCCCACAGCCCTAAATCGCGGCCTTTCCCACTTTGTGAAGGGGTTTTAACAGATTAACAAGAGTTGAAAAGCCGGCTTCCTTCCTTCCAATGGGACCAGGGACTCCAAGCAGCGGGTCTCACCCTGTCGCCGGAAGATTACCATTTTCAAAAAATCCCATTTTTATACTTTGGGCAGGGTCTCTAAGCTCCACAACGATCCCTCGAGGTAGCTCACATCCCTCCCGGTGGTGGAAGACGAAGCCCGTGGGAGGCGGGAAAGCTCTGCCCGGAGCCACCCTCGCTCCAAGAAGCGGGTAGGCTGAGGCGCTTTCGGCTCGCTTCTGCCGTTCCCGCCCCAGTCAGCGGAGCCCCGGTAGTCCCTCTGGCTGTTACCGCCTCGCTAGACCATCGCTCGGCAAAGCCAAACTCACCTTCGCAGTCTCCCTCGCGCAGAGCGTGGCTGTCTCCGGGGAGCAGGATCAAGGCCAGCGCCGCCCAGAGCCCGTTAGCCGCCCGCATCCTCCTTCCACCGAGCCCGACTCAACCGCTCGCTCGGCTCACACTCAGCCCCTTCACAGCCGGCACCTTGACGACGCACTTGCCGCCCACTCGGAGCCTCATTGGCTGCTTCCCCCTCTTTCCGCTCTACATCGGAGGCTTTCGTTGGACCGTTCTACAACAACCCTCCACGCTGCTTCTCTTGGTTGGCCCAGCCGTTTTCACGACGGGCGAGTTGGCGGCCGCTGATTGGACGACCTTTTCCAAAGGAAGACGTGAGGTGCGCATGTGCCGCTAGGCCGTTAACCAATGGTGGATTCCTGGCGGCGCGGGAGGTAGTCGCGGAGAGCGAAGGATTCGGGAATCTCAGCCCGCGAACGTCCGGGGCGGCGTTCTCGCGGGTGGCGTTGGCCTCCTGTAGGGGCAGCTCCGCAAAGCCAACGCGGAGCAAGGAATCCGCTCGCTCTCGGCCACTTTGGAGTTGCAGCCCCGGACGGTGACCCCTCCGTATGAAGGAAGGGCCGCTCTACCGCTGTCGTCAAGCAGCCTCGTTGCAGGTGGACCGCCTTAGACGGTCTTAGGCCTTCCAGTCCCATAACGCCGCCGGTCACAGTCCAGCATGGAGACGGTGCCGCTTTCGGGATGGATGCTCCTCGAAGCCAGGAAAATAGGTCGCCGGGGGTGTATCTCACCGGCATAGGCTGAGTGCCGTCCGTTTCTGGTCTGGCATCTGAAATAAAAAGAGCCAACCTGAGTCAGGGCACCGGGACCAGAAGCTTTAGGCTTCCGAGCTTTCGGACTCGTGCTGGAGGCCATCTTCGGGAAACTTCTGGGGAGAGAGAAAGAGACGTTCCCTGTGGATGGGCTCCAGCACGAGTCCGAAAGCTCGGAGGACTAAAGCTTCTGCCGCCGGTGGCCGACCCAGATTGTATCCTGGAACATTATGACGGGACACGTATATTTATTTGCCTTCAATCGTGAAATAATTAAAAAAAACACCAAGAACCATTCTAGCTTCCCCAATGGTCAAGCATTGCTGACAACACCGTTCTCCACTGGATGAAAAGAACCCAGGAGCAAGTCTATGGTTGTTTTTTAAAAAACCCATAAAACCTGGCCTCATTCAGTTGCTCATTTGTCTGGGGAACGTTTCCTCCAGTGAAATAATTCCAACATTCATTATAAAGCAGGACATAAAGTGAGAATTGGACATTAAGCGTGAAACCTACTGGGTCAGGCTAGACAGCCTCTTAGGGTCCCTTTTACTTCTATATTAAAAGGCAACATAGGCCGTTGTAGCTTACAAAAGAACGGGAAATGAGTGCCTAACCGCAGAGTTCAATTGTTCTCACAAAACCACAAGGTTCAGCTAAAGTTCGCTTAGAGACACGTATGGCTCAAGACAAAAGGAGAAGTAAAGATGCCAACTACTTATAAGGCTTGGTCCTCAAGGTAACCAATAGATATGGTTTTAAGTATTTCCGTGTTCAAAACTGCTCTTTGAAAGATATATAAGAACCTGCTTTTTCTATAGATCTTTGTCCAGGTGTTAGCAAAACTTATTTCTACCTGGACTTTTGGCCAAAAATAAAGGCTTATCTTGATTTTGTTGTCCAAGTCTCCTGATTTCCTGCAACATTTATGCATGGTAAAAAGGTAAAAAGCCAAAACTAGGATGAAATACATTTTATGGAAATATGCAGATATTGATGATGATCGGGTAAAAACAGTGACTTCAGATTTTTCAATTTTTAATAGAGAAAAGGAGTTCCAGAATTCTATTTTTCGGCATCTGCTATTCAGTAGTACATTAATGTTTCATTTTATTGTAGCAGAATGTTTTGCTTTCTATATACCAAAATGGAATTATTCTTGCATTTTTCATGGCTATGCACTCTTTCAGGCACTTGTTTCTATTTTATCCTCTTTGTTCTATAGTACTGACTATCGTAAAAAAAACAACCTCTAATTTTTATAAAGTGGTTTTGGGAATCAACTGATGTTAATCTCGAATATTCCTGAATAATGCCAGGTCATTGAAAATTAATTTTTTTAAATATATATTTATTTCCTGCTCCTCCACTTCTTTTTCTTCTTCCTCCTTCATTTTCCTTGTTGGCCAAAAACAGGTCATTATTGGTACATGTTTCTGGTAGTAGCTGATATATCAGTAGATGAGCCAGGCTCTGTGTTCCTCCACATTCACATAGTGTGCTGTTATCCGCTAAGAGCCTCCACTTGAACATATTGCTTTTACATTAGGCAACTCTCAACCTATTCTGGATTCCAAGAAGTATAGGGGAAGTCAAATCCTTCAGCCATATCCTCCTTTAATTTTATTCCTTGCTCAATGGTCTCCTTCCTCCATCTTTCAATTTGCTTTTATTCTTGCGTACTCTCAATAATGTTTGTTGTTGCTATAGCGATTTTCCTAGATCTGAGTGGGTGGGGTGTGAGGCATATATCCATTCAGAAGATTATTATTATTATTATTTTTCATATTTATAACCCGCTCCCATCTCACAACAAGGGACTCGGGGCGGCGAACATAGAATTAAATCAATAAATACAAATACATAGATATTAGATGCCTGTGTTGTAACCGTTTTTAAAACCCTCGTTTATAATTGGCGGTGCTGGGGTTACGCAAGGCCGGCTAGTTGAAAGAAGTGAGTCTTAAGACATTTGCGGAAGAGGCGGAGGTCAGGAATGGTGCGGATTTCAGGGGGCAGGTCGTTCCAAAGGGCCAGCCCTGCCACAGAGAAGGCCCTCCCCCTGGGCGCCGCCGGTCGACATTGCCCGACCGACGGCACCCTGAGGAGGCCCTCTCTGTGGGAGCGTGTCGGTCCCAGGGATGTATGGGGCAGGAGACGGTCTTGCAGATAGCTAGGTCCCGAGCCATGGAGTGTTTTGAAGATGGTCGTTAGGACCTTGAAGCGCACCCGAAAGACCACAGGAAGCCAGTGGAGCTCGCGTAGGACAGGTGTTATATGGGAGTGTTTAGGCGCTCCCGTAATTATCCGTGCGGCCGCGTTCTGGACTAACTGTAGTCTTCGGGTGCACTTCAAGGGAAGCCCCATGTAGAGAGCATTGCAATAGTCAAGTCGAGATGTGACGAGTGCTTGAGTGACTGTGCGTAAGGCTCCCCGATCCAGTAAGGGACGCAATTGGCGCATCAGGCGTACCTGATGGAATGCCCCCCTGGCCACGGCCGCCACCTGGTCTTCCATAGTCAGCCGGGAGTCCAGGAGGACACCTAGATTGCGTGCCTTCTCCACAGGGGCTGGTGTTTCGCCCCCAATGGCCAGAGTTGGAATAATCTGGCTGAAACGGGGTACCGGAAGCCACAGTCACTCAGTCTTGGACGGGTTGAGCCTGAGTTTGTTACTACCCATCCAGATCCGTACAGCCTCCAAGCACCGGGACATAACCTCGACGGCATCATTGGGGTGGTCCGGGGTGGATATGTACAGCTGGGTATCATCAGCGTACAGATGATATCCCACCCCGAAACCACGGATGATCTCACCCAGCGGCTTCATATATATGTTGAACAGCAGGGGCGAGAGGACCGACCCCTGAGGGACCCCACATAAGAGGGATCTAGAAGTCGACCTCTTCCCCCCCGTCAACACATATTGTGACCGACCAGAGAGGTAGGACGAGAACCACCGTAGAACGGTGCCTCTCAGCCCCAACCCCCCCAGTAGGCGTAATAGGATACCATGGTCGATGGTATCAAAAGCCGCTGAGAGGTCTAATAGGACTAGGATAGAGGAAAATCCTCTATCTCGTGCCCTCCAGAGATCTGCGACCAATGCCGTCTCGGTACTGTGCCCGGGTCGGAAGCCGGACTGGTGCGAATCTAGATAGTCAACTTCATCCAAGTGTCGTGGAAACTGTTGGGCCACCACACTCTCAACAACCTTCACTAGAAAGTGGAGGTTGGAGACAGGACGATAGTTTTCTAATAATGCCAGATCCAGGGACGGCTTCTTGAGGAGGGGCCTCACCACCGCCTCTTTCAAGACGGTAGGTAAGGACCCCTCACTTAGAGATGCGTTGACAATGCCCTGAAGCCAGCCTCGTGTCGTCTCCCAGGATTCCAGTACAAGCCAGGAGGGACACGGGTCCAGTAAACGTGGTGGCCCTGAGTCTCTTTGACAGTTTGTCCATATCTTTGATAGTAACAAAGTCAAACTCCTCCCACAATGGTGTCTCAAGAGCTGCTTTGGCACTCTCGACAGGGCTATTGACAATGGAGGGTAACTCGCTTCGAATCCGAGTGATTTTCTCCTGCAGATAAATCCCAAATTCCTCTGCTCGACCCTGTAAAGAGGCTTCCCGCGGCCTCTGTTGGAGGAGGGAGCGGGTTACCTTAAACAGGGCGGCAGGGCGGTTTTCTGCGGATGCAATAAGTGTGGCACAATATTCACGTTTGGCCAGCCTTATTGCCACTAAATAAGTCCTAATGATGTCAATCATTATCTTGCTTAGTTCTCTCGGTATTTGCTGCTACTTCTCTTCTGATCTTAGGTGGAGCAATACCAACAAGAGGATATATTTTCTCAATTGGTGTAGGCTTGAGACACTGTCAGTAAATGTACTGCTTCATTGATGGTGGCATCAACTTGTTTTGCATGTGCAGATGTACCACCCTGAAGCACATACTCTGCTGCAGAGATGCTCAAGGCCAAAGCTGATGTGCACAATGTTGGGCTCCCCATTTGTAGTTTAAAAGATAATTACGTACCATCACCGACCTCCGCCTCTTCCGCCAATGTCTTAAGACATATTTGTTCCAACAAGCCGGCCTAGCCTAACCTCCCATGGGGACTTTTAGGTAGTTTTAAATTGGGTTTTTAAATTTTGGTTTTAGCGCAGGATAGGTTTATTTAATAGTTTTTTAAATTATATTTATTGTATTTTGTATGTTTTTAAATTTCCTGTGCGCCGCCCTGGGTCCTTTGTGGAGAAGGGCGGGATATAAATTTAAATAAATAAATAAATAAATAAATAAAGGTTCCCCTTGCACATACGTATTAGTCGTTCCCAACTCTAGGCAGTGCTCAGCTCCATTTCATAATTGAAGAGCCAGCAATGTCCGAAGACATCTCCGTGGTCATGTGGCCGGCATGACTCAATGCCGAAGGCGCATGGAACGCTGTTACCTTCCCACCAAAGGTGGTCCCTATTTTTCTACTTGCATTTTTTACATGCTTTAGAACCGCTAGGTTGGCAGAAGTTGGGACAAGTAATGGGAGCTCACTCTATTACGTGGGGCTAGGGATTCCAACTGCTGACCTTTCTGATCGACAAGCTCAGCATCTTAGCTGTGTCCCTGTCCCTATTTGTAGTTTATCAGTCCTAATTATGTTGTTCCTTGAGCTGACTAGCCTTAATGTTAGGCAATGCTGTTTATGAGAGATCATCTAGAGGATCATGCCAAGATACTTTGGTGTTGGACAGTGTTGTAGTCAGTTCCCTTGCCACGTAACATCCCACTCTTCCCTTGCATCTCAATTTGAAAGGTGGAAAGTACATATTTGGTTCTTATTTGGGTTGGGCTTTAAATAGTTGATAGTGTAATAACCCAATTCTTCAAGTGCTAATGTAAGTTTCCCACCTATTCCCCTCATCAAAAGTTGATTCTTATGTGGCTACTGAGGTATGATCTGCATAGATGAACAGGCGTGTGTTGTTAGGGTCTGGTTGATCAGTCGTATATATGTTATACAACATTGGAGACAATATACCTACTTGTAGCAGCCCTTTCTTCTGTATCCTCCATCTTCTGTACTTACCATTCTTACCATTCAGTGTCACAGTTGTGAATGAAGCTGCCAATGACCCTGGTAAGTTTATTATCTCTGGTGATAATCAACTTGGACAGCAATATCCTATGGTTAAGAGGGCAGTGGTGGGATTCAACATTTTTTACTACCGGTTCTGTGGGCATGACCTGGTTGGTATAGCAGGGGAAGGATACTGCAAAATCCCCATTTCCTCCCGTTCAGCTGGGACGCGGAAGGCAGAGAATAGATGGGGGGCGGGGTCAGTCAGAGATGGTATTTACCAGGTCTCCAAACTACTCAAAATTTCCACTACCGGTTCTCCAGAACTGGTTAGAACCTGCTGAATACCACCTGTGCTACAGGGTAATGTGCTGTAGTTAAGTCAATGAAAGCCACTCCAGTAATTAGTTTTCTTTTGAAAGCATCCTAAATGTTGCATTAATATTTAGGATTTGACCACAACAACCTTGTCCAAAGTCTAAAAACTGCTTTCTCCCTTACGATCTTTGCATCAATGAATTTTGAGATATGGTTGAGAATCATCCATAACCATTCCAGTGCCTTGTGGAGATGGCAGAGAAGTGATAACTGGTCGGTAATTTTTTGGTTCGTCTAGGTCAGTGGTTCCCAAAGTGGGTGGTAACGCCCCCCAGGGGGCGGTGGCCTGCGTTAGGGGGGCGCTAGGAGGCCAAACGGCTGCAGGGGGGCACTAGGAGGCAACAGGGGGGTTCTGAGGGCGAGGAAGAAACTTGCCGATCGGAAGATGGGCTGTTAAAGCCTATCGGCGTGGGCAGAAGGACGACATCGTTAAAACAAACCTGGAAATAGCAGGTTTCCCTTTAAGCAACGTCACCACCCTCCCCTCCAATCACCGCCTTCCTCCCAGGAGAGGCGTGTGCGTGCGCTGCTTCAATCTCCTGTCCCCGACCAGCTCCAGCGCCCCCTCTTCCCTCCACAAAAGCCCCTGCCAGGCCAGCAAAGATCCCATCCAGACCAGGCGGCGCTGGTCCCCTGCGCCCCCACAGCTCCCTTGCTCTGAGCTGCGCTTTGGAGCGGGCAGCGATCCCTCGAAAGCTCCCAGGTTGGTCCTCCTCCTCACCCAGATCCAGCGCGGTGCTCGCCGCCCGGCCTTTGTCCCTGCTGGCCCCAAGGAAGCTGCTGCTCCAGTCCCAAAGTGAACCAGAGGGAGCTGGAAGAGAGCTCGGAGGTCCTCTAGTCAGCCAGCAGGGACAAAGGCCAGATGGGGAGCGCCGCTCTGGATCCGGGCGAGGAGGAGGACCAACTTGGGGGCTTTCGAGGGATCGCTGCCCACTCCAAAGCGCAGCTCAGAGCAAGGGAGCCACTGCGAGGGCACGGAGGGCACAGGGGGTCCCAGTGCCACCTGGTCCAGATGGGATCTTTGCTGGCCTGGCAGGGGCTTTTGCGGAGGAGGGGACCCAGAGCCGGTCGGGGATGGAGATTGAAGCAGCGCGCATGCGCGCACACCTCTCCTGTGAGGAAGGAAGCCTCTGCTCCAGCCCCAAAGTGAACCGGAGGGAGCTGGAAGAGAGCTCGGAGGTCCTCTAGTCCAGCCCCTGCTCAAGCAGGACTAGAGCCTCCACTAGTCCAGATCAGGGGCTGCCTCCTTCCTTCTGAAAAGTCTCCGGGGATGGAGCTCCAGTGCGGCCACTTTTGGCCCCTCCATGCATCTGGGGAAGCGGTGCGGAAGATCCGGCGCATGTCTTGCAACCTCCCCGCGTGAGAGGCAAGGGGTGCGGGGCGGCTTTGGAGGGAGAGCCCAGCTGGAGCGCGGTGGTGGGCGGGGCGGGCAGAACCAGGCAGGTGCGGCAGCCGAGTCCTCCTGAAGCAGCGCCAGCCAGCATGTCCCTTAAGAGCCCCAAGGGCAAGGGCTGCAGTGCTGCATCCACCCTGCCCACTGCCAACAACACGCCCCTGCCTCCTCCTCCTCCTCCTCAGCAGGCAGCCCGGGGCGCGGGCACGGCGGCAACCACGAGCGCCACTTGGCCAGGACAGGGGGCCCAGCGCCCACCCAACCCAACTACCGCTTGGCGGGCGGGCGGAGGGCTGATGCTAACTCCCCTTCTGTTTCTTCTTCTGGGGGGGGGGCACTGCCTTGCTTTGACAGCCGCCTCGTTTCCAATGAGGTGGGGGGGAGAAATCCATGTTTTTCCTCCATCTCCATGGATCTCCCCCAATTGGAAATGAGGTGGCTGTGAAAGGAAGGGAGCGCCCCCCGCGTGTCTTCAAACAGCCGGAGGAGGAATAGGAGGGGAGTTCCACGCGGGGCTTTTCAAACCACCAAACTCCCCCCCTCATTCCTCCTCCTGCTGTTTCAAGAAGACACGCAGGGGGTGCTCCCTTCCCTTTCACGGCCACCTCATTTCCAATAGGGGGGGATCCATGGAGATGGAGGAAAAACATGGATTTCCCCCCCCCCCCCATTGGAAACGGGGCGATTCCAGCAGCTGCGTTTTGCCTTGAAACTTGCTTTCCTAGCAATCCAAAGGGGACATTCTTCCAGCGGCATCTCAGGTGCTCCCACCCTTAGCTGGGAGGGAGTAAGGATGGCTGGGCACAGTTTGGCTCTTCCCGGTTCCCATCAGATCATTGGGGGCCTCGCGCGCCTATTTTGCAAGAGAGAAAGTTGCTGGGAGAATGTCCCCTTCGGGTTGCTGGGGCAGCAAGTTTCAAAGCAAAACACAGCTGCTGGAATCGGTGCGCCTGCAACTTAATGCGAGAAGCCTGCATTACCAGTTGCAGCAGCAGCAGAAGCCACCCCCACCCCCATTTGTCCAGCATCCTCCTTGGAAGGCTCGCAGCCATCTTGGGAGGCGACTGCCGGCAGAGCCTCCGGGTGGAAGGTGAATGAAGAGTGCAGTGGTGGGAGAGGCTGGCCATCCCTGAAGCCAGCTCTCGAAGAAGGAGGCAGAAATGAGGCCTGGGGCTCACTTCCCTGCCTCCTGTCTCTGAGAGCTGCGGGCAGCAGGGAAAATGAGTCTTCTTTGCTAGCCTCCCAGCTGGCAAAACAGAAATTTTCACCAACTGGAAAGTATGTGTGAGAGAGGGGTGGGGTGGGGTGGGGGGGAGAGAGAGAGAGAGAGGAAGGGAGGGAGGGAGGGAGGGAGGGAGGAAGGAAGGAAGGAAGGAAGGAAGGAAGGAAGGGTGGGAGAATGACACAAGAAAGGAAAAACAAAGGAAAGGAAAGGAAGGAAGAGGAAGAAAAAGGAAGGAAAAAAAGGAAGGAAGGAAGGAAGGAAGGAAGAGGGGGAGAGTGACACAAGGAAGGAAGGAAAGAAAGAAAGGGGGAGAGTGACACAAGAAAGAAGGAAGGGGAAGAGAAAGGAAGAAAGAAAGAAAAAAAGAAAGTCAGGGAGAGTGACACAGGGAAGGAAAGAAAGAAAAAAAGAAAGGGGGAGAGTGAAAAGAAAGAAAGAAGGAAGGAAGGAAAGAATGAATGAAAAAGAAAGAATTTATTATCACAATTGAGCCCAAAATTTTAGTTGCTAAGCAAGAGCGTTGTTAAATGAGTTTCACTACATTTTACAAGGTGGCCACTCCCACACGGTCACATGACTGCCAAGCCACGCCCACAAAATAGGCCACACCTACAGAATAGGTTCTAAAAAAATTTGAAACCCACCACTGGTGGGGGGCACTCAGGATCAGTTTGTAGCACCAAGGGGGCGGTGGACTGAAAAAGTTTGGGAACCACTGGTCTAGGTCTTTGCTGGGTTTCCGTAAAGGAGCAACTCTAGCCTGCCTCCATAATTCCACTATCTTAAACCCGGCTCTACAGTTCATCAAGGAGAATATTTGGAGCTCAGGGTTGAAATGAGGAGTCCTTGCTGCTCTGAGCTTGTTTGGTGGTTTTGGGGGGGGGGGAGATGTTTCATTACCCTAACTAGGCAACTTCACAGTGCTGTTTGCTGTCAGTTTATATTCTGGTGTCTTGCCTGTCTGTGTGAATGGTGGTGCTCTTAGGGATTCTTCCTCTGGGCTGTTTACTGATGGCTTCTCGGCAGTTTCTTGATTGGGATATTGCATACTTGACTATTGGCTTGAAATTGACCTTGGAGTTAATCTATGCTGATCTGAGTGCTGATTACTGATGGAAAGGTGCTGCAATCTTTTTCTCTTTTGGGCTGGTTGATTAATATATAAGAAAATAAAGAGTATTCTTTAGTTTTCTGAATACATACAGAGTATGGTGTGATATACTTGGCCATCTAAATAAATATTTCATCACTAATTCACAAAATATATTTGCTCAATGCTTTTTAATGTCAGTATTAATCTTTAATTCCACATCACAGCAGTTTAGTGGGGAAAGAAAATTTCCAAAACAAAACATCAGATATTTACACCTAAAATTCACATCACTTATTTGTTGATTCCGGAAACATGCTATCACAATATATACAACCAAATATCTTTAGGATTCTGGTACATTTTTTTCCTTTAGTTTGTTTTCCTTACAATTAATACAGGTTTTCTGAACAAGAATACACAAAAAGAGAATTGGTTTAATGTGTGTGTGTGTGTGTGTGTGTGTGTGTGTGTGTGTTTAAATAAGATTGGCATAGGTTAAAAAACACTTTTACATGGCAGAATACCAGACATCACAATCTATACATTTTTTGCTCAATTTCCTGTACAACTACACAGCATTCATGTGAGATATCTACATAAAACATAATAGAGAAAATTAAGCAAATTATATTTACTTTCTAAAGTTCCTGCAGTCTCATTATTCCTCATATAGAAAATTATTTAGTCCCCATTGACAGTAAAATGAGGACAAGGGTGGGATGGGGAGTCAAAATGATTATGGGGATATTTCCTGGGAGGATTTGTTTTTCTATAATAACAAAATTGAACTATATTCTTTATTACTAATACATGATGGAATGAATTCCTTCCATTTTTCCAACCACTAATGTCTTCGAACTTTCTCTTCCAGAAAACATATTTTGGAGCACTTTATACCTTTTTCAAGGCAGCATGATTGTGCTATTTTTGTGTCCAAAAATATAAAAAAGATTATTTTCCATTAGCTACCTGCGTCCAAAATAAAGAGATGCTTTTTACAGAAAGTCACTTGAACACATAGATTCCATGCAATAGTGCTTATTTGGTAATCTGAAAAATTAATAAGCAACTTTAGTAATACAGCATAGGGTATCTAATAAAGAGCCTGACTTCTACCCATATACAGGTAGTCCTCAACCTACAATTCATTTAATGGCAGTTAAAAGTTATGTCACTGAAAAAACTGACTTATGCGTGTTTTGCACATGACAATCACAGCATCTGCACGGTCACGTGATTAAAATTCAGATGCTTGGCAATTGGTTCATATTTATGATGATTGCAGTGTCCTGGGGTCATATGACCACCTTTTGCGATCTTCTGACAAGCAAAGTCAAATGGGGAAACCAGTTTCACTGAACAACCATGTTACTTAATTTAGTAACTGCAGTGATTCACAACTGACAAGAAAAGTCTCAAGTGGGGCAAAACTCATTTAACAAATGTTTCCCTTAGCAATAGAAATGTTGGCTCAATTTTGGTCATAAGTTGAGGACTACCTGTATTTTGTGATCTTCCAGTTCCAAATTATACAATGCTTAGTTTCACATTTATCTTTTAAAATATACTGGAAATCTGATTTTATACTTTGCACACAGATATATACACAATGCGTCCCTTAAAAAGCTATCACAAACCTGCGTGGACACGCACCAACATCATAAAAGAAACTGAAAAAGAATGGATCCTGAAAATTCTTATTAATATATCAAAATGGGCTTTTCTCCACAGAACTTGGTGATTATGGTAAATATGAATGTACTTGGTCCTTGAAACCCTATTAACATCTACGTGAAACCTCTGGGTGAGGTCATCTGTTGGCATTGAATCAAGTATTATCAGCATGCTGATGATACTCAGTTATGCCTCTCTGCCCCAGGCCATCCAATTGATACTGTTGAGGTAGTCTGCCAGTACCTGGATGCTGGGAGAGTCTGGTGGAGAAGAACAGGTTTTTTTTCCTCACTGATGAGATTGACTACCTGTGTCTTTTAAAGATACCTGAATCTAGTGATCTTCCCTTCTTAATTCTAAAAATTGTGCCAGTTCCTAGATTGGGAAGCAGTGCCCGATTTTCCTTTCTTCTGGTCAATCATATCCAGAACTTGGAGATTTTCTGGACAAGTCCCTGAAGTTATCCTGCCAAGTTTTTTCAGTAATGGTTTGCAATTGCCTTTCATAGGCTGAGAGAAATAACTGGGCCAAGGCTTGGCTTTGGGCCCAAGGCAGAACTAGAACTCAAGTCTCCTAGTTTTTACCCTAATTCTTTTTTCACTACACCAAATAGATGTTCAACAACAACCCCTCCCCTAGACTTATAGCAACATGTTCTATATGAGGCTGCCCATGAAGAGCCTCGACTGATTTGTATAATATATTTTATCTTTTGTTGTCACCCAGAGTTCTATTAGTAGATGGTCAGCTATATAAATTTATTAAATACTATATTATATTTAAAAACCTCCAAGCTAAATAAAAAGAAATATATATATATAGTTAACATCCAGAATTCAATCCTCTAACCATCACTTACTATAGAATAAGACTCAATGAATTTAAACAAATATTTTATTTAAACATGCTTGGGAATGTTCTGCCACTCTCTTCAAACTTCAAAAAGATTATATGCTTTAAAAATCCTGCTGGAGTTTTGGATGAGTGAAATTTAGGATGCCTGGCTGTTTGATGTTTCAAAATTTGAAACTACTATTTTCTACTGTGCTTTTGTAGATGGGGGCACCAATGGAAAAATGCTGCTAATGAGACTAAAGTTAAGAAACGACTGTAAACAAAATAATTTTTCAAGTCACTTCACTTAAGAAGTTAACGTATGTTTTGCACAGAAGAGGAAAGTAACTGCTCAACATCTGACCACAATCGGGAGAGGAGCTTCCATTATTAGGTGATGCAATCATTAAGTGAGTCGCTCCTGCTTTCACTAACTTTTTTGTCATAGTCTATTGCTAAACAGTGCAATCAATAAGTAAGTCGCAATTAATTTTACTATCTTTTTTTGCTGCATTTATTAAGTGAAACCCCAGCTTCCCCCATTGATTTTGCTTGTGGAAAACCCCTGGGAATGTCACAAATCATGGACATGTGGCCCTGAGATGCTGCAACCATTGTAAATACAGGCCAGGTGCCAAGCACTCAATTTTGATCACATGACCGTGGGGATCCTGTAAGTGCAAAGACTAATTAATAGTCAGTTTTTCAGCGCTGTCATAACTTCAAGTGGTTATTAAACAAATGGTTGTAAGTCGAGGATTACTTGTACTTCCATGAAAAGCAATTTCAGCCATAGGAAGCTGTGGAAACTGTACCCTTGGTTTTTAGATTTGTTCTCCCCCCACCTTACAAATAATAATTCACTGATTAAAGAAATGAAGATTTTAAATTTGTTTTTTTCCTAGATTCTATTTAACATTTCCCGAGCAGACCTTCACTCATACATTTGCTATTCTTTTTTGCTTTTATACTCAAGTCTGCCTCAAAGAAGAGTACATTTTGAGTATAAAGGGTACAAAAAGGAGAATCCATTCTACCAATGTTGCATGTTCTATTAATAAATAGATACCTTAATTACTGACTTGTGGGAGAAACACAGAGTAAATCCACATAGTGAATAGGATCCTAAAGTATTAAGTGATTCATAATTTAGTTCGGACTTTTGTGGTATAGCCATCAACTTATACATTTTTCACAATGTGCTTGTGAAAAATGTAAAAATAAATAGAATGTTTACCTTTCCAAAGACTGGGCAAAAAACAAAAACAAATCTGGATCATAAAGCTTTTCCCTTTATATTTTCCATTTTAAGAACCTGGAATGAATTATAAGAAAATGAAGCATTGATTAAAATTCTTCAATTATCAATATAAAACTATTTTGCATTATAAGTTTTCCATATTGCTTAATGTGTGTATTCCTTTCATATATTTTCATACACTTTTCCAAGTTTAGTTACGCTATCAACTACTGCATAATATATGGCACCATGTATCATGATTCCTTTGGTGAAAATGTATAATGGCAACATGTAAATGGCAGAACTAGTTCTTGAATACAAATTAAGTAGCTCCTTTCTCTGTATGCCAATGTCTTTCAATCAGTCACAATTTTAATACCCCTACCTTAACCCACTGGAACAGGGTGCTTTTTTTTTTTGGTGATCTGAAAGTCTTTGGGGAACATGATGCAAGACATTTGAGGCAAAGATCAAGTACGCACTCAGATCTTCCTTTTATTTTATTCTAAATCAGATTCCCAGCTGCTGACTCATAGTTATTCCTTTGCCAATCCTGAATTGGCTTTTGGCAACACCATTTTTTAAGAATAAAATAATGCTGGGGCCAAAAGCTTCTTTAGGCACAGCTGGCCAAAAATGGGTTGTTTGAATACACCATGATGAGAAAAGAAATTGAAATAAAAAGTCTAGCAAACTAGGAAATATGTAAAATAGGCAATAGCAAGCGAACATAAGTCAGATTGCTTCAGCATTCCTGAGGCAGTGCAAGGAGATCACCACAAAAGAGTTCATATGCCTCAAGCCTGAAAGATCCAGTTATCTTCAAAAGCAGAATTCACTGTACTTTAAACTTTAAACTGCGCCTTCTGGCTTGACATTTCATGGAATCTCCAAATCCATTTAACACAACAAATAAACACATTCCTAGTGCAACTGCTTCGATTTGTGCACATCTTCAAACCAAGAGGAAAGCTTGTAAAAATCCCATGCTGCTTCCCCTTGTGTCATTCAATTCTTCCTGTTATCTGAAATTGTAGAAGGAATGTAGCATCCAGTGGGGAAAAAGAACAAATCCCAAACCACTAAAAACCTGGAAAGTATAAAATTAAATAAAAAGGAAAGCAGCAGTTTTTTACATGCTGGCTCAGTCTCTGATTCCAGTCAATCTCACAGAGCAGAAGAAAAACAATCAACTTCTCCTCTGCTTTTTCACCGTTATGGTTCTAAAACCTGGAATGATCGTACAAACTATGCTCTGACAATTTTGCCTACTGCTCGCTGATGCCATGCTCCCATGCCACCCTTGCCTGCTCCTCTTTTGCACCAATAGCTGGTTGGGCAATTTTGCGATGCAGTGCTCGATATTTTTCGTCCTCTTCCAGGATAATTCCCTCTTCATTTGGGTGACGGGAATGATACGGTTTAGGGGGTAGAGCTGGAGGGTCCATAGTGTCCTGAGGAATGACTCCAGACGGAGCAGAGTGGCTTCGGCATGGCTGAGTTTTGAGAGTTTCTAAAACATCAGGTTCTGAGAGACTGTACCTGACAGGGAGATAGGGTGTCTCTAAGTCTTCATCAGTGTTCCATGTCTGGCTTGGGACAGAATCCATGGTATCTGTTCGAGGAGGGGGCTCAGATGAATGGCCAAAATTACTTTCACTTAGTGAAGAAACACCACTGCTAGCACTACCAGAAAGAGTGGAATTGCTTCCATCCAGGCCAGACTGGGGACTTGTGGGGGATGCAGGTATCGGGTGAAGAGGAGACTAAATGGAAAAGCAAAGCAAAAGAGACAGACATGCACATATTAGAACATATAAAGAGTTTCATGCAGTTCCATGTTGAATACTTCATATCTGCAATAGGTTAAAGAATATTCCTATTTTCAGCTCATTTTATGGTAGTGATATCCTTGATTTTCATCTCAATTAAAAAGAAGCCTATCTCACCTCCTCTAAGCTTCTAAAATGCTGCACCTGTTTGTGATGGTAGCATTATCCTATCTGTATATATCTGGTGAACCAAAAAATCACAAAATGTCAACATTTTTATTAGGTAATATTGAATAAAAAGCACAATATCTGCAGCTGAGTATTGTCTTTATAACTGGATCAAGCAAAATATCCAAAAAAGCATGTGTGTTTTAGAATCTTACAGAATACTTTAGAACTGAGTGGTTAAAAAGACTGTTTCAGAGCCTTTCAATATTGTTTAAAGACCAAATGTAAATCTTCATTTGGACATCTAAATTCTTCATTGCTATAAATCTTTTTTCTATATTGTATAATTTGGCATGAAGCAACTTAATTTTAGTTAAATATGTACAATTTCTAAGCAAGACTGCTTTTTGTTTTTAAGGGTAATTTCTTGGTGAACTGGGTGCAATCTACATATAAAATAAAACATTCAGCTTTGATTCAAGTATGGAAAAGTTCAAATGAATAGGTTCGGGAGGTGCTTTACATTACATTAGCATTTACATATATGAAAGATGGCAAAAACAGCTCGCACATTTTCCCCATTTTTTCATAGGCAATATAAAGATGATTCTAACTGACATCTACATAAAGAAGAAAGTAAGTTTAAAATGGATTAATTTGAAACATTAGGATTTTTATTGAAGAGTTAAAAATAATTAAATATATGAAATAAGAGATTAATGGAAATGCAGACTGTTCAGTGTTTTAGTATAAAGACAATTGGATTTGTAAAACAAATCTGAGATAAACCATTTGTCCATACAGTAGAATTAGGGATCAAAGAATTAAGGATGAAATTAAAGATTTAAGGCAAAACAAGGAATAAACTCTTTTACTTCCCTATTTGTACCTAATTAAATAGCTTAGTAGAAAAAAATAGACCAATTATTTCTATAGGTTTTCTACAGAAAAACCTATAGAAATTATTGAAAAAGACACACATTTCAAAAGAACTTTGAGAAATTGGCAAAGAATATTACAGCTATCATAACAGCCTCAATAGATGCTTATGTGAATGCATTATTTAAAAGAGATTTGAAACAAGAAAAGAGATGAAAAATAATCTTTAAGAATTTATAGATAAACTCAGTGGAGAGGTAATTCGAAATGAAGTCAAGATGGGATTTTAGTGAAATAAATTATGGAAAACAAAATAGAGATAATAAACAGGCTATTTCCTTTATAAGGACCTAATTAATTTATTTCAACCAATATGCTTGAATAACTGGAAATGAAAATATGTGGTAAGAAAAGGCTTGTTTGTCAGTGGTGTCTTAGATATTTAGCCAAGTTTAGTATATATTTCATATCACCTCCCTTGATTTTGAAAGCCCAGCTCTGCTGCAAAGATTCATTTTCCTTCCCTAGCACCTATTAAGCTAAGAGGAAACTTTGGACTCCTCCTCTCACATAGGAGCATGAGCAAAAATTGGACATAATTTATATAAACTCGTTCAAGGTGAACAGCTTATATAAAAGAACAAACAAGAATGTTATTTTTTTTTCTTTTGAACATCCTGGTGACATGCTTCATTTTTTAGCATTTTATTCTCAAATAACCCAAGAGGCCCTTTTACAGCTTGCAGAGTTCATATGTTTCTCTTAGGGATACTGATTTTTGCTTTTAACCTCTCCAAAACCTGGGTATAATAGGTATATCTTAAAATTCTAATCTAAGCAATATTAAAATGATACTGGATAGCAGGTTCTGAAATATGACAACACATTTACCTTGCGCAGTGTTCGTGCAGGCAGCGCTGGGGGAGCGTCATTAAGATGATGGTGGAAGGCATCAAAGTGTAGTAAATAGTGGCCTTATAAGGGAAGTCAGATAGGGCAGAATCACAGACCTGTTCATACTTCTTAATTTGTGCAATATTAGTTAAAGCAAATGTTAATCCTGAGAGTTGAACACTCACTTTCAGAAATCGGTGTTACTATGTAAATACAGCCTAATGTTTTTAATAAACATAAAATGGAAGTAAAAAGTAAAGGCAGCAGAATTTTAACAACGGCTGATATTGTATCAAGATTCCGGTGGTAAGAAAACAGGCTCATTAGCAATCCACATCTGAAATATCAATTACTTTTTAGTACTTGATTGTCCTTGGAAGGATGATAAAAAATTTTAAAGTATTTGTTTTCAAAAATAATTTGAGCTTGATATACATTAAGACATAGCAAGACATCAGGTTACCTTACATCATTTAAAAATCTAAGTCCAGTCCCAAAGCACATTCACAGCCCTTCTGAAGTTTTCAAGGTTTAGGTTAACTGTCAGCCAAGAGAACCAGGAAAATATTTTCCTCCATGAATTCCCTTTCTTTTTAGAGAAGTAATGAAGATGTCTGTGTTGGCCTTCATATGATTTATCTGGGCATCATTGTAGGGTGGTTCTGCAGACCCTCTGACCTTTTCCTTACCATGGGTCAGGCTTCGGGGAGGCACTGGTGGGACCAGGATGCTCCCAACATGAGCAGACAGGAATGGTAGGGCCTCTCTGGTTCCGCTGTCCAGACTCCAGCTGCTTGATGCTGCTGAAACAGCTGAAGAATGGAAACAGATTGTATTTGGATAATAATCAAATACAGGTTTTATTGGGACTTGACAGGATTGAAGGCTGACATTTTTATTTTCTTCAGTCTCTGGAGTATTTTGGGACTGGCTCCATGCATATTCATCCATGAAGTTGGGATAGATGATAGGAAATAATAGTGTTTTTTTTAAATGAAAGAACAGACGAACTCTGAAAACCAGTAATATCCCCACACACACACACCAACACATTATACTGTAGTAAGTTATCGTTTGCTTTGAAAATCAAGATAAAAAAGAAGCAAAAAAAATTAGGAAAAGAAATAGCAATATGCAACATAGCCCGTTACTGTGCCACAATGACCACAATATTTTTCATAGCTTCAAACTGTTTTTGAAAACTTTCTCAATAATCATGACACCAAACAAGTATTTCACCAAATAAAATTAATCTTGAAATTATATTAGATTCCAAATTAGATCCTTCCTAAAAACTTGCTTTAATAATTATCCACAAGATATTTCATTGATTATGTCTTAAGAATTGCGGCTTTGATTGCTAAACAACAAACACAATTGTAGGCAAATCTGATAGAGAACATTAGTCAAAGTCTTATACATCAGCATTTTGTCACTTGAAGGAGTACTGTAATTGAAAATGAAAAAGATGACAATTTGCAGCCTTAGAATCTACTCCATTTTCACAACGAGAAGGCAAAGTCCATTTTTAATCAAGTTCGATCTTGACAGGGCTCAAGGCTGATTCAGCTTTCTATCCTTCGGCGGTCAGTAAAATTAAGATCCAAATTGTTGGGAACAATATGCTGATGTTGTAAACCACTCAGAGTGGTGTAAAGCAGGGGTCCCCAACCTTTTTTGCACCAGGGACTGGTTTCATTTTAAAGAAAATTCTGCGGACCGGCTGGCCTAGAAGAGGAGGGGGGGGAGGGGGGACAGGCGGCACATGCGCACGCGGGGGGGGGGGGGGGAGTCGGCTCACTTGGCCCTCTAGGGCAGTGGTGGGCAAACTTATTAGTCAATAGAGCCAAATATCAACAGTACCACTACTGAAATTTCTTTTGAGAGCCAAAAGGTGTGGCCTGTTTTGTGGGAGGGGCTCAGTGGTCATGTGACCCAGTGGGCGTGGCCAACTTGGAAAATGTGGTGAAACTCACTTAACGGTCTTGCTTAGCAACCAAAATTTTGGGCTCAATTGTGGTCATAAGTTCTTTCTTTCTTTCTTTCTTTCTTTCTTTCTTTCTTTCTTTCTTTCTTTCTTTCTTTCTTTCTTTCTTTCTTTCTTTCTTTCTTTCTTTCTTCCTTCCTTCCATTTCTGGCTGGCCTTTGGTCTTCTGAAGATGGTAAAAATGGATTTATGGGCACTTGTTATATATAAAGGCAGCCCATGACTCTTTGGGATGCTGGTTTGAATCCAGGAAATGACTCAGAGGATGTGATTTCTTTGAAGTGACCACTGGGAGAAAAATAGATCTTTAACCTGGTTAACCAAACAGGTAGCTTGAGGTGGAAGGAAATAGGAAAATAGATTTCTTCCTTTCCTTTCCTTTCCTTCCATTGCCTCCCTCCGCCTTCCTCCCTTCTTTCCTTCCCTCCCTCCTACCCTCCATCTCTTTCTTTTTCTTTCTTTCCTTCCTTCCTTCTTTCACCCCTCCCTTCCTCCTCCCTCCCCCTTCTTTCCTTCACTCCCTCCCTCCCACCCTCCATTCATCTTTCTTTTTCTATTTTTCTTTCTTTCTCTTTCTCTGTTTCTCTCTCTCTCTCTGTATCTGTCTCTCTCTCCTCCCTCCACCCATCTCTGTCACTTTGTGTGTGTGTGTGTGTGTGTGTGTCTGATTCCCTCCATCCCTCCCTCTCTCTATTTCTGTCTCTCTAAGTCTGTCTCTCTGTCATTATCTCCCCCCGCCCCGGGAAGCAGCAGAGGGGCCGGGGCCTGATAGGAACCGGGCCGCAGGGCTGGAGAGGAAGAGGAGGGAGCAGCCCCCTGGGCAGAGGATGGCCGAGTGCGCCTCCACCAGCTCCTTCCGACGGCCACCGCGGCGCACTTTCCGGGGCTTCCCGGAAGGGCCGGCATGTCAGCTGAGGAGGTAACGGCTGCCTCATCCCAAGGCGAGCGACCGGGCAGAGGACTCGACCTTGCGGCTACCTTAAGCACTGCCGAAACCGTCCGGGCGCCACACAGGGCTGGAAGGGAGGTGGGCGTCCTGCGCCCAGATGGCCTCGGCTGTGCTTAAGGTAGCCGCAGGCTCGGGTCCTCCACCCACTCGCTCGCTGTGGGATGAGGCAGCCATTACCTCCTCAGCTGACATGCTGGCCCCTCCGGGAAGCCCCGGAAAGTGCGCCGCGGTGGCCGTCGGAAGGAGCTGGTGGAGGTGCGCTCGGCCATCCTCTGCCCAGGGGGCTGCTCCCTCCTCCTCCTCTCCAGCCCTGCGGACCGGTTCCTATCAGACCGGGGGTTGGGGACCCCTGGTGTAAAGCACTGTGGAGCTGTATATAAGTGTAAGTGTTATTGCTATTGTTATTCTAACTTTATGCCTGAACCACTACACCAAACTGGCTCTCAGCCTTCTTAAATCAGTGTGGTCACATGATGCCTCATTTAATAACAGCTTCACTTAACAACAGATTTTACCCTCCCAATGACTTAAAAGCTTAAGGCTTCCTAAATATTTTCTATATTAATCCTCTAAAGCAGTGATGGCTAACCTTTTTTGACTCGCATGCCAAAAGCGGGGTGAGTGCAGGGGGTTTGTGCGTGGGCATGCCACACCCATAATGCTATGTGCATGACCCCCTGCTTTGGCGTTGTTTTTTTTGCTGTCTAGGAGCCTGAGGAGGGTGAAAACAGCCTTCCCCCCCACCTCCAGAGGCTTCAGGAGCTTCCCTGAAGCCTCCAGAGGGAGAAAACCACTCTAAAAAGAAGGCCTAAATCAGCTGGCCAGCACACACATGCGCACTGGAGCTGACAGGGCAATGCTTTGCGTGCCCTAAGAAATGGTTTCACGTGCCACCTGTGGCACCCGTGCCATAGGTTCGCCATCACTGCTCTAGAGAATTTGGAAATAACGGGAGGTGGAAGAAAATCAATGTATGAATTGTGAATATTCTACTATGTTAGTATATTACTTAATACCAGGCAATGTGGAATGTCATTTTGATGATAGGTAACATCTGTCACAATAAAGCTAAATAAAAGGATGTCTACCTTGAAAGCTCATATTACAGGGCATCTGCAAACAAACCAAGATTCCAGCAAAATCTGACAGATAAAGCATATGGCCATACAAAATTCCCTCCTATATATTGCGTGGGAGTACAAAAAGTGTGCAGTCACATTTAATCATTTGCTCCCTGTCCAACTCACCCTGCAAATAATTTGCAGATGGGCATTTATTTATTCATTTATTACATGATTTGTCATTATAGAAGTTCTGTTTTACAACTTTTTTGTTTAAGCCATTGTGTATTCCTTTATCACAAAATAAATAAGAAAATGAAAAACTTCACAGGTTTTCTTGAATTTTTTTACTATGTCTTTTCAAAGCTGTTCATTTATTTTGAAAAATCCAACATTTTGTTTATATGGATTAGTGATGCTTCAAAAATTATTTCTTTAACATTTGGTTCGGGGGATATTATCTTGGTAAAAAAATGATATACAGTATAAACTATCTATAATAGATTGGGATAAGATAATTTTGTATCAGATAAAATGAAATAGTATTAATATTAAACTTATAAATGAAAATCAGTAATTGAATGTGTTTTATAAAACATATATAAAATAGAATATACTATACCTTTTTCAGCAACAGATAGATTAGGATCACTGCAGGGCTTGCATGGTCCAATTACCTGCTGGAATAAGGCTCTCTGGAAATTTGGATGCTAGGAAAGATAAAAATGCAATTCAAGACTATTGAAACAAATATTGCACATTACAAATACAGAATCTTGATTTAATTAATAAAATGTATTTTTACAATGAAAGATCTCATTCATGTTCTTACCATATAACTTATGTTTTTAGTTATAAACTGGATTTGCATGTCATGTTCAAGTCTCAAATGGCTGAATAACAAATGCATTATCTTAGAAAGGCCTGTGGTGACAACACAGAAAACCTGTGACTAAAGCCTTGAAGATTAATCCTAATGATCCCTTGGCCATATCACATCATATCAATTTATACATTAAGGCTGAAGTTGAACCCAAGCAAGATAGAGGTGTGTTTTTTTCAGTGAGATTCTCTGCCAATATAACACCAAGATTCTCTGGTGTTATATCTCAAACAAATGATACTGCCCTGATGGGAGCAGTTTCATGATTTGAGAGTTTCTTTGATTTCTAGCTTCAACTGGATGGGCACATAGAGGCTTACTTTACTTTACTTTATTTCAATTTATATACCGCCCTTTTCACCAAAAAAGGGACTCAGGGCTATGGTGATGTGGACCTTTGCCAAACATTGGTTGGTGCACCAGCAGTAGCTGTTCGAGGAGAGGGAAGATTTTGTGATAGATACTCACGTGTTCTAATCACAAGTCAATTAGATTACAGCAATGTATTCTATATGGGACTGCCTTTAAAGACTCCAGAAAAATCAGTTGGTTCAATATGCAGCACACTGGAACTAGCTAGGTATCGTGCATAAATTCATATTGTGTGTCTAACGTACCTGGATTGTGAAGCTCTCTTCAGTTACTCATGTCCTGCTCATCTCCTGAATAGACTACTGTAACATGTTCTATATGGGTCTGCTCCAGAAAAGTATCTGGAAGCTTCAGCTGGTGCAAAATGGGGGTAGTATGAGCAGTTACGGGCATTCTGAGAAGGATTTACTTCTTTCCATGAACTACATTGGTTGCCAGTTTGCTTCTGGGTATACTTCAAGGTAGTGCTTTTGACTTTTAAAGCTCTATATGACATGGAGCCAGGTTATCTGACGGATCAACTCTCCCCAGCTACCTTCTACCCATCAGGTCTACCAAAAGGCATCTGTAGGTCCCATTTGCTAAGGAGTTCCATTTGATGGGACCCATGAATTGAGTCCTTTCTACTATGGCATTTACCCTCTGGAACATCATCTCCCACCATTATCTTACGGCCTTTTGAAAAGCTCATAAATGGCTTTTTGAAAAGCCATTTTCATCAGGCCTGGAAAATCCCTTGGCAGTAGAGTTAGTTGAACCATGTATAATACCTTAATTAACCCTCTTGAAATCTTGTTTTTACCTATGTTAATTGTTTAATTATTTTAACTGGTTTTTATGTTTGACTTTAATAGTTTTATTGTACATTACCCAAAATCATTTTTTGTGAGATGGATGGCCATACTAATTTGATAAATAAATTACACCTTGCTGCAGGCCCTGAATTAGTAGCCAATAGTTTTCCAGGAGTAGTTTAAAGCAATGCTTTTAACTCATAAACTCTGTATGTTTATGTAAGCATATAAGCATAGCCTATTTCAATATCAGCATGCATGTGATAATAATGCATTTATACTTAAATTAAAAGCAGTAAGAGACAATATACTTTTGCTGATACATAATGGAATGTAGAATTTTTAAATCCTCAAATTATTAAATTATTTCTGAGACATTTGGAGCTTTTTTTTGTTCCAAAATCTGGCTGTTTTCTCACAAATAAGAACCATGTAATCTGTTCCCTCTATTAGCATTCATTAGATATATGCTTTAGGAAGGAGGATCTCTCTTTCTAAACTATTGATGGTAGTTTTAGTAAGATGCTGAATAAAAGAAAACAGCTTGTTGAAGACAGATAGTAGGGTACAAGAGTAATTATGACATGAAGCAACAGAGAGAACCTCAAGCATATCCCTTTTTGGAGATAAGAATACCCTCATTTCTAGCAGAAAAAGAACCTTTGTTTTCCTCTAGACGTATATTTCTTTAGACTCTGTATTTCCCTCCCTACAATCCCAGAGTCAAGTATCAGTGCCTTGCAAGGAAGACTTCCTATTCTTCCAGGTTGATTTGAAGAGTGGCTCTGCTTCCCTTTCAAATGACATGGCAAGAATAAGGAAGTGGTGGTGACACCGCTTGCTGATTTCTCTCCCACTATTACTAATTAAGTCTGAGTTATGACTGTGGCAAGGAAGGCAGAGAGGACACTTGTGGGACCTGCCAGAAACACTTCTAATAGTATGGAAGAGTGAAACCAGTGACTGTGTATTTCTACAGTCCCAAGACTGGCATTTAGTAAAATATATATTAAACATAACCTTTGCCCAAATCAGGGAAGTAGATACTTTCCTGCAGGTCATTTTTAAAACAACTCCCTCCCCACAAATAGGAAAATGTTTTTAAGCTAATTGTGTCACAGTTGGCATAAAATAATATAACTCACAAAGATACACATATATACTGTATGCAGGTGCATGGGTGTGCATGCATGCACAAACATATACTTTATTACACACGCTTTACCTGTCCATTTTCCATGATAGCTGCAGGATACATAGCACTGCTAGGCCGATCTCGGTGTGCTGGTAGTAGCATCATTAATTCTCGATGATGTCGGTATTTATCTGGTAGAGAGGGAGAGCCTGTAAACGAGTTAGAACAATCACGTACACATGACAAAACACAAACGGTTCGCTTTCACTCAGTTATTTCATCTTCCTGAGACATATAACTCACAGACATTTATAAAATTCCAAATATAAGATGGCAATGACAGAGTGACTAATTACATTGATTCATGTGAGGTGATGAGGAATCTTCTGGTGAACAAAGATGACATTTAACATTGGCAGAAAACTGAATGAAACCACATCAGACAAGGATATAAAAGTGGAAGTTTTAGAGGAATTTGGAAATTATTTAATAAATATGATATATCCTACATCACAAAATGGCAGAGAATTATGCCATTATTTTTCATCAGGTTATCAAAGGGGGGGAGGGGGGGTTGGGTGGATTGAAGGACCACCAGGTTAGAGCAGTCAGGTTAACAAGTCAATGAAGGAATTCTGTAACTCCATTTTCATTGAAATAAAAATTTTCTGGTACATCTGCCATCATTAGCCTCAATGGCAGTGTGACTATCTATCAAGACCACCTGCTTGGGAAAGTAGATGTTCCAGATAGGTACTTGTGCTGGCTGAGATGGGCCAAAGGTCCAATTCAGCAGGGTACTGCTTCTTTTATTAATTGCCTTTCTACATTTATGTCATTTCATTTTCAAAAATATGAACATATTTGACTGAATAGGAAGGAGTACTACATTTTCAGCTTTGGCAAATATTTCATACATCTCATTCAACCAATATAAATTCAGGACTATAAGCTCGAAAGAAATTTATTTTCCCAAAAACAATTAAGCTTGTTAATTAATGATTAAAATTTCTGGAATTTTTTAGATATTTATATTGCCTTTAATTTATGTTTAGGTTTATACCAACCAGGATAAAGAAAAAGAACTGAACAGGTACACTTGCTACAAAGGCTGTTACTGCCACTTGATAAATTTGAATGTTTGAGTCCTTCCAACAGACCTGTTTAAAGCGACCTGGTTTTCACATCAGCAGAAACAGAGCATACAGATTGTAATAATAAATTAATGAGTAATACAGGAGAAAGTTGCAGTTTTTCTCATGTTCAAATATACAAAACAAATATTTAATTCACAAAGCTCACATTTGGCACAAATGGTCTAAACCCTCAATCACTCACAATATTAACTAAAAATATTTTGCTCCTCCTAATCATATGCATATCAAAGATAATGTTGATGCATATATGAGAAAAATACTGAACTTTCTGAAACATCAAAAATTGTATAATGGCACATTGAATGTCACAGATTCCTCCTCTTTATCAGATATTTCTCATATAGTTTCCCAAATGCAGATATAGATATATATCATACATTTGAGAAAGCACATGGCTCTAAGACAGTTATTGCCTTGACCTAATCTGCAAAATATAGTTGTGCTGCTTTTGATATCAGAATTAGTGATTAGTGGGGATCCTGTCACCTGGAATATTTATTTAATATAGTATGCTTGTTAAATAGGGACGGGAAAGTTTGTAACTATTTGTAGACTCATTACGTAAAGGGGAGGAGAACTTAGCAGTTTTACTTTTTTTTTTGCCTCAGCAACCAACAGGGGTGATTTCTGTCTGTCTAATGTTAAATTTATTTGATATTTGTGTAATTTTTTCCATTTTATGTACACATTTTACAATTTATTTTTTGTTGTTGTTATTGTTGTTTTTCTGCTGTTGGTTTTTTGCATTTTATTCTTGTTGGTAAAACAATATGTTATCTCTACATCTATTTTATTAATTTTTTCCTTTTCAGAAACTACTGAATAAAAAAAGAGGACTGTTTTCAAGGTAGAAGAACATACAAAAAGAAATATTGTAAGTAGCAAAACTTTGTAAATCCGAACCATTTGGACAAGGTTTAGATATATTTAGGAAAACAAAAGTATTGATATCTTTTTAAAAATAACATACTTAATTTAACAGTAAATAGAATTATTATCAGATGTTAGTGGATAGCTCAGAGATATATTATGTGAAATACTACTGGATAGATGCTCCATAAATACATGCATCTCTACAAAATACCTATTTCAGGTACAGTAGAACCTCAGGTGATGACCATAATTCTTTCCATAACTTTGGTTGCAAACCGATTTGGTTGTGACCCTAACTTAATTTTGGAAATTTGGCGCTTATAAAAAATGGTGTGGAAGGGGAAATTGGCTATGGAAAAATAATTGTGAATTTTTTGGTCAGAACTCGATTTGGTCATGGTCAGTCAGAAGCGTTCGTGACCAGAGGTTCTACTATACTACTTTTAGATTGACATAGTGCAAAAGTGCAGCACACTCATATTTAAATGGGAAGAAATGCTCAATCATTTAAAGTTGTAAATACAATGGTATGCACATAGGAATCAGATACCCATAAACAATGATATAAGAGGCATTTTTCAATCAATATCTTTGACTCTGTCAATTGCATAATTCCTGTATTGCAATACCTAAATTAGCCGGGAAACAGTTTTCTCATCAATTAATACCAATGTTTAATATTTTTGTATTAAACACCAGATCTTTAAAACAGATGTCTTTGGTAAAGATGTTGTATAGAAATAATAATAATCTATAATTAATACTCTGTTGTACAATAAAATTGGCAACTGGAAATGGGATATCTGGGTAATTTCGTTAATGCTATTGGACTAGCATCTGGAAGAAGTGTTCTTATAAGAGCACAAGACTGATAAGCAAATGATGAGATTTTCTATATAATTAGAATATTTTCTTTTTGAAGTTTTGAATTTACTTAACTCAATCTGATTTAATTAAACACTCAGGGCTTATATATAATCAGTATGGCTTGATTGCCAATATCTCTAAGGGAGGTGGGTGGTTCAAAAATGTGAATAATAAATAAACATTTGTTATTTTTAATTAAATTTGTTTTTGCATATCCTGTCACTTTTGGGATCCTCCCCCCCTTCAATAAAATATAAAAATTACTCTTAGTGCTGTGCCATTGGAGTTTTGTTAGGTATTATGAACATATCAACATATAATCTTGCACATAGGATTGAATGAATACATAATACATCCATATTGCATTAAAACTTGGAATGGTATGTACTACACATATTGAAATTGAACAACAGCTGATGGCCAAAAATATAGCATGAATCTGATCTGTAACTGACATTTGCAAAAGAATACATGACTATGAGAACATGAAATGTCTTTACTAAAAAATGGCATCAATAGTTGCTCAGTGAGTCGCGTACACAGAACCTGGCGATTCATTGCATTTAATGTACATATAATCATTACATACAGACATAAGAGAGAGTGTGTGTGTGTATGTGTGTGTGTGTGTGTGTGTGTGTGTGTGTGTGAGAGAGAGAGAGAGAGAGAGAGAGAGAGAGAGAGAGAGAGATGCTATACGTAAATATTTAAAGAGTACAAAACTGTATTACAATGTGCCTTTTACATGCAAGTATGGTAAGACAGGAACTGCCATTACTACAGTCCATCCACAATTCTGCAAACTAAATAATCCTCAGAAAGCTTTGGTAGGCGTAATTTGTAATTCAGCCAATTCAGATACAACCAATTTAAACTGTTTGATTTCACTGTATCAAGTGCTGTGTTAAATGCCTTCCCTATTTGCAGTATGCACAGCAACATCTGATTGGATGACTTTGCTGACAGGAGAAAGAAATATGCATCTTTTCAACCAACCCTAACATCAATAAAATCATTACTTTTATTCAGGTGTATATATGTCACATGTTTGAGAACCATCCATTTATATAGTAAGCTATTTCCTTCCTTAAAATTGAAAGCGAGATATTAAAGTAAATTAGAACACATGAAAGAGATGCAGTTTTCATCTACTGAAGAAGAATTCTATAATGTTCAACTTCATGATTAAAGAGAGAGAGAGACCTCACTTAGAGAGAAAAGGGAAAAAGAGACTTTCAACTGCTTTTTTTAGCCTATACGTGGAATCCAGGAAAAAGTTCCTTATTAAATGAATGTTTAATTGTTCATTTTACTATTTATACTTTAAAATAAACTTTTCTACAATGAAAGTTAAATGTGCTAAGCATTACAATGATAGAAACAATCTCCAATTTATTTCTGTAATCAATATGGTGTCATGATTTTAAAATAGTACATTGTATATGGACATATTGAAAAACTGCCTTGCTTGCTTGTACAGAAAAAGAGTAATGCATCAAAGCATGGTGTCATACTGGGGCAAAACTCTCTCATTCCCTAAAACAGGGGTCGGGAACCTATGGCTCGCAAGCCAGATATGGTTCTTTTGATGGCTGCATCTGGTCCACAGACAAATCTATATAAATAACATAGCCGCGCATGCGCCGCACAATTACAGCCCAGAGCAGGACCACAGCCCCTCTCCCAACTGGTCCTTCCTTGGTCGGAGGGAAGCTTGTGCAGAAGCCCAGGCAAGTGAGAACAACTTCCTGCCGTTACTAAGTCTCCGAGGCTATAAATTGTATGGGCTGTGTGCACGCGCCTATGATTTCCACGGCTGGTGCGCCACGCCGTGGAAAACATAGGTGTGCGCGCACAGCCCATACAATTACAGCCTCGGAGACTTAGTAACAGCAGGAAGTTGTTCTCACTCGCCTGGGCTTCTGCACAAGTTTCCCTCCGAAGCCATCCGAGCAAGGAAGGAGAGGGGAGAGGGGCTGTGGTCCTGCTCCGGGGTGTAACTGTGCGGCGCACGCGGGGCTATGTTTTCCATGGAGTGGGGCTGCGGCCAGAAGACGAGACAGGCACAGAGAGAGAGAGAGAGAGGGAGGGAGGGAGGGAGTCAGAGAGATTGACAGGCACAGAGAGAGAGACAGAGAGAGACAGAGAGGGGGGGGGAGGGAGAGACAGACAGAGAGACACAGAGAGACACACACACAGAGTGAGTGATTAAGTGAGTGAGTGAGAGACAGACAGACACAAACACACAGAGAGTGAGTGATTAAGTGAATGAGAGACAGAAAGACAGACAGACACCTCCCCACACACACACACAGTGACAGAGAGGAAGGGAGGAGAGAGATACACACAGAAAAAGAGAGAGAAAGAGAAAGAAAGAAAAAGAATGAAGAGACTTATTGTACTTTAAAAGTGTTGGTCTTACATAAAATGGAAACGTTTACTTGTATTTAATTTTAAACATGGCTCTCACGGAATTACATTTTAAAATATGTGGTGTTCCTGGCTCTCTCAGCCAAAAAGGTTCCCGACTCCTGCCCTAAAAGAAATAGTGCAAAATCCAAAATTTCATAGCTATTTCCTAACAACATAGATGGGCATCATATAATTAAAAAAGTGTTTAAGTAGATTTGATCCAAAATCTACTATTTTAATTCAGCCAGTTCTCAGTCACATTGTCCCTATGGATTCAGAAATGTAAACTAAGGAATGATTAATCTATTCCCCCTTATCATAGTTATATTTCAAAAAAGTTAAGAGTGAACTATAACCACAGCATTTTTCCAAAGGTATCTCTCTGTTCATGAAAACTGTCAGTTTCAGGGATTCGTGCATCTTGAAGAATTAGTCACAGAGATACTTTGTTTTTGTTAGCTGATGGACATAGCATAAGTGAAGAGTAGATAAAGCAGTTTCTTTATAACTTGTGGGCAAAATATTTTCATTGGAGAGGGAGTGCTGTTAAGCTGGCAAAGAAAATGGAGTTTTAAAAAAGCACATTAAAAGAAAATTTTGGAAGACAGTTATAGAGGAATAATCTATGGCAATCAAAAACAGATCTAAACAGCATTGGTTGTTTAAGATTTGTTGTTGGTTTAAAGGAAGAGCCAGAGGTAGAACTAGGGAGTCTCATTTTCATATTGAAGTAAAAAAGTAGGAATGGAATTTAAGCATAGAAATACTTACATTTCTAATTCATTGCTATGCTAACATACACACTTAACAAGGTATACTTTATCAGTAGCAGGAAGAAGCTTTACTTTGCTAGTAGAGATGTTAATTAATAACTTAGTAATACTCAGTCAACATTTAAATTGTTTATTCCTTTAGGAGGAAAAAACCCCTACATCAAAATTTCATGGGCAATCGTTTCTAACTTAAGCTACTGTTACCATTCAAGAGAGTAGTGGAAGGCTGCTTCCAAGCGCTGCTTCCAAGACTTTGGTTTTATCTAATTTTTAATGAACCTTGCAAAGGAATCTTACATAAAACTGCGTCTAAAGTCTTGTCTTACTTTGGTGTGGTAATAAAAGAGAAGAAAATTTTACAACTTGTCTCTGGAATTCTGAATGCTGCATTAAATCCTAGAAATTCACAAAACCCTGGGGCACTGACCAAAATTCTCTTTATGCTTTCTGTGTACAAAAGCTCCTGATAGTTCAGAAAGCATTCTGGGGGAAAAAGTTATCATTAGTTACATTCTGATCTTCTTTAGGGAAAGTGTGTGAGTTAGTCAAATGTGTGAGTTACTCAAATGTACAAACATAGTTCTTTTGCAAGATAATTTAACTGAAATTTTTACATATTATGTATGTTGTGATATTATAATTCAAATTGTACTTCATCTGTTTATATTAAAGGCATGTTGATTTAATTGTTATAAGAGGAAATGAACTGATTACCATAGTGTTTCAAAGCAAAGAAATGTGATGAAAAGTATTTAAAAGATATTTAGAAGCACATTTGTTCTAAAGCATCTGTTCCATTTTCTAGATGCACAGAAGACTTAAGCCTTGTAAATATATAGTTAACATAAAGCTAAATTTTTGGCATACATTTTTACTGTGAACTCACAATCTCACAATTCATTATTTCTCATTTTGTACTTCTGATTTACGTTGTTTCTAAATAATTTGGATATACAACAAATATGTATTGATCAATTCATATTTACTAAAGTTCTTAACAGCTCTTTTAAATGCAAGTCTGATATTAATCTTCTGCTATACAATTCTGATTCTTTATGTAATTATTTACAAGCATGATTTTCTGCTTAGGCAGAGAAAAGAAAAGTCTGAAGAAAATAGCAAGAATTACCAGATTGTTCCTACTGTAAATACAGCTTGGAACCACCTTGAAAATATATTAACTACATTTAAAGATTGCTTTTAAACAGAATTTATATTTTTTTGCATGAAACTTTCATATATAAAATATGAGGCCATGGCAATCAGTGCTTCACTAACATTGGTCCACAGAACAAATCTTTACTGGTCTCCTTTTCACAGTTCATTAAATTTATAGAATACAACAGTTAGTGCAGCCATGATCTTATTAACAACAAATATGGGCACCCTATTATGTAGCATGTGAAGGAGTAAGCACTTCAGTTTTTTGTATTTAGATTTATGAAATAAATATATAAATGTTTATTTAATATGATGGATATTACAGTTACTAATCACAGATATATGCCAGAAATTTTATCTCAGTATTGTCATCCAAGAGTAACTAGTGCTTGTAGAATCCTTATGTAAATTTTATCTGTGCTCTAAGTTCAATTCTGAAGGAAGGGTATATACTAGATCAGAAATTTATAACTAACATTTGTGGGGGAAAAGATCATATGATTTCTTACACTGTTATTAATTACCAGCATTTTGAGTTATATTTTAGAATGCAGATAAATCAATCTGTGAAGCAAAGCTTCTTAAAGTTGCTTTATACATCATGTTTTATTATTCTAAGACTATAACTGTAGAAAAGACAGGATTCTTTCTATTTTAGTGTTATGAATTTAAAATATTCCAGCATTTTGCTAGATAGATTTACTTATTTTCAATAGTACTTTGAGTTTTTGTAAACTGCAAATGAAACAGCTTGACATGTTATTTTTATTCACTAATATTTACTTCATGAAATAGAATAATGTCAGGAAGAAAAGTGTTCTTTTAATAATTTCATGTCATGTTGGCTTATGAAAGGGCCAATCAAAGTACTCAATATTTTCCTGAAAATTAAGACACTGTTGGAAAAGTGTAGTGACTGTTATATCATTTAGGCCAAAGTGATTCTTGATATCTCCATTCAGTAGTCAATGCTCAGTAACAATTTCTGAAATCATTTACTGACACTGAATAGATATAGTGAAAGCTGTTGATGAATGTGGCACATTTTCTGACTGAAGAGGGTATACTACCGCAAGCTACTGATTTTAACAGAAAGGCCAAGGACTGAAAGAGCCATGGAGACTAATCTCTCTTCTCACCTCTAGAGGTGGTCCCTCCAGGACAGAGATGAGGCACATTGGTGGGGGCAGTGTGGAAAAGCTTGCACTGCTGCCGCCCAGGCTGTATCTGTTCTGTGGATAAATAGAGGGCTTCAGCCTCCAGAGTTGTCAATCCAGCACCCTTCAGCACTAAATTAAAAAGAATATAAATAAATATAAAAGAATTGAGGTAGATTGACAAAGCTAGGAATTTGAGACACGGACTGTACCTTGCTTTAGTGCCAGTGCTTATTTGACATATAAAATCATTAAAATTAAAGGCACAAATGAATGAACAAGACCCTTGCTATTTTTGCACCATGATCAATATGGTTTGCTAAACAATATCATCCTCCATGGTGGTTTCATAAAAATACATTATTAATTAGTGTTATGAAGCATCAAAATGATTTTAATTTTTCTGTATTACTATTTTCTAGAATTTCAAATTGTTTATCAGTTACTCTGGAGAAACTGTTTAAAAATAAATGATAACATTTCAGTATATGTCATAAACATATATTGAAATATATAAACATTTCTTCCTATCTGAAGTGAAAGGAATAAAAAGTGTTATTATTTTGTTTGCTTTTTAATATTTTTTGAGGGAAATGCTAATCTATTTATTATCTCTCCATTAAACAGTTGTCTGGTCTCTGCAGAATCAAAACAGTGGGAAAATGTTTTGAGAAATCCAGCAGACACACATCCAGTATGACAAAGTTACCAGCAGTTATAATATTGTTCTGCAAAATTCATACTTCTAGATTGATATTAGTTTATGTGTGATCTTGAAATAATGAAGTCACATATTTATTTATCCCCATTATTATTATACCATCTTACACACTAATGTTAAATACTTCCCCATCCATTTGTGTGTAATGTTCAGTCCAATAAAGAAGGAATTGTTATATCTGGTAAATGATGAAAAAAATGTTTTAATTGTTTGTCAATAAAGTCCCTCTTGAAAATAAAAAGCAATTACTTTTTTAAAAAGTAGGGCATGTTACTCAGAAATGATGCAAAACAAAGAAACGATTACTTTCTGATTATATACAGTTTACATATATGTATCCCCAGCTAATATTATCTCAGTGCAAGAAATTCATGTTTACCTCCCTCAGTTAATATGTAACAACAATTTACCGCCCCTATGTTTAGAAGACTCATCTTTTTTGACAATTTACTTAAAGGACTTTATAATTTTGAGACCATGTTGAAAATCCATGGTCCCCAACTTTTCTGGCTTTGCAGACCAGCAGTGTGTGTGTGTGTGTGGGGGGGGGGGGGGGGGTAAAGTTCTGCATTGGCGGTTGAGTATGTACAGCTCATGCAAATGGAGCTTTGCACACTTGTCCACTGCTCGCACAAGCAGAGCTGCGCACATTTGCGTGCTCGCCCACCACTTTCGTGGCCCAGTTCTGAATGGGCTATGGCCCAGGTTCAGGCTGTGGCCCTCTGTTGTAGATAATCTTGCAAAATAATTTCTGGGAATGGAAGACTTCTGAAAAATGGCTACCATAGGCAATATAACTAACTACAAAGTAGCATTTTATCAGAAATATACATACTATTCCAATATTTGTTTGTTTGTTTGTTTGTTTGTTTGTTTATTTATTTATTATTTATTTATTTATTATTTATTTATTTATTTATTTATTTGATTTTTATATCGCCCTTCTCCCTTCCAGGACTCAGGGCGGTGAACAGGCAACAATAAAAACAACAATAGAAAACATCAAATACATTAAAATACGCTAAAAATACCTAAAAAATATATTAAATGGGTGGCCTATTCTAAAATCCAGATAAAAACCCCTGGTAAAAACAATTAAAAACTACACCAGGCCGGCCGCACGGAATAAGTAGGTTTTCAAGGCCCGATGGAAGAGGCGCAGGTCTGTGATTGTGCGTAGGTCGGAGGGTAGGTCATTCCAGAGGGCAGGAGCTGCCACAGAGAAGGCTCTCTCCCTAGGGGTCGCCAGCCGGCATTGCTTGGTCGACGGTACCCTGAGGAGGCCCTCTCTGTGGGAGCGAACTGGTTGTTGGGAGGTATTTGGTAGCAGGAGGCGGTCCTGCAAGTAACCAGGTCCCTTGCCATGGAGCGCTTTAAAGGTGATTACTAGTACCTTGAAGCGCACCTGGAAAGCCACAGGCAGCCAGTGCAGCTCGCGCAGGGGAAGTGTCACATGGGAGCTTCTGGAGGCTCCCAGAATCTCCCGCACAGCCGCATTCTGAACTAACTGGAGCCTCCAGGTGCACCTCAAGGGAAGCCCCATGTAGAGAGCGTTGCAATAGTCCAGGCGGGAGATGACGAGGGCTTGAGTGACCGTGCGTAAAGCGTCATGATCCAGAAAGGGGCGCAACTGGTGTATCAGGTGGACCTGATAAAATGCCCCCCTGGCCACGGCTGTCATATGATCATCTAACGACAGCCGAGAGTCCAGGAGGAAGCCCAAGTTGCGCGTCCTCTCTGTGGGGGCCAATGGTTCGCCCCCAATAGCCAGAGACGGCACCAGCTGGCTATATCGTGACGCCGGAAGCCACAGCCACTCGGTCTTGGACGGGTTGAGTCGAAGCCTGTTTCTCCCCATCCAGACTCGCACGGCCTCCAGACACCGGGACATCACTTCCACAGCATCGTTGAGATGGTCTGGGGTAGAGATGTACAGCTGGGTGTCATCAACGTACTGGTGGAACTCTACCCCGAAACCACGGATGATCTCACCCAACGGCTTCATATAGATGTTGAACAAGAGAGGTGAGAGGACCAACCCTTGTGGTACCCCACAAGTGAGGCACCTCGACGTCGACCTCTGCCTTCCTGTCAAAACAAATTGCGACTGGTCGGATAGGTAGGAGGAGAACCACCATAAAACGGTGCCCCCCAATCCCAACCCCTCCAGCCGGCACAACATGATACCATGGTCAATGGTATCGAAAGCCGCTGAGAGATCTAACAGGACCAGGATAGAGGAACAGCCTCTATCCTGAGCCCTCCAGAGATCATCCACCAACGCGATCAATGCTGTCTCTGTGCTGTGCCCAGGCCGGAAGCCGGACTGGTGCGAGTCCAGATAGACAGTTTCCTCCAGGTTCTGAAGGAGCTGTCGTGCCACCACACTCTCAACAACCTTAGCAAGAAAGCGAAGGTTGGAGACAGGACGGTAGTTGGCCAACACAGCCGGGTCCAGGGAGGGCTTCTTGAGGAGGGGCCTTACCACTGCCTCTTTCAAGGCGGCCGGCAGAAACCCCTCACTCAAAGAAGCGTTGACAATTCCCTGGAGCCAGCCTCGTGTAACCTCCCCGGAGGCCAGTACCAACCAGGAGGGACACGGGTCCAATAAACATGTGGTGGCGTTCAGCCGCCCCAGCATCCTGTCCATGTCCTCGGGAGTCACAGGATCAAACTCTTCCCAGATAACAGACTCAAGACCTGCCTCCGTCAGCCCGTCTGAACTAGTCCAATCGGAGGCTAACCCGTCCCGGATCTGATCGATTTTATCATGCAGATAACACCCAAATTCCTCTGCACGACCCTGCAAGGGAGCATCCCGCGTTCTCTGATAAGGAAGGGAGCGGGTCACCCTAAACAGGGCGGCAGGGCGGTTATCTGCAGACGCGATAATAGCGGAGAAATAATTCAGTTTCGCCGCTTTTATCGCCACTAGGTAGGTCCTCAAATGCGACCTTACCAGTGTCCAGTCATATTCGGAGCGGGTGGCCTTCCAAACGCTCTCTAGGTATCTCCTCTGACGCTTCATCATCCTCAGCTCCTCAGAGAACCAAGGAGCCAAGGTAGGCCGGCGCCGGGTGAGAGACCGCAAAGGCATGACCCGGTCCAGGGCCCCCGTGGTTGTACTATTCCAGGCAGCCACTAGGTCCTCAGTCGAGTCGCGGGTCAGGGTCTCCGGTATTGGGCCAAGCTCCATCTGGAACCTCTCAGGGTCCATCAGGCGCTTGGGGCGGAACCAGCTCACTGCTTCCGGTTCCGCCTCCCCGCGGTGGGTTGCAGCGGTTGGAAAGTCCAGCCAAAGGAGAGAGTGACCTGACCATGACAGGGGTTCAATGACTATTTCCCCTAAATAAGATCACTCAGACACTGTCCGGAGACAAAAACTAGGTCCAGTGTGTGTCCCCCAATGTAGGTGGGGTCATGAATTAACTGGGTCAGGTCCATGGCCGTCATCAAGGCCATGAACTCCCGTGCTGTCTCAGATGCTTCGCCTATCGATGGCAGGTTGAAATCCCCCATGACTAATAGCCCGGGGGTGCCAACCGCAAACTCGGCTATCACATTGAGAAGCTCGGGTAGGGCTGCTGACACGTAGCGGGGAGCCAGGTACACAATCAGCAAGCCCAACTGCCTCCCATGACCCCACTTCACACATAGAGACTTACAGCCGGCTGTCTGCGGCACAGTGGTCTCCTTCGGGTCCAGCCCCTCCTTTATAACGACCGCCACCCCCCCACCCTGACCCTGGGCTCATGGCTGATGAAATGCCCGCTAACCCGGTGGGCACATTTCAACGAGGGGCACTCCCCTCTCTTGGCCCAACCAGGTCTCCGTAATACCCGTCAGGTCCGCCTCCCCCTCTAAAATCAGATCATGAATGAGGGGTTTTTATTAACCACGGACCTGGCCTTATACAACATCAGCCAAAGGCCCAGGCCCTGAGATCCTAAACCACCTGGACTGCAAAAGGAGCCATGAGGGCCGGAGCACGCAACCGCTCACAAACAGCGGTTGCTCCCTCCCCTGATATGATATGGCCCTTGGCTCCCGCCATACCTGCGATGAGATGATAACATCTCTCATAGGATGTTCCCTATCACCCATACATATATTTTGTTCTCTTTTTTCTGTGCACATTTCCAAAGAAAACTCTCAGCGGAAACCTCCAGATATATTTATATTTGAAGAAAACATAAGGGTCCTGGGAACCCTAGAAAATAAAGATGATTTTGGAGGCTAGCACTTCACTTTGTAGCATTACATCATCTAATGTTTTATATTAAAGATTATTTTCACTATAAGTCAGGTAGAACACAGAGCATATTGAATGCCATGTGAGATCACATTGGGCATGTTAGTACTATGGAGTACCAGGTTGGGAACCCAAGCTATGAACATTTGCAGAATAAGATTTTTGTTTGTTTACTGAGTTTCTATACCAACTACAGGCAATTCTTGACTCACAACCATTTGTTTAGTAACCATTCAATGTTTCAATGGCAGTGAAAAAAGTGACTTAGACCGGTTTCCATATTTACAACTATTGCAGCATCTCCATGGTCACGTGATCAAAATTTGAATATTTGACAACTGGCATGCATTTATGATAGTTGAGCTGTCCCGAGGTCATGTAATTTATATTTGTAACCTTCCCAGACAGCTTCCAATAAATGAAGAAAATGGGGGAAGCCAGATTCACTTAGCAATATGATTCACTTAATAACTATGGCAAAAAGATCATAAAATGGGGCAAAACTTACTTAACAACTGCCTTTTTTAAATTGAGAACTATCTGGAATCTCTTTTTGTACAATGCATATTTCTGCATTTTTTTTCTTTTCCAAATATTATATCAATTATTGGAGAGGTCCTTTCTTTCTTTCTATCCAATGCTTTGAAGGTTTATTCCACAACACAATAGTGAGAAGAGTTTTTATATCTCACAATCCCCTCTCTAATTGCTTTTGTTTGAGTAGAATTAAACTGCAAGGCTGATAAAGATAACCCAATCAGTCTGGGATTATCTCAGACATACTCCCAATTTTATTTCTATACTTCAGAAGAGAATAATAGAGTTGGAAGGGACCTTGGAAGTTTTCTAGTCCAGCCCCCCTGCTCAAGCAAGAAACTCTATACCATTTCAGACAAATGGTTGTCCAATATCCTCTTAAAAACTTCCAGTGTTGGAGTACCCACAGCTTCTGGAGGCAAAATAGTGATCTGATGTCAGAAAGATACGACACTGAAATTTTCTGGATGTCCCTTGCTCTGTTCTAAGAGCAGAACACCAAATATCCTATGGTGTCCAGGAAAACTAGGCATAATATGGTACTGCAGTCTAAAGTTTGTGAGATGGGCTGCCATACAAATTTAATAAATAAATAAAAAGCAATTATCTCAGCCATTTGTGGGACTTTGTATGACTTTATCTTAAATGCCTCATTCATACCTCTTGCACTAGCAGGTGCAGAGTTGATCATTTGAGATGGTGCGGAATGGGTAGAGCTCAGGCTTGAGGTGGAAGGACTGGCCTGGGAATAAACAAAAGTAACGCTGATAAGTAAGTTCAAATATTTATTATTAAGGAGCCCGTGATATATATGACAATATTAACAAGATGAAGGACTTGGGGAAAATAGATTCTTATTTTGTCGTAATGTTGGGTGGCTCACAATTTGCTTCATGGCACCTTTATCTTAATTAATAATTAATACAATTCATACCCAAAATATACTTACTTAGCACTTTCCATGCAATGTAAAAGAAATCTACATTTTTTAAACTTTATTCTTCAAGTTATTATTTGTACACTCAGGCACATAGGATAGCACTATTTGGGCCAACATGAAACGTTCATATCTTCAACAGAGTAACCTGGTATAAGAAGTTTATCTATCTATGACTCTAGAAAAGAAAAAATCCCGCAAAAGGTACAGCACAAAGAAGCTTTTGGTAGCTCTGGAATATTAATTTTACCTCAGCAGGTGCAGAAACCCTTGAGGGCTCTCACAAAGGACAAATAATGGATTGTAATGTCTTCGTCATCAAGTCTGATGCCAGGAAACCCTCAGATAGAAGCCTTTGGAGAACTATGACCCCAAAGAAAGATATTTTACGTCTCATAGGCAAGTTCATGGCATAGACAGACTGAGACTGCTCAGTTTGTAGCTCAGTCTGTTATCTATTATGCTTCAGTAGCACCTTACTTCTACAAGCACACTGTATGTACTGTATAGTTTTCTTTAAAATAATCATGAATTATACATATTGCTTGCAATGTGTTTCTAATATATTTGCGTGATACCTGCATGTGGTACACATCCTCTGCATTTTCTCCAACAGAACTGTCTGTTAATATAACCATATTTCCTGTTTCACTTGATGTATGGGAAGAAAGGGAAGATGATGAGTGTCGGACCGTACCCAGCATATTCAATGGGCTAGAAAAATATATAAGGCTATTATTAGCAAATATTTTCTTAAGCTTGTTTAATGAAGAACATTTCAAACTGAAAGATGCTGAACTTCAAACTCATCAAACATCTGTACATAACATGTAGAGATGAACATTTTTTTCATTTCTGCATGGGAAACATTAGCAAATTTTTAAAAAATCAACATAGTTCCCAAATGGAAATAGATCGAACTTAGCAATATAAATAAATTAATCGTACTACCCTCTTTTGGAATAAACAGCAGAAGGTGAAGAAAAAAATAGTGAGGAATAGTGAACAAGAGAAATCCAAAGTCTAATATATAAAAAAAGAATGGAAATATAACATCACACTCTATATTGTCACACAAATATTGTCTTTTCTTTTTTTAAACTAATTGCTCTCTTCCAAGTTCTCATCAACTCCATCTAACTATCTTTCATCTTCCTCTCAAAAATATTAATTCCATGCTTGTATATTGTTTTTTGTAATACAGACTTCATTCATTTTATCTACCGCATATGATTAAAAAAGCGGAGTATTTCTTTCATACTGGTTGCTTTTGTAATTCAAATTCATCTGACAGCACCCATTAATTTATGACTCTGTTCTTCTTTTATCACACACACTTAAGTATTCAACTTCTATTTCAACATGTGTTTTTTTGACACATCCAGATTTTCACTTCTGACAAAATCATGGTTTTATACGCATCCATTTTGGGGTTTTTGACAAACATTCATTCATTCCTGGCGTCTGCGTACTGTTTTTCTACTTACATTAACACATTTTGAAATTTCTCCATCCATTTTCTCATCTTTAATAAATATTCTAAGGTTCACTAAATCATTTTCTTCTTTATATTTTCATCATTAATGTATAACTTGCAATCATTCAGCCTACATAATTATCTTGGTCTTCAATAACAATTGTCAGATTTTAATAACTGAAAAATGATTGTTTTTATTAAATCTGGTTGCTAATCACTATGATCTTATCATTTTGTTATAACCTGCTAATGTCAGTTACTACATAAATAATAAGAAATAATGAACTTTCAGACAGCACAACAACCTTATAGGAAATTTAATCCCACAATAATGAAGTTGATTTAAAAATCTGGTCTTTAATTTATTATAGCTTTGAATACTCCAAAAGTCTTGTTAATGAGACTTTTTAGTTACATGTAGCAGGTATATTAATTATTCAATTTCATATGTTATTTGAAAAGGCAGATACAGAAAGACTATTCTAATATAGAAAGTGTATAAAATAATACCTGTGGCGATGCATTACTTTGACGCTCTCTGGACTCATTGGACTGTGTGATACAGGCATATTGCTGCGTGGTGTGCTTGTTCCTGAGCAGGCTGGACTTAATTTTTCCAGAGTGGGTAATTCCTGTAGAGGACATTAAATGCTAGTTGTGAATGGATAAGGCAGAATATAAATATTGTTTATAAAACAAGATACAACCAATACGGCCTGTCCACCAGCCCTACATGTTAAGAAGATAATAGAAATGAAGTAAGATGAAGAAGCTGAAAAATTGAATTATGGTGACAAAATCATTTCCAAAATATAACAGAAAGAACATTGGTAGAGACAAAAAGTATGGAAATTCTGTACATTATCATTGATAATGTTTTGTTTAAACTGAATTATTGTCAACTCCCAGCGTTGTCATAGTAAGAGAGGGAGGGTTGCATTCCACGCATAATGTCGGCTGAAGTCGGATCTCAGATTACTGCAGCCTGCTTGGGAGGGGTGCATCTCATAGGGGAATGAGATTTATGACACAGACTGAGGGGAGGCAAGGAACAGGGGTAAAGTTCAGCTATAAATCAAACAAAGCTTAGATTTGACTGCGAAAAGATCTTGCCTATAATGCTGCTAATAAAGGATTAGTTTTGTATTGAAACTTAACCCAATACTCATGAATCAATTAGGGCATTTTTAGGAAACCTAACAGACAGTCAGGTCTGCTTTTAAATATCGGTGGTGCCTGGAGGGAAACTCAGGCAATCATGGCAAAGGGCCAGCTATCCGAAGAGAGCCTGATTGTAGCCGGATTGCAGCCTGACCTCAGACATCAAAGCTGAGATGGGCGAAGCAAGAGGAGATAAGTATTCAACCCCTAAAGCTAGCAGTCCTCCACAAGAGGAGAGCTCCCCAACTACAAGGCGTAGATGACTTCCTATGACTGCTAAAGGCCAGATTTAGTAATAATCTTTATTATCATTGTAAAAATTACAATGAAATTTGAGGAGGTGGAGGACCTGTATGTGGAAGAAGAGCTCAGCAACCTAAAAGCAGAGGGGCCACTCCATCAGAGCACATCCATGAATTTAGAAGAGTCATTGGAAGGCGGTCCCCCTTTACCAGAGCATTTTTTTCAGAACAAGTCTGGACAAACAGATTGCCCAGGTAACTGCCTACTGTGATATCCTAAACCGTCTCTCTGAGTGGTTCCAAGTAGCAATAAAAGTCAATGGCGGATTGTGCACTAATGACATGAGAAAGCCACTGGATACAAAAGAGAGAGTCAACCTGACCTGAAACCGCCCAGCTGATATCACGGATCCACAGCAACACAGCGGGCCCCGAAACCAGCCCACCCAAAGTCCACTGAAATGCTACAGATGTGGGGGGAGAGGGGTCATATGGCATCTGTATGCATGACCCCAACCCTGATGCCAAGGCCAGAGCCACCACAGGGCACGACTGGAACGGGGCCACAAACAGGTCACCAACACATCCCAGAAGGCCCTCCAGATTGCAGAGGTCCTTCTCCACCCAGATGAAGGGAGAGACCCCAGGCAACAATGACCAGTCACCAGAATCCTATGACAGTGACAATGAGGGTGAAAACGACCCAATGGTGAGAGGGCCTTTCCTTTTTCCAATACGCCTCACACACCCCAAAACAGGAATTCAGGGGGATTTTCAAGTCCTAATAGGCTGCACTAGATGCTTGATCAACCTGACCACAGTTCTGAAACTAGGATCAGAGCAAAAAGACTGGCCCACCCCATCCAGTTTGAACAAGTCAACGGGTCCCTAATGGAGGAAGCCTATGCCACCCACCTGATCTAACTAGTGAGACTAGAGCTAGCAGATCACTGGGAAGTAATTCAATTCATAACAGCCCCCAAAATGACAGATGCAGTCATACTGAGACTCTCCTGGCTAGACAAGTGGGGACCGACCATCTGGTGGCAAGGAGGTACCCACAGACTTAGGATAGAAAAAGGGCCCCAACCCCTTCTACGCCAGTAAGCAGAAATACCACCCAAGCAGGGAATCCCCAAATCATCTGGCAGCCACATCCGACAAAACCCCAGAGACTGCCAGATCCCAAGGAAATATCAGGACCTTGCAGAAGTATTCAGCGAGACCGAGTGCAACATTCTGTGCCCCCTACCATGAGGCAGATTGCGCCATCAAAATCATCCATGGGGCAAAACTGCCCAAGCCCAAACTGTATGCCACGATGCCCCAGGAAATGCAAGAAATGTGCAAATACACAGAAAAAAACCTAGCACGAGGGTTCATCGAGCCAGCTAAACCACGGGTCGCAGCGCCAGTCCGCTTCAAAGAAGATAGAACTATGAGGCTGTGTGTGGACTTTAGAGGAATCAATGCCATGTGCATACACAACCTATACCCCCTCCCCCTCATGAAGGGCATGCTATTTCACCTGGCCAAGAGAAAAGTCTTTACCAAACTAATCCTCAGAGAAGCATACTATTGAGTACGGATCAGGGAAGGAGATGAGTGGAAAACAGCATTCAACTGCCCCCTAGGGAGCTTTCAATTCAAAGTGATGCCTTTCAGACTGCAGGGAGCCCCTGCAGTGTTCATGCAGCTAATAAGGCACTGCACAAGCACCTCAACAAGGGGGTCTTCGTCTACCTGCATGACATCCTCATCTACATGGAGACCACGGACAACCACGTACCCCTGGTCTGACCTGGTACTGGAAAAACATCAGGCAGCCAACGTCAAACTATCAAAATGTGAATTCCACTGTGCACTGCTAGACTACCTGGGCTACCGAGTGACAAATGAGGGAGTAGAGATGGATCCAGCCAAAGTACAAGCCCTCCTAGGCTGGTAACCCCCTTGCACCTGCAGACAGCTACAAAGCTTCCTAGGGTTTGTGAACTTCTATAGATAATTCATCCCCTCTTTCGCAAAGATTGCCAAACCCATGACCGACCTCTTAAAAACAGGGAGCCCAAAAACAAAACCTTGCCCTGGACGACTTCTACAGTGGGACCTAACCAACCAAAAGGCATTTGAAATACTCAAAGAAATGTTTGCAAAGGAACTGGTGCTGAAGCATCCTGACCCCAAGCAATGCTTCATGATCCAAGCAGATGCCAGCAACATGGCAGTGGGAGAGGTGCTACTCCAAAGAAACGACCAAAGAAATATACAATCCTGCACCTACATCTCCTGCAAGCTAACAGACACAGAGAGACGATGGGTCACATGGGAAAAGAAAGCTTTCACGATGAGATGGGCACTGCTAACCTGGAGACATCTGTTGGAAGGGGGCCAGAAACCATTCGAAGTCTGGACTGACCACAAAAATCTGGAGGCTCTCAGGACTCTGCACAAACTATCACCCAAACAAGTGTGATGTGCTCAATACTTCAACCATTTCGACTTTGTACTAAAGCACATTCCAGGGGGGAGGAACTTCCTAGCTGATGCCCTCTCCTGCATACCCCAGTACAAATGCGAACAGAAGCAGGTGGTGGACACCATCATTCCCTCTACTCAAATAGCTGCCCAGGTGACCACCATACCACAACGCCATGACCGGCAAGACCAACCAGCAAGCTACCTAACCACGGGACTCAAAACAACTAACACATCTTGACAAAAAGAGATGACCTCACATGGAAGGGGACGAAACTCTACGTCCTGGAATCCCTACGCACCCTAACTCCAGTGCAGCCAGGGCGCCAAACCAGCAGGCCACTTTGGGTTCCTAAAGACTTTACACTTAGCCCAGAGGCAGTTCTGGTGGCCCAGCATAAAGAAAGATGTGGACAGTTATGTGAAAAATTACACCATCTGTGCCACAATGAAAAGACGTCCGGGAAAAACCGGACTGCTGAAACCAGTAACAGAGCCAACGAGGCCATGGGAGGAGATCGCAATGGACTGTATAGTAGAGTTGCTGAAAAGTGGGGAAAATGCAGTAATTTGGACTGTAATAGACCTGTTCTCCAAACAGGCACACTTCAAACCCTGCAGCGGACTACCCTCAGCTCATAAGCTGGACAAACTGGTCCTAAAGCACATATACCGCCTGCATGGAGTACCTCAAAGAATTATCTGAAACAGAAGGAGTTCCTGCGGTCCATTGGGTCATCCCAGGGCCTCAGCTGGGCTTTTCACCCGAGCACCAATGGGGTAGGGGGCAGATTTATTTATTTATTTTATTACATTTATATCCCGCCCTTCTCCGCAAAGGACCCAGGGCGGCGCACAGGAGATTTAAAAAACATACAAAAATAGAACATAAATAATTTAAAATATATATTAGATCCCAAACCTGTGCTAAAACCAGTTATTAATTAAAACCCAATTTAAAACTTTTCTAAAGTCCCCATGGGAGGTTAGGCTAGGCCGGCTTGATGAAAAAAGTATGTCTTTAGACATTGGCGGAAGAGGCGGAGGTCGGTGATGGTCCGGAGTTCAGGGGGTAGGTCGTTCCAAAGGGCAGGGCCCGCCACAGAGAAGACTCCTCCCCTTGGGTGTCGCCAGTCGGCATTGTCCGGCCGACGGCACCCTGAGAAGGCCCTCTCTGTGGGAGCATATCGGTCTAAGGGATGTATGGGGCACGAGACGGTCTCGCATATAACTAGGCCCCGAGCCATGGAGCGCTTTAAAGATGGTCGTCAAGACCTTGAAGCGCACCCGAAAGACCACAGGAAGCCAATGCAGCTCGCGCAGGATTGGTGTTATATGGGAGCTTCTGGTAGCTCCCGTAATTACCCGCGCGGCTGCGTTTTGGACTAGCTGTAGCTTTCGAGTGCACCTCAAGGGAAGCCCCATGTAGAGAGCATTACAGTAGTCGAGACGGGACGTCACAAGAGCTTGAGTGACTGTGCGAAGGGTAGCCCGGTCCAGTAAGGGGCGCAATTGGCGCATCAGGCGTACCTGATGAAACGCCCCCCTGGCCACGGCTGCCACATGGTCCTCCAAGGACAGCCGGGAATCCAGGAGGACACCCAAATTGCGCGCCCTCTCCACGGGGGCCAATGTTTCGCCCCCAATGGCCAGAGTTGGAGTAATCTGGCTGAACCGGGGTGCCGGAAACCACAGCCACTCAGTCTTGGCAGGGTTGAGCCTGAGTTTGTTACCACCCATCCAGATCCGTACGGCCTCCAAACACCGGGACAGCACTTCGACGGCATCGTTGGGGTGGTCTGGGGTGGATATGTACAACTGAGTGTCACCAGCGTACAGATGGTACTCCACCCCAAAACCACGGATGATCTCACCCAGCGGCTTCATATATGTGTTGAAAAGGAGGGGCGAGAGGACCGACCCCTGAGGAACCCCACATAGGAGGGGCCTCGAGGTCGACCTCTGCCCTCCCGTCAACACATATTGCGACCGACCAGAGAGGTAGGATGAGAACCACCGCAGAACGGTGCCTCCCAGCCCTCCCAGATGGACTGAATGCCATGGTAGAGCAGTACTTCTGTCTTTTGCTGAGGTTGTGTACAATAATGCTGTTCACAGTAGCACAGGACTAACACTGTTCAAAGTAGTGAGCGGCATGGACTTCGTCCCAATGCCTGAGTACCCAAGGGATTCCCCCTCTCCTCAGTCAGCTTGACTGATTGGATGTCAATGCTAAAAACAACCTGGGAGAATGTCAAAAACGCACTGGCTAATATGGCACAAACCTATAAGAAACAGGCAGATAAACACCGAGCTACGCAATGACCATTCTTGGTGAGAGAAAAAGTTTATCTCTCCATAAAATATTTAAGACTCTCTAGCAAGAAACCGGGACCAAAGTTTGTGCAACCATTCCCCATAGTAAAGATCATCAACCCAGTCACAGTGCAATTGAAACAGCCCCGACTGCTAGAGAAGATACACCCGGTATTCCATAGTAGCCTCTTAAAATCCATGGTTGGATCCACTTTGAGACCACTACCCCGGGAGCCCCCAGGCCCTGTGGTCATAGGGGGTCAAACCCATTATGAGGTGCAACAAATCCTTGATTCGAAGTGGCACAACTTCAGTACTTAGTCAAGTGGAAGGGATACCCCTTGTCAGAGGCATCTTGGGTAAAGAGTAGAAATATCTAGGCTGATCATCTTATATAAAGAGTGCATGCAAAAAATCCAAACAAGCCTGGGGGGAGGAAGTAGCCTTAAATCCTATACTTGTACTCAAATTGGTTTTGCTTCGCACAGGTTGCTTTTGGAAAGTGAGGGGGGCTGTATGACACAGACTGAGGGGAGGCAAGGAACAGGGGTAAAGTTCAGCTATAAATCAAACAAAGTTTAGACTTGACTGCGAAAATATCTTGCCTATAATGCTCCTAATAAAGGACTAGTTTTGTATTGAAACTTGACTCAATACTCATGAATCAATTAGGGCATTTTTAGAGAACCTTACAATTATTTCTTGGCATGGAATGACAACATGGAGATAATAATATCACAAATTCACTGAATTAACAATGTGTGGTTAATGGAAAAACTCTGTTGCACCATCTATTTATTTATTTATAAATTTTATTTGCTGCCCATCTTACAACAGAATCATTTCTCAATGCTGTATTTTAGTGAAACTAAAGACAAAACGATGCATATTTAGAAAAATAAAGAATAATTATGACCTTACATGGTACAAGCTAGATCGCATCATTTGAAATTGGTCAATTAATTTCTTATGCAGTGGACGCATCTCAGGATGTACAAACTTCTCATGTACTGCCAGACCTATTCCTAGGATATGTACCTATTAAAATTAAAAGCACAACTTAATATTCTGTTTCAATGAGACTACAAGATAATACTTTCAATATTGCAAGCTTACTAAAATATTTAAATACTGGGACTATTTAAATTATAATTCATTATTACTAGATATAATTTCCAGATTTTACTGTAAATGATAGCTAAACAATAATTGATTTGCTTCCCTGGTAACTATTTTGAAACAAATCTTCTAGTAGTAATGTTAAGACTATGAAATAATAGCAGTTTTAATTGGATAGATAGCATACATTTAAATACATATGAAAGGTATTTGATAAATTGCTTGCTTTAAGGAACTATAAAACAATCTAGCATATTGGTGTGTTTTTATCTGAAATGTGGATTTTAGAGTGAAATCTATTTAAAAAGACTTGTTCTGTACATGTGTACACTTCTATTTATACTATTGAAGGTGCAAGTGGCTAATAAAGGTTAACAAACAGCATTTTTTAGATCTGCATTGTCCCCACTTTCTTAGTTTTCCGTTATTTTCAAACATCTATGTTTGTTTTATATATCTAGTACATTGTATTATACAGGTGGACATCAAATTCTACATTTTTTTGTCATTAAATTCAATGATTGTTTTAGAACATAAGTGTTAAACTGGTGGCCTGTGGTGCAAGCCATGTTCACCCTGGCTCCGCAAGGCACAAATGTCATGATACGTCACATGAAGTGATCGAGTTTGACACCCATGTTTTACAATATAAACATAAATCAGATGCATATGTAGTATAATGGTCTGGTTCTCAGTATTTTATATAGTTTGAATAAGCCTATGTTACTTTGCATAATATCAAAGGAAACAAATTTTATTACAGTATTATTTTATTTTAATTTAAAAAAATAAGAATACCTGTTCATGCATCAGTTCTTTCAACTGTGTGATTTTTTCTGCATCTCCAGGATGAGAGGAGATATAATCCCTATCAAAAAAGGCCTGGAGAAGAAAAATAATCAGTTGTACTTTGGAAATAGTCTGTTTCTTAAGAAACATAAGGAAGAACAAAATTAATCCTTGGTATCTTTATTTTCTATACAATGAAACGTGGAAAGCCTCACTTGACCCACTTTCCATGACTATGGAATCCATTTTAATCAGTTTGTCACTTTTTCTGCCCATTTTATGCAGCCTGTATTTTCCCCATTCTTGGATTTTGTAAATTCAAAAGTCAACACATAAAAATCACTGGCAAAGGAAATTTGCTGTAGGACAATATTAAATCATTTTTAATAGATCATATATTTATTTTAAATTTCAACAGTAATACTATCAATATGCTTCTTGATAAAATCCTGAAACTTTCTCTCATATATATATATATATTATTATATATTATTTCCACTGAATAGAAGATGAGAAATAAGTAACTTCAGAAATCATCAATATAAAAGTGTGTTTTGTGGATTTTCTGCACTCAGATAAACCAGAAATAATTTTACTAATTTACATTTTAAGTAAGCAATTTCTAAGGCAGCATTTATTATTTTTCATTAAAATTACACACTTTTATCTTTTCAATGAATTTCATATTTATACAAACAATAAAATAGGATGCTATGATAATTTACTTATATACAGAATGCAAAATCTCCCAAAATAAAATACTTGTTTAGACTAGAATACAGACATAAAGCGAAACATAGTGTTTTAATTATGAAAAATTGTCACTATTTCTTATATAATTGAACATTTTTATATACTGTTAAACATAATAATGAAATATAACTATCGTAAAAAGCTCTGAAAGTAAAAATAATCAGAAAAGTCTGAATTTACCTCCTGATATCGTGCTATGCCACCATTCACAGCAGCATCAATAACTCCATTCAGGCACATACTGAGTAGATTGATGTTCCCATGCATTTGTTTGTGTTGGTACTGGCTTATTAGTGTCCTTAATTCTTGATTTTTGTTCTCCACTACTTGAATAGCATTTTCCAATGGGCTTACTTCAACCTATAATTATATCAAACATATATCAAGTATGTGTGTGTGAGTGTGTGTGTGTTTGTGTGGGTGCGTGGGTGCACTATTTAGCTTTTTGCTGTTTACTTCCAATTTTTTAAACTCACATATTTTCAAACTTGTTATTCTGAGTGTCTCTAATTGCTTAGAAGTAGTTAGTAAGCAATTTACAAAGTGAAGTTAGCAAACTTAGTGTCCTTTAAAAGGCACCAATTGCAATTGTAAGCAAAAGGGCTATTCCTGTTTCCCGACATTGCAGTTTCCTTGCAGATAGCAGCCATCCTGAGTACATGTAGACAAGTTTGTGTCCTCTCCTTATGCTGAGAGTTTCCATTGGTCTTTGTTATGGTTCTCAGTTCTCCTTGCATGGAGTCATCTTCAATGGACCCCTCCTCTCCTGGGAGCCCTTCTATTAAATTAGTCTTAATTATGTGAAACACTCATTTGTTACAACAAGCACATTTAACATGTTATCTTATCCATTAGATAAAAAATTACCCACTCTTTCTCTTTATGCTATACCTTAACTTACAAAAATAAAACATTACCAATTCTCGTCTTTCCACTTCAAACCACCGAGAGATTCCAGGTAAACTGTGAGTCAGGGTTAGAGTAGTACGTTCAATCCACAAGCTCTACAAAGGAAAACATAATATAGGAAATGAAAAACCAAATGTTTCTTATTTTATTTGTCTATTTGCAAGTTTGCTCCAATGTAACATACAAATAATCATTTTAAATAGCAATTAAAATGAATTCCTCTGGAACTAGGGGTTGTTTATAAAACATTAATGATAATGAAAGATCCCAATCTCATTACTCTAAAACCATTATAACAGAATAGCCTTCCTGGCTGTAGCGGAATATGGAGATAACCTTGAAGAACCTACATAAGAACCATCAACTTAGCTCTGGAAAGAAAGAGGGGATGATAAGGAAATTCAAAAAAATCATACCTTGATTCTGTTTGGTATCAGTGTGAACAGAGGGAAACTTTGATAGGCTTATAAGACTCTGTTACACAAAAACACACACATATATATATACACTTATCCTATTTCTAAACCGCTCATCTCCCTCAGAGAGATGTTGTACAACAGCAGTAGACCTTTATTTATTACTGATCTTTATCTGACTCAATCTCAAATTGCTTGACAGAAATATCAGGTTTTCACTAAAAGGTGGGGGAAGAGAGAGGCAATTGCACATGATTTGGGGGGGGGGGGACTATTCCAGAGAAGGGGAAGTGACTGGAAAAGTATATTTATAAGGCTCCTAAAGGTGAAAAGTCTTTAATTGAGTGAATTAGTGATCTGATTGTGTAGGCAAACATTACAGCGAGAAGGCAGTCCTGCAGATAACAGGCTCTGAACTGTGAAGGGCTTCTGGACCATCTGCAGCTTCTGAATGTTCTTCAAGGGAAGCCCCACGTAGAGCTTATTATAAATAGACAGGAAATCATTCATTTCTTTTATTTCATTTATTAAATTTATAAACCGCATCACTCTCCCCAAAGGGACTCGGGGCCCCAAAATCACTCCTGCCATTCCAGGAAAAGTAGCAATTGTCACACTAGATGGAAGCAAATTCTTTCTTAACCTTGACTACCCTAGTTCCTAAAACAGGACCCAGTAGTCCAACCCTCACATTGCAAAGGAGTTCTGCTCAGCGGAGTGCAATTCTATTTAGAATGAAGGATGTAGTTTTACTGGAAAGTGCCAGAAATGTGCAGATGATGGGCCTAGGGATTGATCTCCCTGTCATCCTGACTAAAAACATCATTTTAGGGACCACCATCATATAATGCCCTTCCCCCACTAATAAACCTCAAGATGGTTCAGAAGGATACAGTACTACTGAAAGCTGCTTTGAGACCCAGAGGGATGGTTGCATTACGCTTATTTCTTATCTCAGTTCTGCCAGAGATTATTAAAACAGCAATTAGTTTTTAATTGTGCTGAAACTAGACAGAAACTGGGCTGGGCTGAAAATAAGCAAAAACTGGGCTAATCTGTTCCGGATAATCTGTTCCAGCCTAACCAATTTCTCCATAACCTTCCCCAAGAAGGAAAGGTTGTAGATAGATTGACAATCATCCAGTAAAATGGGGCCAAGCAATGATTTCTTAAGGAGAGGGTGCATCATCACCTCTTTTGAAGTACACAATAACATACCCTTTCTCAAGGATGCATTTTATCATTTTCCTCACAGAACTTTCCATAATCTTCTTGGCAGTTTTCACCAACTAGAAGAGACACATGTCCAGACCAAAGGTGGCCACACACAGAATCAAATTCATCTCAAATAACACCCAAGGATTCACTAATCTCCTCTGAAGCTGCACAGCTGGCATCAAGCTCCAAGTGAATCTAAACAACTATGTCCTTCAGATGCCTACAATAATGTTCACAGTGGTCCCTTGCATGATCTTCCTCCTTGTTCTTATGCAGTTGGATTTTTGTCATTTTGGAAAGAGCTGCTAATTAGCAGTTTGTGGATGCAATAAGTGAAGAAATGTCAACATTTTGCCATTCTCATCACTATGGTGTAGACCTGGATGTGGGCTATTACCCATGCTTGCTCATATTCTCTTTTTTGTTTTGCTCTGGTAGTAAACTAGATTTCCCCCCCAATTTTGTTAAAGTACACTGCCACTTCCCTGTTTCAGCAGGAAGTTCAGGCCTTGGCTTCTGAAGCACCCTCTAGAAACTATATAGTTCTATTAGCTCCCTCAGTCAGACTAATCAAATTTGCAAAAATTTGTATTTTTAGTCTTTTATACCACAGTGTTATGTATGCCTAAAACAGAATTATGTCTTACAGAGCTCAACAAGGCTTAATCTTGCACGTGTTGAGCTGCTTTACAAGTCTACTTTTATATCATAAAGCTGCAATCAAATATTCAAAAATTTCAGTTGTTATTGTTTTTGCCAACATTCAAATTGCTTAACACTTGCTTTGAGGATAGCAATAATTCTATGAGCTGTTACATATATCTAAAAGTTCCACAATATATTTAGCATAAAAACAATGTTAATATGTTAGGAAGAATTAGAACCTTAAATTCATTTTCCTTGTCTTTGGGGCCCTTGTGAAAAGGCCTGTCATAGCGGAATTTCCTGATATTGTTAACTCGATAAAAGCTCTTTATGCGATCAGGGACACGATCCATATGTAGTACATCAAGATTGTCTGGAATTGGAGTCACTGCATAGATTTGCAAGTCTGTAATAAGAGTCCAGTCAAAGAAAAAAAATCTACACACAATACAAAAGACTATACATTAGCCTTACACACTGCATAATAACATTACAGATCTTTATTATTTTTAATATTCTTTTTAAAACACACACACGCCTGAATCTCATACAGCATAGAAACTACAATGTGAATCTGTGCAATTTTAGCAGCTATGCCTCCTATGATATTTACTTGCTAACATCATATAGTTCTAAACCTGTACCTCCAAATGAAAGCATTGAAAGTGAGATTACATGTACTTTCAGTTTTATTTCCTTCCCACTTCTTCTTACATCTTGATCTGTTATAAAATACTATTGGATGAGCATTTTTTAAAAAAGTGATACTTATTTTAAAGAGGAAACTTTGTTCAATAATTTTCCATTTCTGTCATATTCTTAAAAGCTCTTCTGAGCCCTAATTTGTTTTAAATTTAGCACTACCAAAACAATACTCATTTTCTCTTTTTCTATATTTTTCATAAGGAAAACACAGTTTAAATCAACATTTTCCCAGAATTTAATCAATTTTTACCTGGACATCTGAACGCATATACGTTCATTTCAGGTTTGCAAAGGGATTTGTAAAATAACTTTATATTAGAATTTGCATTAAAACTTTGGTGTTTATTTCACTGTGCTGTGTAAATTTTCTATTTTATTTCTCTGTAAAATAATTACGATATTTCAGCCATTTATGGCCGGATGAGGTGAGGACGTTTTCTCCACCTCGTAGGGCTTCTTTTTACCAACAAATGTGGATTAAAGTGATTAAAACGCGCCGCTGAGAGCTGGAAATGTTTATAGATGTTTTGGAAGGTCGGTGTGACTTGTAAATTGCTTTTTCAAAGTGATCGGACAACTCGAACTGCTTGAATTTCAAAGTTTTGTTTCTCCGTGGAGCAGAGAGTTGGCGAGCGGCCGAGGTAAGGGGGGTTACCCTTTGTCTCTGGCAAAGATCATTTGCATGCCTTTTGTCTTGCTACAAGGCGGTAAATACAAGCTGAAGTTTAAGAAAGAAGGAAGTTGGTGATGGCATGTGGATTATAACTCCTTTGAACTTTCTAATTCTTTTTAAGTGGACTGTGTGAGCTGAATGTAGCGGACAAGCTTTTTCGATTACACTTAAAATGGAGGCTTAAAAGTTAAATAAACTGGGGAAGCTCCCCTAGGCTTTTTTTTTTTTTTTGGCTCTTTTGGTGCATTTTAAGCCGGCTTAGCCTTATCTGATTTGGAACACTGTTTGCCCTTATTCTTTAAGAGACCCTCTTGGCAAAGAAGTATAAATATAAAGTCTGTTTTGAACTGAAATGTCGACTCAACAGCCTTCAGAGCTGGAAAGGATCTTCGGAGCTTTGAATACAATTGGCGAAAAGTTAACCGGATTAACGGATCATGTGGCTAATTTGACATTGGAAGTTCAAAAAGCTAAAGAACAGATAAGTGAATTGAATGTTAGTTTTGTAAAGCAAAACGCGGAGGTGAAATTTATTAAAGATGAAATTGAACAAATTCATGCACACGACGCACAAATTGATCGTAAGATGGAAGGAATTTTTTATAAAAACCAGCAGCAAGATAAGAGAATTAGTCTTTTGGAGGAAGAAGCTAGAAAATTCAATATTGTTATACGTAATATTCCAGAAAATAGACCGGACGATTTGAAGCAGAGGGTGCTAAAATGGTTGAATGATTTTGGATTTGAATATACAGCAGCAAATTTAGTAAGTGTTTTTAGAATTGGTTATAAGAGGCAAGGTGGAGCGGTTAGAAATGTTTTAGTAAGATTTGCAAACCTTGGAGATAAACTAGAGGTTATGGCAAAAATAAGAGATCTGGAAGGTGTTCCTAAGTTTGAGGAGAAAGAGATTCAAGTTTTTCCGGATATTTCCAGGGAAGACAGAGCTTGGAGATATCATTTGAAACCAGTTACAAAGCTCTTGAGAGACAATGATATTAAGTACAATTGGAGGCCACTACAGCAACTTAAGTTTTTTTATAAAGGAAGGATGCATACTATTACTTCAGAAACAGATGTATTAAGATTAATTCGGGGGCTTGGGCTGATTGAGAAAGAGGAAGATTTGGTAGAAATTAAAGATTATATGCTTAAGACGGGTGGAGTACAAGAGGAATCCCCAATTTTGGAAGAAAGAGGTGCAACTGGCGGCCAGGATCCCAAGAGTTTAAAGAGAAAAGAAATTTCCCCGGCAGTCTCTGAGTATAAGAAAATTCGTGAAGATACTGAACGAACGCCAGACAAGATGGAGGATCTTAGTAAAAAGCAGGAAGCTGAGTCCGGGGTGAAGCCAGCCTTGTCTTCTTTTTTTGAAAGTGGAATTTAAAGAACAGCCCGAAGAGGTGATCCGACCATCGGCACGTCCCACTCCCCCGCACTCTTTATATAGAGGCGATATCTGATTGAGGATGTGGGGGATGAAGATTGCTTGTTATTTGTTGTGGTTGTTGTGTTTGATATTTGAGTTTTTTGTTTATGTTGTTTGTTATATATTGTTTGTGGAGTTTTATGTTTTTGTATGTCTTTTTTGTTTGGTGTTTGGTGTGCACATAAAGGAAGAGGAGGGGTCAGGCTTAAAAAAGTTACCGCTTAAATGCGGTTTATAAAAATAATGACATGGAACGTGAAAGGTACAGGCAATCATATAAAAAGGAAAAGATTGGAACTTAAATTTAAAAGGGATTCTCCAGATATATTATTTTTGCAGGAAACTCATCAAAAATCTGAGGATTTTAATAGAATGAATATTAAAGGTATGCAAATTTATGAAAAATCTTTTGGGACTTCCAAAGCTAGAGGAGTTGCGATATTGATATCAAATAGGGTACACTTTGAGAAAAAACAAGTAATTAGAGATGAGGAAGGCAGATATTTAATAATTACAGGGAATATTAACGAGCAAAAAGTGACATTGGTTAATTTATATTTACCGAATGAAAAACAAAAGGGATTTTTGGATAAAATTACTAAGATTTTGGAAATAGAAAGTGAAGGGAAAGTAATTGTGGCGGGAGATTTCAACCTAATTAGGGATAAAATTGATAGTAATAATCCTACCCGCTTTAGACAAACAAATAAAGGGGAAATTTTAAATAATTGGATGTTTCAAAACAGTGTGGCAGATGTTTGGAGAGAGTTGAAAGGCCCTGAAAGGGTGTATACATTTTGTTCTAAGGTACATAATACTTATTCAAGGATTGATTATATTTTTGTTTCTAAAGATTTGCTGAATAAAGTAGATAGAATAGATGTGGGAATTTTTAAGGATTCTGATCATGCAGAAGTCATGATGGAAATAGATTTTAATTTTGAGAAAAAGGAAAGAGGTTGGAGATATGATGAAAAATTGTATAAAAGGGAGGAGGATAAAATATGGATATTCCAAAAATGGAAGGAAAGTTGGGAATTGAATGATAATGAAGAGGTCAAATTTGAAATTGTTTGGGATACCATGAAAGCCATATTTAGAGGAGAAAGTATTAAATTGTCAAGCAGGAAATATAGAGAATACAAAGCAAAAATTGATCAGGATACAAGACAAATTAAGATATTGGAGAACCAATTCTCACTTACGAAAGATAAAAAATGTTTGGAGGAATTGACCTTATTAAAAACTAAATTGATAGAAGAAGATATTGAATTGGTTAAAAAAAATTTAAGATATTTGAATAGGGATTTTTTTGAATTTAGTAATAAAAATTCTAGGTTATTGGCAAAGACGGCGAAAAATAAAACTCAAAAGAGAGAAATTGGTTCTCTGATAGATGATAAAGGTATAAGGTGTTATAAGAGATTGGAGAAATGTGAAGTAGCTAGGAATTTTTTTCAAAAATTATACTTAAAGAAATCAATTGATTTAGAAAAATTGAAGAATCATCTTGGAAAATATGGTATGAAGATAGATCAAACATACAAAGACTTGATGGAAAGAGATATTACACAGGAGGAAATTAATGAAATAATACAAGAGTTAAAATTAGGGAAGACCCCAGGAGAAGATGGATTACCTGCTGAATTTTATAAAGATTTCAAGGAACTAATAGTACCAAAACTACAAAAATTATTCAATGGAATTTTACATGGTGGAGAAGTCCCGATGTCATGGAATAAGACAGTAATATCTATAATTCCTAAACCGGATAAAGATCTTGAGAGGATCGAGTCCTATCGACCTATTTCTTTAATCAACCAAGATGCTAAAATATTTACAGCTATTATAAGTAATAGATTAAATAGTTTTATAGATAAATATATAAGTTATAACCAAGTAGGGTTTGTTAAAGGTAGATATATGAGTGATATAATTAGAAGAGTATTGAATATTATAGATGTAGCAGAGAATAATGGAGATGAATTAGGTATAATATCGTTAGATATTTTTAAAGCTTTTGATTCTGTACAATGGGATACTATAAAAGTAATTATCGAGGCATTAGGCTTTGGTAATAAATTTATACATGTTATTTCAAAACTGTATCAAAAAAGCAGTGCAAAGGTAAAGGTGAATGGAATAATGACGGAAGAGATTAAATTGGAAGCAGGCACGAGACAAGGATGTCCCTTGTCTCCAACATTATTTTTGTTAGTTATGGAAATTTTGATTAAATTGATAGAAGCAGATGAAGAGTTGGAAGGTTATAAGGGATATAAGATAAATTTGTATGCGGATGACACTTTGATTATTTTGAAAGATATAGAGAGAGATTTAAAGAGGATAAATAAACATTTGATAGAATTTGAAGAAATGACAGGTTTAAAGGTAAATTGGTCAAAATCTGAATTACTAATGAATAAAGATGGTAAGGAGTGGGAGAGTATGCAAGAACAATTTGGGATAAGAGCTAAGAATACATTGAAATACTTGGGGATAACACTTTCACTTAAAGTTAGAGATTTAAAAAAAATTAATTATGAAGTGATGCTGAAGGAAGTAGAAAAAAAGATAGATAAATATAAAGAGATAAAGTTGTCTTGGTTTGGTAGAATTGCAATGTGTAAAATGATGTTATTACCAAAGTTTAACTTTTTATTTGAGATGCTACCATTAAATTTGACAGAGAAAGATATAGAAGAATATCAGAAGAAATTAGATAAATTTTGTAATGGTGGGAAAAGACCAAGATTAATGAAGAAATTGTGGTATCAAAATCAAAAAGAGGGTGGATTGGGAATTCCCAATCTACTTAATTATTATCGGGCATATAATATTAGAACTGTGATAAAAATACTTAAAGGTGGAGATGGTCATTGGGGAGATCTGGAGTTAAAAGATATTAAGAGATTTGGGTCTATATGGTTTTTAGATAGAGCAAAAACAAAAAAGACAATTAATAGTTATTGGTTAAAAGGGTTGAGTAAAACTTGGAATAAATTTGTTAAAAAATTGATTCCGGATATAACGTTTTTGGGAAAGACAACTGAAAGTTGGCCGATTAAAACCAATATAAGTCGGAACAAAGTAATTGAAGATGAAAATATAGGAAATATAGTAGATTGGTTAAGAGCCTTAGGAACTGAAAGTAGGAAGAAAAAAGTAATTCAAAAATTGGAGTTAAATTGGTTTGAAAAAATACAGGTAGAAAAATGGAATATGAAAGTAAGGGGAATATGTAACATAGATAGAAGTAAAACTAAGTTTGAAAGTTTAGTATCTCAAATTATTAAAGATGAAACCGGGTTAAAAGGACTCGTCAGTAAGATATACAGGATTATAAACTTTGATGGAAATCCACAAATGGTAATGAAAAAGAATTGGGAGGAAGATCTAAAGATTAAAATATTGGATTTGGATTGGAATGAGAATTGGAAGAGTCGGATTATGAGGACTTTATCTATAAGGATTAAAGAACATAATTTTAAGGTTGTTTGGAAATGGTACTGGACCCCACTAAGATTATCACTGATAGATAAAAAAATGAATGATAAATGTTGGAGATGTAATACGGAATTGGGAACTTATGAGCATATGTGGTATAAATGTGTGAAAATTAAAAAGTTTTGGCAGCAATTAGAAGGAACAATGTGTGAAATGATGAAAAGAATAATAATATTGAGACCAGAAACTATATTGTTATTGATAATTAATGAACCAGAGTTAACAAAACACGAGAAAGAACTGATTAGAATTATGATTATAATGGGTAGAATTGTAATAGCAAGATATTGGAAAATAGAGGTAAATATTAAAATAGAAGAATGGTATTGTGAAATGTGGAAATTAGCCTTAAATGATAAAATGACGTGTGATATTAAATTTAGAGAGGGGGTTTATAAAAATGATATCTTTTGGAAGACTTGGAAGCCATTTGTGGACTATGCACTTGGAACTTTGGACGTCTCGACGCCTGTACCGAGGGAACGTGGATTTTGGAGATCCTAAAGATAATAGACGACACTTGAAACCAACTCTTCCTTTTGTTTTGTACAGCACTGGGTGATATATTGTAAAACAGTATAAAAATTTTAATAAAAAAAAAAAAAAAAAAAGCCATTTATACAATACAATACAATACAATAGCAGAGTTGGAAGGGACCTTGTAGGTCTTCTAGTCCAACCCCCTGCGTGGGCAGGAACCTTATACCATTTCAGACAAATGGCTATCTAACATCTTTTTAAAGACTTCCAGGGTTGGGGCATTCACAACTTCTGGAGGCAAGCTGTTCCAGAGGTTAATTGTTCTAACTGTCAGGAAATGTCTCCTTAGTTCTAAGTTGCTTCTCTCCTTGATTAGTTTCCACCCATTGCTTCTTGTCCTGCCCCCAGGTGCCTTGGAGAATAGTTTGACTCTCTCTTCTTTGTGGCACCCTCTGAGATATCGGAACACTGCTATCATGTCTCCCCTGGTCCTTCTCTTCATCAAACTAGACATACCCAGTTCCTGCAACCGTTCTTCATATGTTTTAGTCTCCAGTCCCCTAATCATCTTGGTTGCTCTTCTCTGCACTCTTTCCAGAGTCTCCACGTCTTTTCTACATCGTGGCGACCAAAACTGTATGCAGTATTCCAAGTGTGGCCTTACCAAGGCACTATACAGTGGCATTAACAATTCACGTGATCTAGATTCTATCCCTCTGTTTATGCAGCCTAGAACTGTGTTGGCTTTTTTGGCAGCTGCTGCACACTGCTGGCTCATATTTAAATGGTTGTCCACTAGGATTCCAAGATCCCTCTCACAGTTGCTACTATTGAGCAAGGGACCACCTATACTGTACCTGTGCATTTTGTTTTTCTTGCCTAAATGTAGAACCTTACTTTTTTCACAATTGAATTTCATTTTATTAGATAGTGCCCAATGTTCAAGTTTGTCAAGATCCTTCTGTATCTTAAGCCTATCTTCTGGAGTGTTGGCTATTCCTGCCAGCTTGGTGTCGTCTGCAAATTTGATGAGTTCCCCATTTATCCCCTCATCCAAATCATTGATGAAGATGTTGAAGAGTACTGGGCCTAAAACATAGCCTTGGGGTACTCCACTGCATAGTTCCTTCCATGTAGATGCAGTTCCATTGAGGACTACACGTTGAGTGCGGTTGGTCAGCCAGTTGCGAATCCATTTGGTGGTGGTGCTGTCTAACCCACAATTTTCTACTTTATCTAATAGTAGGTTATGGTCTACTTTATCAAATGCCTTACTGAAGTCCAAGTAAATTATATCGACAGCATTCCTCTGGTCCACTAATTTTGTCACTTTGTCAAAGAATGCAATTAGATTAGTCTGGCATGATCTGTTTTTGACAAACCCATGTTGGCTTTTGACTATTACTTTGTTTGCTTCTAGGTATTCACTTATTTGTTGCTTAATTATCTTTTCCAGAATCTTTCCTGGTATTGAGGTCAGGCTGATGGGTCTATAGTTTCCTGGATCAATTTTTTTCCCTTTTTCGAAGATGGGAACCACATCAGCTCTTTTCCAGTCTTCTGGCAGTTCCCCGGTGCTCCAGAATCTCTGAAAGATATAGTTCAGTGGTTCTGAGATCTCGTCTGCCAGTTCCTTCAGAACCCTGGGGTATAATCCATCCGGTCCTGGTGATTTGAACTCGTCCAGGGCAGACAGATGCTCACTTACCATTTTCTTCCCTATTTCAACTTGTGTTCCTAATCTGATTTTTGTGGTGCTGTTTTTGATTGGTTGGACTGTTTTATCCCTTTGTGTAAAGACAGATGCAAAAAATGAGTTAAATAGTTCTGCTTTCTCCCTCTTGCTTATCATCTTCTTGCCATTTTCTCCCAGCAGTGGACCAATTGTTTCCTTAACTTTTTTCTTGTTTTTAACATGTTGGAAGAAGCTTTTCTTGTTATTTTTTACTTTTTTGGCAAGCCTTTCTTCATTGCGAGCCTTAGCTTTCCTCACTTCATCTTTACAGGCTCGGGCTATTTGATGATATTTGGCCTTAGTTATGTTCCCCTCTTTCCACTTTTTATATTTATCCTTTTTGTCTTTCAATTTGTCAGAGAGTTCTTTATGCAGCCATGCTGGTTTCTTTTGGGAACTGTTATTTTTCTTCTTCATTGGTATTGCGCTGGACTGGGCTTTTATAATCTCATTTTTCAAAATTTTCCAAGCTTCTTGTTTTTCCCTTGAGGATTCTCATCCATGGAATCCTTCCCAAGCTCTCTCTAAGTTGATTGAAATTAGCTCTCTTAAAGTCTAAGACTCTAGTTTGACTTTGTTCTACTACTTTTGTTTGCATAATGTTGAATTCCAGTATTTCATGATCGCTTGCCCCCAAAGTTCCTGTAGCTTCTACACCTTCTATCATTTCCTCTCTGTTAGTGAGAATTAAGTCCAATATGGCTGATCCTCTTGTTCCCTTCTCTACCTTTTGGGAAACAGAGTTGTCTGCTAGGTTTGTTAGGAACCTGTTGGATCTTCCACTTGGTGCAGAGTTTGTTTCCCAATTGATGTCAGGGTAGTTAAAATCTCCCATTACTATTGTAGTGTGCTTCCTACATACCTTAGTTAGCTGGTTAGCAAAAAGTTCATCCACTTCCTCTGCTTGGTTGGGTGGCCTGTAGTATAGACCTATGACAACATCATTCCCCCCCAACCTTTAATATTGACCCAAATACATTCAAGATAGTTCTCATCATTGTTGTGCTCTATTTCTGTAGAGAGGTAATTATTCCTTATATATAGTGCAACTCCATCTCCTCTTTTATTTGGTCTATTTCTTTTAAATAATTTAAATCCTAAAATAGGCATTTAAAATATGCCTATTTTAGATTTTGTATTATTTAATTTCTGGTTTGAACTTTTTGTGATCTGGATTAAAAACTGCAATTCTTTACAGGCAATTCTTTTAATTTCATCGAAGTTTAAGATCACATTTAGTTTTCATTTCAATTTATTAAATTTAGTTCCCTAATTTTGCTTAACAACAACACTATCCAATAAACTCACAATCAAAGGCCTCTTTCCCTCCCTAATATGGCACTTTGGGAACATGTTTATTTGGGCATTCTAATTCTTTTAACAGTTAAGCATCTCAACTGACATTTCTTGATTTTGCTTCACAGGGAAAGGGGGAATATGCAAAACACTTTTTCTAAAATGTTTTGAGATGGGGGCATTAGAATAAAAATACTCTAAAAGTAAAAACCAAAACCTTTCCACAAAATTACAGAATATAATTTTATGAGGTTAAGAAAAATTAACATCTATGTTAATCATCCAATTAATATCAAAGCTCCATTTCACAAATCTGACAGTGCATGCTACCTTCTGTTTTTAAGCATCCCCCGTCCCCGCATTGCAATAAAGTTTTAACTGTCTGTAAGCAGACAATGAAAAATATTTAAATGAGTATAACTCTGTTTAAATTCTGAAATATTTTTAATTTTGCAGCAACTTTGATAACTTCATTCTAAAACATTCTAATCAAGGATACACTGGGCATCACACTGCAATATGCTATCATCTGGGTGGTTTGGATGTTGCATTGCAATGGCTTGTGGAAATTCACTAAGCATTCTTTGTTGGAAGGTCTCTAATCTCTCATAGTCATGACCTCGACAAACATACTCTTTATTCTGTAAAGAGAAGAAAGCAACATAAATTTAAAATATCATTGAATCACCAAAGTTCCCTTAGCCTCTTCACTTTTATTTATCAACCAGACTACAGGACAATGGAATAAGACAGTTTAAACAATTTTATGAAGTGGAAAGAAGGAAGGGGCAAACCATGCCTCCAGAGGAGGCATGTTACAGAGTATGGTCCTAGTACCGTAATGGAGCCTTCCCATTATGGTTGTAATATTAAGTGAATAACATTAAATGAATGAACCCACATCCCTGCTCTTAAATCTTGCCTATACATGCTTCTATCCTCTTTGGGAAAGTCTTTTTTCATGAAGGATGGAGACCTGCAGGGATGCAAGTCTATTGTGCTCTTGCAGGCTTCTGCCCTCTTTGAAAAAGCCTTTTTGCGCTGAGGACAGAATCATATGTAAGTACGCAAGATCTATCTTGAGGTCTGAAAGGATGGAAGCATTTCCAAAGAGGAAAATAGATAGAGCTTACATCCCTGCAGGCCTCCATCCTGAGCAAAAATACTTTTCTAAAGAGGATGGAAACATTTGTAAGAACACGAGATCAAACGAAAACAGCTTCACCAGTGTCTGAAAAAAAGAAGGCCACTTTTCTGCATATGGCCCAGCCTGTTCTCCTTTCCTACCCCAACATCTTGAAGTCTAGAGATCTTTACCAATCAGGCTCTGGTGATATCCCATCTGTGACCCCTCCTTCCATCCTGCTGGTAAAAAGTGAGTTATCATTGGCAGGGTGGGGAGAAGCACATGGAATCCGGTGGGCTAGCAAAGCACACCCAGTGCCTGTGGGGACTGAGGAGGATCAGGGTGTGTCATAACTTTGAATTGTCATAACTTGAAGATTACCTGTAGTGAGAAGTTGTGCAATGTTGTCCACAGTGGACATTTTATATAGTGCAGGCACAGAATTCTTAGTAGAACCTCTTTAGATGTTCAAACCAGATAGGTAGATTCAATTTTAGTAACCTAGTACCTGATGTATTCCAGTGCTATGTAATATAAGTGACAATTAGCACTTTGAAACTCACTAATGATCATGACTAACTTTAAATTTGGTGTATTCTGAGGTGCCAGACTGCTAGATTTTGTACCAATAGCATCTTTTGAGTCATCTTGGGAGGCAGCCCCATGTGAAATAGTTCACGGTAATCCAATTTCATGTAGGTTAAGACATGAGCTGCCACTATCAGAGCATATTAATATAGGTGATGACATAACTGGCAAATCTGTTACAACTGGGCAAAGGCTAAGCAAAGGACACCAGATCATCAATCAACTCTTTTAGAGGGAGAAAAATTCCATCCAAGATAATGGCAAAGACTAATGTTTCCAAATTTCCTGAATATTTATTAATACAACCCAGGTAGTATTTTGTCTGGGCTTATTTCATTCCATCTAGTTTTTAACAGCTTCCAAACTCTAGTTCACGTTTTCTACAACCTAGGATAGTAATATACAGTATAAATGTATGTCATTAGCATACTCATAGAATCATAGTATCATAGGATTGGAAAGGACTTTGGAAGTCTTCATATCCTTGTCCTGGATAGGAATCTTCTCAACACCCCAGACAAATGGCTACTCAAACTTTGAATCCAGAACTGAAGTCAAATAGACTGTTCCATTGCTTAATAATTCTGATGACATTTTACTGTAGATCAGGGGTGTCCAAACTTGGGAATTTTAAGACTTGTGGACTTCAATTCCCAGAATTCCCCAGCCAGCATGGCTGGCTGGGGAATTCTGGGAGTTGAAGTCCACAAGTCTTAAAATTCCCAAGTTTGGACACCCCTGCTTTAGATCAATGGTAGTGATCACTGATAGTGCTTTTCATTTGCATGATAAATAACTACTGGGGAGAGCAGCGAACCCTGTGGAGCCTTAGTTTAACAAGGAACTGATTTGATTATGGCAAAGGAAAGGTATCAGTTTTACTAATTTTCAGATCACATTTCGTCTTCTCCAAATTAAAGGCCATCTCTAGCATGTGTCTTCCCACATGTATTGTGACCACTATTACTTGTGACACTTCCATGGTTGTCATTGTGGCTATCAGGTCATAAATGATACTGGAACCCTCATTTAGTAAATCCAGCTGAAGATTTTATAGAATAATAAAATCATGCAGTTGGAGGGAATGCTTAGACCATCAAATGCAAACTATAATTTAACACAGGAATCAAAAGCATCCTTGACAAATGTCTGTCCACTCTGCTTGAAGAGGTCCAGTAAAAGAGAACTCACAATCTCCTGGATAAATAGTCCCATAGTTTACCTGCTGTTACAGTTAGCATTTTTTCTAATATTCAAAAAAAATTCTTGGAATTTAAATTCATTATTCTGTATCCTGCATTCTGGGCCAATAGAAAAAAGGCAAGATTTACTTCTTGTGACAATATATATTAATTTAATTTATTATGTGCCATCAACCTGTAACTGACTCCCAGCAATCATAGATTTTTTTCCAAGATGATGCTTAATCTGTTCTTTCATATCTCCCAAAGGTGCACGTATCACCTCTATAACTGGCATCATCCACTTTGCTGCTGATCATCCTCTTCTCTTTTCTTCTGCTTTTCTCAGAATTAGATTTTATAGCAGAGACTCAAGTCTTCACATAATGTGTCTGAAGTACAGTAATTTGAGTCTAGTTATTTGTATCTTGAATGAGAATTTTGATTTGATTTGTTCAATGATCCATCAGTTTGTTTTCTAGGCTATCAAAAATATTCTCAGCAATCTTTTCCAACATCAAAATTCAAAAACGTCAATACTCTCCCTATCTTGCTTTTTCAAAGTTGAACTTTCATTTCCATGGAATGTATCAGGGAATACACTGGCTTGCATGATTCTGATCTTTATAGGTATAGACACATCAAGGCATTTGAATATCATTTCCTAGGTTTTCATGGCTGTTCTACCAGCGTATTTCCTGTTCCTTTACTGTTGATAGTTGATTCTAAAAGATAGGAGCTATTGATCATTTCACCAATTCTATTGTCAATTCTAAAGCTGATTGTTAGGCCATTACGGCTGAAATTAGTGGCCATGGGATGGACTTTGACCAGTGAAATCTCTTTGGAGAAAAGAGAGATTGGGGGATTGACCACATATACTGCAGACAGCTACTCTTCATCAGTAAATTGCAAGAATTTTTGCAACTGAGTAATGAGCAGAGAGATCCAATCTCTGCCCATAACTGTAATGTAGCCTGTGTGGACAAAAAGCTTGGCTGGTTTCCTAATCACTTTCGGAATGACATTTTTAATCTTTTTAAAATATTAAGAACTTTCAGAGCACATGTTTAATGGCATTCACTGGGATTCCTTCAATCTTTAAGAAATTTTAATTGGAGCTTGAAAGATTTCACAATTTGGGCAAACAAATAGGAAAAAAGGTGATTAAAGTATTTTTTTAAGGAAAGATGTAAATGGACTAAGGGTCTAGATCAGATCATTTTACAGTCCAACCCATGTCCAACCCATGTGAGGTCAACTGGAAATTACAACTCAAATAAGTGTATACTATGCATGCAATACAATTATGTTGCTTTTATTTTGAAGCAGACTATTTTTAAAATCAATTTACATATATGTCTGCGTGCATGCCTACTACTTTCACAGTCCAATTGGTTTGGCCCTCCACAACATTTCCAGTTTCTCATGTGGCTCCTTGAGAAAATTAATTGCACATCTTAGATGGACTTTAAATAGGTTTTTTGAAATTAATTGAATAAATCAACTCTGGGAAAATGACCTATGTTTTGAATTCTAAAAAACCAAACATGATAGTATGGGATTTTGAAGGCTGGACACTAGAGGGAGCTAAAACGAAGTAAAGATTACATTGAAGAAGGAAAATCTATTTCACTTGTCAATACAGAACTGAGGCAAATACCTTATAACATTGAATGTATTGAAGGATATCTGAACAATTGAGTCATAAATTAATTTTAAATATGTCTGCCAGCATAGACAAATTCTAATAAGTTCTATCAGATAAGACAGAAGTAGAACTGAATGTGGAGTTTTAAAATGAAGAATTACAAGAATGATCTGGAAAAATATAAAAGACTGAATTTACAAATGAAACTAGCTAATTAAAAAGGACATACAAACATCTAACTTGGAGTGATTTGGATAATTTTCTTATATTGGATTTACAAGGGACATCTGTTAAAGGTTTTAAAAGACTTGGTGAGAAGAGACAAAGGGAAAAAAAGAAATTAAGTTTTAGGATATTATTTGAAGGGATAAAAGATCAAGATTGTTAAAAGCAAAGGGAATAAATATAAAGTTGATTTATTTGATCAAATTTCTGATAATGCTTAATATAATTTTAACGACTAAGACTGAATGACAAAGTTTTAAGAATTTGTTTATAGCTAAGTAATGTGATATGGCATGAAGAAATTGTATTTTAAGAGGTGATGATTTGTTAAAATCGTTTATACTTGTGGAGACAAAGAAAAGTTGCTTCTTTACATTTCTTTTTTGGTTATAGTTGTATTTTTCTTTCTTCTATAGTCTTTCTTTTATATGCTTTTTTCTTTTCTGCACTTTGATTTTTTTCCTTTTTTATAAATTGTATTAGTTTTTATTTGCACAACTGTTAGAAAATTCTAACTGGTTGTTTTACCTGTTGTCATTAATTTGGTCTTTCTTATATTTAATTTTAGTCCCTTTTTCACTGTGCGTTTTTTTACTTTTAGTACTAAGGCTTGGAGTTTGTTTGCATTTTCAGTTTTCAGGGTAATATCATCAGCTTAGCACATATTATTATGTTTCTTCCTCCAATTTTAAAACCATCCTTCCAATCTAGCTTCCCTTAATATATGGATTGAATAAAGAAGAGAGTGAGCCTGTGCAGCCTTGTTGTACTCCTTTACCAACCTGGCTCCTGTGTTTCATCATCTTCTCTTATACTGTGGCTTTCTGACTTTTATATAAGTTCATCATAAGGAAAATGAGATGTTCTGAAATTCTGAGCACATTCCACAGCTTGACATGTATTTTAATTTAATTTAATTTATTATTTTTTTCTAATAAGTATAATAAAGCTTATTTATCTAAGAGCTACATCCTTGAAACTCTTCATGTTTGACTATCACAAACTTAAAAATCTGTTTCTTCTCCCAGAATGCAGGACACAGAGTAAAGAATGTAAGTTAAAAGAAGGCAATTAATTTTAGGAATTCCCAATTAATATTAGGAAAAACTTCATACCTGTAAGAGCAATTTGATCAGGTACCAATTAACCAGAGAGGTAGTGGACTTTCACTGGATCTGTTCAACTAGAAGCTAGACATTCATTTGTCTGGGATTCTTCATCTTGGATTCCTATACTGAGTGGGGGGTGGGAAATTAGAATTCATATCCTAAAAGTTCTTTCAAACTGATTCTATTCTTCTGTGAATCTAAATCTTGTTTGAATTAATACTACTTAGTTTAATCTATTAAACTGTAGAATGACTTTTTTGATATTTCAAACACAGAAGATTTATTGTGCATACAATATTTTACATGAAAAAACCCAACGATGTTTATAAATAATGAAAAAGCCAGTGGGAAATACATTCCAGCTACAAAACTACATTAAATGATAAAATTTGCAAAATAGGGACAATAACCAGACTGGCAGAAACAACATCAATATTTTGGATCAATCATTTGTATAATTTTCTAGATAAATCCATATTTTAAAACAGAACAATTTTAATTTCCTTCAAATACACAAATCATCGTCATTATAAATTGCACTGCATTCATACAGTAATGGATATGTTAAATGTACTTACACGAAGGAAGAAAGGAAATTTTCTTCCATAAAAGCCAACTCTGAAAAATTCAGGTTCCAACCGTTGTTGTTCCATTATATTGTCATAATAGTTAGCTTCCATTTTCTAAAGATAGGGGGAAAAATTATACTGAACTGAAATAATGCTCTACTTTTAGGAGAAAAATGCTGACAGCATTCTTGAATGGGACAACTTTCCACAGCCAACTTCCTGCGACCGTCTCACTGCTGCCAACTTGTTGCAGCCATTTTGCCATGGCTAACTCGCCGTGGCTATTTTGACAAAAAACATATATAATGTTTATTTATTTATTTATTTATTTTTCATATTTATAACCCGCTCCCATCTCACAACAAGGGACTCGGGGCGATAAATGTTGAAGAAATAGTGGTGGATAACATTTATCACATTGAGTTACCCTGAGTGGAATTGTCCCGCAGTGAGTTGTCTTGCGGTGAGTTGGCCCTGATGAGTTATTCTGTGGCAAGTTGGCCATAGTAAGATGGCTGCAGTGAGTTGACTGTGGTGAGTTGTCCTTGAACCTATGTAATAACACTACAGTATCTGACACCATTAACACACTGTTTTTGAAAATTTAAGTTATCATACCATTATGAATCACACATTCAAGATAACTTTACAAAGAATTCAATTTTTCATAGGGAGGATTTTATGCATAAGTATTTTTAATATTTGTATAGAATACAATAATTACTTTTTCATTGTATTTTCTATGTAAGCTTAAAGTTATAAGAACTCAAAGAACAGTTAACAATACACCATTTTGGCAAAATTGAATTCATCGGGTCGTGAAGATTCAGAAGTGATTGAAAGTCTGAGCAACTTTTAGTATAAAACATATATGCTGACTATTGATTAAAAAAGTGTTATGAAAAATTCTCAAAGATTAAAATAAAAATCAAAACTAATTCCTCACATAGACTTGCAATATATGTAGAAATACATAAACATATGTACACATTTGAAAATATTATTTTTATATTCAATTAATTTTAAAAAGAGCAGGCTAAACAGTGTTGATTTGAGGATTTTAAAATATAATTATTTCAGTTGTATAATATTAAATTCAAATCACAGTGATTTCCGTTTGAATATCTATACCAGATATAGACTCTATGCATGGATTTCTATATTCATTTTAGTAAAATATAGATTTTTGTCAAAGAATCTGAATGATAAAAAGATTTTACAATACAATAGCAGAGTTGGAAGGGACCTTGTAGGTCTTCTAGTCTAACCCCCTGCGTTTTCTCAAATTTAGAAAAATATGGGAAATCTATTTTGGATGCCATAATCTACAGTACATTCAATAAACTAAATAAAGGAAAAGAGTTTCAAAAGTTGGGCTAACATCCTGATTAAACAATGTTTAAAGTCCAGAAGTGAGTAATATTTGAATGTTTTATTTTAATGGCTGCTTTTCTTTTTAATTAAAACTTAGTAAATGCAGCCTTTTTAATATACACAGTAAAAGTATATTACAAAGTGTTTTTTACTTGTTAGAATGGTACATATAATCCTTGAGTTATGATGACAACCAGAATTTTTATTATTCAGTGATGCAGTTATAAAATGCAACATTACATTTAGCAACAACAATCCTTGCTGTTGTTAAGTGAGGATTTGAGTCATTAAGAAAGCGACTTCTTGCAACGTCCTATGGTTTCCAATAACCAAAGTCAATGGGGAAGCTGACATTGGTCTTGCAAGTTGCAAGTCCCAAGTGGTTTACAAGAAAGACAGCAAGCAAGTAAGTGACTGCTGCCAGGTGGGAGAGGGAGCAAGAAGATGGGTGGGTACTCAGGGAAGTACAGCATGAGTATGATGGAGCTTGGGGTGGCAGTAGGGGGGATGTCCAGGTGGTTGCTGAGGCACAGCATATCAGCAAGAACAAGGTGTGTGAGTAGGTAAAACTTATCTGAGAAACTTGCAGCTTCCCATCTGGCTTCCACATTGACTTTGCTTATGGGAAGCCGACAGAGAAGGTTGCAAATCACAATGATTGTAGTGCAAGTTGGTTGCTAAGCACTCAGATCATGATCATGTGACTGCAAGGTGCTGGGATGGCTGATACTCTGAGGACCAGTCATAGCCACCACTTGTTCAGCACCACTGTAACTTTGAATGATCACTGAACAAGTGGTATTAACCAAGTACTGCCTGTATATTTCCAATTGGAAAAATATCATGTCCTGCAGGAAAGTTGAACATCACTCACCCGAATCCAGCTGAGACTTTGATAATCATATAATGTTTCATACTGAGTAGCCAGATCTCTGCATAATGGTATTCCAAATTCCCAGCTCTAAAGGAAAGATCAAAAACTGAGATGAAATAGGATTTTTTATACACAAAAAATATCTAGTTAAAGTTAAGTGAGTAACCCTTAGTAATCTATTCTTATGGTAAATAATGTAGACAAGAAAAATAAGTGAACATTTAACAATTCTTAAAGAGCTCCTTTATTATTTGCTAGTCGGTCAGAGATATAGTAGGCTCTGGGTTTCTCAGAAAGATTAGTTGAGTTGGACAAAAGATATCATCCCAAATTAAAAAATGTTCATCAAAACAATACCTAACTCTGAATAACAGCAGATACTAAAGTATAGGATAGGCACAATACGACAAGTCTGCAAAAAATTATAGGAAAGAATGCACAGATGAATCTAAATTCTGTTTCCATTTCTTGTATATAAATATTTACTCAAACATTACCCTATTCACCTTCAAGGAAAGAAAGAATATTGTGTGTATGTGTGTGTTTCTGTACACAATGAGTCAAAGTTAGATTGTAATGGCATATGTTTCTTATTTCAGGACGGCAAAGCAGATGTTGCTTTGACTGAATTACTGTAATTTGAAGCTTTCTTAAATGGAGCACTATTTTCCTAGCAGTTTTAAACAGATATAGGGTCTAGTAGCAGAAATGCAAGATCTATATTTATGTAAGTTGAAAACCAATAATGGAAGAGAACTTTCTTTGAAAGTTGGGAATGTTTAAACAGCACTTTCAATCATTAAAACAGTTGCATTGTTAAAACATTTGCACTTTTCTTTCAAGATGGCATGATTGCTTCATAAACAATTCTCAATAGTCTATTAATGAGTGTTTTGCTTGTAAAAAATAATGATAGTTGTGCATGTACATTTATGCGTGGGCTTGTGTATGGAAATATGTAATTAAATATGGAACTATTTTAGACAAAATACTATATATTAAAACATGGTAGTTATATTAATATACTAGAAATATGTATGTACTTGAATAATAATTGTATTAATAAAGGAGAATATTTGTAGCTCAGAGTTGAAATGACGGGTCCTTAAGGCTCTCTGAGCTTGGCTGTTTTCTTGCAGACATTTTATTACCCAAACTAGGTAACATCAACAATGGTACTCCACTGATGATGTTACCTAGTTTGGGTGATGAAACATCTACAAGAAAGCAACCAAACTCAGAGCTCTAAAGGCCCCTCAATAATTGCATTAGATTACATGACTAATGTATCTAATTAGATTACATAGATTACTAGGTATAGAATTGTAACTATTTACTACCAAAATGATACATTACATTTTTATGCATTGTATTTTTCACTTTTATAAAGGACTTTTTATGTCTTTTTTGTTGTTAATGCATTGTTCTTTGTCATTAGTTTATAAAGCAATAAAAATAAGCCTCCTCAGCCGCTTCTCCATCCCCCCGCCATCACCCTTACCTTGTCAGGCCAGGCAAGGAGTGACTGAGAGTGGAGAAGGGCCAGGGATAGGGACAGCCAGTGATGGGACAGGGAGCCGCAGCAGAGGGCCGAAACAGCCAAATGCGGCTCTGGAGCTATGGGCTGCCGACATCCGGGCCAAACACTATAATTCAATGAATTTATGATTCCCCTGACAAGTAAATATATCTGCGTATCCTCCAGTAATTTTACATAAACATTAATTCTGGCTTTAAAAAAGAATATCTAATAAAATTTGAAAATAATTACTAATAACATTTGCTGACCTTGCCTTTATTAAAATAATGAATAATCTTCCGACAAAGATTTTCTTTACGTTGCCACTCTGTCTGAGATGGATAGTGGAGGAATTCCCGAAGAGGCCTGTCCTCCCATTGTAGTAGCTCGCAATACAAAAGCAATGTAAAAGCAGCCTCTGTCAAAACAACAAGCAATAAACATTGCATAACAATATCAAAACATTTCAACTTGAATAAATATGCAAATAGATAAACTAAAAAAATATGAAAATCCTAAATGAATCAGATAAAAAGGTATTTTTCTAGTAAGGTTAATATTTAATCATGTTAGGCTGAAGTAAAGACAAATTAATTGATACACAATATAATATATATATATATATAACCTACAATAAATATATATACATATATAAAATATTGTGCATCAATTCATTTGTCTTTATTTATTTAATTAATTGTCTTATTTGGACTTTAGGTAATATCAATGAAAATAATGTGGACATAGTAAAAAAATATACTACATGAAATGCGTTTGAATATTAGTAGCTCGGGTTGGTAGTTAGGTTGTTTGAAATCCGAGCTTGGCAATTTGGTTGCAAACATTTCGTCACCATTTGAGGAGACATCGTCAGTGCGCTTTGAATTGTGCTCTACAAACAACTAATATACTATATGCATGAGTTGTGCTCTACAATGACCTAATACACTATATGCATGCAATTAAAATAAATTAGATGAAACTCTCCAGCTAGTGCTTAAGTGCACCTCAAATTGCTAATTGCTAATCTAAGTATTTATGCAGTGACATTGGTAATGTAAACCAATTGTGGAGCATTAATTCCAACCGGCTTACAAAAGTGCAGAATGTCTTCCAAACATATTGGGTCACCACTTGAAAACAACATGCATGATCCTAGCCACATATTTTTACTGTCCACTGTGATATAATTTGGTAAAAAATATGTTACTTACTATATGCTCATACAATCAATTAATGTGTAAATTATACATCTACGGTTAAAAAGGTTATGAAAATTTAAAGAGACATATTTTAAAAGACCTCTGTAAATATATAAATAAAACTTTCTTTCATATTTACCTGTGTAATTTTCAGCCTGCAGATGCATGTCACATAACTTGTGTATATAGCGGATATACATTTCCTCTTTATTAATTTCAGACTTATAAAAATTCTGAAAAATAAATATTTCAAAAAATAATCTCTGAAAATCTGTCGATCAAAATATTTTCAAGATTTATGTATTTTTTCATTCAGTTTATTTAGAATGTTAAATCATGTTTCAGTTTCATGAATTATACCATGAAGAAACTGAAAACATACATCCTCTTCTATACCTACTCTCTTCTATAATCCATCCTTCCAGTGAAGAAAGCTTTTAGTACTGAATGTACTGTATTACATTTTTGTACTACATCTTAATTTTGTTTGTTCTGTCATATTTTATTTACAAATTAGGATTATTTGAAATACAAATTAGATCTTGAAGATTCAATGATCTACTAATACAGGTAACGTAGCTAAGCTCAAAACAAATAATAGCCTGATATTATGTCTTTAATAGTTCCTCCTTAAGAAATGTACTTAAAGGTTGAAAATGGTGCCATTCTATTTTTATTTAAATCAGGACAAATAAAAATGTATATTGATTTTAGGGGATTTTTTTCTTCTTTCTTGCACTGAATCCATTAGAGAGTGCCTGCATACGTCCATCTAGTTTTCTTGACAAGGTTTTTCAGAAGTGGGTTGTCACTGCCTCCTTCCTAGGGCTCAAAGGAAATGGCTGGCCCAAGATCATCCAGCTGTCTTTGTGCCCAAGGCAGGATTAGAACTCACAGCATTCCAGTTTCTAGCCTGATTCCTCAATCGCTATATTTTTTTTAAAATCCCTTCTCACTTCTACAGAGGATACATGTCTTCCTCAACCTTGTATCTCCTACTAGAAACCTGGGAGTTTGAGTATTCTGTGCAGTATCTTAGCTGTTCCTAGCACTGACTCTTCTGGACAGAGAGCTCTGATATTCCTGGGAACTGTTGGAGCTGCTCTCACAGCTTAGGAATCACAGTCCTGACTGTGGCACCACCACTGGCACCACTTTAGCCTTTACTTTCCACATCCTCTCTTGTTCTTTCTTCAAGCCCTTCTCCAGCTTCTCATATTCCTTCTTCCTGATTCTGCTGTCATTTGGCTTTGCTACATTAACCACTACCACTGTCTTCTGATCTTTATCTTTTATCATGTTATCCACTTGACTGGCCAATACTTGCCTCTCCATCTGGATCAGGAAGTCCCACAAGATCTTAGCTCTGTTAGTCTCCACAACCTATTATGGAACCTCCCATCTGGACTTTGGAAGTCTAGCCCATACACTCTGCAGAAGTGCCACAATGGCAGCTACTTGGTTTAGTGTATGCTTCTGCCTGCATCTTATACCCTGCCACTATGTGTTGGACTTTGAGGCTTCTCTTCAGTCTGACCTTGGTTCCTGTCTAGTGTGGAAAATCCGTGCTTTTATGGATCTGGTGTTTAGTGTCTGTTCTTATGCGGCTATAATTAGTCCCTTGATTTTGTCTTTTAATCTAGCCCATTCTAGACACTGGTAGAATTTCTCAAAATCACCCACCTCAACTATCTGTCAATGGTGCATCTCAATGCAGGGTATTGTCTTGACACAGCACTTACTCTGCTTGATCTTCCTTCCAGGTCTGCTGCTGCCTCATCATTCCCTTAGCAGCTCATTTTCAGTTGCCATTTTACTGATATATTACTAGATGCTCTGGATTTCATCCAGGACAATACTAATGAACCTAAGGCTTAGATATTTTGAACACATAGTACAGAAACCCCCAATGTTTGGAACAATCAAAGGCAATAAAAAAGAGGCCATCAGAATATAAGAAGAATAAATACTTTCATTGACACAAGTATGAGATTACAAGAATTGAAAGAAACAGATTTTAATCCTAGTAAAATGATGTTTATAGTGTCACAAACATTATTCTCACCATCAAGTTAACAGTGCAACCAATTTTCTTGTTCTCTGTTTCATCTCCTTTCATACAGTCTCTGAAAAATAGAAACAGTTGATATGGTGAAAGTTCAAAACTTTCTTTCATTATAGAATTAAAAACAATATAGGCAGTTCTGAAGAATTAATCCAGAAAGGTATTTCCACAACTTTGACTATGTAGCTTTAGCAAGATTAGCAATTTTATTTACTTCTTGATTCTGTAAATCATCAAGAAATTCGTTAAGAGCCTAATTCTCTAGGGGTTTTTTTTTTACTTTTCTTTTATAGCATTTATGTAATAATATATTGTGAAAATACAAAAAAAATGACTACATATTAAATCCTTAAAAACTGGGATACAACTCATGGTACTCAGAATGTACATACGCTGTTATAAACATGAAAAAATCTTAGGGGAAAAATGTTATGTCATTAGTTACTGCTAACATAACTTGCATATGTATCAGAGGTCCATGAACTGTGAATAAGTGCATTACCTGTAGTCAAGGAGGCGCTCCATCAAACGAGTAACGGATGTAACAAACGAAACACCTGTCTCCCTCCAAGTTTCTTGTTCTATCTTTTCTAGCAGGCTGTATGAAAGTAAACAATCAGTAAGACTTACTCAGAAATATTATTGATTGTGAACAGTTCTGGGAACACTTAAAATACCTAAACACTTCCATATAAAATCTGAACAATCATCTTACCTAGGATAAGGCCCAAACAGCTGGGTTCTGATCCATGTTGCGTGAAGCAAAGACAAGGAAATTATTGAACTAAGATGATACACTAATATTATTTCATACCAAGAAAATATTGTGCCTGGTCTAGAGATTGCATTTACATTACTGCTATTCATGAATGTAGGTGGTTTATATACATTTGCAGAATACATACACATTATTTCCTTTACTGTACAAATAACATATTGCTGAGAAAAAAGCAGGGGTCACACTATGAGATTGTTTTCATCAGACTGATTTCCCTCCCCATCCCATGCAACAGTAATACTGTTGGTGCTCAGGTTACAAAGTGAGCATTAGTATTGTGATGATGTTATCCATTCAGTCGAGTCCAACTCTTGGTAGTATGTCTATGGGCCCGGTCTCTTCACATCTTCTGATCTTGCACTATTTCTTTGAGGTTTTAATTACAAGCTATATGTCTTATCTCCCTTAAAAGATACAAACTTCCTTTTCATAATATTCAATATTTTAAAGAATGGAGCAATTGAAAACAGTGCATGGGAATATAGTTCAATTCACTGCTTCTAGTATAATATTTCTAGTATAATATACTTCTAGTATAACATTTCACAATATATATATCTATATATTGTGTGTGTACTTACATTGTGAAATAGTGGCTATGTAGTGGTATAATTACAAGAACTTGATCTGACATTTTCTGCAGGTAAGGATGACTTTATTTAAAAAATGTTTTTTTTTAAATCTGAGCTTTCAGAATTGAACTCTTCAGATTTAATTAATTTAGTTCAGAGAATTAACATTTTATATATTAATAATAAGGTTCGTATGACCTATGACACTAGTATTGAACCATCGTTGAAATTTAATATTTTTACATTAATTTTAAATTTTTAGTATTTAATCATGTAAAGACATCTCAGTTAAATTCTAAACCATGAGAAAAACAGATTCCCTTGTATGGTCTTTTGACAAGCTCTGAATGACCAGGAAAGAATTTAGGTTATCAAAGCAATTATAAGGAATATTTAACAGCTAGTGCTTTAATTCATGTCTTAATTTTGGAACAATGACATTTTATTTTCAGAATTCATGGTATGCTTAATAACAACAGAGCTCTTATGGTAATACAGAGCTGTTTGCCTAACCTCATTTTGTACTTTCATTGAAACGCCAATCAACATCTTGCAATATTAATTAAGGTCATGTATTTCACAAAAAAATGTCCTTAAACATAGGCTGAAAGTTCATATTTAGAGATATCCTGTTGAAGATGATTACATGAAGATATTCAATATACACTCCTTGAGACACCGAAGGGATAATTATTAGGGAACAGTAGGCAAGACTTCTTCCCTACTCCTGTATTTATTTTGTCAAAACATAGGGACATCTCCAAACGCAAAATGTCAACTCAAAACAGTAAGTTAAGAAAAAAACAGAAATCCAAACATTCTTCTGGAAAAAAGCATTCAAATTAAGAGATGCAAAAAGCTATAAATGGATTAAATGTATCAGTTATTTCAGATAATTATAATCATGAATTGATCTTTCATGTTAATATAATACAATTAATAACAAATCTTGATTTCTGCAATTATTAAATAAAATGGATTTGCTGCTTTATATTAAGACCTATTTTTATCAAACCATTTATTCGGATGCATTATTCATTTCTAAGAATAGTTTTTATGTTTAGATCATCCTTCCAATCTCTTTATATAGACATGTACAGTTTAAATAATGCGAAACGTAAGACTTACAGCAGACTGAAGAGTTCCCTGTAATTTTCATCTCCTTTTCCCTCTGATACCAAACTGTCTAGCTTATCAATCAATTCTGCCTCCACCTGGATCAAAAAGAAAGAATTTGTAAGAGTAGCTTAGATTGTAAATTCTAAATATAAAGAAGGATGTGAAAATGATATTTCATGATATTTCTCCTACTCTGCATGAAGATTATTTTTATGGAGATATGGATGATTTCTGTTTCTTAACATAGAGTACTGAAAGTAGCAAAATGTAATTTCATAAAATAATAGTTTTATGAAAAATAATATGACTCATTTGTTTGAGCAGCACTGTCACAACTTTTTTGACTGGACATCTAATAAAATGGTCTTTTTTCATTTCCAAAATACAATATACCACTACTCATTCTCTTATATAGTTATGCATTTAGTGTAGAATAAACAACATCAGTGTATTATTTAAAATGTAAAGCAAGACCATTCTCCAAGACTGTTACTTGCTAATTAAAGTTGATCAAAACATAATTAGGTCTTAATAATGATTCATTAGCTATGTAATTGCAAATCCAAGATTAAGAAAACACCAAATGATCGGCTGGTGAGCTAAAGTAGGGTAATGACCATCCCCCCAGGAAATGGTGGCCACCTTATGCCTTAGGGTGTTGTGTGCTAAACCTTGTTCCAAGCCGTCCTGGAGGAACTCCAGGATCTGCGGTGGGAATGCCCATACTGGGTCGATGACCTTTGTCCTACACCACCTAGAAAATGCCGACCAGGTCGCGTTGTAGATGTGCATTGTCGAGGGTCTCCTGGATGCCTCGATGGTCTCAATTACCCTGTCTGAGATGTTGGCAGCCCTCAGGATATGCCTTTCAAGTGCCAGGCGGTCAGCTGGAGCCACTGGGGCTCCGGGTGGAGCAAGATCCCCTGGCACAAGATGATCTGATCCCGAGGAATCCTCCAAGGGGGGAACACTGACACGCGGACAAAGTCCGCAAATCATGCCCTTCTGGGCCAGTGTAGATCTCTGCCCTCTATGTCTCTAGTTTCCTGATCACCCCTGGGAGGGGAGAGAGGGGAGGAAAGGCGTAGAGAAGGCTTGCTAGCCATAGGCAACAAAGTACACCTATGTCATCTGTTCTGTGTAACAGGAATCGGGAGATGAATCATGGCAGCTGGGCGTTCGCTGGCATGGCAAAAAGGTCAACCGCTGGCGTCCCGAAGTGATGGCAAATCTGTTGGAACAACTCGGGTTGCAACTGCCACTCCTCATGGTCCATGGTGGCCCTGCTTAGCTAGTCGACCTGCAGGGTCACCGTTCCTGAGATGTGCTCTGCCACAATCAATCCCAGGTGTCTCTCCGCCCACGTGCCTAGTCTCAGGGCCTCGACTCATAGGGATTTTGAGTGAGTGCCCCTTTGCCGGTTTACATGGGCTTTTGCCGCCACGTTGTCTGTGAGCAGGAGCACATGTTGGCCCTTGAGCTGGGTCTTGAAGTGGAGTACTGCTAGGTGAGCCGCCTTGAACTCTAACCAATTTATGTTGTGAAGGTGGTTGGCCTCCGACCACTGTCCCTGTGCTAGCTGATTCTCTAGCACCGCTCCCCAACCATAAAGGCTGGCATCTGTGGTTAGCGTTAGACGGGGCGGCTCCCAAATCTCAGATCCCAGACTTAGGGGTGCAGACAGCCACCCTAATAGGGATAGAACCACCTGCGGAGAAACGTACACCAATGCCGCCAATACGCTAGTGCCCTGTCGCTGGAATGGAATCAGGGCCCATTGCAGTATTCTGGAGTGTAAGTGGGCCCAGGGCATCATGCCTATGCAGGAAATCATTTTTCCTAAAAAGCTGGATAACATGAATACGGATACCAACTGAGCCCAACGTACATGATGTATTAGTTGGACAAGGCTTGTTCAGTGATCCGGTGATAAGAAGACTCATCTCTGGACCATGTTAAAGACTGCCCCCAGGTGCTGAAATCTTGTGATTTGTAGGTGGCTTTTTTGAAAGTTCACTAGGAAATCCCCGAGTTTGCAATAACTGTATTGTCAGCTACAGGTGAAGCCACTCTATTCCCAGTATAATGGGTACTTACAAGGAAGCAGTTACATAAAGTGTATTCACTCTATCTAATCTTTGATTATCAGTTGCAAAGGAACTGCGTGGTGTAGGACCTGTCCTGCCTGTCAATGGTTTCAATAATCATTGGACATTTTAGGCCTTGAGTAGGCAAGTTTTTGTACTGTTTCTATATCAATAAAATTAATAGCTGCCAGAGTTTATAAGAGCTTAAAGCCTGCAACTAAAGTAATAATAGCAGTAGTAATTAAGAAAGCTTGCCTTTTCTTATCTGCCCGAGCTCTATTCGAACATTGGATGGCCTCTGTTCAGATCTGTGGGGAGGAGGGGCTGGTAAAGTTGTCTCAAGGTACTGTCTGGGATTAGGCTGGGCATGTGATGGCTTCATGCTCCACAAATCAAAAGTTCTGCATCTTATTGTATTGTCCCTTTCAATGTCACGGATCTCTTGCTGCTCTAATTTGTATGGATTCTCCCACTTTGGATTCCGAAGAAGTCACTGGGAGGGGTGCTATGAGGGAAGACAGGCAGTACGTTCCTTTTTCTTTTCCATGTCTTCCTTGCCTCCACTCTTCCAGTTGAACATCTATAATTATACCAAGGTAATAGAGCTCTTCCAGGGTAATTAGAGAGCGTTGTCTCATCAACTCAAATCTCAGGTCATCAGTCAGCCCTCTGTGATTCTCTGTATGATATCCCTAAGGTGTCTCTTGGGTATAGAAAAAGTCTTGATAGTGGTTCTGCATTTGGATTGTTCCCCTCAGTGAACAGCATCACCGACTTGGCTGGTGTTTCCTTCAGCAAGCTCAGCATCAAGTTACTTTGGTGTAATCAATGGAAAACTCCACTAATCTGCCTGCCATAAACATCTCACACTGAGCAACAAAAGTACAGAATTGATCCTATTCTCGCCAGAATCTCTGGCAAGCTCCCATGAGAATGCAGAATCATTAATTAAGCTGCTATCTGTGTGGCCATGGGTTGAGGCAAATTCACCTTAGTTGCTGAATTTGTTTTATCGTGGAATTCTGTTATCTGTACATGTACGTGTTGTTGGTGTTGTAATAAGTATCAGGGACCAGTGTTGAAATTCCTCTTTCTGAAAGAGAGTAGGAAACTTGCAAGATTGTTATTAGGATAAAAATATTTTCCACTGAAAAGAGGAAAAGCAAATTCTACTTTTAGTCCTCAGGTTATCCTTTATTCCATTTTTTAAATTTGACTTGGTGACTATGACACCCTCTCAGATAACCCAGGTAGGAACCATGTCCAGATGAGTTAAATCTACTTTATTGTAAAGCTATATTAATAGAATCTTGCAAGTCTGAAAGTACAAACTTCCAGCCAAAACCCTTTAACTGCTTGATCCATTAGGATGAGTCCTTCCTAAGTTTCTTTCTCTATTAATCCACTGGGGGTTCCTACCTCTCCAGTTTTGATTGTTTTTTAGGCAGCATCTCTTATCCTCATTCCCCAAGATCATCTGCACATTCTATTACAGTATTTGCCTTTTGCCTTTCTAATTTGCTCTCATCCAGTCATAACCTTCTGTCTTATTCACATGGTCTTTTGCAAACTATAACTGGGCAGCAATGTTCTCTTTGGAGAGTACTGGCATTTTCCTTTCAACCCTGCCAGGCATAAAATTACTGCTTGTTCTTTTGATAGTGGTCTCATGAATGCTTATCATTACTAATGCAAAAGAGGCCTCGAGTTCCTTAGATGTTATGCATATGCTCAGCTTGTTTGTAATCTCCTGGAATATTACATGCCTTGCATTAGGTGTGATCTTGGTTGATTGAGGGTTGTTACACTCCTGAGGAGTGTAAAATGATATTGAATTGTCTCCCTTTCTACAAGTCCATCTGAGAGTGGATTGGTAGAGCCCAAACATTTTGGAAATCATTTTGTTAACTTTTCTCCCATATGGTTTCTGGAAGTCCTTGTCTAAGCCATGACATATTTCTACAAACTTGGGTTGTAAAGATCAGATTTTGATAGTGAATAGAATTCTTTTCTATAAATAAGGCAGGAATTCCCAGACTCAAATCTGATTATCATTCATTTGTTTGAAACACCTGACTCTATCTTCCCCTTCAAATGAACTAATAATCTTAGAGGCTCACATACTGACTTGCAAAGCACTACATGGGCTGAGACCAGGGAACCTATAGAACTAACCCATTACATCAGCCCATCCCACCCAGTCACGCAGGGAAAGTATATTGTTTAACCTGTCAGTTAAAGAATTCCAATTGGTAGGGCCCAGAAAACAAATCTTCTCTTCTCTTTACCCCATTCTCTGGAATATTCTCTGGAGGCCTTACATTCCTGGCCTTCCAAAAAGGAGTTAAAATAGTCTGCAGTCTCACATGGGGAACCCAACGAGCACCCAATCGTAGGATAGGATGGTGCCATGAGAGCCCTCCCTCAGCTTTTGTTAACTATTTTTAACAGATTTTAATTATTCTTGCCTCATTTTATCATTTAAAAACTAAAACTTTAATTTTAACATTTTAATTTTTATACATTTTGCTGTTTTATTGTAAACTGCCCAGTTCTTTTTGAGGGAGATTGGAGGTTCAGAAATGTGAAAAACAAACAAGCAAACAAACAAAAATAAACATTTACCATACATATATGTAGATTTGGATCATTTTTCTCAATAAACAAAAATAATATATTTGATTCATTTGTTTAACTGAATTCTCTTTATCTAGTTTTAGGCCTTGGGTGGAGAACTGATTACATTTCAAGTCATATTTATGCAATTCAATAAATTCACAAATGTTTAAACATTGTTCTACATGATCCCCTTAATTCCTTAGAAATATTATATTACTGACCCTAGAAGTACTACTACATATTCTCCTCAGTTTGCCCATCAATCTAATGGATAGAAATATATGAAAATAACAAGAACTTGAGAAAGGAGGTAACTAGTTGAGTGAATAGAAATTGCTATTTGTAGTATCAAGTTACACATATACAACTTACCTTTTATCATGTTCTCTGTGCATCACTTACATGGGTGAATAATGAACTTATTTGTGGAGGACAGGTATAAATTAAAGCACAGGAGACAAGGCAGAATATCACGATCAATGCCATTATCACAGGTTTAGAGAACTATAGCATATGAAAATTTGATGACTGGTCCTGCACCTATCAAAGAGGGACTCTATTGAAAAATGCTAGAGAAATCACCATTATTCTAGTATTCTGGTCCCTAATGGAAGATGATTTCAGTTCAGTGGGATTTCACAATACCACTGCAAACCTTATGAACTTGTGAACAGCGTCTTGTGGATAGAGTCATAGATAGGATATAAAACTCTAAACCAATCTGATTTTCAAGAAATCTAAACTTTGAGAGGCATAATCAAGTTTTGAAGGAACACAGCACAATCAAAATGTGAACAAAACTTAATAGCATGACGTTGTAATGAAGTCAAGTGTATATGTATGAGTGAGTGAACTGCGCAATCATTAGCAAGTGAAGCTATCCATCTTGAGATAACAAAATTAATTAGCACCACATATGGGAGCAGTTGGTCTAAAGAAGACTTTCTTAATGGAAAAAAAGAAACAGAAATCTAAAAACAAAGTACTTAACCTAACATTCAAAAGGTGCCAACATAGATAGTGAAAGAACAGGTTCCAAGTATGCACTTGAAAGTGGAGGACGGAAGTTGGGTATGATCTATAGATAATTTTCTCAAATGTAAATACAGTACATTTAAAGAGGAATGATACCCAGAAATCTCAATCAAATAACCTGGGACTAAAAAGCTTTCAAAGTGTGGAATATATATATATATATTAAAGGTACTGACAAATAAATAAAGCAAAGAATTGCCAAAGCATAACGGGGGGATTCATTTTAAAGGTATATAGAATTTTCAGAAAAGTTTTCAAGCAACTTGAATCACATTTGTTGGACATTTGGAGTCAGAAAATAATTCAGTGCTGTGAGTGCCAGAGCAAATCACTAAGAAAGGATATTGATTCTTTTCTTGTCCTGGGATAGAAGGTTAGATATTTTTAAAGGAAAAAAGATAAATTCCTATATGGATACATGGCTTCTAATTATACTGGATTATAATCTGAAAGAAAATGTTTACAAAATAATACATTGCTGTTATCTAATGCCTAGCAACGATGCTTCTATTGGAAATATAATTGTAAAAAAGGTACTTTTTATCATCTTTGGTGTACTTGTAAATAAAATGAAGAAATACTGAGGCCAGATTCATGCTTTGATTCAGAAGAGCCTTTGTTTTAATATAAAACTGGAACCAAGTTTTCTTCTGGGACTATTGGGAAAAAAATGGAAATTTGTTATTATGTATGTTGATTGCAGTGAGAATTCTATATATGCTAAAGTGGGAAAATATGTCAATTCCTATAATGGAAGAACGGATGGGAAAAGTGGTGGTAGCAGGGATGGAAAAATTAACTGTTTTAATTAAAGAAAAGAATGAACCTAGTTTTGTTTCTAGTTAAAACCCTCTTCTAAATTTGGTGTAAATAAATTTTGATTTTGTGTTTTGCTGATTAGTTTGTTGTTAAAGAAATGGATAATGTTCACTAAACATGTGGAAATAAAAACGGAGGTTGCAACTTTATTTTGTAAAAATTGGTGCAAAAATCTTTCTCCTTTTATCCTACACTTTCTTTCCCCTTCTTTTTCCTCCCGTTTCCATATTATCTTTATTTTCATTTGTATAATATAAATATAAATTATATATTTTTGAACAAAAATAAGTACCTATAAGCACTTGGAACAATGTTGGAAAATGTTGTACCTGACATAGACATCACAGACCATGAATATGCAGTCTGCTCTGCATGTTTGCGCAGGAAAACTACATTTATGACCAAGGAAAGTGGAGAGAAGTTCTAGAAGATATGACAATCCCACTTACATATATATGTTATAGTTATGGAAGGTTGCAGGAGAAAAAAATGATCCTGCATTTTTAAGTTTGAGAGGAAAAGACAAGCTCAAAAATTAGAGTACAAAAATAAAAGTACAAAATTTAACAGAAGAAAAGCAACACTGAACTTATGAAGTGAATAGAATTTAAAGAATATTTTTGGTTTGGCCTCAAGTTGCAAACCAAAGTCACAGACAGTAGTATATTGTGTCACTGTAACCATCTGAGATCTAGGATTTGATATCCACATCTCACTTCAGAACTGTGAAATATTTCTTGAAGGAATGCATTATTTTATGGCACCTTTATTCAAAACTGGAAATCTGTTTCTTGAGAGGGCAAGGAATAGTTGCCAGAAAATACTAAGAGAAGAAAATGTATTAAATTATGTGACATGAGTGTTTTATAATTAACACTTAGAATCAAAGTGTTGGAAGTGGCCATTTCAGTGAAGGGGTACCCATCATATTTGTGGTTAATTGGTTCCACTGTTGAACTGTTTTAACTATTAGGACACTTTTTAAAACTTTCAACTGAAATTGCCTTTCTGTAATTTAAATCCATTATTCTAGCAGTCCACAAACTTCGTGACTTGGCGGCCCAGCTGGTCGGGAAGAGGGGAACCGGGTGGTGCAAATGGTATACTGGTGTGCACACACATGCACACACGCAGCTCCACTCACAAAAGAGAAAAGAAGCCTTTGGATGCGGTTTTGCACTTCTTGAGGCTTCTCCGTTCCAAAAACCTTTGCAAAGGGACGGCCAGCCCAAAAGTGTTTGCAAAAGCTTTTGATGAGGAGAAGATAAGTCTTTGGGGGCGCAGTCTTGTGCTCCTTCAGACTCACAGAGGCTTCCCAAAGAACCTGATTCATTGAATCATGTGCCCTATGCAGGTAAGCTCAGTGAGTCCCATTCAGCCTCTGCTCTCACTGCTCCGTTTTTGGAGTATTGGAAGCAGACAGCTTGATGACAGTTTGGGGGGGGGGGACTGGGCTGCTGAACAGTGGGCCAGCACTCCACTCACACATGAGAAAAGCATTTGGGGCTGCACTCGTGTGAGTGGAGCTATCTACGCACATTGGCCTGCCTCTCATGTCCCAGTTCCAAATAGACCACAGCCCAGTAGTTGGGGTAGGAGCCCTGAATTATTCCATGTCCTGCATTCTGGAATGAGCACGAACAGAACTTAACGTTCTATGTAACATTGTTTCAAGTATTTCAAAATGGCTATCATACTCCCCAGCCCACCCCATACTCTCAATGACTAAAGTTAACCATCACCTTCAATCCCTCTTTATAGGACTTAGTTTCTGATCATCATCCTTTCGCTGTACCTGTTCCAATATTACAGAATACTTTCCTAAGTATGTTGGCCGCAAAAAAGATACAATAATCAAGATGAGAATGATCAAAGTAGGACAAAATTGAATGATTATTTCCTGTAATCTGGAAATTATATCTCCATTGCTGCAACCTGAAATTACATTTGCTTTTCTCCACTGATATGGTACTTTATCTATTTACCAAATCTCTGGGAAGCATTTCATGACCATATTTCAATTAGTCTCAATCTTCAATCCTGACCCTTTGTCCTAATCTTCAGAAATTTCCTGGTCCAGCATTCGATGGAGAATCTAACCAAAATCAGACTTGAGTAGCCCTGCCTATTACATGTTTGAATGTTGACCCCTTTATTTGGAATCTGGTTTGATTTTTTAAAAATACTCTGAGAATATAATGTCCTTTGTTATTCTTAAATTCCTTCATTAACTGATTCTGAGATTTCATTTTTCTGATTCCAGCTCTGTATATTTGGACAATCATTCTGTATGCTTTCTTTCTGTAGCTTTTCATTTTCTATATATGTTATTGTTGCCTTCAAATATTCAGTAAGTCTTTTGCGTAGCCATGCTGGTTACTTTGGCTGTCTTCCTTCTGTGTTTTCTTCTAACTGGAATTGTTTGTAATTGCTTTTAATATCTCCTTCTCCCTCATTCCTAGAGCTTCTTTTCCCATCAGCATTTCCTATCATGGTATTGTATTTGCCACTGCTCTGTTATTAACATAATATACATTTTTCAAAATCTGGAGTTTATGTTGGAGAAATATATCTGGAGAAAACAATACTCAGTTTTCAATTTTCTTCAAATCAAAAATTCGGAACTCCAGCATTACATGCTAACTTTTCCTCAATATTATTGTTACTTCCACCTCCTCAACAAGAATTCCCAAATGATTAGAATCTAAGGTATCTGATCTTGTGCCTTACTCTTTGAAAGAAAATATTGCCAACAACAATAATAAAAAGCCAGGCATTTTCTGAAAAAATGTTAACACAATGGTTTCTCCACTGATATTAATGACAGTTTGCCTTTGCGAAATATTACCTGCATTTTCCCCTTGGTTGGGAGAGAAAGAATAGAAAATAATGCTGTCTTGAATTGTTTCTCAATCTATTTAGCTAAAATGATGTCAGCAGCATTGCCATTCTTTGAATAAGAATGATTATTTTTAATGTTCAGCACATCTACACCTGACTTCCTTTTGCTTCTGCTCCTTTTGAATATATCTCTTTTGGTTACTACATTCCAGTCATGGATATCATCCCATCATGTCTCCGTTGCACCTATTAAATTATATTTGACTTTCTGTACCAGGAATGTAACTGCAAGAACATTATTTCTTATATGTTAGTGCATTAGAGACAATGGTGGCCATGACCTCTGTAAGTCCATCTTTTTTCAGATTTTCTTTTCTTCCTTTCGAACTTCCTTTCAAATAATATAAGAGGGTTTACGTATTTTTTTCAGTTTGTATGAAGTACAGCCCACACGTCAGTAATTCCACCATCTAAATAAAACAGACCATGGCTCCAGAAATCAAATCTCTCTACTCATATGATTAGACACTGACTTCTATGTTTTTATTCTTTCTTTCTTTTATTCCTTTCTGGCTCTCTTCCATAGACCAGGATAAAAATACAACCTGATCTTCCAGTTTCTTGAGCTTCCTTCCGAGTTTTTCAAACTTCTTAGAAATATGATTATAGCTGCTTTTTGAAGTATTTGTTCCCACATGTATTGGCAAAAAGCAATAATTATTTTGGCAACCGTTCCATTGCCTCTTTGCATTTTGCTGATGCTAGATAGCATACTACATGAGTTATTGGACAGCATACATTTGCTTTAGTTTCTTTTAGAGATAAACTATTAAAGTGCCATGAATCTTCTCTTTGTTTTTTATAGTGTACAGTTGCATCCTCCCTGCCCATCGTACTGTCTCCTGCTCTGCAGCATCTCTTTTTTACTTCTGAATGCAGTTTTTCATCAGCAAGGCCAGAAAACTAAACTGCAGCAATATCACCTATCTCATGTTTCTTATTGATACCCTCACACATTGCATTTGCTCTTTGTCTGCTGCTTAAGGGGAATACTCCATTGCCAGCTTTTGTTCTAGGGCCCCATATTTTTTTGGACCAGCATATCATTATTCTTTTTCATTGGCTCCAAATTTGCCTTTTGATGCTCCAATCATTTTGACTTTTTCTTCAAATACTATTGCAACTGCTGCTGCAATATACCAGGGTGTTTTTAGGTAGGAATATAAATATACTACTAACATTTCAGGCCATAGCTGCAAATTTCTGTCCAGTCAGCTTTACATTTGCTCCACAGGGCATACAAGTAGGAAAGGTTTTATTTTTTTATTGATGTTTGTTTACTTTTTTCTTGTTCCTTTCTCGGGCACTGTTCCTTTTTGTTTCATTCTCAGGCTCCAAATTTACACTGCTTATATAGAAAAGGGATTGTTAGAGATTTCCATTTTAGCTCCGTATTAACTTTTCCTGTTCATTTACTTAGTGAACTCATCATCATGCTGCCATACAGATTCTACTAACTTGGCAAAAGGAAGCATTCACTCAGTTACCCACAATGAGCAATTCTCAGAATATCTCCCCAATACTCCTAACAATTCAGGAGATCCCACATCACATAAAGCACCCTGGTCACTATTCTCTTTTCCCTCTGTTAAACTATCCAGGGAAGTTCCTGTCCGTCTTCCCTATCAGCTTACTTAGATATGTACTTGCCTGGTGTAATATGGGTCACTGATATGCAGAATACCATAGTCTGTGATTGAAATGAATGAGAATCTTATTTTTGGGATGGGACTACATCATAATAAAAAATATTGCTTACAACTCTGTTGATTTGCTGTGGGGAGCCCTCTTGAATTTTGAGGAGGCAAAAGAAGACTTCAAGCCCTGCAGGTAGAAAAATAAGATGACTCTGATGTGAAGACTGACCAAACTCTTTTGGCATCTGGAAACTAGAACCAGGACATACATAAGAATGCTGTGGTTGAAACAAAAAGCTCATCTTCTATCTTGTAGTTCTTAGTTTCTTTACCCTATTCAACACATTACTGTCAAAGTATGTGTATTAACCAAGGCTCCTTCATTAAAAGAAAGGTTTTCTACTTTGAAATGTATCCTTTGGGACAGACTTGCTAGTTTGGGCTAAACATAAGGATAGAGGGCTATTGATCTAGCCAAGGTCATTACAGCATAGCCTGTTTATAATCCTTTGAAAAATAAATGCTTTCCATCTCAAAAGAAACCTTGAGAAATCACTGATAATGTGATATGCAAGCTTCATAGTCAGCACTAGAAAATTCCAAAGAAGCTGAGAAGTAATGTTTCTTTTACCTAATATCCAGTATTTAGCTCTCTTTTTCAGCTGATGCTGAAAGTTTCTGGCTAGAATTTCCTGGGGAAGTCTCAACTATAACTGAAGCTAGCACTTTATCTCTATACATTATTAAGGGTTTCCAATTTCTTGAATACTGGTATTGTAGGTGATGGTTTCTATGGCAGGAACAGGTTGTTGCTTGTCTTCCAAATAAAAGGAATGAGTCATTTGAAATAGTTATTCTGATTTTTTTTCTTTTGGAAAAAAACAGGTATCCAATAATGCATTATCAAGAAAAAACGTAACAGTTCAGAAGCAAAAACAGAAGCAGATTCTAATGTGCTGCTCATCCCTCTTGCACATAGTGGATTCCAGTTTTTTGGCAGACAATGCCACAGAAATAGGAATATAATTCAGATTAATAATATGAAATGAGAGCAAGGAAGAAAATCCTGGAGTTAGGAAGATGAGAGATATTTGAAAACACAGGGACAAAAATGTAAGCAAAATTGAGAATGTTGCTTATAGTACAAGTGAAAGTCAATTAGACTATGAAAACAGATTATATCAAAATAGCATAATTGCGGACTGAGGGTCACATCTGAAAGTTAGAATATTTGCCAATATGAAATATTCCTGAAGACTCGTAAAATTGCTTGTTCTGTGCCTGAACTGTTTGTTTAGGAAGTGTTGGTCTAAATATAAAAGGAAACACATAGATTGAACTGCAGTTATTCCTGACAAAAGCATATGTTGGCATATAAGAACAGTAAAAAAATAAGGACATTCACAGCAGCAGTTGAAAGAAAGTAGGAAACAGAGGGAAGGGAAAGTATTGTAAAGTCTGGAGAACAGTTGGGCTAGTGGAATATGCTCTGTTGTGAGTCTGTCCTTACTACAGTAAGGAAGCCTTGCAATTAAGGAACAAGTGCAATGGTCAGTATATCAATAGCAGCTATAGAGAGGGAGAAAAACCAAGTACTTGGAAGATTATGCATCAGCTGTTTGGTGGGATATGTTGATCTGGGATTTTGGTGCTGCTAAGGGAAGGCAGCAAGGAATAATGCTGTGGTGATTCAGAGTAAGCAGAGAAGGAACTAATAAGAAGATTGGGATGGGCAGCCTGGTAGAATATGATATCCTTAGATAACTGTGGGAGCTGAGGGAATGCACAGCAAAAAAGAGGTTTAAAAGACTATGGAGTGAGTTGGCTGAATGGGAAGTTGCTGAAAGGCAGTCAAAAGAAAGGTGCCAGGAACCAGCCTTGCCATTCATCCCAAAAGATCACTGTAACCTTCTCCAAAGTCCTTCTGAATTTTCTTTCATGCAAAATGTGCTTGGTGTTGTTTCTATGAAAACAAAGCCAATTCAGGATTATTCAACAAAACCTTTTTATGTACAATAATTTGTTCTGGATTAAAACAAAACAAATTTCTGCTTTGTGCATATCCCTACTTTGGAATCTGAGACTGAAAATCATAGATTTATGAGGTTACAATTTTGGTTTTCACTTGATGTGCAGTTTGAAGGCCTCCTATAATAAAACAAGTTGATATCTAAGTCACAATCATTATCATACTAAGAAAGGATTAAGATAAGGAAAAGGCTGGACTGCTTAATTCCTATTTTGTATCTGAAGTTTTGCAAAAGAAAAGAGGACTGGTCCAAACTGCATTGGGTGTTGGGATAAAAAAAGAAAGATCATAATAAAAAATTAGTTTAAAAAATCCTCTGAGTAATTTTGAATGAATAAGGGTCTGGAACTGGGTGGATTATATCCCAGGGTGTTGCAAAATTAGTCTATGTAATTTCAGAACACTGATTGTAATCTTTGAAAACTATTAAAAGATTAAAAACAAAAGTTTGTTCTGGAAGAAATGTCAGAAGATTGTAGAAGAGCAAATGTTGTTCCCATTTTCTTAAAAAGAAGGAAAACATTGATTCAAGAAACGAAAGATCAGTTAAGTTGACATCAATAAATGAGAAATTCTAGAAAAGATAATTAAACTCTGGTTTTGTAGGCACCCAGACAGGAACAAAGTGATTACTAGAAGACAGCATAGTTTTGTCAAAACTAGGTAATATCAGACAAATCTTACTGCATTGTTTGATGAAGTGATTAATTTAGTAGATTAGGAAAATGCTGTGAATATAGTGTACTTAGCTTCCAGAATGGTATTTGATAATATTGACCATACCCTTTTCCTTGATAAAATCGAATAATGGGGAATGGGTAATCCCACTAGCAGAAGGATTTGTAGCTGACTGAAGAACCAGACTCGGCATGCGATTCTTGAATGTTTTTATGCCAACATGTAGAGGGAAATATCCTGTGGATGATCTTGACTACTTAGATGAAGAGCTAGGAGTACAAAAAATTGCAGATGATGCAAATGTGAGGATTGATAACACATTAGAAAACAGACTCAGTGTTCCAAAGGATCTTGGTAGTTTTGAGTATTGGAACAAAACACAGTTCAATGTTGAGATATGTAAATTCTATACATAGGCAGGAAAAACAGATACAAGATAGGCAACAATGGTTTAGTAATAATACTTAGGAGACAGATCAGGTAGGCCTAGTATTTGAGCCAGTAGTGTGATGCTGATGCTAAAACAGCTACTTCACTCTTGGGCAAGATTAACAGAACTACGGAATCAAGATCATGGGAAGTGATAATTCTGCTCCATGCTGCATCTGGGATATGAGATACTAATTGACTTAATAAAAATAGGATGAGGACCCAGAAAGAGCACAGAGTGACAAAGATGACTAGGAGCTTGGAAACTAAACACAATGAAGAATGCTTAAATCAACAGGTTATGTTTAGCCTTAAGAAGAAAAGACTGATAGCAGTCTTCAAATACTTAAAGGACCATCCTAGGGAAGCTAGGAGCCATGGCTCTTGAAGATTGGACAAGAAGTAATGGATGGATGCTTTACAGAGGAGAACCAAACTCTAAATTAATATATTATTTACTTAGAGCTGTTTAGCAGTAGTAGTTGCTATTTAACTTTTTGGAGTTGTGGGTACTCTATTACTGAAGTTTTTCAGGCAAGGCTTGGAGTTGTGTGGATAGTATAAGGATTCCTGCTCTGGGTATAGAATTGGATCTCTTCAGTCCTATGATTCTATAAGGTTCTCTCTTATAAGTATCCCACATAAATCAAAGTCTCCATAAATAACTTTAGTGCAATTGTTTTCTGTAATGCAGAAATATTTGTGTGATATACAAAGATCATAAAGAAGAATGGTTTCTCTTCCATTTTTTTTCCAGAGAGAGAATATATTCTAAATTTAAACCCATTATTTAGTCTTAACAAAAATAGAAATTGAAGAGACAGATTCCGTTCCCCTTTTTAAGATTAGAGCTTGAAAGGAGAAAGAGTACCACTCCCAGTCTGGATTTATTGTAATGTTGAACCAAAATTCAGAACAACGTGAGTGGAAAATAGTAAAATAGAGAATGGGATTGGAAAAAAGTCTCACTCAAATGGGAAGAAGTTTTGCAATTGGCTGAACATTCTATATATAGTTCTTGACTTACCATCATTTGTTTAGTAACTATTCAAAGTTCCATTAGTGGTGAAAAAAGTGACTTACTTCCGCCCCTTTGCACTTATGACCAACATAGTATCCTCATGGTCAAAATATGGATAGTTGGCAACCAGCATTTATTTATGATGGTTGCAGTATCTTGAGGCCATTGGAATATGCTTAATGGTTTGGGAGCAAAATGCTTATTATTTCTACTCTGTAAGTGAACATTTAAATAAGAAATAAACATTTTAAGAACTGAAGAGACATTTTACCTGTTTGAAGTTACCATTTTTTCGCTGTTCCCAGTCCATCATGTCATGAAAAATGGGGATCATAATGTTGCGGACTTCTAGCTGTGGCACAAGTGTGACACCCAGAAAAGGACCAATCATTCCAGGAATAAAGTGAATTTTATGTTCCCCTGAACAACAACAACAAAACCAATCAGTTATTTAATACCATTTCCTCTGCATCCCATTTCCCGCTCTTTTTTGTTTAGCTTCCCCGCTAATTGAAAATATTCTAGAACTGTCAATAAGGAATAAAGTCAGATATGAATCAAGCTAGATGCTTACCATAAAGAATTAATCCAAAAAGAAATAGAATAAGTTATGCCTGGAAATGTGTATGTATGCAGGTAACTATCATATAGTCAAAGTGTGCAATTCCAAAGGACAAATGATTCTTCTGTTTATAAAAATGATTTCTAGTAAAGTTGTACCATGTGTGTTTAATCCAGTTCTTATAGTGCTCTGAATGCTCCTTTAATAGTGGATGAAAGATTACCAGCACTGTGCTATTATTAGATTAAATATAAATCTTAAACTGAATAAATCTCAGTTTACTCAAATATTAACTTACCCAGATTCTGCCACATACTAAAAAGCTCATATGCCATCATCACACGCATATCACCATATCTGGAAATTAAACACAGATCCAAAGGAAAAAAATGGAATATTTGGATTTTTAAAGTAAAACAAGATTTGGCAGTATTAGTATTAAAATACATCTTATAAAAACAGAACCAGAGGAAAAAACAACTGCCTTACTTTCAAAACAAACATCTGAGAATGAAAATTAAGTTAATATATTCTTACTTGTCCAGAATCTTTTTCTGCTTAGCTGGAGTAAATGTTTCTAGCTGCAGACTGGGTTGGTTGATAAATAAAACTGACAAGCTGAAATAAGAGTTCCAGGCCTAGAAAATAGAAAAACAATGAAGCAACTAACTGAAAACTCATATACAGTACAATTTATTTTTTTTAGTATATCTTTAATAAATGTCAACTGATTGTTCTAAAAAGCACCAGAAATGATAATGACAAAGTATTTATTATAATGATATATTTATATTCTGCATATCTGCTCAGAAAACACCTAAGCCAAATGATTATACAGTCATTACATAATGACAGTAGTTTCATGGCCCATTCTGCATACTGTACATATGATATGGCACTTCTTTCACACACATCAATAAACAATGCATAGTAGACCTACTTCATAATATAATTCTATAACTGAATTTCTGAAAGTGAACTATAGAATTATAATAAATATTCTATAAACTCTCACACAAAGACAAAGACTATAGCTATCTGAGGTGAGGAATCCTATATTACTCCACAGAGACTATACTGTCAAGAATTTTTGATTTTTCTATAAACAAAATTTCTAAACTAAAAAAACTTATATTGCAATTATTTACATCATTACCTGGGAGTTGGTTTACTAAACTCACTAGGATTTACCTCTGAATCCCAACCTCCCCCCCCCCCCTTCCTTTCAATTGTGTCCCATTCTCTGAGACTGCCTGGACAAGTTTTTTTGGCAAGGTTTTTCAGAAGTGGTCTTGTCATTGCCTCCTTCCTAGGGCTGAGAGAAAGTGAATAGCCCAAGATCACTCAGCTGCTCTCATTCCCAAGGCAGGACTACAACATGGCCTCTTGGTTTCTAGTCTGGTGCCTTAACCACTTCTTCAAAATGTCTGAGTAAACACACATAATCAATTGTCTGTGATGCTTAGTAACACAAATTCTAGCACTTCTGGTAGCCATTCTTAAGTAAATTGTTGTTGGTAATTAAAATGAGGCCATTACATGATCACAATTTGAAAACCTCCTGCTGGCTTTTCCACTGAGTTTGCTTGTAGGAAGCCGGCAAAGGTGGTGACCAATGTGGATAATATGAGCAGAGACATATCGTGATGGTGTAAGTACAAGGGCCAATTATACATATGCTCATTCAGTGCTGTCATACATTTGAATAGTCGCTGAACAAGTGGTCATTAAATGAAGACCATCTGCATTCTTTTATTTTTTCTATTTTAAAGATCTGAACACTCTTGGAGGACTTTGGTGCAAATGCTTTATTAGTTGTCATTTAATAGCAAAACAAATACAATGCTGACAGATTAATAGTATAAAGAAATTTCAAGAAATACCTTAAAATCAAAATCTGTTTCCGTGAAATTCTTATGTAGTGCTGCAGATAGATACTGCACTGTTGTAACTATCACACTATAAAAACGAAAGGAACACCATTATAGTAGTGTTTACAGAATATGCAAAAAGTTTAAATTTAGCAAAAATCGTGTTCTTTTCGATTTATTGATAAAATAGTGGTTAACATATAATTTAAGAAAATTGCCAATCCACTGGATCAGGAACATGAAAGGCAGCCTCAAACATTTCTATCTAATAATTTGTCCTATGGTAAGCTAATCCTCAGATAGATTCCAATTCCAATAATTATTGAAAAATCTATTCAATTAAAATTATTCCATGTCTTAAGACAGCCTAACACCTTGTTCATAGCTACTATTAAGAACTGAATTATATTGGGTTGATATTCTGGACTTTTGTTGCTGTTGTTCACAATATTTATTTTCATTTTATAAACTGGCTGTAATTGTTGTAATAACAACAAAGTATTGCCACATAGGTAACTGTCTCAAACAGCTCAGATATCGAGAATGTTGGTTAGAAAAAACATTCACAACACCCAAATTCTCTGCTTAACTTCCCATTCTGGTAGTTATAGACATAAGATGTTCAAGAGAAAAGGATTCACTAAATTATAATTCCACTTTCCTGCTCCAGCTAACCTACCAATTGCAAGTCAAAGATATAGTATGGCTATATCCTCAATTCACTCATCCTATAGTATAGATTGATAGTACTAAACAGTGATTATAAGTTATTTACAATCATTTTAGCACATAGATTGAAAATAATTCTACAAGAATTTATTCACAGACACAGAATGTGGATTTCCCCACCTAAAAGATAATTAAAAGACGTCAGAATGGTATTGGACAGATGCTTCTTCAAGTGGCAACCATAAAGGTATTTTTGACACAATATGTTTATATCTATTCCATACTGTGAAAATAGCATATCTAATTAAATGATTTTTGAAATCTACCTTAGCATTAACTTTTGGTTTTGCTTTCCTTTTCATTCTTTACTTCTTTCTTCTATTTCAATTATTAGATTTTATTTATTTATTTAATTTTTTAATAAGATTATTGAAAAAAAATCAGTTTTCAGTATTTTTCAATGAAGAATAAAAATGGAACATATCTAAAATGGTCTAAGTGCTTTAAAAATTTAATTGAGCTGAAAATATATTTTTTTAAGTCTTCATTTGTTTAAAAAATGTACATGATTTCAACTATTTTAAAATGAATCAGTACTCACTTGCTGGTGAGTAATCTCATCACCATCCAATCTCGAGGAAAAACACTCATCTTCATCAGATTTCGAAACACACAGAATATCTTGAGAAGAAATTCCTAGTAAAACCAAGAAAACAATGTTAAAACATTACTAGCTATGTAGTTTGAAGTAAACATGCACCTTAAACAAGGGAAAGAAAAGTTGTAAGTTGAAAAACGAAATGAAAACTTGCTTACAGATTTATCTCCAATAACCCCAAGAAGAAGGCTAGGGCAAACTACTTTTGAAAGCTCTAGGAACTTGTCCAAAACTGATTCAAAGGCAGAAATAAAAGATAAAAGAAGAATTTTTGAGATTATCAGAATCATCTTCAGGCCATGGCTGCTGCACACTAGTCAAAGATAAGAAAAAGTATTCTATAAAATGCCCCTTAAAATCCACTATCTCTAAATTGCGAATCATTTTTTCAAAGGGAACATAATATTTTTTTAAAAGAAAGCCCAAGCTGCCTTATGATCAGTCATCCTAATAACAATGGACATACAGTATGTGCTGTACCTGGATTAGGTTATAATTTGTTTCTTTAAAACAGTCTATTATTGACTAGGAGTACATTCAGATCTCCTCAAACTCACTGGTATCATAAAATTCAACGTCACCAGCATATTAACAATATCTAAATTTCTAGATGTTGAATCTTTATGATAAATAGCGTATAGCAGAGTAACATGAAACCTTTGCCATAGCTTCTTGACAATTAGCATTAAAACATGTAGGAAATTTAGAAGAATTGGTGGAACCTCTAAATAGTATAAGCTCTACTTTTTACCATCTTCCTGTCTGTATTGTTTTTCCTCTTAAAAGGTTCTATATCCATCTTTATATTATTATTCATATAGGAAATCTGTCAAGACTAAAACATTCAAGGATAATTCTTTCAAGGTACAGTGTTTCCCCAAAAATAAGACAGGATCTTATTTCCTTTTGACCCCCAAAATAAGCACTTGGCCTTATTTTCAGGGAGGTGTTATTATTTTTAAGGTGCGATGAGCGTGGTCACCTCATGTTTGCTGCTGTGTTGCAATATTTCCAGGGAGGCTTATTTTGGGGGGAGGGCTTGATTTAGGGCAGGCGCTCAAAAGCCCGATTGGGCTTATTATCCAGGGAAGTCTTATTTTCAGGAAAACATGGTACTTAGTCAACCTCATATTGAAAATCTTTAAAAAATATTGATATATTGCTTCATATGTAAGTATTAAATATTTAATATATGTTTTATTTTAAAATTAAATCATTCTTTGGGCATTTACCTTTCTATGGGGAGTTCACTGAAAGCAGAATTACAATTAACAGAAAAAAAACACATCAAAAGGACAAAAACATGAAGCACCAATGAAATAATATCGATACAAAAGCACAATAAGCACGAATATTTTATCAAATAGATTCTAGCTTAAATACAGTAAGTATAATTAGATTCAATTCTATTGAATCTAAGAGCTGTGGTGGCGCAGTAATTAACGTGAAATACTTCAGGCTACTTCTGCTGACTGCCAATTACCAGCAGTTTGGAAGATCGAATCCCACCAGGTTCAAGACTGACTCAACCTTTCATCCTTCCGAGGTTGGTAAAATGAGAACCCAGATTGTTGAGGGCAATATGCTTATTCTTTAAATCACTTAGAGAAGGCTGTAAAGCACTGTGAAGCAATATATAAGTCTAAGTGCTATTGCTATCGAATGATTCAATTATTTAAAAAAAATTATGCATGTCAGGTGATACAGGAACATTTAACTGCTAATTGATTTGCAACCTCAGTATGTATCTGGGCCGGCTGCAATTTAAATATCTATTGAGTGCAATAGGCTCAATTCCCAATCAAATATACAGGATAAAATAAATAATATGGAATGGATTTGAATCTGTGAAAAAAGAAGAACAAACTTCTACATAACCAGGACCATACTCAGCTTTCCAGAGCTACAAGATATACATCAGCACAAAAACACAAATGGGAAATATAACTAGACTGTGTTTATAATCTTACCTTTAGCTCATCTTTACTCTGGAAATTTTCCAGAAGATGTTGAAAATGAGTGTCTGACATCTGACGAAGTAGAGACAAAAGACAGGATACATATTCCCCCTGTTAATTTAAAAAAATAATTATTTTAGCAGAATAATCATTCACAAGTTTAAATAAAAAAATTAACTTTAGGTTACAGGAAAAAGGTATAGGGACTGAAAATGGTGTGATATTTATGAAATAAAACACTATAAAATTATCTCCATTCTTCTCATGTCTGTACTTTTTAAATAAATTCCTATTATGTAGAAAGTGTTTATGTAAAGAGACACATAACGGAATGTGGGGAATGGAGAAAGAAACAGTTAGGCAAAAGAGGTACGACTTTCCTTTCTTGGTCAGAGAAAGAAACTTAGAAAAGACCTGCCCTAATGGATCAAGCAGTTAAAAGTGGCAATGGGAAGTTTGTACTTTCAAACTTGCAAGATTTTGTTAATACAGCCTTATAATAAAGTAGATGTAGGTCACATAATAAACTGTCTAGTTCACCCATGGAGGCTGACAAATAGTCAGCAAATCAAATTAAAAATGGAAAAGAGAATAATTAGAGGATTAAAGGATGAGATTTTGCTTCCCCCCCCTCCCCCCCCTCTATCTATTTATATATATCTACTTTCCGACCGCTGCTCCCCTCCGCGGGGAGGCGGAACCAGAGTCTCCAATCTGGTACCGCCCCAGGCGCCTGATGGACCCGGATGGGTTCCAGACGGCGCTTGGGCCATTTCCTGTAACCCTGACCCGTGCCCCGATAGAGGACCTCACGGCCGCATGGAACAGTGCGGCCGTGGGAGCCTTGGATCGGGTCGCGCCCTTGCGGCCTCTCTTGCGGCGGTGAACCACCCTGGCCCCTTGGTTCACCGAGGAGCTGCGGGTGATGAAACGCCGCAAGAGATGCCTAGAGGGAAGATGGAGGTCTCCCCGATCTGAATCTTACCGGACACAGGTAAGAGCCCATTTACGGACTTACATTGTGGCGCTGAGAGTGGCCAAACGCCATCACTGTGCTACTCTCATAGCATCCGCAGAAAACCGCCCTGCCGCCCTGTTTAGGGTGACCCGCTCCCTACTTCAACAAAGGGTGCGAGAAGCCCCGTTACAGGGTAGAGCAGAGGAATTTGTGACTTTTCTGCAGGAGAAAACCGCTCAGATACAGAACGGGCTACCCTCCATTGATGGCCCAGTGGGATGCCACGAGACAGATCTTGTTTGGGAGGAGTTTGATTCCGTTACTTCCGATGATATGGACAGGTTACGTGGGCGACTGCGAGCCACCACATGTTTATTGGACCTGTGCCCCTCCTGGCTTGTACTGGCATCCTGGGAGGTGACACGAGGCTGGCTCCAAGAGGTTGTCAACGCATCCTTAAGTGAGGGTTCCTTGCCTGCTTCCCTGAAAGAAGCGATGGTGAGGCCCCTCCTTAAGAAGCCCTCTTTGGATCCAGCTCTTTTAAACAACTATCGTCCAGTCTCCAACCTTCCCTTTCTGGCGAAGGTTGTTGAGAGTGTGGTGGCACAACAGTTTCCCCGTCACCTGGAGGAAGTTGACTATCTAGATCCGCGCCAGTCCGGCTTTCGGCCCGGGCACAGCACCGAGACGGCATTGGTCGCGTTGGTTGATGATCTCTGGAGGGCCAGAGATGGGGGTTGTTCCTCCATCCTGGTCCTATTAGACCTCTCGGCGGCTTTCGATACCATCGACCATGGTATCCTATTGCATCGGCTGGGGGGGTTGGGAGTGGGAGGCGCTGTTTTACGGTGGTTCTCCTCCTACCTCTCTGGCCGATCGCAATTTGTGTTGACAGGGGGGCAGAGGTCGACCTCGAGACCACTCACTTGTGGGGTGCCTCAGGGGTCGGTCCTCTCGCCTCTCCTGTTTAACACATACATGAAGCCGCTGGGTGAGATCATCCGTGGTTTTGGGGTAGAATACCATCTATACGCTGATGATACTCAGTTGTATATATCTACCCCAAACCACCCCAAAGATGCCGTAGCGGTGATGTGCCAGTGCCTGGAAGCCGTGCGGATCTGGATGGGAAGTAACGGACTTAGGCTCAACCCGACCAAGACCGAGTGGCTGTGGTTTCCGGCTGCCCGATTCAACCAGCTCACTCCATCGCTGGCCATAGGGGGCGAACATCTTGCCCCTGTGGATGGGGCGCGCAATTTGAGTGTCCTCCTGGATTCCCGGCTGTCCATGGAAGATCAAGTGACAGCCGTGGCCAGGAGGGCGTTTTACCAGGTTCGCCTGGTTCGCCAATTGCGCCCCCTATTGGATCGGGACGCCCTGCGCACAGTCACTCATGCGCTCGTGACATCCCGACTGGACTATTGTAACTCTCTCTACATGGGGCTCCCCTTGAGGTGCACCCGGAGACTTCAGCTAGTCCAGAATGCAGCCGCGCGAGCAATTATGGGAACCGCTAGGTTTACCCATGTAACACCGCTCTTGCACGAGCTGCACTGGCTACCTGTCGTCTTCCGGGTGCGCTTCAAGGTGTTAATTATCATCTTTAAAGCGCTCCATGGCTCGGGACCTAGCTATCTGCGGGATCGGATCCTGCCTCATACATCCTCACGGCCGATTCGCTCCCACAGAGAGGGACTTCTCCGGGTGCCGTCCACTAGACATTGTCAGCGGGCGACACCCAGGGGAAGGGCTATCTCTGTGGCGGGCCCGGCCCTCTGGAACGACCTTCCCCCCGATATCAGGACGACCACGGACCTCCGCTCCTTCCGTCTTAAATTAAAAACTCACTTTTTCTGTCTGGCCGGCCTAGGATAAGTCTCTCTGTCTTTGGGGTTTTTATTGGGAAATTAGGACTGTTTAGTTTTAGTGGGGAATTTTAGAGCAGGTTATGTTTAATTTGTTTTTAGAATTGTTTGTATGTATTTATTGTTTTTATTCTACCTGTGCACCGCCCCGAGTCCCTGTGGGGAGAGGGTGCGGTTTTATAAATATTAAATATTATTATTATTATTATTATTATTATTATTATTATTATTATTATTATTATTATTATTATTATTATTATTATTATTATTATTATTATTATTATTATTATTATTATTATGTATATACACCAGCCTGTAAATGCCAGCCTGAAGACGGTGAGTGAGACCTCGCCGAAACGTTGCCAAGACAATCTCAATCTTACATGGAAAAAGACCCGAATACAACAAGACCAGCATACCTACACCCCTGAAAATCTGCGAAAGCAAATATATACAATTTGTTATATACGAAAAAATAGCTTTCTGCCTGGATGGCTCCTAGGGTGAGCCAAAAGACAAAAGGGAAGCAGTTCTGCTCCCTCCCATATTTGGGGCATACCAGGGTGTTGTGACACAATATATATCTATATCATATCCATATCCATATATATCCATATATATATTACACGGGAAAACACCCGAATACAACAAGACCAGCATACCTACACCCGTGAAAATCTACGAAAACATATATATGTTTTCATATATATATGAAACATATATATATAGGCACCACAGATAAAATCAGCAAAATTCTCCACAAACACATTATCAAGAAATCCTTCGACACTAACCAAAAAATAGCCAACATCTTAAGAAACCCCAAAGACAAGATCCAGCTAGAAAACCAAGGAGTCTATGAAATACCATGCAAAATCTGCCCAGCCACATACATTCGACAAACTAACAGGAGAATAAATGCACGCATTGCTGAACACAAGAACGCTGTCAAAAAACAAGAAAAAACTTCTTCCCTTTTCCAACACCTTAAAGCAACAGGACATGAAATTGATTTTGAAAGAACCAAATTACTCTCCAAAACTGAACACTTGAACAAGAGAATAATTATGGAAGCTATCGAAATAGAGAAACACCCCCACAACATGAATAAACGTGATGATGCCTCCTACCTGTCAGACATCTGGAAAACTAGCTCTGGCCATTAAACGAGTCCCAGCCACAAAAACTGACAGCAGACCCAGAACAACACAGGACACCATCCCTAATCACCCTCAACAAACATCAACTCCATCTACCAATCAGGATGTGACAAAACAGCCAACCAATCCGTTTAAAGCAACGGAGCCAACATTCCAACCCCCCCCCCACTTATATTTATAGAAAAACTGCCACTCCAATCAGTTTACTCGCACAAGCAAGAAACCAAAGGCACCAGCCTGATGATGAGAAGTGTGATCTCATCGAAACGTTGCCAAAACACTTTTAATTTTACACGGGAAAAGACCTGAATAAACCAAAATCTACATACCTATACCCGTGAAAATCTACGAAAAGAAACACACACACACACACACACACACACACAGTTGAGGCCAGAGTGGAAAATGGTGGCTTCGGTGGGTGGGGAATCCAGGATGAACTGTCTTTTAAAGCTAAGTAAAACTGTTACCATTTTGCAGGTAACCTGGGTTGGATTCATATTATATACTAAATGCTATTTTAGATTAACAAAACATAGCAGTGTTCTCATAATATGCTAATGATTCACAAAAAATCATGGCTTAAAACTGATTGAAAGAACATGCCGGGTTCATACAATGCACTATCCAACTCCTAATAATACGGTATAAGATTCCAGTTGTTTAGGTTTTTTTACTTAAGTACCCACTAATTATTTTCAATTATTATAGCAAATAGAAATAATTAAAAATATAACCTAGAATAATATGCTAAATAAACTAACAGCAGAATGGCTGAAGCTCTTAGACGCTGACAGTTCAGCATAGTTATTTTTAGCTTTGTAACACAAAAAAATGAATGAACGAAAAATGTAGTAAACTGGAGATGAGAGGATAGGAAAAGGGAGCAGGCTAGATAAGCAGGAGATAGAACTTGATGGTTAGTTACTAACAGTGATTTCAGCTGTGCATTGTGGACAACGCTGCCCTCTTACCGCCTCCTGAGATTGTGATTTACTCATAATAGTCAGAAGAGTTTGTAATAGTACATCCAGGAGGCTCTCCACCATCATTTCTACCTCCTCAGTTACATCTGTCTCCTATAGTAAACAGAACATAAAGAGTTAACATCTTACAAAATGTAAATGAAAATTGTGAACCTGCTTTTGGCTGCCTGTTCATTCATTTATCTATTAAGATCAGAGGTGGGTTGCTCCTGGTTCTGCCCGGATTGGGTGAACTGGTAGTAGCAGCGGCAGGAGGCTCCACCCACCCACTTCTGCGCATGCGCAGAAGCGTCACACACACGTGACCGAACCAGTAGTAAAAAAATCGACAACCCACCACTGATTAAGATTATAGACTAGAAAATAAGATGGACTATAGGACAATGACTGTTTGTTTTCATGGCTTAGAGAAACCATGAAAATAGAGCCATTTAGTTTTATTATTATATTACTAGTTCTTAATTTGCTTTTCTCTACTTTTCAACTAATAAAATGCTCCTAGAGGAAATTATAAAAATTACACTTTTTTTTTCTAGCAGGTTTTGCTAGAACCTGCTTTCAAGACTTCCACTAAAGCATGTAAAAAACAAGAAAGGAGAATGAGAAGGGAAAAAATGTATTGCCCAGGTCAGGATATCTAAAAAGGTTAAATCATGGCAACTAGAACAAACTTTCGTTCAGTTAACATGATTTAACCTTTTTAGATACTTTTGGCCTGGATGATTGAGTCTTCATTTACATACTAAGTCAGGATGGTTAAAATATAAAAATGCATTGTAACCCATTTCATTCTAGGCTTAGTGCCCAATAGTCATTCTTATCTTTAAAACCCATGAAGATGCAATCCTACAGTCCCAGATAGAGCATCTCAAGAAGTCACAGATTCCATCAAATTTTCTGCTCAGAAGTCATAATAAAGTCCCTCCCCCTTCTTATTTTTAATACCATATTTATTTAAATCTACAATAATGGATATTTTGTACCCCTAGATGAAATGTTCTTATAATAATCTATTACCCAATTAAAGACAATTAATTTATTACCTTAATATTTTACCTTCAGTCCTGTTCACAAACAAAATTCTATGATTAGAATTATGTCCAGCTCTCTCTTTTAGAATATTATCAAACATAATATTTTTGGAGGTTGTTAAACTTCCTTTGGGTATGTTTGATATTGCCTTAAGATGTTATAGTCCAAACCTATTTTCAGAACACGCACATCAGTGCTAAAGTTTCTACTTAAACAGCCATCTTTGAACATAGATGGGAATATATTAAATGAACAATTTTAGCAATGTAATATTATTGCTATCGTTATTATTTTCTTGCTCAGCAATACTATCTATCAAAAATAAATTGAATAGTTTTGCGGGGGAATTCAGGAAATTATTTAAGAGCCTAGGACATACCATCGTCTGCATTTTATGTTGCACAGAATTTTAATCATGTTTATTATTCTGCTAAAGATGTAGAACAATTCTATATAGGCTGGCCAGCAGCCATATATCTTTTCTCAAGTAAATGCTTGAAAACTTTGTTAAGCATAATAACTAATGCACAATTTTCTGTCCTTTAGTTTAAAAAAACATGCATAGTTTCAATAATCCTTTATACTGATGATAAGTAGATCACAAACTATATTATGTTGCAAAAGATAACATATCATTTGAATTCTTCAGAGATAAATGATAGATAGATAGATAGATAGATAGATAGATAGATAGATAGATAGATAGATAGAAAGAAAGAAAGATAGAAAGATAGATGATAAAAAGACAGAATGATAGACATAGATTACCACGGAGCTAGTTTTGATGATAGAGAAGATACTGCTAAGAATTCCAGAGCAGATAAGCAACTCTTTTTGCTGTCTCAGATGAAGATGAATATGATGAAGGACCACAGGTAATAAGATTCGCCGAGATTCTAGGAATGGGAAACCAGAGGCTTGACATTATTTTACAGGAGAACTTAAAATACTGGAATGAGAAGCCTGCCTCATTTTAATTCATAAGCATATATATATATATATAGGAAACTAAAGATCTATCATTAATAACAAATAAAATTAATTTAATTGGCCTTTTAATTAAAAGCACAACAGCTTAATTGGAGGCCTCTGTGAAACAGATTTTAAGGGAAACCCATTTTTATTCATTCAAATGCTAATTCTGAATAGCTAATTTACAAATTTTTGTAAAAGGTTATATATTACTTGCAGTATAGTAAATCAAATGCATAAATTATCTTTACTGGCAGCCTTATTTTCCTTCACTGTTCAATAATGCTTCCCACAGAAGCTAAATTGTCAAAAGTCATGAATCTACAATATTATCAACTGTCATAAAAGGCAACAGAGATACTGACTACAAAAAGTGAAATTGCACCTATTCCTAGATAGAGAGGTTTTGTTCATAGTAATTGAGGACTTCCTAGTTGGACTATTGCAACACCATTTGAAGACCAATAAGAAGTTACAACAATACAGCAGCACATGAAATGTTTGGAACTCATAGTGCACTACTATTGTGCAAGCTGCACTGGCTTAATTTCCTTTGTTCCTTCCTACTTGTCATGGGGCCAGGGACCATTCTCCACTGGGATAGATTCAGTAAGCATGATACGGGTCCCATCCTTTTTATGCTGTCATCTTAAGGGACCAGAAAGCATGCCTTTTTCATAGCAGCTTGTATCCTGTAGAATACCCTTCTCCCTAGATCCAGTAGGCTTCTATTACTTTAGTTTTTTTGGAAGGTCATAAAAAAGCTACCCCTTCCTAAAATGCTAGAATAGGATGAAATAGGAGCATGTGGATGATTCTGTTGGATGCATCCAAGAGGGATGATTGAACCAGGGTTCCCCCCCCCCTACTGTAGTGAGCCCCCCAGTTGAGTTCTTAAGATGGGAGGTCTTTTTGAATCTTTTAAATAAATAAACTGAATAAGGCATGCCCACCACTTTATTAGAAAAATATGGGCATCAGTTCCCTAACTAAATCTCAAGTATTTCTAAAACTGGTTATTCTAAGTATAGAACCATAGATATTAGTGTAAAAGCTATGATAAAGAGATGGCTTTAGTTTGGTGTGTTACAGCCATACAAGAATATTAATATAGACATAAATAAGATTTTCAGGATCCATTTTTTTCCTTTTAAATTATAGGTGAAAACAATTAAAAATATTTAAAGAAAATGCAGTGTCCCCATGCCATACTTCTGTATAGAATGGGCACTGACATTTAAAAAAATATTTCTGACTTTATTTCTTAATTTCCTAATCTCTCCATTTGTTACTAAACTCAGATAGTGACCAAAATACACCCATTAAAAAACAAAGTAAAAATATTGGTGAATGAGAGAAATTCAAAAATTATAGGACAATCTTCTCCCCGTGTACACAAAAAAGACGGAAAGCAAAAGCAGGTGAAACAGTTCAAGGCAAAATCAATGTTTAGGAACCACAATATACAAAGTTGTTCAAAGAAAACAGAAAAAGAGGGACTGTAACAATCCGGAAGAAAATGTGGCTGGTTAGAACAGAAACACTATGCAATATAATTTTTGTACATTAAGTCTAATGAATCAACTTTCAAAATATAATTTGCTTTATGCTATTTTAGGGATACAGTATATGAAACATATATGTTCCTAAAATGGCATAAAACAAATTCAGTTCATATTGGGTATGTAAAGAGATATAATGATTAATATTATAACTGTTACCTGAGAAAGAAAATAAGCGACTGTCCACTGTACGAGCTATAGATTGCAATTTAACCACATCCATAGATTGTCCAATATGCACTGTACTGGGCATGCTCCCAAGAGTTCCTCTCACAAACTCTGCTACTTCCTGTACTGTGAACATCTGCAATAGCTCATCAAAAATGGCAGGGAAAGAATTCAATAGAGCAGCCTAAAAAGAAAATGGAAATGAGACTTTTATGAACTTTGTTAGTATGGAAGAATCAAATATCACCAGTTTTACTTGGCAACAGAAGTAATGATATAAAAAAAGGTTGGAAATCCTTCTTTAAAGATTCATGTTTTTATCAGAAAGAGATCTTGGAAATTATGGCATTGTAACATAGGTTCTTAATACAAAGAAACCTGAAACTACAACATCTTATAGATACTGAAGCATATGCTTCATGAAATTAGAAAGCTGTAAGTACTGTGATCATCTCCAAATCAATGTAAAAGACAAAGGAGTTTCAGCGGATTTTACTCTGCTAGTTGTTGCTGACTATAAGGGACAGTGCTCATCTCTTTCAAGGCCATTGAGCCAGCACTCCCCAAAGACATTTCTGTGGTCATGTTGCCAGCATGAGGTCACGGAGCGCTGTTACCTTCCTACTGAAGTGGTACCTACTTGTCTATTCACATTGCACTATTGTCTCAAATCAAAGGCATTTCTGAGCTCAATTTCAGTGTTGGTGATAAGAAGAACAGAAGTGCATTAGAAGGTGGAAGCATTATCAGACCTGTCCAATCCATCTGAAACTTCTCCTCCCTATCATCCCAGTTATAAGTCTGTAGAGATTCTCAGCCATCCAGGTCATGGTTGTCCTAAAGGTACTTTTTTAGGAGGCAACTAGACTTTCTTGTATTTTCTTTTGAAGATGTTTCACTTATCACCCAGGAAGCTTCTTCAGCTCTGACAAGATAGTGGGGAATGGAAAGAATTATATTCCTTTCAGACAGCTGGTCATTTGAATCCTTTTAGAGCCATGTTGGCGAACCTATGGTACACATGCCACAGGTGGCATGCAAAGCCCACTCTGCAGGCACACCAACTGTCACCCTAGCCCAGCTCCATGGCGCATGCATTCGCGCCTCTCACCAGCCAGCTCGTCTTCAGGTCTCTGCCACGCATGCACAAGGGGTGGAGTGCAGTGCCCCCACACCCCATTTTGGCTTCCAGGTTGGTGCATGGTTTTTCCAGGCTGAAAATGGGACATGGGGGGGGGGAGGGTTGCACATGCCCCCCTCCACCCTATTTTGATTTTCAGGTTGGTGCAGGCAGCCTTCCGTTTTGGGCCTGGAAAGCCTGCTGCACAACCTGGAAGCCAAAAATGGGTGGGGGGATTTAATGTGTGCATGCATGGGGTGCACATGGGGGGGGGGGTTCACACATGCATGCATGGGGGCATGGGGCATAAATTGTAACACACAATGAAAAAAAGGTTAGCCATCACTGTTTCAGAGGGTCATTGAAGCACTTGGAGGTTTATCTGTGTCCTGCAGGTGCTTCAACAACCTTATAAAAGGATGCAAATGTCCATCTGTCTGCAAGGAATATAGATGCTTCCATTTCCCACTATCCTGTCAGAGCTGAAGAAGCTTCCTGGATAAGAAGTGAAACATCTTCAAAAGAAAAAACAAAACAGTCCAATTGCCTCCTGAAAAAGCACCTTTGGGACACCCCCAGTTATAGTTATCTTTTGTGGAAGTCCATTTGCAATACAGGGTCCAATAGATGGAAGGGAGGATTGGAGCATTCAAAATTGTAAGAATTAACTCTTTGTTTCCTAGCTGCAACCACATTCCCCATTCCAAATCTAATAATGGAAAAACTGATTCTCTCACATCACTCAGAAAATCTTTTGATAGATGGTATTATACGATACAAGTAACACATCTCTCTATGGTGAACAGTGCTACCAGTGGGATTTGCAACGAGCCTTAATGATACTAAAATGGTTGTCAATGTTTCATGACAAAATTGCAAAAGAAATAATGTAATAATGCAATGAAGTCACAAGATCTGATGCAAATATGTCTGTAGGTATCCCACTGTGGATACTCGTACGTATGAGTGGTTTACCTTCCATCAGCACCTGGCAAGCCATTGCAAACAGTTTATTATTTCCCCTGTTCTGACTATTCATTTCTTTTCTTTTATTTATAAATTATACTGGTAGTTAAATTAAACATGGGTGGTGACTTTCACTGAGTATTTTAGAATGAATGTTCTCAATCCAAAGAAATATAGACACAAGAAATATAATTATTAAATACTGAACCAAACAGCCATTGTTAGTTTAATTTCTTTATTTTTAAGATAAGTCAATTTCATGCCAGGGAAATATTCAGCAATTATTAAATATTGCTATTATTTCCAGTGACAGTTATATCAGAGGTGATTAATATCAAAAGTCCTGTAATTAGAGAGAACACAAGACTATTTCCATGAAAAAAATGTTAACAGAGAGATATTAAAAATCTCTTTAAACATACATACAAAATACAACTATTTGTATTTTCATTATTGGCTCTTACAGATGCATGAACAGTATGACATAACTCAAACTAAATATTTGAGTTAGTAAATATTATCCTATGAGATTTTTGCTACTTTTTATTATCATCATTAATATGTATTCTTTGAATTACCAGAGATAATGCAAGTTTGCCATAACTGATAGAATTTCTCTCTAATAACTGGTGCTTGTATTCAAAGTGACTCATGCAAACAACAGAGTAACTCTTATATTCAAATATTAAGTGTTTTGCAAATCACTTTATAGTTGCAAACGGTGAACTGTGTGATATATTTTAGTTCATTGTGCAGAAAAATGGATTGGAAAAACACTCGTTAGATACATCCATGATTAAAAGTCGTACAGGATATGGGGATAATTACTTACAGATTTAAATGACGGCCTTGCAATGCCACCACATTTTTGTGGAGCACATGTCCCAGCTCCGCTCACCTGTCCTTCAGGCTGAGGGGCCTATGGGGCAATTAGGGTTAAGGGACAACATAGTGGCAAGTGGGAAACAAAAAAAGGTAAACTTTTGATGCATTAAGTATTAAAGAAGATTTTAAATGAATATATAATCTTCTCAAGTACTGTGTCAGAGGTGAAAAATTAAAGTTAACGGTTAGAAAACACTGCTATCAAAATTTTATTTCCTTTATAGAACAACCTATTATTTTACTAGATTCTTCAGATTTATTTCTTTCACAAATATGCAACAATATTAGATACTTCTTAGACATATTAATAAACCTGAAATTCATATTATTTACTGGGCAGCAATTGAATATCTTAGAAAACACTCTTGCTTGGGACTTTTTACTGAACCAATTATTACTTTGCTGTTAAAATCTTTATAGAAAATACTTATGAAATTGACTTGCATTGACTGTTTCTTTGTGAAGGGATGCTACATCTCAATAAAATAAAGGTTGCGATAGCAACTTTAGATAACTATAAGCTTGATCTCCAATCTTTCCTTCTGTTGAAAAGTTGTTAGGATGTTTTTCTGTGGTTTGTAATTGCAGAAAGCACTGAAGGACACAGATTATCAGGACCCTTTTCATGATGATTCAGGCCCAGACATGAAACTGAATCCACACTGATTACTTTTCTGTCATCCTATGGCAGGGGTCTGCAAAGTTGGCTCTTTTAAGACTGGTGGACTTCAACTCCCAGAATTCCCCAGCCAGCCCAGCCTAGCTGGCTGGGGAATTCTGGGAATTGAAGTCCACCAGTCTTAAAAGAGACAACTTTGCAGACCCCTGTCCTATGGCAAGAGTGGGATATGGATGTAAATCCTTCTGATTCTGTGTTTTCTCTTAGTTGCTTTGACACCATTGATCCTAATATTTTTCTGGACCACCTGCAAAGGTTAGGAGTAAATGGCACTGCTTTATAGTAATTCTTCTTAAATGGACAGCTCCAGACATTGATGGTGCGGCTCTCTATTGTGATGTGCTGCAGAAGTTGACACCTTGTCTTCTCTTACTTAATATCTACATGAAGCTATCTCTGACTCTTGATGGGGCTGTTCTCATTCAGTGTTAATTCATAATATGAGCCTCCAGTTTAAGAGCAGTTGGCAGCTGTGGTTAAGAAGGGCTTAACACAAGGTTCATCTTGTGTAACAATTCATCTTGTGTAACAATTATAGTCTTCCCTACATTAGTAGGCTTTGCTCATAGTCACTTAACTCTTGGTTTCTTCTCAACTAAATAATTAAATTATTGCATAAGGTGGCAATTGAAGACCACAAATTTCAATTGCTTCACAATAAAGCAACTGAAGAAGTTTTGGATGCCCAACAGTCTACCCAAGGAACACGTCTGCTTTGAGAGCTACACTGCTTATCAGTATTGTTCTGAGTGCAATCCAAGATGTTGATTGTCACTTTTAAATGTTTCATGGTTCATGAATCTCTGCCTGTCCTTTGAGATCTGAAAATGAAATTGTTCCAGTTGGCTTTCACAGGCTATGGGGTAATTTTTGTCACACCTGATGGTTAAATATAAATATGGATTGTGGTTTTTTATCAGAAACTTGGTGATTTATATTAAAATATAGGTATGTTTTTAATTTTGAATTTCATTATTATTTGTATTACTCAAAGACATATATGACTGAAACAGCATGAAAGTCCAGTAAAATAAATATTTTTTTATGAAAAACTGATAGGATTGCAGAAAGTTTGTTTTATGGTTTACTAGTATTTTCCTAATCAATTGGTTATTTTCCTCTGAACAGTTTTGGTATGTTGCTAAGTAATTATATTAATTTACAAAGGCAACAATGAAATAAACAAAATAGAACTGTAGATATTTATAACCTGTGTAAAGATGAGAGTCTCAGAGCTCCTGCTGTCCAAGCTGAGTACAAATCTGATAGACTGGAAAAGTTCTTGGATGCTAATTCTAAATTGTTCCTCCTCCATTCCACAAGTAGCTCTGGAGTAAAGGATCCGAGACTGAATAATAAACTTGAAAAGATATTCCAATGCCTTAAGAAACAGGAAGGGAATAAGGAAAACAAAGAACAAGGGGTTTATAAAGAGGTGGGAAATTAAGTACATTATTAATATTCAAATTCTTATCCTTTATGTAAAGGATATTACTATTAAACTTTTTGCTGTCAACCTCAGAGTTTGAAGTGACTCTGAGTGGTGGGCACTCAATATTTATTTACTTAATCAATAAATCAACATTTAGCATTCTCCTCCAAGAAAGCTATTTGCAAAAATCGCAGTTTCAAAGTATTTGCAAAACAAAAACATACAATCTATTGTTATTTTGCAAATTATGGCCTAGTATTCTTTATTTTTGGTTGGAGATAGCAATAATATGATATTTACATATATAAAGGATGAACCAAATAGACAAGATGGAGTAATATTTTTAAAAGAAAAACTTGAAATGATCTAGACACTACTGCAGTGCAAAAAGATTATTCAGTGTTTTAAATTTGTTTTCCAATTTTGGAAATTAATGTTATCATTTTTACTTAATATTAATGATGAATACATTATTAAGCACACGTGAGAAATAATATGGAGGAATCCAACTGCTATCTGTATGTTTGAGAAGAAATTGCACCTTTAGCAAACCCTCCAGCTTCCCTTGAGGTGCACTCGAAAGCTACAGTTAGTCCAAAATGCAGCCGCGCGGGTGATTATGGGAGCCACTAGATGCTCCCACATAACACCGATCCTGCACGAGCTGCACTGGCTTCCTGTGGCCTTTCGGGTGCGCTTCAAGGTTCTGACGACCATCTTTAAAGCACTCCATGGCTCGGGGCCTAGTTATATGCGAGACCACCTTCTGCCCCATACATCCCTTAGGCCGATCCGCTCCCACAGAGAGGGTCTTCTCAGGGTGCCGTCGGCTGGACAATGCCGACTGGTGACGCCCAGGGGAAGAGCCTTCTCTGTGGCGGGCCCAGCCCTTTGGAACAACCTACCCCCTGAATTACGCACCATCACCGACCTCCGCCTCTTCCGCCAATGTCTAAAGACACATCTTTTCCAACAAGCCGGCCTAGCCTAACCTCCCATGGGGACTTTTTAGAAAGTTTTAAATTGGGTATTTTAAAATTTGGTTTTAGCATAGGATTAGGATAGTTTAATATATTTTAAATTATGTATTTATTTTTTGTATTTTTGTATGTTTTTAAATTCCTGTGCGCCGCCCTGGGTCCTCTGTGGAGGGCGGGATATAAATATAAATAAATTCAAATTCAATTCAAATTCATTGTTGATGAGTGAGTACATTTTTATTCCAGTGTTTCCCCCAGATTTAAATTAATCCACGGACTCAACCACAATAAATCTGATTTGTAACCCCATTTTTAAGTTCCAAAGTGCCATCTTCTTAAATCAATTATTTGGAGGTAAGCATTTAATTCTAAATAGCACCACTGAAGATTGATATTGCTGGAAAGAACTGGGGAAAAACTCATTAAATAATATATTATTTAATTTTCATTCCTAGTTAAGTTTTGCCTTTAGAAAAGAAATAATATTTTACTATTTAAACAGAGTAATCTTCACATAGAAACCATACCCGCATTGCTTCTTGAATATGATCCTGTCGTACTAGCTCAGCTGATCGATCCATATACCATTTCAAACAGCGGATGAGTTCTCTGAATAAAAAAAACCACATTGACAGACATTTCAATAGGAGAGATGCTCAAAGTGACAGGTTTTTCTGAAATATATCAATATCTATGTCTATCTTAAATCTCTCTATTTATATGCTATATGTGAGTATATGTGTGTGTATGTGTTTGTATATGTGTGTGTGTATATATACGTGTATGTTACAATAAGTTAAATAAACAAATGATGGTTTAGCAGCATAGTTTTGATCTATAAACATTGAATTTTCAGTGACTATGATTTTGTTCCGTTTTTAACCCTTCGCTATGCTGATTCTATAAACTATTCTCTATGAGAGCTTAGTATATACAAAAACCCAAGCAAACGAATATCCTTTTTAAAAAATTACTGTGTTGATATTAACATTTACATAATAAACTGGCCTCCATAGAGATGACTTACTTATATGCCAAAGCTCCTGCAAAGTGCTTCTGAATGTAAGTGTCAATTACAGGTCGAAAATGAAAATATTTGCTATCACGCAAGAGATTTATGATAAACACCTGAAAGAGAAAGACCAAAAAAGAAACGTGTTTAGGAAGACAAAGATAACTAAATAAGTATATAAGCTTGTGTATAAGGACTTGAATAAATAATATTTAAATATCCTGCATAAGGATATTTCATGACAATTGTAACATTGCTCCACTCTGACTCAATATATTCGTGATAGAAGTTATGCTTTTATTCAAAATTAATATTATAGTTGTTTCTCTGATTGTTTCAGAAATAGCTACCAAATGGGAAATAAAAATAACTATGGATTTCCATAATCCCTTAAAGATAGAAATATAGTCAGAAAAGTGCTAATTTACTTCAGAAAGATTTAAAACAAATAATATCAGATGTTATAGACTGAAAAATAACTTCGGCTTCTTAAAAAGAAGATAGAATTTTAAAGATCTTTCCTCCAAGTTCATGAGTCTGCCTCAACGCAACTCCATTTGTGTGAGAGGAGGGCAAGTGTGCCTGCTGTTCTGGCAATTGGAGCATGGGTGCAGATGCTCACCCACTGCTTGCTCGAATGGGGATGCATGCACGCACACTCGCCCTCCACTTCCATGTCCCGGTTCCGAAAGGCTTAAGGCCCAATAGTGGGCCACGGCAGGAGTGGGGACCCGTTTTAATTAACTTTTAACACTGAATTTTAATTATCCTTCCCCTTTTTAAATTTTATGTATAATGTCACTATGACTTTATGTGAAGTTCCTTTTATTAGATCTTGCCATTCCTGAAATCCTTGTAAGGTATGATTATATTTCAATCTTACTGCATGATTCTGAGAAAAAAATACAGCTATTTTGAAAAAGTAGTGATGGTTGCTTGCTCCATACAAATAAACTTTTTGCTGTTGAATCTGAAGTAAACAATAGCTCTAGAATTTAAAACACTGATCAATTAAGAAGACTTTAATTTAGGAGTGTCTTCTAAACAGATTCTTGTTTGGCCCTCTAAATCATGGAAAATGAAATAACAAGTCTCATATTCTGCCTTCTTCTTAAAATCAGATGGCCAAAACCTATAATAAAGTAATTTGCAGATTTTCAAGGATGTTTGATTTCTAGCTTTTAACAATCAAAAATGATTCTTTAATCCCAATTTAAGCAGCCAAATACACAAACAATGGAATCAGTTCTCAAATTAAAACAAATTCTTTGTTTAATCATTAGTTCAAGATATATATGTTTCTTAAGGGTATGTAGGCTATGTGTATATTGCCATACAGAACAGTATGACTGTAGTTGGTGTATAAACTTCACCATCAGATGGTCCATATCAGTTTAATTTAACTCACATAAAGTCATGAGAATATCAAACACTTAAGAACAAAATAATTTGCAACTATTCTAACATTTCCAATGGTAGCTAAACACTCAAACCTATTGCAATTATTCAGCATTTCAAAGTTCAGAGGTGATAACATTTAGCATTCAAGGAAGCTCATGGGAATTGCCATTAATCTGCATTTTTGGAAACAAGGATCAACAAAAGAGCCAGTTGCTCTAGCAGTTAAAGCACCAGGCTAAAAAAGCATGACACCATGAGTTCTATTCCTGCCTTAGCTATGAAAGCCAGCTGGGTGACCTTGAGCCAGTCACTCTCTCTCTCCCCCTTTCCCCATACTCTTACCTGATAGGATTTTTGTTGGGAAAATAAGAGAAGAAAGGTGTGTTGGATATGTTCATTGTCCTGAGTTATTTGTGAAAACAAAAAAGGTGTGATAAAAAATAAATTTAAAAAAACCCAAAAAAAACAGAAAAGGTACCATGATAGATGTTGATTCACAAGTGATTAAGGAGAATTTGGAAAAGTTTCAGCAACTAATGCACAGAAGGGAACTAGTGTGTTAATTTTTAGAACAGTAATGAAGGATGTGCAAGCCTTCACATCTTGCATCAGAATATTGATCTGTCAGAAATATTTTGTCCTTACCAAAGATTGAAAGACCAGAAGTCCATATTTTTCTGTATTATCATCCAGAATCACAAACAATGTATCCAGAATGTCCTGCAAGAACTGGAAAAGCACAGGGATTTTTAGTATCTTTACAGAATTTTCTACCAAACCAAATAATTTCGTAATTTTCTGACATTATATGTTAGAAGTCATTGATTATTCTCTAATACTGAAGTACAACATTCTATAGAAAAATCAAAGCCAGATATTCTGAATAAATTATTCTACACCTCAATTTTTATGAGTCTTTTTATTAAGTCAAGTCCACTCAATAACAAGGGACAAATATGAGAAGCAAAAATCCAGATTAATCTTTTTGATAGGATTCTCTTAAGGTACTAATGAAGTATTCAAATTTTGATCTTGTTTTTTTATTATTTGTGTATTTCATAACTATCTATGGTTGTATTTAAGCGCTCTGAGAGTCCAATTATCTGCTTTAGGACTAAGAGCAGAAGTCCTATCAGGCGGACTGAGTTTTTAAACTGAACCCAAGGAGGCAAAGGGGGTGTGGTTAAGAAAAATGTCACTCAGTCCTAAGGCAGATAGGCTGTGTTAACCCATACTTGGATTCTCTAAGCAGCGCACAGGAGAATATAGACAATCATATTTACATTTTTTTAAATTAATAAGGGTTTATAACTAGACAGGATCCATAACAAGTACAAGCATACAACATGGTGGTAAAAGTGAGAACAGGGATGCTGACAGGAAAATGTTCAAATGGGTTTGGAAAGAACTTTCCTGACATTTGGTGTAAATTTATAATTTTACTCCTTGAGTTAGGATTGCAGTTGGAACTTGGATTGTTGCCACTTAGCAATGTGGTATAAAATGAGATGTCATGTGACTGCATCACTTAGTAACAGCAATCCAAAAAATCCGAGTTATTGTAACCTCACATATGCAGATCATTAAGACTAAGCATTATTTGTTAGTCTTATTAATACTGTATCACACATTTTTAATACATGTGATGAAAAGTGCACCTCAAGAAGAAGTGGAGAAGGGATCTTGGCAAGAATACCATTGTTTCCTCAGGAGGAGACTGTATATTCCAGCCCAGAATAAATGACTGTGCACTCTTGAACTGTCTGGGGAAGGGAGGAAGTTTTTAGAATAACCACACCTAGAATCTCTCAGGGTACAACTGTAAGGCTAGAAGGTTGTAGTTTTAGTCTGGCAAAATTATTTGTATTAAATCATCGCAAATAAAAAATTGTACTAGATGTCACTATCGTTTTTGAGCCTGGACCTTACAATACCATGTTACTTTTTAAAAATGGGGCAGGAAAAGAAGATTTGAAATAGTTCAGGATTCTCCATATCATTTTAGCTGATAAACTAATGAAGAGAAGTTGACATACAACTTCTTACATTTGTGATTAAGGTAATCACACTGAGATTTTATTCATTGATAATTAAAAATATTAATAATAGTGATGAGTTATTGTAATTAATTTGTTAATAATAGCTTAGACCAGGGGTCTGCAAAGTTGGCTCTTTTAAGACTGGTGGACTTCAATTCCCAGAATTCCCCAGTCAGCTAGGCTGGCTGGGGAATTCTGGGAGTTGAAGTCCACCAGTCTTAAAAGAGCCAACTTTGCAGATCCCTGGCTTAGACCAATTCAATACCTTAACAATTTCTTCGCCACTAACTTGGCGCAGTCTTCCTAAAATATCCATTACACGATCTGGATATGCTTTCCATTTCAGAAGAGCAAGCAGGTCCACTGTATATAGTAGAAAGGAAATAATATATAAATATGTATATAAATAATAGTACTATTATCTAAAACACTCTGAATTTTTGTGATAGCAATTTTTATGGATTTTTATGAAGATCATTTAGTCCAGGGGAAGAACAAAATATAAAATATATTTGTTAAATAATTTTAAGAAATTATTGGACACAACTGTGATTAATACTTGTAATTTCAGTTATAATGTTGTCTTGTTTTCACAGTATGTGACCCAGAAACATATTAAGTGCACATCACTTTTATATTTAATTTTATATTGAATAAACTGCAGTTCCTTCTATATTACATAACTAAGACATAACAGCATTGCATACTAAGCCAGATTCAAAAATGTCTGTCTAAACAACTTTAATTTAGTAAGTATTGTAGGAATATATCTTATGTGAAAATGCTTGATGTAATTACAGTAGGTGGCAGCATCTAGACAAGTTGGTTGATCTTGGAAAAAGCCCTCGGTAGGATAGGATCCAATTTATACTTGGAAGGAAAATCAGCAGAAATTCCAGTGCTATAGGCTGAGTAACTGAATTCCCAGTCCTATCAATTTTTGTTGTCAGGAAAACTATATGGACATATAGGATTAAAGCTCAATAGGAATCATTACTTCTTTTTCTGTTCTGACTGTATCCAATTTGCATCACTCAGGTGACCCTGATGGCACAGATAAACTTTCAGATGACCTTAATGACCTGCTAAAAGACTACAAATGACCAGTTGTCTGCAAGGGGCATAAATCCTTCTATTTTCCACCGTCCAGTCAGAGCTGAAGGAGCTTCTTGGATAAGAAGCGAAATGTCTTCAAAGAAAAATCAGAAAGCCCAGTTGCTTCTTGAAAAAAGCACCTTTGGGATAACTATGACCTGAATGACTGAGAATCTCATTTTCAAGGCTACCTGTTATGAATTTGTACACTCTAAATACCCCATTCTTTGAATTTTTCTATTATTATTAAAATAACTAGCGGTACCCGGCCACGGATTGTTGTGGCCCAGTCTGGTTAAATGGCCAACTAAACTGTGTACACACAACCACCGTATAACCCCCAACCTACATACCTACTGTATTTCTTACTCTCTCCCTCTACCTACCTACCTACTGTATTTCTCCCTCTCTCTCTCTCTACCCCTCTACCTACCTACCTACCTACCTACCTACCATATTTCTCCTTCTCCCTCTATCCCTCTACCTACCTACCTACCGTATTTCTCCCTCTCTACCCCTCTACCTACCTACTGTATTTCTCTCTCTCTCTATCCCCCTACCTACCGACCAACCTACTGTATATCTCCCTCTATCCCTCTACCTACCTACCTACTTACTATATTTCTCCTTCTCTATCCCTCTACCTACCTACCTACCTACCTACCTACCTACCTACTGTATTTCCCCCCCCTCTATCCCTCTACCTACCTACTGCATTTCTCCCTCTCTCTATCCCTCTACCTACCTACCTACTGTATTTTCCCTCTCCCTCCCTATCTATCTACATATTGTATTTCTTTCTCTATACCTGTACCTATTTACCTACCTACCTGCTGAATTCATCCCTCTCATCTATCCCTGTACCTACCTACCTACTGTATTTCTTCCTCTCTGTATATTCCTCTACCTACCTACCTATCCCTCCCCTCCCCAGACCGCCTCCCCCACAGTCAACCTCCTCCAGGCCCCCCTTCCTCCCTGCCTCCCTTGAGGCCAAGGGCAGCAGCCACCTGGTGGCTTCGTGGGACGCCATATCCAGCTTCTCCTGGGGGGGGGGAGGTTTCCGCCTCCGTGCCTCCTTGCTGATGCTGCCGCTGTGCCTGCGGCTCCTAGCGCTTCTGCCGCCTCCCCACAGTCGGCCTGCCCCCCCCTCCCTCAGGGCTGGCGGCGGCAGCCACCTTGTGGCTTGGCGGGGCGCCATGCCCGGTTTCTCCTGGGGGTGGGGGGAGGTTTCCGCCTCCGTGCCTCCTCGCTGATGCTGTCGTGGTGCTGTTCCTGGTGATTCTGCCGCGGCAGCAGCGGCAGGCATGGTGGCAGCATCGGCGAGGCATAGGCTGGGAGAGGCCAGACGCGGCATCCCACGGGGCTGCAGGGTGGCTGCTGCTGTTGGCCTGGGGGGGGAGGGAGGGGGCCTGGGTTGGCTTGGGGGGGTTGGAGACGCCAGGAGCGGCGGGCATGGCGACAGCATTGGCGAGGTGGCGGAGGCTTCCCCCCCGCCCTGCCCCCAGGAGACGCCGGGCGCAGCATCCCACAAGGCTACCGGGTGGCTGCTGCCATTGGCCTGGCCCAGGGAGGCGCATGTGCAGATTCCCACGTTGCCCTTGGCAACGCGCCGCCTCAAGGCCGTTAACTGACGCAGCAGCCGGGTGGGAGGAGTTACAGGGAGGTGAAAACCTCACAAGTGGGTACATTTTACGTTTGTATACCATGCTCATAACACACGTGTGCCAGGCACACAAAAGGTACATATAATTGATTCGGAAGTCCTTGGGAACATTGTGTGAAAATTTGGTGTCAATCGGTCCAGTAGTTTCTGAGATTAGCGGCTTTGCACAAACTATTTTACATTTTTATTTATATAGATTAATTATACTTTATTTACAATTGCAAATGAGAAGTTAATCACCACAAAATATCTATTTTTAGTCTGAAAATATTTTCTGTTTTGTGTTTCATAACTATTTCATACTCATAGAAATGGAATCTTTCAAGTACAGATACATGCTGCAAGTAACCTAAATTAATCAGAACCGTCATATGAAAAACTGTTTCAAAGTTTGTATAGAAGTAAGACTATTATGCTTCATTGAAAAGGTAGACTATGAATTATGAACAGTTGGAATAAAAAACTGCTGTACCATTCTGGGTAAGTTTGGTAGAAGACAACTGAGTAGAGATTGAAAACAACTCTTTGGTGCTGCGCTGAAAAATCAAGCTTGAAGGGATGTTGGGACAACCATTATAATCTTCTTTGCAGCATGGAAGACCCAAATAAAGTGCATGGTTATTGAAAGTGCTGTTTTCATCACACTGGAGACACAAGAAAATAAATTAAGACTTTTGTTATATTTTATGTTGTTATGTTATATTGTTATGTTAATCAGACTATATCGAAAAGCAACTTATTCTATTCATGTATGTTCCGCCTACAAATGCGTACAGCCTTTATTTATTAATTGCATCATTTAGAAAATCTTTATTTCTACAATAATCAAAAAGTTACATGCATCTGCCATTAGAATTAGCTTCCTTTCAAATATCGGAATCAGCATTAGTAATTTATCTCAGTTTTCACAGGGATTAAAATGTACCAAAATGCAACATTTTTTCATTTATTTTACCTATCAAGGATTTAAAATATCTATTCTAGATACTCAAATCAAAATATTGTTCTTTGCTAAATGGAGTAATTTTTTCAGAATCTTTGTGGGATACTCTATTTTATACAAAAGCAGTAACAGAACACCCCAAAATGGTGAATAAGGAACCTTTTTTCAATTTGTGTTAATATTGTGCGCAGATGGCTATAGTATAAAAGAAGAAAAAAGGAACAGGTTTTACTAATACTTTTCCATGATTACTAAATGCTATATAAGTTAAAGCTGTCAACATTCTTAGATTTCCAAAACTACAAATTTTTATGGAACAGAATAACAGAGTTGGAAGGGGCCTTGGAGATCTTCTAGTGCAAACCTCTAGTCAAGCAGATGTGTCTATGACATTAAATATAAGCCAAAGAGGGGATATAATCATGGAAGGATCAAAATACAAAAAATGAAGAATAGCACCTTATAAACATAAAGCTCATGAATATCATCAGATAAGGTAGTGCCATCATCTCTCATTAATGGTGTAAATGCAAAGCCAAAGAGCTTCTTTTCTCCTTTATCTTTTGCTGCAAAACAAAATCAAATATTTACACATTTTTAAAAGATTAGGTCTTTAGGTTATCTGTAAGAAATAGAAAGTCAATATGCTATGGTAGTCACAATGCATATGTATGACTAAAAAAGCCAGGAATCATATCCTTACTAAAGCATGCAACTCCGTGTGTCATTCTGGACTAGTCATTCACAACCTGACATGTCATAAAATTGCAAGAATTAAAAACACTGCTTCCAACCACTTTTACACTTGTGCATCTATAAATTAGGTAAGTTCCTATGACTATTGCTGGCCGAAATAGTTGCCATAATTTACTTTGTCATATATTTTCAAATGATTAACAAAAATATTATACTCACTGGAACAGTGTCTGAATTCAAAACGGAGGTGAGATCCACGGAATCTGTCAATGGGAATTGGGAGTTTGATGACCTCTCCCCAGCGAGGGCTATTATTATGATAGAGAACAAACGAATGATACATACTTCTATTTGATTCTCCTGAGCCTAAGCTAATGCAGTCCTACAAAAAAAAAGGGTACAGGGTAAGAATACTAAACTATTACACTAAACATGATACAAGACACTAATAGCCTCATGTTAACAATACAAGGATTCTGTATATTTCAATTAGTCTGTGTTATGCATGCAGCCCCTATGTCAGACTATCAATTCACTACTGGGAAACAGGCAATTTCAGGTCTCCGGAGGGCCTCTGGGGAGCAGGGAAGCCATTTTCATCCTCCCCAGGCTCAAAAAAAGCCGTGCACACAGGACAGTGAAGGGAGGGGGTCGTGAGCGCATGGGTGTGGACATGCATGTGCGCACAATAGCATGTGCACACGTGCTTTTGGCACCCGAGGTGAAAAAAGTTCGCCATCACTGTCCTACACTATAGGAAGTTATGTATTTATGCAGACATAACTAAACTGCCCAGCCAAGAATATTGTGCTATGACTGATTTGTTTTCTGTGTGACATTAAGAATACTGTAGTTATCTACATCTAAGTACATCTTTGCATGAGGAATGTTTTCTTTGGATGATGACTAGTTAAACTGGTCAGGAAGGTTTTAAACTAGAATGCAAAGGGGTAGGAATAAATGAGAAGCAGATTGGCTAACAATGTATTATATACAACAGAAAAATTCTAGTGTGGTAATATTAAGAGCTTAAAAAAGAAGCAAAAGAAATACAGACATAAAAGGAAACCAAAAGTGAGCCTAATCCATTACCCTAAATGCTTTTATACTATTGGACAAGGCATGGAAAATTAGCAATGTGAGATTGATATCATAAAGAACAAAGTATGGTGTAATATGAGTTACAGAAATATGGTGGAATGAATCTTAACAGTAGAACACCGGGCTTGATGAGTATACCTTTTTCTACAAAAACAGAAAATTCAAGAATGGATATGGTAAGGACTTCTAGAGAAGAAGTAGCAACTGAAAAGGGCTCCGTTTATTGTTGTAGAAATATTTATCTGTTAGGGTTTTAATGCGATTCAGGGTCATTTTGATACAAGATGGGTGACGAATTAAATACATAAATAAATAGCCAAAATTGTGGTGTTAAATTTGGTAATCATTTCCTGAATTGTAGGGTTAACCTAATTTAACAATATCTAAACAAGCAATAAAAGTAAATGTGTCCAGATATTTTTTAGCTTTGTTTAATTAACACAAAAGGGTATTAATTTCAGTGTTATGGCAGGAAGAATACAACATACTGAATGAGGTGTCTTGGGGATAATAGGAGCCAATATGGTAAGGGTACCATTTTGATATCCTGGAGTCAAGCTGGAACTGCATCACTGTCGCTTCCTGGGGCCAAACTTGGTACAGATTATCCTGGGGGCTAAGACTGGATTATGGATTCAAGTTCCTCAGAAGAATATTCCAAAATACTTAGTTGACTGAGTCAAAGTATGGACTCAGAAAAAGAAAAGGAGTAGTAAATACAGAAAATGTGTGTGTACATGCTTAGCCCAGGGTGGAAACAATAATAGCATAAGTGTTAAAACAATTCAGTACAAGATCCATAAAGTTAATTACCACAAAAAGTTAAGAAGATGCAAATGAGTGACTATCATGATTATGGATTCACAGGTTTTCTTCTTCCCTCAGTCTAAAATCTATTGCTTTCCTCTAACAGGACCATGTGAGCAAAAGTTAAAATGGGTGAATACAAACACTTAAAAATAAAACATTGATAGATAGAAAGATTCTAGTATAATTAGATAAGGTAAAGGTTCCTCTTGCACATATGTGCTGATCATTCCCGACTCTAGAGGGTGGTGCTCATCTCTATTTAAAAGCCAAAGAGCCAGCGCTGTCCAGACGTCTCCATGGTAATGTGACCAGCATGACTAAATGGGAAAAAGGAAAAAAGATAGATCCAGGAAACATTGGGCACTATCTAATAAAATGAAATTTAATGGCGAAAAGAGTAAGGTTCTACATTTAGGCAACAAAAATGAAATGCATAGGTACAGTATAGGTGGTACATTGCTCAATAGCAGTAACTGTGAAAGGGATCTTGGAGTCCTAGTAGACAACCATTTAAATATGAGCCAGCAGTGTGCAGCAGTTGCCAAAAAAGCCAACACAGTTCTAGGCTGCATAAACAGAGGGAAAGAATCAAGATCACGTGAAGTGTTAATACCACTTTATAATGCCTTATAGTAAGGCCACACTTGGAATACTGCATTCAGTTTTGGTCACCACGATGTAGAAAAGATGTGGAGACTCTAGAAAGAGTGCAGAGAAGAGCAACAAAGATGATTAGGGGACTGGAGACTAAAACATATGAAGAACGGTTGCAGGAACTGGGTATGTCTAGTTTAATAAAAAGAAGAACTAGGGGAGACATGATAGCAGTGTTCCAATATCTCAGGGGTTGCCACAAAGAAGAGGGAGTCAAGCTATTCTCCAAAGCACCTGAGGGCAGAACAAGAAGCAATGGGTGGAAACTAATCAAGGAGAGAAGCAACTTAGAACTGAGGAGAAATTTCCTGACAGTTAGAACAATTAATCAGTGAAACAGCTTGCCTCCAGAAGTTGTGAATGCCCCAACACTGGAAGTCTTCAAGAAGATGCTGGATAGCCATTTGTCTGAAATGGTATAGGGCTTCCTGCCTAGGCAGGTATTTGGACTAGATCAGGGGTCCCCAACCCCCGGGCCGCGGACCGGTGCCGGTCCGTGGCTGGGTGGGAGCCGGGCCGCAGGGCTGGAGAGGAGGAGGAGGGGGCAGCCCCCTGAGCAGAGCGCGCGGGAGAACGCAGGCGCGGCTGTTCGCGCCGTTGAAGTGTGGCTCTTCCTCCACCCTTGTCGACGGAGGGACTCCTGGCCGCCGCCGGACCGGCCACCAATTCCCTCCCCTGCTGGCATGCCGGCCACTTTTTTTCCAGGGGCTGCGGAGGCTCCGCGGCCGGGGGAGGGAACTGGCGGCCTCCGGTGGCGCCCAGGAGTCCCTCTGTCAACGAGGGTGGAGGAAGAGCCCCCACCATCCTCCTGCGTTCTCCCGCGCGCTCTGCCCAATGGGCTGCCCCCTCGTCCCTCCTCCTCCTCTCCAGCCCGGCTCCTACCCAGCCACGGAGCCTGACCAAGCGAACGAGCGACCAAGTGCGGCAGGCGGGCTGAGGAGGCTGGGGGGGTGGGGGGGACGACGACGACGACAGACACACATAGAGAGACAGAGAGAGAGAGAAAGATAGACAGAGACACAGAATGAGTGATTGAGTGAATGCAAGAAAGACAGACACACGCACACACACACACACAGAGTGATAGAGATGGGCGGATGAAGGAGAGAGACAGAAAGAGAGAAAGAAAAAGAGAAAGAAAGAAAAAGAAAGTGGGAAAGACAGACAGAGAGAAAGAGACAGAAAGGAAAGAAAGACAGAAAAAGATACAGAAAGAGAAAGAGAAAGAAAGAGAAAGAGGGAAAGAGAAAAAGAAAGAAAGAGAAAGAAATAGAGAGAAAGGGAAAAGAAAGAGAGAAAGAAAGAAATAGAGAAAGAGGGAAAGAAAGACAGAGACAGAGAAAGAGAAAGAGAGAGAAAGAAAGAAAAAGAGAAAGAAAGAAAGAAAGAAAGAAAGAAAGAAAGAAAGAAAGAAAGAAAGAAAGAAAGAAAGAAAGAAAGAAAGAAAGAAAGAACTTATGACCACAGTTGAGGCCAAAAGTTTGGTTGCTAACGAAGATCATTGTTAAGTGAGTTTCACATTTTCCAAGTTGGCCACGCCCACCCAGTCACATGACTGTTGAGCCACTCAGCCAGTCCGCAGAATTTTCTTTAAAATGAAACCGGTCCCTGGTGCAAAAAAGGTTGGGGACCCCTGGACTAGATGACCTTCAAGGTCCCTTCCAACTCTGCTAACGTATTGTATTGAAGGGGCATGGAACACGGTTACCTTACCACCAAAGATGGTTGCATTTTCTACTTGCATTTTTACATGCTTTTGAACTGCTAGGTTGGCAGAAGCTGGGACAAGGGAGCTCACTCCATTACATGGTGCTAGGGATTTGAACCGCCGAACTGCTAACCTTTCTGATCAACAAGCTCAGTGTCTTAGCCACTGAGCTAAATAGAAGATTTAAAATAGATTTAAATAGAAGACTGAGCTAGATAGAAGGCCAATAAAGTGAAGGCAAGATTAATTTTCTTAAACTGACAATTTTATTTTATTTATTTTATTTTATCAAATTTGTATACCGCCCTATCTCCCCAAGGGGACTCAGGGCGGTGCACAGAAATATAAAAACATATACAAAACAATACAATATATCACAGTTTAAAATGGAATTAAATTAGGGATTCTGTGCTAAAAATTTGAATTAAAAAGGTTAAAACCAATTAAAAACTTTACCCATTAAGCCAGGCCGGCTTCTTGAAATAGATGTACCTTTAATGCCCGGCGGAAGAGGCATAGGTCCATGATGGTACGAAGATCGGGGGGTAGGTCATTCCAGAGGGCAGGCCCCGCCACAGAGAAGGCTCTCCCCCTGGGGGCCACCCGTCGGCATTGTCCGGTGGATGGCACCCTGAGGAGGCCCACTCTGTGGGAGCAGACAGGTCTAAGGGAGGCATGCGGTAGGGGACAGTCCCGCAAATAGCCAGGTCCTATGCCATGGAGCGATTTAAAGATGGTCACAAGCACCTTGAAGCGCATCCAGAAGGCCACCGGCAGCCAGTGCAGCTCGCGCAGGAGAGGTGTTACATGGGAGTATCGAGTAACTCCCAAAATCCCCCGCGCAGCCGCATTCTGGACTAGCTGGAGTCTCCGGGTGCACCTCAAGGGGAACCCCATGTAGAGAGCATTGCAGTAGTCCAGGCGGGAGGTGACTAGCGCTTGAGTGACTGTGCGTAAGGCGTCACGATCTAGATAGGGGCGCAACTGGCGAATCAGGTGAACCTGATAAAAGGCCCCCCTGGTCACAGCTGTCACATGGTCATCCAATGACAGCCGAGAATCCAGGAGGACGCCCAGATTGCGAGCCCTATCCGCGGAGGCCAGTAACTTGCCCCCGATAGCTAGAGATGGATTATGTATACTATATTGTAATGTCGGTAGAGTGAGATTTTCAATATTATTACAATATTTCAGTGATTGTGGCTTTCAGGTATAAGAAAAGAGAAGGTACAATTCTCCTGTGCGCTGCTTGGTGTCTAAGCATGGGTTAAAATCAGTCTATTCACCCAAGGACTGAGTTAATTTTCTTAGCCAGGCCTCCCCTCTTCATTGAGGGTCAGTTTAAAAACTCAGTCCAACCCAGTTCGGACGTGTTTTTGGGGAGCTCCTCAGTTTTTGTGTGAATAGACTGGGACTCTCCTTTAGACAGCATAGGTGTTCTTATTTTTGTCTTTGCTTTACAGTAGCTAGCAAGCTGGGGGGGGGGGGAGTTCCCTTTCCTTTTTCTGTTCCTGTCGCGTTAAAGTGCTGGTGAGGGCTTTGGGGCTTCCTGGCTCCGCCTTTGTCTGCGGAGCTTGCTGGCAGGCGCTGAGGACGTAGGAGGCTTCCTTTTCCTCCAGCTGTAGGTAAGGACTGACTGCCTTGCCAGAAATCTCGTCGGAGGCTCTGGCTTACATCCAACAGCTCTCTTCTCACCCGAAGATCACGGCCGCCATTTTGAAATTGCTTTTCGCACACTTTTCACTCCAGGCCGTTTTCTCTTGCCATGCTTTTCCTCCCAGCTTGCAGATCACCGCAGGGGAGTACTTGGTCTTAGTTCGGGGCTCCGGCAAGGCCTCCTCCCCACAGCAGACCACCATAGAGTGGCTTAGGAAAGCTTTGGCCCCTCCAATCATTCTCCTATCCCTAGGACCAACTGCAGGGCACAGCGGACCTTGCAGCTCGCTTACCACTCAGCTGTGCGAAGTTACCATCGACTACAAGGAATGAAGTGTCGGCTTCCACCCACCTTCTTGATATCAGCATGGCTGACAGTGAGCTGAGGGCAGCAGAGGAGCAACCAGGCCCCTCGTCTAAATGTAGTAGGCCAGACCCCACTGAAAGGAGGGGGCAAGGCCTTGTCCAAGGCGGGGGCCCATAGGTATAGGGCCTTGGAAAAAACATTTGAAAGGGTCTGAAGACTATCTCTCTCTTTTGGGCAACAATCCCAGGGTCCAAGCCCTTGCCCCAGGCACAGGAGGTCCATTCCCAGCCCTCTCCTCGGAGGGACATCTCTTCGTTGGTGGATGAGGGATCCCAGGGTCTTTCCTGGGCTATCTGGAGTTCTCCTCCATACAGGAGGAACTATGTCCCTTCGCTTGCTCCATCGATGAGGAGGAACCAGAGCCCTCAGGACATTCAAGCAGGGGAATAGCAGGCAGTTCTAGGTCATAGAGCAGGTTATTGAGAGGGTATTGCGGCTGGCCTTCAGTAGAAGCGCCACGCATCCAAAAGCTCCTCTGCCAAACCTACCCAGAGATCTGACCAGGGGGGTCAGGTACAGGGACCTCCTTCTCCAGGCACTTCCATTGCCACAGAGGAATCCATTTAGAAGAGGACAGCGTATGGGAGCAGGAGTTTTCTGAAGATGAAAACCCTCCCCCGATAAGCCTGCTTTCACTGGATTGTTCAGGCCTTCTCTTTTTAAGTTTCTATTGCACAAGCCGAAGGCTTCTACCCAATTGGGCAATCCCAGCCAGGGGACAGCAGCCCTCTCTGGATCCCAGGACATGAAGGAGGAACTGTTCAAAGAGAACGCTCCTGCCCAAGATCTGGTTCTGGTGCAAGAGTTGTTCATGAACATGGCTTAGTGCCATTGGGCGCAATCCGTTTCACTAACTAACCCTATCAGGACTGACAAGGACCTCTATTCCGTTGTAAGTAGTTTAGAGGACATATTGAAGCTTCTGCAGGTGGATGTCTCGGTTACCTCTCACACTTCCAATTCCATCCTGCCAGGTGATCTCCTTGAAGGGCTCAAGGACAAGGAGGCAGAGAAGGCATGCCATAAAACCACCAGGCAGCTGCCTGGTCCATTAAGGCTTCCATTCCAGCATCCTTCTTTACTCAGGTTTCACTGCTTTGGCTGCGCCAGTTGAGGTCAAATCCTCCCACGAAGGGTTCAAGATGGAAGGATGATCTTAACAAAATCATTGCAGCTGTCGAATACTTAGCTAATACTTCTTTCAATGCTGCCAAGTTTGCTTCCTAGGCCCTAGCCTCCATCATGACTTCACGCTGTCTGCTGTGGCTTCGCCACTGACAGGCGGACATGAAGTGGAAGTGGAAGCTGGCTTCTGCCCCCTTCAAAGGCAGGCAGTTATTTGGGGAGACCCTAGACAAGATCTTGATTCAGAACAAAGATAAACAGAAGATCCTTTCATCTATTTCCTGAAGGCAGATAGGAAAAATAACACCTTTTTTCGGAAGCAGCCCTTTCAGGGGACTGACTCCTCAGGTGCAGGTCCCTCCTACCAGAGATCCTATCACCAGAGCAGTGACTGTGGCCAGGATAGAGCAACCTTCAGGGATAAGGACCGAGAGCAACAGCCCTTTCAGCGTCCCTTTCACAGAGGCTTCAGAAACCACCGTTGCCGTCAGTCCATGTGACTACCAATGGGATCCTCCCATAAGGGGCCATCTCCAACTTTACGCCACCCGATGGGAGTTGATCATCACACACGCTTGGGACCTCAACACGATCAGGCAGGTCCTGACCCTTGAGTTCCTCTCCCATCCCCTGAGTACCTTGCTCCACTGTCCTGTCCCCGCCTCCATCCCCAAATGACAACGTATGCAGGCAGAGATTCAGCATTTCCTACAGATAAACGCCATAGAACCAGTCCCCATAGAGCAGGAAAAAATGGTTTTTTACTCCATTCTTTTCCTCATCCTGAAAAGTTCCGGGGGGTGGAGGGCCATATTGGACCTGAAAAATCTAAATCAACATCCTACAAGCATTTCAAGATGCAATCTTTGCAAATGATCCTAGGTTGCATCATACGAGGGGACAGGTTGACTTCCATTGACATAAAGAGGCGTACCTGCATATCCCAATCCGCAGGTCTCACAGGAAATTCTTCAGGTTACACTACAACGGCAGGACTACCAGTACAGAGCTCTGCCATTCAGACTGTCATCGGCACCGTGGACTTCCACAAAGATATTGGCGGTTGTAGCGGCCCATCTATGCTCTCACCCAATGTATTCTTTGTTACCTGGGTGACATTTTGATTCAATCAGTGTCCACCAACCAAGCTCTCAGGGATGTCTGGTTCATCATCTCGACCCTACAACATCATGGGTTCTCAGTGAACCAGGAAAAGAGTCAGCTGATGCCGTCAACCCGCATCTTATATCTCGGAGCACTCAGACACAGACTTTTGCCAAGTGTTCCTATCACCGGACCACAGGCGCAACCTCATCACTTGTGCACTGGAGACGAGAGTGAACCAGTTTGCATCCATTGTGTCTATGTCACAATTACTGGGACTCATGATTTCTTGCATAAACATAGTTCCCTTGGCGCGATTTCACGCAAGGGAACTTCAATGGTTCCTCCTACCCATCCAGCTGGCAAAAGCCAGCAACTTTCCCAGATGTGTCAGGCTGCCCCTGAAGGTAAAGCAGTCCCTTCGGTGGTGGGAGTCGCAAGCTGTGGCAAAGCGATGTCTCTTCAGAGAGCCAGACCGACTGGTTGACACAACAGACGCGAGCCTCCACAGGTGGGGCACCCATTTCCAGGAGCAAGTGATGCAAGGCAAGTGGTCACAAACGGAGGCAGCATGCAACATAAACTGGCTAGAATTGAGAGAGGCCAGGCTAGCCTTACATCATTTCTGAGGGGACATTGTGGGTCACCATGTTCTGGTATTCACAGACAATATAGCGACAAAGGCCCACATAAACTGCCAAGGGGGAACCAAGTCCAGGGCTCTAATGGTGAAAGCGGAGGTACATCATCTGGCCTCCTTACGTGTGGACCACATCTTGGGAGTGGACAATGTGAGAGCTGACTGGCTGAGCCAGATGACCATCGACAACCCAGAATGGTGCCTTCACCCATCAACCTTCTATCAACTGACCGTCAGGTTTGGCCTACCAGTGGTCGATCTATTCGCCAGTCCAGCCAACTCCCAAGGTTATTCGCGAGATACACCATTGCACAAGTGGAAGGGATCGACGCTCTGCATTTCCACTGGCCCAAGGGTCTCCTGTACACCTTCCCACTGCTGCCTCTCATCCCTCAGCTCATTCGGAAAATCCTAGCAGAAGAAGCGGAGGTTCTCCTAATAGCTTCTCACTGGCCCAGGAGATACTGGTATGTGCACCTTGTCAGTCTCTCCATTTACACACCATGGAAGATCTCAGTAGCAGGACTTTGTTTCCGGTTTCCGGAGGCGACGGACGGATCTCAGACACGTCCGCCGCTTGTTTTCTCTGGTGGCACCTTCGGGGGCACGGGGGCTCTTGCTAAAGAGCCCCCACTGCAGGGACGGCTCGCGGTGAGCCTCCCACCCTGACGGCAGTCGGAGTGGTTGCTCCCGCCTCGTCCCAGGCGCCAGAGAACGAGATGCGGGGGGGAAGAGTCCCCTTTGCCGATGGAGTGCCGGGACTGCTACGATTGAGGACGGGCTGAAAGCCGGGGCCGCAGGCAACACCGAGGCTCAGTTGCTGCTGCTGAGTGGATTGTGAGTGATTTAACGATTGTGCCTTCAACTTTCTTTTTTAAAGAAGAAGGAGGGGGGAGTTTGTAAAACCCTCCTTGGAAGAAAAAAAAAGTGGCGCTTTAAAATGCTCCCCGGGTTTGGGGAGGAGGAGAAACCAACATCCGATCTCTAAACAATGAAAATGAAAGTTCTTCACTTTAATATCGTTATTGATACTTTGTACCTCTGTCTTGCAACAATTGAGATGGACTTTTACTAGCTCTCCACGACTGCCAGAGGGGCGGGAAAGATGGTGCTCTTTGTTCTCAGCAAGAAATATTTCTCTTTGTGATGTGCTGACACTCCTTCGTCTTTATGGGACTGAACTTTACTTATAAGCTAATGTAACTGACTCTTAGGATTTCTCCCAGATGTGCCTTCTTTCTTTTCCTATTTGATTGTTGCTAAAAAATTGTTCTCTCTCTGGATTTTATGCAAATTGTATTTTGAATTTGGATATTGACTTTTACTCTCTTCTCGCCTCACGGACTACTTCTCCAACAGACGCCATATTAGTGACAAGAACTTAACACTTTCATTATGGCTTCAAAAAAGCATCCACAACAACCTAAGATTACTTCAATGCTATCAAAAGAAACGGTGGGGGAAGCTACTCAGCTATCAGCAATAGAGAAAACTCTTCAAAACATTATGAAAGAGATAAAAGAAATCCGGAAAGACAATGTTAGTTCAAAATTGGAACTTTTGGAGACACAAAAAGCACTAATGGAAAATAAACAAAGAATTGATGGATTGGAGGGAGGGGCGGTTGAGATGAGGGGAGAGATAAGCAATTCTCAAAAAGAAATAGTGGAATTAGCTGGTCATATGTCTAGGATGGATTTTGAAAGAATGTATTACTTTTTAAGGTTTCAAAATGTTCCTGAAGCAGACTCCGAGAATTTAAAAGATTTAATGTGCACGATGTTAGCAGATTATACTAAAAAGAGCAAAGAAGATATTTGGGGGGACATTGATTTGATTTATAGAATTAATTCAGCATATGCCAGAATAAATGAAGTACCCAGAGAGATACATATTAAATTTGTAAGAAGGTCAACGAGGGATGAGATCCTGAGAGCACAGAGAGATGGTCCATTGATATATCAACAGAGTGAAATTGCCATTTTGAAATAGATCCCGAAAAAGATTCAAGAGATAAGAAGAAAGTACTCCTTCTTATCAAAAAGATTATATAAAAAGGGGGTGTGGTTCAAGTGGTCGATGCCTGAAGGAATGTTAGTGTTCTGGGAGGGGGGGAGAGAAAGAATTAAAACAATTGCAGAGGCGGAAGCCTTTCTTAAAAAACATTCCTCAATCCTGGAGGATGAAAATGGGGGGACGGGAGGGGCCACGGCTCCGCCCACTGGCGGTCAAGGAGAAGAGGATACAATAGCTAAAAGACTCAGATCTCAAAAATGACTTTCTTTTATATAGTGTAACCTTTATCTGGATGTCTATGGAAACAAATGAGTGATTGCATGAAATTGTGAAATGATATATGTATGCATCTCTTTCCACTTTGTAGGGAAATGAAAATTTATTGTATTATCTTTTTTTTCTGTATGAAGCCTCGGAGGTGGCCGACACCTCTGACATGGATGCCCTCAAAATATCTCATTTATACCTTATACCCTTTTCCTATCTAAAATTTGTAAAAACCAATAAAACTCTTTTTAATAGAAGATATCTCAGTAGCTACTCTTCCCTCAGCCAAGTGGCCATAGTGCATACGGATCCCAGTTGGCTTCAGTTGGCTGTCTGGCACTTGAGGGGGAACTCCTGAGGAAAGACAATCTTTCGGACAAGGTCATTCGTACCATCCAGGCATCTCGTCATCCATCCATGACTCGGATTTACGATTCCACCTGGGCCGCTTTCACTACCTAGTTGGGCTCATGACATTGAGGCTGTCTAAGCAACCATTCCGCAACTCCTGGATTTCTTGCAGGAGGGGTTGGATAAAGGGTTGTCTCCCAACACCCTTCACTGAGAAGTTGCAGCCCTGTCTACCATTTTAACTAGATACTCGTCAATGTCTTTAAGACAGCATCCTCAGGTGAAGAGCTTCCTCAAAGACGCATTCAATCTACACCTGCCCACAGTCCACAGATTCCCCACATGGGATCTTCCACTTGTTCTGCAGGCCCTGACCAAGACCTCATTTGAGACTATACGTTCCATCAGACTATGACATCTGACTCTGAAAACAGTTTTTCTCATAGCCATTATGTCAGCCAGGAGGGTGTCGGAGCTGGAGGCCCTCTCAGTCCGAGAGGACCTGTGTATCTTCCACGCTGACTGTGTCACCCTCCAGTTAGATCCGGCTTTTCTGCCAAAAATTAACTCAATGTTTCTTAGAGCTCAAGAGGTCATACTCCCCAACTTTTGCCCCGACCTCGCATCCCAGGGAACGAAGCTGGCACCAATAAGATGTGCAGAGAACGGTCTGCAAATACATCAAGAGGACGGAGCAATTTCACCGCTCTGAATCGCTCTTCGTTTTTGTTCAGCCAGGATCCATGGGCCACAAAGTCTCACCGTCCACCATTGGTTGGTGGTTGAGGGCTTGTATTAAGCTGGCCTACCAGCATCAGGGCAGGGGAGTACCACCTAGACTAACAGCTCACTCCACAAGGAGCACAGCCACCATGGCTGCGTAGGCAACACAAGCTCCCGTGGAGGAGATCTGCAGGGTTATTAAACACTATAGTATTGACTCCTATGCCACAGCCGAGGCTTCCTTTGGGAGGAGAGTATTACAACGGATTGTGGCAACTCTGCATACCCTGGACAATCCTTCTTCCCTCCCTGGGACTGCATAGCTTCGGTATGTCCCATGCTTGGACTCAGCAGCGTACAGGACAGTGACTGTTGGCTTACCTGAACGGTCGATCTCTGGGCGCTGTGAGAGACTCCAACCCCGCCCTGGGGTTTTCTTCTTCTTCAATACCAGATCGCCTCAAGCTGTGCGGAGCAAGGACACTGTTCACAAGTCTGGAGGACACATCGTGGATAAGTCCATCACAGACCAATGCCTTCATTTTTAAATTGACCCTCAATGAGGAGGGGAGGCATGTCTAAGAAAATTAACTCAGTCCTTTGGCGAATAGACTGAATTTAACCCATGCCTGGACTCTCCCACAGCGCCCAGAGAACAACCATTCAGGTAAGCCAACAGTCATTTTTATAATATGCTATGTAATGCAATACCATTTGAAATGTGTGGATTCTCTTGTGAGGGGTTAATTAGAGTTCAACATGCAAATAGTTGTTTAGTGGTTAGAATTCTTATTGAAATCTGACCACAGGGTAAAATAGAGAAAAACCATGTTACGTTTCCATGAATATTTTGGTGAAAAGATGAAAAAGGGACGTAATAATAAATTAAATGGTCCATCTAAAAAACACAGTTGGTGCTAGATATTCTTGGATAGAGAAGATTAAATCATGTGAAATAATCTTGAATAACAACCAGTACAATAATCAATTTTTTTAGCTGAAAAATAAATGTTTCTATTTTTTGCTTTAGTTCATCAATAATTTAAAGTGAAGATTTGATTAAGAATTTCAACCCTTCCATATATAAAGGATTTTGAATTTTAAAGAATTTAAACCCAACCATGATAGAAATACATTGAATAAAGTATGTAAATATTTACCTTTAGGATTTCTCCATCTGCATAGAGAACGTACATAGTTACTTCTATGTTTTTTTGAACACTTTTTCCACCTCTCTCAAAGTCTCCTTTCTCTAAAGTCAGGTACAAATCATTTCGTATATCACCTACATACAAAGAGAGAAAATGTTGTTAGAAAAGAGCACATAGTAAATTATTCTTTTGGACAAACCAATGATATTTTGTACACTATTCTGATGAGATATCAACTCATTCCAATTGTAAAATGAATAGTTAATAAAAATGAACATTTAATGTCAGTGTATTATATTGGATGGCTGTTAGTAATGCTTAATGGAGTCTGAAAACAGGAAACCAGTTATGAGACAAAGGAGAGGGAGAGGACAGGAGGCTAAGATTTTCAAATTCCTTTTAAATTATCTAGTTAACAAATAAATGGTCAAATCATTCAAGACTGTTCTATTTCCACATTGATAGCTAATTTATAAACAGTTGTAGGCATTACAACACTTGTGAACAATAAAGTCAATACTCTTTTACTGCATACATTCTCTCATCCCTTCTGTAGGACAGGTCTACCCAGCATTGTTTTTCAAGCAACTAAAGTGGTGCTTAAAAGTTTATGAATCTTTTTGAATTTTCAATATTTCTGCATAAATATAACTGAAAAATAATTTATTCGCCATATCACAAGTTCTAAAACTAGATAACAAGAAGTCTATTAAATAAATATATCAAAAATATTATATTTATTTATTGAGGAAAATGATCCAAAATTGTGTATTTGGATATGGCAGAAGTACATAAAATCTAAGATTACCAGTCCTTTTGAAACGGAAATTAGAGTCAAGTATTTCAATAAAAGGCCTTTCTTATATTGGAAAATGCCACTATTTATGCAACCATCATCAGGAAAACATGATAAGGTTGCAAGAAGAAAGCCATTACCCTCCACTACACTCTCTATTGCTGCTGTTACATATGCTCCAGTGGCTTATGCTCACTCACACTTTCACAGCGCTAATCAATAGCCATACTCAACCAAGCACTTTATATTTATATTTATTATGGTTACCCATTCAAAAAGATTCTGGGCCAATTACAAGACCAAAATATGCAGGTAAACATTAAAAGCATAATAAGATTAAAAAACATCCGTAACACTTTAAAAAAATGCAACAGCAATCACTTAATTAGGACTGTATTCTAGAAAATATAATTGTGTTATTCTTTTCAATAATATAATCAATAAACCTTAGTACTTGTATCCATAAGGACAAGTAAAATAAAAGTGTAGAACTGCATGGCTGAAACTGGAAGAATTTCCTTTTTTCTTTGGAGAAAATGTATGTATATTACCATTTTACATCAAACAAATTGCTATCTATGAATGGTTTAGACCCATGTACCCAAGTACACAGAAAAAGGATGTGAAGAACACAAACATCAGAAAATAAAAACACTAATGAACACAATGCAGTGATGACAGAATCAATAGAAAACCTAAAACTTGGTTTATAAATTAAAATTGAGATAATAAGAGAAATAGGTTTTGCCCCATTGCCATTTACTGCTCCCAAACAAAAATATATTTTTCATAAATTGTCATAGTAATAAAATGTTATTTCTTGTTGTCTATCTTCCTTTTGCTGCTGGGTATTCCAAGGATATCTCATAACTAAACTGAGCTGGAAATAAGATAATCTACTTTTTTCAAGTATTCTTGCCCTTATTTCATAACTTAATTTTCTTTATCTTTTCAGAGTAATTTAGGATGTATAGAAGCAGTGGTGGGTTCTTACCAGTTCAACCGAACCAGTAGTGGTTTGGTGGCCTGGGTCGATGGAACCGACAGCGATTCAGGCCTGCCACGTCCCTGAATCTGTGCTCTTGGCCTATAGCCTAGATGATAGCCTACCGGATATTCCTAGATGGTTCCGCCCCAGGCTTCTAATAGCCCTGGAAAGGTTCCAGAGAGAGCTTGGGCCAATTCCTGTGACCCTGCCCCGCGACTCAACTGAGGACCTAGTGGCCGCATGGTTAAGTGTGGCCACGGGGGCCCTGGACCGAGTCGCGCTCTTGCGGCCTCTCTTGCGGCGACGAATCACCCAGGCTCCCTGGTTTACTGAGGAGCTTCGGGGGATGAAACGCCACAAGAGACGCCTAGAGAGAAGATGGAGATCCTCTCGCTCCGAAGCCGACCGAACACTAGTGAGAATCCATATTAGGACTTACTTAGTGGCGATAAGGGTGGCCAAACGTGAGTATTGTGCCACCCTAATTGCATCCGCAGATAACTGCCCTGCCACCCTGTTTGGGGTGACCCGCTCCCTCCTCCACCAGAAGCCGCGAGAAGCCCCTCTACAAGGGCGAGCAGAGGAATTTGGGATTTATCTGCAGGAGAAAATCACTCGGATTCGGAATGAGCTACCCTCCATCGACAGTGGTCTTGTGTGACTGTCCGAGACTAGTCTTGAGGTTCCATCTTGGGAGGAGTTTGACTTTGTCACCACCGAGGATATGGACAGGTTGTCAAGGAAACTTAGGGCGACCACATGTTTATTGGACCCGTGTCCCTCCTGGCTTGTAATGGCATCCTGGGAGACGACACAAGGCTGGCTCCAGGGCATTGTCAACGCATCTTTGAGTGAGGGGTCCTTACCTGCCGTCTTGAAACAGGCGGTAGTGAGGCCCCTCCTCAAGAAGCCGTCCCTGGACCCAGCTTTACTAGAGAACTATCGTCCGGTCTCCAACCTTCACTTTCTGGTGAAGGTTGTTGAGAGTGTGGTAGCCCAACAGTTTCCGCGACACCTGGAGGAAGTTGATTATCTAGACCCGCGCCAGTCCGGCTTCCGACCCGATCACAGTACCAAGATGGCATTGGTCGCGTTGGTTGATGATCACTGGAGGGCGCGGGATAGAGGTTATTCCTCTATCCTAGTCCTGTTAGACCTCTCGGTGGCTTTTGATACCATCGACCATGGTATCCTATTGCACCGACTGGGGGGGTTGGGGCTGGGAGGCACCGTTTTGCGGTGGTTCTCGTCCTACCTCTCTGGTCGGTCGCAATATGTGTTGACGGGAGGGCAGAGGTCGACCTCGAGACCCCTCTTATGTCGGGTTCCTCAGGGGTCGGTCCTCTCGCCCCTCCTGTTTAACACATATATGAAGCCGCTGGGTGAGATCATCCGTGGTTTTGGGGTGGAGTACCATCTGTACGCTGACGACACTCAGCTGTACATATCCACCCCGGACCACCCCAACGATGCCGCCGAAGTGCTGTCCCGGTGTTTGGAAGCCGTACGGATCTGGATGGGTGGTAACAAACTCAAGCTCAACCCTGCCAAGACTGAGTGGCTGTGGTTTCCGGCACCCCGGTTCAGCCAGATTACTCCAACTCTGGCCATTGGGGGCGAAACACTGGCCCCCGTGGAGAGGGTGCGAAATTTGGGTGTCCTCCTGGATTCCCGGCTGTCCTTGGAGGACCATGTGATGGCCGTGGCCAGGGGGGCGTTTCATCAGGTATGCCTGATGCGCCAATTGTGCCCCTTACTGGACCGGGCTGCCCTTCGCACAGTCACTCAAGCTCTCGTGACGTCCCGTCTCGACTACTGTAATGCTCTCTACATGGGGCTTCCCTTGAGGTGCACTCGAAAGCTACAGCTAGTCCAAAATGCAGCCGCACAGGTAATTACGGGAGCCACCAGAAGCTCCCATATAACACCTATCCTGCGCGAGCTGCATTGGCTTCCTGTGGTCTTTCGGGTGCGCTTCAAGGTTCTGACGACCATCTTTAAAGTGCCCCATGGCTCGGGGCCTAGTTATATGCGAGACCGTCTCCTGCCCCATACATCCCTTCGGCCGATCCGCTCCCACAGAGAGGGCCTTCTCAGGGTGCCGTCGGCCGGACAATGCCGACTGGCGACACCAAGGGGAAGAGCCTTCTCTGTGGCAGGCCCTGCCCTTTGGAACGACCTACCCCCTGAACTCCGGACCATCACCGACCTCCGCCTCTTCCGCCAATGTCTAAAGACATACTTTTTTCATCAAGCCGGCCTAGCCTAACCTCCCATGGGGACTTTTAGGAAAGTTTTAAATTGGGTTTTTAATAATTGGTTTTAGCATAGGATTGGGATTATTTAATATGTATTTTAAAATTATTTATCTATTCTCTATTTTGTATATTTTTAAATCTCCTGTGCGCCGCCCTGGGTCCTTTGCGGAGAAGGGCGGGATATAAATGTAATAAAATAAAAATAAATAAAAATAAATAGCGTCGCCATCTTGTTTTTTCAGTTCTGCGCATGTGCAGAACAATTTTTATTAGCACCCACAAGAGAACCGGCAGTAGTGGCTGCCTGCACAGGAGGAGTAATTATTCACTAGTATTTGTTTGGCTGACAAAAACACCAATGAACACAATACAGTGATGACAGAAAGCCAATCTGGAATTGTGGTATATTCTTGTAACAGTTCCATTCCAGAAGTGGAATGAAATGGGAGAAACTGAGTGTCTGAACACAGCTCAGAGAATTAGTTTAGTCAGAATGTGCAAGATACTGGGTAATGGGAAGTGTTTTCTGGCATACATCATCAGCATAGCTAAATTATATTATATTTATGAATTTCAAACATTCAGTGAAATTTATGATGTAAAATATGGCATAGAAAATGTGAAAAACAGCAAGCAATAAATGATCAGAACACAATGAAGCAACAGCTTACACCCATCTATCTTCACCTCTGTGCCATTAAGGGGAGAGAATGAAGGGAAGATAAACAGGGTGCCAAATAAATAGATTAGAAATATGTGACCACACATGAAATAAAATCAAGAACCAGAGATATCTTGTGTAAATTCTTAAGTACTGTATCGACTCACTCATAATTTCTAATAATAACAATGCTTGGAGCATCACCTGCTGAGTGTTTAAAAACTAAGCACTCCTCAAGGTTGGATACTGCTTGGATAGGAAACTGCCAGGTAATTCCAGAACTATTTATTAAGTCAGAAGTAAAAAAAAAATCCTGAAATGTAAAATTCCTTCTGTATTGTTCCTCCCCAAAACCTATAGAAATTAATGCATCAAAAGTGAACCGTGGCCAGGAGGGCGTTTTACCAGGTTCGCCTGGTTCGCCAATTGCGCCCCCTATTGGATCGGGACGCCCTTCGCACAGTCACTCATGCGCTTGTGACATCCCGACTGGACTATTGCAACTCTCTCTACATGGGGCTCCCCTTGAGGTGCACCCGGAGACTTCAGCTAGTCCAGAATGCAGCCGCACGAGCAATTATGGGAACCGCTAGGTTTACCCATGTAACACCGCTCTTGCGCGAGCTGCACTGGCTACCTGTCGTCTTCTGGGTGCGCTTCAAGGTGTTGATTATCATATTTAAAGCGCTCCATGGCTCGGGACCTAGCTATCTGCGGGATCGGATCCTGCCTCATACATCCTCACGGCCGATTCGCTCCCACAGAGAGGGACTTCTCCGGGTGCCGTCCACTAGACTCTGTCAGCAGGCGACGCCCAGGGGAAGGGCTCTCTCTGTGGCGGGCCCGGCCCTCTGGAACGACCTTCCCCCCGACATTAGGACGACCACGGACCTCCGCTCCTTCCGTCTCAAATTAAAAACTCATTTCTTCTGTCTGGCCGGCCTAGGATAGTCTCTCTGTCTTTGGGGTTTTATTGGGGTTTTATAATATAGCTTAGTTTTAATGGGAATTTTAGCGCAGGTTTAGATTTAATTTATTTTTAATGAAATGTTTGTATATATTTATTGTTTTACTGTGCCTGTGCACCGCCCCGAGTCCCCGAGGGGAGAGGGTGCGGTTTAGAAATATTAAATTATTATTATTATTATTATTAAACACAATTTTAAGAAGACTTCACTGATTTTACTTTCATGGTAAAATATCAAGGACACCACAAAGGGGCTGGGGATAGCCCTGAGAGGCTAAGCCCAGGCAATGTATGAGTTGGTGGGGGCTGCTACATGGCAGAAACTTAGGGTAGCCAGGAAAATGGGATACAGCGTATATGCGAGCACAGGGAGGCTCAGGGAAGGAGGGTGCTGATGGATGTGTGCCTGTGCAGAGAAGCCGGGGAGCGAGGACACTGGAGGGTGCATAAGTCTATGCAAGTGCAAAGATGTCTAGGGAAGGAGAGCAACGGTGGGCCCAAACCAGCAAAGGGAGAAGAAAATGCATGGGACAGAAGGAAGGCCGGGGATAAGAAACTTACCCAAGCAACTTCTGATTTTCCTTGACAGCTTCCCCACTAACTTTGCTTGAGGGAAGCCGGCAGAGTAGGTTGGAAATAATAACCACATGATGAAGGGATGCTGTTACTGGTAAAAGTGTGAGCTGGTTACCAAACCCCAAAGATTGTTTTTGTGACCAGGGAGGCACTGCAATAGCAGAAGTTCAAGAAGCGGTTGAAAGTCCCCTTTTACAGTGCCATCATAACTTCCAATAGTTGCTGAATGAATTGTCATAACTCAAGTAATATAAGAAACAATTTGTTATCTTTTATTTAAAAATAAAAAATAAGATAAATAGGTCTGGGTTTCAATTCAACATTTAACTAAACTGAGTGTTTTCATTCAATACAGAGTTGTCAATATTTCCTAGTGCAGTGGTTCCCAAAGTGGGTGGTACCGCCCCCTGGGGGCGGTGGGACGACTTAGGGGGGGGGCTAGGAGGCAAAGGGGCTGGCAGGGGGACGCTAGAAGGCAACGGGGGGGGGGTGCTGAGGGCGAGGAAAAAAAGATCGTGAATTGCTGCAGAGGGCGTCGCCCCTAGGTTGGTAGCTTCCCCTTAGCTAATTCTCCGATGGAAAGGAGAAACTTGCCGAGTGGAAGATGGACTGTTTAAAGCCTATCGGTGCGGGCAGAAATGACGACATCGCCCAAACAAACATGGAAATAGCTGCGGGTTTCCCTTTAAGCAACATCACCACCCTCCCCTCCAATCACCGCCTTCCTCCCAGGAGAGGCGCGCGCACACACGCTGCTTCAATCACCCATCCCCGACCGGCTTGGCTTGTGAAAAGGTTCTTTAAAAAAAAAATAAACAAACTGTCGGTGGATGGGAAGATCGTGCACGGTGTTGTCGGGGGGGGGGGGGGGGGGACTTCCGCTAATCGAATTCTAGTTGAGCTTGCGAGAGAGCTCTTTGCTATTGTTTTAAAAAACGGTCACATGTTTCGTGCCATCCTTACTCCACAAAAATGTGTTTAGTAATAATTTTTATAGCAATAGCCTGCTGGCTGATCTGCTGAAAGAGGGAGGCACGTTTTGTTCAGAATAGTTTGTGGAATTGAGACAAGTGGTTCTCAAGCATTGACACACCTAATAAAAGTAGCTTACAGTTCAGTTTAACATCATGTCCTGACTATATCCTTGTGTTTCCCCCCAAAATAAATTGTCATTGCCCTGATTTCATTCCCAGTAATGAGTGAAATATCTTTAATCATTAGTTGTACTAGCTGTAAAGTGGCATTTCCCCTCCTTTCCTATTGACTTTGCTTGTCAGAAGGTCACAAAAGTGACCAACATGAACCTGGGACACTGCAGTCATCATAAATATGAGTAAATTGCCAAGTGTCTGAATTTTCATCACATGGGCATGCGAATGGTGCAACGGTTATAAGTGTGAAAAACAGTCATAACTCATTTCTTTCTGTGCCATTGAAACTTCATACTGTCACTAAACTAATAGTTGTAAGATAACGACCATCTGTTTTTTACAAATTGCTAGGAAAGATACAAACTTGCTCCCTTCCTGCCTACATTCCAAACTCTGCTATCTCTTTGCCCTCTGAAAAGCCTTTTTCCTCCTGCTGCAGACTGCAGGTAGTCTCAGATTACCACTATAATTGAGCCCAACATTTCTGTTGTTAAGTGAAAAGTTGTTAAGTGAATTTTGCCCTATTTTATTATCTTTTTTGCCACTTGTTAAATGAATTACTGCACTTGTTACTAACATTGTTAAGTGAATCTGGATTCTCCATTGACTTTGCCTTGTCAGAAGGTTGCAAAAGATAATTATATGACCTTGAGACACTGCAACCATTGTAAATACAGTATGAGTCAGTTGCTACAATGGTCATAACTGTCAAAAATGGTCATAAGTCACTTTTTCAATACCTTTTCAATGATTTTGATCATTTGCTGCTTCATACAGACGTTTGTTGGCTATCAAAAGCCAACTGTGTGAGATGCTTTTATGATCTTTTTGACACTGTTGTGGAGTTTTTTGAAGACAAAAATGCTATGCTCAGTGGTGAACTCAAAGAGATCAGGCATGATATTGCTTATTTATTACTATTTGCAAAGTTCAGTGAAGTGAATTTGCAGTTGCAAGGAAATGAGGTCAATCTTATTAGGGCCAAATCTGTCATCTCTACATTTATTTCAAAGCTAACGCTCTACAAGCGCAATATAGGCCGTCACGAGATATACCAATTTCCGAGCTCATCTGAGCTAGAAGAGAAAGGTGGGATATAAAATGATGATCTTCACGTTTTTTGTGACCATTTGGACATGCTGCATAAAGATATGTCTGAGCAATATCAGGATCTTCTTTTGATGGAAATTCCAGATTGGGTGATAAATCCATTTTCAGATATTGAGGAAGATGGGATAGTGGAGGAACAACTCATAGAGCTGTAAAATGGCTCGGGGCCTAGCTATATACGAGACCGCCTCCTGCCCCATACATCCCTTCGCCCGATCCGCTCCCACAGAGAGGGTCTTCTTCGGGTGCCGTCGGCCGGGCAATGCCGGTTGGCGACACCCAGAGGAAGGGCCTTCTCTGTGGCGGGCCCGGCCCTCTGGAACGACCTACCCCCCGACCTTCGCACTATCTCGGACCTCCGCCTCTTCCGCCAACGTCTTAAGACGTACTTATTCCAACAAGCCGACCTAGAATAGCCCCCCGTTTCTGACTTTTTAAAGAAAATTTATAATTTGGTAAGGGTTTTTAATATTGGGTTTTTAGCACGGGTTGATGAATTTAATTACATTTTAATTGATATTTATTGTATTTTGTGTTTTTTTAAATGCCTGTGCGCCGCCCTGGGTCCTAACAAGGAGAAGGGCGGGGTATAAATTTAATAAAATAAAAAATAAAATAAATAAAATAAAATGACATTGAGCTGAAGCCAAAGTTCAAGAAATCGTACCAAGAGTTTTGGTTACAGAAAGAAATTTCTGATCGCTATCCTGCACTATGGACAGTGGTTAAGAAGCTCCTTGTTGCATTTCCAACATCATATTTGGTGGAACGTGGCTTCAGTGTGGTCATCCAACTTCTCTCCAAGCAAAGAAATCGATTCTAGATTAATGAACATGGTGATTTAAGACTCCTGCTAAGTGACTTAAAACCAGACATTGGGAAACTGGTATCACTTCATCAAGCCCATCCATCACATTAAGAATTTACTGAACAGTGAAGTAGTTACTAAATTTTACTGAGTTTACTAAGTTACTAGTCACTAAGGTTCTTGATAAATGACTACCAGACTTTGAAAATCTGGTATCACTGGATCTTGTTCAATAATTTTGTTGAATTAACATTAACTAAAAAAGTTTTTAAATTGGATTTTGAATAAATGTGCAATTAATCGTTACAGTTTTGAATTTTACTGTTACTATCTTTCTTCCATCATGCAAACCGCCCAGTCACATGACACCCCCCCAGCCATGCCCACCAAGCCACGCCCACAGAACCAGTCGTAAAAAAAATTGAATACACCACGGGAGGGGGGGCACTGAGGATCAGTTTGTAGCATCAAGGGGGCAGTGGACTGAAAAAGTTTGGAAACCACTGTCCTAGTGTATCAAACACACACAATTACCATCAGTTGTATCATTATTTTACTGGTCTAAAAATTGAAAAATGTTTCATTTTGAAATAATGGGTGTAAAATTTCATAAAGTACCTATTAAAGCAGAAAATGGCCAATTCTGTTTTTCAAAAAATTGCAAAATATTGCAATATATTGTTCTTTAATATAAAATTATTGTGGTACAAAAAAAACAAATAATGAAATACTAAATATAAACAAATTCATTTCATGTTTAACTGTAACTGCCTTTTGTATTAATTAAAAATCCTCCTTGTACTAAAATTCAATAGTGACAGAGAACTAAAAAAGCACTTGGAAGTACAACTACCTTTTTTAACCTCTTATAATTTCTAATTGTAATATTTTTGACAATTATGGAAATGTTTGTTTGCTGAAAAGCTGATATATGATCACAGTGCTTTTAAAACCATTTTCATTCTGAAAGCAGTATCCCATACAGCATTAAAAACTGCTACTGCTAATGTTGAAATTCTTTAGGGTTCACAAAAGGGATTTCATGAGTAACATAATCCTTACTAATACAAGGTTTCTTACACTAATGAATACCTGTGGCTTAAAACCAAGACAGGCATGTGAAGAACTAGTTAGAAGACCCATACATTGTATATATGCATTCATTCCTAATTTAAGACTGATTTCTAAAGTATGCTCATATCATATAAAGTAACATTTAGAAAGAAAAAAAGTGCTGCATTAAAATCATCCATAAAAATTCATCTCCAGACTTAAGACCTAAGCAGAATAGCAAGCATTATCAAATTACAATTGGAGTTATAACTCTATGCACAGTATAAGGAGGGGTTTCATGAAGAAAAAAACTAAAAAGGACATTCTTGTATAAGCTTTAATTTTGTCAAGTTATTTCTAGTATAATATTACTATTTACAATTAAATGACTCAGCTATATCTTTTATTTACTATTTATTTTATAGTAGTATTTACAAAGATAAAGACCAGCATTCAGTAAATGTTATAAATGGAACTTTCATTCACTTACCAGGCACGATCACATCTGGGAATCCTATTTTTCTTGTAATAGACACCCCTCTGTTAAAGATAATAGGATATTCTCTTCGAATTTGTTCCATTTCTCCACGGACAATTTGAAGAGAAATTATAAGTCCTGAAAAAGCAGAGCAAAATTAGATTCTTGGAATTCAATTTACTCTGAAACAAATAAAAAATACAATGTAGCAGAATGATGTTAAAGGCAACATAATGCTATCAGAGAATAGGAATTATTATATTTTTAATGTCTGAGCAGCAAAAAATAGCGGAAAAATTAGTAGGACAAAAATGGTGTACAGCTATCCAGATCTTGAACCAAGAAAGGTTTAAGTAAAATAATAATAATAATAATAATAATAATAATAATAATAATAATAATAATCTTTATTGTCATTGTAATAATATTGTAATAAAATTACAATGAAATCGGTTTGAGTGCCGTGCCAACACCTGCACCAGGTGGAATATAGACAGCAGTGACAGCCACAACAGGAATCTCTCCAGGCAAATAAAAAGGCCGACAAATGACAGTTGAAATAAAATGGCTGACAAATGACAGTTGAAAAGGATCAATTGTACTTTGTCTTTTATTATCCATTTCTTCAAATCTTCAAATCTGTTTGGCATTTTAGGAGTTGGTGGAAGAGGAGCACGTCTCTTTTTCTTTTTTATTTCTTGTTGCAATGAACTTTGAGGAATCGCACTTGGCATTTTTTCTTCTCCCTCAGCTTTCCCAACAGAAAAGGATGGAATTATTGCTAGGGGTGGTACTCTCCTCTTCTTCATTTCAATTCTTGCAGTTGCCCCTTGTATATTCTCAAGAGATAATGATGTTGCCACCGTTACAGAACATAAACTTCGTGAAGAATCTGCAATCATTGTTTCATCAAGGCTTTGTTTACGATACAACATGGGTTTTAAAAATTCTCCACTACCCAGATCTAGGCTTCTTCTTGAGGATTTCTCTGCCTGAAACTTGTTTTTCTTACTTGTCCTAAAAAATCGGAGTAATCCTTTTTTTTTCTTTAACCATTTCTGTATTGACCATTAGACAGTTTTAAATTTGGGATTTTAATTCGGTTTTTAGCACAGGTTTTACTAGAATAAGTTTTTTTAATTTTATATGTTTTGTATGTATTTTAACATTCCTGTGCGCCGCCCTGGGTCCGTTTGGAGAAGGGCGGGATATAAATTTAATAAAATAAAAAATAAAAATAAAAATAACTGATGTGTCACAACCAGTTGATATAAAAGCTAGCACCCTGAACTTTACTCAGAAACCAAATGGTAACCAACACAGTGCTCAAAAGAACAGTATTATATTGGTGGTGGCGGTTGTGAATCTCACCAAAGATTAACCACATAATAATAATAATAATAATAATAATAATAATAATAATAATAACAACAACAACAACAACAACAACAATGCATTTTTAAATGTTCAGTTGGCTGAGTTTCATGTTTCATGAATAAAGTAAATAATAATAAACATATTAAGATACATTTTAATAAATATTAACATTAATACATATTAGTTATATGTACTTATAACTGATAAAACTATACAAATAATATAAATAAAGAAGTATCAATTAAATTAGAATATACAACAATGTAAAGTAGATAGTTTAAAACCTAGGCAGTTCTAATTATGAAAGAAATAATGTCATAGCAAAAGGGAAACCTTTTTCAGATTTCAGGGAGGGAATTAATAGAGACAGACTTAGTTCAGGTCCTTGGGAAGGACTTGATAGGTGAACAAAAATGCCAAGTCCAATCTAAACATATGGCTAAATGTTAAATTTTATGCTAGCTGACTCTGGCTGGCAATCAAATAAAAAAAAAAATACTATAAAATCAATAAAAGATGGCAACTATGACAGACCAGATGTAATGAAACAAATTTATCCAGTCCAAACTTGCAATACCTTGGCTGTATATAGTACTGAGCAGTGATTCTATTTCCAATTGTGTTTTTCCCTACAGCTTTAGATCCATGTAAAGGTGAGATAGCCTCGCAAATATTTTTGATGTTTGATTATTGTTTGTTTATTTATTTATTTACTAGCTGTACCCGGCCGGCCACGCATTGCTGTGGCCCAGTCTGGTTAAATGGCCAACCAATCTGTGTGTAGATCTACACACAAACACGTACACAGAACCACTGTATAACCCACAACCTACTTACCTACTGTATTTCTTCCTCTCTCCCTCTATCTACCTACCTACCTACCTACCTACTGTATTTTTCCCTCTCTCTCTCTATGTGTGAGGGAACTTTGACTGCTTATTCGGTTGCTGAGGAATTGACCATTGGAAATGTGAGGGGTGTGTGCGTGACACATCATAAGAAGCAGCCGGGTGGGAGGAGCTTAAGGGAGAAAAATAACAGAGAAGTGCGTACCTTTTACGTTTGTGCTGCTTGCACATGACACAAGTGTGGCAGCCACACAAAATGTACGTATGATTGTTACTCCCTTTCTTAGCAACATTGTGTGAAAATTTGGTGCCGATCGGTGCAATACTTTCTGAGATTAGTGATTTTGCACAAACTACAGTGATCCCTCATTTTTCGCGGTTAATGGGGACCAGAACCTTCCGCGAAAGCTGAAAAACCGTGAAGTAGGATTCGCTAGGAAACCAATCATGCGCCTTTATGAGAGTCGCACCGGAAACCAATCACCGGAAACCAGTCGCACCGGAAACCAATCACGCGCCTTTATGAGAGCCGATAAATCCACTCGTACAGTATTTTTGAAAAACCCGCGAAGCACTGAAGCCGCGAAACATGAAGCAGCGAAAAACGAGGGATCACTGTAGTTTAAATTTTTATTTATATAGATTTGATGTCTATAGAAGCCCATTTCAGTAAATTACCTACATAACAATGTGAAATTTCATGTGCCAGATTTTTAGCTGGTGAACCTAGGATGTCATAATATATCAATATATTATATGGGTGGATCCAAACAGTGTGGACTTTTGATATTGACAGATGGAAATTTTGTCAAGACAGATTTTGTAAGAATCGTCTAAGGCTTTTTTTGGTATGGCACTCCATGTGCTGACAACTACCATAATCAATTTATGCCATAATCTTTTAAGTTCTATTTTAAAACTTGATACTGCGTGATCTTCTCCAATTTGTATTCTTCTACTCTACTATTCCCAGTTACTGCCAAATCAATTATCAACAATTTCTTATTTTCAATAAGTTTTACAATACGCAGATGTTATAGCCAATTTTATAGATGAGCATTCATTGTGGATACAGTTATTAGATGCATGCTTCTGAAAATAAATGTCAAGCAAGTGCTTCAAGCTGGTCCTACTTTGTAACACACAATACTATTATAATTAATAACAGAATTCTTGCCATTCTGTATTAGTTTCCTTACATGCACCTCTTATATTGTATTGATTTGCTGTATTGATATTTTCCCTGTGCACCGCTCCGAGTCCCTACGGGGAGAGGAGCGGTCTATAAATTAAATTATTGAATTGAATTGAATTGAATGCTCCAAACACATAATGTAAATATGTCCTAGGACAGTGATGGCTAACCTTTTTTGCTGCCGAGTGCCCAAAGTGTGGGTGTGCGCGCGCATATGGAACCCCAAAATACAATGAGTGCCCCTCCGCACATGCGCTCCTTGTGCATGCACACGCATCTCCTGTGCATGTGCCCTGCCCCTCACCCATTTTTGGCTTCCAGGTTGGTGCAGGAGGCTTTCCAGGCCCAAAATGGGGTGTGGTGCGTACACATGCAAAGCCCAAAATGCACCCCTGTGCATGCGCGGCAAAGACCTGAAGAGTAGCTGGCTGGCCGGAGGCATGCGCACATGTGCGGTGAAGATGGGCTGAGGCAACAGCTAGCATGCCTGCAGAGAGGACTCTGCCTGCCACCTGTGGCACACATGCCATAGATTTGCCATCAAGGTCCTAGGAGAAATGATGAGTTCTTTTCCCCTCAAGGATGTTAACAGCGCCCCCTGCAAACTTCCCACTCTTATCATTCTTGCATGCTATAATTTCTGTATTCTCCTCCTTGCCCGAAAAATATGCAAATATGTTTGGGGAAAGAGGAAGCAACCTGATAAGGAGGTATAGGACATTGCTTCATCATTGATCATGTAACATCAACTTGAAGCCAGAAATATAAATCTCAGGTAAGAGGAATATTTCATGTTTACTAACAATTAATAATGCTGAAGAGATTACTGGATTTTTTAAAAAAAGGCTTCTGGGTTCTGCAAAATCTCCACACCCACATTTTTATACACAAGAAATATAGGCTCTAAAATATGAACTATGTGGAAAGTATAATGTTTTAATTACAAAAAAATATGTATCTTTAAAAGAGCTAAAATATAATATTACCATAATTTGAACTGGGTGCTGTATATTTGGTACTCGACTTGCGAATTATATTTTCATGGATCTGATGCCATTCATTCTCATTGTTGCACCTGAAAAGTAGAGTCAATGTTATTTGCCACTGTCATTGAAATTAAATATGCACATAATTACAGACAGGAAAACAAACTATTTACAACTGTAATGTGCAGCATTATAGAACATAATCTTATATAATTTGTATTAAGTAAATGTTTTAACATGATGCATTTTAATAAGAAAAGTTTTGCTCTTCTTGAAAATTTCATTATTGTATATTTGAAATCCATTAGCAGCTTCTTGATATATCTCCATGCCTGATGTTATCTTTCTAATATATCTATTATATATATCTATGTAATCATACTATTTAAGAAAATTGTGTTATTTGTATATCTTATTCTTCCTATTTGAGAATTTAAAAGATGGTATCAGAGCTTAAAATTCATGGATCATTATGAAAGTTGAAATTATAAATAAATAAAGGAATATTCATTCAATTAATGATGACATTTGAAATGAAAAATAAACTACTATATAAGGATTATACACACATACACAGAGAGAGACATATAGCATGTGTGCATGTGTTTATATATGTTATGTTATTGTAGCCAGTTTGAGTGTATAGGATAAAAGATTGGAGTTCTCAAACTTCCTACCAATCAAATTTTTGTGGGAACAGCATTCCAGAGGGTGGTTGCTGTGACAGAAAAGGCTCTCTCTTGCAGTTCCACCAGATGGTATTCCTTTATGAAACCTGAAGCATGCCTCTTCTGCCAGACCCAATGGCAGACTGACATCTCACTTAAGAGATAAAGCTGAAATATCCACCTCCTCCTCATCTGCCAGAGTTTAAAAATCTATCCCCCCCCCCCGAATATAACAACTTATTTACACTTAGCTCCATCTCCTAATTAATTAATTAATTAATTAATTATATTTATAAACTGCCCCCTCTCCCCGAAGGGACTCGGGGCGGTGTACAGGAAAATTAAAAAACCAACTAAAAACATACAATACACACAAATTTAAAAACGAATTAAACTACCCTGTACAAAATTTAAAAACCATTAAAATTACCACCCATTAAAACCCAATAAACAATTTGAGAAAACAAATTGCCTTCTGTGTGGTAGCACTTATTGCAATCATCTATCATTTAGGGAGTGCTTTATATAGCATTCTTTCTGCAGCCATTGTATGTAAGAGAAATAGGGTGCCCACATTTTCTGTCAAATTAAAGAGTAAAAAAATGAGACAAAATTAAACCTATAGTGCCATCTTCTGGAATTGAAATCTGGGACTAGAAAAATCAGCCTTTCCTTTCCTTTCCTCTTTTTCAAAGGATCTTCTTATAAAAGAGAAATACAGGCAATTGACATTTCAGAACCACAAATGGCACTGGCAATTCTGCCACTAAACAATGAGGTCATCATACAAGACAACATGTGACCAGAACAGACTTACAACCTCACTTCCACTATAACTGTTTAAAAAAATCACCTGCAGTTGAGATGAGCTTTCACGTCACCAGAAATTTTACTGACAATTTCTCCACTGACTCAAGCCAATTGTGAAGCAAACAAATGGCAATCACATGATCACACAATGCTGTGACAGTCACAGATACTCACTGGTGGCGAACACCCAAATCTTGATCATTTAACCATGGGGGTTATGCAACAGACATAAGTTCAAGAATTGGACATAAAATTATTTTTTCAGCACAGTTGTGACTTTGAATGGTTACTAAATAGGGCAGTTGTTATACAAGGACTAATGTAAAATCATGCTTTTAAAGCAAAAAAAAAATCTTTTTAGTGTTTAAGCAGTTCCAAATAAATATTTAAAGGCAATGAAGATAAACATGCAGAGTTGTTCAAATTTCAGATAGTGACTTGAAACAACGAACGGCAGCACATGATTACGGTCAGAATAGATGATGCTGGACTGTTTCTAAGTTATAGAAACCATTTAATTTGAAAAATAGAAATGCTAAGCTTGTAAATTCCAGAAACAAAATATTTCTAAGTATACACTATCAAAGTAAGTAAAAATTATCCCTGGCAATATTTTTAACTAAACTTGATAAGTATTTTCTATTATATTCCGAGCCTGCTTGTTTCTTTTTTAAAGTTTCTTATAGATTTTCCTTTTATTAAACGCGGAGAGCTCCAATCCTTAGTTTCTTGATTATTTCCCCTCTCTAGAGAATTGCCTGCACTTTCCAAAAGAACAAAAACTCTGCTAGCTGGATGGTAAGGTTTTGCTATGGGGAAAGTGAATGTATGTTAAAAAGCCTTTTTCCCTCATGAAGATGCTGGGTATAATTTAATACCAACAAACCCAGTATGAATTATGTATGTAAAGTAAAACCTCCTTGGAAATGATTTTGAAATGCAGAATTCTGCTGCCTGATGAAAACTTCAAAGCTTGCATAATCTTTTGTACTACTCTGATTCATCCCAATAAAGGAAGTGGACCTATAAAAATATGATTGCTTTTAATGAAAAATTACAATATCTCATGTTGAACATGGAAGCATAGAAGCAAGTATTCTGATCATATGAACACAAGCAATACAGTGGAAAAATAACATACTTAGCAAAGTGGGGGGGGGGAGGGGAATTAAAACTAGATATTCAAGGGGGTAGTGTGGAGAGTGACAAAATAGGGCCGCAATATGATTACCCAAAATTCTTCCTCTATATACAGTATTTGTATGTAATATCAGGACACAACTAAAATACTATGAGCTTTGCTTTGTGACCTGCCCAATGGAGTTTCATACATAATTATTTTAAAATATGTAAGACAGGTATTTTTAATAGGATGTGGAAATGACCTAGGAACCGAGGGGAAAAGAAATTTAGAAAGGATTCACCCTAAATTATTAGGTGATAAAAAGAGATAGTGGTCCAAACTATCTGTCCAAGGACTGAAACACTCCACTTTACATCCTGTCAGTGCAGATTGAGTTTTTAAACTGACCTCAATGAGGCAAAGGAGGTGTGGTTAAGAAAAAGATACTCAGTCCTAAGGGCAGATAGACTGTGTTAACCCATGCTTGGACTCTCCAAGCAGCGCACAGCAGAACTGTATTTTAAGACTTGGAAGAAGCTGTTAATGTAGCCTTACAATAAATGAAAATTAGCTCATTCTGCTTGTCTGGTCATTTTGGAAGGCATTTTATTATTTTATTACTGCAACTTCAATATAAAACTTTTGAGGGAAAATGAAACTGAGTTTCTCAACTTGAGAAATAGCTAATTCCTTTTCCTTTATGCCAGAAGAGTTTGATATACAAATCATTTGACTATAATGAATTGTGGTATTTCAGAAATATGCTACATAATACCTATGTATAGGATAAGCTAGATATTAAATCCATAGAGATCAAAGAACATCCCTAAATGTTTCTATGTTGATTTTATATCTAGTGATTAGTATGATAGTTTACACAATAACTATAAATTATAGAATAATTAGTTTTTCTCTAAATGTTGCTTTCAAGACATAAGAAACAATAGATTGGTTAGAAAACAATGCCCTACAGGAATTCCATCCACTCACTGGTATAGGTATGTCGATGATACTTGGGTCAAGATTAAAACACAGGAAGTGGAAGCCTTCATCAAACACATCAACTCTGTGGATAGCTATATTAAGTTTACTCAGGAAGATTTTAAGGAAAGTAGTCTGGCCTTCCTGAACTGTGCAGTAAACATTAAGGAAGCCTAGAAGCCTTAACATTGAAGTTTACAGAAAAAGAACTAAAATGTGTTAAGGAAGCCTTCAGAACTTGTGACTATCCAAAATGGGCAATGGTGGGTTGCCAATTTTGGGCAACTTTGGTTTGGGCGCGCTTGCGCATGCAACACTTCTACAAAGGCGCAGAAGCGTCCAGGCGAATGGGCAGAGCCTCCCACCACTACCGGTTCGCCCAATACAGGCCGAACCGGGAGCAACCCACCTCTGCAACTGGGCCTTTATTAAATAAAAAAAAAGACCCAGCAGAAGCGTCTCCATAACAGAAAAAGAAGAGCAACAAACTAAGCAACGTTGTCATTCTGTATGTTGCAGGAACATTGGAAAAGCTCAGGAGAATTTTCAACTAACACTATATACACCCACACTTTAAACCCAAAATACACTACGGCAGAAGCTTATCCACCCTAAGGATAAAACATTCAAGACGCAAACTGAACAACGTGATATATGCAGTACAATATAGTGAAACGTGTAGATTTGTACATTAGTGAAACAAAACAACTACTTCATAAACACATAGCACAACATAGAACAAACCCATCAGGACAAGATTGAGAAGTCCATCTGCATTTAAAAGACACAGGCCACTCGTTTGAAGATAGCAAAGTCCACATTCTGAACCGAGAGAACCACTGGTTTGAAAGAGGCCATCTACATTAAGATTGAACAGCTCTCTCTCAACAGAAGAGGAGGGACACAACATTCCTTGTGTCCTGTTTACATCCATTTGCATTATTCAGGGGACCCTGAGACCCTGGCCTCAACAACTTTCAGAATGAGTGTTCAACAACCAGATGATTGCAAGGAATATAAATCCTTCCATTCTCCACCTCAGAACTGAAGAAGCTTCTTAGATGAGAAACATCTTAAATGACAAGCAAAAACAAAGTCCAATTGACTTTTGAAAAAGCACCTTTGAGATTAGGCTGGCTAGTAATCCCATGATTAATTTTGACTCATGTCTCTCATAATTATGAAACTTATATCCAATAATGGAGAATATTTGTAGCTCAGAATTGAAATGAGGAGTCCTTGGTACTCTCTAAACTTGGTTGCTTTCTTGCAGATATCTCATTACCCAAACTAGTTAACATTACTATTAGTCAACAATTGAATAAGAGATAACATACAATTATTTTATTTTATTATTTTTTCAACTGAGAATGCCTCCCTCCCCCAATCTTATAAGGATTGGTGGAGACCTGGTGGTAATATGGTAATGTTTAGATCTAACATTTTTCATGTTTTGTGCTCTTGAGGATATTTAATGTATATAAAGTTTTAGCATTCCTACTCTTATATACATAAACACATATTGCACATATATTATGTTGCTGAAGTTTGGCAGCTTAGTCTTGAAATGTCCTTAAGGGATTCAAGAAAAATATAGCTGTTTAAATGTAGTGGAGATACAAGGAGCCAATTTTAATCATTAATTACGTTAAACAATTAAACAATAGATAAAGGTCATTTTGAACATTGTCCTTCTGTCACTTAAATTCAGTGAGATTATTTGTAGGGATTTGGGAACTTCTAAAAATGTACTAGGAGCTTGTATATGATTTAGAAGTACGCATCTGTATCTGCCATCATAAAATACCTCTCAATTTGCCTGCAAATAATTTTCTGTTTCATGCTGCTCTTTTGGGGATTGGGGGGGGGGGGTGACTCCTTGCCTTGATAAATAATTGCACATTTTATCTGGGATTGCACAATCCCAGAAAAAAAGAGGTTTTAGTTAAGGAGACACCAGAGGCCCATGCCCACTCCAAAGCATCCTGCTGCACTGACTCCCTAAATCAAACATAAATTTTCCTGTAGTAATGTGTCTACCAAAGAATTTCAATAAAAGTTATAGTCTCTTTAAGGAGATGCTAATAGGTGTAGAATATACACCTCTTTAAAGCAACTTCCAACTTTAGATCTGAAGTGTTGCATGTGTTGTTAGTCACATATTGGCTTGTCATAGATAATACATATTGTTAGATTAGTATTTTTAAAAAGCATATGCTTAACTGTGGTAACAGTACTTATATTTTACATACGAGAAAAATAGTAGATTTGACATTAACATATGGCATTTCTGTTCATTTACTTATTAAGCCAATTTATGCAGCTACTCTAACTAAATGTGTCACTAAATGCTTCAACTAAATAAACTTACGTGTAAACTTTGAGAACAAAATCCTTTTCTTCTTTGAGTTCAGAAATTGATGGAATTACATCCAAGACACTCAATACAGCACAGCCATATGGACGACGGTAATAGAGGTGAGCTGGACCCTTTCTTGAGTCATTTAGCAACATACGCCCTAAAACAAACAGAAGAAAAGCTCTTCTGAATCAGGCTAAGACCCTCACAGTCCAGTATTTTGTTTCTTACAGCTAGATGTAGCTAGGTGTCTTCTTCCAGAATATTCTCTGTAAGTTGTTTGAGAGGCATGCTGCCCACAACTCTTGAGGCCAATAGCCACCTCATGAATTTATCCAGTCCATTTTAAAATAATGTCAGTGGCCATCGATATATCTTTTGTCTTAAATTCCATAGGTTAATTGTTAAATATTTTTAATTTTTTCTCTGTCTGTTTCCATTCAATTTCACTGGATTAATCTAAGTCCTAGTGTTTCAAGAGAAGGGGAATAGTGTCATAAACATTTTTCCAGGTCATGCATAATTCAATCATATCTTCCTCAGGTGCCTTTCTTTGTATTTTAAGAGGTCCTAAAAGTTCTAGCCAAAATATATTAGTGGAAGCAGATTAAAATTTGACAGTTTTATTTTTAATCTCTTTCCTGAGAATCCCGAATATGGCATTTTCTTTTTTCACAGTTGCTGCACATTGAATTGTGACTTTATTGATATTTGATTGATTTATTGATAATATTCATTATTAGTTTGCCCAAAGTACATAAATCTATATGTGAAATGGGATGTGTGCATCACTTTACACTTGCTTCAATTGAACTGTATTTGTCATTTCATTTGCCATTTTGTTATACTTAAAAAAAAAATCTTTCCAGAGCTGTATCATAAATTTCAGATTTAATTACCCTAAATAGTTTGATATCATCTACTGATCACCCTGTCAATTTACTGCTTATTTCAAGACAATTTGTCCATAAACCATAAAAGCACTGATCTCAGCACAGATCTTTAAAAAACTACACTTTCATTTTTTAAGAAAATTGACCATTTTTTTCCTACACCTTGCATCTTTTGTTTTAGCCAGTTAGTAATTGATGAAAGAGTGTATCTTCATATATCATGGTCACTGAATTTACTTGAAAAATGATTGATGAAGAATTCTCTAAAGACTTTTTGAAAATAAAAGACAGGATCATTTTTGTCCACTTAAAATAATTATAGAAGATTACTATGGAAGAATTTATCTTTGGCGAATTCATGCTTATTTACTTTTTAGTGAACTTTTTTCATTGTTTACTTAATAAATTTGTCTTTGAATAGTATTTCTACAACTTTCCTAACAAACTTATAATTTTCAATATCTGCCCTGGAATCCTTTTTAAAACTGTTATTACATTGGCTACTTTGCAGTTCTCTAGCACTGAACTTAATTTTAGGGATAAGTTAAATAGTCTTGCAGGGAAATCAGCAATTTTACATCTGATACTCAAGTAATCAAGACCCAAGAATTCTTTATATTTTACTTTTTAAAAATATTTCAGATTGTTTTATCAAATTGCTTAATTTGCTCTGATTTCCTCCCTGAATAACTCAATACAGGCTCAAAGATCTATCTTTTACCTTCAACAATAAAGAAAGGTGCAGAGAATTCATTCAGTTTCTCTGCAATCTCCATATCCCTATGAGTGCCCCTTTCACTTATCTCTTGCCTAATGAAGGGTTGCAGAACCTGTCAGTAAATTTTTTTTTTAAATCCCATAACTTCTGATCATGAGGCAAATTTCTAGTGATAGAAAATAAGCAGTAACACAAAACTCATCCTTGTTTTAATTTATGCAAATTCTACATTAAAGTTATTTGAATTTCACAAAAATGGATGCACTAATTACTGTACCATTTATGAATTAACATGATGCAATTACATCATTTTTTTTCTATTATGAATGCCTGGCTAAAGCCACATAAGCAGTCATCTTTTTTCTGCCTGCCTGCCTTTGCATTCACTCTCCTAAGTACCCATTATTTTCAATTAGATTTGCAGAAAACATATTTTTGACTAGAAAGCTGCTATAGGATTCAAGCTGCTGAATATTATAATGCAATGCAGAAACATAATTCTCATATGTGCTTTATTCTAGAGCAGGCCCCACTGTAAAGGAATTTGAGGTATACATGCACTGCACCCAAGCTGACTTTACATTTGTAATCTTTTAAAATAATCCTGTCTCTTTTTGCTGTATTTAGGACAAAGTAATAACCAAGCAAAAATCAAGAAAAGGAAGTCCAACATTTTTTGACAGGAAGAAGGGGAAAAGACATAGCTATTAATCTGGTGCTGCTAAGCAAATTAAAATTTATATTGGATTTCAAGCTCTCTGTTCACAAACTTTGTCAACCGCAATGGTCCCTTTTAATTTTTTGGCTACCCTTTAAAAAATAAGGATAGCTTATTAGAAAACGTTTTTCAGATTCTGTGGACAGGCGGAAAGCCAGATAGTATATGCATATGGATGAAAAACCTCAATTCGTTCTGGGGGAAAGGCAGCCACCCATCTTTTATTTGAACTCCTTGCAGAGAGAAGGGAGACCAATATAATCCAGTAGGGGTGTGTGTGTGTGTGTGTGTGTGTGTGTGTGTGTGAGAGAGAGAGAGAGAGAGAGAGAGAGAGAGAGAGAGAGAGAGAGAGAGAGAGAGAGAGAGAGACTAATGGCCCAACAATTTCCATAGAAGTTTTTTTTTAAAATCAGAGAAAAAATACTTTGATACTGAAATTAAAATGAGATATTTGCTCCATTAGATACTGAAGCTCAGTCTTTGGTTAAATATTTGTTCACAAATGGTTTTGGCAATATGGTGTTTTTTCCAGCCTTCAGCTCAAACCTGAAAATCAGTAGGGCTGGTTGGTAATTACACTGAAGGTTCAGCTGCTTTAAAGAAGACCTGAACCTCAGCTCCACACTTTCCAAAACACCTTTTCCAAATCTTTTTCAAGTCAGGGCAATCTTCAATAGCAAGAACTGAAAGAAATCAAGATAAGCCAAATATAGTTCAGATAGGTGTTGCCAGAAGTATGTTATTATCCTTTCTAATATATTGATTTATAAGCATAAAAATAACACATACAATATGTTGTAATAGATATACTACAATATTCTCCCATTCCATTAACACATTTGGTGAGTATGCTTATAATGAAGAAGTCTTTAGCAATTAGTAATAAAACATAAGTGATCTTCTGTTATTGTCTCCAGCAGAGAGAAACTATCACAAATTACACAACAGAGCATATCATATATTATTTATGTTGTTTAAACAAAAATGCAAATGCTTTTAATAAGGCATACTGTACCTATTCGGATTACATGGGCAACTATGTACAAATCTTTCTTCATATCTTTGCTGCCAAGGTCCTTATAAATAGGAAAGATGCAAAAGAAAAAATAAATTACCAACATTTCTAAGCTATATTTATATTTTAGAAAAGCAGCCTCTATGTTTCTTACAAAGTCTTACAAAAAGATATGAAAGACCAGGGAAAAATGAAAATAAAAGCACAGAAATTTCCAAATGGTATCTCATTGTTCTAATCATGTTAAACAATTTTTGGAAATTGAAGTTTTTCCAATGATTTCTCTTTCAAAGTAACATGAAAGTCTACAACCTAATCATATAAATTAGAACTAAACAATTCAGTCTTAGTTTTCTAAATATAAAATGTATTTCTTCTTCTAAAAATAGTAAAAAACATTATCATTAGTTTTAATATTTTATTAAATACATCTATTTTTTTTCCAGAACATCTAAACGTATAGCCCCTATATTCATCTGTTTTCAGTATATTTTCATATACTTTGGACATATTGCTTATTTATTATTTATCAAGTTTATATGCTACCCATCTTAATTTACAAAGCCAACATTGCAAAGCAATGGTATTATTTGGACATATAACTACTGTGTTTCCCCGAAAATAAGACAGATCTTATATTTTTTAATGCACGAATTATGCCCTTGGGCTTATTAGGGAGGGGTGGGCTTATTAGTTTCTGGGGCAGTCGAGAAGCGAGGTGCGCCTTTTAACTTTCAAGCTCCGTCGCATTCCTCTGGCCAGAAGGCGAACGGCGAGGTGGACCAAGCCAGCCGGGACACCTTGGCCCTGCAGCTGCTATTTGCCCGCTTGGGACAGCTGAGCCAAGCCAAAGCTCAGCCTATGTGGAGCTGGATGGAGGCACTAAAGTCCTCTGCTCCATGGCTGGGCTGCGCAAAGCGGGCAGCGGCGGGGGGTCTGGTGCTCCGTCCGAGCAGCGGGGCCGTCTGGTGTGTAACTTCCACCAGGTGCCTTTCTCCAGCCGCGATGCCTGCAGTCTCCCGGCCAAGAAGGATCCCGAGCTGGCCGTGGCGCTGCAGGAAGCGCTGGAGCCAGCCAGCGCTTCCTGCACTTGGTGCAGTACCCACGGGTGCAGATGGAGGTGAGCGCGCTGCTCCTGCAGGACGGCAGCTGTTCCTTGCCCGCCACCCCTTGCATCGCCAGGCTGATGCTGGCCAATGCCAGGATCGAGCTCTATGACCTGGTGGCGGCTTGCACGCTCAGCTGGCAGGCCAGGCCATCAAGACCACCAAGCCCAGTGCACAGGAAACCGCAGGAGCAGCTACAGGTGCTTGCAGCCATTGAGACCCAGGTGGCGCGCTTCAGCCCAGCTTTCGGCCTGCCCGCCGTCGCCGCTGCCCAGCAGGCCAGAGACCTGATTGAGGGAAGGCAGGAGCACCATGGTGAGGCGGGTGGCAGCAGCGTGCTCCTCGGGCTTGGTGGTCTTGATGGCCTGGCCTGCTGGCTGAGCGCACAAGCCGCCACCAGGTCATAGAGCTCAATGCCAGCATTGGCCAGCATAAATTAAATTGTTTGGGGGGCTTAGTTTCGGGGGGAGGGCTTATTGTGGTACATGCTCTGAAAGGCCCACTTGGGCTTATTAGGCGGACATGTTGTATTTTCGGGGAAACACAGTAGAAGACAGTGTAAAAGCTAAATCATAAAACTCATAATCACAAATATTTTAGAAAGGAAGTCTGGACTTTCAGGGAAGAAATGGCAAATGAAAGATTGTGCTGCTTAAAGTGGAGCAAATGACTGAGACAGACTGAAGACTCTAATGAGGTCTCTAGAGAAGAGGACCTGAGATCATTTATGAGTGCTCCACACAGTTGCTCCTCACTAGACCACAAAACATCAGCTGGCATCTTAAATGATGTTGGCTCATATTTCATTTAAGTATTTAAAATAATAATGTTCTACAAAATTTGTGGTATTATAGATTTAGAAATGTTAATCACTCGCAAATGACCAAACTGTGTCAGGAACAGAGTACAGAATACAAAGCACTACTTACTGTAAAAAGTGTACACATCCGATCAATCTTCTCTGGATTTTTGGCCCCCCCATTCTTGTTCAACCTTACCAGAAATCTTTCACTGAAAAGCAGCAAAGATTTGTCTATAATTAATATTTTATTTAATCCTATTCCAGTCTGAATCATTAAATTTTATTTAATAATTTATTAAACAAATTTATTTATTTAATAAATTAATAATTTATTGAGACACCATATATATCATCTCATTTTGAAATCCTATTAGCTAGCAACACTTTCAGAATGGTGCTTTTATATACCTTCTGAACTTGCATTAATGCCTTTTTGCATCTGATAAAATTCTGTGAATAATTTGAAAAATACATGGATTATTTTCATGATATAAGTATTTTAATATTGGTAGAAAAGGAAAGAATTTCTTAAAGGCAATGCAGCAATTTATACAGGACCGAAGGCTCAGACTCTTGCTAATGATAAGCTACCCAAATCCTGTGAGATAGAGAATGTAACATGACAAGGTTGTTCTCTGTCACCATTGCTGTTTATAAAATTGTACTGATCAGATTTATTTATTTATTTATTTATTTATTGGACTTCTAGACTGCCCCCTCTCCCCGGAGGGACTCGGGGCGGTGTACAGGTAGAAATTAAAACCATTACAATCAATAATACATAAAACTAAAATCGAATTAAATAAACCCTGTACAAATTTATAAAAATTAAAAACTTAATCTTAAAACCAAATCACAAAATTTAAAAATACAGACTGAGGTGGGAAAGCTGGAATTAGGCCAGGCCTAATGAAACAAATGGGTTTTGAGTTTCTAGCGGAAGGAGCGGAGATCCGTGGTCATTCTAATGTCAGGGGGAAGGTCATTCCAGAGGGCCGGGCCCGCCACAGAGAAGGCCCTTCCCCTGGGCGTCGCCCGCTGGCACAGCCTGGTGGATGGCACCCGGAGAAGTCCCTCTTTGTGTGAGCGAATCGGCCGAAGGGATGTATGGGGCAGGATACGATCCCGCAAATAACTAGGTCCTGTGCCATGGAGCGCTTTGAAGATGATAATCAACACCTTGAAATGCACCCGAAAAGCCACAGGCAGCCAGTGCAGCCCGCGCAGGAGAGGTGTTACGTGGGAGTATCTAGAGACTCCCGAAACTGCCCGCACGGCCGCATTCTGAACCAACTGCAGCCTTCGGGCGCATCTCAAGGGGAGCCCCATGTAGAGAGCGTTGCAGTAGTCTAGACGGGACGTCACAAGCGCATGAGTGACTGTGCGAAGGGCGTCCCGGTCCAACAGGGGACGCAATTGGCGCACCAGGCGAACCTGGTGAAACGCCCCCCTTGCCACGGCTGTCACATGGTCATCCATTGACAGCCGGGCATCTAGAAGGACGCCCAAATTGCGTACCCGATCCACGGGGGCCAGATGTTCGCCCCCAATGGCCAGTGATGGAATCAACTGGTTGAATTGGGGTGCCAGTAGCCACAGCCACTCAGTCTTGGACGGGTTGAGCTTGAGTCTGTTACTTCCCATCCAGATCCGTACGGCTTCCAGACACCAGGACATCACTTCGACGGCATCGTTGGGGTGGTTTGGGGTAAAGATGTACAACTGGGTGTCATCCGCGTACAGATGGTAATCTACCCCAAACCCACGTATGATCTCGCCCAGCGGCTTCATATATGCATTGAACAGGAGAGGCGAGAAGACCGACCCTTGTGGCACCCCACAAGTGAGCGGCCTCGAGGTCGACCTCTGCCCCCCTGCCAACACAAATTGCGCTCGACCAGAGAGGTAGGAGGAGAACCACCGCAAAACGGTGCCCCTCACCACACTCTCAACAACCTTCGCCAGAAAGCAAAGGTTGGAGACGGGACGATAGTTGACTAATAAAGCTGGGTCCAGAGAGGGCTTCTTCAGGAGGGGTCTCACCATCGCCTCTTTAAGGGAGGCAGGCAAGAAACCCTCACTAAGAGAAGCGTTGACAACCTCCTGGAGCCAGCCTCGTGTAACCCCCCAGGATGCCAGTACAAGCCAGGAGGGACACGGGTCCAGTAAACATGTGGTAGCTCGCAGTCGCCTACGCAACCTGTCCATATCATCGGAAGTAACAGAGTCAAACTCCTCCCAGAATGGAACCTCAAGACCCGCCTCCGACGTCCCCTCCGGATCACTAGTGGGGACCAACTCGCTCCGAATCTGAGCGATTTTGTCCTGCAGATACTCCCCAAATTCCTCTGCTCTACCCTGCAAAGGGGCTTCCCGCGGCCTCTGTTGAAGGATTGGGGATCTAGCTATAGTTTTAGGTCTGTTTTTTATTATATTTGAAACAGAAACTGTTTATTTTGTTTACTTGTAGAATTTTGTTCAGTGACTATAATAAAGAACTAGCACTACTAAATTAGTTGAACACTTTATTATTCATGACATATTTCATAATGAAATATTTCAAAAATATGCTGATATTTCATAATCTATATTAATAAATATATAACTATTACATAAATGGGGATTTTAAATGAAAGTATCAATACTGAGCTATGGTGGCAAGGTGGTTAGAATGCAGCATTGCAGCCTACTTCCATGACTGCCAGCAGTTCAATCCTGATTGGCTTAAGGTTGACTCAGCCTTTCATCCTTCTGAGGTTGGTAAAATGAGGACCCAGATTTTGGGGAGCAATATGCTGACTCTGTAAACCCTTTAGAAAGGGTTGTAAAGCACTATGAAACAGTATATAAGTCTAAGGGCTATTCCTATCGCTAATCTATATATTCTGAAAAAGTAAACGTCTTGATTTACCTGATCTGCTTTCCTTCTCGAACATCATATAAAAAAAAGAACACATCTGCATCCTCTCCAATGGTATTGTATGTGAAACTCTTTAAACTGAGAAAGAAATGGTGAGGTACTGGCAGACGGCATGCTTCTCCATGGCGCGGCCTCATCGTATCCACCTAATTTGAAAAAAAAAATGAAATGAAAAGCACTTTATTTTATATACAAGTATTCAATAGTTATGCAATTATTTATGGAACAAGTGAATTATTCTCCCTTCTTTTAGAAACTGTAGGTTTTTTATTTAAAAACATACTCACTATAAATACTCATCATATGCACTGGTTTTTAGTTGTAACAATTTGGAGATCAAGCAATATCACCAAAATACATTTGGATGTTTGATGAAAAAATTGAGGATACAATTATTACTAGAACTACATTACAGCATTTATTATCAAAGTAAATTACATAATATTCAGTATTAGCTCTACATTAAATTTCACCACTACATGTAAGATTCTGTAAATGTGAGCAAACTGCTGAATAAAGCAATTTTCTTTGATCAATATTTACAGCCCAGCACTATCATTTCTAAACTGTGGAATAAGTTGAAAAGAAAATGAGGTAGTATCCATGTTGATGAGAATAAATGAGTTGTTTAAACATAAAGAGCAATGATCGGCTATAGAAGAACTGACAAATCAGGAAAGCTTTATTTTTGATATTTAGCTATATATAGTTTCAAGTAACCTATACATAATGATGAAATGTTTTGCAAGTTTATTCAGTTATGTTGGTTTATATCTATCCAGCTGACATCTAGAAAGTATGATAACCAGACAGAGACAATGGGTACTATTTATCTTTCCTTCAAACTTTTTTTTCATCTCATTGATCAAAAACCTATAGGCTCCATTCTTGATGATAACAGTGATGTTATATTGTCTCCGATTAAGTAGACAGTTATCAGATTTAAATACTGGTACACAAGTGGGAAAGGGATGTGGTGGCTCAATGACTAAGATGCTGAGCTTGCTGATCAGAAGATCGGCAGTTCAACGGTTCAAATCCCTAGCACTGCGTGAGCTCCCATTACTTCTTCCAGCTTCTGCCAACCTAGCCATTCAAAAGCACGTAACTACAAGTAGAAAAATAGGGACCACTTTGATGGGAAGGTAACAGCATTCCATGAGCCTTTGGCGTTTAGTCATGCCGGCCACATGACCCGGAGATCTTCAGACAGCGCTGGCTCTTCCACTTAGAAACAGAGATGAGCACTGCCGCTAGAGCCGGAAATGACTAGCACACATGTGTGGGGGAACCTTTACCTTTACACACCTGGGAGGGTAGGATATGGTTAAAAAATTGAGAAAACTCATTGAGAAAACTAACACAGTATTTCTTTTGAAGTTATTTCATCAGAAACACAGGGGCTGCCACTAATGTAACATTAGGCCTGTTTATTTATTTTATTTATTTTTCGAATTTATACCCCGCCCTTCTCCTTGTTAGGACTCAGGGCGGCGCACAGGCATTATTAAAAACCATTACAAAACAATATATACTATTAAAAACATATTAAATTAACTTAAAACCCGTGCTAAAAACCCTTTAAAACCCTAAAAAATAATAATTTATAAATATAGTCAGAAACGGGGGGGCTACGCTAGGCCGGCTTGTTGGAATAGGTATGTCTTAAGGCTTTGGCGGAAGAGGCGGAGGTCCAAGGTAGCGCGAAGGTCGGGGGGTAGGTCGTTCCAGAGGGCTGGGCCCGCCACAGAGAAGGCCCTTCCCCTGGGTGTCGCCAACCGGTATTGCCCGGCCGACGGCACCCTGAGAAGGCCCTCTCTGTGGGAGCGGATTGGACGAAGGGATGTATGGGGCAGAAGGCGGTCTCGTATATAGCTAGGCCCCGAGCCATGGAGCGATTTGAAGATGGTCGTCAACATCTTGAAGCGCACTCGAAAGGCCACAGGCAGCCAGTGCAGCTCGCGCAGGAGAGGTGTTATGTGGGCTTGCCTTGGGGCACCCATAATCACCCGCACGGCCGCATTCTGAACTAGCTGTAGCTTTCGAGTGCACCTCAAGGGGAGCCCCATGTAGAGAGTGTTACAGTAATCCAGCCGAGAAGTCACAAGCGCTTGAGTGACTGTGTGAAGGTCCGATCGAGAAGATCTCCACCTACTCTCTAGGCGTCTCTTGCGGCGTTTCATCTCCCGAAGCTCCTCGGTAAACCAAGGGGCCTGAGTGACTCAACGCCGCATGAGAGGCCGCAAGGGTGCGACTCGGTCCAAGGCCCCCGTGGCCGCACTATACCATGCGGCCACTAGGTCCTCAGTCGAGTCGCGGGGCAGGGACACAGGTATTGGCCCAAGCTCCCTCTGGAACCTTTCAGGGTCCATCAGGCGCCTGGGGCGGAACCAACTCGGTGTTTCCGGTTCCGCCTCTCCGCGGTGGGGTGTGACGGTTGGAAAGTCCATCCGAAGGAGAGAGTGATCTGTCCATGACAAGGGTGAGATGACTAAATCCCCTGTTCCAAGATCACTTCTCCACTGTCCAGAGACAAAAATCAGATCCAGCGTGTGTGTCCCCTCGTGAGTGGGGCCCTGAACGACTTGGGTCAGGTCCATGGCCGTCATGGAAGCCATGAACTCCCGAGCTGTCTCGGATGTTTCGCCCGCCGGACAGCAGGTTAAAGTCCCCCATGACTACCAGTCTAGGCGTCTCCACCGCTGTCGTGGCGATCATCTCGAGTAGCTCGGGCAGGGCTGCTGTTACATAGCGGGGAGCCAGGTATACAATCAGCAAGCCCAACTGCCTCCCTAGGCCCCACTTCACGAAGAGGGACTCACAGCCGGTCGTCTGAGGCACAGTGATCTCCCTGTTATATTCCTAGCCGCAGAATGAAATTGTATAATCAGAATTTTAAGGGGTAATTGTTAGGGTTTTAAGGGTTTTAATAGTGATTTTAGCACAGGGGTAATTTAATTCGGTTTAACATTTTGTATTTTGTATATTGTTGTATTTATTGGATTTTTAATTTCCTGTGCACCGCCCCGAGTCCCCATGGGGGAGAGGGGGCGGTCTATAAATTAATATATTATTATTATTATTATTATTATTATTATTATTATTATTATTATTATTATTATTATTATTATTATTATTATTATTATTATTATTATTAATGTTTCATACCTTTTTCTATTTTAAAATTCGGCAGTATTGTGCTAAATACATTCTATGTAGTCTGGAATGTAACAGCAAGGGAAAATACACACAACCCAAACATTTCATGGGCACAGATATATGTACAGTATCAGTATCAGTATCACATTCTAATTGTCTCACTATACATTTTACAAACTAATGCAAGCAGTTCTAAACAAAGATCAAAAAGAAAGTTGTTACAAAAGAAAATAAATTAGTATTTGTATACTAGGACTGTCAAGCAAACCTTCAAATACCATTAAATGTATTACCATCCATGTGATATTTAGAAAATGATGATGCTTTTATAATTCAACTTACCTGTGATATGCTTTGTTGCACACTGTGCCTACTGGATAAATGCTGTAAAGATGACAGGAAAAATGTTAGTTCTTTACTTAATTAAGCATTATTAGTTTTACTCTTTAATATGTAATTACTTTGAACAGATTCAATCAGTTAGCTATATGTGGATTGGAGGTGGTACTGGAATTGGATAATGACACACAACCGATTACCAAACACAACAGAAACTTTTAAGTTGACTTAAAGTGTTTATCTACATTGGGCAAAAAGGACTTTCTGATAAGCAGCTTGGGGTACAGATAATCTTCCACTTTCAGCCATTTATTTAACAACTGTTCAAAGTCATGTCAGCATTGTAAAACATCATAACCAGTCCTCACTTATGATCACTACAGCATCCCTGCAGTCACATGACCAAAATTTAGGTTCTTTGCAAATGGTGTGTATTTATGACAAATGCAGTTTCCCAGGCTCATCTGGTCACCGTGGTGGTGCAGTGATTAGAATGAAGTACTGCAGGCTACTTCTGCTGATTACCATTACTAATGCATTTGTTGCAAGCGCCTTTGAATATGAAAAACAGAAAAATCTAAAATAGGATGTTATGTATTCCTACTGTAATTTTATCCTCACAACAATCATTTAAGTTAGTCAAAGAGATTGATTGGCCACAATCACCCACTTGAATGGGGATTTGAATCTGAATCTTTCCAGTCCTAAACATACCATACTTGTCATAGTTACATAAATAATTTTTGATTACACAAAATGTTCTTCCATAAACCCTTCTTCCCCATGAACAGTCTTACCATTTTGTATAGATCAGACACACTGATCTGATCAGAATCGACAATCTCAAACTCCTTCCGTGGGATAAGATCCAAGCCCAAATGTCTATGAAGAAACAAACCAACAAACCCAGAATCAATTAAAAAATATATATCCAAGATGCATATTATCCTTTCAGATTTGAGAATTCAGATTTGAGAAGAACAGCTTTCATATTAAATGATAAAAAATTTCCTATTCTTTGCATAAAATACTGTACATTTTAATAAAAGAGGTCAATTGCTCTATTTTATAATTAACACAATAATGAGGCAATGCCACTTAGACTTGGATTAGAGACCCTTGAGCTTAAATTTCTAATCAGCCTTTAAACACTCTTCCTGTAACTTTATTTTTGATGTCTTCAAGTCAGTCTTGACAATTAAATGAATCAGAGTTCTGTATGGCAATATTTTCCAAATTGGTTTGCCATTGCCTTTTACTATGGCTTAGAGCAGGGGTTCATTGAGGGCCGTATCAGGTTTGTGTTTGACCTGGGCGGGGGTGGGTGGGGGAGACATGGGTGGCTTGGCCAGTTCAACTTCATCATGTCGGGGGCGCCTGTGGTGGCCTGAGCGCTCTGCCAGCAAAATGGGCTCCCAGGCTCTATTTTCACTGGCAGAAGACTATGACAGCCAAAATAGAGCTCAGGAGCCTGTTTTCGCTGGCAGAAGCACTGCAGGCTGGTCCTTCACTGTTTCGAGGGTGGCTTCAAGTTATTAAGAAGGAAGTTTGAAAAAATATTACACAATCTTAAGAAAGAATCCTGGGGAAAAAACCCTCAAAATATCCATCTCTTGATTGTATTTAGTTCCAGTAGAATAGAAACTTAAGATAAGTTTTTCAGATTTTATTATTCTACCTTAGTACAATAAAGTATCATGCCAGTTTCTTGACCTGGCCTGCCTTTGAAGGAGTAATAAGCCCTGAATATGTCACACACAGCGTGATATAGAGTAAGATGCACCCCTGTGTCAAACAAACAAAATTCGAATTTGATTGTGCAGATGTAATTTTTTATTTTTAGCTGCCTCTATTTAGCAAGTTCCCTAAACTGCTGAATAAACATTTACGGAGAGTGGGGAGATTGAAAAAGGAAGTATTCACTGATTCTCTTTCTATGGATAGTCCAACTATCCAAGTAATAAAGAGCCTTAAATTTGAATAAAATTTAAAAACATCTAAACTTTTAGGAATTCCATTTATTTTTTCTAGTCAAGATATCTTTTTGTAGAAGTGTAATAAGTCTTGCACATATGTATACCATGACATATTAGGAGTTAAAATATAAAATATAAATCCCCAGACAAATAGCTGACATTGTCAAATTGTTTGATTATAATGCCAGTTATTATTAGTAATAACTAGCTCTGATTCACACCCAGAATCAAACTGGCAACGTTCAGCTTGTGAAGCAGGAATTATTAATGGGCACGCCCATCACTGTATTCTGAAGTTGAAGTTTCCAGTTGGTCTTTCAAGAGCAGCTCCAAATAAAATACACTGCAAAAGTCAAGCAGCAAGGTATTCAGGGTGTTAGTAAGTTCTCCATCCAAACATGGAAAATATTGATACATTATAAAAAATGGGACACAATAAAACACAAATGTACTGTATGATTCCCTCTTCATTGCTTAATATATTTATGGATAAATTAATGAGGAATGCTTTTGGTGTCAAAACAGATATGTTCATCAGATACATAAACATGTTTGTACATTTTATGTGAACAATGCCAAATTGCTGAGAAAGACTATTGTCTTACCTGAAAGGTTGTTCTCTGTGCACTGTGGGAGAATCCAACTTTTGTTTGTTTGCCCAGAGTTAGAAAAAGTCCTGACCATGCCTCCTCCGCTCAACAGAACTTAGTTTTTCAACGAAGGCGCAGCCAGTCAATAGATGGGAACGTTGAAGGTAAAGTCCTCTCCTGACCCTGGACAGGATTGGTCACAAGGGTGGGGTTGAATTCTCCTGCAGCACACAGAGAATGACCTTTCAGGTAAGACAAGTCTTTCTCCTATGTGCTGCTTGGAGAATCCAAGCATGGGATATACCTAAGCTTAATGTCTCAAGGGCAGGAAATAGACTGGTCCAGGGTCTTGGAAGCCAAATGAATCCGCTGTAGCCCTCGCCGCCTGAAAGATGCCTCGGCCAAGGCAAACATGTCCCGTATGTAATCTTTGATGAGGGGTGATGGGGATGACCACGTCACCGCCCTGTAGATCTCTTTGACTGAAACTTGCGTTGACCAAGCAATGATCAAGGCAGCATTCCTGGTGGAGTGGGCCTTGATACGCCTAAGCCAGTGGTCGGCAAACCGCAGCTCGCGAGCCACATGCGGCTCTTTGGCCCCTTGCATGTGGCTCTTCAGTCCCTCTCTGATTCCCTCCCTTCCTCCCTCTGTCTCTGGGGCTGTGTGGCTGGGAGGGAGGTGGACGCGCGGCCCCAGAACATGCGCCGTGGTGCCTGCCAGAGGGAGCCGCGATGGAGACGCAACTGGCTTCTCTGCCCGACGCCCCTGCCGGGCGATAGCCTCGGCAGTGCTTAAGATGACGGTAGCCTTGGGTGCTCGCCCCGCCTGCTCACTTGCCCGTTGCGGGAGGAGGCGTTGCCCGGCAGGGGCGTCGGGCAGGGAAGCTGGGCGCATCTCCACCAGCTCCCTCCGACAGCCACCATGGCACACGTTCTGGGGCTGCGTGGCTGGGAGGGAAATGGACGCGCAGCCCCAGAACGTGCGCCGTGGTGCCTGCCGGAGGGAGCCGCGATGGAGCCGTGAACGGCTTCCCTGCTGACGCCCCTGCCGGGCGACCTTAGGCGGCGGGAGCTGCAAGTTCTGGGGCTGCGTGGCTAGGAGGGAGATGGACGCGCGGCCCCAGAACGTGTCCCGTGGTGCCTGCCGGAGGGAGCGGCGATGGAGCCGCGACCGGCTTCCCTGCCTGACGCCCCTGCCGGGCGACCTGCCGGGTGACAGCCTCGGTGGTGCTTAAGATGACGGTAGCCTTGGGTGCTCGCCCCGCCTGCTCCCTCGCCCACTGCAGGAGGAGATGTCCGTAACCTCCGGCATGCCGGCCCTTCTGCTGCTTCCCGGGGTCGGGGGGGAGGAGAGGGGAGAGAGGGAGTGACTGACAGACACAGAGAGAGACGGGGGGAGGGAAAGACAGAGTGACAGACAGAGACAGAGAGAAAGCGAGGGAGGGAGAGAGACGGAGAGAGACACAGATAGAGAATGACACAGGGAGGGATTGAATCGGAGACAGACAGGGGGAAAGAGGGAGAGACAGACATACAGAGAGAGGGAGGGAGGGAGAGAATCAGAGAGAGTGACACACACAGAGACAGGGAGAGACAGAGTGGGAGGGAGAGACAGATAGAGACTGATTAAGTGAGTGAGTGACAGACGGACACACACATTGCAAGGTCTGCGTGTGAAGCCCTGCCCAGGTAATGATGCCTACGCAGGAAATCATTTCCCCAAAGAGCTGGGAAAGGAGCACCAAAGATACTGACTTCTGTGTTTGTAGTTGAGTCACTAGTGACCAGATGCTGGAGCGCCCCTCCTGGGAGAAGTAGACCTTGCAGTTCTGTGCATGTATGATAGCACCTTTCGCTTGTCCCTATTCTCAACCAGGATGGGGTCTAAGGTCTCTCCAAATAGATTACCTCCCTTAAAGGGCGCTGATTTGGAGCACATATCAGCCTGCCAATAGCAGAGCCAAAGAAGGCGTTGGGAAGTCACATTAGACGCCATAACCCTATATGCGAACTTGGCTGTATTAAGAGTTGCATCAGAAGAAAATTCCACAGCTGCCACCAACTTGTTTATGTCTTGGTGCAGCCATAGACCCTCAGGAAAGAGTATGGCCTGCAATTGGTGAAGCTAGACCAGGGAAGGCCTATTAAAAAAGGACGCAGCAGTAGCTGTTCAAACCTTCCAGGCGGCCATCTGATGCAGCTTGCGTAGGGTCATTTCTGCTTTGCAGTCTTCTGCCCTCAAGCCCTCCGATACATCTGAGGGCACAATGGCAGATGCCGCCAGGGTATCCACCAGGGAATCTACAGTTGTGATCTGCAGGAGTCCCTCCTGGTCCAGACTGGAACCATAGAGCTTCTGGTCATTATTACTAGGGGGAATGGCCCCAGGTTGGCTCCACTGCCTCTGGATGACATCCCCGAACAGCTTCGGGGATAGTATGACCTCCAGGGACTGATTCAGAAAACATTCGTTCCATTGGATCCAGGCCCAACAAAGCCTCAGCTGTCCCTCCCATATTGGCAGTGGTTTTGGCCTTGTATAAGAGACACTTAAACAAGGTGAGCCAGAAGAGTCCAGAGAAGGTGGTTCTGTCAAGAAGCAGTCCTTTATCCTCCGACAATTCCTGTTCACCTAGATCATCTTCTACCATGAGAAGCCCTCTCTGCACAGGGAGGGTAGTGGAGAAGGAGGGTCCTGTAGGGATGCTGTAAAGATCCTGGACATGGCCTATGGAAAGGAAGATTGACCCCTTCGTTGAATTCTGACTATGCCCTGGTGTATGGCTGCAGAGACTCATAGCTTGGCCCTCCTCTGAGCAGAGCTCTGCTGCAGCAGGCAGAAATGTGGCCTCTGGCACTGAGTGTCTGGCCACGTGGGTGGGTTCTAGGCCTACAGCAAGATGGAGGGGTAAGGTCGGGACCAACTTCAGCTGCTGAGAGGCCCTGCAGTTAGGAGTTATCAGGGGACCACGCATGGGTTGCCTCCAGTGCAGTAGGATAATCATATTATAAATGAGGAGATAAAGTTTCCAACATAAATGGGGTGGGGGGGTCTATTGGCCTCTGCCGCCCTTAGTGGCCTTGGAGAATTGTTTCTCCAATGCCCTGTCTCCTCTTAGCGTCCCTTTTGGCTCCATTGATTGTGCCATTGTGCTACTGGCCCTGGATCTGCCAGATGCTCCCCTTGTGGTGGGTCTGCCCACCCTGGCTCCAGATGCCTCTGCAGATGGTGGTTGCTTGTGGGAGAGCTCTGCCCCAATTCTGCTGCCTGAGATGGAGTGATCCACCATAATACAGCCCTACTGTCTATTGGGACCCCCTAGCTGGCCTGAAGTCCTGAATAGCAGGCCTGAGAGGAAGGAGTAGATGGAACAGACCTCTGAGGCTCAGAAAGCCTGTACATTCACTGCGATGGCACCTATTGCTGAAAAGGGCACGAAATAGCCAGGTGCATTCAGGCAGGCCTCCGAGTAAATCGAGGTCCCCAAAGAAGCCAAAGCCACAACAGGAATTCCAGATCTTGATACTCACTAGGGAGAACCTGACAAAGGTTCAAAGGGCCAGAGCACTGCGAACGCTTCGGGGTCGACGTCCGAAGCCTCAGACCTCACGGCGATCAATGGAAGCTCCAAAATGGAGCGAGAGCAGCGAATCGGCTCTCATGGCACCAAAAATAGAAACTGTGACTTTCAGAAGCTAGATCGAGTGATCAAGCAATATCTCCAGGCTGCCAGGCTCCCTGGAAACTAAAGAGGTGGAGAAAGTTTGAAATCAGTAGTGGTGGTTCTAGCCGGCAGGTCGGGGAAAACAGCACACTCACCGGTAGCCAAAGAAACAGATCAGGAGAGCCCTGTGTCGAAAATATTCTCCAATTATTCCTGCTCAACTGAAATAAGAAAAATTGCTGTAATTTGTAAGAGAATCCAAGCTGATGAGAAAACTTTTGCTTAGGCTGAGCTGGAGAAAAATTGATCACGTCTCTTTGGCTAGACTGAGTTGAAAAAACTGAGCTCCATCGAGCAGAGGAGGCATGGTCAAGACTGTTTTTTAACAGTTTCTGGGCAAACACACAAAAATTAACTCATGCTTGGATTCACCAAGCAGCGCACAGGAGAATTTGAACATTTCCAAAATTAATATTAAATAAACTATATGGCACAATGAGGTATACAGATCTGAAACTTAATATATTAAAGACCAAGGTTTGAACTACAAGGAAAGTGGAGGAAAACAATTGTTATATAAATAGGAACAAATCAGGACAAATGAATTTGTGTTATCTTGTAGAAAGCCTACTAAATATGGTAAAAGTGATGGAGAAATAGATACAAATGCTGACAGAAACGTGAGGTTAGTGTGTGGTCTATTATAAGGAACAAATATTTATTGAAAGACTTGAAAGTGACTGATTATAAGAGTGTGCTTTTGTGCAAATAGGATTAAGATATGGCAGGAGAAACATAGAAGTAAATTGAATGTAGTGGAAATAGATTATTTAAAAAGTATGTATGGTAAAACAAGAGATAGGGCAAGAATGAGTGGCTGCTGAATGATCATAACTAAAATGAGTGACAAATATAAAAGAAGTGTAGGTAGTCCTTGACTTACATTCACAATTGGAACTGGCATGTTCATCACTAAATGCTATGGTCATTAATTGAGCCATGTCCAATTTTACAACTTTTTTGCCATGGTTGTTAAGCAAATTATGCAGTTATTAAGTGAATCAGCTTCCCCCATTGACTTTGTCAGAAGCCCCTTGGGAAGATCTCAAATGGTGATCCTGTGATCCTTGGATGTACCGTATTTTTTGGAGTATAAGACGCACCGGAGTATAAGATGCACCTTAATTTGGGGGGAGGAAATCAGCAAAAAAACCTTTCTGCCTCTTTCCCAACAGCATTCATCAGTATTCATCTGGCCAACATCTTTGCTACCTCAGTTGGAGTCTGATTTCCAAAGTTGCCCAGGGGAACTGCAATGAAAGCCTTTTCAATGAAGGCTGTAGCATCACAATCCCCTCCCTGATTCCAAAAAGGGCACGTGCAGAGGCCAAAAAAGTGCATCGTGTTTCAGGTGGCAGGCAGTTCCAGCACGCGCTGCCACCTGAAAATGCTTCCATTCCCAATTCCCCGGTGCACATTGCAGAGCCATGTGCCCTCCTCCTCCTCTACAGACTTGCTTTCTGTTTTCTCTTGACCAGCACCAGCGGCCGGAGGAGCAGGAAGAAAAGCGAGAGGGCAGCGCGGTCGGGCGAGGGTGCAGGCTTGGAGACAGATTAGAGGCAACCGGCCAATTGCCAGCTTGCTGGCTCAGCTGCTGACCACCGGGAGTGCGCAGGCAGCAAAGAAAACTTCGCATAAGATGTTCAGACACAACTTGGGGGTGGCAGGTGGGGTAGGGGATGGGGCAGGGTGGGGCACGCATCTTAATTGAAACTGGCAGCTCCACCACTTCTCTCTCTCGGCCGCTCTGTGCAGGAAAACAACTTTCAAAGTAAAAAAAAACTTCTCATGAAGTTTTTCTTTACCATGTAAGGTTTCCCCTGCAAACACCAGCCGAGAGATGCAACAGAGCTGCCAGATTCTATTAAGATGTGCATATTGCAATGGGGCACAATTTGGGGATGGCAGATGGGGCAGAGGATGGGGTGCCCTTGCAGCCACTTCTTGGAGCCCACTGCCCACACCACTAAGTGTTGCTGCCAGTGACCACGGTTTCACGCCCCCGTGGGGCAGAGGGAGTGCGCCAGGCGAAGTTTCTCCTTCCGGGTCTCAGGTCTGGAAGGCGTCTTCACCACCTCCGCTCCAACAAGAGAGGGGAGGGGAGAGTCTGGCAGTGCCTGGGGCACTTCTTTGCCACCGGCAGGGATGCCAGGCACCCTATCCTCTGCCCCACCTGCCATCCCCAAATTGTGCCCCATCGCAATATGCACATCGTAATAGTCTGGCAGCTCTATTGCATCTCTCAGCTGGTCTTTGCAGGGGAAACCTTGCACAATAAAGAAAAACTTCATGAGAAGTTTTTCTTTACTGTGCAAGATTTTTCCTTGCATAGAGTGGCCAAGAGAGAGAAGTGGTGGAGCTGCCAGACTCAAGTAAGAATCGTGGTGTTGCCGCCCAAAAATGCTTTCATTGAGAAGGCTTTGAACGCAATTCCCTGGGCTGCTTTGGGAATCAGGCTCCATGTAAAAGTGAGGATCCCCGCCACATGGAACCACCCAAAAATGTGACACACGGAGCGGGTGGGTGGAGCTACATAAGACGCCCCCAGATTTTCACCCTCTTTTGGGGGGTTAAAAAGGTGCATCTTATACTCCGAAAAATACGGTAAATACCAAATATTTATCATGTGACTCCAAGGATGAGGTGTCTGCCCTGATCTCATGCTTTCAGAACCTCAGTTATAACACAAGCTGCTCCAGCACTCACTTGGTTCCCCCAGCAATTCCTTCTGGGAAGGTGGGATCTCTGCAAGTTGCTAACATGTGCAACTCATGAGCAAGCAGCAAGAAGCTGAACTCACTGCCACTATCTACATTTTCATAGGAACAATGGTCTCTTGCTAGAAACAACTACAGCATCTGGCTTGCCCATCTTGACACTTGGAATCTAGTTATTTACAACCCTGGCTTGTTGATTAACCATGATCTCTCTCCCTTGATTTGGTGTCATAAATCTTTGGCTTGACTTTGGACTCCTGGACTTGGAAATTCACCTTGCTCACCTAAGCCTTATTTATAGTTAACTGCTGTTTCCTACTGCCTTGCTGTTGGGATTTGCAGAAGCAAATTTTCCTTTTAATATTCAGAAAGTCTAGGGACTATGGCTTCTAGAGTGCTAAAAAAAGTGAGGACATGAAACTTCACAGGTAAACCAAATGGGGAACAACTAGATACGCTAATTCTGCTTTATTATTAGGTTATATTAATAGAACCTTTCAAGTCTGAAGTGCTGCTTCTTGCTGCTACTTTTAACTCCTTAATCAATTAGGAGGGTCCTTCCTAAGTTTCCCTCTCTGTCCACTAGTTTTAAGAGAGCTCCTGCCTCTCTTCTGTTTCCTAGACAGCATCTTTCCCTACACATTCCATATCAACACATCAAATGAGGACTAATCATAAGTCTTCATATTTTTTCAGTGTCATCGTAACGTTTAACCGTTGTAATAAAATGGTAATAAATCAAGGACTGCCTATATATAGTTTGGTCATATAAAGAATATGAATGAGGCCTGAATCACCAAACTAATATATTGGGAGATAATAAAGAGATTGAGAGAATAGAGAAGTCTGAAAAAGTAACAGATGAATGAGTTGAAAAAAGGGAAAGTTTAAAGAACAAAAAGTATGATGTATAGAAATGGAGGAGCCAAAAATGAGAAAAGAAAGCATGGAGATATGTGTTGAATGATGTCAGTGTAAACTAGATTTAATAATATATTTTTTTCTACTCTCTTAACTCCTGCCTTTTCTTTTGTTAACTTCTTCTCATTATTTTTCTGTGCTTTGAATAATACTGTGTATCCCAAAAGAGCAAGCATAGCAATATGTGTGCTATATATAAAGTTTTTGACTATTTTCAAATTCTGTTATTTCACCATTACATTTATTTGAACAAAACTAGAACCATACTTACTCATTTCCCCAGTCCAATCGTACAGTGAGATGTCTCTTGACTTCTCGAACTTGATCCTGGGTCAAATGACCAGAAAGTAATTGTCTGCGAAGATCAATCAGTTCATTCATCACATGGCGTAGCTTGTAGAACAGATCTATCTTATGTTTCTGTGAACATTTTATTTTTTCGAAAGCAGAAAGGGAGAAAAAAAGATTTGAGAACCCTGAAAATTTCCTAATGAAACCAGGAATGGCAGTTTACTCTATTTTAAATTTCAGAATGTGTGTTTGAAAGTACAGGTAGTTCTCATTTATCGCAGCTAAGACATTAAGTAAAATGGTCGCTAAATAAAAATAAATCTCTGCTTATGATATTACTTTAGTTTTCCTTTGCTTTACAGATCTGTGAAGGTCATTAATGCAATGATTGGTCAGTTATCTTTTTATCACCATTGTAACTACAGTCAGTCATTGCCTGAAACAGTTGCTCAACAAGGAATACCTGTAGAATGCATGTGTATCAAGAAATAATTAGTTTCAGAAGTATGGCAGTACTTCAAACCAATTTCAATAAAATATTGACTGCAGACGCAGATTAATATAACTTTATATACTGAGCATAGCTTTTCACATTACATTCTACACTCCAAAAGAACTGTGGTTGCCAAGTGATGTCATTTAGCAATGGCAAACCCAGCAGTGCTGGCTGCCACCATAACCTCAGGACTGTGCAGATTGATAAGTGAGAACTTCATATGACTGTGACAACAACTGGATGAGTGGCCATGCAAATTATTTCAGTGGCTCCTGGCTGTATGTGTAGCCATTTTTTATTGTCTATTCTTTTCTTAGCTTTTAGGTTTTGCTAGTAAAGGAATTTAGTATTACTTCAAAGTCGCCATTCTCCAACTATTGACAGGGGGGTTAAAGAGATAAAGGGGGAATGTTATGTCTAGGTGGCATTCCTTTCCGTGGGAACAGAGAAGGTACCTGCAGCTGGAGGAAGGTGGAGTTTGGAGTCATCGGACTGATGGCCTGACAATTGATTGGAGATTGTGACTCGGGGGGATGTTTTTATCTTTTGTTTTTTATTGGGTGTAATTCCAGATCCAGGTCAGAATTGGACTTACACCAAGTCCTTGCCAATTTGATATGTTTCTAATAAATAGACTCAAATGGAAAATGGATGCCTTGGATTTTATTTCATGAGGCATGTTACTTGGAAGCTTGACAACATGATTTGATCTTGTTCTATTACAGCTTATTTTTGCTTTCATATCAATATCTATGATAATGTGATTTTGGAAAGTATTATTAAGGATCTCAACATGCTGGTCAATTATATTCCTAAAATTTGGTATCTTAAAAAGAACTCTGGCTTTATCCACCTTGGGCTAGAACAAGAATAATTTTACATGATTGGAAAGAAAGTCACTATTGTTTTAGAGTGGATCTAGGACATTGATAATTATTCTTGAAACATTCTATGCACGATGAGAATATGAAGCATTGTTGCTATATGTTTAAATTAATTAGTTATATTTATAATTTTTTTGTTCATTTTTATGTTATAGAAGTCCATTTGATTGTTATACTATATATTCAACTTTTTCACTGTATTATCACTATTATATATTTTTCTTCTTTACTATAATAATAAAAATCAGAAATAACTCACTGAATTAAATAGAAAGTTCTTAACTGTGAGGGTAATTAACCAATGCAACAGCTTGCCTTCAGAAGTTGTACATGTTTCATCACTGGAGGTTTTTAAGAAAAGACTGGACAACCACCTATCTGAAATGGTATTCGGTCTCCTGCTTCAACAGGAGGTTGGACTAGAAACCCACCAAGGTACCTTCAAGCTCTATTCTGATTGATTGAAAATGATGTGTATGAAACCACAAAACAGAAATTAATAATTCTATTGTGCTTGACCAATTTTTCCAACGCCCCCCATACAAAGTGAAGAGTTTATTTAAACAAGTATTTTCTTCCTGTGCTGCTTTTCTCCACAGCACAGTGCTTCTACAAAAGATACTAACTGCAAGTTAATAAGTGCTGTTCTGTGACTTTCATTAGCCAGCTTGCAGCTGCTGCTGTAACTGACAAGACTTTAATCACTTTCACACCTTCAACTTTTGTTTGCTTCCAAACACCTGGGGCTTGGAGTGGTGGGTGACTCCGCTAGGAAAACAGTTGCTGCTCACACACTCCTTTCAATATATATTGTCCATTGTGTGCCTGTAACTGTCTTATAAACCCTTCCTCTCCATTGAATGTAACTACAAATATTATTTCCCTTCTTTCTAATTATCCCTGTGGTTGGGTGAGCATTCCAGACAGTGGTGGGTTCCTTATCAGTTTACTACCGGTTCGCTGAGTGCGTGAGCAAGCCAAACACGCACATGCACAATTGGACAAAAATTAGTCAGAAAAAAAGGAAATCAGCTGAGGAACGGCAATTCAAGCTGCTGCCTCGGATCAGCTGGGTTTCGGAAGCTAGACTAAAGGTAAGTATAACCCAGGGGAAAGCGGGCGGGCCCCCTTTAAAAAAAAACCCAGAAAACCGGTTCGCTCTTTGTTTGAAGGCAGCACTACTGGTTCGAAAGAACCGGTCTGAACTGGTAGGAACCCACCTCTGATTCCAGAAAAGTGGATAAAAAGGGAAGCTGAAATAAAATCATAAGCTAGTTGTGGTCACATGATTTTCCGATTAGTGACCGTATCATTAAGTGAATGAATTGCTAGTCTCAATTGTGGTTGCTAAACAAGGACTACCTGTGTTAATTATTTACTTTTGGTTTTGTCTCTCTCTTCATTTGTGTCCATAAACAAGTATTTATTAACATATCATATATTGTACATTTGGGCTAGTTTGATTTGGATTTTTCTTGCATATTATAAGACTTTTTGCCTTCTATAGTCTGAGAAAATATAAGTTCAGACATCTTTTACCTGCTGCTACATTTTGTTTACAACATTATACAGGCAATCCTTGACTTACAACAATTCATTGAGCTACCATTCGAAATTACAACAGCATTGAAAAAAGTGACTTATGACCACACGACTGTAGCAGCATGCCCATGAACACATGATCAAAATTCAGATGCTTGGCAACATATTTTTGATGGCAGTAGTGTTCCAAGGTCATGTGATCACCTTTTGCGACCTTTTAACAAGCAAAATCAATGGGGAAGCTAGATTCACTTAACAACATGTTATTAACTTAACAACTATAGTGATTCACTTAACTACATCATAAAATATGGCAACACTCATTTAACAAATGTCTCACTTACCAACAGAAATTTTGGGCTCAATTGTAAATTGAGTACTACCTGTAATTTGGAAATAATCTACACTAATAACAGTGTGCTATACAATGTTCATCCTTAAGTAAAGAGTTGAGACTCGTTGACCTATCTTAGCTATAATTATAAAATAAAGCGCAATGGAAAGTTACAATGGACTGTTGATTGTTAATACCTTAAAGGTAAAGGTAAAGGTTCCCCTTGCATATATGTGCTAGACATTCCCGACTCTAGGGGGTGGTGCTCATCTTCGTTTCAAAGACGAAGAGCCAGCGCTGTCTGAAGACATCTCTGTGGTCATGTGAACAGCATGACTAAATACCGAAGGAGCATGGAACACTGTTATCTTCCCACCAAAGGTGGTCCCTATTTTTCTACTTGCCTTTTTACATGCTTTTGAACTGCCAGGTTGGCAGAAGCTGGGACAAGTAAAGGGATCTCACTCTGTTACGCGGCACTAGGGATCCGAACTACCGACTTTTCTGATCAACAAGCTCAGCGTCTTAGCTACTGGGCCACCATGTTAATACCTTACTGTATGACTAATCATTTAAATAATAATTACCTTTTCTGTATAAAAAAACACATCACAATCATACATTTATGCAAGAATCCTGTTTCTTAAACCATTCAGAGAATCAAACATAATCCTGAACCTATTAAAGTTGGATTCTCAGGAACTAGTCTTTGAAATGTATCAGATGATCTCTAAGTACCATACTTATTATCACCATTCTTCAGTCACACTATATTAACTATTACACCTCTGAGAGCTACATGCTTTTGCTTACATACCACATATAACTGCTTCCAGAGGATAGCCCATTCCTGAAGAGTTGCTGTAACTTCAGTAATAACAGAATCTTCAAGTGGAACAACTGTTTCATACTGCCTGTAAAATGTATAAATACCAGTGAAAATGTCATAAAAAAAGGACTGTGGGTTCATTTACTTCGATCTTCCCTTGAGACTACCGTATTTTTCGGAGTATAAAACGCACCCAGGTTTTGAAGAGGCAATTTTTTTAAAAAAGTAGGTAGATAAAGGGAGAGAGAGGGAGAGAGAGAGAGAGAAATACAGTAGGTAGCTAGGGAGAGAGAGTATGTATGTATGTATGTATGTATGTATGTATGTATGTATGTATGTACGTACGTAGGTAGGTAGGTAGGTAGGTAGGTAGGTAGGTAGGTAGGTAGATGGAGGGAGGGAGGGAGACAGAGAGAGAGAAAGAAATATAGTAGGGAGGGAGGGAGAGAGTGTAGATAGGTAGGTAGGTAGAGGGATAGAGAGAGAGAAATATAGTAGATAGGTAGGGAGAGAGAAAGAGTAGGTAGGTAGGTATATAGAGGGGGGAGAGAAACACAGTAGATAGATAGGAAGAAAGAGAGTGTAGATAGGTAGGTAGAGAAATAGAGAGAGAAATACAGTAGAGAGGTAGGTAGGTAGAGAGAGAGTAGGTAGGTAGATGTTTCCAGGTGTATTTACCCATGTGCTAGAGAAGGAAATCACTGACCAACTTTGAAACAAATCTTTGTTTCTGCAGGCACAGTACTTGACCAATGTAATTCTCATCAATCACTCTAACTAAACAGCTTTCCAAAAGGGGGGGGGGGGAAGCCTCTTTTTGCACTATGCAAACCTCCCCCAAACGGCGGGTTTTTCGCGAAAATGGGCTCTTTTTTTTTCAAATAAAAAGCATGAATAGCCCTGGGGGGGCTTGCAGAGTGCTCCTGGGGGGGTGGTCAAAAATGAGCAAAGAAATGGCACATTTATCATGAAAACGGGCCGTTGTTTGGTCAAAGAAATTGCATGCATAGCCTTATGGAGGCTTATAGAGTGCTGCTGGGGGCTGGGTGCATAAACACCCTGTTTTTTGCTCATTTCTGCCCTCCCCAGCCCCCAGGAGCACTCTGGAAGCCTCCATAAGGGTATGCGCGTGGCCATTTTGGTGAAGGGGCGGGGTTTCAGGAGGCAAAACAAATGCTGTATTCGATGTATAAGACGCACCCAGATTTTCAGCCTCTTTTTAGAGGAAAAAAGGTGCACCTTATAGTCTGAAAAATACGGTATGTATTCATTGATATATAACAAACAACCCCCAATCTATATAAATAAAAATGTAACTATGAGTTTGTTCAAAACAGGTAATCTCCGAAAGTACTGCACCAATCGCTTCCAAATTTTTACACAACGTTCCTTACAAATACGGCACCAATGATATATTTAGATTGTGTAGATGTCACACCTGTGCCAGGTACACACAACGGAAATGTAAAAAATGTAGGTAGATGGATACAGAGAGAGCAGTGAGCCACAGGATGACATAATACAAAATGTCATAATACTCTGTCCATAAGATTCAAGGAGAAATGCAGTAGGTAGATAGGTAGGTAGGTAGGTAGGTAGGTAGGTAGGTAGGTAGGTAGGTAGGTAGGTAGGTAGAGGGATAGAGAGAGAGAGGGAAAATATGGTTGGTAGTTAAGTAGGTAGGTAGGTAGGTAGAGGGATGGAGAGAGGGGGGGAGAAATACAGTAGGGGGATAGAGAGAGAGAGGCCGAGGGCGACGGAGGCCATCTCCCGTCCCTTCAGAATGGCAATCGCCTATCTCTCAGGACTGACTGACCCATGTTCAACTGCTGTTCACATGGAACCCTTCTCCACTTCAAAGTAGGTGGGTAGGTAGAGGGAGAGAGGGAGAGATAGGTAGGTTGAGGGTTATACAGTGGTTGTATGTACGTGTTTGTGTGCACAGGTGTAGATTTTCACACAGATTGGTTGGCCATTTAACCAGACTGGGCCACAGCAACGCATGGCCGGGAACAGCTAGTATATAACATAGTGGAATGTTCCATTCTCAAATGATCTTTTGTCTTCTGTTTTGTTGTACAAAATTTTATTTTATGACAATTTTAGTTCTATCTTTTTACTGGAAGTGTGTAATGGGATATAAGAATAACCTTCAGAAAAAGAGGAAGAGCAACAATCAAATGAGATGAATGGAATCTAAGTCCAAAACAGAAATGTAATTCGAGAAAACGTTTCAGACTCGACTCTTTCTAGTTATCTTGCAGATAAAGATGGAGGAATAGGCACTTTCAGACTTGCAGAAGTCTGCCAATTCCATGGGGTGAGGTGGTTTCTCAGATAAGCTGGACCCATGCCATGAAGGACTTTAAAGATGATAACCAACACCTTGAATTGGATCTGAAGCAAACTGGCAATCAGTGTAACTTGCCGAACAGCAGTGTGACAGGGGCCATCCTAGGCCTCCAAGACCTGCACTGTGCCAAATATTCAAGAGTAGCTCCAAGTACAGCATCTTGCAACAGTCCAAATAACAGATTTGCAGGATTGTGTAAAACTCAATAAATCTCAAAAAAAGTAATTTCAGTCCTCTTTGTTGATCTTCTGGTTTGCTCTACCCAGTGGGGCTGACAAACATTAATTGACACTCTAGTTAATCTATATGTTACTAAAACTCTTATTCCTAAACGGAATAAGCCAGAATGGTACAAAATATGACAAAATCTTTTGAACCAAAATACCTCAAAAGAGCTAACTTACACAATGCATTCAAAATCCAGGAGCCATGACTCTCACAGAATTGAAATTTAATAAATTTTCTAAAATGTCTAATGATGTTAGCATTACCATAAAGCAATTTGTAATGTAATACAAAATGTTATAAAACACATCCTGTGCTGATATTTGACTGGGCTAACATGGGCTATTTTCAAGGCAGGGAATTTCTGAATGTATTTCCAACTTTTACTGTGAAGACAATACATTAGAAGCTGTGTCATTGTTGAAGGCATTGAAACATCTGATAAGGAAATATCTCTAAAACAAAGACCCAACAAGGTATCATACGTATCACATAGCTGCAAAGAAAGACAGCCTGTCAAATTTCCTGACAAGGTATCATTCTTATGAATAAGGACTAATCAGTAATCCTTAAGAACGTTTTTTTTAACTGTGTTCCCCGTGTTTAGCAAAAAAAAATTAGGAAAGAAATAGGATGTATTTTTTTAATTATTTACTAGAATACATGTAGTGTCATAGAACAAGTGTTTGAGTTTTAGACAACTGTATTAAACATTACATGCAAAAGTAGTTTAAATTAAGAACATATTAAATAATGTTAATGAATTCCTATCTATTTGTCAGACATATCAATTTCTTAATAATTGAAATACATACTCACCCTCTGTTACTGACAAGTGCCTTTTTCAAATGAATGTAATTTGCAGGAAAGACTCCCTGCAAGAAAAATGGATTATATTTATTTTAACAGGAAGTATTAAATAAACGCTTCAATTGATAGACATCAGAATTCAGTATTTATCAGCCCATTTGGTGAAACTAGTTTTAGAATCACTTTTCTTTTTTAAAAAAATCTGTTGTGTTTAAGTTTTGAGGCCTCATTATTTCTTTGTTTTCCTGTATTTTACATTTCCCCAAAATGAAATGTGATAGATTTGTAAGGTTTTTATAAATGTAGCTTAATAACCCTACTTAAGTAAATAGTTTGGTAAGTGCTGATAAATTGGAATATCTTATTGATTGAAATTGCTGTATTCTCATTTACATGCAAGTCTTATCGGTTTTCTGAATCCGGAACTTTACAATTATAGATAATTCTTGACTTACAACCAGAATTGGGACCAGAATTTCAGTCACTAAGCAATATGGTCGTAAATGAATCATCATGTGACAAGACCTAATTTTACAACCATTTTTACCCTGATTATTAGATGAATCAAGTGGCCGTTAAAGTGAATCTAGCTTGTCAGAAATCGGGGCCTCAGAAAGTCACAAATTGCGATTATGTGATCAGAAGACACTTGGACCATTGTAAATTGAAAACAAATTCCAAGCACCCTAATTGTGATCATGTGATCATGGAGATAGTGTAATAGACGTAACATTGAGGTTGGGTTGTAAGTCAATATTTCTGAGGCCATTGTAATTTTAGAACGGTTGTTAAACAGTAATATCTTTATCTTTAACTTTCTTTAATCGGATTTTTATACCGCCCTATCTCCCAAAAGGGACTCAGGGCGGTGCACAGAAAGAATATAAAAAGTAGTAAATACAATGATAATATAAAAGTTAAAAATACATTAAATACAATGGGTCTGTGCTAAAACTTATACTTAAAAACCATTAAAATTATTATAATTGGGACTATCATAAATGCTAGGCCAGCAACATGGAATAGGTGTGTTTTTAAAGTTCGACGGAAGAGAAGGTCCGTGATGGTGCGAAGGTCGGGGGGCAGTTCGTTCCAGAGGGCAGGACCTGCCACAGAGAAGGCTCTCCCCCTGGGGGCCAGGAAGGAGAACAAGAAGACACAATTGCCAAGAGACTTAGATCTAAAAAATGATTTTGCTTTTTATTAATATAGTATAACTTTTTATCTGGATGTTTGTACATGACTGCCAGCATAGAATTTAGAATTTATGATATATGCATTTATTTTCACCTTGTAGTATTATTGGAAAATGTATTACCAATGTCTTATTAAGAAGCCCTGGAGGGGCCAATGATTTCGACGTGAAAGTTCTCAAAATATTTCTGTACTACCCTACCTTATACCCTACCTGAAAAAATTTGTAAAAACCAATAAAACTTTTGCAATATAAAAAAAAAATTTATTATAATTGGGACTATCATAAATGCTAGGCCAGCAACATGGATTAGGTGTGTTTTTAAAGTTCGACGGAAGAGGAGAAGGTCCGTGATGGTGCGAAGGTCGGGGGACAGTTCGTTCCAGAGGGCAGGACCTGCCACAGAGAAGGCTCTCCCCCTGGGGGTCACCAGCCGGCATTATCCGGCAGACGGTACCCTGAGGAGGCCCTCTCTGTGGGAGCGGACAAGTCGAAGGGAGGTATGTGGTAGGAGGCGGTCCCGCAGATAACCAGGTCCCGAGCCATGGAGCGCTTTAAAGATAGTTACTAGCACCTTGAAGCGCACCAGGAGGGCCACAGGCAGCCAGTGCAGCTCGCGCAGGAGAGGTGTTACATGGGAGTATCTTAAAACTCCCATAATCCCCCGCGCGGCCGCATTCTGTACTAGTTGGAGCCTCCGGGTGCACCTCAAGGGGAGCCCCATGTAGAGAGCATAACAGTAGTCCAGTCGGGAGATGACGAGGGCTTGAGTGACTGTGCGTAGGGCATCACGATCTAGAAAGGGACACAACTGGCGTATCAGGTAGACCTGATAGAAAGCCCCCCTGGCCACGGCCGTCACATGGTCATCCAAGGACAGCCGAGAATCCAGGAGGACACCCAAGTTGCGAACCCTTTCCGCGGGGGCTAATGACTCGCCCCCGATAGCCAGAGATGGAGCCAGCTGGCTATATTGTGACGCCGGAAACCACAGCCACTCGGTCTTGGATGGGTTGAGTCGAAGCTTGTTACTCCCCATCCAGGCCCGCACGGCCTCCAAACACCGGGACATCACTTCGACGGCATCGTTGGGGTGGTCTGGGGTAGAAATGTACAGCTGAGTATCATCAGCGTACTGATGGAATTCTACCCCAAAACCACGGATGATCTCACCCAGCGGCTTCAAATAGATGTTAAACAGGAGGGGTGAGAGGACCGACCCCTGAGGCACCCCACATGTAAGGGGCCTTGAGGTCAACCTCTGCCCTCCTGCCAACACGAATTGCAACCGGCCAGAGAGGTAGGAAGAGAACCACCGCAGAACGGTGCCTCCCAATCCCAACCCCTCCAGCCGGTGCAATAAGATACCATGGTCGATGGTATCAAAAGCCGCTGAGAGGTCTAATAGGACCAGGATAGAGGAATGACCTCTATCCCGAGCCCTCCAGAGATCATCTACCAACGCAACCAATGCTGTATCTGTGATGTACCCAGGTCGGAAACCGGACTGGTGCGGGTCTAGATAGACAGTTTCCTCCAGGTGTTGGGGGAATTGTCGTGCCACCACACTCTCAACAACCTTCGCCAAGAAAGGAAGGTTGGAGACCGGATGATAATTTACTAACACCGCTGGGTCCAGGGAAGGTTTTTTGAGGAGGGGTCTCACCACTGCCTCTTTCAAGACGGCTGGATAAGACCCCTCACTCAACAAAGTGTTCTCTATTTCCTGGAGCCAGCCTCGTGTTACCTCCCGGGAGGCCAGTACAAGCCAGGAGGGACACGGGTCCAATAAACATGTGGTGGCATTCAACCTCCCCAGCATCCTGTCCATGTCATCTGGAGTAACAAGGTTGAACTCTTCCCATAAAACAGTCTCAGGACCTGCCTCCGCCCACCCGCCAGGACTAACCTCATTGGAGGCCAGTTCGTCCCGGATCTGAGCAATTTTATCCTGCAGATAACATCAAAATTCCTCTGCACGACCCTGCAGCGGAGCTTCCCACGGCCTCTGTTGAAGGAGGGAGCGGGTCACTCTGAACAGGGCGGCAGGGCGGTTATCTGAGGATGCGATAAGAGTGGAGAGATACGTACGTCAAGGACTACTTGTATGGTGCACAGATTTCTCATATTTTGGCTCACAAAATAGTAAAGAGCTTTGGGTAAGAGCTTTGTTGTGCTTTGTCATGCAAGTAAAAACATACCAAAACTAACTGGTAATATATTTACCATTAGCAATGAATGTTGCATATGCCACACATAAGGAGTAAAGCTCCTTGTCAACTTTATTCACTATTTCAATTTTTATGATTGACTGTCCCTTTATAAGAGATTATTATTATAACTCAATTATTGACAAGACAGAAGACTGTTTCATTAGTTCAAGTCAACATTTGCCAGTGTTTTTATAAGATTATTCGAAAGGACGCATTAAACTCAATATTGTTTTTGTTAAAAGCAGCATCTAAACATACCTTTATGTTAGGTCTCTTTATTGATATTCCTCTGTACCAACCTAAAATAAAATACATTCAATTATATTAAAATATATTATTAAAACTTAACAATTCAATTCAATTCAAACCTTTATTGTCAGAGTACAAGATTGGCTGAGCCTCCCTAACATTTTCATTAATTGTGAGAGATTCATATGATATTCCAGCAAAATGTCTAATTAGAGCTCTGAGTTCTAGTTTTTATGTTGATAAGTGATCGTCTAATGATTCTGCTTTCAGACTAGTCAAATGGAAATTTTATAAAATCAATTGCTACATGGTATTGCAGTCGGAATTTCTCTGTAATTAAATTGGAATGTTAATAGGAACATCTCCCACCTATATTTATAGAATCACAGAGTTCGGGCACTTTCTGCTCACTGAAGGATCTCTTAAAGCATCTGTAACTAATGATATCCAGCCTCAATTTGAAAATATATGACAGCAGATCCACTGGCTGACAATTTGTACTCTAAGAAAGTTTGTTTTCACATTTAGCCCAAACATACTTCCTTATAGTTTTAGCTCAGTGTTTTTAGTTCAACCCTCTACATTCTTTTTCCTGTATGGCAATCCTGCATGGCAATTTGAAGACTGCTATTTTATTCCACATAGCTATCTCTTTTCCACATGTCTTTAACATGTTTTCTTTGTTTTTCTGATAGGATTTAGTTTCCAGAACTCTCAACCTTTTGATAGTCCTGCCTTGAATTGCTCCAACTTGTCACTTTCCTTAGCCTCAGAAGTGAACATAGCATGCAAAATGAACTTTGATCAGGAGAGAGTAGATTAAAACAATTTCTTAGCATGATCTATACCATTCTCTCCATTGTTTTTCTTATCCAAATTCAGATAATCAATTTTCCCTATTAAATTCATCCTATTCATTTTGGGTCACTGCTCAAGTCTGCCTACGTGTTTTTAATCTTCAATTTCCATTTTAAACCATTTATTATCCTTCTGAGCTCTGTATCATTTGCAAACTTGGTAAATGTTCACTAACTCCAAATCACCGATAAAAAAATATTTTATTTGAATATAGTTATCAAGAAATAATTGGAGTGGCAAAAATTAAATCACTTTCCTGCTTCATTTCGGTTTCTTAAGCAATACAATCCAACTTTGTTTTCTTCTTTTAATTTTCCAACTTTGGCATTTCAGTCCCCAATCACAAGCATTGTAAACTTGCACTTTCTGTCAATTTCTAATTAAACCTGATTATAAATAATGGTGATAAAATCATCAACTGCCTCTTTTGCATTTGTAATTTGAGACAAACTTGAATGACTGTCATATTAAATAATTGTCCATGAAGTCTAATCAGTATTACTCACTAGATGTACCCGGCTACGCATTGCTGTGGCCGTCTGGTTAAATGGCCAACCAATCTGTGTATAGATCTACACCTGCACATACAAACATGTACACACAACCACCGTATAACCCCCAACCTACCTACCTAATGTATTTCTTCCTCTCTCCCTCTACCTATCTACCTACCTTCCTACTGTATTTTTCACTCTCTCCCTATCCCACCTACCTACCGTATTTTTCCCTCTCTCTCTCTACCTACCTACCTACTGTATTTCTCTCTCTCTCTCTATCCCTCTACCTATCTACTGTATTTCTACCTCTCTCTATGCCTCCACCTACCTACCTACTGTATTTCTCCCTTTCTCTCTCTATCCCTCTACCTACCTACCTACTGTATTTTTTCCTATCTCTCTCTTTATCCCTCTACCTACCTACCTACTGTATTTTTCACTCTCTCTCTCTTCATCCCTCTACCTACCTACCGATGTACCTGTATTTTTCCCTCTTTATCCCTGTACCTACCTACCTACTGTATTTCCCCCCTCTCTCTTTATCCCTCTACCTACCTTCCTACCTACCTACTGTATTTTCCCCTCTCTCTTTATCTCTCTACCTACCTACCTACCTACCTACCTACCTACTGTATTTTTCCCTACCTCTCTCAATCCCTCTACCTACTTACCTACCTTCCTACCTACCTACTGTATTTCCCCCCTCTCTCTCTCTACCTACCTACCTACTGTATTTCTCCCTATCTCTCTCTATCCCTCTACCTACCTACCTACCTACCTACTTTCCTACCTACTTAGTGTATTTTTCCCTGTCTCTCCTCTATATCCCTCTACCTACCTACCTACCATGCAGCCTCCTGGGACCAAAAATGGGACACATTGGAGTGTGCCACCCGCCATGCCTAGGTTTGGGCCTAGTAGGCCTCCATGCAGCCTCCTTGGACCAAAAATTGGCCACATGGTAGTGTGCCACCCCCTGTGCCTTGTTTTGGGCCTAGTAGGCCTCCATACAGCCCCCTGGGACCAAGAACTGGCCACATGGGAGTGTGCCACCCCCCATGCCTAGTTTTGGGCCTAGTAGGCCTCCATGCAGCCTCCTGGGACCAAAAATGGGCCACATTGGAGTGTGCCCCCCATGCCTAGTTTTGGGTTTAGTAGGCATCCATGCAGCCTCCTGGGACCAAAAATGGGCCACCTGGGAGTGTGCCATGTATGAGGGAACGTTGGAGGCTTATTCGGTTGCTGAGGAAACAACCGTTGGAAATGTGAGGGCCGTGTGCGTGATGCATCATAAGAAGCAGCCAGGTGGGAGGAGCTTAAGGGAAGTGAAAACCTCAGAAGTGCGTACCTTTTACATTTCTGCTGCTTGCACATGGCACAGGTGTGCCAGTCACAAAAGCTGTACGTATGATTGCTTCGGAAGTTCTTGGGAACATTGTGAGAAAATTTGGTGCTGATTGGTGCAGTACTTTCTGAGATTAGTGGCTTTGCACAAACTATTTTAAATGTTTATTTATATAGATTCATTGATTGTACTATAGCCAAGCATTATTCTTACTATAACATTCGTAACTGTAAATGCAACACCATTCCATCCATTTTTTGTCCTGAGCAATAAACAGTATAATCTTCTGAATGAATATGTTCAATCTCAATCCATCTCAATTCACTGATGCCTAAGATGTTAATGCCATTTCATTTCATCTTTCACTGTGTTTCAGAGTGTCATACTTCTTACATTCCATGTTCCTGTAATTTTCTTTTCAGCTTTGGTTTTCTTTTCCTATATGGCAATATCAGAAACTAGTCATCCCAAAGATGTTGATCTAGCCACAGCATAAACACCATTAATACCAAATCCTAACCTAGTTTGAAATTCATACTCTGAATTCACAGCTACAATTTTCTCTCAAGTACATTTCAAATTGATCTATGCAGTTGCTAAGAGTCAACACCAATCTGATGGCATATAATCACTTCATAGGATAAAAGCACAAGTGCTCAGTTACTATATGGAATATTAAAGCTACTTACCTACCTGCAAAGAAAATAGTAGACTTTGAAATACTTGAGATAAAAAGCCATCTTAATATTCTTGGTTTGTCATATACAATATACACATTGCTATGCTTGGGTCTCTCCTCACACACTCATCACATCCCACATATCTTCTGAAACTCTCCAGATTTCATGTGGAAGAAGAGCAGGCCATGTTTCCAGCAATGCAACCTCCATTTTGTCCACCCATTTGACAGCTGCCAGAAAAATCACTTCATTTTGCTTCCTTACAACAGAAAGTCTGCATAGTGATGCAGAAGCTTCTGCAGCACTATGCAGACCTCTGAAAGACAGCAAAATGAAGCAGTTTGTTCCAGGGTTGTGCAGCAGCAATCTAAATGCGACCACCATTTTGTCCCAACCATTTATGGATGGGAACAAAATGATAGCCATTAGACAAATTGCTTTGTTTTGCTGCCTTATAGAGGTCTGCACAGCACTATAGAAGAAGCTGCAGGCCTTGTTAAAGTAGCAAAATGAAGCAGTTTATCCTTGGGCCACATGACAGCGACCCAAGTGCAACCACCATTTTGTAACAGGATAAAATGGTGGCCACACAAAAATGAAAGTCATTCCAGTTCTCTGGAAGACCTTTAAAAGATAAATGAAATGTTTGGCTTGGTGGGTGGGAATTAAGCCTAAGACCTGGGAGGAGTTGGTGAAAGTGGGAAAAGGCTTGTTGGTACCCACAGTGTGGGAAGTAAAGCATGGGACATCTTGGAGACACCGTGGGGGGGGGGGGGGCAAGGCAGATGTATCTGTGCCTGTACTAGGCTTCCAATGGCCTCTCCCACCCAGGAAGTACCCCATCTTCCACTTAACAACTCGCTCATTTGTTTTATATTTAGGGAGAGCAGTGACGGAGGGTTCATTAGGTGACATGTTTCATCTAATGACTGCTGAGTCATGTGACATAATGGACAGGCTCAATAATGGTCATATCTTGAGGACTACTTGTATTGTTTTATGTTGACAATTTCATTTATTATAAATTTTACTGCAGTTACAATATTTTCAAGAAAGTTTTGAAATTAGCCACTGGTATTAAATAATATGGACTATGTATTAGAATGCAACCTATTACGAAATCTAAATATACTCCTGGTTATCATTATAAAATCATCACAAGCCACCCTTATGCTCCCAAAAATGAAGTTCCAATATTTCTAGACAGATGGTTAATAAATATGTTGACCCGTTTCTGACAGGATTACTAATAATGCTTCAATCTTTCTTATAGAAAGTGGGTCAGATTAGATTTACAAAGCATTTGAATAATCATGGTTCTCAAATGATTTATTGAAGCATAGTTTTGCAAAATAAAAATGCATTCCTTTTGGGAAATGCATAGACAATTTTCAACATGGTTGGCTTCCCGATGCCTAATAAAAAACAATGAACCTCAATATTTATATTTATATTTATATTTATTCAATTTATACCCCGCCCTTCTCCAAACGGACCCAGGGTGGCGCACAGGAAATTAAAATACATACAAAACATCATATAAAATTTAAAAAACTAATTCAATGGATCCTGTGCTAAAACCAGATTAAAATCCCCAAATTTAAAACTATCTAAAAGTCAGTATAGGGGGCTACGCTAGGCCGGCTAGATGGAACAAATGTGTCTTAAGACACTTGCGGAAGAGGCGGAGGTCAGAGATGGTGCGAAGTTCAGGGGGTAAGTCGTTCCAAAGGGCTGGACCTGCCACAGAGAAGGCTCTCACCCTGGGTGTCGCCAGTCGGCATTGTCCAGCCGACGGCACCCTGAGGAGGCCCTCTCTGTGGGAGCGTATTGGTCTGAGGGATGTATGGGGCAGGAGGCAGTCTCGCATATAACTAGGCCCCGAGCCATGGAGCGCTTTAAAGATGGTCGTCAAAACCTTGAAGCGCACCTGAAAGACCACAGGAAGCCAGTGCAGCTCGCGCAGGATAGGTGTTATGTGGGAGTGTCTAGGCGCTCCCGTAATCACCCGCGCGGCTGCATTCTGGACTAACTGCAGCTTTCGAGTGCACCTCAAGGGGAGCCCGATGTAGAGAGCATTACAGTAGTCGAGTCGAGAGGTCACGAGGGCCTGAGTGACTGTGCAAAGGGCAGCTCGGTCCAGTAAGGGGCGCAATTGGCGCATCAGGCGTACCTGATGGAAAGCCCCCCTGACCACGGCCGCCACATGGTCCTCCATGGACAGCCGGGAATCCAGGAGGACACCCAAATTGCGCGCCCTCTCCACGGGGGCCGGTGTTTCGCCCCCAATGGCCAGAGTTGGAATAATCTGGCTGAACCGGGGTGCCGGAAGCCACAGCCACTCAGTCTTGGACGGGTTGAGCCTGAGTTTGTTACTACCCATCCAGATCCGTACGGCCTCCAAACACAGGGACATGACCTCGACGGCATCGTTGGGGTGGTCTGGGGTGGATATGTACAACTGAGTATCATCAGCGTACAGATGATATCCCACCCCAAAACTACGGATGATCTTGCCCAGCGGCTTCATGTATGTGTTGAACAGTAGGGGCGAGAGGACCGACCCCTGAGGTACCCCACATACGAGGGGCCTCGAGGCCGACCTCTGCCCCCCTGCCAACACATATTGCGACCGACCAGAGAGGTAGGACGAGAACCACCGTAGAACGGTGCCTCCCAGCCCCAACCCCCCCAGTCGGCGCAATAGGATACCATGGTCGATGGTATCAAAAGCCGCTGAGAGGTCTAATAGGACTAGGATAGAGGAATATCCTCTATCCCGCGCCCTCCAGAGATCATCAACCAACGCGACCAATGCCGTCTCAGTGCTATGCCCGGGTCGGAAGCCGGACTGGCGCGGGTCTAGATAATCAACTTCCTCCAAGTGTCGCGGAAACTGTTGGGCTACCACACTCTCAACAACCTTCACTAAAAAGTGAAGGTTGGAGACGGGACGATAGTTCTCTAGTAATGCTGGATCCAGGGACGGCTTCTTGAGGAGGGGCCTTACTACCGCCTCTTTCAAGACGGCAGGCAAGGACCCCTCACTCAAAGATGCGTTGACAATGCCCTGGAGCCAGCCTCGTGTCGTCTCCCAAGATGCCAGTACAAGCCAGGAGGGACACGGGTCCAATAAACATGTGGTAGCCCTAAGTCTCTTTGACAACTTGTCCATATCCTCGGTAGTAACAAAATCAAACTCCTCCCAAGATGGTGTCTCAAGAGCAACCTCGGACTGCTCAACTGGACCACTGTCGATGGAGGGCAGCTCGCTCCGAATCAGAGTGATTTTCTCCTGCAGATAAATCCCAAATTCCTCTGCTCGACCCTGTAGAGGGGCTTCCCGTGGCCTCTGTTGAAGGAGGGAGCGGGTCACCCCAAACAGGGCGGCAGGGCGGTTATCTGCGGATGCAATAAGAGTGGCACAATACTCACGTTTGGCCACTCTTATCGCCACCAGGTAAGTCCTAATGTAGGTTCTCACTAGTGTTCGGTCGGCTTCGGAGCGAGAGGATCTCCATCTGCTCTCTAGGCGTCTCTTGTGGCGCTTCATCTCCCTAAGCTCCTCGGTGAACCAAGGAGCCCGGGTGGATCGTCGCCGCAAGAGAGGCCGCACGGGCGCGACTCGGTCCAAGGCCCCCGTGGCCGCACTTAACCATGCGGCCACTAGGTCCTCAGTCGAGTCGCGGGGCAAGTCCACAGGAATTGGCCCAAGCTCCCTTTGGAACCTTACCGGGTCCATCAGAAGCCTGGGGCGGAACCATATAGGAATATCCGGTTCCGCCTCCCCGCGATGGGGTGCAGCGATCGGAAAGTCGAGCCGAAGGAGAGCGTGATCTGTCCATGACAGGGGTGTGATGACTAAATCCCCTATTCCCAGATCACTACTTCACTGTCCCGAGACGAAGATGAGATCCAGGGTGTGTCCACCCTCGTGGGTAGGGCCTAAAACTACCTGGGTCAGGTCCATGGCTGCCATGGAAGCCATGAACTCCCGAGCTGCACCAGAGGTTTCGCCTGCCGACGGCAGGTTAAAGTCCCCCATGACCAAAAGTCTGGGGGTCTCAACCGCCGCCTCGGCTATCACCTCTAGGAGCTCGGGCAGGGCTGTTGTTGCATAGCGAGGAGCCAGGTATACAACTAACACACCCAACTGCCTCCCTAGGCCCCATTTCACGAGGAGGGACTCGCACCCGGTCGTCTGAGGGATCGTGGTCTCCTTTGGCTCAAGACCTTCCCTAACCATAATCGCCACCCCCCCACCCCTCCCTAGGGCCCTAGGTTGATGGAAGGCTCGGTAGCCTGGTGGGCACATTTCTACGAGGGGATGACCTCCCTCGTGGCCCAACCAGGTTTCCGTAATACCTACCAGGTCCGGGTCCCCCTCTGACACAAGGTCATGGATAAGGGGGGCTTTTTGTACCACGGACCTGGCGTTGCATAGCATCAGCCTAGGGCTGATGATTACAGAAATTCATTTCTCCTTATTCATCTCCTCGTTACAAGACAAAAGGTGGCAAGTGAATGGAAACAAGGGAAGGGGATATAAAATTTATATTCCACTGTATTTATTGTAACATTGGCTAAAGAAATACACCCACAAGATACCCTTATGATCACAGATTATTATTACTAACTGAATAAATAGAAAAGGCAAAGTAAGCAGATGGGGCAGTTAATAAACCTCAGAAAAAATATTTTCAATATATCATACCTTCATATTTTTCCAAGATCTGAACAGTTTCTCCTAGTTCTAGAACTAAGCCTTGCTGCACATGTCCTTGGAAGCTGCATATAACTAGGGACACACAATGTTAAAAGATTAGATGTTGACCAGTATATTAATATTTAATTTCATAAAACAGAAATAACATTCATATAAAAATATTTTTATGTTTAGTTTATTCAAAAAAATTAATATAAAATGCCAAAATATTAAAAAAGAGAAAAAGGAAACATATTAAAAAAGAGTCAAACAAATTAACACAGATAGATTTAACATTCTACCTAATTCAATGCTGATTGATATGGAGATTAAAGTAATCAAAATAATTTTATATCAATAACAAAATAGAAATTAAAATGCTTTTTAATAAAACATTACACACACACACCACATACACATATACAATAGTATAAGAGTAGCCTAATTTAACATTATAAACTAATTCAAAGAAAGCAAATAAAAATGTAAGAATAATTAAACTAGTAGGAAGCAATTTTTTGCACTTGAACTCAAATTAGAATTAATCTGAAAAAGTAAGCAAATATGTTTGCATTATACTGAACAATATTAAGAGAAAATGAATGTTCATCTATTCTAGAATTCAATGCATTTGTATTTTCATATTCCGACATTTTAACTATTTCATTTTTAATACAATTTTAGAAATCAAAAAGACAGCAGGGTTGGGTTCCTGCTGGTTCTAACCGGTTCGGTAGAAGAGGTTCCACAAATCTACTGTGCCAGTTAGAACCTGTTCCAGGTGGAAGGAAGGAAGGGCAGGGCTTCTTCAGAGGAACCAAGGCAAAAGCAGCGTTGAAGTCCTCTCCGAAGCAGCTGGAAAAGGTACGTGTGGGTTCGAGGGAGGGGGAGGAATTCAAACTTCAAACTCCTGGTGCTGTGCAGGGCTTTGGCCAAAGGCTGGAGGGAAGAACCCTAGCTCACTTGTGTTCTCCCTCACCAGTTGTAGTTTGATTGCAGACGGAGCCATGTTGCCTTTTCAAACCTGTAATCAGTGAAGCTGGGCTAGATTTTTACATAGCCGATCCGGGAAAAGTGTGTGTGCTACAGCATGGTTCTTTGCCTGGCTTCCTGCCTCCTCCTGTAATCAGTGAAGCTGTGTGTGTGTGTGTGTGTTTGAGAGAGTGAGTGAGAGAGGGAAGAGGGTAGAAGAGATAATCCAATCCAATTTCTGTGTGTGTGTGTGTGTGTGTGTGTGTGTGTGTGTGTGTGTGTGTGTGTGTTTGAGAGGGGGAGGGTGAGAGAGAGAGGAAGGAGGGCAAGGGAGAAGAAAAAGAAAGAAGGAAACTTCTTTCGCAAAGAAAAACAAATGCTGTCGCTTTAAATCAGAACTGAGCATGCCTAGCTGTGGAATTCTGGGAGTTGAAGTCCCCAAGTCTTAATAACTTGAAATTGAAAAGGTGCAGGAAAGAACAAATTGGTTATATGGTTTTATGTTTTTGAAGTTTTGGGATTTGTGCAATATGATCGTTGTGCTTCTAAAAGGGTTTGGATGGTTCCCTGCTTGTGAATGGAGCCAAACTTTCTCTAGGGTCATTATCTCATTTTCTCTATCTGGCAGGCATGTGGAATGAGCCTCAGGCAAGTTTCTTTGTTAGCAGAAAGAAAGAAAAACAGCACAGCAATTTAGGGCTAGAAGGCTACTAGGAGGTCATCTAGTCCAACCCTCTGCTGCAGCAGGAGACCTTACATTATATGGATTATTTTGGTGCCTCTAGCAGAGAGAAAAATTGCCAGAAAGGATAAATAGTTTACTAGGACAAGGCTGCCATGCAGAGGAAGGTAGAGATAGTCCTTGAGTTATGACTACATAAGTCCATGAGCCCAAAATTTTGGTTGCTAAGCAAGAGCGTTGTTAAGTGAGCTTTACCACATTTTACCAATCCATGAAATCTCCTGGTGAGTGACATCAAGTTGGCCACTTCCACCTGGTCACGACTGCCAAGCCACTCCCACAAAAGAGGCCATACCTACAGAATAGGTTCTATTTGAAATTTGAAACTCACCACTGGAAGACAGCTACATTTTTTGCTTTATTACCATTACATTTCACATGATATTAGTTTAAGATAGTGAATTTTGTTAAACTATAGTTAATAATAATAATAATAATAATAATAATAATAATAATAATAATAATAATAATAATAATAATAATAATAATAATAATAATAATAATAATAATAATTTATTAAATGTATGTGCTTTTAAACTGCATAATGTGTTGGTTATCACTTTATACTTTTACCTCTGCTTTTATTTTGAAAATCTGTAAGGAATTGTGATTTTGTAGTTATCTGTCACACATCTATAACATAGTTTCCAGGCAACAGGAAAAAGCTTCGAAATAAGAATTTTGCAGATAATTATATCCAGTGATCCCTCAGTTTTGGCCTGTAGCACAGTTCCTTTATTTACAAGTAGAGTGTTTCATCAAACTGGGATAAATTTGGCTGGTTCAAACTTTACTTTGTTCAAACATAGCAAGGTCAAACAGTATTTATATCACTAGATGGCAATAGAAACTAGAAATATTTTCTATAGAAAACGACCCTTGGCTTACCTGAAGGGTCCTTTTCTGTGCATTGCGAGAGGGTCGAAGCAATGGGTTAAATTAGTCTGGTTGCCCTAGGAAGGAGAAATCTTTTCCATGGTCACGCCTCCTGGTGTTACTTAGCGCCCAGATTTTTGATAAAGTCTGGAACCAGGGAAGGCTTGAAGAGTGATGATGCCATATAAAAAAGTCCAAGTTCGCGGTAGTTCAAATTGATACGAGTAGACCCGAATCCTGGGACACAAAGACCCAGGGCAGGTTTGGACTCTCCCACAGTGTACAGAAAAGGACCCTTCAGGTAAGCCAATGGTCATTTTCCTGTGCACTGCTTGGAGAGTCCAAGCAATGGGACATACCCAAATTATGTGTCACTAGGATGGGCAGATACTCCCTGAAGTATCTGCCTATTGAACAATGCTTTGGCCGATGCATATATGTCAAATTTATAGTTCCTGACAAAGGGCAACGAAGATAACCACGTCGCCACCCTGCAAATATTGTCTATGGAGGCCTGGGTTGCCGAGGCCGCTGTGGTCACCACACTTCTTGTAGAATGGGCGGTAATGTGTTGTGGTACTGCTCTGGACTGTTGTTCGCACACAGCTGTGATGTACGCTCTTAGCCACCTGCCAATAGTAGAGGATGTCACTTTCTTCCCCATGAAACTAGGCTGGAACGATACAAAGAGGGCTTCCGATCTGCGGAAGTCTGTAGTTCGTTTGATATATCTCCGCAGAGGCCTCCTGACATCCAGCATGTGCCAGGTGCATTCTCTCAGGTGCCTGGGCTGTCAGAGAATTGAAAAGGAAGTGGCAGTGAACCAGCCGAAGCCCCGGACAAGGTCAACAAGCCACTTGGTGGCGATCCACTTTGGATCGGACAAGCAACAAAGCGGCCGTTGGAAAGGATGCGAAAAAAATGCCTCTTAAAATGGCCACCGCTTAGTGTGGGAGTGTAGAGTGAGAAGATGGTGGCCGCTCGCCTTGGAAATGACCACGCTTCTCATCGGCAAGGCAGCAATCTATTTGATAGAAAAAAACAAGCCTCTGCCCATTCTCAACAGCTGCTGAGAGCCGCGCTGCTTGCCCGGGCGTAATTTCACTAGGAGAATAGCTCTGCTGCCGTCCTTAAACGGTGCGGACAGCGGAGACCTCCCCACGTCCGGTCCTACCTGGGTTGATCCTGAGAAGCTGAAGAGATTGAAGAAAAAAAAAGGGGGGGGGGAATGGCTGGAAGCAGTAAATTAAGGCTAGGTATGATAACCAAAGGGGAAAAAAACTCAAGGAAAAGCTAAAAAATAAATGTGTGGAATAAAAAGGAGAGCCCAAGCAAGTTAAATTAGACTGGAACTGACTAATTACAATCTGAACGGGCCAGACTGAGAAAGAAGTCTGAGCGCTAAGCAACACTAGGAGGCATGGCCAAGGAAAAGATTTTTCAGTCCTAGGGCAACCAGACAAATTTAACCCTTGGCTTGGACTCTCCAAGCAGTGAACAGGAAAAATTACATTATGATCTATACCTTAATGTTGTAAGATGTAAATATGTAAACCAAAAATCACCTCCATGATGGTTAAAATTATTTATTACAACAGACACCTATATCTAGATCTTAAATCCCAATATCCTGTCAACTTCAAATCTCCTTTCTGAACAAAATCCATTTCCCAAACTTTTCTAAAATTTAGGGGCATAGATGCTGTCCAGATGTGTAATACATATTCTAAGGGTGGGTGCGGCTTCTAAGAAGCACATTTCTGATTTATGCCAAGTCTCCTTTAATATTCCAATCCTAGTTTCCATTTCATTTTATGTGGAAGAAGTTGGTCTAAACAGCTCCAATCCAGATACATTATCATATGCAGATCTATCTGAAAATAATCTTTAAAATTTAGGTACTTCTCAAATTGCAACCATTTGCTTAGCAACCACTAGTGGTCTTTACAACAGCACTGAAAAAGGTGACTAATGACTGTTTTTCACACTCACGACCAATGCAGCATCCCGTCACATGACAAAATTCAGACATTTGGCAACTAACCCATATTTATGACGGTTGCAGTGTTCCAAAGTCATGTGATCTCCTTTTGTGACCTTTTGACAAGCAAAGTTTATGCCAGCACCAGCAATAAGGAGAGTTCGACATACCCACTACACAAAGCCATTTAGTAATTAAAGTTTTTAATTACTGGCTGAACATCCTATACATGGACCCAAACAGACTACTCAAGCTGTGCTTCAAAGAGCAACTGCACAACAAACAACCTTGTGCTTAGGCCACCCAACTTTCAAATATCATGTCTCAATATGGATTTTCCAACAACTTCACAGTCCAATTAGATCTAAAGGCCAAGAAAGCTTTCAAACAAAGATTTATTGATTGCAACTGCCCAAGATGATATTGCAGTACTTAAAATGCATCAAGACTCTGAAGTGGCTGACTCAAAAAAATCAGCCTTCCAGTTAGAAAAATATTTAACAATTTACATACATCAACATTTCAGAAGACCTTTTTCTAGATCTTGATTCAAACAACTGGACTCAACGGTAAGACATGGGAAGTTTCATAGAGTCCCAACTAGAGTCCCAAGATTCTGCATTTGGGGAACAGCAGCCTTTGAAGACACTGGATACATTCTTGTTTACTGGAAATTGTATTCTCCAGAAAGGAGAATTTAAAAACTAAAAAAAATTTTGGAGCACCCAGGAGTCTTATTTATTGCAGGGAACAAACCTACATATCGTCAATAAGACTGTACTCGTGATTTCAAAAGCCATCTCAAAGAGGATAAAAAGAGGGCAATCTTGATCAGATTGGAGATAAATGTGGGGATGACAATCTATTATGAAGTTTTGTTCTGATCTGTTTACATGTTTGTATTAATTTTATATATATATAAAATATGCAGGTCTTTGGTTGTTCGGGTTTTCTCCCGCGTAGAATTGGAAGTATCTTCACGACGTTTCGATGAAGTCTCATTCATCATCTTCAGGCTGGTGCTTCCGGCTTGGTGCTTCCAGGAGCAATGTGAGATCTCAGCCGGTTCCTCTTTTTAACTGCCAGTGGGGGTGTGACCTGATTGGGTGGGAGCTTGGCTGCATTCTGATTGGGTGGAGGTGTGTTCTGATTGGTAGGGGGTTTGGCTGTGCTCTGATTGGATGGGAGTTTGGCTGTGCTCTGATTGGATGGGGGCGTGTTCTGTTTGGGAGGGGGCCTGGTTGTGCTTGTGTTAGTCCGAGTTGCAGAGGGATTTGACCTGGTGAGCTGCGCTACTGTTGTTTGGCTTCGCGTTTGTGGTCGTGCCACATCTCCGTGGTGGGCATCAGTTTGCTTCATGTATGGATTGGAGGGGTTTAAAGTGGCTAATAATGCAGCTGTGGTCTGGCTTCTGGTTTGTGGTCATCATCGGTATGGGTTTGGGCTTGCTTTTTGCGTGGATGTGTGATAGTGACATCCTGTGTGGTTTTCGTGAGTGTGGGTCTGGTATCGTTCTTTGTGTTAGGGACTCGTTTGTCAGTGAGGGCGGGTTTCCAAATGGCTGGTAGGCGCTTTGAGGTGTTGGCCCTGGTCCAACACCTCAAAGCCACAGGACATGATATAGACTTCAAAAAGACCAGAACTATTGCCAAAATTGAACACTTTAACAACAGAATAGTCAGAGAAGCTATTGAGATAGAAAAACGGCCACACAGCATGAATAAACGAGATGATACCTCCCGCCTACCAGCCATTTGGAAACCCGCCCTCACTGACAAACGAGTCCCTAACACAAAGAACGATACCAGACCCACACTCACGAAAACCACACAGGATGTCACTATCACACATCCACACAAAAAGCAAGCCCAAACCCACACCGATGATGACCACAAACCAGAAGCCAGACCACAGCTGCATTATTAGCCACTTTAAACCCCTCCAATCCATACATGAAGCAAACTGAAGCCCACCACGGAGATGTGGCACGACCACAAACGCGAAGCCAAACAACAGTAGCGCAGCTCACCAGGTCAAATCTCTCTGCAACTCGGACTAACACAAGCACAACCAGGCCCCCTCCCAAACAGAACACACCCCCATCCAATCAGAGCACAGCCAAACTCCCATCCAATCAGAGCACAGCCAAACCCCCTACCAATCAGAACACACCTCTACCCAATCAGAATGCAGCCAAGCTCCCACCCAATCAGGTCACACCCCCACTGGCAGTTAAAAAGAGGAACCGGCTGAGATCTCACATTGCTCCTGGAAGCACCAAGCCGGAAGTACCAGCCTGAAGATGATGAATGAGACTTCATCGAAACGTCATGAAGATACTTCCAATTCTACGCGGGAGAAAACCCGAACAACCAAAGACCTACATACAAACACCCGCGAAAACCTCAGAAAACACACACACACACACACACACACACACATATATATATATATATGTCAATTGGTTTAATTAATAAAGTTTTTTTCTATTTTGCCTTATGCTGTTTTATCTTACTTTCTTATCTACTGTATTTTATTTTATTTTATCTCACAATAGCTAATTATCTACTGTATCTTCTTATATTACTGTATTTTACTATTATTGATGCTTATGTTTAATATGGACAATTGCCTAATCAATAAAGTATATTGTGTCATAACTATAATAGAGATCACATGACAGAGGGACACTGTAAAGATCATAAATATGTAAAGGCATTGATTATAATGTTATTTTTTCAACACCGTTGGAACTCTCAACTATAAGGCAATTGGTAAGAAAAGTTTACCTGTAAATAAATCAGGAATTTGTGCACGGTTTTCAAAAATCGTCTGAATTATTGCTCCATCGCCTCATATGGTGATTCAATCTTAAACAAATATTCTCTCAATGACCTCATAGGATGTCATAATTATTATTTCTATCCTCAGATATAATTACAAGCATTTATAAAATTGCAAAACAAAATAGATAATTTAACTACATCCTCACAATTCCGTTTCATAGCATACAGTACTAAGAAATATTACGTCGCCAAGGTCTTCCCTTCAGAAGAGCTGAATGAAAATGTGTGTATACACTATAGATAGATAGATAGATAGATAATTTGACAACTTTTTATGTAGATGAATTAAATTCATTTTAAACGTGCTTTTCATTTACTTGCATAATGCAACATAATTGCTAGTTGTAGTGATTCATTTAATCAGAAATAATCTGTTATTTCTCTTTCCAGAGGAAAAAAATACATTTATCAATTGTGCAGAATTTATACTAAAAACAAATTAAAAGCATAGTCTAGCAACTCATATAACTTTTGCAACAGGATAAGTGCTTCCAGAATAAGTAGTTTTTGCCAGTTTCCTCTTTAGACTCAAACATTGGAGAAAAAGAATGCAACCTGGTATTCCTCCTCACCCCCCATAAATATTTTTGCCTGATACTGCACTACAATCAGCTCACGCATACTAAAGTCAGATTGGGTGTTAGTCTTACCTGAGACGCCCGTTCTCTGGGAAGGTGGAGATAGCATCCATACATGGGTTATCCTCGTCTGTCATCCAACAGAACTGAATCTCCTGCTGCTGCTACACGCAGCTTTTTGACGAAGGTGTTGATGCAGACTGATGTGTGAACCATGGAACAATGGTCACAGGTTTCCTCATTGTTATCGGATCGGACCATCTGTAGGGTGGGGCTGGATGCTATCTCCACCTTCCCAGAGGTGAAACGTCAGAGATAGCTCGGGAGTTTATGGCCTCCATGATGGCCATGGACCTGACCCAATTAATTCAGGACCCCACTCACACCGGGGGGCACATGCTAGACCTAGTTTTTGCCTCCAGCCAGTGGAGAAATGATCTGGGATTGAGGGGAATAGAAATCACACCCCTGTCATGGACAGATCATTCACTCCTGCGGGTTGACTTCCAAACCGCCACACCCCACTGTGGGGAGGCGGAACCAGAAACACCAATATTGTTCCGCCCCAGGCGCCTGATGGACCCGGAGATGTTCCAGATGGAGCTTGGGCGTTCCTGTCCCACGACTCGACTGAGGACCTAGTGGCCGCTTGGAATAGTGCGGCCACGGGGGCCTTGGACCGGGTCATGCCCTTGCGGCCTCTCTTTCGGCATCGATCTACCCTGGCTCCCTGGTTTTCGGAGGAGCTGAGGGTGATGAAGCGCCGGAACAGATGCCTAGAGAGCATTTGGAGGTCTACTCGTTCCGAATCTGACCGAACACAGGTAAGGTTGCATTTGCGGACCTACCTTGTGGCGATAAGAGCGGCGAAACGTAATTATCTCTCCGCTCTTATCGCATCCGCAGATAACTGCCCTGCTGCCCTGTTTAGAGTTACCCGCTCCCTCCTTCAACAGAGGCCATCAGAAGCTCTTTTGCAGGGCCGGGCAGAGGAATTTGAATGTTATCTGCAGGATAAAATTGCTCATATCCCTGACGAGTTGACCTCCAATGAGATTAGTCCAGGCGGGCGGGTGGAGGCAGGTCTTGAGACTGTTTTCTGGGATGAGTTTGATCTTGTTTCTCCCGATGACATGGACAGGTTGCTGGGGCGGCTGAACGCCACCACATGTTTATTGGATCCGTGTCCCTCCTGGCTTGTACTGGCCTCCCGGGAGGTTACACGAGGCTGGCTCCTGGGAATAGTGAAAGCTTCCTTGAGTGAGGAGTGTTTGCCAGCCGCCTTGAAAGAGGCGGTGGTGAGACCCCTCCTCAAGAGGCCTTCCCTGGACCCAGCAGAGCTGCCTAATTATCGTCCAGTCTCCAACCTTCGCTTTCTAGCGAAGGTTGTTGAGAGTGTGGTGGCACGACAGTTCCCCCAGCACCTGGAGGAAACTGTCTATCTAGACCCGCGCCAGTCCGGCTTCCAGCCTGGGCACAGCACGGAGACGGCATTGGTCGCGTTGGTGGATGATCTCTGGAGGGCTCGGGATAGAGGTCATTCCTCTATCCTGGTCCTATTAGATCTCTCAGTGGCTTTCGATACCATCGACCATGGTATCTTATTGCACCAGCTGGAGGGGTTGGGAGTGAGAGGCACCGTTTTATGGTGGTTCTCCTCCTTCCTCTCCGACCGGTCGCAATTCGTGTTGGCAGGAGGGCAGAGGTCAACATCGAGGCCCCTCACGTGTGGGGTGCCTCAGGGGTCGGTCCTCTTGCCACTCCTGTTCAACATCTACATGAAGCCGCTGGGTGAGATCATCCGTGGTTTTGGGGTAGAGTTCCATCAGTACGCTGATGATACTCCTGTACTTCTCTACCCCTAACCACCCCAACGATGCCGTCGAAGTGATGTCCCAGTGTCTGTAGGCCGTGCGGACCTGGATGGGGAAGAACAAACTCCGACTCAACCCGTCCAAGACCGAATGGCTGTGGTTTCCAGCATCACGATATAGTCAGCTGGCTCCATCTCTGGCTATCAGGGGCGAGTCACTGGCCCCCGCAGATAGGGCTCGCAATCTGGGCGTCCTCCTGGATTCTCGGCTGTCATTGGATGACAATGTGACAGCCGTGACCAGGGGGGCCTTTTATCAGGTTCACCTGATTCGCCAGTTGCGCCCCTATCTAGATCGTGACGCCTCATGCAGTCACTCAAGCGCTCATCACCTCCTGCTTGGACTACTGCAACGCTCTCTACATGGGGCTCCCCTTGAGGTGCACCCGAAGACTCCAGCTAGTCCAGAATGCGGCCGCGCGGGGGATTCTGGGAGTTTCTCGATACTCCCACGTAACACCTCTCCTGCACGAGCTGCACTCGCTGCCGGTGGCTTTCCGGGTGCGCTTCAAGGTGCTAGTGACCATCTTTAAAGCGCTCCATGGCACGGGACCTGGCTACTTGCGGGACCGCCTCCTACCACATACCTCCCTTAGACCTATCTGCTCCCACAGAGTGGGCCTCCTCAGGGTGTCATCCGCCGGACAATGCTGACGGGTAGCCCCCAGGGGGAGAGCCTTCTCTGTGGCGGGGCCTGTCCTCTGGAATGACCTGCCCCCCGATCTTCGCACCATCACAGACCTATGCCTCTTCCGCCGGACATTAAAGACATATCTATTTCAAGAAGCCGGCCTGGCTTAATTTTAATGGGTAAAATTTTTAATTGATTTTAACCTTTTCTAATTTAAATTCTCAGCACAGACCCTAATTTAATTCCATTTTAAACTGTTATATATTGTATTGTTTTGTATATGTTTTTATATTTCTGTGCACCGCCCTGAGTCCCCTCGGGGAGATAGGGCAGTATACAAATTCGATAAAATAAATAAATAAAGTAAATAAGCACTTGGACAAGCCCTGACATTGCTTATAGCGTAAACCAATTGGCAAGATATAATTCGGACCCTACTGAAAGACACTGGCAAGCAGTAAAGAGGATTTTGCGGTACTTAAAGCATACATTAAGCGTTATACCTTGAACCGAATGAGGATTTAAAGCTAACTGCATATGCTGATGCAAGTTTTGCAAGGGATACAGAAACTAGGAAGTCTACATCAGGTATAGCCATATTTCTGGGCAAAGCGTTAATTGGTTGGAGATCAATTAGACAGAAGCATTTGAATCTATCTACCATGGAAGCGGAATTCTCATGTCTATCACTACTGTGTACAGATATGCTTTGTTATAGGCAATTACTGATAGATATAGGAATTGAGATAGAAGAGCCTATAACTGTGTTTGAGGACAACCAAGCAACCATCCAAATGGCTGCTAATTTGGCTATAAAGACTAGATCAAAGCATATGGATCTACGTTATCTAAATGTTAGGGAGAGTATTAAGAATAGGCTAGTGACACTGGAATACTGTATGTCAGAAGACAATATAGTCGACCATTTCACAAAGGCTCAGAGTTCTATTAAACATAAAGAAAGTTGTGAAATTGTAAATTATGTATTGGCTACCCAAAGAGGAGAATGTTAGGAGTAAACTCCTAGAGTTGGGTAGGCAATATATAATACCATGATGACAAATGGTCATTGTGGCTTTAAGACTGTTGGAATGCAATTAGGAAGTGTAATTATCTCCACTATAAGAGGAAGTAAGCAGAATGCATGCTCTCTCTGCTAATTGCTCTCTTTGCTGATATCTATACTGTTTGCTATATGCTCGTGTGCTGTGACTGACTGTGTTTGAAGGAAGAAGAAAGAAGTGAATTGCGACTGTAAACAATTTGTTTATTTGTTAAGAACTTTGTTTTGACTAACTACCAACCATTACTGCTTGTGAAGCAGTAGTTTAGTTTTACAACACCAGTAAAGCTATTTTGTTTTACTAACAGTGTGTGGTTTACTATTTGTGTGTTTACTAGCACCGTTTCTCTACCTGCACATTTCCGCTGCATAACTTTTCTGTCTCCCAACGGAAATATCCCCCAACAGGAAACAGGTCCAAATGGCTCTACGTTTTAAGGTTGCAGACCCCTCCTTTACGCCAATTGGGGTGTTTTATCTAAGCTTGTAATTTTGATAAACTATATGAGGATAAATTTATATTATTTTTGACTTTGGAAGCAAAAGTCACAATAGCAGAAAACTTGAGATTGCCCACAAGTGTTTCAGACAGTTGCTCCTAACAAAAAGACTAGCTTCTGGTTTAGAACTCTGGGAGACAAGAGAATATCTATCTTGCTCAAATCACGGTCAGCATTTTAAAAGTTTGCATACTTCCAGTGGTGGGATTCAGCCAGTTCGCACCACTTCGGGAGAATCGGTTGTTACGTTTCTGAAGAGTTTGGTGAACTGGTTGGAAAAAATCATTAGGGTAGAGAACTGTTAAATCATTTGAATCCCACCACAGCATACTTCTTTTTCTAATCACTTTCAGAAGTTACTTATTAATTGCTTTTCAGTTGTTAGATCCTTTGGATCAACATGTTTGACAGCACTGAGTGCATTTCCCTCAATTCTTAGTAAAAGAAAGTTTAAACTAATAGTTTTAGAACATAAATACACATACACATACGGACGCAAATAGCAAAAAGGTGATTAAACCTTTTGACTGTGAAAGTTACAAATTGATTAAGGGTTCAGATAAATTTGAAATGAGATTTTGGAATTAATTATAAAGGAAGACGAACTCATAAATTCAAATTACAGTTACCGAATGAATCAAAATATTCTAATACTGGACATATTGAAGAATGTTATTTAAAAAGAGAAATTAATAGTATCAACAGAGACATCTGTGAGAGTGCATCTAAAAGAAGTTATAAAAGGGGAACAAGTTTTACCTGACAAGATCAAATCTGAGTTGAAATGGATTTACGACTGGCTACTAGAATGACATAGAAAAACATCTTGCACTAGACATAAAAAGAAGCCAGGTAGTGTTTTAATAATTAAAGGGTATACAAATAAAAAAACCAGAAGAGTAACCTGGGTAGTTTTCTTATATTAAAGTTACAAAAGAGACATATTAAAAAATTTTAAAAACTTGCAAGAAGAGGCAAAGAAAAATAAATGGAAAAACTAAGTCTTATGAAATTATTTGAATGGACTAAAGATTAAAATTATTATATATAAAGGGACAGAATATAAAGTTGGTTATTTGATCAATGTTGAAATAGCTAAGTTGTTATTTCTGATAACCCAAATGGACTTTTCTTGACATCAGGATTGAAATGTCAATTCTATATGTATTTGTCTATAGATAAGAAATAGCATATGGGGAAAAATTGTTGTATTTTAAGAGGAAGTGATAATTTACTATTTATTTATTTAATTCGATTTATATACCGTGCGTTCTCCGTCGGAACGGACTCAGGGCGGTACTAAAATTGTTTATACTTGTGATGAAGTTGGGAAATCACTTCTTTGTACATTTATTTCTTCTTTATTATATTATTTTCTTTATTTTTTATTTCTCTATTTTTTCCTTTTTTTTCTTTCCTTGTTGCATCTTCTCTTTCTTTTTATTCTTTTTTTACTTTGTATTAGATTTGATTGTTAAAATTATAATATTTAATAAAATTATTATACAAAAAAAAATAAGTATATTTGAATGCTATTTTGTTGTGGCCTGGTTCTAGATTTATGTTAGGTCCTTCTGATATAAAACTATGTTATTTAATGTTTTTGTTCAATCATTATTTGTATCATAGAATGCCATAGGACTGAGCAGGTTTAGATAAAGACGCAACTTTGCATAAGGGACATTTTTTTTACAAATGTAAGATGCTGAAGCCTGAAATAGATTTTCTATAAAAACCCTGAAGGAAATATTTACGTATATTTGAGCAATTTTTTAGAAGATATTGATGGTTATGGTATCATTTGGGGTATCTGAGGAACCATCTCTTCCCAATAGGGTAGCCCATGTCATTCATTTCACTGGAAAGGGCTTACTGCAAATCCTGTTGGCCAAAGAATTTCAGCAGAAGAGCCTTTTCTGCTCTGATCCCCATATTCAGGTGTGAGGCCCGCTCCCACTTGGCTCTGTTCTCAACAGAGGTCTGCTACATTGGGGGTGGCTGACCAGGAAGATAAAGATTCCCACCCCCAGGATTCACCATCATTTTTTGTTGTCAGCTTTTCTAGTCAATTTTATAATTGTAATTGTTTTTTGGTCCTTTTTTACTTTTCATTATATTGTAAGCCACCTGAGTCACTGTATCATTGGTATGTGTAGCATAGAAATTAATAAATATAAATAAATAAAACATTGGATGTTATAAATGGTAATACTTGGATAACTGAACCAAAGTTAAATGACACATTTTGTTTATTTGTTTATTGCTAATTTTTTAGACAGACCTTACAGGTTAGAGTTTTTAGTTAAAAAAAATTTGTCAACCAACTGAAATTAAGTTTCAAAGGAAAATTGTTTACAGAGATGGAAACTCATCTATGCTTATCGCAGATTTAATTTACACTTGATTAAACAAAAAGCCATTGATGTAGAACAAATGAACTTTAAAAAATATTTTAATCAAATTGATGTCAGATATTACGTTTTAATGGAATGGTCACACTCCAAGGTTCTCTCTTTCAGAATGTGGGGCTTTACTTTTGCTGATTTTCAGTTACATTTTCGGGCACATTTATGACACTCTTGGGGTTTTTTTTCAAATGAAAATTATGTTGACCATGTACCACAAGAAGCCCATCTGGAAGAGCTATAATTTGGCATCTTAAAATCTTGGCCAGTTCTTGCTTTGAGTATAGTCAAAACACTGTTGTATTTCCAGCCCTGAAGGCAGTCAGATATGTTTAGACAATATTGAAGAAATTAAAATCTGATCCCTGTTCTCAGAAAAACTGTTCCTTTGGAATCTGTATTTTAAATCTTCCTTCAATCTTAAATCTTCCTTCCCCTCCCTCCCCCAAGCATGGCCTGAAAATTAGATAGCAAGCCTTAATAAAGCATTAATTTGTGTGACTTACTATTTACCGTATTTTTCGGAGTATAAGACGCACTGGAGTATAAGACACACCCAGGTTTTGAAGAGGCTTTTTTTTTAAGTAGGTAGGTAGGTAGAGATATAGAGAGAAATAGAGAGAGAGAAATACAGTAGGTAGGTAGGGAGAAAGAGAGTGTAGATAGGTAGGTAGGTAGAGGGATAGAGAGAGAGAAATAGAGAGAGAGAGAAATACAGTAGATAGGTAGGGAGAGAGGGAGAGAGTAGGTAGGTAGGTATATAGAGGGGGGAGAGAAATACGGTAGATAGGTAGGAAGAGAGAGAGTATAGATAGGTAGGTAGAGGGATAGAAAGAGAGAAACAGAGAGAGAGAAATACAGTAGATAGGTAGGGAGAGAGAGAGAGAGAGAGAAGGTAGGTAGGTAGGAAGGTAGGTAGGTAGATGTTTCCAGGTGTATTTACCCCTGTACTGGAGAAGGAAATCACTGACCACCTTTGGAACAAATCTTTGTTTCTGCAGGCACAGTACTTAACCAATGTAATTCTCATCAATCACTCGAACTAAACAGCTTTCCAAAAGGGAAAAAAAAAACTTTTTGCACTTTGCAAACCTCCCCCAAACGGCGCATTTTTTGCTCATTTCTGCCCTCCCCAGCCCCCAGTAGCTCTCTGGAAGCCTCCATAAAGGTATGTGCGTGGCCATTTTGGTGAAGGGGCGGGGTTTCATGAGGCAAAAATGCTGTATTTGATGTATAAGACACACCCAGATATTCAGCCTCTTTTTAGAAGAAAAAAGGTCCGTCTTATACTCCGAAAAATACGGTATATTTTTGAAATCTTGGATTTGACCGACTTGCATTGAAAATCCTAGTTTCACAATGTCACTTTTTCACTTTTTTTAGAGAATAATACAACTGTTCAGTTTAATCAACAATGAAAGAATTTTAATAAAATAAACTCATTTTCAACTAATCAGAACAAGTAATTTGGGTTTGCCTACTTTGCCAGATCAAAGTTTCTGTGTGTTTAACACATGATAAATATATTTCTTGTGATCTTATAATGAGACAGAATTTGTTTTTAAAATAGGTTTAATAAACCCATCAACACTGTTAAAAAGAATTTTCTTTTGCATATAAAATAAATTTGGTGTGCTGGTCAACATGTTTGATCATGCCTTTGGTGTCTATTGGATAAATATTCTAGTTATAGCAAATGAGGTTCTACAAATGATTTAAATATGTTAATATGTTGGGCAAGTATATTCCAAATATTTAAAATGTATCTATGATTTTTTTTTCATCTACCATGCCTCAATTGTTTCTAAAGAGACTATCATGCATTCGTAGAAAGATATATATTCATGTATCAATTATCAAAAGCTGGCTTCATAAGGTGTGTCAACTTGAAGTCTTTGAATGGCTTTTTATTGGTGTAAAGACTAAAGAACACGTCATGTGATTGAAGTTTACCTTGTAGTAATTTTCACTTAGTTGTAACATTTCTATGATTTATTCTTTTGTAGGGAAAGAGGCTTTTGTATTTGCTATTTAAGTTTGAATTCATATGTGGGTTTTCCCTCGTTCTTTGCAAAAACATATTTTACTAATAATTAGAAAGGCCTTAAATAATTTGGGACAATGATACCTGTCAGAATGTCTTCCCCATTACAGATCTAATCACAGTGTTTATTAGGGGAGGTCCTGCTATGCATGCTGGGAATAGCAAGTATCATCTGCAGCTGCTTGAAAATGGACTTCCCCCATGATTATTTCAAATGTTGTGGCATTCTCATTAAGTTTGGAAACATCTGTTTTAACCTCGTCTCAGCTTCTTTTGAAAGCTTACTACTCACATAATCCATTCCAATATGAATATTAGAAGACAGTCCTTCACCATTTTAATTAATATATATTTATTTTATTAAATAAATAAAAATAATTAATCTAACCAAAAACTATCTGCATTTAGTATAAATAGTCCTCAGTTAATAACAGTAATTGGGTCTAGAATTTCCGTTGCTAAGTGATGTAGTCATAAAGTCATCCAGACTTCACATTACTATGCCACTTAGCAACAGCACTTCTGGTTGCCATAATTAAACAAATACCATGACATTGTGGAATAATGCCAGATCAACAATTTCACATGGTCACCATTTGCAACCTCCTGACAAATCCCCATTGACTTTCCTTGTCAGAAGCTGGAAGGGAATGTTACAAGTAGTCATCACATGACAATGGGGATGTTATGATTTGATTATTATTTTTTTGATTTTATTGAATTTATACCCCGCCCTTCTCCAAACGGACCCAGGGCGGTGCACAGGAATATTAAAACATACAAACATATAAAACTTTTTTTTAAAACTTATTCGACTAAAAAACCTGTGCTAAAACCGAATTAAAATCCCCATTTTAAAACTATCTATGAGTCTGAATTGGAGGCTACGCTAGGCCAGCTAGTTGGAATAGGTGTGTCTTCAGACACTTGCGGAAGAGGCGGAGGTCAGAGATGGTACGGAGTTCAGGGGGTAAGTCGTTCCAAAGGGCTGGGCCCGCCACAGAGAAGGCTCTCCCCCTGGGTGTTGCCAGTCGGTATTGTCCGGCCGACGGCACCCTGAGGAGACCCTCTCTGTGGGAGCGTATCGGTCTGAGGGATGTATGGGGCAGGAGGCGGTCTCGCATATAACTAGGCCCCGAGCCATGGAGCGCTTTAAAGATGGTCGTTAGAACCTTGAAGCGCACCTTGAAGTGACATTGTAATTGCAAGCTGGTTGCCAAATTCCCAGATTGTGATCAAATGACTGTGGGACCCTGCAATGACCAGAAATTTGAAGGCTCATTGCAAGTACCATTCAAAAAGTGCTGTCATAACTTTGAATGTTGCTGAACAATGTTATTAAGCAAGAACACTTGTATTATTAATTTCATTTTAATATATTGTATTGTTATTTTATTATAAATGGATTTGAGATAGTTTGGCAGGGTATAAGTATATTAAATATATAATACTGAACAAGTAAACTTTCAAGTAGCCCTTAGGCTTAAATGCATTTTGGCATCTAGAATGTCTTCTGGACAAGTAAGTTCCATTTGAATTGAAAATGATATATTATTTTTGTTTTTCATTTTTTAATGTATCTTATATCGATCAGGAAAGATGTACCAAAGGCATCTATTATATACAACAAAGAATTCAATTTAGGCAAGTGGCAAATATATGTGAAATAGAGGTTGACAGCAAAAACAGTAAACATTTCTGGGCTAAACTTTGCGTGAACATAACTTGGCTCTCAGATCAAGTATAAATTCTGAATTATTTTACAGTAAAGCAACAGGCCTGGAGAAATGTGTTAATTTTGAAAGCTTTAAGTGCACCAGAATCTAAAAATCTATCTCTTTCATTCTAAACTTGTCAGGCTATTAAGATTTGCAAGAAAGACATTTTTAAAGATATAAAATATTTTAAAATATTTTAAATATGTTAACCATTGCCAATGGCCAATTAATTAGCACATCAGAAAAAACTTTCATCAAGCCCAAATTCTGAAATGCACTCTCTTCAGAAAGGGTTCCCATTTTTTTAGTGTTTAGCTATGTGTTAAAGGCACATTTTATTTAATAAATGTAAATTATATTTATTTTAATTACTGTGGTTATTTTAATAGAAATAGGATTTCTATTAAAAATTCTAATAGAATTTTTAGAAGAGGATTATTGTTATATTTTTGTTGCTTTGTTGTTTATAAACTGTACACAATCCTTTATTTTATTTATTTATTTATTTATTTTATTAAATTTATACCCCGCCCTTCTCCTTGTTAGGACCCAGGGCGGCGCACAGGCATTATATAAAACCATAAATACAATATACATCAATTAAAAATATATTAAATTAATTCACCCGTGCTAAAACCCGTTATTAAGACCATAACCAAATTATAATTTATATTTAAAAGTCAGACGCGGGGGGCTATCCTAGGCCGGCTTGTTGGAATAAGTACGTCTTAAGACGTTGGCGGAAGAGGCGGAGGTCCGAGGTAGTGCGAAGGTCGGGGGGTAGGTCGTTCCAGAGGGCCGGGCCCGCCACAGAGAAGGCTCTTCCCCTGGGTGTCGCCAGCCGGCATTGCCCGGCCGACGGCACCCGGAGTAGGCCCGCTCTGTGGGAGCGGACCGGACGAAGGGATGTATGGGGCAGGAGGCGGTCTCGTATATAGCTAGGCCCCAAGCCATGGAGCGATTTAAAGATGGTGATCAACACCTTGAAGCGCACTCGAAAGGCCACAGGCAGCCAGTGCAGCTCGTGCAGGAGAGGTGTTACGTGGGCTTGCCTAGAGGCACCCATAACCACCTGCGCGGCCGCATTCTGCACTAACTGCAGCTTTCGAGTGCACCTCAAGGGGAGCCCCATGTAGAGAGCGTTACAGTAATCCAGCCGAGATGTCACGAGCGCTTGAGTGACTGTGCGAAGGGCCCCCCGGTCTAGTAAGGGGCGCAACTGGCGTATCAGGCGAACCTGATAGAACGCCCCCCTGGCCACGGCCGCCACATGGTCCTCCATGGACAGCCGGGAATCCAGAAGGACGCCCAAGTTGCGCGCCCTCTCCACAGGGGCAAGATGTTCGCCCCCAATGGCCAGTGTTGGATTTATCTGGCTAAACCGGGGTGCCGGAAACCACAGCCACTCGGTCTTGGACGGGTTGAGTTTGAGTTTGTTACTACCCATCCAGATCCGTACGGCCTCCAGACACCGGGACAGCACCTCGACGGCATCGTTGGGGTGGTTTGGGGTGGATATGTACAGCTGGGTGTCATCAGCGTACAGATGGTACTCCACCCCAAAACCACGGATGATTTCGCCCAGTGGCTTCATGTAGGTGTTGAACAGAAGTGGCGAGAGGACCGACCCCTGAGGAACCCCACATGTGAGGGGCCTCGGGGCCGACCTCTGCCCTCCTGCCAACACCCATTGCGACCGACCAGAGAGGTAGGATGAGAACCACCGTAAAACGGTGACAATTTTTGACAATTTTAGGAGAAAGCTGTTAAATAATTAATATACTCACTAAGTTAATTTAACATAATATTTTAAATATGTTAACTATGGATAATATTTTAATACTGTGGACAATATTTAAAAAGATTAAACATATGCAGTTTCTACACTTTAATTCTTAAGCAACAACAGACTTGCAAAAGTGTCATGTGACTTGACCTACTGTGTAACTGAGTGTTCTGTTATTGACCCCTATTTTTTAATTAACACCTGAAAGACAGGCTGCTTAGAGAAGCTAGCGTTTCCTCTTCACTTTTGCAAGTTATAAGATAACAAACTTTCTGTTCTAACCTTAATTAAATGTTTCATCTTTTTTGTCTTAGTTAGGCACTCAATATCTGCTAGATCCTTAATCCTCATTAATATGAATCTTCCATACTGTACCTAAACTAAGCATCAGGGGAGGGGGGGATTGCTTACAAGGTATAAAATTTGTCAGCAAAAGCAATTCTTTTGTGATTAGAATTCTGGAGACTGCCCAGAACACTTGAGCTCACCCTGGAAGCTGGAAGCAATTAAAGGGGACAATTTAAATAAACATGACACTACTTGTTTCCCTCCGGGCATCTAATTTCTTCCTCCTTCAGTATTCATTCTGAAAATTCTAAATTAACCAGCTGCATAAGAATTTCAGAAAATACTGAATATTTTGTAGCTGAAATTTTATTTGGAGGTTCTATTTCCTTTTGCATTTTAGAAGTCAGATTATTTTTTTGCTAAAAGTACATTAATTTGGAATTCCTAATATTTCTTCTTAAACTATTGTATTCCCTCTTTTCTCTGAAACCAAGAGTTGAGGTAGTGTTACAAATCTTGATTAATATAGTACAGGTTTGCAAATGGAGCTAAAGGAAGGTGGAATTGCCTATCAGGCATGAACAAAACATAAATATACAGGCTATTTTTTTTTTTTAAACCAAAGTGCTACATTTTCAAACCAATAATTTCTACTGATTATTTGACAATGATAGGAGTTTTTAAATAAACATTAGTGTACTTTGTTATGATTCTGTTCAGCCAGAGCATTTTGTTAGTTTTGCAATAGTGGCCAATATCTGAAAAAGTTTCTAGTAGTCTGGAAGTTGAGTCATGGCAACTGAACTTAAGTTTGAGGTTGGTTAGAGACATTTAGCTGTCCATCCAAGCAGCTTCTTCAATCTGAACCAATTAGTCAGAAGAATCTGAGGCAACTGGACTTTCTGGTTTTTCTTTGAAGACGTTTCGCTTGAAAAAGCACCTTTGGGATTATCAATGTTCAACTATTTAAAAAGACTTGTATATCCAAACAAACAATATCATGATTTGTCTGATTTACTGTTTTGGACTGCTTGTAGCATTGGAAAAGAACTCTTAAATACTTTTTAAATACCTTATGCTACAATGGAAATTTAAAGCTCTCTGACTATTAGTATTGCTGGGAGATGGGTTTAGTATGAACCCCTGCCAATAACTATTTTTACAAACAGGTTATTACATAATAAGGATCTTGGAATACTAGTGGACAACCATTTAAATATGAGCCAGCAGTGTGCAGCAGCTGCCAAAAAAGCCAACACAGTTCTAGGCTGCATAAACAGAGGGATAGAATCTAGATCATGTGAATGCCACTGTATAGTGCCTTGGTAAGGCCACACTTGGAATACTGCATACAGTTTTGGTCGCCACGATGTAGAAAAGACATCGAGACTCTGGAAAGAGTGCAGAGAAGAGCAACCAAGATGATTAGGGGACTGGAGACTAAAACATATGAAGAACGGTTGCAGGAGCTGGGTATGTCTAGTTTGATGAAGAGAAGGACCAGGGGAGACATGATAGCAGTGTTCCGATATCTCAGAGGGTGCTACAAAGAAGAGGGAGTCAAACTATTCTCCAAGGCACCTGGGGGCAGGACAAGAAGCAAGGGGTGGAAACTAATCAAGGAGAGAAGCAACTTAGAACTAAGGAGAAATTTCCTGACAGTTAGAACAATTAACCTCTGGAACAGCTTGCCTCCAGAAGTTGTGAATGCCCCAACCCTGGAAGTCTTTAAAAAGATGTTAGATAGCCATTTGTCTGAAATGGTATAAGGTTTCTGCACATGCAGGGGGTTGGACTAGAAGACCTACAAGGTCCCTTCCAACTCTGCTACTGTATTATTGTATAATTTATTTCATACTGTCATATTACATATTTGTGCTATGGTTATGTTTTCCAGAAATATTTGAATGCCTCATTTTAAATGTTTAAATGAACTGTTGAATTAAAAGCACTGCTTTCTCCTTCATGTTATTTTGTTCTAAAATTCTTATTTTAAGTAACGGTTAAATATAAAAACTGTATTGCACATGAACCAACATTCATTGGTTAAAACAGAGTGACTGATCAGTATGAAAATATCAATATATAAAATTTTATTACAGGCAGTCTTAAATATTAAGAAACAAATGAAAAATAGTGAAAAGTTCAACATTCTAATACTGGTAATTCTAAGATTACGTACACTATTTCATTTCAGTTTCTCATTTATGAAATCATCAGCTTCATCATAGCAAAGCTGTGATGCAATCTCATCTTTGTAAAATTACTTTTACGATAGCAACTTTATCTCCCTTCAAAATTTTACTTTTTAAAAAGCATGCAAGCCTAAAATATACCAACATTATTTTAAAAAATAAACAAAAATAGCAATATATTTTTAAATATTTTAAACAGGCCAATATATGTAGAAGACAAGACATTCCTACAATATTCATTATATTTTCCATGTCATATGGAGGGGAGAAAGCATTAGCAATAGCATCCTTGCTCAGAGTACAAAAACTGCCAGTTAATGAAGTTGCTTTTGGTTACTATTCTTGGAATAATTAACTGAGCAGGTACATAATTGGCGCCCCCTAACGACGCTTCAACCACAATTCTTTATTTTTAATCACAACAAGATCGTCGTGGACGCTGACCAAAAAGACACACCATAAAATAAGTAGGTTAAAATATGAGACCAGGTTTCTATTGATTTCATCGGGTTAGTTTTACACGCGGACTTCGGAAACCCATTTTTGATCACCTCAACAAGGTCACTTCTTTAAACGTAACACGAATCCTTTATAACTCCCTAACCCTGGACCAGAGAGGCTAACTGGTTTTCTTGCACGAGCGAACACCGTTCATCTTTCACTTCGAGGGCACTGCCTACACGATCGGTGCAGAATTTTGAAGAGAATTCTCTCTCGCATGCCATCTTGCCGTGAGAAAGCAAGGGAGCCAAATCGGGTGGAGACGGAGAAAGCTCTTGAGCTGCAGCGGGATGAGGCAGAACGTTGCACCTGCCACACTTTCCGAAAAACGAAGCACGGCCGCTCGCTGCCGCCACCAGAATAGCAGCGGCCCCGCATCCCTCAGATCTTCACCACCACCACCATCACCCCTTCCAAAAACGGCACCCTCCACCCAACCCCACTCCCCCAAACGCCATTTTCTGACAAAGAACCAAGTTGGGCTCCCTGGGAGAGACACGGACGTGCAAGACAGAGGAAGAGCGCGCTCGAGGGCGCGCGCGCAACAGGGATCGCAACCGCCGCTCCACCCGCGAGCCAGCCGTTTTGCTGGGGGGGGGGGAGAGACGGGGGCGAAGCAGCCTCTTCCCCCCCCTCCCCATTTCAAGACAGGAGGAGGCTCTGGACCTACCCACGCCGTATTTTTCCTCCTCCGTTGGGATCCACATGCTGCTCCCCCCGCCGCCGGGGCTGCTCCTGAAGCCGGCTCCCCCCTGCCGGAGTGGAGCTCCTGAGCCGCGATGCTCATTGACGAGCAGAGGAGGCGGTTTTTCCTGACGAGCCCGGGGCCGCTGCTCCGTACAGCCCCCAGGGCAGCGCGGCTGTAGCGGCGGCGGCGACGTCTTCTCCGTCTCCGCGGGCCAGCAAGTGAGAGAGGGGCGATGGCGGACGCAGAAGCGGTCAAGCCTTGTCCCCGGAGAGACTCGGCGGATTCCGCTGCGCTGGTGATGGGAGAGCGCAGAGCTCTCTCACCCAGGACGACTCTGAGGCAGGACGGCTCCGAGGAATGGACAGCTCCTCGCCTTTAATCCACTAGCCACGACGGCCCCGCTCCTCAGCCTGACTTTCTTCCTTCCCCGGTGGTGATGGGAGATGAAAGAACGGACGGCAGCCCTCAAACGCTTCCTCGGCGGCGGCGGCGCGACAACGACTGTTGTTGTCTCCCCCGCTCGCTCCTGCTGAAGGACTCCCGCGCCCACCCACTTGGCAACCAGGCGCATGCGTGAAAGCTCCCGCTGCCGGCCTTCCCGCGCGATCTCGGGCGGCGTTTGCCTTGCGTCCTGCTGCTGAGGTGGGCGAGAAGCGGGAGTTGCGGGCAGGCGTGGGTGGCGGCGGTGGTCTTCCCTTTGCGGGAATCTTTCTTCGGATGTTCATTCCTTGCCTACCCAAACTACAGTAGCGGGTAAGCTTGAGCTCGCTGGGTCCGCTAAATCCTTCGGAAATCGATAGGGTTTTGACAACGTATGCCGATAAAATGAGAGTACTGAAAAGAAATGGCCTCTCTGAAATCAAGAAGATTTACTGAATGTCTATGGAGATTTTCAACCATCCAGGTCATGGTTGTCCCAAAGGTGCTTTTTTAAGAGGCAACTTGAAAAAGCGCAATTGGGACAAGATGATTACTGCCATTTAAAAAAGAATTGGCTTAAAGGCACACTTCGTAAAAATGTTCTATCCCACCCTAAAAGGATACATTGGAAAACAGAAGGAAATGCCACAATTCCCACCCCCACCCCCACCCCCCAATTTAAGGTATACCTGGTTCATCAACCATTAGGTAGGCTTAAGATCATGAATAAGAAGGCATTAACTACAATAAGCTAAGTAATACGTAGAAAAATAAATGGAATGCAGTGATGTGATGGAAGATACCTGGTTTTGTAATAACATTTGAGAAAATAATATTGGAATTGGCCATGGATTGGCATGTCCTTCTGAAAAGGCATAGTCCTCAGTTTACAACCATCCATTTAGTTTCAGCAGCCCTGAAAAAAAAGTGACTTATGGCCATTTTTCACACAACCATTGCTGCATCCTTTGGTCATGTGATCAAAATTTGGATGCTTCGCAACTGGCTCATATTTGTGATAGTTGCAGTGTCCCAGGATCATATAACCTTGTGCAACTGTTTGGCAAGCAAAGTCAATGGTTTACTTTACAACCGTGTTACTAAGTTTATAACTGCAATGATTCGTTTAATTGTGTCAAGAAAGGTCATCAAATGGGACAAAGCTCACTTAACTCTCACTTAGCAATGGGAATTTTGGGCTCAACTATGGTCCTACGTTGAGGACTATCTATATTCAGTTGTAGGTTGCATCAATAGAAGAATAATTTGACAATAAAGATTATTATTATTATTATTATTATTTCCAATACATAATAGTTCTACTATATTTTGTCCTGTCTTGAGTACTGTCACCAGTTCTTGGACACCATGTTTATTTGCTTGCTTGCTTGCTTGCTTGCTTGCTTGCTTGCTTGCTTGCTTGCTTGCTTGCTTGCTTGCTTGCTTGCTTGCTTGCTTGCTTGCTTGCTTGCTTTTTTATTTGATTTAGATGCTGCATGACTCAGAACAGAAAACAAAATTAAATGATAAATTCAGCCAATAACACAGAAACATATACCACACATCCAGGAAATATAAAAGATTCAGAGAAATTGGAACAGGGGGAGAAAAACTAGTTTGGTCTAGTAGCATCCACCAATCTAGAAACCATGAGATTGAGAGTTCCAGTCCTCCCTTGTGCATGACTCAGCTCAGTGACTTGGTCCAGTCACTTTCAGTTCTACTGACCTCACAAGGTTTTGTGGGGAAAATAGAAGGAGGAAGGAATATTAAATATTTTCTCTGCCTTGAATTATTTATACAAACAATAAAGGCAGAATGAAAAAACTAAAAAAAAGCACAGGATTTCCTAGAAGAAGTGATGAGAGAATTAGATGTAAGTAGGCCTAATAAAAGACAAGTAGGCACATTTAAACATTTTTAAGTAGCCAATAGGGTGTCTCATAGAAGATCATCAGTCAAGTTCACAATCAACACAAAGCTGAACACATTGAATAATGGCCTTGTTATTGAAAACTAGTTTGTTGTTGAATATTTCAAAAACATTATTAATAGTAAGAACTGTTTAATAGTATAATAAATTACGAAGATTATGGTGAGTTTCCTTTTATTGTTTGCATTAAAACAGGTTGAATGAGAGATAGTTTTAATTTCAATTTCTCTGTTGTGCAGAGTTGGATTTCATGGTTCTTTTTTTTCTTGCTAACTAGACTATCAGCAGTAGAAACAGTAGTTTTGAAATTATTCAACCAAAGTTCTATAATGAATTATGGCATTTAGAATAAAGTGAGTCTGAACAGAACGTCTGTAAATGTGAGAATAAAAACAGTATTATTATGAACTGGACTACCAGGCAGGAGAATTGAATTGAATTGAATTGAATTTGGAAGGGACCTTGGAGATCTTCTAGTCGAACCCCTGCTTAGGCAGGAAACCCTACTGGCAAGAAACCCAGACGCATCTTCTTAAAAACTTCCAGTGTTAAAAGTATTCATAACTTTTGGAGTCAAATTGTTCCTTTGATTAATTGTTCCAACTGTCAGGAAATTTCTCCTTAGTTCTAGGTTGCTTCTCTCTTTGATTAGTTTCCATCCATTGCTTCTTGTCCTGCCCTTGGGTGTTTTGGAAAATAGCTTGACTTCGTCTTCTTTGTGGCAGCCCCTGAGATATTAGAGCACTGCTATCATGTCACCCCTAGTCCTTCCTTGCTCTTTGTTTGTTTATTTAAAAAATTATATGATCTCTGAGTGACTCATAACAGCAATAAAACTACAAAATCTTAAAACCATAAAATTATTACAAAATCCTAAAAATCTAACTAATATCTAATATGCTCCTCAAACTTGCTGGCCTGGAATTATATATTCATTACTACTGAAGATTGTCAGGTTGGGCAAAATTATAAATGACAAGTATCTTTGATGCAGTATCTGAACTATGGGAGATAATATGCGGCCGTCTTTAATATTGCTTTAATAAGCAGTGTTCATGTTTTGCCAAATCATAATCCTGTAGCCTTTTAATAAGAAAATATAAATTGACAGTCATATGTCCAGATCCCTTTTAGACTGTATTTTGAGCAGCAATAATTAGATGATTTTTTGGCTTGATATTCTTACAAACACTGATTCTTATACAGAGATTCTCTAGAATTGAACAGTTGTTCAGAACAGCCTGGATTTAATCTTCCCAAAATAGATGGTAACAGAGCCAGCACTAACATTGCTGATAATTTGTCCCAAATAAATATTAAACATTGGTACCAAATCACCATTCCCAGTATCATTGGCTTGCTCTTGCATCAAGCAGCTCACTTGCAGTGTTGAATCGTGTTTCTACTAGCTCAGCAATAATATTTCATCTTTCCTATTTTTCAACTACAAAAACATAAAATCTTTCACAATGAAGAAGACATATAAAGAATTCTAATAAATGGGGAAATATTATGAGGTTGAAAAACCAAAAACGAGAGGGACATAACATTAGGGCTTATGTAAACATTAGGAATAATGTATGTTAGTGATACTAGAAGCACTTGCTCTGGAGGATGGTTCTGATCTCACAAGAGTAGGTGTGGAAGCTTTCCTCCCACTGCATAACAGACTGAAATGCTGCTCAATGTTAATGTAATGTAAATGAATTTATTGAAGTGTCAAACGGTATTTTTTTTCATTAGGAGAGATTATACTTTTCCTAGGCTGTACATGAAAGACTATTATCCATCTTGCTTTAAAGACTTGGTACAGGTGTCAGATTTAAGTGGTATAATATTTTTGCAACTTTTTCCTGGGCTTCATCTCTGCAGCCAATTACTAGTTCGTCATCTCCAACTTAGTACAATATAAAAATACAATGGTCTTTCAGTAGGAAAAAAATCAGGGACATCATTCAAACCTGCTTCTGCTGGTTGAATAGCAATAGTCAGCAGATATTTTGCAGATAGCTTCTGAGCTTATTTACTATAGGTGAAAAAGAACTATGTATATACAATTTAATGAAACAGTAAGAATTTCCACTATAAAACAGCATCATTATAGCCTTAGCATTTGTATATTTATTAGAAGCAACCTTTTCTAAGTTTAATGGGATTCATTGTAGTGTATTTTTAAGATTGCGTAAAAGTACATAGCTATTTTTGAATTATCTGAGATCTTACTATTCACCAAGCTCCTTTACATGATGGTGAAATCTGAAATAGGATAATCTTGAATTTCCCAGGCCCTAAAAATAAAAGAATTAAAAACTGGGAGATTTTACTAAATATAATATGACTAATTGCACCCAGACTTTATTTCTTATGTTTTTTTATTGCTCTTACTTTTCTAGATTATTTGAGCATTAAATGATCAAAGTGACCATATTCAAAAACATGACTCTTTTCATCACAATGAGCTTTCTGGATTTGCTGTTTGCATTGAATTAAATCTATGCATGACAAGATATTTCAACTTGTTGAGCTGAGTCCTGTTACGCCAAATGACTTATGAATATAATAATATTCACACTAATACTTTTGTCAGTTTTGGGGTTTTTTTTCCATTTTAGATAAACCCAACATTAAATAACTCCAACCATAGTATAAAAGTTGTATCTCAAAGTGTTAGATCTCTGTAATGTTTACATTTTAAAAATAGTAAGTCTTATAACAGCATTAAGCTTAAAAATGTATGGACATGGTTTCATACTTAAAATATGTGCCTAACCTTCCCTAGCCCATTGCTGAAATATACAATGCAGCTTTAGTATGTCCTGTTTTAATATTGCATATTGTATTTTAACATATTGAATATTTATTAAATATATTCCTTAGAACATATGGATACAACATACGGATTGTACAAAATACCATTTTATTCTTTTTAAATACTATAGTTATTTTTCCATTCTGAATGCTGTAATACTTATCCAGTAGTTGTTTCATAAGTCAGTTAGATATATACATGTATTGATTTATTCTCTTCAGCATATATGTTCTGTATTTATGTAATGCAGCAGAATGAAGAGTGCAGAGCTCAGTGAGGTTGCTGTGGAAACCTGTTCTGAATCTTTATGCACTGAAGTTCCGTAGTCTATGATGTCCTAGCATAATTTATATTTGGAATACAGTCCAGTTGAATTCAGTACAAAAATGCAGAGTGCAATATTTGTACAGCTTTTCCCTTTACTTAAGCATGTCCCTGCTATGACTGAACCTACATTTTCAATAAGCTGGGAAGTTATATTACATTTTGTATTGTTGCTAATACAATAGGGTTTCTTTCTTTTCTAATATGAATGTTTTTATGTTATAGTGTTGGCAGTTTTGCAGACTCAGTACCTGTTTAATATTATCTCTCTTTATCACAAGTAGTAGTGGTTATGGAATGGTGATAGTGATATATTGGTTGAGCTTAACTAAACATGTACTTTATATTTATCCCATGCATAGCAATGCAGCAACACTTCTTTAATTTGAAGTAAGCCTTCTAAATCTTACTTATGTTTTAAAGAAGAAAAATAAGTCTCCATTCCAGAAAGTCTATTGGAACAAGTATTAGGTTCTGTTTCTAACATTAAAATATTAATTTTTGCGCAATGGTGGCATTCATAAGAACATAAGAATCATGCTGGCCCAAATCTACCTAGCATTATATTTGCACAATTACTAAATAATGCCTTTAGGAAGCTGATAGAATTATAGCTTTCTCACTGATTTTGGAAGTTACAATTAGGTATCATGAATACTTGCCATCAAGAAGTTTATCCATCCACCTTTCTAATCACTTTTTCAGTTTTGCTGAAATTGTTGCCTATCACTGCTTATGGTTGAAAATTACAGAGTTCATTGCTATTTCGTGAATTCAAAAAGCTCATGATATTCTGTGCTGCTCAATTTCTGCCATACTGATTCAACATAGCACCATGTATGTAAATCACAGCAGAGAATACAGAAAATTAATTTGATTTTCTGCACTGAATCAGACCATCTCAAAGGACAAGTAGCAGCATAATGCAGAATTATATTACTTAGAAAGACAGTGTTGAGTTCTGCTGTAAAGATTCCTCAGGTGCATTTTATTTTCCAGTGTCTGAAAAGGTTAGATAATAATACTTTCTCATTATTCTGTTGCTTATCACAAGCCTGCTTCGCATGTTAGTCAGAGCTCTTGCTATAAAATTAAATATTCCATGGTACTTATTTTTAGAAAAGAGTTCATTATTCTGGGGGATGCAGTGACTGTAAAGATGTAACCATTCTCTATAGCACTAGATTACACATAAAAAAGTAAGGGGAGTAAATTTTTTGTGGTACAAACAATGAAATTAAAAAAAAATTGGTGCAGAACTATCTTCAAATGATAGAGCAGGAAGAGAAATAGGGAGGAACTGTCCATGGTACTGACATATACAAAACCAGCTAACATGTTTAGCTATGTTACAAACCAATACTGCATTTTATAATTCTATCACTAGAATAAAAAGTAGGTTCATCTAAATAATCTGTTATGTTATTAAACAGAACTAGGTAACAAATCCATATCTATTTTGGAATCAGCTGCTTATTTTTTGAATTTGCTATAATAGTAAGAATTGTTAAGTATGTAAAACACATTTTTTCTCCCGTATAAAAGTCACACTATTATAACTTGGAAATTATACTTTAATATTATGTGTGATAAATTAAAAATAAAAAGAAACATCATTATATTGGCAAAATTCTTTTTAAAAATACATTGATTAATACAATAATTTCAATTTAAGAATTTAAAGTCATTTAAATTTATTTTTAAAAATAAAAAGTCAAAGATATCATTCTACTCATGTAATATAAGTACTTAAGTACTTTTTGATGCAACCTTGTTTTTTATCATATTAGTATGATACATAACAATGTGAATGTTTGCATTTTGTTTCCATTCAGTACCTAAAAAAATATTATTAATATTGGTGCCAAATTGTGGCAGGGGAGTTTAAGTTATGTTACTATAAATATATTTTAAATGTTAACATTTTCAAGAAACATGATTATTAAGAGAGAAAGCATACTAATTTTCATAGAAATCATGGTGAATAATGTCTAATTTTACATTTAAAATTGTTTTGGTGGAACTTAATAAACTTTGTAGAAAAACAGTCCTATTTTGGGGAGTAAAAAAGTAAAGTCTCCTTTGAAATAAGCTTGGGTGTGTAGCTACACCCATGTTCATTTCTTGGCAATAGTATGAAGTTGCTTTCTATGGTCATCCACCAGGATTATTTTTTAAATTTCCAAGCACAAATCAAGGATTTTACATGGTTTTATTTCCAAGTACCAGCCACATCCAGTTGTATTAACTTTTTGAAAATTAACTGAAATTGGCCAAGAACTGCATTATCTGTACCAAATTGGTAAATTGAAGCTTTTTTTTTTTTTTTGGCAAAGCAAATAATTGGTGGCAAGAAATAAAGATGCCCTTTCATGAGAGGATTGGATTTTCTGTCAGTAGTATGAGAAAGAAGAAGAATATAACAACTTAGTTCTTCTCTATTCTGTCTCATCATTTTTTAGTGACCACATAATCCTTTGCGGGGTGGAGGCTGAACAACTGAATGGAGCTAGCAGAGTGTTTACTGTCTGGATGCCCTTCCTGCTGCCAATGCAGAGTTTTGCTCAGTAGATATATTCTCATTGTACCCAGAGAGAGAAATATCTACCTCTACCTAGGATCAAACTCACAGCCTCCTCTAGGCCACCGCACCACTCCTTCTCTATTCTGTCTATATACTAATAAATATTTAGTGTCTGCAGCATTTAGCTGGATGAAATTTTTTTTTACCACCAAGGTACCTCAAATGGGCTAATTTACAGAATGTGATACCCATTACTATCAAGGGAATGAAGTTATTGAAGGTTATTGACCGTAGTGGCACAGCTTCAGTGGTGCTGTGCCACTATGATCATGTGATCCTCAATTTCAGAATGATTCTTTCAATTTTCACTCGTTTAATGGTAAATTACTATGAATTGTCCACATAATGTTGTTGGTTGTGCTTTGTGGTTTGGGATTGTTAGTGATCTTAGGCTGGCTTGTAGGAGTGTCCTATACATGGTGCTGACAGAATGAATAGATGTGAAAAGCTTGGAATTATTGAAGGAAAGGGCTAGAAAAGGATTCAGCAAGTGGAAAGATGGAAGACCATGATGGTTAAGGAACATTCAATAAGAGACCTGAGTAGGCTGTTGCAGGAGATTAGGATTTACCAGAAACATGTAAACATGGAACAGATCACTATTTTCACCTCCAAAAATGGAACAATCAAAATTTCACTGACTTCAAAAGACAAGAGGAAAAGGAGTAGAATTTAAACCCTGTTGTAGAAATGTATATTTCATTGGACTTGAAAAAGTGTTCTACAAATAGTCTTGTCTGTAGTAAATTATCTAGTTCTGTCATAGGTACTGATAACAGCAAATTACTGAATATGGGGATATAGTATCTGAGAATGGAGATTTATTACCATGTCGGATCTGAAATCTGACAGCTACTAGATCACTGATTATTTGAAGAAATACTTGCTTCTTTTGTAGTTAAAAGGATGGCATCTATCCCACTTTTTCAATAAAATATGCATCAATTGTGATAGAAATACAGTTCTCAAAATTCCCACACAACATGCTCAACTGCTATGCTGACTTGGAGTTTTGAAAATTGGAATCCAGTGCATTCAACAAACACCTTTGGAAAAGACTGGGATAAGTCTCCCTTCCCATCTGAACAATTTCATAAATTGCGTGTAGCGTAGAAGATTCCCATAAACTGGGAAAATGTAATTTTCTTCTTCTTCTAAAGTGGGTGTTAACCATACACGTTTGAAAAGTTTGTCATTAAAATAAAAACTGACCATCAGGACGATGGAAAAAACTTGCATATTTATTTGTGAGCCATGAAGTAAAGTAATATCCAATAATATTTCCAAGAATATGTTTCCTAAACAATAGAGACCTAAACAATGAGACTGAGATTAAGGAACGGTCATTTTTTGTGTAAATGGCTGAAATTCTACTTTGTGTTTTGTATGTGCACATTTTGTGGCTTTGCATATTGAGTAAGTCTATATTTTCCAAATATATTTCATAGATATGTAGGAAACAGGCCATTATGCCTTATTTAATTAATCTTGATTGAAACAAAACAATGTACAGTATTGTATGTTAATCTACCATAAAAGAAAGCATAAGACCAGCATTAACACCTCTGCTTTTTCCAAGTATCATTTAATTTAAATAATTAGTAACATTAGACTGTTCACAGAATGAAATTATATCATAAACATAGCAGATTTTCATCTGATAGGTCCGTGATGACGAACCTATGGCACGGGTGCCACAGGTGGCACGCATAGTCATATCTGCCGGCACGCGAGCTGTCTGCTCCAGCATGCATGTGCACACTGGCCAGCTAATTTTTGGTCTGCCAGAGGGCTGGGAGAGGACATTCATGCCCTCCCTAGGCTTTAGGAGAGCCTCTGGAGCACGGGGAGGGCAAAAAACAGGCCCAATGGGCTTTCCGGAAATTTCAAAATGATCTGAATAATGAGCCCAATGAGCCAAACGGAAGTCCGGAAATGAACTTCCGGTTGGCTCGTTGGGCCTGTTTTTCGCCCTCCTCAAGTTCCAGGGGATTTCATAAAGCATGGGGAGGGCAAAAACGGCCTCCCCCGGCCCTCAGAGGAAATACCAAGCTCAGCTTTGAGACGAGTAGTGTGCTGTTTGGGGCAGAACGTGGGGAGGTTGTGCATGTATGTGGGGGAGGCGCTTTGCATTATGGGTGTCGGCACGCATGCACACTATTGTACGTGCACCCTCGCATTTTTGGCACCCAACAACAAAAAGGTTAGCCATCACTGTGATAGGTAATACATAATATGTAAAATGGAGGATGTTATTGCTGATAGAGTTAATGTGACATATTCAATTGTAACATGCTTCCATAATAACAACAGGTATGTATGTCTGCATGTGTATGTATGTATGTATATATGTATGTATGTATGTGTATATATATGAATGTATGTATTCATTCATTCATTCATTCATTCGGCAGTTTTATGTGCAATGGTAAGATCAAGGTATGACATAACTGTCTTTTTTAAAGTATATTTGTGTATGTGCTTGTATGTTCATGTTTATAGAGTTATTACACAGTTTAGCTTTTAAGCTTAAGATACTCTAAAATCTATATTATAAATAAATTGGATTATAGCACTATCCTAATCATATCATCTCAGAAGAAAGTCATATTGAATACAGTTGAGTTTATTGCCATTGTTTGCAGTTTTAATCATCTTTCTCTAGGCATTATACAAAAATTTATTTCATGATGGTTCTATATATACCATTTATTTAATGCAACAATTTAATAAATTTAGTACTGAAGAATTCACTGCAATTGGATAAGGTTTTGGTCATCGTGTTAGATGGCTTTAAAAGAAGATTAGACAATTTCAGAAAAGAAAGGAAAAAAGGAAAAACTCTTAGTGACTTTTACAGTAGTCATGATTATTACATGCTGTAAACAGAATTTAGAAAGTGCTTGTAATAAGTGCTCTTACATTTTATTTAAAGCTTTACCAGAGGTATTTCATTGGTTTGTGAAATAAAAAGATTGCTGGAAAGGAATGACTTTCAGTGTGATCTAGCAGTAATCTTACAGTATTATCCTTTTCTATTACTGTTATTTAACTTTTTTATTAGAGTTTGTCACACCTCATATATGTTCTTTGTCTTGTTCATTTAAAAAAAAGTTTTCCAGCACTAAGCTAACTGGCTTCAATTTACTGAAGGAAATACATTCAGCCACAATGCAATGTACACGAATAGGCAAGGAGGAACTTTGCCCAACTTTACCTGCCGACTACATACCCTGTACTTATGGATCTTCTTGGGATGCTTTGGTGATGACGCCTTGCCCTATTGGCACTCAGTTCACTATTATAACATGCTTTATGTGAGATTGGAGATAACCTAGAAGGTGAAGTTGGCACAGGACAGAATAACACCTGTTTTAAAGTCACTGTAATGACTATCAGTAGATTTCCAGGCTCAATTTGTGTTCCATTGTGTGTTTCATGTAAATTGATTATGGACATCAGAATAGGAAAGTTCTCAAAAATAATAGTTTATTTTGCATTTTATTTTGTGTTTTTCTTATATTTTACACTGTTCAGAGACAGTCAGAATTGGACAGTTTTGTCAAAGAAACAAAAAAGGTTCACAGCTTTATTAATTTATGGACTGAGTATAGTTTTGTTTGTTTTTCAGTAGTTCTCACTAATACTGAGCTGATCTCTTTGCCCTCCTCCAATATATTTTACTTATCATGTTGCACAATGATCCCACTCCTATTTAACTTTTATATTAACTCTATGATGGACCATCTCTACAAACTGGACTTTCACTTCCCGAAACTTGCTGGAAGACACATTTCTGTTCTACTCCATTCAGATAATGCATCAACATTTTCAGTAATGCCTATTGGGCTTAAAACAGAACTGACAATGATATCAGAATATTGCAAAAAGGACTGTCTCTAACTCAACTTAAAATCATTTGCCCAAAGGCCCAAGAACTACTTCTGGAGCAAGATGGCCACGCAATAGAGAAGGTTTTCTATTTCAAAGGCTTGTGGGTAATCATTAACTCTGCTACATTGCTGAAAATGCAGAGAGCAGCTCATCTGCCATTCTTAACAATCTAAAGGTAATAAGTGACCATTATAGATCTGCAACTCTTTAAATTATTTGAAGCTAATTAACACAGTTTCTCTATGGTACTCAGCTAAGCCCTTTCTCAATTTCCTATTGTCATACATTTAATGCAAGTTCCCAAGAACAGCGTTTCAAGTCTCTCATTGTGCTTCTAATGACCCCTTGCAACCTAGAGACAGGTTTTGTGAAGGTGAATGCTAGAGTCTGAGAGATCATATTCATCTATTGGGTCAGACTGCTTGTCTTTCCTCTTGGCCTTGCCTCAGTATGAGCAGTGAATTCTAATATTCATGAAAATTGTCAGTGGCAATCAAAATCTCCTCCATAGGCCTTTTTTCAGATCTTCTACTTAGGATGGGATACCAACAGGCCAAAACATTCATCAAACATAGCCAATATAAAGCACCAATTGGCCTTAACAGGATCCAAAATTCTTTCCTATGAACCCATTATGTACTGTATTCTTTTTATATCATTCATGCATATGTACGTACATACATGCATACATACATACATACTCCTTTCAGATTCTACTTTTATATCTTCTATAGTGCATGTGTAGTTTATATTCTAGGAATTCCTTCATACATTATACATTTATAATTCCTTTTAGATTCTCATTTTTATAACTTTTATACCGTCTATATTGCTTATTCGTCTATCTTCTCTGTGCTATGTGTGAATGTGGGTCTCCATGCATGTGAGTGTACCCTTTTACTTCACATACTTTATAATTCCACCCTTTATGCTAGTCTATGACTATAATCAAGTTTAAATAAACATAACTAATTATGTGAATAAATGTTATTTTTTAAATGCATGACTGTCTATAGTTAAGAGCTCCCATTTACTTGTGAGATATAGTAGCCTAATATAAATTGACTGGAGTATTTAGCACACAAATCAACTGTACTGATTTGTAATTAGTTTCAAATCAGGTTAGAGATAAAAATATCATACTAATTGGTTTGCTGAACTGTATAGAGGGAAAAAAGGCCCTGTAGGATACCTAGAGAACTGTGTTCCTATGGTTATACAATATTACAATGAAAAAGTCATATGAAATATAGCACTAAGGAATCTGAAAACTAAAGTTGCATTATAATTCTCCATGGTCTCGATGGGAGAGTCCAGGATGGATTACTCTAGCGTACTAGCTCTTTGACTGAGTTGAAAGTTTGAAGACACACCGCCCTGAGTTGAAAGCCCTCAGTCTTTCAACTCAGTCTCAGCTCATGGGACATTTTTGTTGAGTTCAGGGCTCAGTTTAGTAAGAATTATTGTCAAACTTACTCCCTGGATAGAAATAATCTTTAAAACTTGCTAGGAAGAGGTTGGAGAGGAGTTTTGGCTGTGCTGTGCGCTAAGTGTCATTGGAGCCTCTGAAAGGCTTCACACAGCCTGAATTCAAAGTGCTGGCCATTTCGCGCTGATTTAGAAGGCAAGCTATGGTTTAGGACATGGGTCGGGAACCTATGGCTCGCGAGCCAGATATGGCTCTTTCGATGGCTGCTTCTGGTTCGCAGACAAATCTAGATAAATAACAGCCGCCCACGCAATTACAACCCGGAGCAGGACCACAGCCCCTCTCCCAACTGGTCCTTCCTTGCTCGGAGGAAAGCTTCTGCAGAAGCCCAGGTGAGTGAGAACAACTTCCCACCATTACGAACACTCAGCACGCACCTATGTTTTCCATGGCCGGTGCATGCTGTGTTAAGTAAGGACCTCATGTGACCACAATGTGGCAAGAGGCAGGAGTCTCAGGTAAACATGTCAGTGGGTGAGTTGTGAGAGGGTGAGTTAGTGCCAGAAGCAAATACTGGGGAATGCAGGCAGGTGGATGCTGCCATCCTGTTGGGAAAGATAAAGGCCCAGAATGCAAGTCCACTCAGCTGCATGACATTGCCAGCCAGGGCAATATTTCTTATGAGGTAGGGACATTTCATGTATGCTTTTCCCATGCATGGCCAGGACATCTGTTGACAATTCCTGGCAGCTACTTGGCTCAGTGTTTCCCACACTGCTAGATGTCTGGAGGAGGAGGAAGGGCAAAAGGGCAAAGATGCCCTACACAGCATGGCTGACAGAGCCTCCGTATCATAGGGTTTGAGCCCAGCTGGCATCGGAGAGTCCAGGGAGGAGAGGCAGGCAAAGAAGATGACAAAGTTCAACTGCAGGTGGCAACTGAGAGGGCAGTTACAAATGTATAATCGTTAAAAATAAAAATGACTTGATGACACATAATGCTTATATTTGTCATTTGCATATTTACTGGAAAATCAAGTACTTACAATAGATAGAAACTATAAACAGATTTCCAATGAAGGGATTTTTTATGAATTGATAAGTACATTAATTGCTTAATCCTATGCTGTGAAGGAGTGCTATGCTGAAATTTCACCCATATTAAATATTTTTGTTCATTGCTGTGATGGCAAACCTCCGGAGGGGACAGGGGAGGCCATTTTCGCCTTCCCCAAGCTCCCAGAAAGCGTCTGGAGCCTGGGGAGGGCAAAAAATGGGTCCATCGCACAGCAAAAGCTGTGGGTCGTGCGGGCATGCTTGGGGGGGCATGCTTGGGGGGGATCGCATGGCCATGTGCATGGGAATCACACACATAGAATTATGGGAGTGGGCACACCCACGCACAACCCCCCTGCACTCCCCCCGCTTTTGGCACGTGATGGCACAAAGGTTAGCTATCACTGATCTAATGTTATAACAGCTGTGGATTGACCTCTTTTCCAAAATAAAATTTATATTATTTATAGAATTCTGATATTCCCTCATGCAAAATCTCAGCATCAAAAAGCTGAAAATGCAATTATAAATTTTACTTCTCAGTGCAACCTAGTTGTAATGAGAGTCGAATATTTATAACTAACCATATATGATTACGCCTCAGGATCTTCTGTTATAATTTCTTTAATCGTTCCATACAGAGGTTTCTTTTATACGAAGGCACATGTAAACCTTGACATATTACTCTCTTGGAACTTTCAGTTATTTTGTCTTCAAATTGATGGGATGAAAGGGGAATCACTACGTGCTCCAAAACAAAAATGTGCTCTAGTGGCCTTTTGGTGACCTAATTTAATATAATTGAAGCTTCAGTAGAAATGGGGATAATCTTTGTAAATAGCCCGGAGACCACAGAACGCCCTGCACTCATTGAGCATAAATGTCTGCTGCAGCTTCAGTGTGGTAGATTAGCATGTTTTATAAAGTCTCACAAGGGAATGCTGTTTTTGCCATATAGGTTTATTTCAGTTGCTGACACCTTGTAAAAATGATTTTAAAATGTAGTACATGCTGCCTCTTGAAATATGTATTTCTCATGAAGATAATTACTATTTTTCATATCTTTGGAAACTAAAAGGAATTTTTCTTTTTCTATTCAATTTTTCTACATAAGATAGATGTTTCATTAGTGTTGGGATTCAAAATTTTTTACTACCGGTTCTGTGGTGGGTGTGTTGTGGTGTGGCTTGGTGGGCGTGGCAGGGACAGGACACTGTAAAATGTCCATTCCCATCCCACCCCAAGGGAAGATTACTGTAAAATCCCCATTCCCTCCCAATCAGCTGGAACCTGGGAGGCAGAGAATAGATGGGGGCGGGGCCAATCAGAGGTGGTATTTACCAGTTCTCCGAACTACTCAAAGTTTCCTCTACTGGTTCTCCAGAACTGGTCAATACCTGTGTGTATCATGTATCAGTTCCAGAGCGTTTCAAGTTGTGTATCCTTATGTCAGAACTATGTGACTCTATGCAACTATGCAAAAGCTGAAACAGGTGAAATTTGCTCATAATAATGAAATAATAATAATAATAATAATGATTTAATTTAATTAATTTAATTTAATTTAATTTAATTAATTTAATTTAATTTAGCATATGGCCATCAACCAAGACACAGTATGTGATTAACAAAAATGTGACAAATTCATAATCTTTTACATAAGAAGTGTCATGCCAAGGCCCCTAAGAAATTTCATAACCAGTATAGTAATATACCTATACCTGCACCCCCATCAGAGCTTTATTAACACCCTCGGCCCAGTGCCCGGAGGACTAACCAGATCATCGGGACTTCCCAGAAAGTCAGCAGGAGTCAGGGTTTTTTTTTGTATTTTATGGGAGGGCTGTTCCACAAGACATGTTTTATGATAGAGAAGCCTTCTAGAATCCGCCAAGTATCAAAGCCTTACTGATGGGACTTGGAAGCAAACCTACTGTGTCTGATGTGGTAAAATGGGCAGAAACTGTTGGGGAAGATGTAAAGATGACAATTAGCATCTTGAATTGCACGCCTACTATGAGTCACTGCAGTTCACACAGCAGTTGTGTTATCTATGCTACTGTGATCCACTCAGTAAAGCAACACAGACTGTTGGGGTATTTAACATTCCTTCCATCATGGTCAGATCATGTCCAAGTCTCTCTTATGCCATTCCCCTCCACAGGGAGACCAGACATATTCAAGCAGACCACCTTTGACAATTGATAAACCTGAATGAGTTCCAGATGGAACTGGAAAATATCCTATCTGGAGGTTTTGCTGCAAGATCCTGTCAAAACCTTAGTAACAATCTGGAAGCAATGGACAGGATAGCACCTGTGTGGCCTTTCTTGACCCACCTCTCCCAACTCTCCCGATGGTTCATGGAAGAATGGTATGTGTCCAGGTTACCTGAGGAACCATCTCATCCCAGTGGAATGGGTCTGCCTCCTCTTCACCAGGAGAGGAGGCATGCTGCAGATCCTGTAAGTCAAGGAATTTCAGCTCCTGGGATCCAGGAGCCTTCTCTGCCAGTGGCTTCTGTACTTTGGAATATCTTGAACCCTGAGGTGAGATTTGCCTGAAGACATGGCTTTGTCAGTTGGCTTGGGGGCCCCAATGGGGGAGTATCATGCTGAAGGTGGTTGATGAACCAGTAGCAGATCCACCTCCCCCACCCCACACACATCCTGTTCCCGTCACATCTTTTTATCATCTATATTAATTATAATTCATATTTTATTGTGTGTATATTATATAATAGCTTTCTGTCTGCATGGTCTCTGGTGATGAGCTGAAAGACAGAAAAGGAAAGCAGTATGCTTCCTCCCTTAATTGGGGCTTACCAGGGTGTTGTGACAAACACACACACACACACACGTATATGTCTCCGATTTATTTATTGATCAGCTCATAATACTAACATATATATATATAAGCCAAGTTTGGATGGTCTCTAGCGATGAGCCGATGGGCAGTAAGGGAAACAGTATATCTCCTCCCTTTAATTGGGGCCTACTAATAACAGGTTGTTGTGAAATAATTACCTATACTAATATACCCTGTCTAAGCTGATGTAATAGGGGAACTGGTTTGGCTTAAGTGTGAGGTTCCTCGCCTTGCATGCAACATAGCCCCGGTTCGAATCCCAGTAAGGGGTATGGCCAGCTGATGAGAGCTAATAAGCTCGAAATAGATCTATCCTGGTCTCTTCTAATTTAATTTATTGATCAGCTCATAAAACTAACACACATATCTAAAATATTATACAACGTAATTCTTGGCTTGCTGTTTGGATGGTCTCTAGCGATGAGCCGATGGGCAGTAAGGGAAACAGTATGTCTCCTCCCTTTAATTGGGGCCTACTAATAACAGGTTGTTGTGAAACAATTACCTATACTAATATACCCTGTCTAAGCTGATGTAATAGGGGAACTGGTTTGGCTTAAGTGTGAGGTTCCTCGCCTTGCATGCAACATAGCCCCGGTTCGAATCCCAGTAAGGGGTATGGCCAGCTGATGAGAGCTAATAAGCTCGAAATAGATCTATCCTGGTCTCTTCTAATTTAATTTATTGATCAGCTCATAAAACTAACACACATATCTAAAATATTATACAACGTAATTCTTGGCTTGCTGTTTGGATGGTCTCTAGCGATGAGCCGATGGGCAGTAAGGGAAACAGTATGTCTCCTCCCTTTAATTGGGGCCTACTAATAACAGGTTGTTGTGAAACAATTACCTATACTAATATACCCTGTCTAAGCTGATGTAATAGGGGAACTGGTTTGGCTTAAGTGTGAGGTTCCTCGCCTTGCATGCAACATAGCCCCAGTTTGAATCCCAGTGAGGGGTATGGCCAGCTGATGAGAGCTAATAAGCTCGAAATAGATCTATCCTGGCCTCTTCTAATTTAATTTAGATTAAATTGGGTCCTAACAAGGAGAAGGGCGGGGTATAAATTTAATAAAATGAATAATAAATAAATTTATTGATCAGCTCATAAAACTAACACACACACACACACACACACACACATATATATATGGAGGGCCGGGAGGACGAACTTAGGTGCGGAGGCGGCGGTGAGAGTGCCGCCACGGAGACCAGTGGCTCAACGGCGGAGGTGGCTGTGAGAGAGCCTGGATGCCGGAGAGCCTGGAGGGCCTGGAGGGCCGGGAGGACGGACTTAGGTGCGGAGGCGGCGGTGAGAGGGCCGCCACGGAGACCAGTGGCGTAACGGCGGTGGAGGTGGCTGTGAGAGAGCCAAGATGGAGGTCGGTGCCCTGGGGATGGTTGCTTAATTTCGGTGGGAGCGCCAGAGTGGAGGCCGACGTCTTCGGCGTCCCTGCGGCGTCCTGCGGTGGCAGAAGGGCCGTTCGGGTTTGGCGAGCCCCTTGGAGGCCAGGAAGCGCAGAGGCCCCGGCCGGGAGAGGAGGGAGTTTACCCCTAGACGCTGTGATATGTCATAGGGAGAGGCCTTTGAGAACAAGCCGAGACTGGAGAGGGGAATGATGATGTCTCCAGCTCTCGGACTAGGCCAGCCGGGAGGAGGAAGTACGGCTGGTTTAGGCCTTACCGGTCTCTCCTGGACACGAGAGGTTTTCTTTTCCAACTGGAGGACAGATTTTCTGCCGGCGCTGATGGTGCCAAATGTATGATCCTGCCTATAGACCTTTTAAGAACTGAAAGCAACCACTAAGAAGATCTTTCGACCTATGGATATTTCCTTAAGACCTTTTTAGTCCTTCTAAAGGGAAAAATCTAGAACGCTTCAGCTGGACTAAATCCCTCACTGATGCACTTTAATCCATTAACTGATATATTTAACATCTATTTATTGCATTTTAACATCTATTTATTACATCTTAAATGGCGGCTAACGATGCTTTTAAAATCTTTTATGACCCATGCTTTTATGTATTTAAATCTTTTTACATTGTATTTATACATAATTATTTATCTATTTATCTAATTATTTATCTATATTAATGTATTCTAAGCTAGACCTATTACGACTGCGAGAGTCCCCGCTCTCGCAGGTTTGGCCCTCCGCTCTAACGAGGGCCCACCTTGATGAAGGATTCATTAATCTGGAGAGGTGGAAGAAGCGTGGTCTTAGGGGTTTTTTAATTTGTAAACTTATGTCTATCTTAGGGGGAACCAGGGAGGGAGGAGGGTATAGACAGGTAGAGGCGGGTGAGGAAAGAGAGGGCCAGGCCAGCAGGCGACGGAGGGAAGCGGAAGGTTCCGTTAGGAGGGGGGAGACACAAGTCGTTCCAACAGAGGGCATTTCCATCCAGAAAGTCGTGGGGAGAGGCAGGCCCGAGGGGAGACAAGTGTTATCCTCCCGGTTGGGGGCGCGAAGCCGTTGGCTGCAAACGGTTAAGTGCCTCAACCCCCGCAGGCTAGGTGGCCAGGGAGTACAGAGCCAGGGCCTGCGGCTGATGTTCTGCAACGCCAGGTCCGTTGTCAACAAAGCCCCCCTCGTTCATGACCTTGTGTCAGAGGGGGAGCCGGACCTGGTGGGAATTGCGGAGACCTGGTTGGGCCACGAGGGTGGACTTCCCCTCGTTGAAATGTGCCCACCAGGTTACCGCGCTTTTCATCAGCCCCGGGCCCTAGGTAGGGGTGGTGGGGTAGCGGTCATTGTAAAGGAAGGTCTTGAGCCGAGAGAGACCATTGTGCCACAGACTACCGGTTGTGAGTCCCTCTGTGTGAAGTGGGGCCTAGGGAGGCAGTTGGGCTTGCTGGTTGTATACCTGGCTCCCCGCTATGTAGCAGCAGCCCTGCCCGAGCTCCTGGAGGTGATCGCCACGGTGGCAGTTGAGACCCCCAGACTTTTAGTCATGGGGGACTTTAATCTGCCATCGGTGGGCGAATCATCCGAGGTAGCTCGGGAGTTCATGGCTTCCATGATGGCCATGGACCTGACCCAACTAATTCAAGGCCCCACTCACGAGGGTGGACATACACCGGATCTCATCTTTGTCTCAGTCCAATGGAAGAGTGATCTGGGTATAGGGGATATAGTCATCACACCCTTGTCATGGTCAGACCACTCACTTCTCCGGGTCGACTTTCCAACCGCTGCTCCCCTCCGCGGGGAGGCGGAACCTGAGTCACCAATCTGGTTCCGCCCCAGGCGCCTGATGGACCCGGACGGGTTCCAAACGGCGCTTGGGCCAGTTCCTGTACCCCTGACCCGCGCCCCGATGGAGGACCTCGTGGCCGCATGGAATATTGCAACCACGGGAGCCTTGGATCGGGTCGTGCCCTTGTGGCCTCTCTTGCGGCGCCGAAACACCCTGGCTCCTTGGTTTACCGAGGAGCTACGGGTGATGAAACGCCGCAAGAGATGCCTAGAGGGAAGATGGAGGTCTACCCGTTCTGAATCTGACCGGACACAGGTAAGAGCCCATTTACGGACTTACATTGTGGCGCTGAGAGCAGCCAAACGTCATCATTGTGCTGCTCTCATAGCATCCGCAGACAACCGCCCTGCCGCCCTGTTTAGGGTGACCCGCTCCCTCCTTCAACAGAGGGTGCGGGAAGCCCCGCTACAGGGTAGAGCAGAGGAATTTGTTATTTTTCTGCAGGAGAAAATTGCTCAGATACAGAACGAGCTAGCCCCCATTCATGGCCCAGTGGGATGCCACGAGACAGATCTTGTTTGGGAGGAGTTTGACTCCGTTACTTCCGAGGATATGGACAGGTTACGTGGGCGACTGCGAGCCACCACATGTTTATTGGACCCGTGTCCCTCCTGGCTTGTACTGGCATCCTGGGAGGTGACACGAGGCTGGCTCCAAGAGGTTGTCAACGCATCCTTAAGTGAGGGTTCCTTGCCTGCTTCCCTAAAAGAAGCGATGGTGAGGCCCCTCCTTAAGAAGCCCTCTTTGGATCCAGCTCTTTTGAACAACTATCGTCCAGTCTCCAACCTTCCCTTTTTGGCGAAGGTTGTTGAGAGTGTGGTGGCCCAACAGTTTCCCCATCACCTGGAGGAAGTTGATTATCTAGATCCGCGCCAGTCCGGCTTTCGGCCCGGGCATAGCACCGAGACGGCATTGGTCGCGTTGGTTGATGATCTCTGGAGGGCCAGAGATGGGGGTTGTTCCTCCATCCTGGTCCTATTAGACCTCTCGGCGGCTTTCGATACCATTGGGGGGTGGGAAGCACCGTTTTACGGTGGTTCTCCTCCTACCTCTCTGGCCGATCACAATTTGTGTTGGCAGGGGGGCAGAGGTCGACCGCGAGACCCCTCACATGTGGGGTGCCTCAGGGGTTGGTCCTCTTGCCCCTCCTGTTTAACACATATATGAAGCCGCTGGGTGAGATCATCCGTGGTTTTGGGGTAGAGTACCATCTATACGCTGATGACACTCAGCGTATAGCGCCGCCCTGGGTCCATTTGGAGAAGGGCGGGGTATAAATTTAATAAATAAATAAAAAATAGTATATATCTACCCCAAACCACCCCAACGATGCCGTAGCGGTGATGTGCCAGTGCCTGGAAGCCGTACGGATCTGGATGGGAAGTAACGGACTCAGGCTCAACCCGACCAAGACCGAGTGGCTGTGGTTTCCGGCTGCCCGATTCAACCAGCTGACTCCATCGCTGGCCATAGGGGGCGAACATCTTGCCCCTGTGGATAGGGCGCGCAATTTGGGTGTCCTCCTGGATGCCCGGCTGTCCATGGAAGATCAAGTGACAGCCGTGGCCAGGAGGGCATTTTACCAGGTTCGCCTGGTTCGCCAATTGCGCCCCCTATTGGATCGGGACGCCCTTCACACAGTCACTCATGCGCTCGTGACATCCCGACTGGACTATTGTAACTCTCTCTACATGGGGCTTCCCTTGAGGTGCACCCGGAGACTTCAGCTAGTTCAGAATGCAGCCGCGCGAGCAATTATGGGGACCGCAAGGTCTACCCACGTAACACCGCTCTTGCGCGAGCTGCACTGGCTACCTGTCGTCTTCCGGGTGCGCTTCAAGGTGTTAATCATCATCTTTAAAGCGCTCCATGGCTCGGGACCTAGCTATCTGCGGGATCGGATCCTGCCTCATACATCCTCACGGCCGATTCGCTCCCACAGAGAGGGACTTCTCCGGGTGCCGTCCACTAGACTTTGTCAGCGGGCGACGCCCAGGGGAAGGGTTCTCTCTGTGGTGGGCCCAGCCCTCTGGAACGACCTTCCCCCCGATATTAGAACGACCACGGACCTCCGCTCCTTCCGTCTTAAATTAAAAACTCACTTTTTCTGTCTGGCCGGCCTGGGATAGTCTCCCTGTCTTGGGGTTTTATTGGGTAGCTTTTAGTTTTTAGTTTTATGGGAATTTTAGCACAGGTTAAGTTTAATTTGGTTTTAGAACTGTTTGTATATTTTTTACTGTTTTTATTCTGCCTGTGCACCGCCCCGAGTCCCCGTGGGGAGAGGGAGCGGTTTATAAGTATTAAAATTATTATTATTATTATTATTAATTATATATATATATATTTGTTTTCGTAGATTTTCACGGGTGTAGGTATGCTGGCATAGCTGGCTTCGGGGATTTTCCCGTGTATAAGGCATAGAAAAGTTGTTGCAACATTTCGACAAGATCTCACTTGCCATCATCAGGCAGGCTTGTGTCTGAGTGACACTCACAGACACAAGCCTGCCTGATGATGACAAGTGAGATCTTGTCGAAACGTTGCAACAACTTTTCTATGCCTTATACACGGGAAAATCCCCGAAGCCAGCTATGCCAGCATATATATATATATATATATATATATATATATATATATATATATATATATATATATATATATATATATATATATATATATATATATATATATATATATATATACACATACACACACACACACACACACACACACACATGTATATAAATATATACATACATATCTATTAGATATGTAGATGACACTTTTGTAATCTGGCGACACGAAAAAGAAAAACTAGACAACTTCCTCACGCATCTCAACAGCCTACACCCCAAAATACAATTCACTATGGAAATAGAAGATAACAACCAACTTCCCTTTCTGGATATCCTAATCTACAAAAAACCTAATGGCTCCCTAGGACACACCATCTACCGGAAAAAAACACACACCAACTGCTACTTAAACGCACAATCCCATCACCGCCCTGCACAGATCAACTCTGTAGCCAAGACCCTCATCTCCAGAACCAAACGCCTAGCTGACAAAGACCATCTGAAAAATGAATTACACACCCTCACAAAGGTATTAATCTCCAATGGATTCTAAAGAAACACAATTACCAACCTAATCCGAAGGCAGACACCCCCCAAGATCCAAAACACAAGACAATGATTTGATTTGATTTGATTTAATTACATGTATATCCCGCCCTTCTCCGCAAAGGACCCAGGGCGGCGCACAGGAGATTTAAAAAACATACAAAAATAGAACATAAATAATTTAAAATATATATTAGATCCCAAACCTGTGCTAAAACCAATTATTAATTAAAACCCAATTTAAAACTTTTCTAAAGTCCCCATGGGAGGTTAGGCTAGGCCGGCTTGATGAAAAAAGTATGTCTTTAGACATTGGCGGAAGAGGCGGAGGTCGGTGATGGTCCGGAGTTCAGGGGGTAGGTCATTCCAAAGGGCAGGGCCCGCCACAGAGAAGGCTCTTCCCCTGGGTGTCGCCAGTCGGCATTGTCCGGCCGACGGCACCCTGAGAAGGCCCTCTCTGTGGGAGCGTATCGGTCTAAGGGATGTATGGGGCACGAGACTGTCTCGCATATAACTAGGCCCCGAGCCATGGAGCGCTTTAAAGATGGTCGTCAAGACCTTGAAGCGCACCCGAAAGACCACAGGAAGCCAATGCAGCTCGCGCAGGATTGGTGTTATATGGGAGCTTCTGGGAGCTCCCGTGATTACCCGCGCGGCTGCGTTTTGGACTAGCTGTAGCTTTTGAGTGCACCTCAAGGGAAGCCCCATGTAGAGAGCATTACAGTAGTCGAGACGGGACGTCACAAGAGCTTGAGTGACTGTGCGAAGGGCAGCCCGGTCCAGTAAGGGGCGCAATTGGCGCATCAGGCGTACCTGATGAAACGCCCCCCTGGCCACGGCTGCCACATGGTCCTCCAAGGACAGCCGGGAATCCAGGAGGACACCCAAATTGCGCGCCCTCTCCACGGGGGCCAGTGTTTCGCCCCCAATGGCCAGAGTTGGAGTAATCTGGCTGAACCGGGGTGCCGGAAACCACAGCCACTCAGTCTTGGCAGGGTTGAGCCTGAGTTTGTTACCACCCATCCAGATCCGTACGGCCTCCAAACACCGGGACAGCACTTCGACGGCATCGTTGGGGTGGTCTGGGGTGGATATGTACAACTGAGTGTCATCAGCGTACAGATGGTACTCCACCCCAAAACCACGGATGATCTCACCCAGCGGCTTCATATATGTGTTGAAAAGGAGGGGCGAGAGGACCGACCCCTGAGGAACCCCACATAAGAGGGGCCTCGAGGTCGACCTCTGCCCTCCCGTCAACACATATTGCGACCGACCAGAGAGGTAGGATGAGAACCACCGCAGCACGGTGCCTCCCAGCCCCAACCCCCCCAGTCGGTGCAATAGGATACCATGGTCGATGGTATCAAAAGCCGCTGAGAGGTCTAACAGGACTAGGATAGAGGAATAACCTCTATCCCGCGCCCTCCAGAGATCATCAACCAACGCGACCAATGCCGTCTCGGTACTGTGACCGGGTCGGAAGCCGGACTGGCGCAGGTCTAGATAATCAACTTCCTCCAGGTGTCGCGGAAACTGTTGGGCTACCACACTCTCAACAACCTTCACCAGAAAGTGAAGGTTGGAGACCGGACGATAGTTCTCTAATAAAGCTGGGTCCAGGGACGGCTTCTTGAGGAGGGGCCTCACCACCGCCTCTTTCAAGACGGAGGGTAAGGACCCCTCACTCAAAGATGCGTTGACAATGCCCTGGAGCCAGCCTCGTGTCGTCTCCCAGGATGCCAGTACAAGCCAGGAGGGACACGGGTCCAATAAACATGTGGCATCGCCCTCCTCCATTATATTAAAGGCACCACAGATAAAATCAGCAAAATTCTCCACAAACACAATATCAAGACATCTTTCGACACTAACCAAAAAATAGCCAACATCTTAAGGAACCGCAAAGACAAAATCCAGCTAGAAAACCAGGGAGTCTATGAAATACCATGTAAAGTCTCCCCGGCCACATACATTGGACAAACTAATAGGAGAATTACTGCACGTATTGCAGAACATAGGAATTCTGTTAAAAGACAAGAAAATACTTCCTCCCTTTTCCAGCACTTCAAAGCAACAGGACATGAAATCGATTTTGAAAAAACCAAATTACTCTCCAAAACTGAACATTCCAACAAGAGAATAATTATGGAAGCTATTGAAACAGAGAAACATCCCCACAACATAAATAGACGTGATAATAATAATAATAATAATAATTTAATTTTATAACCCGCGCTCTCTCCCCTAGTGATGATGCCTCCCGCCTGCCAGACATCTGGAAACCAGCTCTGGCCACTAAACGAGTGCCAGCCACAAACACTGGCACTCGTTTCATTCTCAACAAACATCAACTCCATCTACCAATCAGGAAGTGACAAATCAGCCAACCAAGACTAATTATGAAGACTAATTATCACAGCTCCTGTGAAGAGGTCCCTTTAAGGGGAGGAGACTCAACATCATCCCTCTCTGCCCTTTGACTCAACCCAGAGTCATCCAGACAGAGAACCAAATTAGATTACTGCTGTGTGACATTTTTTAGATGTGTGTTAGATGTGTGTTAGATACCAGATAGCTCAAGGCATAGAGAGCTTGCCTCAAATGCTGGTTCAAATCCCAGTAGAAGGAGTATGGCCAGCTGAAGAAGGCTAATAAGCCTGAAATGGATCCTTCCTGGTCTCTTTATTTTCAGCCCTTATATATATATGTTCCAGGAGCTCCTGGAAGCACCAAGCCGGAAGCACCAGCCTGAAGATGATGAATGAGATTTCATTGAAACGTCGTGAAGATACTTCCAATTCTACGCGGGAGAAAACCCGAACAACCAAAGACCTACATATATATATGTGTGTGTGTGTGTGTGTGTGTGTGTGTGTGTGTGTGTGTTAGTTTTTATGAGCATATCTAAAAATATCTAAAAATATTACACAACGTAACTAAAAAATGGTTCTCTGTCTAGATGGTCTCTTGTGATGAGCCGACAGGCAGAGAGGGAAACAGTATGTCTCCTCCCTTAAATGGGGCCCTTACAGGAAGTTGTGGAAACATATATATATATATATATGCCAGCTGTCTGTGTCACAGACAGAAGCCTGCCTGATGATGACAGGTGAGATCTTGTCGAAACGTTGCAATAACATTTCTATGCCTTATACACGGGAAAATCCCCGAAGCCAGCTATGCCAGCATACCCACACCCGTGAAAATCTACGAAAACATGTGTGTGTGTGTGTGTGTGTGTGTTTTCGTAGATTTTCACGGATATATGTATGTAGATTTTGGTTTATTCGGGTCTTTTCCAGTGTAAAATTAAAGGTGTTTTTGCAACGTTTCGATGGGTCACCCCCATCATCATCAGGCCTGGGCCTTTGCTTTTTTGCGAATGAGCTGTATTTGAAGTGGCAGTTTTTCTGTAAGTGGAGGTGGGAGGGATTGGAATGTTGGCTCTGCTACTTTAAACCGATTGGTTGGCTGATTTGCCACATCCTGATTGGTAGATGGAGTTGATGTTTGTTGAGAGTGATTGATGATGGTGTTAGTGTTTGTGGCCAGGACTTGTTTAGTGGCCGGGACTCGTTTAGTGGCCGGGACTCGTTTAGTGGCCGGGACTCGTTTAGTGGCCAGAGCTGGTTTCCAGAAGTCTGGCAGGCAGGAGACATCATCGTGTCTGTTCATGTTGTGGGGATGTTTTTCTATTTCAATAGCTTCCATAATCATTCTCCTGTTGGAGTGTTCAGTCCTGGAGAGTAATTTGGTTTTTTCAAAGTCAATTTCATGTCCTGTTGCTTTGAAGTGCTGGAAAAGGGAGGAAGTATTTACTTGTCTTTTAACAGAATTCCTATGCTCTGAGATATGTGCACTAATTCTCCTATTAGTTTGTCCAATGTATGTGGACGAGCAGACTTTGCATGGTATTTCATAGATTCCTTGGTTTTCTAGCTGGATTTTGTCTTTGGAGTTCCTTAAGATGTTGGCTATTTTTGGGTTAGTGTCGAAGGATGTCTTGATATTGTGTTTGTGGAGAATTTTGCTGATTTTATCAATGGTGCCTTTAATATAGGGGAGGAGGGCGATGCCATTGTCTTGTTCTGTGTTTTGGATCTTGGGGGGGTGTCTGCTTTTGGATTAGTTTGGTAATTGTGTTTCTTTGGAATCCATTGGAGATTAATACCTTTGTGAGGGTGTGTAATTCATTTTTCAGGTGGTCTTTGTCAGCTAGGCGTTTGGTTCTGGAGATGAGGGTCTTGGCTATGGAGTTGATCTGTGCAGGGTGGTGATGGGATTGTGCGTTTAGGTAGCGGTTGGTGTGTGTTTTTTTCTGGTAGATGGTGTGTCCTAGGGAGCCATTGGGTTTTTTGTAGATTAGGACATCCAGAAAGGGAAGTTGGTTGTTATCTTCTATTTCCATAGTGAATTGTATTTTGGGGTGTAGGCTGTTGAGATGTGTGAGGAAGTTGTCTAGTTTTTCTTTTCCGTGTGGCCAAATTAATCTTGCCAAGTTCCTCGCAAAAAAAAAATAAAAAAAAATTACAACCCTATGCAAAATCTATCAAATCACATGTACAAAACTCATTCCACTTCATAGAAACGATCCAGAAACAAAATCTACAGCCCAGCGATCTACTCGTGAGTTTTGATGTCGTATCCCTCTTCACCCAAGTGCCTATAAAAGAAGCCTTGACAGCTATCCAGAACAAATACAACCCCCCCAAATACATCCTGGATCTAACCAACCACTGTCTAACTAACACATACTTCATTCACAATGGACAAAGATACAAACAAATAGAAGGAGGACCTATGGGATCACCACTCTCACCAGTCATCGCAAACCTTTACATGGAACACTTTGAAACTAATGCCTTAGATAAATCTGAACACAAACCCAAACTCTGGCTTAAATATGTAGATGACACTTTTGTAATTTGGCCACACGGAAAAGAAAAACTAGACAACTTCCTCACACATCTCAACAGCCTACACCCTAACAGCCTAAACTAGTTGTCTAGTAAAGGTATGGCTATGTGATGAGAGCTAAATAGCTCGAAATAGATCTATCATAGTCTCCCTTTATTTATTTATCTATCAGAACAAATGCTAATAATCCCTTATAAAAACATGCAAGTAGAATATAAGTGCAATACAATGCAACTGCTACTGTATATTCAGTGATAATTCACCTAAGTTGCTAAAGTATTGGAATAGTAAATACAGTTTTTAAAATCAGATTTGTAGGAAATTGCTACGGAAGTTCAGTGTAATGTTTGTCATTAATAGAGAAAGCTGCTAAAAAAGCTAATTACTAAAAATGTCCCTAATAACGAAAATAAGAACTCTTAAAGATAACTGTAGTCAGAACCATAATTATAGAAGTTTAACTATAATGTATTATCATCGGTCCACATAGTCCTATAGAAAAATAAATATCACTGAAGGGCACCCATAAGAATTCTTCCTATTCCTTGTGAGAGTTCATATTAGGTCTCATACCTAAACTGATATTTGAACATTTATACAAAGAAGCATATAAAGAAAGTGAGAAAATAAATGAATTTTGAGGAAGAAGCATTGGAACTGAACAGGTGAAAAGAAATGAATTTCTAGGGCTTATTGTTAAACTTGAAATAAACAAACACAATGTTTTCATATTTATCCAAGAATTCTTCAGTATGAAATGTTTTAAATCTTCAAATAAAAATAGGTTAGATACCCTAAGATCACTCTTTATATGAAGGGACTGAAAAATGTCCAATATAATGTCAGGTTTTAACCAGCTAAAGAAAAGTTCATGGCAGTTAGCTTAATGCAAGTTACTGATACTAATAAACTGAATAACTCATTTAAAAGAGAATTAACTACTTTTTTTTTGAAAAGAAAAATGTATTTTAAGAGGTTATATTTACAAACAATGTTCATTTATAATAAAGACATTTAGGTAAAACAAATTGTGGCTTCTGAAAGTTGAAAATAAGAGATTCAGAACGGAAATTTTTATTACTACAATTTCAGATGAAATGAGAAAAATTACACTTGTTTCATTTTATGTTCCAAATAAAAAGAAAATATTATGAAAAACATCATTCATGGAGACATGAATGGGGTTCTTTCACAAAATCTTGGTAAATCCTGATTCATACAGAGAACTCTGGCATACTGCCCAAAATGTAGTAGATTACTTAATATGCTTTATTTTTCAGATGCATGGAGAATAAATACCCTGTAGAGAAAAAATATAGTTATTTTTCTTATTTTCAAAAAACAAATATTCAAGAGATAAATTCTGGATGTTTAAACCACTGTTAAATAAACTTACAATTGTGGAATTTACAAGGCTTACTTATGCAGAGTATAAACTGATTTTGAAATTGCAAAAAGAGTCATTGTCTTGAAAAGATGGAAATTGAATGGCTTATTTTTTATTAAAAGAAGATACAAGACCGAAATGCCAATTTAAATTAGAGCTTCCTTCAAAGTAGTTCAATTCCCTATGCTTCTTTATTCATCATATGAGAATCCAGTAAAGCTTTTATGAAATATTATTTATTTTTTGGGCACTGAACAGAAAAAAAGTCATTCAAAAACTGAAATGTATATATTGGAATGGTTTGAAGCAAATGGAATCAAGAAACAAGCAGAATCTGCTGTTGAACATAGAACAAACTTTTAAGGTGATTCATAATTAACTGGACTTGAGGCTTTGAAGAAGAGGAATTACAAGAAGATTTTGCTGAGAAGATATATTTTAAAAAGGTAACAAAACCGTTTACTATAAGTAAGGGAATGACCCAACTCAGGCCCTATAGGCCTATTTGCTTATTAAACATGCCAAAGCTTTTTATAACAAGTCTTGTGAAGTGATTTAATATCCTTTCGGTTGACATAACACACCCTGATTGACAAGATTTGTCCCAAAGAGATACATAAGGGGAAGTATCAAATGTATTCTGAGTGCCACTGATATTGATTTTAATGTGGACAAAGCTGTTGATATTTTGTAATGGCCTTTTGTATTCATGCATTTTCATGACCTTGAAAAATGCTGATGACTCCCATGAGTGTTTCTTTTGTCATAACTTTATCAACATTTCAGCATTCCAGTTCCTTTTTTTCATCATCATTCCCTAGACTACTCATAACACATTTTAGCTCTTTCCTAGTAACGTATTTGATACCTTCTAACCCAGAAGTGGTGGTGGTGAGGGGAATGTTGTTACACTTTCTGGTAACATATTTATTAGAACTTTTCGAATAATTTTTATTTATTTTATTATATTTATATCCCGCCCTTCTCCACAGAGGACCCAGGGCGGCGCACAGGAATTAAAAAACATACAAAAAATAAATACATAATTTAAAATATATTAAACTATTCTAATCCTATGCTAAAACCAAAATTTAAAATACCCAATTTAAAACTCTCTAAAATAGTCCCCATGGGAGGTTAGGCTAGGCCGACTTGTTGGAAAAGATATGTCTTTAGACATTGGCGGAAGAGGCAGAGGTCAGTGATGGTGCGTAATTCAGGGGGTAGGTCGTTCCAAAGGGCAGGGCCCGCCACAGAGAAGGCTCTTCCCCTGGTGTCGCCAGTCGGCATTGTCCGGCCGACGGCACCCTGAGAAGACCCTCTCTGTGGGAACGGATCGGACGAAGGGATGTATGGGGCAGAAGGCGGTCTCGCATATAACTAGGCCCGAGCCATGGATGGTCGTCAGAACCTTGAAGCGCACTTTAAAGATGGTCGTCAGAACCTTGAAGCGCACTCGAAAGGCCACAGGAAGCCAGTGCAGCTCGCGCAGGATCTGTGTTATGTGGGAGCGTCTGGTGGCTCCCATAATCACCCGCGCGGCTGTGTTCTGAACTAACTGTAGCTTTCGAGTACACCTCAAGGGAAGCCCCATGTAGAATAAAAATTTGATGCTAATATTGGAGTAAATGACTAGTTTTTCTCCAGCCTTCCCTATTTACTCAGGCTTGCAACTGGCATATGGATGTATTACCATCTACATTTTTGTCTTGCTAATATATCTATTGCTCATCAATATATTACTAAATGCATTATATCAACAGGCCCATTAACCTAGCTGGAGACTAATATGTGGAAACATACATAATGTGAAAACGATAGTTGTGTTGCATATCCCCTCTTTTGGATGTAGCAGAACTAACAATTTCATACTTTCAGAAAGTACAGGTAAGAAGATGAGGAACAATGGTTTGGTTCTTTTGCCAACCTAACAGTTCGAAAGCATGTAAAAATGCAAATAGAAATATAGGGCCCACCTTTGGTGGGAAGGTAACAGCATTCCATGCGCCTTCGGCGTTTAGTCATAGCAGCCACATGATCACGGAGATGTCTTTGGACAGCACTAGTTCTTCGGCTTTGAAACGGAGATGAGCACCTCCCCCTAGAGTCGGGAACAACTAACACATGTGAGGGGAATCTTTACCTTTATGTTTGATTATAAAACTTAAGGTTAATTAAGTGTAAGTTAATATAAACAGAAAGCATTAGCATTATATTTTAAATAATTAATATTTCAAATATGATACATACTTGCTATTTGAAAATGAGGAAAAATAAAAATATAGAAATATAGGCCATAGCCATCACCACATCAAGCTCCACAATATGAAAATATTCAGTTGCTAAGGTCAATTAGTACATATTGAAACTTATGTATAATTTGAAAATGATGGCAAACAGCTGAAAAACATTACTGATTATGTAGTTATATTTTATAGTTATTCCATTACTGGGTTTTACAAATCTGAGTACTATTTGACAATTACAATGATGACAGGTCATAAGAGCCCAGCCAACAGGATATGGATTAGACAAATGAAAGAAAAGGCACTTTACGGTTTAGACTAGCAGTAGAATCAATGACGCTTAAGACCAAAAATAAATATGTAAGTGACACTATAGCATTTGGTAACATCTGGTACTAAATGTTTAATGCTGATTATTTTAGCTAACTTTATATATAGATCTAGAGTATACTGTCCAGTAATAAATGTGTAACTTTGTAATTTTGATTCATACTTATTAGTTACACTTGTTAGGACTATTTTGAAAATTATTCAGAAAATTTTTATAAAATATTCTTAGAATGTATTTAATTATTTGAAATTTTATTGTTTTTATTTTATTATTAGATTCTTTTTTTAAAGGCGTCTTATTTGGGAATAATAAATGTAATTAATATTAATATTACCAAAAGTTAATAAACATAAAACCACACATGCCAATTCACACAAGCTTAACTAACACAAGTTTCATTTTATTATAACAGCTCATTGTAACTGTCAAGAAACTAATAGAAATACATTGGTTTGGTTACCTACAGGAAATGTATGAGTCAATTTTAGTTATTTATATACTGAATATAATAACAGGAATGCCAGGCTAAAAGTCTTTGAATACAAAGCCACTTAAAATTATATCATGCGCTTGTTCATATTGTTAATCTCTTCCGATACTTATTGAAACAGACTATTTTCATGTAACTTAGGCTAATTTATTTATGTGATGAAACACTTTTATTTCTTAACTACGGTAGCTGTACCCGGCCACGCATTGCTATTGCCCAGTCTGGTTAAATGGCCAACCAATCTGTGTGTAGATGTACACCTGCACACACAAACACGTACACACAACCACCGTATAACTCCCAACCTACCTACCTACTGTATTTTTCCCTCCCTCTCTCTATCCCTCTACCTACCTACATACTGTATTTCTCCCTCTCTCTCTCTCTATCCCCCTACCTACCTACCTACTGTATTTCTCCCTCTCTCTATCCCTCTACCTACCTACCTACCTACCTACTTACCTACCTACTGTATTTTTCCCTATCTCTCTCTATCCCTCTACCTACCTACCTAACTAATGTATTTTCCCTCTCTCTTTATCCCTCTACCTACCTACCTACTGTATTTTTCCCTCTCTCTATCTTTATCCCTCTACCTATCTACCTACCTACTGTATTTCCCCCCTCTCTATCCCTCTACCTATCTACCTACCTACTGTATTTTCCCTCTCTCTCTCTATCCCTATACCTATCTACCTACCTACTGTATTTTATCTCTCTCTATCCCTCTACCTACCTACCATGCAGCCTCCTGGGACCAGAAATGGGCCACCTGGGAGTGTGCTACCCCCCATGCCTAGTTTTGGGCCTAGTAGGCAGTGTGGGAACGTTAGAGGCTTATTCGGTTGCTGAGGAAACGACTGTTGGAAATGTGAGGGGCATGTGCATGGCGCATCATAAGAAGCAGCCGGATGGGAGGAGCTACAGGAAGGTGAAAACCTGAGAAGTGCGTACCTTTTACGTTTGTGCTACTTGCACATGACACACGTGTGCCAGCTACACAAAATGTATGTATGATTGCATTGGACATCCTTGGGAAGATTGTGTGAAAATTTGATGCCGATCGGTGCAGTACTTTCTAATATTAGCGGCTTTGCACAAACTATTTTACATTTTTATTTATATAGATTTGTGTATTGAATCAATGAATGAAAAATTGACATTTTCGCATTCCAATTCTAACCATTTTCAGCAGTGTACCTCATACCCATCTCAGCATTTTTGTCAGATTAATCCGGTCACAGCAGATGGCATTGCACTTAATGGGATGCATTATCCTCTCATTTGCTAGAATAGTAAATAGTAAAACCACACTATTATTTTACATTAACATTAGAAATTGCACCACGTAAGGTGTAATGCTTGTAAGCCATATCCTGTCAATGTTCAGAATTAAACCATCCTGCCATTCTTCTCTAATGTGTAAGAAATACATTAATGTATTAACAGATGAATACATTCAAGTTGAATATGTTACAGTTTATTAAAAATCACTGCAACAGATGATCATTTTAAGAAATGTAAATCAATTATAATTTGATATTTTTTTAAAATTATATTCTACAGTGTCTATCACACACACTGTATAATTATCCTAAATTTTCTAAAATTGCAAGAAAATTATTTATGTTAAAATATATCATTAACTGCAATCATAACACCTAGACTGAATGACTACAGGTAGTCCATTCAGCAGATGGCACTATATTTTTAAAGCTATATCTAGACAAACACTGTTTGCTGCTACATATTCTAAGCAGAAAAGATATTATAGTAGCCAACAACATTCCTCTAATTTGTGATCAGAAACAGATATCCATGCAAATAAAATACAAGTGCATGTAAAAACAACATTTATGCTTTTTTGGTTAAAGTATAGAAGTTGAAAATATAATGGTATATCACATTTTTGTTTATATGTCAGAAAATTACTTGCTAGATTTGGTAGGCAAAAAATCTATTTCACTGACCTTGCATGCTTCCTTTGTTGGTATATTGCAATTTAAAAATTCAAAAGTGGCTCTTTATGTTTTCTTTTTTCTTCTGATAAAAGGTTCTTCATATTGGGGAGATGTTTTAATTCTCTGTTAGCCATCATTTGGTGAGTGGGCATTTATGCTAACTGAAGAAATAAATAAATCTTTCAGAAACATGTTTGCTGGTTTTATATAATCCAAATTTGCTGGACACTCAGCTGGATAATATCTGCTTAAAACATCTCAAGGCATATTTAAACAGCAGCATTTCTTGTGGAATTTCAAAGCTCTTCAGTCTCATTCAGCTTTTCCAAAGCAACTTTTAACATCTGTGTTCTTGGCTCTTCATTCCTTATTCAGTTTCCATCTTACAATTTTGTAAGGTAAGAAGATTGAGAGATCAAGGCTGACATCAGTGGGCTTTATGACTGAGTGATAATGTTAATCTTATCTGAGATTCCCTCATCCATTAGACAGTCCTATCCAGCAAATAGTCATTATACCAGACTTCCTCTCTTTTAAGGTTTCCGTTTTTTAACTTCCTGAGACAAAATTCTCCACACAATATGCAGATCTCTTACAAATAGGCTGTGTTCTCAATGCTATGGGTTTTTTCTAAACCAAAAAGAGCATGGAAAGTCAGTATTCATGTTCAACTATTTGCCAGCAGCTCTTAGACTCCATGTTTGCCTCAAATCAGTAATGGGATACTTCAGAACTGATGAAACATTTGCTTCAGTGCAGATGGGTAAAATAATTTACATGAATTTTTAATGCAAAATGCTTTCTTGTGTTGTTCGTGTATTTTCAACAACTGGGTAAGAAAACTCAGTAAACTTAACTGTCTTCGTGTGTATTACAAGTTGTTTTAGTATGATTCTTGAAATGCCTTTCACACCGCATCCCCCAAAAGCACAGGTCAAATAAATTTATTTTTTTCTCTACATCATTATTGGTGGTTTCCACAAGGGACCTTATATCTAGTATTTTTCTGGTTCAAAATGTGGCTCCTGATTTCAGAAGAAGAATAAAACCTTTCTCTGTGGGTTAAGAACTAATGATACTGACCTATTTTAGTTTCAGAAGTGATTTAGTGGATTCAGACTATAAGCCTACAGATGTATTTATTTTTATTCCTTAGATGAACACTTTACTGAAACATGTAGCAATCACTTTTGAGGACATGGAAAAATGTGAATGTTATTTATTACGATATATTGGATCAATTGCTCTATATAAGAATTATTGAATATTACAACTTTGTAAGTAAAATGAGAAACTGAAATATATAAATAGATATTAAAAGGTATACCTTGATTGTGTTTACAGCATTCAAGAAGCTCAGTGCAGCCTTTGTAAGATTGTTAAAACTCTAAGATTTTTCTATGGCGATTGCCTTCTAGATGAATTATAATCCCCATCATCTTCCAAAAGAAGGGGGGATATAATCCAACACAAACTCTGATTTGTAGACAGCTGCCTAAGATTAGTTTAATAAATTATATCTTGGTAATCTACAATTAGATTCACAATGTAAGACGGATAGAAACTTATCTATTCAAATCCTAACCAAGGACCTAATTCTTAAGAATTATTAAAATAGTGTCTAGGAATATAGAGAGATCCAACCAAGGTCATTTATTAAAATAGGATTAAGGTGTTCAGGTCTTATCAATCAGCATTTTCAGACATCAAGGAAGTTGTTTAGATATCGGTCTGAAGGCTCCAATCAATTGATATAACAACAGATTTCTTTTTTGGTAAGCATTCAATTGTGATCTGCAAGTCCCGATATTTTGTAATTTTTTTCAATTCTTTTTCCTCAATCCCAGCATTACCTGATATGCATTTCCATAAATGAAGCTAGATCCCCCCACACACAATAACTCTTATATCAGGCATGCTGTGAACAAAATGCCTGTCTTTGAATTTTAAGCTTCCATAAAGCTTAATTTGCTAATTGTCCAAAATGTTCTCAACTTGATGGTCCCAGTAGTTTTTACAACATTCAAATCAATGGTGGGATCCTAACCGGTTTACTATCGATTTGCTGAGTTTACTACCGGTTCGGCGTTTTGCGCACACACTGCTCACTTCGCTTGCATGCACAATTTATTAAAACTGTTCTGCGCATGCACAGAAACATGCTTGCGACGGGAGAAGAGACCGGGGAACCGGTTTGGAACCATGGCAAGCCTCAGTCGCTACCAGTTCCAGTGACCCAGGCTGCCAAACCACTACCAGTTCACCTGAACAGGTAGGAATCCACCACTGATTCAAATCCAAACTAAAGTTTCCAATGAATAATTGTGGAAATGTAGTCGTGATGTTGCTTGCAATCAGGTTCTTAAATGAAATTTTGCTTCAGCCACCAATTAAATGGTCAATTGTTTCATCCTTTTCACTACATAGGCAACATTTGCTGCTGTTACATGTTGAATTTTCACCTTCACACAATTAATTGGCAAAACCTATTCTTTAGCCACTACAATAAAGCCTTCAGGTTTTTTTTCTTTAATCCTCCTGATTTTAACCAATACCATGAGGGTGTTTAATCAGCTTTTCCTTCTATTGACCATGCAACGGTTTGTTATTTCAATTAACAAATCTGTTCTCAATTGTTTCTTTTCTATATTCAGCCTTCACCTTCATTGTTTTCAAGAACTTTCCATGATTGACTTCCTTTAGCAAAGATCCTTTGCTTTTCTTAATGTAATAATTCAAGCCATGTTTTAACTTCTTCCACAGTTTGTTTTACCTGAGTCATTTAACATCTTCTGCTCATGGCAAATACACCCAATCAATATCATATTTTGGGTGCAAAGCATAGTGCATTGTCATTACTTTTCTTGTCTTCTGATCCAAGTTAACAAGTTCCACCTGGGTCCATTCAACTGTTCCTGCTGCATATTGAAAAACAGAAACTGCTTGGCTATTAATTGCTTTAATGATGTTTCTACTTCTATTTGTAGGTCTGTGTAGGTTTTGTGATTTTCTCCTGTTTTTTCTCTTGTATTCTGCTATCTCTAGGTACTGGCAAGTCCACTATTCAGCCTATTTTTCTTTCTTATGAACAGTTGATAAGTCTGGGGTGTCATGTCAAGATAGTGGTTCGCTGGGGGATTATGATTATTATCTACTAGCTATACCCGGCCACGCGTTGCTGTGGCCCAGTCTGGTTAAATGGCCAACCAAACTGTGTGTAGATCTACACCTGCACACATACACACAACCACCATATAACCCCCAACCTACCTACCTACTGTATTTCTCCCTCTCTATCTATCCCTCTACCTACCTACCTACTGTATTTCTTTCTTTCTCCCTCTATCTACCTACCTACTGTATTTCCCCCTCTCTATCCCTCTACCTACCTACTTACTGTATTTCTCCCTCTTTCTCTATTCCTCTACCTACCTACCTACCTACCTACCTACTGTATTTCTCGCTATCTATCTATACACCTACCTACCTACCTACGGTATTTCTCCCTCTCTGTCTATCCCTCTACTTACCTACCTATTGTATTTCTTGCTTTCTCCCTCTACCTACCTACTGTATTTCTCCCTCTCTATCTATTCCCCTATCTACCTACCTGCCTACCTACTGTATTTCTCCCTATCTATCTATCCCCCTACCTACCTACCTACCTACCTACTTACCTACCTACTGTATTTCTCCCTATTTATCCCCCTACTTACCTACCTACTATATTTCTTCCTTTCTCCCTCTACCTACCTGCCTACCTACCTACCTACGGTATTTCTCCCTATCTATCTATCCCTCTACCTACCGACCTACCTACCGACCTACTGTATTTCTATCTATCTATCTATCTATCTATCTATCTATCTATCTATCTATCTATCTATCTATCTATCTATCTATCTATCTATCTATCTATCCATCCATCTATCTATCTATCTACCTACATTTCTTCCTTTCTCCCTCTACCTACCTACCTATCTACCTACTGTATTTTTCACTATCTATCTATACACCTACCTACCTACGGTATTTCTCCCTCTCTGTCTAACCTTCTACTTATCTACCTATTGTATTTCTTGCTTTCTCCCTCTACCTATCTACCTACCTGCCTACCTACTGTATTTCTCCCTCTGGCTATCCCTCTATCTACCTACCTACTGTAATACAATAATAAAATAGCAGAGTTGGACGGGACCTTGGAGGTCATCTAGTCCAACTCCCTGCCTAGGCAAGAAGCCCTATACCCATGATGGCAAACCTATGGCACGGGTGCCACAGGTGGCACACGGAACCATTTCTTAGGCCACGTGAGGCATTGCCCTGTCAGCTTCAGTGTGTATGTGTGCCCTGGCCAGCTGATTTAGGCCTTCTTTTGAGTCTGGTTTTTGCCTTCTAGAGGTGGGGGAAGGCTGTTTTCATCCTCCCCAGGCTCCTATAAAGCCTCTGGAGCCTGGGGATGACGTAAAAAGCATGCCAAATGCAGGGGGTCATGCACATAGCATTATGGATGTGGCACACCTGTGCACATCACCCCTGCACTCCCCCTGTTTTTGGCACGCAAGCCAAAAAAGGTTAGCCATCACTGCCCTATACCATTTCAGACAAATGGCTATCCAACATCTTCTTGAAGACTTGCAGTGTTGGGGCATTCACAACTTCTGGAGGCAATTTCTGTTCCACTGATTAATTGTTCTCACTGTCAGGAAATTTCACCTAAGTTGCTTCTCTCCTTGATTAGTTTCCACCCATTGCTTCTTGTTCTGCCCTCAGGTGCTTTGGAGAATAGCTTGACTCCCTCTTCTTTGTGGCAACCCCTGAAGATATTGGAAGGCTGCTATCCTGTCTCACCTAGTCCCTCTTTTATTAGAGTCCTTCGGGAGATAGGGCAGTATATAAGTGTAAATAATAATAAAAATAAATTAAACTGTATTTCCCCCCCTCTCTCTATTCCCCTATCTACCTACCTACTGTAATACAATAATACAATAGCAGAGTTGGAAGGGACCTTGGAGGTCATCTAGTCCAACTCCCTGCCTAGGCAGGAAGCCCTATACCATTTCAAACCAATGGTTCTCCAACATCTTCTTGAAGACTTGCAGTGTTGGGGCATTCACAACTTCTGGTGGCAAGCTGTTCCACTGATTAATTGTTCTAACTGTCAGGAAATTTCTCCTCAGTTCTAAGTTGCTTCTCTCCTTGATTAGTTTCCACCCATTGCTTCTTGTTCTGCTTTGGAGAATAGCTTGACTTCCTCTTCTTTGTGGCAACCCCTGAGATATTGGAAGGCTGCTATCATGTCACCCTTAGTCCTTTTTGTTAAACTGTATTTCTTCCTCTCTCTCTCTGTCTATGGGCCACCTGGGAGTTTGCTATCTCAGTGCCTTTTTGGCCGTAAGAGGCCTCCGTACAGCCTTTTTGAGGAACTGACTGTTGGAAATGCCAGGTGGGAGGAGTTACAGGGAGGTGAAAATTTTTTCAGTGGTACATTTTACATTTGTGTACTGTGTACATGACACACATGTGCTAGGCACAAAATGATTTGGTATTCTATTATCCGAAGTCCTTGTGAACATTGTGTGAAAAATTGAGGGAAATCGGTCCAGTAGTTTTTGAGATTAGTGGATTCGTACAAACTATTTTACATTTTTATTTATATAGATTCAGAACAATGTGAACTCACAGCAATGTGAAGTCACAGCTTCCAATTCTCTTTAGCTGGTGTTGGATTGATATGCATCAGGTTCTTGGCAAGAACCTAAGATGTCATAATATATTGGCACAGTATATGTGCAGATCCAAGCAGTAGTGTCTGTAATTGGCAGACAGAACATTTATCAATGCGCAATCTACCATCCAAGATTTTTAATAATAAAATTTTGTTTAATGGCACCCAGTATGGCAATAATCACTGGTACAACCATGACTTGTTTATGCCATAATCTTCGCATTTTGATTTTCAGATATTGATGCTTTGAAATTTTCTCCAATTCTTTGTTTTCTATTCTACTATCCTCGGGTGCTGTTCTAAATTCTCTAAGAGTATTAATAACTGTCTTTAGATTAGGATAGATAAATGCATTGAAGGTTATACACGTTTATCTTAGGATTTCTGTTGATACATTTGTGCCTTTTTATTCATAAGCGGAGGTTAATACATATGTTTCATAGAAAAATAAAACTAAAATCATTATTTAGAATAGCCCACTTGAGGCAATCCAAGGATATTAATAATTATTATCCAAAAAACATTACCGTATTTTTCGGAGTATAAGACACACCTTTTTTCCTCCAAAAAGAGGCTGAAAATCTGGGTGCGTCTTATACATCGAATACATCATTTTTTTTGCCTCCTGAAACCCCACCCCTTCATCAAAATGGCCACCCACATACCCTTATGGAGGCTTCCAGAGAGCTCCTGGGGGCTTGGGAGGGCAGAAATGCACAAAAAAGGACGTTTTGGGGGGCCCCAAACCCCAGCAGCACTCTATAAGCCTCCATAAGGCTATGCATGCATTTTTTTTGACCAAAGAAATGGGCCATTTTTTCCTCGTTTTGCCCCATCAACCACCTCCAGGAGCACTCTGTAAGCCTCCCCAAGGCTATTCATGCCTTTTATTTGAAAAAAAAACGGACCCATTTTCACGAAAAACGGGCCGTTTGGGGGAGGTTTGCAAAGTGCAGAAAGGTTTTTTTCCCCTTTTGGAAAGCTGTTTACTTAGAGGGATTGATGAGAATTACGTTGGTCAACTACTGTGCCTGCAGGAACAAAGATTTGTTCCAAAGTTGGTCAGTGATTTCCTTCACATGGGTAAATACACCTGGAGACATCTACCTGCCTACCTACCTACTCTCTCTCTCCCTACCTATCTACACTCTCTTTCCCTACCTATCTACTGTATTTCTCTCCCCCCTCTATATACTTACCTACCTACTCTCTCTCCCTACCTATCTACTGTATTTCTCCCTGTATCCCTCTACCTACCTACCTATCTACACTCACTCTCTCCCTACCTACCTACTGTATTTCTCTCTCTCTCTTCTACCTATCTACCTACTCTCTCTCTCCCTACCTATCTACTGTAATTCTTCCTCTCTCTCTATTTCTCTCTCTATCCCTCTACCTACCTACCTATCTACACACTCTCTCTCCCTACTTACCTACCTACTGTATTTCTCTCTCTTTCTCTCTCTCTATCCCTTTACCTACCTACCTACTTAACTACACACTCTCTCTCCCTACCTACCTACCTACTGTATTTCTCTCTCTCTCTCTCTATCCCTCTACCTACCTACCTACCTATCTACACACTCTCTCTCCCTACTTACCTACCTACTGTATTTCTCTCTCTTTCTCTCTCTCTATCCCTTTACCTACCTACCTACTTAACTACACACACTCTCTCTCTCCCTACCTACCTACTGTATTTGTCTCTCCCTCTCTATCTACCTACCTACCTTTTTTAAAAAATTGCCTCTTCAAAACCTGGGTGCATCTTATACTCCGAAAAATATGGTAATTAGGATTATAACTCTTTTGGTACATTTAAGACTCAGAGACCAGAACAGAGCTATTTCTATTTAAGCATTTAAAACAATGATTAAAATAGAGGGGGGGGAATGTATGTATATCAAAGAATCGGCACTACCTTTCCTAGAAGTGAATTATTATGAATTTTATCTGTTATCTATTTCATGGCTATTTTATGTATTTTATGTTTATGTATTCAATATTGGTTTTTTAATTTCCCTGTGCACCGCTCCGAGTCCCTTTGGTGAGAGGAGGCGGTTTATAAATAAAATATTATTATTATTATTATTAATTTATATCTTTTGCTTAATTTAATTTAATTTAATTTAATTAATCAAGAGTTCTAAAATAGTCAAGAAATGCATACAGTATGTATGTTAACGTATATCTTAAAAGAATTACAGAAATTAATCTAACCAAAAGATGTACAGCTTTAAAGGAAAAAAATACTGAGTTATAAAAATATTTTGTCCTGTAAATATCACTTCTAAAAGGTGATGAAATTAGCAATTTGGGAGGCAAAAGAAACACCAAGTACTGTGAGCAATTTACTTCTGATTACTAGGCCCACTGTGATAAACACCAGAATCAAGGTAATTTATGCTCCCCCCCAACCTGTGGAACTGAATCACAATCTTAATATCATAGACCAGTGATGGTTAACCTTTTTGTCATTGCGTGGCAAAAGCGCATGCATACGGCCATAATGCAATACAAGTGTGACCCCCCTGTGTGCCCCCCATGCATACGTGTGTGAATCCCTTGCATACGCCCCCTTCCAGGTTGGTGCAGGAGGTTTTCCAGACCCAAAATGGAGTGCAGGAGGCTATGTGCGTAACCCCCTTTTGGACGTGGAAGGCCTCCTGCACAAACCTGGAAGCCTCCTGTGCATGCGCGCGAGTGTCCCCCTGCATGCACCACACCCGCTGCGCATGCGCAGCAGAGACCCAAAGACCAGCTGGCTGACGGGAGGTGCGCATGCATGTGGTGGAGCTGGGCTGGGGCGATGGCTGGTGTGCCCGCAGAGAGGGATTGGAGTGTCACCTGTGGCACGCAAGCCATAGGTTTGCCATCACAGTTATAGACTATGCATACATTTAGGCTAGATAACTTTTATTTTATGTACTATTTCTGGAAAAAAAAGATTTTTATTTCCATTCATATTTAAAATACACATAATTATAGGCAATCCATTAGGGTTTTTGCAGAGTTTGGCATTCATACCAGAGCTCAGCTGTCTCTTGTCTAATGCTTTTCCAGAAGTGTTGGGCTCCACAAACCCATGCTGAACATGGTCATTGTGCAAGATTATGGAAACAGAAACTTAACACAATTTATGAAGCATTATTTTGCAGAAGCTATATAGAGTTTATGCAGTGTATTAAACTAAATAGGAGATTTGCTCATTTTAAAAAGATTAAAAATGAATAATAGGGATTCAGCTTTAGCACTGATACTTGCAAGAAGAATGATGAATTTTAGAATGCCCATTACTTCTCCCACCCACAACCCGCCCCCAAATTCTAGACCAGAAAGTGTGACAGAATTCTGTGTGGAATCATATGGGCCTTGCTCAGGGAGATTGTGGTAAGTTCTTATCAAGAACCAGGTTGGTTGCAAGGTTTCAGTGAAGTGTGACTTGGTTCCTAGTTTTGTATGCACTAATTGGTTTTCTTGCCGTTTTTTTCTATCATCTAATAAAAATACATCTTGTAGTTAAAATAGCATAGTGTCAAGAAAATGCAAAGAAATAAGCTTTTGTTCATTCATGATAAAAACTATTTGGTATAAAATAGAGGTTCTGATTTTCTGGAAGAGGGTTATGGATCGTTGATGGCTGATGTTATGCAACGCCAGGTCCGTGGTGAACAAAGCCCCCCTCATTCGTGACCTTGTGTCAGAGGGGGACCCGGACCTGGTAGGTATAACGGAAACCTGGTTGGGCCTCGAGGGGGGTTTACCCCTCGTAGAAATGTGCCCACCAGGCTACCGAGCCTTCCATCAGCCTAGGGCCCTGGGAAGGGGTGGGGGGGGGGCGATTATGATTAGGGAAGGTCTTCAGCCGAAGAAGACCACTGTCCCTCACACGACTGGGTGCGAGTCCCTCCTCGTGAAGTGGGGCCTAGGGAGGCAGATGGGCATGTTAGTTGTATACCTGGCTCCTCGCTATACAACAACAGCCCTGCCCGAGCTCCTAGAGGTGATAGCCGAGGCGGCGGTTGAGACCCCCAGACTTTTGGTCATGGGGGACTTCAACCTGCCGTCGGTAGGCGAAACCTCTGGTGTAGCTCGGGAGTTCATGGCTTCATGACCCAGGTAGTTTTAGGCCCTACTCATGAGGGTGGGCACACCCTGGATCTAATCTTCGTCTCGGGACAGTGGAGTCATGATCTGGGAATAGGGGATTTAGCCATCACACCCCTGTCATGGACAGATCATGCTCTCCTTCGGCTGGACTTTCCAATCGCCGCACCTCACCGCGGGGAGGCGGAGCCGACTACTCCTATATGGTTCCGCCCCAGGCTCCTGATGGACCCGGTAAGGTTCCAGAGGGAGCTTGGGCCAATACCTGTGGACTTGCCCCGTGACTCGACTGAGGACCTGGTGGCCGCATGGTTAAGTGCGGCCACGGGGGCCTTGGACCGAGTCGCGCCCTTGCGGCCTCTCTTGCGGCGACGAGTCACCCAGGCTCCTTGGTTCACTGAGGAGCTGAGGGAGATGAAACGCCACAAGAGATGCCTAGAGAGCAGATGGAGATCTTCTTGCTCCGAAGCCGACCGAACACTAGTGAGAATCCATATTAGGACTTACTTAGTGGCGATAAGAGTGGCCAAACGTGAGTATTGTGCCACTCTTATTGCATCCGCAGATAACCGCCCTGCCGCCCTGTTTGGGGTGACCCGTTCCCTCCTTCACCAGAGGCCGCGGGAAGACCCTCTGCAAGGACGAGCAGAGGAATTTGGGATTTATCTGCAGGACAAAATCACTCGGATTCGGAATGAGTTACCCTCCATCGAGAGTGGCCCAGCGAGATTGTCCAAGGTTGGTCTTGAGACTCCATTCTGGGAGGAGTTTGACTTTGTCACTACCGAGGATATGGACAGGTTGTCAAAGAGACTTAAGGCCACCACATGTTTATTGGACCCGTGTCCCTCCTGGCTTGTACTGGCATCCTGGGAGACGACACGAGGCTGGCTCCAGGGCATTGTCAACGCATCTTTGAGTGAAGGGTCCCTGCCTGCCGTCTTGAAAGAGGCGGTGGTAAGGCCCCTCCTCAAGAAGCCGTCCCTGGACCCAGCATTATTAGAGAACTTTCATCCCGTCTCCAACCTTCACTTTCTAGCGAAGGTTGTTGAGAGTGTGGTGGCCCAACAGTTTCCGCGACACCTGGAGGAAGTTGATTATCTAGACCCGCGCCAGTCCGGCTTCCGACCCGGTCACAGCACCGAGACGGCATTGGTCGCGTTGGTTGATCTCTGGAGGGCGCGGGATAGAGGATTCCTCTATCCTAGTCCTGTTAGACCTCTCAGCAGCTTTTGATACCATCGACCATGGTATCCTATTGCACCGACTGGGGGGGTTGGGGCTGGGAGGCACCGTTTTGCGGTGGTTCTCGTCCTACCTCTCTGGTCAGTCGCAATATGTATTGGCAGGGGGGCAGAGGTCGGCCTCGTGGCCCCTCGTATGTGGGGTCCCTCAGGGGTCGGTCCTCTCGCCCCTACTGTTCAACACATATATGAAGCCGCTGGGTGAGATCATCCGTGGTTTTGGGGTGGGATATCATCTGTACGCTGATGATACTCAGTTGTACATCTCCACCCCAGACCACCCCAACGATGCCGTCGAGGTGATGTCCCGGTGTTTGGAAGCCGTACGGATCTGGATGGGCAGTAACAAACTCAAGCTCAACCCGTCCAAGACTGAGTGGCTGTGGTTTCTGGCACCCCGGTTTAGCCAGATTACTCCAACTCTGGCCATTGGGGGCGAAACACCGGCCCCCGTGGAGAGGGCGCGCAATTTGGGTGTCCTCCTGGATTCCCGGCTGTCCATGGAGGACCATGTGGCGGCCGTGGCCAGGGGGGCATTTCATCAGGTACGCCTGATGCGCCAATTGCGCCCCTTACTGGACCGGGCTGCCCTTCGCACAGTCACTCAGGCCCTTGTGACATCTCGACTGAACTACTGCAATGCTCTCGACATGGGGCTTCCCTTGAGGTGCACTCGAAAGCTACAGTTAGTGCAGAATGCAGCCGCGCGGGTGATTACGGGAGCCCCTAGATGCTCCCACATAACACCAATCCTGCGCGAGCTGCACTGGCTTCCTGTGGTCTTTCGGGTGCGCTTCAAGGTCTTGACGACCATCTTCAAAGCGCTCCATGGCTCGGGACCTAGTTATATGCGAGACCGTCTTCTGCCCCATACATCCCTTAGACCGATACGCTCCCACAGAGAGGGCCTTCTCAGGGTGCCGTCGGCCGGACAATGCCGGCTGGCGACACCCAGGGGAAGGGCCTTCTCTGTGGCAGGCCCTACCCTGTGGAACGACCTACCCCCTGAACTCCGCACCATCACCGACCTCCGCCTCTTCCGCCAGTGTTTAAAAACACACTTATTTCACCAAGCCGGCCTAAGGTAGCCTCTACTGCGATTAATTTTAGATAGTTTTAATTGGGGGTTTTAAATTGGTTTTAGCGCAGGTTGCTATTTAATAGATTTTTAAATTTATAAGTTTTGTATTATCTTTGTATGTTGTTTTTAAATTCCTGTGCGCCGCCCTGGGTCCTTTTGGAGAAGGGCGGGATATAAATTGAATAAAATAAATAAAATGAATAAATAATAAATAAGTTGTAGAAATAAAATAGGCAAATGTATTATACAAATACATGAAACATGATATTCTTGAAAGATTATAGCTTACAAATGTTATATTTTCCCAGAAATCTTCAATTGGGCTCAATGAAGCTTCCTTCCAAATAAGGATAGGATAAGATAGCCATTTAAAATTATTAACCTAATCAATCTTGTGCTTTTTCCCAGAGAAAAGGTTGCCTAATCTCTGAATACATGTAATGAAAGGGGTCCCTTCACCATTCTGAGTAATTCATTCCGCTGTCTTCATTCCATGCTCTTTCTATTAGAAAGCTTTTCCTATCAGTTGGGATCTCACTTTCTATATCTTAAATCTATTATTCTGTGACCTGTATTTGAGAACAACAGAAAACAAACATTGACACTTCTTGAATGTGAGATATTTGAAGTGTGCTGTCATACCTTTCCATCACCTTTTCTCAATATAAGACATACTTATCCTCTTCGAGGTGGGGCTGAGAGATTCATAAGATACAGAAATCTGTTGTCCACTAAGCACTGAAGCTGAGCCTTTATATAGAATGTAAATCATTGAGCAGATTATTTTTAAGATTGGAACAGGCAAGGAAATAAGGAACTTGGGATCAGACCAAATGGCTTCTAAACATTGGCCAAATGCAATCTACTAAGCCACAGGAGAAATTGACTGCAAGCAGTTGTTTTCAAAACAGTGAAATAAATCAACCTAGGATCTAAAAGCTTGAGGTCTCTTGCTCTCCCTCCCTCCTTTTCCCTCTCCTTCCCTCTCTTCCTTTGTAGAAGCTACTATTTGGCTGTGTAGAATCTTTTTAGAAGTATTAGTTTACTGAAAATACAAGTGGTTTGTATTTGCAGTAAACTATCTAATCTACTGAAGTGGAATACTTGGCTTTTTATAAGAATGCCAAATGCCACAGAAAGAATTATTGCAAGGCCGCAGGCCAGATAGTTATTCTATAATCTTCAATTTTCAATATTTATTTATTGATTTGTTAAATTTATTTGCAATCTACTGTATTTTGCCATGGGGCTCCTCCAGATGGCTTAAAACAGAGAAATGAAAAGAAACATAACATGTAAATATAAGAGTTTTGCTCTTAGTATGTAAAGTACTTCAACCAATTAAATGGGAAAAAGCTGTAATATAGGATGCTATGTAGGATGCAAACCATTGTTAAAGTTTATAGAGGAAATTATTAGATTTCCTTTAAAATTAGATTAGTTAGGGTTAATATTTGCAATATAAAAAGCCAGCTAAATAATGAATGGTAAATTAATGTAGTCTGCTCTCCTTTTTCTCACTTGTTTGTCACCTTAAAGACATTTATTAAGTTTTGTCCCTTTATTCTTGTTTTTGTGATTCTGCTTCACACAAATAATTTCTCCAGGTACTACTTTTCCTTTTGCCTTCTTTAGGCTCGGGAAAAATGTACAAAAGGAGGCACTTCTGTGCACAGATAAAAAATAATTCAGATTTCCAGGTTTCATTAAAAAGAGAGTAGGTGAAGAATGGTAGTTGCTTTTCTTCTTCTTGTTTTGGTAAAATTGGGCAGCAATCTGACTACGCAAAAAAGCAAAGGTAATGTAAAATAGCTTTTTGTAACAGATCTTTCAAATTAATAATTTTCTGAGATCCTGTCAGTTCATACAGAGAAAAGCCCATTCATGATTGTTGCATACCTGCTGAGAAATAGAATTATAATAGTCATGCAGGATAATCTCTTATTATGCCAATGGGGGGAAAGGGATAGTCTAATGCTGTTCCTTATTGTGTTGGTATGTTGGGAGGTTTTTGTGCCTGTCTGAATTAAAAATACAGTCCTTTATCTGAAGGCATCCTCTTCTAACTCAGTGTGTCTCAATCTTGCCAACTAAGATGGGTAGTAGACCTCAACTCCTAGAATATCCTAGCCAGCATTCTTGCAGGGGAATTTGGGGTGTTGAAGTCTACCCATCTTAAAGTTGTCAAGATTGAGTAACACTGCTCTATTTGAAAGGTTATCCAATCCAAATGTCTCAGGACTATCCAAAGGGGAAGCAGCGGGACCTTGAACCACCTGTAGCAAATCTAATAGACACAGAGGTCATCAGAGCACAAGAGACGTGATGCAATGAGTTATCTTGTAACTTGATTAATGTAGTATAAAACATTGCAAAGAGGTATTCTGCCAAGTGTGTTAACTAATGCAACACAGCCCACCTCAAACAATTAAAATAGTCACGCCCCTTGCAATTAGACTGGTATGCCTTCCTCTGGTATGGCAGAAATATGGAGCATAAATATTTCCAAAGGAGCGCGTTGCTTAACATTTGGGGGGAAAATAAATGACAATATTATAGGGAAGTACCAGTCTGGTTCTCTCCAATGGAGGCAATAATATATCCAAATCTTATAAATTGGGGGGAAATTGTATGTTACAAGGATATTTTAGATGAAAGGGGTGATCTTAAATCCAGACAACAATTGCAGAGTTGGGATGAATTTATCCTGGTGGTCGTATTTTCAGATCCAATCAGGGCACGAAAAATATATTAAATTAATTATGGGGTGTAAATAAAAAACAAATAGCATTGGATAAAATTTTAATGGGGACGGATGAAAAATCGATTTAAAATATACAATTATTTACTGAAATATAAAATGGAAGAAGAGATAGTTAAAGAAACGATTATTGCCTGGGCAAAGAATTTTGGATACAATATAGAACTAGAAAAATGTTTAAAAATTTGAGAGAGAAACTACAAGTTGACCGATGGCCGCGGCCTATTAAGAAACCTCTACAAAATGTTTTATAGGTGGCATTTGCCACCTGCAAGCCTGGCCAAAATGTATAAGAGCTCCTCGGCCAAATGTTGGAAATGTAACCAGATTCCAGGCACATACTACGGTGGGAGACAGGGACTCCACCATCTGTTGGGGGAACGTGGCCGCTGGTTACAAGCGGTCATATGCCCCAACTCCCTGAGCTCCCCCCGCAATCTAGGAGGTCAAGGATCACAGAGCCGGGGCCCTAGGCTGATGCTATGCAATGCCAGGTCCGTAGCCAACAAAGCCCCCTCATTAACGACCTTGTGTCGGAGGGGGAGCCGGACCTGGTGGGTATTACGGAGACCTGGTTGGGCCGCGAGGGAGGACTACCCCTCGTGGAAATGTGCCTACCAGGTTACCGAGCATTTCATCAGCCACGGGCCCTAGGCAGGGGTGGGGGGGTGGCGGTCATTGTCAGGGAAGGTCTTGAGCCGAGAGACCACTGTGCCACAGACCACCGGCTGTGAGTCCCTCTGAGTGAAGTGGGGCCTAGGGAGGCAGCTGGTTTGCTGATTGTGTACCTGGCTCCCCGCTACGTATCAGCAGCCCTGCCCGAGCTCCTCGAGGTAATTGCCAAGGTCGCGGTTGAGACCCCCAAACTGCTAGTCATGGGGATTTCAACCTGCCATCGGTAGGCGAGACATCCGAGGTAGCTCGGGAGTTCATGGCCTCCATGATGGCCATGGACCTGACCCAAGTAATTCAGGGCTCCACTCACGAGGGAGGACACACTGGATCTGATTTTTGTCTCTGGTCAGTGGATGAGTGATCTTGGAGTAGGGTATTTAGCCATCGTACCCCTGTCATGGTTGGATCACTCCCTTCTCCGGCTCGACTTTCCTACCACTACACCCCACCGTAGGGAGGCGGAGCCACAAACTCCTAGATGGTTCCGCCCCAGGCACCTGATGGACTCTGAGAGGTTCCAGATGGAGCTTGGGCCACTACCTGCGACCTTGACCCGCGGCCTGACTGAGGACCTAGTGGCCACATGGAATATTGCGGCCACGGGGGCCTTGGACCGGGTCGTGCCCTTGCAGCCTCTCCCGTGGCATCAAGCCACCCAGGCCCCTTGGTTTTCCAAGGAGCTTAGGGTGATGAAACACCACTAGAGAGTAAATGGAGAGCCACTCGGTCCGAATCTGATCGAACACAAGATCCCATTTGAGGATTGTGCCACCTTTATCGCATCCGCAGATAACCGCTCTGCCGCCCTGTTTGGGGTGACCCGCTCCCTCCTTCAACAGAGGCTGCGGGAAGCCCCTCTGCAGGGCAGAGCAGAGGAATTTGGAGAGTATCTGCAGGATAAAATCGCTCAGATCCGGAGCGAGTTGACCTCCATGGAGAGTAGTCTGGAGGGATCATCCGAGGCAGGTCTTGAGACAGTTTTATGGGATGAGTTTGACTGTCACTTCCGATGATATGGACAGGTTACCGGGGCGACTGAGAGCCACCACATGTTTATTGGACCCGTGTTCCTCCTGGCTTGTACTGGCATCCTGGGAGGTTACACGAAGCTGGCTCCAGGAAATAGTGAATGCTTCTTTGAGTGAGGGGTTCTTGACGGCTGCATTGAAAGAGGCAGTGGTGAGACCCCTCCTCAAGAAGCCTTCCCTGGACCCAGCATTGTTAGTAAATTACAGTCTGGTCTCCAACCTTCACTTTTTGGCGAAGGTTGTAGAGAGTGTGGTGGCACAACAATTCCCCCGTCACCTGGAGGAAATTGACTATCTGGACCCGTGCCAGTCTGGCTTCCGACCCGGGCACAGCACCGAGACGGCATTGGTCGCGTTGGTGGATGATCTCTGGGGGGGCCAGGGATGGAGGTTGTTCCTCCATTCTGGTCCTATTAGACCTCTCAGCGGCTTTCGATACCATCGACCATGGTATCCTATTGCATCGACTGGAGGGGTTGGGGGTGAGAGGCACCGTTTTATGGTGGTTTTCCTCCTACCTCTCCGGTCGATCGCAATTTGTGTTGGCAGGGGGGCAGAGGTCGACCTTGAGGCCCCTCACGTGTGGGACACCTCTGGGGTCAGTCCTCTCGCCACTTCTGTTCAACACCTACATGAAACCGCACTCGTGACATCCCGCCTAGACTACTGTAATGCTCTCTACATGGGGCTCCCCTTGAGGTGCACACGAAGACTACAGCTAGTTCAGAATGAGGCCGCGCGGGGGATTTTGGGAGCCTCACGGCATTCCCACATAACACCACTCATGCGCGAGCTGCACTGGCTGCCTGTGGCCTTTTGGGTGCGCTTCAAGGTGTTGATAACCATCTTTAAAATGCTCCATGGCACGGGGCCTAGTTATCTGCGGGACCGTATCATATCTCATACATCCCTTCGTCCGATTCGCTCCCATAGAGAGGGACTTCTCGGGTGCTGTCCATCGGACAATGCCGGCTGGCGATGCCCAGGGGAAGGGCCTTCTCTTTTGCGGGCCCAACCCTCTGGAACGACCTCCCCCCCCCCCCGAACTTAGGACTATCACGGACCTCCGCTCCTTCTGCCAACATTTCACACATCTCTTCCATCTTGCCGGCCTGGCCTAATCCTCACAACCATGTTTGTAGACTGAATTTTAAATTGTTTTAATTAGATTTTAAATGGGTTAATAGTATTAGGGAATTTTTTAGCACAGGGCATCTTGTATTTAATTGGATATTAGCCTTAAATTATATTTATTATTGCTATGTTTTGTATTTTCTGTTTTAATTTCCTGTGCACCGCCCTGAGTCCCTCCGGGGAGATAGGCGTGGTTATATAAATTTAATTAAAAAAAACAAAAAACCACATGTGGTATGTAAGAAAGCAAGGAATTACTGAGAGAAAATTCATAATTGGTTAGAAATAACTGCAACATTGAGTTCAAACCAGAAACATGCCTTTTAGATATACTGTCAGAAAGCTATGACAAAGCAACCATATACTTAGTGTTAAATATATTGATGGCAGCAAGAATAAAATATGCTAAATATTGGAAAAATGCGAACACCCCACCAGATGATCATATAAATAGGAAAATTTGGGATTGTGCTGAAATGGGTAGATTAACCTTAAAAATTAAAGATAAAGAAAACTTGAAATATTATAGGTCATGGAATAAATGTTTTGAATGGATAGAGACAAGAGGTAGAAATGAAAGGGAAGTTGACGAATGTTAATAACTGTTAGTATGGAAAATAAAGATGCTATAGAATTATGGATATAATATGGAGAATTGTAAATAGGTTAATATATTCAGTTAAAGCTTGTTTTCTTTTTCTCCCCCTTTGGTTATATTATTATAATTACTGTAAATATATTATTGTTATAATTATTAGCTTGTTAAGTATGTTAAGATTTGCTATTGATATTTTTTTTTTTGGCTTTGCTTTGTTTGTAATTGTTACCCTGATACGGCAATCTTTTTCAACAAAGTATAAAAAATAAAAAATGAAATAAAATAGTCAAGCCCTTTGAAAGGCTCAAACTGTCTGTTGGCATGTTTGCATGCTCAGCCACTTCACCAGCAACAATGCAAGAATTGTTGCGCGAAGGCCACAGGAAAGGGCAGCTTAGGAAGCACTGGATGAGCCGTCCAGTAAGCACAGCTACTTTACTCCTTCAGCAGAAGGAATTTTGCTCACACAAACATTATTTCTGATGCACCTCTTCCAAATGCTCTACACCGGTGTTTCTCGACCACAACAATCTGGCCGGCTTGGGATAGTCCCCCTGTCTTGGGGTTTTACTGGGTAGATTTTAGTTCAGTTAGTTTAATGGGAATTTTAGCACAGGTTGAGTTTAATTTGGCTTTTAAAATTGTTTGTATATTTTATTGTTGTTTGTATGTTTTTTTACTGTTTTTATTCTACCTGTGCACCGCCCCGAGTCCCCATGGGGAGAGGGAGCGGTTTATAAGTATTAAATGAAATGAAATGAAATGAAATTAAAGAGGAGTGAACTTCAACTCCAATAATTCTTCAGCCAAAAGAGATCTAGTTTAGTTTAGTGGTTAAGCACCAGGCTAGAAACTGGAAGACAGTGAGTTCTAGTACCACCTTGGGCACAAAGCCAGCTGGCTGATCTTGGGTTAGTCACTCTCATTCAGCCCAAGAAGCAGACAGTGGCAAATCACTTTCAAAAATCTTGCCAAGAAAACTGGAGGAATCTGTCCAGGCAGTTATCAGGAATCAACATTGACTTAAAGGCATGTCTGTATGTATGTATGTATAATAAATAGAATGCCTGCACATAAATCATGGCATGCACATTATATGCAAATGCCTGGTTGCTTTCTATTTCTTTTTTCTTAACTATGCTTTTCCTTTCTACTTTTTGGGCAATACATAGTGGTCATCCTACTTATCAGATAGCAAATCATTTACTTCATAATCCTAGATATGAAGGCTCCAAAAGTGTTTCTCTTTCTCTCTTTTCTCATTCTAGAATTGCCAACCTGCTCCCCCCTCCACCTGCCTACTCTTTACATCAAGCCCCTCCCACACACTCAGGAATTAGTTTTTCCAAATAGATGGTTCTCTAAGTCAACCATAAAAAAGAATGCCAGAATCACTGTGCGTATGTGTAATAGTATTCAGGCAACACAATTACCAAGTACTTGTAGGAAAAAGGAACTTGAATATAAATTCCTGTTGAAATAATCAATTAGAACTGTAGTGGGTCAAAAAATGTTTTAAAATACATATAATTTTGCATCTCTGGGTGAGACATTCTAAACTATTTGACAGGAGTTATGAGTCAGCTAGCACAGTGCATTAGGTTTGAGACAGTTTTAAAAGGGGTGAGTGCAGACAGAAATGAGGATGAGAGAGCAACAAAAACAGAAGGGTGAAATTTGTTATCATCGTTGAGTCAATGAGTTGGAAAGGATCATAGACGTCACCTAGTCCAACACTCCCTCCCCCACTCTCTACAGATGACCATCAGGCCTGTTTGATCACCTCTAGTGAAGAGCAGCTTGTTACATTGGCTAACAACTTGTTCTGTCAGGAAGTTCTTGTTGATCTCTAGCCTAAACCTCCTTCCTTATAGTTTTAATGTATTAGTCCTATTTCTGCAGCTCTAGGATAATAAATAATATAGTCATGCCTAGCCAATATGCTGCATGACAATTTGTTTGAAGATCTTGTCCAGAAGAGATACCAAAGTGATAGGGCTGTAGATTCTTTGGTATTCCTTCTTACCTTTCATGAAAGTGCGGTGATATTTGCTCTCCTTCATTGTTCTGAGACTTCATCAATACCTCATGAATTCTAATCATGGTTCTGCAATCCTCTCTGCTAATTCCTTCAATATTGTAGTATGTAATCCACCTGGCCATGAACCCTGGGGTTATGTATTTCTGCCTTCTCAGTGTCACCATTTCACATTGAAGCTACCACACTGTTTGGATTTTCTTTCATTGCTAGAATATCCAAGGAACTTTTACAAAACGACTGCCTAATTCATAGTTAGCTTCTCTGGGCTATGTAGCTTTGTATTATCATTTGATTATATGCCCCTCCTTCCATGTCCCCTTTTCTCTTCAGTATTTTTGAGAACTCCAAGCATCCACCAGGCTTGCTTCAATTTTTTCCCCATGTTCCTTCTTCAGTGGAACCTTGTGTTGTGTCTACACCTCCAAAATCTCTTTGTAGAAATGCCCATCCTTCCGTTACACCTTTTTCCTTAAGGATTTGAACTGTTGGATCTGATCTAGCTTCCCTCAAAGTTCATCACAATCTGTTCTTCTAAAGCCTGGTCTTCTCTGTTGTTCTCCCTTTTAATATCATGTTTTCAATAATACATTCCAGATAATTGCTGTGCTACTGTTTTTCCCCCACAGTCTCTAGGTAGATTTCCAGGCCCCTAGGATGAGAAGTATCTTAGTAATATAATGGACTTGCTAAGCGTGTTTTACAAAACATTGAAATATTACCTGTATTGCTAGGATAACAAAGGTAATATATCCAAACCACAGAAAGGTAAACTTTGGAAAGGGTTAAGTCTTAGTTGAAAGACCCATATATAGAACTTGGCATGTAGACTTCTTGCAAACTCTTCTTGCAATAATAACTACAGGGCTGGACATGATTGTAAGTCACCTAGTCTTTTGCCTAGAAAGCACTATTATTTACACTACAGTTGAAGACACAAGAACCCGCCTCTAAGTCACTCCCATAGCTGAAAATATCTTCTCAGAATGCTTTTAATCAGCTTAGCAAACAGAGAGGCAGACGAGGGAGCACTTTGAATGGTGACATAGGTATGACTGTTCAATACCATTAGTTGCTGTTGCCAATTATAATAGTGAATAATAAATCCAACACTATACGGCATTTTCCAGCATTCAGAGGAATTCATATGCATTACTTAGATTGAGACTATATTATTACAGTGTTGAAGATTGCAGGAAAAATACTGAAATATTTCTTGTAGTTCAGTCTCTTAGTTACTGCATAAAGGCCTTGCCCTCATAAAATATGTGCTACGAGCTCTATGATTTCATAAAAGAAAGCCATAGTCATTCTCTGTCATCATAGCACTTTCTTATATTAGTTGAATTTTGTAATAAATATAATTGATGGAAAAGTGCTAAGGAAAAATGTAATCATCTTAAACTTTATTAAACTGTTTAATAAAAATCCATCAATAATTATATGCTGTGCAATGAGATTTAAAGTATCATTTCAGCTTTGGAATCGGCCGGTGTCTTATTTTTGAAGAATTAGGATTTTCTTTGCCAGAGGGATTTGAAAGAAAAATAAAAGATTAGATTCTAAATGACATAAGAAGGATTTATGTTTTAAACTTTTCCCCCCTCTTACAACACTGTTAAAAGATGTAGTTTTAAATGTTGTACTGCACACAGACTAAATGCTTTAGGCCTTGATAGCAAACATATATGAGCCATAAGAAGTGGCTAATCCTTGTTTAAAGTGAAAATCTTACCATTAGTGCACTTATCATTTCCATAACAGAATTTATTCAAAGCACATCTTTGGTGAAATACAACACAAGCAGCCATGCAGAACCAGCAGCCTATTAGTTCGTGTGGAGATCATCTTGCATAATTGGTGATAGCTGCCTGTCTCAGCTTTCTATAAATTTATCATCCAAACATCTATCAAGCATCTTGATATATAGATACATAGAAGGAAGCATATTGCAATAATTCAAGGATTCACCTTTCTATAACAGTTGTTCACTTTTTCAGAAAAGCCAGATTTCAAAATAAAATATTTTTCCAATATAGAAACAACAAAACTGGTATATTTGATTAAAGTTCAAATCAGATATGTTATTAATTCTGGCTATCCTTTATGGACTTTTTGTTGTCACCAGGACTGGGGACTCGGTCCAGGATTCGTCTTCGTCTCATCTTCAGCTTCTCTCCCTACGGGACCGGAAAAAAATCGTCTAACTTTCTCTTCACGATACCTCACCGCGCGGCTGATTGACTACGAAAATGGCGACCCTCCCGCCTTTCGCGCCATTTGACGCCACTGCCAAATCGTGGGCTTCTTTTTTAGCCCGCTTCGAATGCTTCCTGATCGCCAGCGATTTTGGGGAGCTCACTCCCGCCAGGAAGCTTAGTTACTTCTTAGGGTGCGGGGCCCCCGCTTTATTTGCCATGGCACGGAACATCGCAGCGCCGGCAGCAGTCTATGACCTTTCTTGGCACACCCTGCTGTCCCACCTGCAAGCCCACTACGCCCCGGCGCCATCCCGGATTGCGCGGCGTTTTGCTTTTTGTCAGTGCCAGCAGCTGCCATCTCAGTCCATAGCGGATTTCCTACAGACCCTACGCGCCGCTGCCATGCACTGCGATTTTCCCGCGCAATTCTTAGAGGACTCCCTCCTGGAGCAATTTGCTTGCGGCGTGCGGGATGTCAGGCTGAAGCAGCGCCTGCTGGCCAAATCTGAAGTCTTCTTGGAGCAAGCGGTGGAAGAAGCCAGGGCAGCGGAGCTGTCCGAAGCTTCGGCCGCCGAAATGCTCCATGGCCAAGCCCCTCAACCATTTCCCTCTCCGCGGGCTTGCCTTGTTGACGAGCTGGTTCCACTTGACCCGCTCGATGACCCAGACGTCGACGATCAGGTCGCCAGCCTTTGAGCCACAAGCGCATGCGTTCGCGGCTGTCAAAGAAATACTGACGTCAAGGGCTGTGCTGGTTCAGTATTCTGACAGCTTGCCCTTAACGTTAGCATGTGATGCCTCCCCTTTTGGCCTGGGGGCCGTGCTCAGCCATGTCCTGCCCGATGGCTCAGAAGCCCCCATTGCCTTTTACTCCCGGACTATGTCTCCCACAGAGCGCAACTACAGCCAGATCGACAAGGAGGCTCTGGCTGTAGTGTCCGGGATCAAAAGGTTCCATGAGTACCTGTATGGCTGCCCCTTTTCCGTCTTCACCGACCATAAGCCGCTCCTTGGGCTTTTGGCCGGCGACCGGCCCACCCCGCCCATTCTCTCCCCGAGGATGACAAGGTGGGCGGAATTCCTGACAGCGTACGAATATACGCTGTTTTACCGTCCGGGCAAGCAGCTGGGGCACGCAGACGCCCTCAGCCGTTGCCTCCTCCCAGAGACGGAGACGGAGCCGGTTCCGGCCCTGTCCGTCCTTTCCGTGGCCGACTCTGACCTTCCCCTGACGTCGTCCGACGTGGCTGCGCTAACTAGGGCTGACCTTGTCCTGTCCCAGATCTCCACCTGGGTCCTGCGAGGGTGGCCCACTGGCGCGGTGCCCGAGGACTGTCAGCCGTTCAAAGCCCGCCAGCTGGAGCTATCGCTCCACTGCGGATGTTTGCTGTGGGGGGACCGGGTCATCATTCATCTTCGCCAACAGGTACTCCAATCCCTCCATGCGAACCACCCAGGCATAGCTCGTATGAAGGCCCTTGCCCGGAGCTATGTCTGGTGGCCTCGCATGGACGACGAGGTAGCTGCCTGGGTGGGTGCTTGCCAGGCGTGCCAGTCCTCCCGCCCCGCCCCACCGTCCGCCCCGCAATGGGGAGTGGGACATCCCCAAGGTCCCTTTGTCCAGGGTACACGTTGATTTCGCGGGTCCATGGCCAGTCCTTCCTGGTGGTGGTGGACGCTTACTCCCGCTGGGCGGAGGTCATCCTGATGGCCTCCACCACAGCGGAGAGTACCGTGCGTGCGCTCCGGCGCCTATTTGCTACACACGGGTTGCCGGACATCCTGGTGTCTGACAACGGGCCTCAATTTCACTCCACCACCTTCCAGGAATTCCTGGCCTCCCAGGGGATCCGCCATGCGCCAACTGCTCCCTATCACCCTGCCGCCAATGGCCAGGCGGAACGGGCCGTCCGCTCGGCCAAGGAGGCCCTCGGTAGGATGGATAGGGGGGATTGGCATACAAGGGTGGCTGCTTACCTTATGGGTCAGCATTCCACACCTTGCCCGGCGACAGGGAAAAGCCCCGCTGAGCTGCTGATGGGCCGCCGCCTGCGAACCACCTTGGACAGGCTGCACCCCCTCTATAATGAGGTGCAGCCCTGAAACCTGGGGGTTCCCCCTCCCCGCCTGTTCGCAGTAGGGGACCCGGTTTTTGCTCGGAACTTCACGGGGGATCCGAGATGGGTCCCCACTACAGTCCTAGCACTAACCGGCCCCTGCTCTTACAGGGTCGGATTTCCAGATGGATCCAAGTGGCGGCGCCACCTGGATCAATTGTGGCGCCGCCCTCCAACTCCGGCCCTGCAGGATCCAGACTAACAATGCCATACTCCCGCTCGGCAACGAGGCGTCCCCACACAACCGGGCCCGCCACGCACGGACATGGCCTCTCAACAACATCAGGTCCTTGCTCGGACAGGCCTTCCAGGCGAGGACGCCGCCTTCCGGCAATTCAGACAACCCTCCGAGCAACCTGACACGCCTCCTCAGGCCTTCAGCCATCCAGCCCTACCCTACCCGGTTCCTGCCTTCCAGGAACCATCAGACAGCTCCACCCCGATCGCCGCGCCCCCCGCATTCACTTACCCGATTCGCAGGCTTCCGGCAAAACCACAGGCCCCGATGACATCACCCGGAGCTACACCCCCGTCAGGGAGGAGCTACCACGGGCACGTCCTCCCTCGATGAGCTCTGCGACGACTCTGAGACGATCAGAGTACATATGCTAATGGGCCCGCATGCGTACTCGCCAGGGGGGAAGGGGTGTTGAGACCTGACATCTGCTTGAATCGCCCGGCAACAGCCAGTCGCGTCCGATTGGCTAAGACGTGGCTGGCTGAAGCCGGGAGCGCTGAGCGCGCTGATTGGTTCCCTGCCTGACAGCTCGAGTATAAATAGCTGTCAGGCAGGGGAGCCCCGATCTACCGACTCACCGCACTTCTGTAGATAGTTGCTGTAGTTCTGTTGTGTTGCCAATAAATGGCTAAACGAATCCTGCCAGTCTGGACTCTTATTGCGACCATCTAACAATTTGTTTATCAATAAGAGATGAAACATGGAATGAAGAAATGTTTATAACTTTAAGAGGGTGAAGAGTTATCAAATTTGTATATATACTTGTGGTGACGTTTGGAAGTCACTTCTTTATATATTTATTTTTGCTTTATTCTTACTTTTTAATTTTTCCTTGCACTTTTTTTACTACTTCTCTAATCTCTTTTCTTGCTTTTAGTTTAGTTGGTATTAGTTTTTACTTCTGTATTACTGTATACACACTGCTACATATTTTACTGGTATAAATTCTTAACAATAATTAGACACACACAGATATACTACACAAGTGTTAGTCCATTGTGAGTGGAATGGCACACAGTAAACTTTAGAGTAATCTTTCTCCAGAAATAAACAATGCACAGTTCTTTAGGTCTTACATACTGTATATTTTGGTATATAACCTACCTGTTAATCAGTTGTGCTATTGAATAAGTTATTTAATGTTTAATTTAACAAATATTTCTACTGAAATGGCTTAAAAGTATCAGATTTAACTGCCCAAATTTTCTTTCCCAGCAAGAGCACAGAGTAGTAAATGGTACAGTGTCATCTTGGATTTGCTTTGCCTATGACATCCTTTTCATGTAGCCACAGGAGAATAGCCAGTAACAAGATAGAAGATGAGAATGGCCCTGAGTTCTTGCTTCTCTTTGAAGACTTATTGCTTCCAAGCTGCATCTTTCTAACACATCGCTTTGTAGCTTTGTGCTTGGCCTGCAATTGGCAGCTGGCAATAAATATCTCCAGCAGCCAACTGTAAAACATTGCTCGTAAAATTATCTCTTGTTAGAAATAAGCTGAATATGGAACTATTAGCAGTATATATAAACATTGTGGAGTTTTTTTAGTATTTGTTTACTGTAATTATAGAAAATAAATTCATCTTTGTACAATTAGTGGAAAATGCATGATTATGTTTACAGAATATACATGTTTATCCATAATAACATTGCCCATGAAAATATTAAAGGGGTCAACTAGAAGGTGCGTGGGCATTAGTGTAATAAGTGCAAGAATATTTAGTGCAATAAATTTGTAATTATTATGAAAGTAGCTGTGCAATGGTTTTCCCCAATAGCCTTTTCTGTTAACAGTTTGCCTTTGGTTCAAAGTCTTCACAGCATATTGAGGCCATACTAACAATTTGCCTTTTGTTCAGGGACTGCATAACATATTGAAGTTACACTCCAAAATTGTTTGAGGCCAAAATCCACTTCTGGGCAGATGTAAAAACAGCTATCATAAAGTTTCTATAAAAATATCTCTCCATTTTTAAGGAACAAAATGATATTTTATAGCCAGGGGTAAAATTCAGCAGGTTCTGACAGGTTCTGGAGAACCGGTAGTGGAAATTTTGAGTAGTTTGGAGAACCGGCAAATACCACCTCTGGCTGGCCCCAGAGTGGGATGGGAATGGAGATTTTGCAATATTCTTCTCCCAGGAGTGGGGAGGATTTTGCAGTACCCTGCCATGCCCACCAAACCACGCCCACAGAACTGGTAGTAAAAAAAAAATGAATTTCACCACTGCTTATAGCTTGGTTTTCAGTTCCTTGGTTTCATCTCTTGGTTTTCTCCAAAACAAAAATCACACCTCCATCAGTACTGACAGGGCAAACTACTGTAAACAGGCAGCAAACCCCAAACTCACCAGCACTGATGTTATCCATATATAGTGTCCTCTCCTTCCGTTACAAGTTAAAATCAAATTTTACCCAAAACAATTTTTGTGACAGACATATTGTGACAGTGCTCTATGTAGGATTTTCTTTAAATAAAAATTTTTTTTTAAATGCCTAACTGTAATGAGCTTAGCCAAATGCCACTTCCTATAATTTATATTTATTTTTTATTAGCATAGTTTGGTTTTGTATAATGTATTTATTTACAAATACCCCTTAAGGTTATTTTAATCTTGGTTTGAGAAAGTCAAGAAGTTTGCCAGATCTGTTTTTCCGCTGATACATTCTAGTCTAATTTTACCTTTTGAAGAAGCTTCTTTTTTCAGATCTATTCACTTTTTTCATATTTCAATGATGTGTCTGGCTTTCAGATTGCTTATCCTTTGGTCACCGACTGATAAAAAGCAATCTTAGAAGGGGCTCTAAGATCAGTAGTCTTGGCGGCATCGGAAAAGACATTTTGGAAGAAACACCGTGAACTCAATATTAAAGTGTCCAACCTAGCTGGAGCAACCATTGGATGCAGCAACATCCCTTATTAAAATATAGAAGGCTACTTTTCATATAGACTATTTATGTTGGCAATTAATGTAACTGAAAGAGAATGTTTCTCATTAATCTGAACACAGCCAGTATTGAGTAAAAAATCCATTTCATAGCCACTCAGGGAATAAGAAAGCTTTGATTGATTGATTCCTTTGACCGCTTAGTCGCCTGTGACCATCAGGCTACAGACAATCTCCATAACAGAATAGCAACAGGGGGATTCCACAGCTACTCCAAATCCTTTACTAAACAATCTTAAGTAATATTCAGCTATGCTTGGCAGCCTGCCTGGAGAGAAAAAGGCATCAGCAGTTACTGTATTGTATTTTCTTTTTCTATCCTGCCTAAGGTGAGTTATTCACAGGGCTTGGGGTTCAAAATGCTATTAGCACTGCTTCACATTAGTAGTTTAAATATCTAGGAGAATGGACTTCTTAGACATCAGTAGCAGAATCCTTGGACAAGGAGCACAAGAGGACATGTGCTCCAACGCAATCTCTGTCAGGAAGAGGTTCTGCCACTAAATAGGGAAACAGAATTATAAGGCTGGAAGGGACCTTGGAGGTCTTTATTTTATTTATTTACTTTATTTATTAGATTTCTATCCCGCCCTATCTCCCAAAATGGGACTCAGGGCGGCGCACAGGAATTTAAAAATCTAAAAATACAAACAATACAAAATTCTACAAAAGTTAAAACTACAATTAAATAATTTAGCCCGTGCTAAAAGACCAATATAAATTTAAAACCCAACTCTAAAAATATCATAGCTGTAGCAGCTATGCCAGGCCGGCCATATGGAAGAAATATGTTTTCAGTGTCCGGCGGAAGAGGTGAAGGTCGGTGATAGTGCGAAGGTCAGGGGGGGAAGTCATTCCAGAGGGCAGGGCCTGCCACAGAGAAGGCTCTTCCCCTGGGCGTCGCCAGCCGGCATTGTCCGGCGGATGGCACCCTAAGGAGGCCCTCCCTGTGGGAGCGGACGGGTCGAATGGAGGTATGTGGTGGTAGGCGGTCCTGCAAGTAACCAGGCCCGCTGCCATGGAGCGCTTTAAAGATGGTCACTAAAACCTTGAAACGCACCCGGAAGGCTACCGGTAGCCAGTGCAGCTCGCGCAGGAGAGGTGTTACATGGGAGTATTTTTAAACTCCCAAGATCCCCCGCGCGGCCGCATTCTATACCAATTGGAGCCTCCGGGTGCATCTCAAGGGAAGCCCCATGTAGAGAGCATTGCAGTAGTCCAGGCGAGAAATGACAAGAGCTTGAGTGACTGTATGTAGGGCGCCACGATCCAGAAAGGGGCGCAACTGGCGTATCAGGTGAACCTGATAGAAGGCCCCCCTGGCCATGGCTGTCAGATGGTCATCTAAGGACAGCCGGGAATCCAGGAGGACACCCAAGTTGCGGGCCCTTTCTGTGGGGGGTAGTAATTCCCCCCTGATAGCCAGAGATGGAACTAACTTTGAGTCCAATCCCCTGCCCAAGGAGTCCTTATACAATTTACTCTTCGTTGTCCACTCTTCACACCCATAAATTCAGGGGGCAAGCTGTTCCATTGATCAATTGTGTCAGAAATGCCTCTTAATTCCAGGTTGAATCTCCCTCTGATGGGCTTGCATCCATTGCTTCTGGTTCTGCCCTCAGGTGATATGGAGAATTGACCCCCTGTTCCCTCTTCAGGTATTGGAAAACAGCTATCATGTCACTCGCTAAGCTTTTATTAGGCTAAACATACCTCGTTCCCTTAGCTGTTCATTGTACGATTTAGCCTCCAAACACTTCATCATCTTTGTTGTTTTCTCTGCATTCTTTCTAGGGCTTCAACATGTTTTTTTTGTATTGTGATGACCAGAACCAGACACAGTGCTCCAATGTGATCTTGTTAGTGCAGCAAAGAGCAGAACTATTACTTCCTTTGGTCTTGATGCTCTCTCTCTGTTGATGCAGCCATGGTTTTTTGGCAACTGCAGCACACTACTGACTTATAGTTAAGCAGTGGTCCACCAGGACAGCTAGATCCCTCTCGTAATCACTAGCTTTGAGCCAGATACTGCCTCTTCTGTACCTATACATTTGGTTTTTCCTGCCTATGTGCAGGACCTTACTTTTCTCATCACTGAACTGCATCTTTTTGGATAAGGCTTAATGCTCTGTTAAGATCTTCTGAATTTTGAGTTTATTTTCCAAAGTGTTAGCAATTCCCTCAGCTTGGTGTCATCTGCAAAACTGATGGGTTCTAGTACCCTTCAATCTTTTCATCTAGGACCTAGATCAGTGTTGGCTAACCTTTTTGGCTCGTGTGCCAAAAGTGGGGTGAGTGCAGGGGGTTCATACATGGGTGTGCCACACCCTTAATGCTATGTGCGTGACCCCCTGAGCTCCAGAGGCTTTCTAGGAGCCTGGGGAGGGTGAAAACAGCCTCTCCCCTACCTCCAGAGGCTTCAGCAACTTCCCTGAAGCCTCCAGAGGGCGAAAAACGGCCTCAAAAGAAGGCCTAAATCAGCTGGCCAGCGCACACGTGTGCGCTGGAGCTGACAGGGCAACGCCTCGCGTGCCCTAAGAAATGGTTCCATGTGCCACCTGTGGCACCTGTGCCATAGGTTCGCCATCACTGATCTAGATGAAGGATTCTAGGTCACTTATGAAGATGTTGAAGAGCACTTGACCCAAGACAGAACCTTGCATGCTTCCCTCTATGTAGATGTAATTCCATTAAGTGTGGTTGATCAGCCAACTGCAAATGTATCTGGTGGTTTGCCATCTAGTCCTACATTGTTTTATCTTACCAAGAAGTAGGCTGTGGTCTATTTTATCAGATGCCTTCTAAATATATTATATCCACTAATTTAGTCACTTTATCAAAGAAGGAGATAGGGATTGCATGGCATGACCTGCTTGTAACAACCCCATGCTAGCTTCTAGTAATCACCTTGTTAATTTTTAGTTGCTCACAATGTGTTACTTCATTATCTTATACTACCAGAATTTTCCCGGATATTGATGTCAAGCTGATTCGTCTGTAGTTTCTTGGATTCACTTTTCCCCCCCTTTTTGGAGATTGGAACCACTTTTCTTTTCAGTTCTCCCATGCCCCAGAAGCTCAGAAATATTTTATTAAACGGTTCCAAGATAATATCTGCCAGTCCTTCAGTACCCAGGGTTGTATACCATCTGGTTCCAGAGATTTGAACTCATCCAAAGTGAATAGGTATTCATTTAATAATTCCTTGCCTATTTTGATGTGCATTCCTGTTCTATCTAACACGGTGCTGCTTTTGACAGGTTGGACTATTTTTTCCTTTTGCATAAAGACAGATGTAAATAAGGAATTAAGTAGTTCTCCTTTCTCCCTCTTACCATTCTTGCCATTTTCTCCCATTAGTGATCCAACCATTTCCTTGACTTTCTTGTAAAATCGTAACATCAGAGCAAGCTGCTGGTTTCATAATTTCTTTGTGCCACGCATGCAGATTAAGATATAAGGCAGCTATGTGAATGTTCAGATTGTTTTTTCCCCTATTTCAGCCAATTTTGATCAATTCTGTCATGCTTGCTGAAAACCTAATATTCCTCCAGGTCACTTTGCATAATTACTGGTTAAAATTCCAATGGAAATCAAATGTTTGATTGTTTTCTGTATCATTTAACCCAGCTTTCTCTTGTATGAAGTCAATTCTTGTTGGCAATCTTTCTAACAGTTATAGTCCTAGCATACCCGAAGTGCATCAGGTTAGGCTATTACATAAGCAATTAAAGTAATCTAGGGCAGGACGAGTTGTAATCAACACAGGTACACATTCTGCGCAGTATGGGGAGCTTCAAAGATTGGGTCGTAGTTCCTGGAAATCTTTTAGCATGCTCCCATGAGTTGACTAGGATTGGAATGGAGCAACCTGTAAAGCCATATATTTCCCATCCCTAGCCAATGATATGTCTCCTGTCCAAAGCCGGTTGTCTTAACTTCTCAATTAATAATATTCAGATTGCGTTGCTATTATTGATTGGCAACATTCTTTTGCCTTTTATGCAGGAGTTGAGCTGCCTCTTCTTTCTTTTAATCCCAGAGCATTTGTGTAAAATAGGTTGAGCTATGACAGGGCAGCATCACTCATCGAGCACTGGAGTGATTTCAAACTGTAGCCTCATTGATTAACCTGCCAGCTGTCTGGCCAGCTTTTTTCCCTCTGACCTTGAGCCTCTCCATCAGTTAACAATACTTCTGATAAGCTTTTAATCCAAATATAGTTTGTTTCTCTCTCCCTGACAGTTCCAATTTAGAGAAGAGAATCTTTGGCATTTGTAGGTACAGTGGTCCTCAATGTATGACCACAATTGACCCCAAAATTTATGTTGTGAAGTGAGACATTTGTTAGGTGAGTTTTGCCCCATTTTATGATCCTTCTTGCCACAGTGGTTAAGTGAATCACTGCAGTTGATCTAAGTAACCCGGTTGTTAAGTGAATCTGGCTTCTTCCCCCATTGACTTTGCTTCTGAGAAGATCAGAAAAAGGTGATCATGTGACTTTGGGACACAGCGACAGTTATAAGTTGCCAAGTGCCAACATAGGTTGTAAGTGTGAATAACGGACATGTCACTTTTTTCAGTGCCGTTGTAACTTTGAACAGTCACTAAATGAACTGTTGTAAATTGAGGACTACCTGAATGTACATATTCAAACCTTCCAATGTATTTTTCTTTTTTTTTTAAAAACCCAAGGATACTGCTGTGACCATTGTTTCCAGCCCATTGTTTTGCTACCCTCATCGTCTGCTGCTCTTGGGATAACACTCTTCCTACAGTCCAAGCTGCATCACGATTTGCAGGGTAGCTGGGTCCTAGGAAAAGAGGATGCATCCAGCCTGTCATGACAGCGCATAAGACAGAGTAAAGGTAGAACTCTTATAAGGATAGGGTAATTTTTGACCCTTCTCCCCTCATATTGGGATGTTTTTGTTTTCTCGATATTCTGGAGATGAATTTAAGGAAATTTAGTCAAGATTATAAGGGAGCCATGACTTATATCTTTCAGTAACCATAACTAGTCAATAAAAGGTTTACTTTGAAACTGTATACTTTGAAACTTTGAAAGTGGCATTTCATATATTGGGTCAGTTACTAAAACAAACAGTGACACACTTCTAGGGATGAGCTATATGGTTAGATTAAGGACCTAAGGACTAGAGTGGCCCTTGAATGCCCTCCCCCAACAAATCCCTGTACTGACTAACTAAAGGTTGCAGTTCACTGAAAGCTGTGCATTTAGGACAGTAACCAGTGTCCTACAAGTGCAGCATTTCTTAATCACTGGTGAATAAATAGAAGAAGCAAGGTAGATGGCAGTAGCCTTAGGGGTGGGGTGGGGGGCTATTGAATGGATGCTTACAGAGAGAAAACACAGCAGCCATAGGGACAAGAAGGATGAGGAATTAGAGGGAGAAAGCAAAGGCAGTAGGGGGAACACAGCAGTTTGATTTCTGGAAGCCCTTCAAAGTATGTTGCACAGATTCCTCAAATGTGGCACTACTGATATGAAGAAGTAGAAGATAACGGATTATCCTTCATTCATCCATCCATCCTACCAGAAACCTTTTCTTTCTCTAAGATCACTAATTAGTCAATTCACTTACTGGAGATCTGTATTGTGACTGAAAGATCAAAGGTGATGAGTTAGTTCAGCCTCAGTGTTTCCTAGAAAGCAACTTTACCACCTGCTCGCATGGAAATGTCAGGCCTTATTTTTAATTTATAGAGACCTACGCCTCAAAGGTGGAGTGGGGAGGCAAGGATTTCTGTCACAGCATGATGAAGGTTTTTGTTCTGCAGAAACTATTTAAAAATCTGAGGTTACAGAGGACACATTTCTTCCAGATGTGCAAATGGCATCTTAAAAACCTAACTCAACAGTAATTCGGTAGTAGATGGTATCTGAAAATCAGCATATTCCAAAAGTCTTTCTATCACACCTGAAGATAACAAGCCATATTGTGTTTATGCATCCAATCAAAGTTCAGTTGTAACACTGGCTTGAAAGAGGAAAAAATAATTTGTTCTGAAATGGGGACAGGATTTTAAACTAACAGAGAAGAGGCGGTGTGATTATCTTGTTATTTCAGTCTCTGGACAAGTTAGGAGCTGCTTTTTAATTAGGCAGCCAACCCTGGGGCAATAAGGAATTAAGAGAAATTCAATCCCAGGATTGCCTGCTGGGCTTCCTCAATTAAGAGATGAAAAAGCAAGACAGTGGTTTATAATTAATATTAGACATTAGTAATGGCATGCCAAGAAAAAGTGTACACTGTTCTGAATGTAATCTTTATATATAATGTAGTTTTGGGAGATGTGAGCTGCAAAGGAACATTGAGGAAACAGTGACTTTGCAAGTAGACCAATATGAAGGAAATAAGACAGAGAAGCACAGGAAACATAAATTCCCTTTAAATGTCCAATGTGGGACCTTCCAGATGTTTTGGAGGTGTTAGGTCGGGAAGTTCAGGTCTAGTTTGTGGAACATTGTATGGATTATTAGTGTTAGAAATCAATTCAAAAATTTAATTAAAAGTGCAGTGTGGCTATAGTTGAGCTGGAAAATGTAGTCAGACTACAGATAAGGATCTATTACTTGGAACCCTGACATTCCTCAACTTAAAATACTGTAAGTATTTAATGATTATTCGAAGTTGCAGGCACACTGAAAAAAGTGACTTGCAGCCGATCCTCACGCTTATCATTGCAACATCCCTACGTGCTCAAAATTCGGGCGCTTAGCAACCAGCATATATTTACAAAGGTTGCAGTGTCCTGGGGTCCTTGATCATCATTTGCAACCTTTCCCGGTGGCTCCCGCTAAGCAAGGTCATTTGGGGACGCTGAATTCACTTAACAAGTGTGTGATACAAAAAAAGGTCCTACAATTGCAATTCTTTTAACAGCAAACTTGCGTAGCAATGGAAATTCTGGTCTCAATTGTGATTGTAAGTCAAGGACTACCTATATAGGATTGAGGAAGAAATATATTTAGTACACTCAGAAGCAAAGAACCTGATAATGTATGGGAAGAGATAAGGAATGGGATAAGAAAACCCAAATGGAGAGAAGCCCCAACATTTCAAAGAAAGTAGAATTTGCAGGTTAGGCATAAACAGAAAGTCAATCTGGGTAGAAAGTTAAGTAAAATGGATGGAGAAATTTTAAGACATGTAAATCCTAGTAGAAGACAGTGGGCAAAATGTGACATATTACAAGGCAATACATGCTTCACAAAAGAACCAAGAATAGAGGTTTATGAAATGGTTCATCTGCCTCCTTCGTTAGAACAGAAGGGAAATTTTGGTAGGTCAAGAAAAACCTAGTAGTTGAATGAAAGAGAAATATGTTCTGTAAGAAGCTTGTGCAGTAAAACATGAAAAGATAGGCTAAAGAATAAACAGGTGAATAATGAATGTAAGAATGAGAGAGAAAAGATGGTCAAGAAACTCATCTCCCACACCATCCAATACAACTGATGAAGCTTCTTCCTCCTCAAAAAAATCAGTCCACTTGCCTTTTCAAAAATAAACACTTTTGATACTACAAAAGATGATAAAACAAAACATCAAATAACATCAAAGCACTCAGAAATAAATTGAGTAATAACTATGGAAGACCTTGCATTGGTACATTTTCCCTCCTGCTGCACAGTATGTTGCTAGAGGCTGAATTGTAGAAATTTGAAGTCCAGATCGAGGAAAATCATATAAAAGTTGCCTGTTCTTCCAGTGCACTGATGAAGCTGGGGTAGATGTTATGAATGTCCCTATAGATACTATAGTAATAGAATACAAGTTGGGCTGTTTCATTACTGCATTTCACATGGGCATATACAAAATGTATAGGGTAGGCTGTGTGTAGTCAAACACATTGAAGAAGCCACGCACAGTTGCAAGTGAAACATCAGAAAAATCTGCCATCTAGGACCAAAAGTCCAGAGATTCTCAGTAAAGGTGCTTTTTCAGGAGGCAATTGGACTTTCTTATTTTTTTCTTTGAAGATGTTTCACTTCTCATTCAAGAAGCTTCTTCAGCTCTGACTGGATGGTGGAGAATGGAAGTATTTCTATTCCTTGCAGACAGTTGTAGAGAGTTGTTGAGGCCACTTGGAGGTGAAAGTAGAGTAGAGTAGAATAGGAGTAGAGTAGAGTAGACTAGAGTAGAATAGGAGTAGAGTAGACTAGAGTAGAGTAGAATAGGAGTAGAGTAGACTAGAGTAGAGTAGACTAGAGTAGAGTAGGTCACCTGAGAAGTGCAAATAGGTGTGGAGCCTTCTTGGCTACAGGATGTTTTCTGCCCTGTGTCCCTTCACAGTTGAAGACAGGCGCATGCTGTTGGGGATGAGTCTGTGTTTCCTGCATCTTAAATTGAAGTGCAAATAGTTCCTGTAGTCTGCAGTTTTTCTGGAAATCCATTCATATGCCCATGACATTCCAAGGGTGTTCATCCCAAAGTGCATAGCTAAAAGTCTATGGAGATTCTCAGTCATCTGGCTCAAAGGTTGTCTAGGACCAAGGTCACTAAACCCTAAAGCTGAAACTCCCCAACGGATATCAGCTATGAAAGCCTACACCAGTAACTTGTATGGACCTTGAGGCCTGCTAAATTGAGGGCATGACAGTCAGACCTGTTCACTGGTTTGATTGTTGATTTAATAAACAAAATAAACAGGGCAGAAGCTAGAAAACACCACTGCCATATCCCTCTCCATAGGGGTATCAAATCAAAAAAGTGGCTCTTGGCTGTTGCTTCCCAAGGGCCAGATGGAGAATAGATTCTACAATAAATAAAGACAATTCTGATCTACAGAGCTATTTATGATGTTATCTCATAGAATATAAAATAAAATAAAGGCAAATTTGAAGTACAGGAATGCTGTATTGTAAATTGTGCACATACTTCTGAATCTTGTACAGAAACAAAATATTATATATAGTTGATTGACATTTTCTAAAGCTGGCTTGTTAATCTCAAATTTCTTCTCGTTCCATTCAGGCCTGAAATTTTATTTAGATGCTTTGCATAGTGTTTACTTGTAACTCTTAACAGACTGATAGGTCTGTACTTAATTGGATCAAACCATGTTGTTTTCTTTATAAAAAGGGGCTATTGCTAAAACCTCATTCTTAGTTATTTGCCTTTTTGATCAATAAATGTAAATAGATGCCAGCAAGGGCATCTGCCTGTTGTAATTCAATTTGATCACTTGAGAAAACATAAGATCATTACACAAGGCGATTCCAGACTTAAAATACTCTTATCAATTTGATCACATCTGCTAAAGTAACTGGAGACCACTTATCTACAGTGCTGAAATCAAAATATGCATCATCACAATTATAATTGAGGTCAATATGCAAAGCCTTGTTTCGTTCCCGAGAATTGATTTACATTGTGATTTAGGGCCAAATAGGATTTGATAATAGGCTTTAGATGAGTGAAATGCATAAACAACATAAGCTGCCCTAAATTTATGGCTTAAGCTGCTGACATTCGCAGTCAAATCACTGTTGATCTTTACTATTTGGACAAAGGGAATGTTTCCTCTTCACTGTGGGAAAGATTGTCTTGAATTTCCTGATCAGCCGATTGTAGAGTTTTATCTAGCATTTCTGCAGTTTGTTTGCAGTTCGTCCCGAGAACATTTCTGAAAAATCTTGAAAATTTCATCATTCCATTAGAACATTAACCTTTTATTTCACTCAGATTGCAGCAGTGTTAACAACCTCCAAATTCTGGGTATACTTTGTCTCTGTTTTCACTAACTCATTTTGCAATAGTGTGTTTAACACCAGGGGATGATAGTCACTCTCTGGATGTGGTTCCCCATTTCCAGCTTTAGAAGATATGATAAAAGATTTTAGGAGAAGGCCTGTAATTTGTTAACCTTCTGCCCACTCATCTAAAAATATATTCCACTGGGCAATCTCCAAATAGTGCGCCATTCAAAAGACAAAGAGGTATAGTCAGCTATATCAAATACACTCTCACCACATTGCACCTTGATCCTTTGCTGACCCTTGGTAAAGTGATTCCTTTAGAGATGTATTCAGAAGAAAGTCAAAATACAAAACTAAATTAAAATACGAAATGACATAAAAGAAAAAAAATGCAAAACACAATCAGAACATTAAAAAGGTGCGTCATAAACAACAACACATTATGCACATATTGTCCCTTCTAGTTGACTACTGATTAATATATTACTACATTAGTTCCCACCCCTTGTGAAACAGGCCCTCCCAAAATTTTTAAACTTCTAAATTTATTAACAATACGTTGACCTGTCTTCTATGTGTTATATTAGTGACAAAGTAGTTAACAGGAAAAACAATAATAGTACAACAGAACAAACAAAATAAAGGTTTCAAAACTCTGTTAACAAACTGTTAGTGATTCATTCATAGAAAAATTTCCAAAATGCTTATCAGACCAAAATTGTTTTTTTCAATTCTAAAAACATCTGATTTATTGTGATAGTTTTGCAAGCTTCTATTGCCAAAACATCAAACCCTTGAATCTGGGTTCTGACAGACACATCTACTGGGATAGACATAGTCAAATCTCTACCAATGGACACAGCATTACAGCTCTGAACTCTATGATTCTTTAAGATCTCAACATGGGGATTGATGCTATTGATAATACTGGTATCTCTTATAGAAGATTCAGTGTGAAGTAGATCAGTGTTTTGTGATTTTTCTCACCTGGGATTTTTAATATTGAACACTAGTTGTGTCAAAGATATCCTCCTTAAGTCAAGTTCCTATTCAAACCATAGCTTGACTTGTAGTTCTGCTGTGGCATAAAGTACTAGCAATGCCTGCCTAACCTCATCTACACTTTTAATTATGTCCACCTGCTCATCTCTTGGCAAGACTCCAAATGTCTCAGTTAACCTTGCTTCTTATTCTTCTAAAGGCATCTTGTATGTCTTTATGCTCCAGTGTTTATTTAAGCAGTTTCCCCTCAAGGACTTTAGAAGCTCAATCCCCTGGTGAGGGACTGTCACTGGCATATCTTGGTTGAAAGAGGCAGCACCATCCTAGAGAAATAAATCCAGTGAAATATCTAGTCTTTCATCATGAAACACTTGGCCTGGGGAAACTATGAACGAAGGGTTTTATCATAAATAGTACAGTAGGAATGAAAGATTACATACTTTGAGGCCCAATTTGCTTGGCATTTAGGTTTGAAAAGATCAACAAAATACAGTTCACAGCAAAAGAAGTGACTCAAAGAGTGGGTGATGGACTTTTTTGATCTTCCAGAATGCCTATTACCTATATACTCTATCTAGTTACTGTATATACTATTAAAATGCTGGTTCCTATAACCTTTAACTGGGTAAAATGCTACATCATAGGGCAACAAGTTTGCAACCAAGGAACTTCAAGTGGGCTAATTTGCAGAATGTGTCCAAAATCCAGGACCCATGACTCCCATGGAATTGAAGTTTGGCAAATGTTATAAAATATGACATTAAAAAATTACAAAATAGTTTATTTCACAATACGAAGTGTTTTTATTTGTTTATTTAGAAAATCACGGTGACTCCAGATGACTTACAAATGCCATAGAACATTTCCTGTGCTGATGTTTGACTGAACGATGCAGTTCAACACGATTTTAGTTCCAAGGCAGATACATCTCTGAATACTTTCCTGAATTTTTAAGAAGTTTTCCAGTGAAGAGGCAATACATTCGAAATTCTGCTACGGTTGAAGGCATTAAGGAATCTGGTAATGAAATATCTCTGAATCAACAACCAAACTGGTCATGGATTGTCTATTGTATTACTAAAACTGTCCTGTTCGTCTGTGTGTAACCTTTAATGGAGCAAAATGGCACAACATAGTGCTACAATTGTTGAACTATCGTACCTCAAATTGGCTAACTTACAGAATGTGTTGCAAAACCCAGAACTCATGAGCCTTACGGAATTGAGATTTGGCAAATTTTATAAAACATTTTATGACATAATACATTTCCTCTGATCAACTCCTGATGTTTGACTGCGATACATTTTGAACACAAGCTATTTTCAAGGCAGGTGCATTGTTTCTGAATAACTCCCTGAATTTTTAAGATTTACTTTTCCAGTGAAGGCTGCCCATTAGAAGCTCTGCCATTATTGAATGCATTGAGAATGTGGTAAGAAAGTATCTCTGCAAGGATGACTGGAAAGGTCATAGTTTTCTGGTATGCTATTAAATGTAACTTCCAGACTAGTCTATAGAAATCCAGTCTTCCTGTTCACAGCCTCTTGGCTGATGCCCTCTCCTCCTTCAGGGGTCTTATTTCTGATAACTGTTCAGGAATAGAAATAACTTTGCAGTCAATAGAAGTTGTTAAGATATCATATTAGTTGTCTTTAAAATCTACATTCTCATGTTCTTTTAAAGAAAGGGCAGCTACGTTAAATGGAAGTGTAAAAAGTAAGAGAAAAAGAAATTAGTTCGAGTTAATTCTATTTTTTTGCAATAATTTAACTGAATATTACAATTAAAAAAATAAAAGCTAATGACAACTAAAACAGTAAAGAAAAATAGAAAGTGCATAAAAGAAAAAGAATATTTTAAAGAAAAAATATATAAAGAAATAACTTCCTCCTTCATCACCTCCGTGCCCTGCGGGAGTCCCCCCTCTCACAGATTTGGCCCTCAGCTCTAACGAGGGCCCACCTCAATGATGGGTTCGTTAACCAAGAGAGGTGGTCAAAGCGGAAATTAAGGGGGGTTTTAATTAAATTTTTAATCCAGGTCTTAAGGGGCTCCAGGGAGGGGGAGGGTCAAACCAAAATTAGGGTGGTGGGTAAGGGGCAAAACCCACCGGGGAATGCCTCCAGGCCGGCTAGCGGTCCCAACGGGGAAGGCGTGGTGTCTAGAATTGGGGAGGGGGTGAGGGTCTGTCCAACAGAGGGCTATTCCATCAAGACTGGGTGTGGGAGGGGCAGGTATGGCGGGAGCCGAGGGCCGTATCATATAAAGGGAGGGCGCACCCGCTGTTTGCGAGTGGTGGCGCACTCCGGCCCTCATGACTCCTCTTGTGACCCAGGGGGTTCAGGATCTCAGGGCCTGGGCCTTCGGCTGATGTTGTGTAATGCCAGGTCCGTGGTTAATAAAGCCCCTCTCATTCACAATCTGGTTTTGGAGGGGGGCGGGCCTGGCGGGTATTACGGAGACCTGGCTGGGCCAAGAGGGGGGGTGCCCCTCGTTGAAATGTGCCCACCGGGTTACTGTGCATTTCATCAGCCACGAGCCCAGGGTCGGGGAGGGGGGTGGCGGTTGTCATGAAGGAGGGTCTGGACCCGAGGGAGACCACTGTGCTGCAGACAGCCAGCTGTGAGTCTCTAGGTATAAAGTGGGGTCATGGGAGGCTTGCTGATTGTGTACCTGGCTCCCCACTACGTATTAGCAGCTCTACCCGAGCTTCTCAATGTGATAACCAAGTTGGTGGTTGATACCCCCAGGCTGCTAGTCATGGGGGATTTCAACCTGCCATCAATAGGCGAGGCATCTGAGACGGCACGGAAGTTCATGGCCTCCATGACGGCCATGGACCTGACCCAGTTAGTTCATGACCCCACCCACACTGGAGAACACACGCTGGACCTATATTTTTAACGTATTTTATGTTTTATACTATTGATTTTTATCGTTGCCTGTACACCGTCCTGAGTCCCGAAAGGGAGAAGGGCGGTATAAAAATCTAATAAATAATAATAATAATAATAATAATAATAAATATAATAAATATAATAAATATAATAAATATAATAAATATAATAAATATAATAAATATAATAAATATAATAATAATAATAATAATAATATATTTTTAGTAAGAGATCTTTCCACATCTCACCTCACATTTATAATTTATAATCAGAACTTTAAAGCCTCATCATTCAGTCCTGGTCAACAAAAGTTTGTTGACGGGTACCAGAGAGCAATATATCTTTTTTAACCTTGATCAGATAAACCAGCGTTTCTCAAATAGTGGGGCGCCCCCCCCCCAGGGGGGCGCGAGGCTCCGTAAAGGGGGGCACGTTTGATAGTCAGGAGCCGCACACCCGGAAAGACCGATACTGCCGCCGCCGCCGTCTTGGCATCCCAGGCCCACTCTGCGGCGGCGGCGGCAGCGGCTGTAGGTAAAGCCCGAAGGCGACTGAGAAAGGCGTCAGAGAAGGAGCAGCCGGAAGCCGTGCCTCTTGAGCACCACTAGGCTGGACGAGGCAGAAAGCGGACGCGGGGATAAGGAAGGGGATGCGCTTCGGGCCAATCAGCGTGGAAAGGTGAGGTCGAAGGAGGAGGGGGCAGCCCCCTGGCAGAGCGCACAGCCAGGCGGCCGGGGCAGGCGGCGGGCGGGGATGGGGGGCGGGGACGGGGACGCCGGTGAACGAGCGAACAAGCAAGCGCGGGCGGGCAAGGAAACTTGCTGCAGCAGCGCCCAACAACCTGCCTGCCCACCGCCTGCGGTTACTCGCTCGCTCACCTACCCACCGGACGAAGGAAGCTGGCGTCCAGTGGGTGAGCGAGCGAGTGAGTAACTGTGGCCGACTGGCCGGCGGGCGGGTAAGGAAAGTTGCGGCAGCGCCCAACAATCCACTGGCCCGCTGGCCGCGGTTGCTCGCTCGCTTGCTCACCCATCGGACGCCAGGTTCCTTCGTCCGGTGGATGGGTGAGAGAGAGAGCGAGTAAATACAGCCAGCGGGCTGGCGGGCCGGCCAGGCTACTTCCAGGAGCCGAGGAGGTTTGTGGGGGGGGGGGGGGGAGACAGACAGACAGAGAGAGGCACAGACACACAGAGAGACAGGGAGGGAGGGGGGAACCAGAGAGTGACAGACACACACAGAGAGACAGAGAGTGGGAGGGAGGGAGAGAAAGATAGACAGAGACACAGAATGAGTGATTTAAGTGCCTGAATGCGAGACAGACAGACACACACACACACACACACACACACAGAGTAACAGATGGGCAAACAAAGGAGAGAGAGAGAGAGAGAGAAAGAAAAAAAAGAAGGTGGGAGAGAAAGAAAGAAAGAGAGAAAGAAAGACAGACAGAGAGAAAGAGAAAAAAGAAAGAGAGACAGAAAGGAAAGAAAGAGAAAAAAGAGAGAGAAAGAGGGAAAGAAAAGAGACAGAAAGAAAGAGAAAGAAAGAGAAAGAGAGAGAGAAAGAAAGAAAGAGAAGGAGAGAGAAAGAGGGAAAGAAAGAAAGAGAGAGAGAGAGAGAGAAAGAGAAATAGGGAAAGAGAGGGGGGGAAAGAGGGAGAGAAAGAAAAAGAAAGAAAGAGAAAGAAAGAGAGAGAGAGAAAGAGAAAGAAAGAAAAAGAAAGTGGGAGAGAGAGAAAGAAAGACAGACAGAGAAAAAGAGAAAGAAAGAGACAAAGGAAAGAAAGAGAAAAAAAGAAAGAGAGAGAGGGAAAGAAAGAAAGAGACAGAAAGAGAGAGAGAGAAAGAGAGGGAGAGAGAAAGAGGGAAAGAAAGAGAAAGAAAAAAATAAAGAGAGAGAGAAAGAGGGAAAGAAAGAAAAAATGAGAAAGAAAGAGAAAGAAAGAGAGAAAGAGAAAGAAAGAAAGAGAGAGAGAAAGAAAGAGGGAAGGAAAGAAAGAGACAGAGAGAGAAAGAGAGAAAGAAAGACAGAAGGAAAGAAAGAAAAAGAAAGAGAGAGAGAGAGAGAGAACCTATGACCACAATTAAGCCCAAAAGTTTGGTTGCTAACCAAGACCATTGTTAAGTGAGTTTCACATTTTCCAAATTGGCCACTCCCACCCGGTCACATGGTTTGACATGTCCAATCAAAAAATGTTTATAGTTTAATTAAGGATTTAATGCACTTTAAATCTTTTCTGCTACAGTTAATAAAGCTATTCTTTGTTGTAAATTGATCCACATTTCTTTCTTTTTTTTATTCTCTTATACGTTAATAAGGATACAGTGTTATGCAGAGGTGTACTAACAATTTTATAGACAAATGATACTATTTACAGTCGCGCGGGGGGCGCGAAATGTTTTCTTCTTCCTAGGGGGGGCCTGACAGAAAATAATTGAGAACCACTGAGATAAACCAAACTTATATTCTTTCCTTCTTTTAACCATCTTTGTCTTTAATCCCTTCAAATAATGTCCTACAAATTTATTTCTTTTCTTTTTTTGTCCCTTCTCACAAAATCCTTCAAACATTAACAAGTCTCTTTTGGAAATCAATATAGAAAAATTATCCAAGTCATTCTTCCAGTTTGTTTTTGTATATTTGAATTATTATTATATTATATTATTAGTTTCCATATCACTCTTATATTTGGTCATTTTAAAATCCATATTCAAATTAATTTAATTCAGACATTGAGGATCGTTCTGCAGTTTTTTTGTTTTATTTTTTAAACTCCATTGTGGTGTCATCTTCAGTTTCAGCATTCAATGGACTTTACAAGATTTTCAGAAAGATGAGCTTAAAGAATAAAATGCAGTGCATGAATCAGTGTATGGATCTGGTGAAAGCAAGAATGATCTCCAAGAACAGAATGGTCTGGAGAGGTAAAGCAAATGATCTGATATAAATTAGACTTGGTTAGATTTCCTTTCATTTTATCTCCTTTTCTTTGTTTTGTTTAATACTTTTTGCTTTTTCTGCATTTTCTATAACATTACTTACTCTGTAAAGGAATATTGTGATGCGTTCATGTGTGATGAAATATTGAGTTGGGCTTATATTGTATATAAGTAGCTTTCACAATAAGCCATCATAATCAGGAAAGGATGAAAGGCTTGGACAGCAAGGACACAAAGCAACATCAAGCAAAAAGAACAGGGAAAGATACCGTATTTTTCAGAGCATAAGACGCACCAAGATTTTGAAGAGGCAAATTGAAAAGAAAAGTTTTTGCACTCTACAGACCTCACAAAAACTACCCGTTTTTTGCAGTGCTATCTTTTTTTTGGCATGAATAGCCCTTAGGAGGTTTGTAGAATGCTCAGGTGTGGGGGGGGGGGGCAAAACGAGCAAAAACCAGCCCGTTTTTAATGAAAACAGGCCTGTTTTTTTGTCAAAGAAGGGGCTTTAGGAGGCATGCAGAGTGCTCCTGGAGGCTGGGAGGGAGGCGACAAAAATGAGCAAAAATGGCCCATTTTTGCTCATTTCTACCCTCCCCAGCCCCCAGGAGCACTATGCACATCCATTTTGGTGAAGGAGGCAGGGTTTCGGGAGGCAAAAAAATGCTGTATTCAGTGTATAAGATGCACCCAGATTTTCAGCCTCTTTTGAGGGAAAAAGGTGCATCTTATTCTCTGAAAAATACAGTATATAATCAAGAAAAATAACAATAATAAAAAGGATGTTTTCAAGAAGATCACAGAAATCACAGAAAATGTACAGATAAGGTAAGAATATTAATAGTCACAGAATGAATCTAATAGAGGCAAATAAGATGAATAGAAGATAGATTGTTTAAACCCTTTACAGACAGGATTATGGAATGGAAAACATTTGTAGAAAAATTACATATTCAAAGTGAATACAGTAGAAAATAAAGAACAAACAATATGTCACCTATCAAATAAAAAGAGACCAGGCACAGATACGTTATGCACTGAACTCTTGATCAGCCACTCAGTCATGGTCCAAATAAAGAGAGGCTGTTCCACTGGAACAATAACATGAAGAAGCATATACTTTTGGCATCTGGTGTGAATGCACGTTGGACTAGAAATAAATTACTACACTGGAAGGCTATAAAAGAAGACAATGGAGGTGGGAGGGTGAGATTAAAAAAAAAACTAGAATGTTCTCAGAAAGCTATAATTGTATAGTAAAAATGGCAAGCATTTGTTCATCCAGTTGCCAGGAGTTAAAGTCAACTCAGTGCCATATTGCTTCATAGCCTAAACAGAAAGGTGGTCAACATATATCCAGAACATAGAAGGGGGCTCGCATACAGTAAAAGAAAATGTGTTTTAGAAGGAAGTGTTACTAATCAATAGTAAAAGCATCATGCATACTTGAAGAAAGGCAGAAGAGATAGGACAATTTTTAGACGTTTAAAGTTGGAGAACAGATAATTCCATGGCCACATATCCTTCCAGAAACAAAATGAAAGAAAACCTGGCCCATTTCATAAGCATGTAGGCTGCTTAGAGACTTTAATTTCCTCTGAGGTTATATCCTTTCTCGGAAAATAATGGCTGCATGATGAGTTGTCGGTGTATTTCTAAGAAATCTTGAGCCTTCACGACTTGGAATACCTATTAAGTTTATCACGTTTTGTGCCGTTCTTGACCCATGCAATATTTCTGATAGTTATAAGTTTTAGAATTGAAACAAAGAGCAGTAACAACGGGTTTTCCTATACTTTGTCTTATAATATTTACTGTGTTCACAGGGAATTTTCTCCATGTTCATAGAATTATAGTATTCTGGTACTTGAAGAGAACTTGGACATCTTTTAGTCCAGCCCTCTGGCCATGACAGGAGTCCTTATTTCATCCCAGATAAATGGTTGTCCAATCTTTTCTTGAAAATCTCCTGCGATGGGCACCCACAACTCCTGGAGGCAAGCTGTTCTAATTAATTGCTCTGTCAGGAAATGCTTCCTTGGTTCCAAGATGGATCTGTCTTCATTGAGCTTCCACCTGTTGCTTCATGTCCTTCAGATGCTTTGGACCTCATCTCTATGATTTCCCTTCAGGTACTGGAAGACAGCTATCATGTCACCCCTAATTTGTTAATCTAGGCATAGCTCACTCCTTTAATCATTCATTGTATGGTTTCCTTTCCAGACCTCTTATCATCTTTGTTGCTCTTCTCTGCAGTGTTTCTAGAGCCACAACAATTTTTTTGTATCGTATATTATTCCCCCATAAGGAAGTAGAGAATCGTATATTATTCCCCATAAGGAAGTAGAGAAAGCCTCTTCCTTGAGGCCTTGCAAAGGTTTTATAGGTTTGTTCACATACTTTTCTCTTGCGATTGTGAGATTTATAACAACTTCCTCTTTATCAATTCCTTGTGCTCCTGTTCAGTGGTGAAATTCAAATTTTTTTACTACCGGTTTTGTGGGCATGGCTTGGTAGGCATGGCAGAAGGATACTGCAAAATCTGCATTCCCACCCCACTCCAGTGGAAAGATACTGCAAAATCCCCATTTCCTCCCGACTCCTGGGAGAAGAATATTGCGAAAACTCCATTCCAACCCCACTCTGGGGCCAGCCACAGGTGGTATTTGCCGGTTCTCCGAAGTACTCAAATTTTCTGTCACAGGTTCTTCAGAACCTGTCAGAACCTGCTGGATTTCAGCCTTTGCTCTTGTTATTCAAAATGTCAGATGTAGTAAAATGTAATTTCACTTAGGACTGAATTGCTGCACATCAAAGTTCAATCTAACACTCAAATGGGGAGATTGCCAAAAATTATATAGTTTTCTTTAATTGGCTAAAAGCAGCAATAAGATTAGCCAAAAATCCATAAAGGATCAATAATTCCACTTGGAAGCAAGGCTGATTCAGCAAATAATTCTATGGGCAACAGCTTTGGAGAGCCATCTAATGCAATGCCTATTTTCCCAGGATCCCACCTCTGCCCTCCAATCTCAAGAAAAGCACTTGTTGTTTTAAGGTGCTATGCATGCTCCAAAGCACCTTTTTGGAGAATGAATCCAAAGCACTGCACAGAAGTCAGACCTTATGTCTACCTAGTTCACCAGTGATGAAAGAGTAATAACTGTTCTCAAAGTCATCTGGCACTAGCTCTCTGAGAAATACAGGAAATGTGAAACATGTCATCTGACAGTGAATTATGGCACTTTTGTAAATATTGGGTAATTGTGGAGTCTGAATAACCTTAAGAGTAGGTAGGGTTGGGTTTTTTGCTTTTTTTTAAAGAGCTTTTGCTATGATTTAGTCTCATATGCTAGTGTACCCTCAAGTCATGCTCGACTTCTGGTGGCTACAGAGACACATTCATGATGTTCTTTGCCATCATTTCAGAAATGTTTGCCACTGCCTTCTTCCGATAGTTTTTTTACCCCCAATTTCCAAATCTACCCTCTAGCCCTGGTGATTCAAGTACTAACCTGGTTTTGTTTTAATCTGGTTTTAGCACAGGATCCATTGAATTCGTTTTTTAAATTTTATATGATGTTTTGTATGTATTTTAATTTTCCTGTGCGCCGCCCTGAGTCCGTTTGGAGAAGGGTGGGGTATAAATTGAATAAAAATAACCAGATCCAACCATGTTTATTTTTTTAAGAGCAGCCAAGGTTGGCTAAGTGCTGCCACCTAGTGACTACTGCTAACTTACAGTTGCTCTAAATTTAGTTCAATTGAATATTAAGACAAATCACATATGGACAAAAATGATGTCTTCAAATTAAGTTCGCTTCACGCTCTTTGAAGGGGAGAAGAGAGCGAAAGTCTGCCATCCTAGAACTGAAATATCACAATAGACGATGGATTAAAAGAGCCAGGTCCATTTAAGAAAAAAAAATGGTGAAGCACCATTTTATTAATATCTGCAAAATGTTTAGAATTTCACAAACAGTCTGAAGTGCTTTTAACATCAATTTAATATGCTTGCAAATCAAAGAGAGGCACCTATGTAATTAATAGAAATTTACTTCATTGCAGATTAATCCTTATAATTCTAGAATAAGGATATAATACAAAGTCACCAATATTCTTTTTGGTTTAACAGCCACACATTTTCTTCCTCCATCTCTAGTCTCCTGGCTTGTGCAGCAGGCTTAGTTTGGAGAGGTAAAGAACAAAACAATTCATCTGCAATTATTTATCCTCCCGCCATTTTGCAAGTACCATTAGGGGAAGACTTCATCTCCCCCTTGAGCCCTCTGAGAAACACGGAGGCCGTCAAAAGATTCCTCTTTCCTGTAGTGAGTGTTAGAAGTGAGAAGTAACATAAACAAGTACACCTGCTGTTTGTTAGCCTCTCCAAAACTGTAGCACAAATGAAAGCTGAGAGGGAGGGAGGGCTGCATCAGTTCTCACCTTCTTCCTAAAGCAGGGGTCTCCAACCTTTGCAACTTTAAGTCTGAAGGACTTCAGCTCCCAGAAGTCTCCAGCCAGCAAAGCTGGCTGGAGAAGTCTGGGAGCTGAAGTCCTTCAGACTTAAAAGTTGCAAAGGTTGGGGACCCCTGTCCTAAAGGGCCAGGGGCGCTTGCATGTGTGGGAAATCATTAAAGGAATATGAATGTCCCTTTTCAAAGAAAATGTTTGGACAATGAAATGATCAGAATAAAGATCACTGATATGTAATGCAGGTTTCACAGGACAAGGTTACTGGGAGATACTGTGTGAAAAATACACCTCAGTTTGAGACCTTTAGTGTTTGAAACAGTTGCTTTTCTTGTGGCATATATCGCCATACTGAAATATCTAAACTCTCTAAAAAAATATCCACATGAATTACTTGAGTGACTTCAATTTTTTGTTATCCCATCCACCCTAATCTACAGGGTATTAAGAAATAATATATGATACGTAAAAACAACTGCAGCAATGTGTGTGTGTGTGTGTGTGTGTGTCAAATTTGCAAATTTCTGCTTTGAATTTAGAAGCATTCGTGGCCTGTGCCCATGTTTTAAACTCCTTTTTACATGTGGACAGTACATGAAAGTACTATATCTCCCAGTTCACAGAATAGCCAAACTAATACTTTATCTCAGAAAAATGGCAATTGTAACCATTTATTTTCTGGTAGCAGTTTCCCAAGATTTCTCATGGAAATTCATCAATAGCTAAATAAAATGAATATTAATAAAATAGGTGAAGTAGGGCCTATGGCTTGAATTTGTTTTTAAAAACAACATCACAAGAAGGGAGGTGTGACAATAATTCTACTCCTGTCCTCTCTGATGATGCCACCATGTCAACCCCAGATCACTAGAAGCTCTCTACTGCTGGAAATGAATGTAAAAAGTGTGCCCTCTAGCTATACTCTGATGGTTCTTTTAGTAAAAAAGCATAGTGATCTGGGATTCATTTTCTTCTGAACTGTGTAAAATTTCAGCTAAAATCTTTGTGCAAAGTTGTGGATGCTGACAAACAATGATATTTTGGTTGATTAATGCTATATATTAATCTCTGATTTAAAAAAGTAAACACTTGAAAAAATATGTGATGAAAATAAATTATGGCCTATATGTAAACAATGAAATGGAACATCTAAATCGTAAAATGTAGCAACTGCACTCATACCTGTTTTGCTATGTGGATCCTGCAAGGCAGCCAGAGGAAGATTCCTGTGGTTGAAAAAAATGTGTGCCCACTTCACATATGACTAACTACACTATTGTTACCTACATGGTCTGAATGTAAGAATGGAAGCAAGATTGTATTAAGCCCTTAAGATTTAAATTGTAAATATTTCCCAAAGACTAAAAAGCAATGCTTCCTTCTACAGATGGACGGTGTATAAAATAAGAGCATTAACCTGATAAGAACATTAAATACAATAGAAATGGACAATGAAAATCAAACAAAAATATATGAAAAACTTACTTTTTCATAACTCTCTGATTGCTTCTTGTAATAACCTGATTTGTTTCCCTCCTTTGCTTTATGCATGGTTTATTCTATTTCTCTTGAATGGATTCAGCATAATCCAGTCTAAATTAAGCACATTTATGTCCTTATGAATTCATCTGAGAGTTAAGCAGATGGATGCTCTTAATTGCTTTATATGAAAAAAGGGATTTAGAATTGCTTGTTGTGACTGTGCTTTTGTAAGCACTGAACCCGCATGACCACAAGAAATATTTATTTATCCAAACTTCACTGATATTCTAAGGTTTGTTGCAGCTCCTTATGTAAAGTATACTAAAATGAAATAGAATGATTAACAAAATTCTTTGTAGAAAAAGGCCCAGTTGCAATGAAATAAAAAATTCTCATCACCCACATTCGTGTTTCAGTTATGTATCCTTTGTGTGATGATTTCAATTCAACTAATTATTTCATTTTATTTCTCTCGTCTTTATTGGTTGTTACAGCCAGCTGATGCAGTTGAGGTGCCTCCTTGTTTTTGTTTCTTACGCCGTTTGTTGAGGAGTCGATTGTTGGATATTTTCAAATCTTTAATTTTTACCTGATCATAGTCTACTCTCATGGTCGCCAAAGCACTAGTCATTTCCTCCTAAAATACACAAGAAGTAACAGTGAAATTTTAAGGAAAAATAGTCCTGTTATGTCTACAGAAGGATTGATCTTGGGCAAGAGTAACAGCTTTAGAGTCCCTGTGCAAAAATTAAATACTCAATGTAGTAAACTGTAACGAATAAAACATTACATATTAGGGACAAAAAAACCCTTGAGAACCAAATTAATTCTGTAAGGAACATTCAGCGAAGTAGAATATCTTTAATGCTGTCTATGTGTATCGGGAGTTTAATGTTTTCCTATGTCAAAGGCAACCTGGCATTACGAAAACTTCTAGAAAACACTAATGGCAAAGTGAAGTAGGTATTTAAAGTCCAAAACATCTGAAAGCCCAACCTGCCTATTCTTGTTGGATCTGCCTCTATCAGGATGGACATCTCACAAAGCACATTATAAATGCTTTTCTTGTAGCCCCCAGAACTTTTGGAAAAACATCAAAGGTACAATTTTCCTTCCCCCCCCAAGAAAACATGATTTAAAAAAAAAAAGAATATAACATATTTTTTGTAGTATAAGACACACTGGAGTATAAGAAGCACCAAGATTTTGAAGAGGCAAATTTAAAATAAGGTTTTGGACTTTTCAGACCTCCCAATAAAGGCCCATTTTTCACAAAAACAGACCCATTTTGTCACAAAAAGGGCATGCATAGCCTTTAGGAGGTTTATAGAGTGCTTCTGGGAGCTGGAAGGGCAAAACTGAGCAAAAAATGCCCCATTCTTTTTGCTCATTTTTCCCTCCCCAGCCCCCAGGAGCATTCTGGAAGCCTCCTAAAGGCTATTCATGCCTTTAAAAAAAAACAGGCCCTTTTTCGTGAAAACGGGCCATTTTTGGGACATCTCTAGAGTGCAAATACTTTTTTAAAAAATTTGCCTCTTCAAAATCTTGATGCATCTTATACGCTAGTGTGTCTTATACTCTGAAAAATATGGTAAATGAATAAGTTACAGAAAAAACCCACAGAAAGGACATTTTTGCAAAGGGGGCAGGGTTTCATGAAGCAACAAAATGCTGTATTCAGTGTATAAGACAAAGCCAGATTTTCACCCTCTTTTTTGAGGAAAAAAGGTGCATCTTATACTCCAAAAAATACGGTAAGTATTTGGACATATCTAGCACGTTTTTTTAAACCAAAAAACCTCCAAATCTCCTACTCCAAAAGGCATACTAAAGAAAGATTAAAGTAAAAATCCTGGCTTTAGGCATTGCAGACATTTTTGGCTAAAGTCTATTTTAAAAAAATAAACACCCACCTTGCCACTAAAACTCTGCTTGTCTTTCTATGCCTAACTGTAGAAATTCTCTCAATCTATTATCTGCATAGGTTTTAGCAACTATTGTGCTATTTCACACTCCGTGGGGTTATAAATAATTAGAGAGAACATTGTTTTCCAACCATCCATTAAAAAGGAAGCTCTCCACCCAACTCTGCACATGCACAAAGATTACCTTCACTTCATCCCAGTGGTCTTTATCTTCTTGCAGGACTCGAGTAGTGTGAAGAGGGGTTGGTGGCACCACCATGGATTGCTAAAAGGGGCAAATCAATAGAGATGATTTCTTGTGACAGACTGCTGACACACTAACCATTAACTGCTCTTAAAAAAAGAAGTCGTGTTCAAAATGTAGAAACTTGTCTCCTAAGCTATGTGAGAAAGAGTGTAGGCGGCTGCCTTTTGGGAGACAGTCGTATTTTTCATAATCACAAAATTGCATAACTTCCATAAGACTGTGGCAATTAACTTGGTAAAAACTAGAGAAGAAAATCACATTCGAGTTCCTCCCACTTCCCCCAACAAACACTTGTCGAAAGAGGATAAAGCTTGCAGTAGCAGGAAAAAGCACAACATTTCTCCTTCTGCTTCCAGATAGACTTTCCCCCTCAAAGTAAATCTGAAACCTCATAATAAGGCTCAAAGCCATATTCTTCATAAAATAATTTCGTTTACTCCTCTATCTCGGTATGGAATTCTGTAGCTTTTAACATCAAGGTCCCATTCTCCTTTTAAAATACTTTTCTTTAAAGGCCACACAGCTGAATGAGAAATAGAACAGACTGTCAGGAAGATAAGTTGTAAAAAGTAAAGCCCTTAACACAGCTACACTTACATTTTAGTTCGTATATTCTACTTAAAGCCCACCATGAGGTTGACAAAATACTTGAATCAAAGGCTAAGCTTACACTTGTTCTTCTTGATCAACTGCCATCCCTATGTCCAAATTAATCAGTTCTGCACTATGACCGATGACAGTGTTTCCAAATGTAGTTCAATCTAGATTTCTGGCTCAAAGGGAATGGCAGGTGCTAGAACAATACAATACAATACAATAGCAGAGTTGGAAGGGACCTTGTAGGTCTTCTAGTCCAACCCCCTGCATGGGCAGGAATCTTATACCATTTCAGACAAATGGCTGTCTAACATCTTTTTAAAGACTTCCAGGGTTGGGGCATTCACAACTGCTGGAGGCAAGCTGTTCCAGAGGTTAATTGTTCTTACTGTTAGGAAATTTCTCCTTAGTTCTAAGTTGCTTCTCTCCTTGGTTAGTTTCCACCCATTGCTCCTTGTCCTGCACCCAGGTGTCTTGGAGAAAAGTTTGACTCCCTCTTCTTTGTGGCACCCTCTGAGATATCGGAACACTGCTATCATGTCTCCCCTGGTCCTTCTCTTCATCAAACTAGACATACCCAGTTCCTGCAGCCGTTCTTCATATGTCTTAGTCTCCAGTCCTCTAATCATCTTGGTTGCTCTTCTTTGCACTCTTTCCAGAGTCTCCACGTCTTTTCTACATCGTGGCGACCAAAACTGTATGCAGTATTCCAAGTGTGGCCTTACCAAGGCACTATACAGTGGCATTAACACTTCACGCGATCTAGATTCTATCCCTCTGTTGATGCAGCCTAGAACTGTGTTGGCTTTTTTGGCAGCTGCTGCACACTGCTGGCACATATTTAAATGGTTGTCCACTAGGATTCCGAGATCCCTCTCACAGTTGCTACTATTGAGCAAGGTACCACCTATACTGTACTTGTGCATTTGGTTTTTCTTGCCTATATGTAGGACCTTACTTTTTTCACAATTGAATTTCATTTTATTAGACAGTGCCCAATGTTCAAGTTTGTCTAGATCCTTCTGTATCTTAAGCCTATCTTCTGGAGTGTTGGCTATTCCTGCCAGCTTGGTGTCGTCTGCGAATTTGATGAGTTCCCCATTTATCCCCTCATCCAAATCGTTGATGAAGATGTTAAAGAGTACTGGGCCTAAAACAGAGCCTTGGGGGACTCCAGAGTTTCTGTAATAGAGATAGAGAGTCCAAGTCTCTCCAGAATTGTTTATATTAAAAAAAAAAAATTTAAAACTTTATAAATCAGTTTCAACTTTGGTGACCGGAAAGAAAGCAGGACTTTCTCCCCACAGACATGCTCAACTCATTGGTCTGTTTAGGTGTGAGCCTTTCTAATTGAGACGGAGATCCCGTTTTAGCCTACATTTCCTTTGGGTTGAGAGAAATGAGAGTGAGCTCCCTATTTACATACATCCCTTCGTCCGATCCGCTCCCACAGAGAGGGCCTTCTCAGGGTGCTGTCGGCCAGGCAATGCCGGTTGGCGACACCCAGGGGAAGGGTCTTCTCTGTGGCGGGCCCGGCCCTCTGGAACGACCTACCCCCCGACCTTCGCACTACCTTGGACCTCCGCCTCTTCTGCCAAAGCCTTAAGACGTACCTATTCCAACAAGCCGGCCTAGCGTAGCCCCCCGTTTCTGACTATATTTATAAATTTTAATTTTTTAGGGTTTTAAAGGGTTTTTAGCACGGGTTTTAAGTTAATTTAATATGTTTTTAATAGTATATATTGTTTTGTAATGGTCTTTTAATAATGCCTGTGCGCCGCCCTGAGTCCTAACAAGGAGAAGGGCGGGGTATAAATTCGAAAAATAAATAAATAAATAAAATAAATTTAACCATTTGCTTTACGGAGCACTCACATTGCTCTCCTGGATTGTGTCTCTTTTAAGAGAAAGAGTTCACAAGGCATTTAATCTCTTTAAATTGATTTTTCTTGGCAACGATATAAATCCATTTTTAAAGCAGCTGTTTGAAGTGCTTTGCTAGATTTGAGAATCCAGTACAGAAAAGGTTGGTGTCTTTTGCCTGGCAGTATGCAGATGGGAAACTCGTAGCTTCAGCAGCAGCTTCCGCTCTCTCTTCCACTCCAGAGGGGAGTCGACTTCAACACTCCCAGGGCCTTTTAGTTAGTTGGCATCTCCATCAGAAACAACTCTGGCGTGATTTTCTGCGAGAGCTGTGCTTAAGCCTCCCCCTTCCCTATCTTGAGTTTTCCCAGTCCTCTGCCAAAAACTGAGAACGCCCCCAAAGCAGGAGGTCTCTATTCATACCAACACTGTGTAGCACGATGGGGCCTTGGAGGTCTAATAATAAGTCCTACGTTGATGAGGTAATGTAGCTTTTTATAAATAAGAGAAAGAGAATGTGTGCACTGCAACGAAAGCTAAATCTAGCTGAGAGCAGTTGGGTTGGGGGTGTAGTGTCCTTGACTGCCACTCACAGAGAGTATTTTTTCCCCCTCTCCCCTCCAAGACTTCCCTCATACCGTGAGGGAGAAATTATATTCGTTTTTACAGATAGAGCCTTAGTTCAATTAGTAATATGCTAAATCGTCTCAGCAGGCTGCCTAGTATCCCACACCAAGACACAGGCAGACCATTGTGCAGGACTCACATTAATCCAGGGATGATTCATAAATTGAGAAATGGTCATCCTCTCTGTTGGGTCAGTTTTTAGCAATAGACGAATGAGCTGCTTGGCTAGAAGAAAAAAATACACATGGAAACATAACTTACTGTAAGCAGTGAGAGCTGGTAAAATTATACAAGAAAAATATTGTAGGGTATCCATGCACCCTAGTCAGTTTTCCTCTTCTGTCAAATTAGAAAAAATGGCCCCTATAACTATACGTAGAATGAATATGTCATATTCATATTCTTATATTTAAGAACTACTTATCTTTTCCCATTTATATCCTGCCTTTCACCCAGAAGCGCAAGTCCGTACATAGTGATTCCCTCTCTAAAGTTAGCAGCCACGAAAGGTATATTACCAAATGAATCTTCATGGCTTATTATAGTTTCTAAATGATTGTAATAATCTAATAATGATAATTGCTTTACTAATTATTAATTTAACTGTTTTTGGCTTTGTGATATACCTCCTAGAGTTATTTGTTTGGGAGAAGGGCATATGAATTGGACAAATAAATCCACTTCTCTTCAGTTTTACACCAATACCCTAACTGTTGCAATATTTTAATACTACAGGGAGGAGATAAATTAGAGAGGGAGGAAAAACATGATGTCGACTTAGAGAGCTCTATAAACTGAAATTGTTAGATCACACCCTCCTCCAATATGGTACTCTAATCACTTCTCTTTAAGCTACAATGAGGTATCTATGGCTCTTCAAATGTTGTTGGACTTCAGTTTCAGACAGCATAACCAATATCCAAAAGGCCAAAGATTCCTTGCTCCTGAATAAACCATTTTCCATTGGTTGAGGGGACATGTCATCCCACTGTAGCCAAGTCTGGAACAGTTCAGAAATTTGGCCCCCAAAAGATGACTAGATTTTCTAGCCCAGATGAGGCAAACTTGGCTCCAGGCAGAAACAATTATTTTAGGATGATGCATTTTTGAGCAATTTACAAATGTTGAACATGTCTATATAATATTATTTGTTATATGGAATCTTTAATCTGGAAGCAGCAATTGTTGCTAATATTCTAGTACTAATCTAGAGATAAGCAAGCTGTGGTATCCCAGATGTTACTGAGCTCTTAATTCTTAGAAAGCATGGGAAATAGTGACAGTTGTTGGTAGTGATCAGGCAGCAATTTCCAGAGTGCCATATGTTGCTCTAGATCAGTGATGGCGAACCTTTTGTGACTCGCGCGCCAAAATCGGGGGGGAGCGCCAGGGTTTTTTTCCACAGGTGTGCCACACCCATAATACTATGCATGCACCCCCACGTGCATGCGCACACAACCTGCAGCCCCCCACCCCCACTTTTGGTGCTGTTTTTTCATCCTCCCCAGGCTCCAGAGGCTTTCAAGGAGCCTGGGGAGGGCAAAAACAGCCTCCCCCACCCCCTACCCCCGAGGCTCTCCAGAGGCTTCAGGTGGCAGGCGGAGCCATTTGTCAGGGCACGCGAGGCTTGCCCTGTCAGCTGGCCAGCGCACATGTGCGCGCTGGCCAGCTAACTTTGCCCTTCTTTTGAGGCCATTTTTCGCCCTCCGGAGGCTTCAGGAGTTTCCCTAAAGCCTCCAGAGCGCGAAAAACCAGCCCTACAGGCAAACCAGAAATTCAGGAACGGACTTCCAGTTTGCCCATAGGACTGGTTTTAGTCCTCCGGAGCCTTCAGGGGCCTCCAGGTTTCCTTAAAGGCTCCAGAGGGCTAAAACCAGTCCTATGAGAAAACAGAAAGTCCATCTCCCAACTTCCGATTTGTCCATAACACTGGGGGTTTTTTTGCACTCCCGAGACTTCAGGGAAACTCCTAAAGCATTGAGGCCTTCTTTTGAGGTGAAAAATGGCCTCAAAAGGCCGAAGTCAGCTGGCCAGTGCGTGCATGTGCCCTGACAATGGGCTCCGCGTACCACCTGTGGCACGTGTGCTATAGCTTCGCCATCACGGCTCTAGACAAACAAACTGAAGACAATGACAAAGAAAACCAGATATTAAGAGGCATACTGGTGGAGCAATATTATATTTGGTACCTGGAATACATTTTTGCTTATTTTCTACTGGTTTACTACATCTATATTTATCTCTAATGTTAAAATAATATTGGAAGAAATGGCACTTAATTCAATTTGTCTAATTTTTTTGTTTCCAACCATTCTTTTTACAATGTTTATGAGTTAGGCATGTGCATTCATGAAATTTGCCAAATTATATTTGTTTCTATCTCTCCTTTATTATTTTTACAAATAACTCTAAGTGGCAAACATATCCAACATACATTTGTTTCCTATTTTCCCCACAACAACCCTGAGAGGTGAGTGACTAGGCCAGGGTCACCTAGCTGGCTTTCATGGCTAAGGCAGGACTAGAACTCACAGTCTCCAGCTTTCAAGCTGGTACCTTAATCATCAGACAATCTTGTATCTTGAAGGTCGCTATGAGCACATAGGTTACCCAACTAAAAGTTGCAATTTTTAAAACCCATCAGTGATGCAGTTTTATTGTAAACATAGACAACACTCATTTACCTTCGTCAGATACCTCTGACCATTCGGGATTTGGAAATCCATACTGCCCCATCCGAATTCTTCTTTTCATTCCAGGGGAAATGGCTTGGCCAGTATTAGAATAGAATGGAGGGAACCCACACAAACTGCAAAAGAAAGACATATATAGAAGAGCTTTGGATAACTAGAAGATTACTATATATTCCCTCCCTGGTCCCATGTAGTCACAGATGGCTGCTGATTCTTCTGACAGAATGAGTAATGATCTAGTGACTAATTTTTCTGATTTAACTAGTGGCATTACGGTAACAAGGAGCTAATGTGTGACATACTAGAATTCTGTTTTGTTATCTAAATTTTACACTTACAGGATATACATGATGACACCAAGAGACCACATATCACAGGATTTGTCATATTTCTCAGGACCAAGTACTTCTGGTGCTGAAGAAGGGAACAAAAGAATTATGAATTTTAGTTTTTCAGATGTTGGTTATATGCTAATATTTATTCTTTCCTTATTATTAAGTATATAACTGAATGTAGGTACTTTAATCTAATCAGTAGTAAGACATACTTTATATAGTTTACTTATGTAAACTAGTGTACATGAAGGTGTACTTATATGGAGAGTGTCAAAAATAGACCTCCCAAGCTTTATTTTCAATGCCACCAACAGTGGCAAAGCCCATAAGAAATCTAGAAGGCTGAGGAATTTTGCTTTGCTTGCATGATCTCAGCTCATACCATCCTTCCATAATTTATATCCAAAATATAATTTGTGAGTTGTTACTTTTTTTTTCCTACAAGAAAGTGTAATAATTTCATGATTTCCAAAATGAATAAACCAGAAGATAGGAAAAAGCCACACTTACCCACATAGTAAGGAGTGTAACAAGGAGTCTGCAATGCATTCTGTATGGTTGTCTCTTTAGCAAACCCAAAATCTGTTAGCTTAAGCACTGACTCTTTCTCTTTGGATGTATAAAGAAGGTTTTCTGGCTGGAATTGTATATTAAAAAAAAACACAAGTAAAGATAAACAGGATAATTGTTGATACTAATCTCTTCTGAATTTTTAATTCTGTTTGGTTTGTAGCTGGAGCCAAATTTACTTTTAAATATCAGTACATTTTAATCTTGTGGGTCAGTTTTAAATTGACATTAGGCCTTCTTTGCACCTCATTTAAATGGACTGACTTTTAAAAGATACTTGGATTCCTGCCCAAGAGTGTGACTTAAATGTTTGATTCAAACTGTTTCTCTCAGTGTTGAAACAGGCCTATGCAAATCAACTGTTTAGTTGTGTTAATTTTTTCACATAGTTAGAACACATTTATAGTAGTTCTCACCTTGACATCTCTATGAGCTATGTTCATCCCATGAAGATGTTGGATGGCTGTTCCAATGTCTCTCACTATTTCGGAGGCTTCTAGAAATGTTATTTTACAGAAAGGTCACATTAGCATTCTTGCTGTATCTCAAAGATATACAGTGCTTCTAATTAGCAACCAGCTTGTTTATGTAAAGGGGGAAAGGCATAAAATTAGCCCTAAGACTGGTGTTTTGCTTTGAGAATGACTATTAGTTAAATAATTAATTAATCAATCAATGACATTTCTGCTCCTCAGTCCTTTGGTTGAAAGATAATACCACTGACATGAAATCTTGTATGTTATATACCTGCAATGCACCAAACAATTTTTTAAATGACTAAACAAACACCTTTTGTTTATATTTATTTTGAAATAAACACGGCAGTGTTTGGAGAAGCTTCAATCCATAATGTGAAAGCCTCATTATTTAAATTTGTAGTTTTTCATGAAAAACAATGCACACGGCCCCCAATCAAATTTATATTTCTCTGGGTTTTCAGGCATTTAAAATAAAAATAATCAGAAGTGCTACAGAAGTTTTGAAAGAGTTACCAATTTTGATTAGATTAGAATTCCTTTAAAATAATAAGAAATAAAGAGTTTATCTAGATACGGGTAGCCCTCGACTTATGACAATTGAGCTCAAAATTTCTGTTATTAAGTCAAATATTTGTTAAGTGAGTTTTGTCCCATTTTACAACCTTGCTTACCACAGTTGTTAAGTGAATCACTATTAATTGACTCTGTCTTCCCCATTAACTTCGCTGGTCAGAAAGTCACAAAACATGATCACATTCCCCAGGATACAGCAAGGGTCATAAGTATGAACCAGTTCCCAAGCATCTGAATTTTGACCACATGATCATGGGGAAGCTTCAAAGGTTGTAACTGTGAAAAAACAGTCATAAGTCACTTTTTTCAGTGCCATTGTAACTTTGAACAGTCACTGAGTGAACTGTTGTAAGTCGAGGATTACCTGTTACTAACTTCCAAAAATGTGTCCATAAAAACCTTTGATCTTCTACCTTTTTCTGTGAAAGCTTGGTCTCCTCGCTCCTGGATTCGAGTGAAGAGTTCCCCTCCCTCCATGCTGTTGGGAACAAGATACAGATTATTCGAAATGCAAGCACATAAACTTAATTTCGCCCTATTTCAATTCTTATAAATCACTGACGGCTAAACTTTTCAGACCCGAGTGCCCAAACTGGAACACGCATGAATGCGCTGGAGGACTGGACAGCTAGTCTTCGGGTTTCAAGCACGTGTATCCGTGCCGGCCAGCTGGTTTTTCTGAGCACGGGAGCACCGGACACACAAAGACCATCAGGTTGGCATGCGCATACCTGTTTTGGGGCCATTTTTGAGGCGGAGTTAAGGCCATTTTCAGGCTGTCTTCAGGCTGTTTTCCAGCACTGCAGCCCCCACAAAGACCAGTTGGACAGCGCGCATGTGATTGCCATCAATCAGAAGACCAGCTGGCGATGGCACGTGTGCCCACAGAGAAAGCTCTGCATGCCACCCCAGGCATAGGTTTGCCATCATGGTTATAGGTAATACTATTTCTCCATTTCATCTTCTCTGCTGTGCGTTTCTCGAACCAATCTGACATAGAAGCCCAAGGCTGCTGCTCTAACCTTATAGCATACAAGACCTCAAATCATGTTGCCACATGTTTAAACCTTGCTGAAAGGTTTCTAAAGGATTTGCTATGCTTGTCTGCTTTTACAGCCTCTGGATCACCTGCTTCTGATTCATCCAGTTATCCTGCTTACAAAGAAAGTGGCTGGATATCTGGAAAGTATGTCTTCCACGCTAGTCTTCTCCAGGCACATCAAATTGCTAAGAATATTTTCCTGATATCATCCGGGAATTACGTTTCGATGCAAGAGCAGTTGGGAAAGTTGAAGAGCAGTTGGGGCTGCTCTGCAACTTTCTTCCCTTGAAGCATAAAACAAAGGTGATTCTTCTCAAACTCTGTACATCAAACTATACCTTGTCTGTACCTGCCTGTGCTTTAAAAATACTGCAGGAGAGGGCGGTACTGCCAATCCCTGGCCTACTGCCATGCCCTTTATACAATTTCCTATCCAATGTGCAGCAATGCACAAAGGAAGTCTCTCTACAATGGGAAGAGATGAAATATATATATAGTCAAGAAAGTGGCAGGAAAAAAAGATATTTTTCATGGCTTTTCACCTTTAGAAATGGCTGGAAGACCTTAATCTGGACTACTGTAATACTATGTTTATTTATCCAGTAATTACATTTTACAAATAACAACTTACAACCTCCAGTAATGGCTAACCATAATTCCCAGAATGTATTTTCATGGGCTTGGAATCATAAAAGCGCTAGGAAATAAAATTCAGTATCTGGAGTCACACAGTTGTCTGGGGTATATCTCGTAAATATTTTTAAATATGTTATTTGTCGTGCATGCAGACTACTTAAATCCTGCTGTCTTTAATAGGATTTTAAATGTTTAGCAGCAAGGCCATTGCTGCAATAAATCACCCACTTGTGACTGGATGACTGTAAATGCCGTCTCATCCCTGTGCCTCCCTGATATATTTGATAACAAAGAAACCAAATGAACACACAATGGGTTTTAAAGCTTGATGTTTAATATACATGCGGGCTTTTCAGAGAAAGCTGAATCACTACTATTATTACTTGACCTTACTGGAAATGAGCATAACAGACAGTACTGCAGGACGGCTAAAAGTAATTTCTCTAGTTTTGATGCTATCAGAATTCTGGAAACAGAAAATAAAACAGCAACAGCAACTGAAAGGTTGGAGAGCATTTGAAGAGAAATATAAAATTGGTCCAATCTAGATTCTAAAAAAAAACCTCTTATGGAGTATAGAAAGTTAGCACTCACCCATCTCCTAGAAGAATGAAATATTCTAGGAAATATTAAAAAGGCAGAATATTATATTTCCCTGGATGAGAAATGGAGAAACGTGTTTTTTAAGGCTGGAAGCAGACTCATAGTCCATACCCTCCTCAATAGCCTACAGCAGATAATACAATACAATACAATAGCAGAGTTGGAAGGGACCTTGTAGGTCTTCTAGTCCAACCCCCTGCGTGGGCAGATGTCAGCACTTAAGAGATAAAGAGATGGGTAGGTCTATTCATAAGCAAATACCGCCACCCAAGATCCAACAAAGGTAGGATTAGCTCTCAGCCATAATAGGAGTTGCCCAAAACCCTCTTCATTACATCATCACCCAGCAAGGTTCAACCAAGTCTGGACTCAAGACAACCTACAAAGCTACCCTCCCATGGGAGTCTGACAACCAATCAGAATACTTCCCCTTACACAGGAACAGAAAGTTACAAGGCGGGGCCCAAGAGAGGATATAAATCTCTCTCTCTCTCTCACCCATGTGCTCAATTGCCCAGGACATCAAACCATGTGGTCTTGTCCACCATTAAACATTCTTTTCAAACAGCTTCCATGTTTCCAATGTCTTTCTCCCCACTTGGAACTGAACCAAGATGGGACATTTCTTCCAACAGGAGGAAAAGCATAATTTGAGCAGATGCATATAGAGTTCAGAAAAAGATACATAAGTCTTAGGATGAGAGGAATTTGATTTGCCTCTGCTTTCACTGATTCTGACTTGACCCTGATCTTTCCCTCCACACCAGTTCTTTTGATACATAGCAATAGCACTCAGACTTACAGCATATACCGCTTCCCAGTGCTTTATAGCCCTCTCTAACCATAAATGAGAATAGCTACACATTCCTTTGAATATACTGCCGTCTTCTGAAACTTTTTCAATTTCTGGACAGTCTGCCAGAGCAGTCAGCTAATAGTATCAACTATATTAATACGTTCACCATCTCTCATCATATCTATACAAGACTTTTCAAAAAATACTTGGCAAGATTTCTCTCATAGCATGCAAAAAATATCAATTGCAATATATTTTACCTTTAAGTGTATGTCATTTATGTTTCAAACAGATGAATGCTACCGTACTTTAAAAGAAAATCCCAACAGAAACATACAGTGGTACCTCTGTACTCGACTGCTTTGAAACTCACCAAATTGTTTACTCAATGCATTTTGACAAAAAAAAAACCCTTGTCTTGGTACTCATTGTTTGTTTGCTTCTTGATGTGCAAGCTAGAACTTGTTGCTGTTGCCTACCTTATGACTTGCAACCCTTTTCAGAGGAAACAAAGGGCCACGCATTAGTCACATGGTTTGTTTGGTACTCGTCGTGCCTCCCAAAACCAACTGAGTACTGAGGTACCACTGTACTATATTCATATTCACAATGCAAGAATAAGAATACAGAATCTGTTCCTAAGAGCATCTGTTCTAATGTATACAGCATCATCTTGAATAAAACATTTATAATGCTTGTAGCTTTTACAGTTTTATGCAGGAATTTCAAACACCTTTCCTTGTGTCTCCATCCAAGCTAAGGAAAATAACCCCTTTCTCAAATAGCCTTGCAGCAATCTGTTTTATTCCTCAGGGCAACACGTCACATTTTCTCTAGCCATGGAGACAACCCTGATCAGCTATCCAACCCTGATCAGCTATCCTATTATCTAGACCCGCGCCAGTCCGGCTTCCGACCCGGGCATAGCACCGAGACGGCATTGGTCGCGTTGGTTGATGATCTCTGGAGGGCGCGGGATAGAGGATATTCCTCTATCCTAGTCCTATTAGACCTCTCAGCGGCTTTTGATACCATCGACCATGGTATCCTATTGCGCCGACTGGGGGGGTTGGGGCTGGGAGGCACCGTTCTACGGTGGTTCTCTTCCTACCTCTCTGGTCGGTCGCAATATGTGTTGGCAGGGGGGCAGAGGTCGGCCTCGAGGCCCCTCGTATGTGGGGTACCTCAAGGGTCGGTCCTCTCGCCCCTACTGTTCAACACATACATGAAGCCGCTGGGCGAGATCATCCGTGGTTTTGGGGTGGGATATCATCTGTACGCTGATGATACTCAGTTGTACATATCCACCCCAGACCACCCCAACGATGCCGTCGAGGTCATGTCCCGGTGTTTGGAGGCCGTACGGATCTGGATGGGTAGTAACAAACTCAGGCTCAACCCGTCCAAGACTGAGTGGCTGTGGCTTCCGGCACCCCGGTTCAGCCAGATTATTCCAACTCTGGCCATTGGGGGCGAAACACCGGCCCCCGTGGAGAGGGCGCGCAATTTGGGTGTCCTCCTGGATTCCCTGCTGTCCATGGAGGACCATGTGGCGGCCGTGGCCAGGGGGGCTTTCCATCAGGTACGCCTGATGCGCCAATTGCGACCGGGCTGCCCTTCGCACAGTCACTCAGGCCCTCGTGACCTCTCGACTCGACTACTGTAATGCTCTCTACATGGGGCTTCCCTTGAGGTGCACTCGAAAGCTGCAGTTAGTCCAGAATGCAGCCGCGCGGGTGATTACGGGAGCGCCTAGACACTCCCACATAACACCTATCCTGCGCGAGCTGCACTGGCTTCCTGTGGTCTTTCGGGTGCGCTTCAAGGTTCTGACGACCATCTTTAAAGCGCTCCATGGCTCGGGGCCTAGTTATATGCGAGACCGCCTCCTGCCCCATACATCCCTCAGACCAATACGCTCCCACAGAGAGGGCCTCCTCAGGGTGCCGTCGGCCGGACAATGCCGACTGGCGACACCCAGGGGGAGAGCCTTCTCTGTGGCAGGTCCAGCCCTTTGGAACGACTTACCCCCTGAACTTCGCACCATCTCTGACCTCCGCCTCTTCCGCAAGTGTCTTAAGACACATTTGTTCCATCTAGCCGGCCTAGCGTAGCCTCCTATACTGACTTTTAGATAGTTTTTAAATTTGGGGATTTTAATCTGGTTTTAGCACAGGTTCTATTGAATTAGTTTTTTAAATTTTATATGATGTTTTGTATGTATTTTAATTTTCCTGTGCGCCGCCCTGGGTCCGTTTGGAGAAGGGCGGGGTATAAATTGAAAAAATAAATAAATAAATAAAATAGTATTAGTTAAAGATAATAAATACATTAATTATACTTTAAACAGATCAGATAACGTTGCTATCTATAGAGAAGCTTCCCAGAAGATGCCATTATCCTCACCTCTTGTAAAGAGCTATACTCAAATCATAAAACTGGCTACTGAGGAAAATAGGAAGATGATAAACTCTCAAAGCAATTCTGATGCCTTTCCATCTCTTACTACATGCCTTTCCATCTCTTACTACACTCATGGGTCAGTTCCAGCAGGCACTACTGCCGGATCGCTCATGTGTGTGCTGTGTGTACGTGCACTTGATGCATGCTGTGTGCGCATGCGCAGTGCAATTAAAACTGTTCTGCACATGCGCAGAACTGAAAAACAAGACGTTGGTACCTATGGCATCGCATGGCAATTTGATTCAGGGGCGAGGCACGCCTGGGTCGCTGCCAGTTCCAGCAACCCAGGCCGCCAAACCACTACTGGTTCAGCCGAACTGGTCTGAACCAGTAGGAACCCACTACTGGTATAGCTGAACTATGGAAAAACAAGCAGGGAACTATTCATATAGATTTTTCTACTGCCACTCCAACTACAGACTACCTTTGAGAGCATTAGGTGGGGAGAGTGGAATTTAATTGCATTAATTTTTTTGGACTGATTTAGATTATTACTTTCTAATGACCTAGTAGTCATTCACAGAGACAATGGTAAAAGAAAGAAAAAATAATATCCTCAACTTATGATTACAATTGAGCCCAGAATTTATGTTGCTCAGTGAAAAATTTGTTTAAGTTAGTTTTGCTCCATTTTACAACTTTTCTTGCCTCATTCATTAAGCAACCATCATAAATATGAAGCAGTTGTCATGCATTCAAATGTAAATCACGTGATCGCGGGGATGCTGCAATGATCATAAGTCACTTTTTTCAAGAGGTTTCGAAATATTTCTAGTAGGACTACTGTAACAGCTTTGTTCCCTATGCCGTCCGTCTGGCAAACTTGCAAGATTTGTAAGTCAAGGACTACCTGTACAGTAGAAACCCAACTCCTTCCCCGAGATTTTCAGATATTAAAATAATAATAATTAAAAATTCCAAAATAGCTTTGATCACTCTTAGGAATTATGGACAACTCACCACTGTTTTCTATACTAAAGAGACTGTATGACTGAGATCTAATCATCATCTTGAAGATTCCAAATAGAAAACTAGTGAGGGAGGGGCTTACCACTCCATGATGATTAGAAGGCATCTCTTCCCATGGTGTATATTCTCGTAAACTTCCAAGATATGGACAATATGGGGACAGCCTGAAGCTCGCCAATGATGATCCACTTCCTGTCGTGCTTTTGGGCTGTCATACAAGAGCTGTAAAGAGACAGGAAGGTGTAACAATTAAGGTAACTTTTTTTACTTACCATCTAAATTTGCTGCCCTTAAAATTCTAACGGGAATGAAAACTGTCAACCTCATTCCGTTGGACTCCTTCATTACTCCTAATTTTTCTCCCAAAATTATGGGTACCAGGTTAGGCAGCTGCTCTACGCTTGGAAACAAAGAGTTTTTAAAGCACTGCCCTTATTACACTAGAATGAAATATAGGTAGTCCTCGAGTTACAACCACAAATGAGCCCAAAATTTATGTTGCTAAGTGAAACATTTGTGAAGTAAGTTTGCCACATTTTATGACTTTTTGCCACAGTTATTATGTGAATTGTTGCATTTAGTAACATGGTTGTTAAGTGAATCTGGATTCCCGATTAATTTTGCTGGTCAGAAGGTTGCAAAAGGGGATGACATGACCGTGGGACACAGCAACAGTCAGAAATACATGCCAGTTGCCAAGCGGCTGAATGTTGATCATGTGACCATGGGGGTGCTGCAACGGTTGTAAGTGTGAAAAATGATCGTGTCACTTTTTTCAATGCTGTTATAATTTTGAATGGTCACTATATGAACTGTTGTAAATCGAGGACTTTATAATCTTAAACTGTTGGCCTTTATCTGCTGCTCTTCCAAATTGAAATTAAATGTATTTTGAGATCATGTATCCTCTTCCAATTGGAAGTATGTATTGAAAGGGTTGAATTGATAGCCAGTATATATTTAATAGGTATTTGAAGAAAAAAATATTACAAATCATGCTTGTAATATTGAAAGCGGTGGCAGAAATATAGGATTTATTTTCTTTCTCATCCCTTTACACAAAAATAACCTTTGTCAATTATGTATATATTCTAGCCCCAAAATAGGTTTATAAGTAATAGCAATGTAGAGTAAAGCCAAAGAGAACATATATAGTCCTTGAACCCCAAAAGGGAGTTTTTCAAACAGTAGTCAAGTATATCGTAGAAAAACAAATGATAACACTGATTCATTTGTATGCCCAGAGATGTAATATCACTTTTAACCCTCCACCACATAACACAGTGATGGCGAACCTATGGCACGGGTGCCACAGCTGGCACGCGGAACCATTTCTAAGGGCACGCAAGGCATTGCCCTGTCAGCGCCAGCAATTTAGGCCTTCTTTTGAGGCTGTTTTTCGCCCTCTGGAGGCTTCAGGGAAGCTCCTGAAACCTCTGGAGGTGGGGGGGAGGCTGTTTTCACCCTCCCCAGGCTCCTAGAAAGCCTCTGGAGCCTGGGGAGGGTGAAAAAAGCGCACCAAAAGCAGGGAGTCGTGCACATAGCATTATGGGTGTGGCACTCCCATGCACGATCCCCCTGCGATCCCCCCGCTTTTGGCACGCGAGCCAAAAAAGGTTAGCCATCACTGACATAACACATATACTATAAATAGTAGTAATTATTTTTCTTTTCTTTCTATCTATCTATCTATCTATCTATCTATCTATCTATCTATCTATCTATCTATCTATCTATCTATCTATCTATCTATCTTTTTTTTTTTTAACAATATTAACATGCATTTTCCTAAGCATGTTTACTTGGAAGAAGTTTCTAAAGTGGCCGATCAGTTCATTCTAGGGGTGGGTTCCGGCAAGCACTACCGCTGGTTTACTTGTGTGCGTGCTGCACGCATGCGCAGTACAATTAAAATTGTAAAACCAGGAACTGGTTTGGGGACGTAGTAGGCCTGGATCGCTGCCGGTTCCAGCGACCCAGGCCGCCAAACCACTACTGGTTCAGCTATCGGTAGGAACCCACCACTGGTTCATTCTATACTAACTAAATATAGGTTTGTAGCCTTACTCCCATTCAAGGTATCACAGTTTTATGATAGTTAAAGAGAGGGAGAACAGAGTTTTTACAAAATCATCTTTGTTAAAAGCAAACAAAGAAAGTGACCCTATTCTTAATAAATATGAAGCAGTTGGTATTCCCTTTGTCTTTCAAAAGAGCAGACTTTTTCGGAGAAAGATGAACATAAAAATGTTCTGGTACAGTTCAAAGCTTTAAGTTGCTTAATATATATTTTTTGTTATTGCATGGATAAGTGTCTAGTACTTTTGCTTTTATTGGCCAAACAAAAAAAGTGTTCCTTATAATCTTTCCTACAAGAGAGCACTGACATGATTCCATATAGATTTTTTTAAGTGCTTTACAAAGCACTTTTACAAGTATCAATCAATTCAGTTGTATTTCCATGGAGCTAGAGGATCATATAAGTGCTGTAGAATTTTGCCACTTTAAAGTTTGCATTTTCAAAGCCATTATTAACATAATTGTAATCTACTATATCTCAATTCTTACATTTGGCATGTATTATAAGTAGATAAGCCTCCTTTTATAATTATATGTACCTACTATAATATTCAGGCAACTCTCTTATAGGCCTAAATATATTTCCATTACTATTAGGCAGAGAGATGTGGGGCTCAGTGGCTTAAAAAATGCTGGAGAAGATCTATACTCCAGCAGTTCGAGACCTACCACTGCGCGACAGGGTCAGCTCCCATCACCTGCCTCAGTTCCTGCCAACATAGCAGTTCAAAAGCACGTAAATGCAAGTAGATAAATAGGTACCTCTTCAGTGGAAAAGTAACAGTGTTCCGTGTTTCACTGTATGCTTTGTGCGATGAAACAAACAAAATGTTAAAAAATTATGATATTTATGTACCGTATTTATTCGAGTATAACGCGCACACGTGTATAACGCGCACCCCCTAATTTTCGATTAAAAATCGGTATAAAATTTTGTTTCACTTTTTCTCGGCTCAGACCAAGCATTGTAAGTGACAAACGTGCGGCCATGATAAAAATCGTTTATAACGCGCACCCTCGTTTATAACGTGCACCCTCGTTTATAACGCGCACCCAAACTTTGAGTTCTTTTTTTGGTAGAAAGTTTTGCGCGTTATACTCGAATAAATACGGTAGTTATTTACCAAGGCCATCTAAATTATATTAAAGTAACCAAAATATCTTTACAATACCCAAGGCATGTCACAAATTTTGTGCACCCCTAATGTTTGGAAATTGAAAGTTGAAAAATTTGACACATGTTAAAATGTGTGTTATGTCATGGTAGCCACATGACTTTGTAAATGTCTTCAGATAGAGCTGACTCAATGGCTTAAAGAAGCGAAGATGCGTACCCCTAAAATTGGCTACGACTAGCAGAATAAAACTCCTAACAGAGTAAAATCCGTTAACTTTGTTAGGCAGAATATTAAAATTAAGGGTCCACAGAACTCAATCTAGAATTTCATAATGATGCTACTGATTATCTGGGATATGCGAGATTGAGTGCCAGTGCTAATATTTTCAAAGTTAGTCTAAATAAATTCATCTTGAAATAAAATGAAAATATATACTGGGTTGAATAAGTAGGTGGAATATGAGAGGCAGCAGCATAAAGCATTTTTACTCTGAAATATATTTCAAAATATTATTAGTGCTGAGAACTGCAATATCCAGGGAACTGCAATATCCTAAGGCTAATAATTTTCCACTCCACATGGTACTTTGGAATGTGCAAATAAAGACCATTTTTATTGGGAATTACTAGAGGATAGGTTTTTAAGCATAAATTTAAAAATTTTAATAATCTGAGGCATTATATTAAATATTCTGTTCATTAATTATTGAAAAAATAACTTATTCAAGCAAGTTCTTTTCTTCTGTACTTTAGAAAGCTGTAAGACTTGGACAATTTGCAGTGAAGTGAAAGCTAATGTGGAAGTGAAGGGAGGGAGGAAGTGTTCTTGATCCTTCCCCTCCACTGATTTCTTTTAATAATTCTCTCCATCTCTGGCTTAGAAGCATCAATTAAATGTTCAGAAAAGAAAGAATTATACTTTAATGACCTAGTAGGAAGCAGAAGCAGCACCACTGGAAAAAAGTCAAACTATTCTCTTTTGCTTTTCCAACATTGCTTTCTGAAAAGCCTGGATTTTTATGATAATAGAAAATCACCAGAGTACCTTGTTGAGATGGATGGCCATATAAGTTGAATAAATAAATAAAATTGGACGCATATATTTAGATTCAGTTCAACACAGGAAGCTGACAGTCTTCACTAACAATTATGTGGATTTAGGAGTTGTTTGTTTGTATCAAATGATATGATAGCTGCCTAAGAAAAGAAACTAAGGAGCCTGATAGATGATTAAATTTTCTAGAAAGACTTTGATTTCAATGAAATCATGTTTGTGATTACAAATTAATGACTAATAACCCAGGTGACATGGCTCCATGGGCCACTTCAGGCAGACGTGCCATAGGTTCGTCATCACGGTCTTAGCAGATGGCTTAGTAGGCAATCACTGCCCTCAAAACTATAGCTGCTGACCCCCTATGAATTTGTCCAATCCTTTTTTGAAATCACCAAACTGACAGACAGCAGAGGATGTGTTCTATTTTCACTATTGTTTCTTATTATCTTGAATGTACTTGGCCTTTTTACACTGTGTTGACACCTTCATTGAACCATTTACCATTAACCCAAGATCTGTTTCCTCACCACTGTTAGTTGTGGGTTTTGTGTTTTGGGGGAAGGGAAGATGGGTGCAGTTCTTATATACAGGTGATAGAAAGATTTCTTTAAAAAGTCATGATGCAGGAATAAACAAAGTTTTACTCTTTCTAAGCTATGCTCTTTCTAAGTCACAAGGTGACCAAATGGTGCTTATTTCTCTTTTAAATTAAAATATATAGCATATGCTCATAGGAATGGAAGACTCAACTCCTGCAATTTTCAAGTCAATAATCTTTTTATGAAAAGGTCAGATGATCACCCAATATTGTATATATGAAGATAAAAACAAGCAGGTGTGTTTCCTGATAAAATCATTTCCTGGGTCATTTATTTGATATTGTGGAATAATTTTTAAAAAGTCAAAGCTATTCAACTCATATTTTAATCGTCTTTTCTAATAAAAAAAAGTCTGTATAATAGGAAACTGCGAAGAGTTGAAAGGGCACAACTGAAATTTGACATTCACATGTCATATCCAAGAAATGCATGTTTACTTTGAACCAACTTAGCTCTATTCAGGACCAGATGGATTGCATTCTAGCCTATGGAAGTAATTAAATGATGATCTGTCAAGTCTCTGTCTTCAAAAAATAAAAGAGGGCATGGGGAGGAAAAGTGTCACAAAGATGTCTGAGAAGATTCATAAATAGATCATAGAGACTGATTCATAAACATATTGCAAAAGTGTGGGGTTTTTTTATATATATTACCATAATCAAAAGATTGACTCACAGTCTTTTTACACAATCAGTGTGGATTTATCAAAAACAAGTCCAGCGACTAATCTTATTTTTTGACTGGGTAAGTGATTTACTGGATTGTCAGAATAATGAAGACACAATGCATCTTGATTTCAACATGATTTGATAAAATACCTTCTAATGATCTGATTAGCACTATATTTAATAGCTGACTATAAAATATAGTACTTAGCTGGATACATAGCTGTAAAACCATACCCTAAGACTACGATCAGTAGCATGATAAATCTATAACCTAAAAATAGATCTAACATTCAAAACAATATTGGTAGGTTAAAACACTGGTTCCCAACATGTAATTTCAAGATGCATGGACTTCTCCAAATAACATGACAGTTTCATACTAGCTACAAGGTTGGGAAAAATTAGGTTGGAGAAATGGGCTGAAAGTAACTGAATAAAATTTAATGAAAAAAATTGCAAGATTATTACCTTTTAAGAAAAGCAAATAAAATATACAACATAAGGTGAGGGCAACAGTATTTACTAAAAAGATATTGGATTGGAAACTAGGTCAGTCAGTAGTGTGATGGAAATATTAAAAGAAACAAATGATAATTTAGGCTACATCACAGACATACAGTTTCCAATTCACTAGAAGTAATTGTTCCATTTCTTACTGGTTTGATCAGATCCCATCTTGTGTATTGTCAAGTTCTGGGTGATGCTCTAATGAGGATCCAGAAGTGAGAAGAGAAATTATGTCCTATGAAGAAAGACTGAAAGACCTAAGAATGTTTAATTTTGAGAAAAGATTATTGGGGGGAGGGATGTCAGCAATCTGACTGGAAAATCCTGGGAACTGAAAGGGCTCTTCAAATACCTAAAATATATCTCACAGAAGGATGTCACGGCCTATTCGCTACCATTTTGGAAAGGGAGTTACAAAGAGGAAGGGGAAACAGGGCGCGGGGGGGGGGGGAGAGAAAGAGTCTGTTTATTGGGAGGAAGGGGGAGAAAAATCCTCTTAACTGAAGGAATCCAAATTCAAATATTCCCCAAAATTCTCTGTCTACTCTGACCACTTTGGATAATTGGTTCAACTGTTGAACTGCTCTTACTGTTTGGAAAAGATCACATAATTTGTACTTGAATAGCTAATTCACACTTCCTGAAGTAATGTTCAACTTAGAAATTATCCTTTGATATTAAGGATGTTTAAGAATTTTATGATAGCTTTGTGATTACAATTTACACATTTGGAGAAATATTCTTGCTTTAAAATGTGTTCAGTACAATCTAAACAGTAATAGAAAACAAATAGGCAGGTTTGTCTATCCCTACTTGAAACTATAGCCAACTAGGCTCTAATACCTAAATAGTTTTGACTGCTCTCTAAAAGCTAAACAGAATTGGACCTGGTTTATTCTTGGGAGTCCAACTTAAAATATCAGAGCTGTTAGCTTGTCTGGGAAATGAAAGTCTCTCTCTCTCTCTCTCTCTCCCTCCCTCTCTCTCTCTTGACTTGAAGTTAGTTTTTTTTAAACATTTTGTTATATTTATTTTTTTCTGTCTTTCCTGAGTTCAAAGTGGCTTACATTTAACCCCATAAAATGGGGTTAGATGTAAGCTACTGAATGACTGACTGCAAATCACCTAGTTCAATCCATGATCAATGGAGACATAAATTTAGGTCTTTCTAATCGCTCAAGAAACCTCTAATGTACAATCTCTCATGTGCTTGATAATAGAGTCTTTACAGAACCTATTTGAAACACATAATACCTTTTCTATTTTCTTCTTTTAACTTCCAAATGACCTCTCTAAAGCTGCAAAAACTAACATAATCAACAAATACATGATGACAAGAACTATCAGTATATCATAAAAACATAAACACAAAAATATGTAAATATAAAAATATATGATGTAAGGTGAACAACAAGAGAAGTACCGTATTTTTTGGAGTATAAGACGCACCTTTTTTCCTCTAAAAAGAGGCTAAAAATTTGGGTGCGTCTTACACATCGAACACAGCATTTTTTGCCTCCTGAAACCCCGCCCCTTCACCAAAATGGCCACGCGCATACCCTTATGGAGGCTTCCAGAGAGCTCCTGGGGGCTGGGGAGGCCAGAAATCAGCAAAAAACAGGGCGTTTTTGCCCCCCCCAGCCCCCAGCAGCACTCTATAAGCCTCCATAAGGCTATGCATGCTATTTTTGAGCAAAAAATGGCTGGTTTTCACGAAACAAAATGGGCCGTTTTTCCTCGTTTTGGGGCCCCCCACCCTCCCAGGAGCACTCTGCAAGCCTCCCCAAGGCTATTCATGCCTTTTATTTGAAAAAAAGGGCCCATTTTTGCGAAAAACAGGCCATTTGGGGGGAGGCTTGCAAAGTGTAAAAAGGGCTTTTTTTCTCTTTTGAAGAGCTGTTTAGTTAGAGTGATTGTTGAGAATTACGTTGGTCAAGTACTGTGCCTGCAGAAACAAAGGTTTGTTCCAAAGGTGGTCAGTGATTTCCTTCTCCAGCACATGGGTAAATACACCTGGAAACATCTACCTACCTACCTACCTACTCTCTCTCTCTCTCCCTACCTATCTACTGTATTTCTCTCTCTCTGTTTCTCTATTTTTCTCTCTCTATCCCTCTACCTGCTTACCTATCTACACTCTCTCTCTCCCTACCTACCTACTGTATTTTTCTCTCTCTCCCTTCTATCTACCTATCTAGCTACTCTCTCTCTCTCCCCCTACCTATCTACTGTATTTCTCTCTCTCTCTATTTCTCTCTCTATCCCTCTACCTACTTATTTATCTACACACTCTCTCTCCCTACCTACCTACCTACTGTATTTCTCTCCCCCCCTACCTACCTACCTACCTACCTATCTACACTCTCTCTCTCCCTACTTACCTACCTACTGTATTTCTCTCTCTCCCTCCCTCTCTCTCCCTCTATCTACCTACCTACTTTTTTTTTAAAAAAATTGCCTCTTCAAAACCTGGGTGCGTCTTATACTCCAAAAAATACGGTATCTACTGCAGGTATTGTAGTATTCTCTCGGATAAAGTTGCATGAAACTTTGCTTCCTACAAGAGATTCTGATTTATACAGTCCTTGCAATGACTGTGCAGTGAAATCTCTTGGATTCAGTAATACAACTTGAGAAATAGAGGAAGAGCCGATTGATTTATTCTCTAAGTGCTGCAGTTCCCCACAGAGGATCCTATTTAACATTACTGCTTATTTTGAACAGGATAATTTTTCTGACCTTGAATATAAGATAATCTGTTGGGAAGCTCAGGTATCAGATATATGATATTTCAATCATTCTATTCTTGGGACACATTTCAAATGGGAGAAGAGGAGAATAGCAGAACATAAGCTGTGGGGATAAAACCTCATCCGTCTTCTATTTTCTTCTTGCAGATATGGAAAAATACTAGGAAGGGAGAAAAATCAAGATGATTTGGGAAAAACAAGATAGATGACCCAAAGTCCAGTATTGCTGGATATTTTAAGCATGTTTTTTTCCCTTGTAAAATATCTCCTGATGCTGATTAATTCATTCCCACATAGATGAGTAATCAGTTAAACATTCCAAATGAATTTATGATTAACTGCCCAATTCTAAACATGTTTATTTGTATGAGTTTGGCAGCACTTGTTATGCTTAAGTGAAGCCTAAACATTTTTGTTGATCACCACTGAAGCAGTAGGGGGATTTGGGCATGCATGTACTTATGGGCCATCTAAAAAGCAGATAAGTTATTTTTGGTGACTGTGCAAAGTTTCAAGTAGAAGGATAACGTCAGTCAGCTACCGCAATGAAGCAAAAGATGTATTATACACAATGCAACTCCTTACTCAAACCAGGATTATTTAAAAAAAAATTTTTTTAAGTAGGCTTGGATAAAAACTGTAAGCTTTTGTTCCCAGGTTTCCAATTCATATTTAATGAAGGTTTAGTTGGACCTAGAATGTTTTTGTTCATATTAGCAGAAAAGAAAGTGGTGCATTACATTTTTAGTGGAGTTTTTTTTAATAATAGCATCTTTCATAAGTACTGATTTGAATTTGTAGGAAGAGAAAGATTGAAACTAAATTTATAATGTTTCATAGTAGGCATAACAATATCAAGATCCTAAAGCAGCATCCTAAAACTGTTCAATACAACTTAGTAACAAAAAAGTCTTCCTATCTCCTGCATTTAATGGGCACTTCAATTCACCTGTGTTTGAATAAGATTATTACTCTTTGCAACAAAAATGTTAATAAAACCATTGGTTATAAACAAAAAAATGCAAAACCTGTAGAATGCATCTCCAGTGATGCTGACGTGTATAAACCGAGTAACCTAATTCCTGTGATCTAAACTTTATTTGATGAAGTTTGTATTCTGACATATGTGATATATCCTAGCAAAAACTTTGCTACCGGTGCTTCTAAACAGCAAACATAAAACAGTAAGGATAAAAAGAGCCTATATCAAATTATTCTAGCCTCCAAGAACATTAGCTAGGAGAGAAAGAAGGACTTCTTGGTATAAAATAGCATAACACTTTAGCAAAAATAAAATAATAATCTTTACTGTCATTGTAATAATATTGTAATAAAATTGAAATAATGCACAATCTCCATTTCTCTGATACCCTATGGCAGGGGTCTGCAAAGTTGGCTCTTTTAAGACTGGTGGACTTCAACACCCAGGATTCCCCAGCCAGCATAGCTGACTGGGGAATCCTGGGAGTTGAAGTCCACCAGTCTTAAAAGAGCCAACTTTGCAGACCCCTGCCCTATGGTCATATGCATATCAAGTACAATATGCATAACATGCATAACCAATCTGCTTTCAACTAAAGCTGATGGGGAGACATTAAACTAGGTAGTTCAAAAGGCCTTCCTATAATTGGGACAAAAATGAAAAAAACAAAAACAAAAAACACCTGTTTGGCCACCTTAAGTTACCAAGTGGATTTTCAAAGACTATATTAATTATTAAGTCTAAATACCTCAATTTACTAATTCAAACATTGATGTAATGTGAAAATAAAATAAAATTACAAACTAGCATCCTACTTCTATAAAATGTGAGCCCAGGGGAATGGTAAGTCAACTCACAACATAATAAAGGCAAAGAGGGCAATATAAAATTTAGCAAAGAATTCCCCCATGTGCTGTTAGCATAACAGTCTTAATTATTATTGAGATATGAAATAAGTAAATCAATTATTATTGAGTTACAAAATAAGTAAAACAAATCATCGTGCCAAGGAAAACAACCCAAGGACTTTGACTGAACAGCATATCTTCCCTATCTCTGCCAAAATTCTCAGTGCTCTCAAGGGAGACCATACATAGTTTGTACAAGTAAACCTTCTGTTTCTGTTATTGTTGCCAAAGTTCTTGGGTTTAAGAATATATATAAAAATTTCTTATGTTTTTATTGTATTGTAAGCTTCCTAGATAGCAAGGATAGCAAGATGGGCTGCATATAAATTAAATCAAATAAAAATCCAGTAAGAAAATGCCATTCCCTCACCATTTTGCACATGCCAGGGATTTAAGTACATGAGAGACAATATACCTCTCGTACTGCAAAGAAACCATAAAGAATACTCTGAGGGTTTTGGCCCACAGGACAGAAGAAATGTAGACCTATTATTGACGATAAGATTCAGCATAATTTTTCCAGATATTGGGACTGAAAGTGCTTACCAGCCTGCTTAGACAAGAAATGGACAAACAACTGACTCCTTTACAAAATGCACAGTTAAATGCATCTTGCTATGAAAAGATGTGAGATTACCCATCAACTGGATTGTTTTTAAACAAATGTAGACATACTTATGGATATAAATTCGTAATGCATACTAGATATGATGACTATCTGCTCCCCCAGGAAAACTCTGAATGCCAGTTACTGGGGAAGAGCAGTAGAGATGTACTGCCTTCATGCCTTACTTGTGATCTTTCCAGTGGCAATTGGCTGGCCATTCTGGTAAGAGGATGTTGGACTAAACAGGCAATTGGTTTCATCCAAAGGTCTTATGAGAAGAAGCTATATCAGAAACCTGAAAGGGGTGACAACACAAATCAAAGAGAAATACAAATTCATTATGAGAGTCTTTAAGAGATTTCAAAGAGTAGGCAAGCTATCAAAGAGCAAAGCTCAATTTTTTTATACAAGTAATAAACAGTGGGTAACAAGGAGTGAAAAAGCTCAGAGAGGCATTATAAGCAACAAGTCCAGCACTTTGACATTTTCCCTCTGTTGGCGGGATGCAATCTTTACTAATGACCACAAATTTATATACAGTACCCTTGAAAGAATTACTTTGAAACGAGATGGGTGTCAAATAAGTGTAATAATTAATTAAAAAATATTGCCCTTTTAAAATAGTAAATGGCCTAGAAATGCCAGCTTCCATACATGACCAAACCCCATCCCTCCTTAAGTATTCAGATGTAAATATATATATTGCGGTATAGACTCTATTCTGTACTTTTGGTTTGGGTTATTTCTGTACCATTTGTTTTTGGGAAACTTGGATCAAAATATATTAACCACCTGGTCTAAGCTACGAGCAGGACTATTTTAACATCTTTCTCACATTGTATCTTTCTACATAGCCTTATTTAAAAACGTTTCCAAAGTATTCTTTATTTCATTTTCAAATTGCCAGAAATGAACTAACTTACAAGGGGGGAAAATGAATTGAGCAAGGGACTGGGGAAAAATCCATTTTTTTACACAGATCAAAGATACAGCTAGTGATTGCTCAGCAATCTCAATATTATTACTTTGCATATTCTAGTACAGGTGGCCTTCAACTTATGACAACTGAACCCAAATTTTCTGTTGCTAAATGAGACAATTAAGTTAGTAACATGGTTGTTAAGTGAATCTGGTTTCCCCATTAAATTTGTTTGTCAGAAGTCTGCAAAAGTTCCCATGACCCCAGGACATAGCAATCGTCGTAAATATGAATCAGTTGCCAAGCATCTGATTTTAGATCACATGACCATGAGGAGGCTGCAACGGTCATAAGAGTGAAAAACAGAAGTCACTTTTTTCAGTGGCACTGCTAACTTTGAACGGTCACTAAACAAACTGTTTTAAGTCAAGGATTACCTGTACTATACATATCACACATGATCTCAGGGCTCTTTAAAAACGACTCAGGTGAAATATCACAACCCAATATTGAAAGCAGGCAACCTAATCTGGGGCTCTGACGTTACTACCCTGAAGGCACCTAGAATGTTCATTAAATGAGATCTGAAGCAGTGATTAAAAGATGCAATTATGGTAGTTTGCACACAAGTTCTCAAACAGGGGTTTTGGGGTTTGGTTTTTTTTGCTTCCTTTCTGATGCACAGTCTACAAGGAGGTTAAGTTGTCCTCAGGTTGGTAATCAGATCAATCCTAAAAATAACTCAGTTTGCTGTAAATTCCCAGGGCTGTTGTAAACTGAGTAATTTGAACTCTATGAAAATGCTGAATAGATGCACTTGCTCCGAAGTTAAAAAGAAACATCTGAAGAATGAGGATGTGAGAAGGGTAGAAACATGAAGTAGCACACTCAGATGGTTTGGAATATTTAGATCGCACTTTAGGGAAAACAAAGTAAGGACATAATTTTAAGGAGAACTTTGGGAAAAAATGGAGATTGAAAGAGACCATACAGTTTGGTTTCTTATACTGCATTGGCTTTAAATCTGCTGCAGCTATGCATGCATGTATTAGTGGGCAACAAATTGTACAAGGTAAATGTAGATGCAGACCTGAATATGAATCGTATTCCAATCTAGAGTGTGTATCTTTATTTAAATACTATCCATAATATGTACTAGAACTATTTGGCACTTCCCAAGCCTACTAAAGCAACAAATGTATACATCTGAATGTGGGAACATGTTTAAAAGGGAGATGCTGCTATTACACACTATTACCACAATGGTATCCATCACAAGGTAGAAAAGAGGCAAATTACTACTGTCTTGTGGGCAGAAGGATCCAGTTATCAGATTTTTTCTAACTCTCTAGAATGTTCGACCAAATTTCACTTCCAAGTCTAAGCTTATTTTGCTATAAGTACATGTACAGAATTACATTTTCCCTCCAAGTCAGTCTCTAGCTGAACAGCCATAAGAAGTTTCTTATGTGCTATTATGCAAAGTACACAAAGGGGGTAAGAAATAGTAAGCCAAAAAAAACCCCAAAGTACTGAATTCCAAACCATTCACCACATCCAGAGGCCACCTAATACACCACCTTTTGCTCTTCAATTTTCTTATTCGCATTACATATCAACTCTTCCACATAACAGAGATTAGAAGCATACTCATACAATCATTTTTTGCTTTTGACAAACGTTCCTCACAATAGACTATATACCTTTCTAACAGCATCTGCACGACTTGAATTTCCTCATTCCATTTTCCTTTAGTAAAAGGTCAACAAAGATATAAATTCATCTACTTATTTTACACTATTTGTAAATAGTGCAATCATATACTCTATTTTCCTAATTAAACACAAACACAACTGCAACAAAGCTAATAGAATCTGCCCTCAGCACTATTCTCTTAATTGACTGGCACATGAATCAAATCTTTATTACTTGATAAAACAGTACCTCCCAAAAATATATTTTTCTCTAATAGCTAAAAATGCAAATCAGGAAGCACTGTGAAAAAAATGGGACTAATATTAATATAAAGACCAAACTAACGACAACAAATACAGCAACTACCCTTAAAATTTGAAAGTGAAAATATTAATGTGGCATTTCATTTTCTTTTGGTGTCAGGTTACCATAACAAATCTAACAATAGTTTATCAATTCATGTAGCACTCACCACACAAGTACAGAGATCAGAAGTATACAGGTAATGATTTTCCTCAGTCTATGGAAGTAAAAGTTAGATTTTGTAGAAGTAGAATAGAATTAGCATTGATGCTTTTGAATTTTGATATTAGAGAAGACTCTTGAGAATGTCACAATTAGTCAAGAAAACAAATGGAAAAAAAACAATTACTGAACAAGTCAACTCAGAATTTTGAGGGACAAAGACCAGGTTAAAATTATCCTATTTTGGATTCATAATGCAAAGACCTAATGATTTGAAAAGTAGGGTGAAAGTGAAAGTGACAATCAGCAGCAAAGACAATGGATTAAAAAAAGTGTGCACGTCTGAAAGACCTGGAGAGCCAGATTGGAGATAAAAGTTTATGGAAATGGTCTATGTGGTTGTTATGAGTTAACATTAACTTCATAGCCCATAATCAATCAAATCAATGTTGCCATAAAAAAACATTGCCAGTATAAAGAACGAAGAAAATTAAGACTGGTCACTATGCTTATTGCATGAGTCACCTTTGCTGGATTCCTGATCAGTGCAAATACCACTCAGAACAGCAGGGAATTCCTTTTCTTCGATGACATAGAGGGCTGCAAATCAAAAGTGAAAGAAACTTCAGCTGCAGATGCTCTTGGTAATTTAGGAATATCAAAAACCATTTAAAAATATTAAGAAATTCTAAAAAAATACCTGAGATGGGGGGGGAAATATCCCTGAGACAGAGAATATCCCAATATTTTTCATTGTTTAAACTTCTTATCTGAATATTGTCAAATTGACTTAACATAAAAACATTTAGCTGAAAAAAAGGTAGATGTTGAATGCCTCCACTTCCCGTCCTCCAGGAAGCTATGTCTGCTATTCTTCATAAACAAGAACAGTACATATTTAACTGTTATGATGCAGCCATGTTTTATTTTTTTGCTGCACAATTTTTCCTGTCAGAATTGAAGCCTATAATTTCTGCAACCTTGCTAAAATATCCACTCTATTTCCCATTCCATTCTAAAGTTTTTCATTAAGTGGAGGATGAAAGGCTTTTTTTCTTCCTTCAGATGAATCCAATTTTCCAAGCATTAGTGACAAAACAATCTGCTTACTTCACCATGCCTTCTGGATTATAGGAGTACAGTAGGGCAGTTAATCATATGGGAAGAAAGAAAAGCAAACAAATTGATGCAAGCATGGTTCATTCTTCTCCATAAGATAGCCCACTAAAATCCATCACTTCTTTAATATTTATCTATTGATGTATATGATTTATAAGTCTGGCCATCTCATTTCTGCAATTTTGGGTGGATAACAATCATTAAAATAATAATGAACAGATTTAAATACGAAGAACTAAGTATGCCCAGAACAATGCTGGTAGAAAATAAAGAACAACCCTGGCTAAGCATGGGTAAAACTGAAGGTCTGAGCCTACCATTAGCAATAAGTGCATCAAAACATTAACATTTCTCCAATCTTACTGCTCAGCCCTCTTACATATGTCCTTTCCTCTTTGGGCTTTTACTCAACAATTTTGTGTGTGTGTGTGTAGATTACTGTTCATTTAAAAAAAAGCACACCCACTGCTGTACTGATTACCAGTGGGTTTCCAAGTATGATTCAAGGTTCTGGTTGTCATCTGTAAAGTCCTATATAGTTTAAGTTCTCAGTTATCTTCAGGACTGACTGCTTCCAGTAATATCTGCACATTCTACATGATCAGGAAGAGAGGGGGTGAGGGTCTTTTAATTTTCCTATTATCCTTAGGGGCCCCAAGGTAGTCCTTCTTTGTTTCAACTCACTTCCTATGGCATGGTGTTCCCATCCAGGATTCAAGAAGCTTCTCTAACCTTGGGTGTTTGCTTGCAGACATTTCATTACCCAACAGGTAACATCATCAGTGTACTATTATGCTATGAATAGCCTTTGGTTGGTCCAGGAAGCCTTGGAAGACTACAGTACATATGGACCTCTGGAGGTTGTGATTATCTATACTGGAGAGTCTTTTGTTGGTGCAATAAGGTTACTTATGATTGACTACACATAGTCTTCGACTTACATCAGTTCAATTAGTCATCGTGGAAAGTTATAACGGCACTGAAAAAAGAGGTTTTGTGACCATTTTTCACACTATCATTACAATATCCCCATAGACACATGATCAAAATTCAGATGCTTGACAACTGGTTCATTTTTATGACGGTTGCAGTGTCCTGGGATCATTTGATCACCTTTTGTGACTTTCTGACATGCAGAGTCAATGGGGAACCCAGATTCACTTAACAAACATATTACTAACTTAACAACTGCAGCAATTCACTTAACAACTGTGGCAAGAAAAGTCATAAAATGGAGAAAATTCATTTAACAAATGTCTCACTCAGGAACAGAAATTATGGGTTCAATTATGGCCGTAAGTCAAGGACTATTTTTATTGCTGTAGTCTATTTAAACCCAATTATGATTGGAGTATAATCATGTGAAAAAGTATACCCCATTGATTTTCTCTTACTTTTTCAGCATATTTCAACATAGAAATATTTGATATTCCTTTCAACAAACATCATGCATTATTTGCACTTTGAAATGCACTCTGTAATTTAAATCAACCTAAATGCAAATTTCTCATGTGGGAAAAGTAAGCACAACCCTACATTTATCCTACCTCAAATAGCTAAAATCAGAATCATGTGCACCACACCAGAATCAGGTGTGAATGGTAAGAACATTGTTAAAGAGGACCTGGAAGAAACCCCGTCTTATTTAAACATCAGCCATTTAGTTTGATTTATTCTTTGTTGTTGAAGTGTGTGCTATCAGTATGCCTAGATTAAACTCCGGTTTTTGGAAGGAAGGTTTATATATCCCTAGGAAGATCATCTATAACGGGAAGGGATTTTAAAAGATTGCCAAATAGTTGAACATCAATCATTTCACTGTCTGGAAGATACATGTACAGGGGGAGGAGTTTTCCAACAATTTCCACCTTGCACAGGCCAAGTCATCACACCAAGTTCAGTTCAAAAGCAAAATGCAAGATGCTGAAAGAGGTCTCACAGAATCCCAGGATGATGTCACATGACCAACAGGTATTTCTTGCCACTATTGAAACCAGAATGCATGAGTCTACCATTAAAAAGAGGTTTCACAGATTAGATCTACATGAGAGATATGCCAGGAGGAACTGTCCAAAAAGAACATTTCGTTTTCATTTTATTAAATTTGTATACCGCACCACTCTCCCAAAAAGGGACTCGGGGCGGGGACATCAGGACAAGACTAACATTTGCTCATGAAGACCTAAGCAGAGACAAGACTTCTGGAACAATACGATCTGGACAAAAGAAGCAAAGAATTATTTGGCATTAGTACCAGAAAATATGTTCGGCAAAAACTAAAGACAGCATTTCACTAGAAGAACCTGATATTACTTATAAACTAGATTGGTGGGAATGTTATGTTTGAGGCTGCTTTGCCACATTAAAGCCTGGGCACAGAATCTACTATGAAATTTTAATTGTACCAGAGGGCGCCTGAGGATAATATAAGACCCTCTGTCAGAAGACTGAAGTTCAACTAAAAATGGAGCTTGCAACATGACAATGGCACCAAACATTCCAATAAATCTGCCAAAGAAGGCTTATCTTTATATTTTGTTTGAATGAACATAAAAAGTATTTGTCCATCTATGTTAGAATTTTTTTTACAAGGGGGGTGTGCTTACTTTTTCATATGGACTGTCTGTGCTGCTCAAAGTCAGTTGCGACTGAAGTAGTTTATATAAATAATGAACACGTTTCACTTTTTAAAGTACAGTTTAAAATAAAAACTTCTATAAATGTGAATTAAGGTAGAAACATTATTGAGCATTCTGCTGGCGTTGTCAACGAATAGCAACCACTTACACAAATAATAACTTTCTGAATGCACAGCCTTCTACTGTAAAAGCCACATTAAGCCATCTGGTGTCATTATCCAGAACATGATGTGCTATGGAACTGGTAAACATGACTCCATCTTAACTTGCACAAAGAGTGCTTGTCTAAGCCAGGCAGCTGCAGTTTCCTATCAGATTCAATTAATATTTCAATAAGATTACTTGAGAACAGAGAAACACAGTAAGAAACATAATAAAATATACCATAATAACAAATGTTATTTAAAAACTTCACATAAAAATCCAACATTTCAACCACATTTGCTATTATTCACTTAAATATTAAAATAAATGATTCTGGCAACCATATGGAAAATGTAGATTATCTACATGGTCCAATTATCTCCTTTATAAATAATTCAGCAACTACAGTCTGTCCTCAACTCAGCTTTTAACATGTAAGCCAGTTGGCGGGGAAAAAATTAATAGATTTTATTTAAATGACATCTATATCAGAACCAACTAGAGAAAACATAAAACTATCAACAACATCTTCAAAATTCTCAAGGGAAAAAGAAAACAATCATACAGGTAGTCCTTAACTTATGACCACAAATGAGCCCCAAATATCTGTTGTTGAGTGAGACATTTGTTAAGTGAATTTTGCCCCATTTTACTATCTTTCTTGCCTCAGTTGTTAAGTGAATCACTGCAGCTGATAAGTTAGTAACCAAGTTGTTAAGTGAATCTAGCTTTTCCATTGAATTTGCTTGCTAAAAGGTGATCACATGATCTCAGGACATAGCAACAGTCATAAATATGAACCAATTGCCAAATATCTGACTTTTCATCACATATTCATTGGGATGCTAGAAAGATCATAAGTATGAAAAATGGTCATAAATCACTTTTTAGTGCCATTTGAACAGTCATTAAATGAACAGTTGTAAGTCGAGGACTACCTGTTCTTATGGAAAATTAGAAATATAAGACCACTGAAAAGCCACACATGCCAACCAAGTGCTCCACTACCAAGTAACAACCCAACCTCCCACAAGAGAAGCTGTGTAAGAACACCATTTACACAAGCACAAATATATTGCAGCAATCCTGAACATCAGAAAAAGGAAACAGCTCATCTATACCAGAGGTTCCCAAACTTGGCCACTTGAAGACTTGTGGACTTCAACTCCCAGAATTCTCCAGCCAGCAGAGCTGGCTGGAGAACTCTGGGAGTTGAAGTCCACAAGTCTTCAAGTGGCCAAGTTTGGGAACCTCTGATCTATACAGTATCTTCTGACAAAGTGAATATCCATGGAACTTCATCACTCAACTTACTATAGCACAACCAACACAAGCTGTGAAAAGGGTAACATTGTCATATATCAAAAACATCTCAGAAACTACCAACAGACTATTACAACCACATGGCATCAGCATAGCACCCAAACCAGCTAAACCCCTCCAAAGCATTCTAAGAAAACCAAAAGACAAAACAGGAGTCATATAAAACATAGCTACTATGTCAGGGGTGGGTTTCAAAATTTTTGGAACAGGTTCTCTGGGTGTGGCCTGCTTTGTGGGAGTGGCTTGCTGGCCATGTGACTGGGTGGGAGTGGCTTGCCAGCCATGTGACCGGGTGGGAGTGGCCAACTTGGAAAATGTGAAACTCACTTAACAATGGTCTTGTTTAACAACTAAACTTTTGGGCTCAATTGTGGTCATACGTTCTTTCTTTCTTTCTCTTTCTTTCCTTCTCTCTCTCTTTCCCTCTTTCTCTCTCTCTTTCCCTCTTTCTCTTTCTCTCTTTCTTTCTCTTTCTTTCTTTCTCTCTTTCTTTCTCTTTCTCTCTTTCTTTCCCTCTTTTTCTTTCTTTCTCACTTTCTCTTTTTCTTTCTTTCTTTTTTTCTCCTTCCTTTCTGTCTCTCTTTCTGTCTTTCTCTCTCTCTTTCTTCTCTCTCACTTTCTTTCTTTCTTTCTCTTTCTTTCTTTCTCTCTCTGTCTCTCTCCCCTTCATCCGCCCATCTATCACTCTGTGTTTGTGTGTGTGTGTGTCTGTCTCGCATTCATGCACTTAATCACTTTCTGCGTCTCTCTCTTTCTCTCCCTCCCTCCCTCTCTGTCTCTGTGTGTGTGTCTGTCACTCTCTGATTCCCCCCTCCCTCCCTGTCTCTCTCTGTGTCTGTGCCTCTCTCTGTCTGTCTGTTGTCGTGCCCGCCCGCCCGCCCGTCCCCCGCGGAGCCTCTTCATCCCGGGGCCGCTGTGCTCACTCACCTTAGCCTGCCTTCCCCGCCGCCCGGCCGCCTGCAGCTGAGAAGCGTGTGTGTGTGTGTGGGAACAGGGAAAGTTTTGCCGCGAGTGGCGGGGGGTGGGGTGGGGGTTTGCGCAGCTTAGCGCGCTCTTGTTCTGCTGCCCCTAGCCGGCAGGCTTTAAAGGCCGAGCGCTGGCTGAAGGGCTCGGCCTTTGAAGCCTGCCGGCTAGGGGCAGCAGAACAAGAGCGCGCTAGGCTGCGCGAACCCCCCCCGCCCCCCGCCAGTCGTGCCAACAGGGAAAGTTTTGCTGCGACTGGCGGGGGGCGGGAGGGTTCGCGCAGCCTAGCGCGCTCTTCCGCCACCGCCCCTAGCCAGCAGGCTTCAAAGGCCGAACGCTCGCTGAAGGGCTCGGCCTTTGAAGCCTTCCGGCTAGGGGCGGGGCGGAAGAGCGCGCTAGGCTGCGCGAACCCCCCCCCCGCCCCCCGCGCCAACAGGGAAAGCAGGCCCAGCAGCTTCAAAACTAAAGCGCCTGGGTCTTGAATAATAATAATAATAATAATAATAATAATAATAATAATAATTTAATTTTATATCCCGCTCTCTCTCCCCAAGGGGACTCGAGGCGGGGCACAGGCAATTAAAAATACAAATAAGACCACAGACAAAATACAAAATACAAAATTAAAAATGGATTAAATTGATCCTGCGCTAAAACCCATAAACTAAACTAAAAATTACCCCTAAAACCCCTAACCTAAAAAGAGACTACCCAAGGCCGGCCAGGCGAAAAAAGTGTGTCTTTAATTTTAAGCGGAAGGAGCGGAGGTCCGTGGTTGTCCTGATATCGGGGGGAAGGTCGTTCCAGAGGGCTGGGCCCGCCACAGAGAAGGCCCTTCCCCTGGGCGTCGCCCGCTGACAAAGTCTAGTGGACGGCACCCGGAGAAGTCCCTCTCTGTGGGAGCGAATCGGCCGTGAGGATGTATGGGGCAGGATTGAAACTTTCCCTGCTAGGGATACACGAGCGAGCCACGTGTTCCTTAGATACTTCCGGGTCCCCGATCCAAAGGGCTCGCTTGGGATCCGGAAATTTGACGAAAGGGCTCGCGCGAACCCCTGCGAGCCCTCAGGAACCCACCCCTGTACTATGTAGAACAAAACAGGCAGAAGAGTAGCTGAGAGCATCCATGAACACCAACTAGCAGTCAGAAGACATGATGAAAACTCCTTCATTTCACAGCACATGGATAGACCTAACTGTAGTTTCAACTGGGAACTGTGAGCATGTTAGATTAAGCCAAGTCCCAAAGTGACAGAGAATTCCTGGAAGCCTGGCACTCAAGACAAATCAACAGGCACATAGAGATAAATAACATACCACTCAAAAATGACAATCAAAAAACCAAAAAAGAAACAAGATCAAAACACCTCGCCCCAGGAATCAACATCCATTGATTAATACTGGATCAAAAATCAGAAGTAAACAATACACCAATCAAGGAAGTACCAATGCCCCCCAAAAAGCTAGCAGTTAACAATAGTAAACAACAGCCTAATCAAGGAACTACCAAGACCACTTTCACCAACACTGATAGGATTAGCTAGTAGTATATAAAAATAAGAGTAAGCCCCAGTCCCTTGCAGCACTGATGATGTTACCTAGTTTGCTAATGAAATGTTTACAGGAAAACCACCAAGAGAATGCCAAGGATCCCAGAGTTATCCTGAGCTACAGATCCTCTAACAGATTTTATGTATTTTTGTAAAACATGACAGCCACAGATACACTACTTTATAATTCTTTTGAGGAGAAAATTAAAGAAAATTGAAGGGTTTAAAATAGAGGATTGGTTTATTCTTGTAGATCTGTCATAATAACATGACATATTATTTTTTATTTCTTTCTATTTACTCATATATAGCTTGAGAAATAATACTAAATCCTTCAGGCAAATGATTGGATGAACATGATTTATCACTATTTTCCATTCTGTGGGGAAGGAATGTATTATCCATATTCTGTACAGTAGATTTAATGACCAATTCTGATATCTTACAGTTTTCCATGAATTACTTTCATTGGCTACAGAAAGATATGTAGAGTTAAAGATACATAGGGGCTGGAAAGAACTCTAGAGTATGTAGTCTTTTCTATTGGAAGAGCATGTACTCATTTAGTAATCTTTTATCAATAAAATCCATTAATAATAAATTATAATTGTTCTTCCATATGACAAGATAGTTATACTCCTTTAACAAAGAAAAGTACTTTAATAATAACCATGTGGCTTCAAAGTGCATCTGCTAAATTCATAAAACAGAATGAATGTTTTCCAGCTACTCCAAGTAATTTCCTTCTTCGTTCTATGCTTCACACTTAGTAGTATAAAACTGAATACCTTAGCAACAAGAGAAAAGATAATATAGTACTCAGACAGCGAAGGAAATTTCCACTTCATACGGAACCATCATAATTGCAGCAGTTTCCAAATGAATTGGCCTTCTCATAGTCCCTTCCTATCTGTCTGTCTTTCTCAAAGTGCTTTTGGAAACCCTATGGAATGACATTATGTCATTTTCCAAATTTAGTAAGCCTCCAGTGAAATCCAACCCATTTACTCTTTTCAACAAGCTTACATGGTACAATAAATTTTGAAAGGACAAAAAGTTACGTTCCATTGTGCTATACCTTTATTTATCATAAAGCATTGTAGGGTCTGATGGAATTTATGATGCCTATCTAAAATGTTTAATAATATAGAAATAAATGCAACTTAAGGAGCCTCAATATTTTCAGGGAACTATGTAGCCATAGCTCTTTATATTATTTGATTATTTGATACATTTGAGGGTGATTTTTGGATTTGAAATATTACATTAAAATGTTCAAACAGTTTATGTAGGTCACAATTTCAAACCAGAATTGTTGTGTTAGAAAAAATGTAATAGGAATATTACATTATTACACGCAAAATAAACTGAACTGAAGAAACTGAAGAAAGTCCAATTTTTTGGAAAAAGCACCTTTGGGACAAACCATGACCTCGATAGTTAAGAATCTCCAGACATGCAAAATAAAAGTTCATAATAATGAAGTCAATTGATAAAATATCAAAATTCCTAGTTAACAAGAATAATAAATACTAATCAGTTACTTATTTGATTTTGATGGCCACCCATTCAGTGATTTATGGTATTTCTAGGAAACCTGAATATATCTCCTATTGCTATCATAAATAATGTCTTTGAGATATTTGTAATGGGGGGGGGGGGGAAGCAAGCAACAGTTCCCATCTTCAAAATTCTGACTCAATACTTATAAGGCATTTTGATCATTACAAACACATAAAAAAGGCACCAATGCTATTATTGTACAGCTTTTGGTACTATGTTTCTAGTTTTTAGGGTAGGATTTGATTTGATTAATCAATTATATAGCTACCTACAACTCAGGGATGTCTAGATTGTAAAAAAAAACAAAAACCAATAGTTAGAGGGGGAAAAAGAACATTGAAATGATAAAAGTGCAATAAAATGTGCTTTGCTGGGCAACTTCAAATCAAACAGAGCAATTAAAAACAATTGACATGGATATCAACCTCCCAACCCAGGATTGGGGGAAGGTGGTATAGTCTTCAACGTCCTTTGCAAAACAGGCTGGGTTGGGGCCATTGGATCTTGAATAGAATGCTGTTCGCAGGTCATGCTTTCTGGGTCATGTCAGACAATACTGCTTAACTAACAGATAGAGATAATAACTGGAGACAGATAGGTCTGCAAGTACCTGGGCCTTGTGTCATGAAGAACTTCGCAGCACCTTTAATGGAACTCTCAAGCCCACCAATAACCAGTGCAGCTCACTTCAAGGTTCATCCCATAACTACTTATGCCACTATCTTCTGGGCCAGCTGTAGCTTCCAAGTAGTTTTCAGGGACAGCCCCATGTAGAGAATGTGCCATCGTCGCCATCATCATCATTGTCCTTAAGAAGATGTTGGAGAGCCATTTGTCTGAAACGGTATAGGGTTTCCTGCCTAGGCAGGGGGTTGGATTAGAAGACCTCCAAGGTCCCTTCCAATCCTGCTATTGTATTGTATTGTGTATACAAAAATCCACTGACAATCCAAACTGCCAACTTTGCAACAACAAAGTTGAAACTGTTTCACATTTAATATGTGAATTGTACAAACTGATTACAAAGCTAGACGACCGAGTTGCTAAATTAATCCACTGGTCATTATGTAAAAAATACAACGTACTTGTATCCATATGTCATGGAAGCACAAAGTTTAAAAAGTTACCAAAAATAAGAAGGTGAAGATCTTGTGGGACTTTTGAATACAGACAGATCGTCATTCGGAACACAACATGCCAGATATCACAGTTGTAGAGGGCCGAAACAAACAATTTATTGACATGTGGATATAAAAACACAGTCAATGTTTCTCAAAAATTTTAACAGTAAAATATAGGTTAGAAGACAGAACTTTTAATGGATTCATAATGGGCTGAATAACCACACCCAGACATACTAAATAGTTTTACATTAGACTGTACAGTAGCCTTGGATGGAGGGCTACAGGGCTGCATCATTGGTCCTGTGTTCTTTTTTTATTAAAGGTTTGTATAAAAAGGTTCAGGAGATGATTATCAAAACAAGAAGTTTCCAGCAGTTGAGAAGATTTAAAAAACATAAAATATGAAAAAGCTTGAACAACAGGTCAAAATGAACATGATTTTAACAGAGAGAAATATAGAGTCATATATCTGGGAAGGAAAAACGAAAGTTAGAAGTATATATAGGGCAGAGGAAATCAGACTTGGCAAGAGCATATATGAAAAGATCCAATTCTGCTACAAGAACCCAAGCCAACTGTGTGATATAAATGCTGAAAGGCAAATGCTATTTTAGGGTGCAATAAAAGGAACATAGAGTCCAGATCATGTGAAGGAATTGTCCCACTCTAGTCTGCCTTGGCCATGCTCAATTGGGAATATTTGTGTATAATTCTGGGCAACTAAATCTAAAAAGAACACAAATAAACTGAAGGAAATTCAGAAAAGGCCTCAATACTGTGAGGGAACTGAAAAACCATGTCCTATGACAGTGGTGGCAACCCTTTTTTTTACTGCGTGCCAAAATTGCACGCACATGTTCTATTGTGCATGCGCAAGTGCCCACTCAATCTCCCCCCCCACCTGCGCATGCATGTGTAACTCCCCCCCCCCCCCACGCTTTCATGTGCAGCCCTTCCCCAGGCTCTGGAGGCTTTCGTGAAGCCGGGGAAGGGCAAAAATGTGGTTGGCCCATTGGGGCCGTTTTTTGCCCTCCCCAAACTCCAGAGGCTTTCCTAAAATCAAACATTGCCAGCTACACATGCCACCTGTGGCACATGTGCCATAGGTTTGCCATCACAGTCCTGTGAGGAACAGATAAGGAATTGGATAGATCATAGAAGAAAAGTCTGACGGGATATTTGATAGTAGATTTCAGGTATCTAAAGGTTTGTCATATAAAGGAGGGAACAGGTTTGGTCCCACTAGAAGATAGGACCAGAAGCACTAGTTGAAACTAGAAGGAAATATATGAATTCAAGATATATATCCAAGAAGTAATTTCTTAAGAATAAAAATTGTCAACCAATGAAACAGGTTATCTCATGAAATGGCACGTTCTCTTTTACTGAAAGTCTACCGAATCTGGGTAAACACGTCTCCAAAAGACCATCCTACATCTATGTTGGCAAACCTATGGCACGTGTGCCCAAAGTGGCATATGAAGCCATGTCACCCAGCACGGATGGCCTTGCCTGTTTTACAGGTTTCTGTTGCGCATGCACGCACAACAAACAGCTGTCCTTCGTGCGCATGGCAATGCCAAAAACCAGTGTGCGCATGTGCACCAGCCAGCTTATTGTCAGGGCGCATGCGTGCCAGATCCCGAAAGTTTGGCTTTTCCCAAGTGTGATCCCTTTGTGGACGCAACAGTGCCAAAAACCAGCCTGTGCATGCGCGCCAGCTAGCTGATCATTGGCCGTGTATGCATGCTAGAACCCAGAAATTCTGCTTTTCTTCAGTGTGACCCTGACGAGCACGCATGCGCGACGTTTCTGGGATTCGGTGCCGAAAAAGTTCACCATCACTGTCCTACACTGATAAGACGGTTGAACTAAATAACCTCAGAATATCTTTTACTCTGTGAGTCTATCCACTGGTGCAAATTCCAATTTTTAAAACTCTTTTGTTGGGGCTTTTATGCAAATCCTTAATGACTCGCAAAGGGTCCCAACTGTTTTATGTTTTCCTTTGGATTTTTTTAGATTTCCACATCAATCATTTAAAACTACATGAAAGCAGAGCACTCTATAAATTTATAAAATCCCAAAGGTTTCTTCGTACAGATGTAAATATAAACTTTGCCTGCATGCGCATACACACACACACACACACACACACACACACACACACACACACACACAAACATCCCGGAAAATCATTTAGACATTTTTATGTTTTATGAGTTTTATTTTAATTGCTCATCAATCACACTTTCAGCAGTGCTCATACATAATAAAAATAAAATATAAATAGAATATAGAACAAAAATAAGTAATTTTTTGACAAAATATATGATTTACAGTAATAACAGTTGTGGTAGATTTGTAAATAAGATCTTATTCAATGTTTATGAAAATACAAAATTCTTTGCCTGAAACCAAAAGGACCATAAATGTAGGTACCAAACAAGCTTTTCTAGAGAGGATGATTCAGAAACAGGATTCCATTTCTGAAAATAACATTTCTTTTGTTGGCACTCTCCATACACCATTAGTGTGGGAAAAACTGGAGAAGAGTTTTTGATGAAAGTCTTATTCATCTACATTTGAGAAGAGATGCTTCCACAGATTACTTGGGCCAAGCTTTTTATGATGACAGAAAAGTATAAACTCTGACACTGAAGGAGTAAATAAAAATTATTTGCCAAATTAGTGTTAATATTTGCATAGTATCAAAATCGCACACCACTTCTAGTAGTAGAATTTTCAGCAAGCAGAATTTGTTTTTGTGTATTGTAATTGTCATAAAAATAATTCCTGCTAGAACTGTGTTTATCATCTTAACCTAATAGGAATAAATGCCTACAGAATTGTTACACATTAATTTTACTATGTGACATAAAGTTTAAGAATTAAGTCTTTAAATGCCTCTGTGAAATTCATCTGCGTAGCAGTTTGTCTTTATGATCTGCAAAAAAGTTAGAAATGGATCATTTTATTTTATCTACTGTGACATCCTTTAGCTTACCAAAATTGCTTACATGAGCCCTGGGAAAAATGCCATTGGGGGGAAAAAAATCACAGCATATATAAATCATGTATTTTTAAAAGTTGCACTTCACTTTCTAAAGCACATGTATTGCATTTTAAAAAACTGTTATCAACATGGTTTTATACTAACCTCTATACAGTAATTTTACTCTAATGATATATTTTGTCGCATATTTAATAAATTATTTTTTCCTCAATAAATCCCTTGTCCTTTATAGGGAGTAGTATGATTCCTGAGCTCTTGAACCAAATGAAACTTAATATATGTAATTTTAAGTTAATTTACAATATCAATATTTGTTGAAATAATGTTGCATTCAATGGAACCTATTTTCTACTGAGAGTGTTTAGGACTTCAGCCTCACACTTCATTTTATATTTATTGTTTACTTCTGTTTCATTGGATTAGTAATGGATAATAAAAGTGGTTTCAGATTGTATATTTTATAATGGTTAATTTCTATTATATGAATTACCATAAAAGATTATGCTTTTAATGTTTGTTGTTTAATTTACACTTTGCCATCCAGTACTTTTGCATTCTGATCCATTTTTATCTATTAAAAGCATGATAACAATTATCTATTTTACTATATTGTCCTTTTTTGCAAGTTCAATCCAGAACTCTATTTTGACATGGCCACTAAGCATTATAACGGCATTATATTGTACACCTATAAAGTAACAAAAGACAGAAAAGGCTTCTGCCTGAAACACTACAGATTAGTATGAAAACAAAATAGCATGTACTTTAATGGGGTACATGTATAAATAGTCTGATTTAGCACAATGCAAGTTTTATATTCCTAAATTAAGAACTTCTGCAGCAAAAACTACAAACCACCAGTTGAGCTATGAAACAAGATTCCTTAGCTGACAGTGTATGCTTTTCTGATGTGCCAGGGAAAAATATTTTTTTTACTTATTTTATATATGGAGACAATGCTATGAGCAAACTTAGTACTTTGCAGAGTAAATTAAAATAAATGGAAAAGGTAAGAATAGTTGCCACCAAAACTCAGAATTTAAATCCTGAAGAGAATTTATTTGTATAGTAGAGGTGAACGTTGCAAGACTGGCCAGTTGTATTTTTCCATGTTATCAGTCCTTCCTGACCTGCATACTTCAGATCAATCTGCATAATCTCTTACCAGGCCCAGGAAGACTGTTCTGTATTGCAGAAAAGTTAAAATATAGCCACCATCTAAATTCATGGGCTGGTAACTTCTGAATCCGATTCCTGCTTTAATAATTGTACATATTAGCAGGGGACACAGTTGCATACAATTATATCTAATGCCATTTGAACATGACCTACCCAAGAAAAACTCCAGACTTCTTACCATGCTGAGCTTTACACATTAACTCCATCTGAGTTAAAAACGATGTATCTCCTCCAGATTCCTTCCAAACAAGATTATAAACTGATTTAAAGCGAAGGCAGGGAAATACCCATAAATACTTTTATTTGCTGCAGTTCATGGGTACTTTGTAATATAGCATGGAGGCAGTGGAAGCTTTTGCTGAAGCTAGAGAAACCCACCCACCCCCTTCAAGCCATGACATCTTTGGTATTAACAGATGAGTTGCTGTGGCAACCAGATTCTTTTTGGAAAGCCACACTAACTATCTGAAAGCAACATGTGGGAAACTAGAATTTTGAAAGCCTTCTGAAAAAATGGGTCTCAAAAGAAAATTAGGATTAAAATTTTGGAAGCATGTGAATCTTAGAATCAGGACTAGACAGAGCCTTGCTTAGGTCAGTAACCCAGTTAAAGCACCTGCAATAGAAGACTGTTCATTTATCTATTAAGTGCTCTGGCTCATTTGTTCCACAGTCAGTGTCCTTTCTGTGAGTATAAGATGCATCAAGATTTTAAAGAGGCAAATAAAAAAAAATAGTTTTTGCACTCTACAGACCGCCCCCAAGAGGCCCATTTTTCACAAAAAAGGTCCCATTTTTTAAAAAAAGGCATGAATAGCCTTTAGGAGGCTTATAGAGTAATCCTGGGGACTGGGGACTGGGGGCAAAATGAAGCAAACAATGGCCTGTTTTTCACTCATTTCCGACCTCCCCAGCCCCCAGGAGCACTCTAAAAGGCTATGCACAGTCATTTTGGTGAAGGGGTGGGGTTTCGGGAGGCAAAAATGCTGTATTTAGTATATAAGACGCACCCAGATCTTCAGCTTTTTTTTTGAGGGAAAAGGGTGCGTCTTATATAATAATCTGTTTCTCTGTGTTATCTCCTACAGAAACTTTTCTACATCTATAGATATGACAAGAGTTAACTAGAGATGAAAAAATGAGACTGTCTTTAATTAGATATTATTTTTTGTTTCTGATATATTTCAGAGTATCTGATGTTTGTAAATTATGTAAATTTTCTCTTAATTATGCAAAAAATGAAGGTCACTGAAAGCCAATGGCATAGTGGAAATGAGTTAGAGGGAGCAAATGTTGTTCAGGGTACTTTAAGATACCCTATCCACCAACATCTGTTATTTCTGTATAAATATTTACTGCAAGGAGGGGAAAGCCACTGTAACTGTACATAGAATAGGATTATAATTTTCCAAATCCAATGATTACATTGATGCTAAACATTGTATTGTATTCATAACTTTGCATACAGAAAACTAAAAAAAATATTTTAAGGGAAATCTGCTATTCAACTGCTTCATTCACTGTTGCTCACTGATCTTTTAATATATTATTTTCACATAGTTTTGTAAGCATTTTGTACCATTTTATTAAAAATATATTTGCCACTTCTCAGTATTATTCAATAAAAATGATTTGCCTGCATATACTGCCAAAGAGAAGAATCATAGGCTGTGCCAATCTAATTTGCATGCTGAACTACAACACTTTGAAAATACAATTTGAAATGCAAGAGAGTTGCACCATAGTCTTACTGTTTAGGATGATGCAAAGCTTTCTCATTTATGAAGGAAATTGCAAGGACAACCAAATCCCAGGTATCTATAGTTTACAGGAAGGAAAACTGGTAAAAGAGGAAACATTCTTGTAATTTTTCATCTCAATAAAAAGGCTGCATCCTATTCAATCTTCACTGGATACTCTATGCCCATTCTGGATCCACCAAGCTAGAAACATTGTGATGTTTCTAGAATCAGATCGAATTATTAGTAAAGGTTTACTACCATACTTCATACAATATTAATTTGTGCAAGAAACAACACAGCAAGTATATTCTAAATAAACATATATATGTATATAAGTCTGATTTGGTACATTTTATAACTCAAACAGTAGGCTGCTCTAATGTCATGGTACATATTTAATAATTCAGATGTGGAAGCATTCCCAGTTGCCTTTTTATAGCATTTAAATAAGTTTGAGGCAAGTTCATATGGCAAAAATATTATTCTCAGAAATATTATTGAATTCTTCTGGAGAAATTTCCATAAAATCTCACGTTACATTTGAAAGAAAGCTTTATATTCTCTAATATTGGAAGTATTTTATACTTCTAAGTACAGCAATAAGCTTAAACTACTTCGTACTTTTCACATATCATTCTCTGCGTGAAAAATAAAGGTAAACTGCCGATGCCTATATATTTCTTCCCATGGATAAAATGGCATAAGGAAAGACTCAGATCCATCTCAGCTCCAGATTTACTTTTTAATCAAATTAGCAACCCCACCTGAAGTAGCAGTTAATACAACAAACAAAACCACCTTCCAAAACCGAGGTGGTTTTACACCCAGAAATTTTTAGTTAAATTAGTAACTAACAGGGGTATCAAGAAACAGGATTAGAGATAGGATTAACCCTAACCCTGACCCTAACACCAATCACAACTGTATACAGAGTCAACAAGCAAAATGTAACTCAATGCTTTTAAAAATTGCCTCCAAGCCATAAAATAATATTGCAATCTTTAATGAGATTTTGTTATGTCATAAATCTAGACAGACTTGTTTCAGATTGTTGGCAGTTTGGAAATGACTCACAAAGGGAGCAGCACTAACCCAGCTTGTATTACAAAGATGCATTATGATTATGCTGTACTTTTTCTAATTCCTGCATTTCCACTTACCGAATTTTGATGAGTTAGTATTCACTTACTTACATGATTGCTCTTTAACAAGAACTACCATTTTAAAACCAAAGAGAAGGACAACCACTACCATTTAAAAGAATAACCAAAGAAACCATTCATGTGACCTCTTGAACAAACCCGTTTACAAGCACTCAAATAAATAATACTCCATCCAGTCCAAACCAATTTTACTTCACCAAACGGCTTCCATATTATCAGAAAGTAGCAAAACAGAATTGCATTTGAATACCAGATTTTTTATTCACTTTTTGGCATGTTGATCTCTTTTGGATGTTATGTACATGTTGTTTATGTCTACGTGCCTGTTGAAGGCAGATTTGTCCAAGAATTATCTATCATTTTTAGACTTGACTTGGTCTAAGATGGTTCCCAGTTGAAACTTATGGCTAAGTCTGTCCCTGTTGTGAAATTTTGGAGTTTTCATCATGTCTTCTAACTGCTAGTTGGGGTTCATGGATGTGCTCTGCTAGTCTTCTGCCTGTTTGTTCTTCATGGTGGCTATTGCAGTTTTTACACTATATGTTGTAGGTGATTAATCTTTTCTCTCTGGCCTGCTGAGTCTTTTGGTTTACTTAGAATGTTTTGAAAGGCTTTATTTGGGTTGTATGCTGATGCCGTATGATTGTAATTGTTGGTTGGTGTTTTCTGAGATGTTTTTGATGCATGGCAACATAACCCTTTCCACAGCTTGATTCGTTGTTCTATATTGGATTGAGCGCACAAGCATTTTTTTGTTGAAGTTGCATGGATATATGTTTTGTTAGAAGGTGTTGCATAGATGATCTTTTTCCTTTTTCAAATATTCCAGGTTGCTGCAGTGTATTTGTGCTCTTCTAAATAATATTCTTGTTTATTCAAAAGAGACAATCAACAAGCCAAAAAGGGAACAAAGAGATACGCAAATGAGCAGAGATTAACATCAAGATTAACATTAGACTAACAATCAAGAATCAAACAATCCCCCAATCAAAGAATTGTCAAACAAGCTAACAGTAAATAGCTCTCCAAGACCATTCTCACCAATGTTGGCAGGGCAAGCCACCAGAATATAAACTGAGAGCAAACCCCATTCCTTACCAACACTGATGATGTTACCTAGTTTGGGTAGTAAAACCTCTGCAAGAAAACAACCAAGCCCAGAGAGCATCAAGGATCCCTTATTTAAATTAGATTTTACTCCATTCTTTATCTATTAAAATTGTGGGAATTTTTAGCATGTACTGTAAAGCAACTGAAAGTTCACTTTTGATTTCAGTGGTAACTCAACAGGAGAAGACATGCTCATCAGAATAAAACTAGTCAGAACAAAGTATCTCATGTTACAAGAAGTAATTATCTCATAATAAATTAACTTTCTGAAAGGGAGCAAGTTTTGATCTCATAAAATTAAAGAGCACTTCAGGCATTCAAGAAATCTACCACCATCCATTCTAAAAAAATGTTGGTGCTGAGAGAAATTATAGTTTGGAATATACACATGCTTTCTTCATGTTTATTTAAACATCATATGTATGGTATTAGAAAAATAATAGAAAAATAGTTTTTCTGAAAAACATACAATTTGTAAACAAAACTCATATTTCTGCAAAATGTCTTTAGAATGCTAAAAGCATAATTGGGCATTCATTGAAAATGTTCAAAGAAAGAAGAAAAGAATTTGATTGGGGATTAATCCAATTTCATTATTTTGTTTGTGCCATATTTTTTTAACTCCAAGAATATTTAAAGATTAAATTATTTGATATTAATGAAAAATCCATGATGATTCTATTTTACTGAAAAGAAATTGGGGCACCTAATTTTCCCCAATCCCCTAGCCACCAATCTCCCGAATCCTCTAGCAAAACTGCTGATAGTTGTGGGACCCTTTAGAACAGAATGGCTTTTGGTAAGTGGAAAAATTATTGCTTCAGCTTAAGTGAACAAACATGGTTTGTTCTAAGGCAAAGCAACCATTTGATAACACATTATTTGGGTTGACTAAAAAGGAATAAACCGAACACACACAAAATCTTACTTCAATGCCCAGCTTCTCCCTTTCAATAAATTAAATTCACTTTATTCAGTATCAACTATTCTACAAATATAAGCTGTCCTACTATAGTTCTCCAGCTATAAAAAACGATGAGAGGAGAGATGGGGAATTTCTATGCATAAAAGAATATTACATACCTCTAATCCTCTAACATTTTCACAGACAAAATAAATGATATCAAAATTAACAAAAGTAAACTAAGAAAACAAAAATGATTCCTGACATATTATCACATCAACTAACATTTTTATTTTTCTGCCCTTTTAATCTGAGCATTCTCTCCATTGGAAGCATTGCCTCTCAAATAATCTATCTTAAAACCAAATACCTAGTTTTAATTTTCTAAAACATGGCAGCAATGCATGTGGCATTTCAACTGCATGGAAATAAGTTAACGCCATTTCTAAGAAGGGCATAATAAATAGTTCAATTTATTATATTTAGCATAGAAACTTAAACACTTTGAGAAAATAACCAAAGCAATTTATTGAAGTTCCTACAGTGTTTTTAGAGATACCATGTTCACATTTCCAGACAAAAGTGATTAACCAAAATGTTGAGTAGTTCCATTAATAGGAATTATTGGACAACTCAGGGACTTTCCAGTTATTATGCAGTTTGAATGAGTAACATATGGCTCTGCGAGTACGTCTTCCTGAATACTTTTTGAAGAATCTTAAAATCATATACTTAACTATAACTTTCCCTTGAGTCATCTGTCCAGTTCCAGACTGCTTTAATTTTGTTCACATGGTAGACAAAATATTTTTTTGGTAAAATGCCATCTGTCAAGAATACAAAAGTTTGGGTGTGGAAAACTGGAGGAGGCTGGAACTCTGTTATGCTTCAGCTTTCTCGAAAGAGATCACCTGATATAACAGGAACACTTAAGAGAATCTCAGCAGTTATGCACAGTGGCACAATTTTTTACAAGTAGTCCTCACTTAACAATAGTAATTGGAACTAGAATACCCATCACTAAGCAATGCAGTATAAAGCAATAAATCACATGGCTGTGCTACTTAACAATGGCTATTCCAGCAATCCCCCCCAGTTACCATCATTAAGAAAGGACTGGGCAGGTCATTAAACAAGGACCTCATGTGATTGTAACTTTTGATCTCTTGCTGGCTTTCCCACTGACTTTGCTTGTGAGCCACCAGCAGGGGAGATTGCAAATCATGATGACTATGATACTGCGAAGACTGAAAATCTGGCTGGTTGCCAGATCACAATTATGTGACCATGGGACTGCTGCAATGGCTACAACTTTAAGAACTGGTTGTTAAAAGAGGACCACCTGTATAAATATTTCCCTCCAAATCCTATATTTGTAATGCCCCAAAATAAATTAAAGCAACTGTAATAGGAATCACAGAATGAATAAGGTATTTCAATTTACTCCACCGGGCACTAGAGATATGTATCGGAATACTCCAGCCACAACATTACAGAAATGCTTCTATTTCCCCACACTATATTAGCTGCTTTTCTCCCAATAAATGCTCTCTGCTCTAGTTTATTCAGAAAGAGGCACGTGTGACTTTCCTTCCTTTAGTAGTTCCCTAAATGTGAAACTATGCACTAGAGGCTGATTCTTTTCTTCAGAATGAGTATCACTTAAGAATTCAAGTCTTTATTACAAATGTATATATCAAGGTTAAAAAAACTAAAAGAAAGTTGTAGTGCACTAAAAGAGAAAAGAGGAAAAGGAGATGAGATGAGATGAATATTTGCTTCTGAGAAGACTATTCAATTGCTTCTTCAATCTCACTCATCGCACAGACGCTGAGATCAAGAAAAAAAAATTAAAACAAAGCCACAAGAACCCAGATCATTGGCAATAAAATACAGTAACATCAAACATGAGTTTAGTTTCATTGATCCTAATGGGTAGTACAAAAACCCCCACTACTTTTTGGACGATTTTTAAGGAACGGTGCTTCTTTTCTTACCTGGCTTTCAGCTAGTCTACAGGGAAGAGAAGGCTTACTCTTCATATCAGAGATTAGACTAAGAGAAAATAAAGATTATACCTTGCTTTTTAAAAACAAACTGAAAGGGGAACTGTTATTCCTATTTGGTTCCTTGATTTTCTTCAGCATCAATTGTCTCTATATACAACCAGGATTAAATACCCAGTCAGTTTTTGCTTGATTCTTTCTGTGTTTGAACCTCTAGAATGAAATGTCCCCCATTCACTACAACAATTTTACTCTTCTTGATTCCTTGAGTTTCCTCAATAATTGCAATCGCTATTGTTTATGTTCACTTTTTGATGACACAGAACGGCTACCAGAGGAGATTTTGCCGAGTCTGCTTTTAAAGAAAAGAATGTAAGGTTTCAAAGCTGGAGAATATATAACTTACAGATAGTTGGGGTCAAAATAACTGGACATTGAAGTGTAATCATCAAGGCTCCAGGACAAAGACAGTTGTCTTAGCAGAAAATGTAACTAAGAAAGTATATTAATTATATCTGCGGTTCACTAGTGCAATTAACTGTTACAGTCCCTCTGGAACGACCTTCCCCCCGACATTAGAACGACCACGGACTTCCGCTCCTTCCGTCTAAAACTAAAAACACATCTTTTCTCCTTGGCCGGCCTAGGGTAGTCTCTCTCTATGGGGTTTTAGTTGTTTTAACTGGGAATTTTAGTATGTTAATGGGGTATTTTAGCACAGGTATATGTTTAATTTGTTTTTAATGTGTTTGTATATTTATTGTTTTAGTTTTCCCTGTGCACCGCTCCGAGTCCCTATGGGGAGAGGGAGCGGTCAACAAATTAAAATTATTATTATTATTATTATTATTATTATAAAGCTAAAAGCGAAAATGTGAAATTTTTCACAAATGTGAAAAATTTCTGGTGTAAGAATAATAATTAATAATTATTATTATTATTTAATTTCTTGACCGCTCCTCTCCTCACGGGGACTCGGAGCGGTGCACAGGGAAAACTAAAACCATAAATACAATACAATCAAAACAACATCTTAAAAACAAATTAAACAGTGCCTGTGCTAAAATACCCATTATAACTAAAATTCCCTACACAACTAAAACCCCATAGAGAGAGACTACCCCAGGCCGGCCAAGCAGAAAAAATATGTTTTTAATTTCAGACGGAAGGAGCGGAGGTCCGTGGTGTTCTAATGTCGGGGGGAAGGTCATTCCAGAGGGCTGGGCCCGCCACAGAGAGAGCCCTTCCCCTGGGCGTCGCCCGCTGACAAAGTCTAGTGGACGGCACCCGGAGAAGTCCCTCTCTGTGGGAGCGAATTGGCCGTGAGGATGTATCAGGCAGGATCCGATCCCGCAAGTAGCTAGGTCCCGAGCCATGGAGCGCTTTAAAGATGATAATTAATACCTTGAAGCGCACCCGGAAGACGACAGGCAGCCAGTGCAGCTCGCGCAGGAGAGGTGTTACATGGGTAAACCTAGAAGTACCCAGGATTGCCCGCGCGGCTGCGTTCTGGACCATCTGCAGTCTCCGGGTGCACCTCAAGGGAAGCCCCATGTAGAGAGAGTTACAATAGTCCAGTCGGGACGTCACGAGAGCATGAGTGACTGTGCGAAGGGCGTCCCGATCCAATAGGGGGCGCAACTGGCGAACCAGGCGGACCTGGTAAAACGCCCTCCTAGCCACGGCTGTCACTTGATCTTCCATGGACAGCCGGGCATCTAGGAGGACACCCAAGTTGCGCGCCCCGTCCACAGGGGCAAGATGTTCGCCCCCTATGGCCAGCGATGGAATTAGCTGGTTGAATCGGGCAGCCGGAAACCACAGCCACTCGGTCTTGGTCGGGTTGAGCTTAAGTCCGTTACTTCCCATCCAGCTCCGCACGGCTTCCAGGCACTGGCACATCATCGCTACGGCATCGTTGGGGTGGTTTGGGGTAGATATATACAACTGAGTATCATCAGCGTATAGATGGTATTCTACCCCAAAACCACGGATGATCTCACCCAGCGGCTTCATGTATGTGTTAAACAGGAGAGGCGAGAGGACCGACCCCTGAGGCACCCCACAAGTGAGTGGTCTCGAGGTCGACCTCTGCCCCCCTGTCCACACAAATTGCGATCGGCCAGAGAGGTAGGAGGAGAACCACCGTAAAACGGCGCCTCCCACTCCCAACCCCCCCAGCCGATGCAATAGGATACCATGGTCGATGGTATCGAAAGCCGCCGAGAGGTCTAATAGGACCAGGATGGAGGAACAACCCCCATCTCTGGCCCTCCAGAGATCATCAACCAACGCGACCAATGCCGTCTCGGTGCTGTGCCCGGGCCGAAAGCCGGACTGGCGCGGATCTAGAGAGTCAACTTCCTCCAGGTGACGGGGAAACTGTTGTGCCACCACACTCTCAACAACCTTCGCCAGAAAGGGAAGGTTGGAGACTGGACGATAGTTGTTTAAAAGAGCTGGATCCAAAGAGGGCTTCTTAAGGAGGGGCCTCACCATCGCTTCTTTTAGGGAAGCAGGCAAGGAACCCTCACTTAAGGATGCGTTGACAACCTCTTGGAGCCAGCCTCGTGTCACCTCCCAGGATGCCAGTACAAGCCAGGAGGGGCACGGGTCCAATAAACATGTGGTGGCTCGCAGTCGCCCACGTAACCTGTCCATATCATCGGAAGTAACGGAGTCAAACTCCTCCCAAACAAGATCTGTCTCGTGGCATCCCACTGGGCCATCAATGGAGGGTAGCCCATTCTGTATCTGAGCGGTTTTCTCCTGCAGAAAAGTCACAAATTCCTCTGCTCTACCCTGTAATGGGGCTTCCCGCACCCTTTGTTGAAGTAGGGAGCGGGTCACCCTAAACAGGGCGGCAGGGCGGTTTTCTGCGGATGCTATGAGAGTAGCACAATGATGGCGTTTGGCCACTCTCAGCGCCACTATGTAAGTCCGTAAATGGGCTCTTACCTGTGAATACTAGTAATAATTGTTATTTTTTTCTTTACTTTTTGTTGAACAGTAATTAACATTATCATCAAGTAACTTAATCATCAGGTAACATGATGCACAGAGGAAAATGTGCTGGAAAGTAAATATAGACACAAACAATAAAAACAGCATATATCCTAAATGTGGCTGTTGGTAGATCTGTTACAGTTAATATATAAACTTCACTTCAGTTTTACATAATTGTAGTCCTGCCTCTGACCTTTCCATTTAAACTTTGTTTAAAATCTAGAAATGGAAGTTTAGACTACAGTCTGTTTTGTAATGTTTATATTAGAACAATTTAGAAATCCATTGTCTTCATTTTACATTATCCATTGTGTAAATTCTTAAAGTTTTATGTACTAACATTTTTTCTATGAATTAATAACAAGAATCTATGTTCTAATTAGAAAAGGATTATTATACAACAGTGGCTTGTACAGCAATACCCCTTACCTAAGTCTACTGAAATAAATATGGCTTAAGATACTATCATGTGATTAATGTATCTAATTAAATTCTATAAAATTTATGAACAAATTAACGTAAGTGGATTAGAACCAATAGCTTTTCTGTATTGCAAATATACAGAATGCAATTGTTCACATCACCACCTGGTGATGTTGTTGATTCCATTCTACCATGCTTCAAGGTGAAGTATGGCCTATAAAACTGCAATGGTCTACATCAGGGATGCTGTACAAGGTATAAGGTTACTCTCCTTTCAGCAACAGCTATACTTCACAAACAGGATAACCAAAATTGACCAAAATATTTAGTGATTCAGTCTGTTCAATTCATTTCTACAGAACCAGAGGAAGTGGCTGCAATTATCCTGGGAAAAACAGGATTTCTTGACATTCAGTGTTTTGTCATTCCTTTTCTATTAGTTTGCATTTTATTGTCTGAAACGTATTATAAAAAATGAAATTTTTGGCAGAGCTGTTTGATCTAGAAACAAGATGCAACTAGTACAGACAATAGATTTTGACTCCCAGACTATGTATCAAGTCTACTTGGGCTATGCTATCCCATTCAGAGATATCAATAGAACAACTTCAAACTTTAGAAGTCCATAGCCTGTAACTGCCTTATAAGCTAAATTTAATTCAGCATCACTTTATAAAAAAATAAACTAGCTTGATTATTGCAATATCTTTTAAAACCTAATTATCTAGTTAGGCAATCAACACAGGAGTAATTCTACCAATAACTACTAATTGTATCAATGGAAAAAAGAGTCTGAATGTAATATCACAATAAATTTAATATTTTTCTTCCCTTGGAATTCCCACTGTTGCATACAATGTCTAACTTGTTCAATTTATGAATATTTTAGTAACAGTTTATAAATAATCTCCAATGAGCAGCTTTTCTAAGTAATGGTGGACATCAACCAAATGAACTCGTGACTGGCCTCTTTACACACTTCCATCTTATCTTTACATTTAAATAATACAAATTAAATTCATCCATCTAAATTATGCAAACTGGTACTTCAGTCATCTGTTATTAGTTTCACTGTAAGAAAAAAATTAAATCAAAGCTGATACTAAAGACTTTTTTTATAAAGTATCTGGCAAACCTAAAATAGTAGAGTTCAGGAAATTTTCATTTCTATTCAGCCCTCAGTGTGCAAAGTTCCCTTTACCAAATAAAAACAATATCATTATAGAATCTTGTTTAGTGCCCTTGTATAGTAAAGATCTTAAAGTGGTTCTAACTAATATTTGCAAGGGTGAGTTCCTCTATTGTTACTTCACAATTTATTAAGATGTGTCACCACCCAAAACTTACTGGAAATTTAAGAAAATTCAGCTCAAGATCCCAACCAATATAACATAACCACCAATTCCTTTTTTCACAGATCAATCGGGTTTGAAGTTTGAGATAAGATTGCTAGTTTTAATTTACGATTAATTTGTGAATAAATGTAACAATTCCCTACTATTACAGACATTTCAATCCACATAAACCTAAGAGATTGTATTTGATGGTGATCAGTTAATGATAATGTTAAGTACAAGTGTTCCTCAATTAACAGCCACTCGTTCATTAACTGTTCAAACTTGCAATGACATTAAAAAAAATAGTAATTACAACTAATCCTCAAAGTTTTAGCTCTCATATAATGCAATCTGGCATTCATCAGCCAATCAAGATTTTGGTCATGCAACCTGATTTTCAAGCTTCTCTTCTTCCTTCCCACAAGCAAATTCAATGAGGAAGCTAGCAGAAAGTCAAAAGTTCACATGAGGTCCTTGATTAACAATGGGAACTGGGAACCAACGCAACTGATACTGCTAAGCCATGTGGTCAAGTCACATAGAACTTTATGAATACATCACTTAGCAACAAAAAATCCTGTCCCAATTACTATTGTTAAGCTAGTCTACCCGTACTTTTAAACCTTCCTAAAGATCCCTATATGCTAAATGACAACTATAAATATAGGATGTATAACCTGCCACAAATAGTCAGATATTCACTGACACACTGATGCTTGACATGGATGAAATCTGGCTCCTAAACCTCCCAAGGTAAGATATAGTGCAAATTTTAAAATCCTAACTATAGTCAGGATAGTGTGAACCGGTATCAATACAATCTCTCATAGTTCAATCAGGAAAACACTTGAGGAGTGTGATAGGGAGTATATCAATAGAACCTGCCTCACTGTTCTATCATTATGATGTCCCGGTGCTTGGAAGCCGTGCGGATCTGGATGGGCAGTAACAGACTCAAACTCAACCCGTCCAAGACCGAGTGGCTATGCTTTCCGGCGCCCCGGTTTAGCCAGGTGATTCCATCGCTGGCCATGGGGGGCGAATTATTGGTCCCCATGGAGAGGGTGCGCAATTTAGGAGTCCTCCTGGATTCCCGGCTGTCCCTGGAGGACCATGTGACGGCCGTGGCCAGGGGGGCGTTTTACCAGGTCCGCCTGGTCCGCCAATTGCACCCCTTACTTGACCAGGACGCCCTTCGCACAGTCACTCAAGCACTCGCGACTTCCCGTCTGGACTACTGTAACGCTCTCTACATGGGGCTCCCCTTGAGATGCACTCGGTTGCAGTTAGTCCAGAACGCGGCCGCGCGGGTAATCATGGGAGCCTCTCAGCAATCCCATATAACACCTCTCTTGCACGAGCTGCACTGGCTCCCTGTGACCTTTCGGGTGCGTTACAAGGTATTGATGACCATCTTCAAGGTGCTCCATGGCACGGGGCCTAGTTACCTGCGAGACCGTCTGCTGCCCCATACATCCCTACGTCCGATTCGCTCCCACAGAGAGGGTCTTCTCCGGGTGCCGTCGACCGGGCAATGCTGGTTGGCGACACCCAGGGGAAGGGCCTTCTGTGGCGGGCCCAGCCCTCTGGAACGATCTACCTCCCGAACTCCGTGTCATCTCCGACCTCCGCCTGTTCTGCCAGCGCCTAAAAACGCACTTTTTTCATCTAGCCGGCCTGGCATGAACTACCCGACACCAAACTGACTTTTAGTTAATCAAAGTTTTAATTTGGGGGTTTTAATTATGTTTTAGTGCAGGGTTGGGTTTAATATAGTTTTAATGAGTCTTTGCATTTTGTACATTTGTATTTTTGTATTTTTAATCTTCCTGTGAGTCGCCCGGGTCCCTTTGTGAGAGATGGGCGCGGGATATAAATATGAAAAATAAATAAATAAATAAATAAATTAGGCAAATAAACTCAAATACTGGAGATTACTACGATTAAGCAATACAGTAAGAAAAAGGATTCATGCTACAATGATACATACTGGTCTACCAGATACACAGTTGGTCATAAAAGGGCAACATGTAATAAGTTACATCTCTTCATGACTTGCTTTATCCAATTTTCTCCAAAGCCTTAAACTTCAAATAGGGTTACTTATAAGAGAACATGTATATCTGCATTTCCACTCTATTCATTTTGCTTTGCATTTCAGTACAGTTACAACTGTAACTTATGTTTGCATATACTTAACAGCTGAGGGCCATTTTATTTATAATTAAGTTTCATAAAAGTGTAACGTACACATTCTCAGATTTCACTCTCATTATTCTTAACTATCACGAAGGATTTAGCTGAGTTATTAATCATGGTCCTATTTTGATTTCAATGTCAGTTGTCTATTTATAATGCAGCACAATATTTAGTCTCTCAATAGGAATTTAAGTATTCTAACCAAAATACCAGAAATTATTTAACTACAACCAAATCTTATTCCAAGCAAATGTTATAGGTATTAAAAACAACTATTACATTTTTTTTATTTTGCTTCTCTAAAAGCAATTTCAATCATATTCTATTTCTTAACATGGGTTAATTTAATATACAGATTTTCAAAATTAATTTCTCCACAAGAAATTACTGGCATTTTAATTATCACGGAAAAAAGCAAGCAACACCATTTATTTTAGTGTGTATAAACAAAATTATCTTTGGGCTCAGTCCTATATTTTTTTTAAAAAGATGCTGATCTGAAGGAATCCTGGAATCTGAATATTCCGTTGGTTTTGCTAAAGTAACCTTTGACTCTGCTGGCTAAGACTTATGGCTATGCTGGTTACGAATTCAGACACCTTTGGAGAGTACAAGGCTGGGAAAGGCAATTTAGAATTTCTAATATGAATACTTTATTACCTAGGTCTCAACAATTGCTTTTAGCCTAGACATCAAATAAGGAAAATTAACAGCTAAATCACGATGAATCATCTGCTACATACCTTTAAAGCACATTTCCGTCCTGTCACTTTGTGAAAACATTCCAATACTTTCCCATTAATACCAAGGCCCAAAACCCGTTTAGAGATTTTATAGTCATCTGTAACTGCGTATTTCTTTATTTCCCCTTTGACAACAGCAGACAGGCTAGGCAAAAGTCTTGTGTCGCTTTTGCTTTCATCTTGAATCTCTGATGAGGATCCTTGTTGATTCTCACTTTGTTCCATAGCAGGTAGAAGCTCAAAATTTAAAAAAAACTGCTGTCCCAATCTTCAGAAAGACTCTTCCATTAGGCTGTTGAAGCAAACATTTCAAAGAGACTAGATCCATCTCCTAGGATTTCACAGAACATCCTCCTTTAAAAAAGAAATGTTAACTGTAAGGTACAGATAGGACTATTTATTACACCTTCTTTCTTAGTTTTATGCTATGGCACAGAATTTATAACATGGTAAGGAACATAATTCACCCAATAATCTAGTGATATACCAGGAGTGCAGCATTATTATTTACTGATCACTATCATATTTTCATTGGAAAAGGTGCCTGTGCCTCTAAAAGTCATATAATATTAAGCAATTTAGCGCACTAAGAAGCATTGACAAATATTCTGTCCCATGTAAGAAACTGGGTTGTTCTTTAGGTTTGAAGACAAAATGGTGCTTTGGAGCCTGGAAGTTGAATGAATATAACACCTATCTGCACTCTTTAAAGTGGCTACATCTTTTCACAGGATTCGGTGATTGTCCCCTGTTGTGTGATCTCAAGAAAGCACACATTTGGCTTCATAAGGTGTAAATAGGGACTACATTCATGTCTCCATGGACTAAGCATCTTCTTGTTTTTAAGTCAAAGAGCTTGTTGTATAGTTATTGTAAGAAATACTGTAACAAAGAATTTCTGACATTGTGACAAAATAGCAGTCCTAGATTGAAAATTTAAAAAAGCACTGATCACTTAAAATCATATTTCCTTATTTTTTAAAATAAAAATACAACTTTAACATTTGTAAGAAGGTTCATTTAAGCAATATTCAATTCACCTAACTAGGAATAATTATGTAGCCCTGTACTAAGAACTGGTAAATCATCTCTGTAAGCAAAGCCCTCACAAATGAAATTGCTTCCAGTGTTTGCAAGAACTAAATTAATGAAATAAATCACTGTATTTAACATCTTGTATAATAGCTGTATACTGATAGGCTATTTTTTTAAGCTGCTGAGTAACTAGCAAATAAAGACAAGGTGTATATAATACTGATCACTTGGAAGCATATGATTAGCAGCTAAACTGGTAATTTTCCATAAAAACAAAATTAAAATTGGTAACAATACAATGAGGCGCCAATCAGTGTGATTCCAAATTAAAAATCATAGCAAATAAAATTTTAAGACGTTCCTGCTCAATTCCCCGCATTTGTGCTAAATGCAGCTCAAAAATACTCCAATAATGTTGAAAAGGCCTCCTGTGAATTACAAGCATTATAAAACCACAACAAAGGCAAAGAAAGACTTACCACACCACAATTCATGAATACTTCCCCACAATCCTTCTTTGACCCATATCTTTCTTTTAATTTGACAACTTGGTCGTCTGCACAACTAAATTGCAGGGCTGTATCTTGATAACACAGGTTGTTCTTGACTTACAAATACAATTAGGACTGGAATTTCCATGGCTAAACAAGGCAATCATTAAAAGTGACTTGCATCCAATTTTATGTCCTTTTTGCCATAGTCGTTAAGCAAATTCAGCTTCCCCATTGACTTTGCTTTCTGGGAAGCTCACAAATGATGGACACTTGATCCTGGGAACACTGCTGCCATTGTAAATACATATTGGCAAGAGCCCAAATTTTGATCATGTGACTACAGTGACACTGTGACAGTCAAAGTGCAGGACCCGCTGTAAATTACTTTTTTCAGTGCAATCATAACTTTGAAGTTATTAAACAAATGATCCTAAGTTGAGGACTGACTGTATTTGTTAAGACATTTCAAGAGTCCCTTTCAGCCATGAGTCTGCCTACTCATATTTGCCATGAACCCAAGATGTGATTTCATGGTCAGAACAAGCTTTTAGGGGGGGAAATGGTTACCATTTATATATGAAGGGTGCTCATGAAATTTTAAAATCCAAAAACAAGAGCCACCTACCTGGACTGGCCAAACAAAGGATACAGTGTATTTTTCAAAGAAAAAAAAATCTTTTTCAAAGAAAAATACTTTACAGCAGTTGCTTCCTCATCTGAGGCAGCATATCTTCCCTTTAAGGAAAGAAAGACATCCAACAGGTCAGTCTACCTGATCTTCTACAGCACCTGTGACCCCCATCCCTTCTGGCAAGCAAATGAATAGGCGGAAATTTACAGCTAACACTTGCCCCACTTGGACCATCATCTCTCTTGACACGGATGCAGAAAATGTGGCGAGTTTTCCCCTCCTCGAGGCCATTTTCTTATAAAGGGCACTTGGTTGAGTCTTCCCTTCTGGGCAACTCTTGGTCTAACTCTGAATTGGCCAAAGAGGCGAATTATTCCAGAAGAGAGGGACTGCCCCGAGGCTAACACACAACCCAGAGCGACCCATCCATTCGTGTACACTCGTGTGACAGCAACGTTTGGAGGTGGGGTGGGGGGTAAGAAACCGCCCCCCCGACAGAGCCGCGGAAGCTTCCACGAGGGAGGTTACCTTCGTTGCGCGCATGCCCCTCACAGGTTGTCGCTCCGCCGCTGCTCCCTCAAACCTGTGGCTAGCCAGGGGGGGAGGAGGGAGGAATTGGCGGCCATGGGAAGCCTCGCCCCCGCCAGGCCCAGCCGAGGCTCTTCGCCAACCGAGCAGGACGAGCTCAGGCAGCCGCTCCGCCCCGGCCGGCCCAACCCGGTCCCGCCATAGACAATTGCCAACAAGGAGGGCGGGGCATGGTGGGCGGGTGAGCACGTGCTCCGGGGCACCTGGCTACCCGGCGCGAGAGTTGCTTGGTGCCTATCCACTCCGCGGCCAGTAGTAGTGGGGTGATGCCTCTCCGCCTGCCCCGTCCAGCTGGCGCTTCACAAACTTGCATTGTCGTCCGAAGCTAAAAGGAACTGGGAGAGAAAGGCGGGGCGGGCCAGAGCTGCTGAAGCGAAGGACGAACAGCGGCCCTCAATAGTTACAGAGGACTATAGTGAAAGGCGTAATCTCGCCTATCTGGGGGTGGGTGTTGTTAGCAGTGGGGTGACATTAGGTCGTCTATGTTTTGCGATGACGTCCAGTCCGAAATACCTTGCGGTCTCTCTGAAACGCCCCGGTCTCTTTCCCCAGACAGCGAAGCTTGTGCTGAGAACAAAGGGAGCCCCGGGGGAGAGGGGGGGAACGCTGGGAACCGCCGTCTTTCGCCCAAAAAAGATTGGAGAACAACGAAGAATCTTTATATAGAGACCATTGAGGCCGTTCGACAATAATTCGACAGTTGAAATGACTTTGAATATTACTAATATATTCGACAGTATTTCCAGGAAACGAATCTGACTGCGATGGTTCTGTAGAGTCGGATTTCGGGAATGCGGCTGTTTCTCCACTACAATCTGGTATCAGGGCAACACCTACTGGTGGAAGGAAGGTTGGATCGACAAGACGGGCTGGGGGAGCGGTGTTTCCACGGTGGTTTGGAAAGGGGAAGAAGGAAAGCGTGTTCAGCCTACGGTGCTGTGCTAGACACGTGTATGCCTGTCTCCTAATTGTGGAGTATCAAAAGATGAGTGCAGCTCCCAAGCAGTTGATGTTTAAGGCTAGATGCGGAGACTCAAGTTCACTTGATTGTATGGCTGATCGGTATATGGGTTGAGGAATCCAAAGGTGGTTTTTCAAGAGGCAACTGGACTAACTGGTTTTTCTTTGAAGATGTTTCGCTGCTCATTTGAAGAAGGATGAGAAGCACAACATCTTCCAAACACACACACACACACACACACACACTTGCCTTTTGAAAAACCACCTTTGGGACAACTATGACTTGGATGACTGAGAATCTCCATAGAATTTGGATTGAGGAATGTGAATTTGAGAGGACTTGAATGCTCTTTGCTTGTTCTAAAATGTTAAGCATGGCACTAATGACAGCTTCACTGTCAGAGTCATTATAAGCCTCAGTTCCTCTGAACAGCCTTCCCTGCAGTCATATACGTATAATGGCACTGACTTGTTATTTACAAAATACAGTTTTCTATCAATAGAAGAGAATATTTGCAGCTCAGGATTAAATTGTGGGGTCCTTGGTGGTCTCAGCTTGGTGGTTTTCTTGCAGGTGTTTCTTTACCAAAGTAGATAACATCATCAGTGCTAGTAAGGAGTGGGGTTTGCTCTCAATTTATATTCTAATGGCTTGCCCTGTCAATGGGAGCGGTCTTGGTGGGTCTTTGGTTGCGATAATTATTGCTACCTGTTTGGCTACCATAACCTCTTAATACTTTTCTATAACAGCAGTTGCTGGACTTTGGGCATGTTACATTGATAAATACAAAAGTTGCCCAAGTTTAATGTACTATTTTAAACAATGAACTGTTAATTAATCTTAAAAGATGACTTTTATAATAATCCATCATTGCACTTCCCATTTAATTCTTCCTGCTTGTAGCTTTCTGGTTGCACCTGTTCTAGAATCATATTATTTCCAAATTCACAAATAACTATGAGGTTTTGTTTTCCTTATGAAAGGAAATGAACTGAGGGTTTTTTTCCCTTGTGAACATATTATTGCCCGTCCCTGCTTCTTAAATTATGTGAATACCGCATGCAAAATGCCAACCTTTATTTAGTTTTGATAGTTAATTAACATTAATGGCTATGTTGGGAAATTATAGTTTTCACCATACCCGTTGATACTGAACAAATCCATATATGAGAGAAAGATTCTAAAAGTGACATAGAAGTAAGATCTCTACTTTTTTTGAACAAACCCAATTTGTCACTACCGGTATATAATTATGCATACTGTATAAGTTCATATGCATAAACATTTGTGGTTGTAGAATTAGGGCACTTAACCAGTAGTCCTAATTTCATTCCATTTATAGAGTATGTTAATGTTGCTTAAAGTGCTAATGGCAGAGATTATGACAGTATGCTAATGAGAACAGTATAAAACCCCATTGAGTGTTCAATTACATGCCTTGGGAGTCAAACCAGAATCTTTGCATCCATAGTTACATGAGGTGGAATAGAATTTACAAACAATAAAAAAACGTCCTTTGCACTATTGAATATAACAATGAACGAGAAATGGTCAACCCTGTAATGGTCTTGAAAAAGAGACAAAGAGCAGAAACACTACCAAGGGAATACAGGTAGTCCTCGACTTATGACCACAGTTGAGGCCAAACTTCCTGTTGCTAAACGAGATATTTGTTGAGTTTTGCCCCATTTTGCCTTTCTTGCCACCGTTGTTAAGCGAATCACCGCAACTATTAAGTTAGCAACACAGTTGTTAAATGAACCTGGCTTCCCCATTGGCTTTGCTCATCAGAAAGTTACAAAGTGGGATCACATGACCCCAGGACCCTGCAACGGTTATAAAAATGAGCCAGTTGCCAAGCATCTGAATTTTGATCATTTTGACCACGGGGATGCTGAAACAATCATAAGTGTGAAAATGGCCATAAGTCACTTTTTCCAGTGCTGTTGTAACTTCAAACTGTCACTAAATGAACTGTTGTATGGCAAGGACTAATAGTAGTTAGATGAAAGGGCAGCAAAGCCTGCAACTGGATAGTGGGTGGGGGCAAGAGAAGAGATCTTCCCTAGTTTCTCAGGTTGTAAAGGAGATGATGGGTGCGGGGGGGGGGGGTGAGGGAGGCCTTTCAAACTTCCAACGTTCTATCAATGTAGCTTTGCAATAAAATAGAATTAGCTCATCTGGTTGTGACTCCTGTATGATTTACCCCAAGAGGCAAGTCCTGATAATGACATGATTCCTGTTATGAGTAAGCTTTGTGTGAAAAGAAAGACTTCACTGTCTTATCAGTTCAGTAAAGCAAGAACTATCTAGTGAAATTATCTGATTGAGACATGCCGTAGTAAAGGAGTCTTCTCAATTTGTAAACAGAAGAGGTGTTAGATAATTACCTGTCAGTAATGTAATTCTGTAATGTAATAGTATATTTTGTGTAAAATCTTTACATTGTTTTCTTCTAAATAGTGCCCTGCAAACAAAAGTTCCTTCTAAATAGTGCCCTGCAAACAAAAGTTCCTATTTTTTTAAACACCAATAATTCTGATGAATTATTTGCAAAATTATCTCTAATGCAAAATAAAAACATACTTTTTATTCAAAGCAAACAGTTGCTGTGAGATTAATCATTAAAATGGGTCACGCAGAGGAATGCCAAGTTAATTGGTCACATACCACATACCTAAAGTAAAAAAGGGTATGTATAAACACACACTCATACATGCATTCTACCTTACTAAAATAAGTATCCTCCTTCCCATGACTCATAGAGGTAAAAAAAAGAGTAAGAGGAACTCTAAAGAGTTTTTATTCTATAAATAATTTGATTTTTGGCTTTTGTGCCTGTGTGTCAGCCTGGGCCATTCCACCCAGTCTTGTCTTGTCTTGACAAGATTTTTGAACTGATCTGCCCTTGCCTTCCTTGGGCTGAGAGAAGGACTAGCCAAAGGTCCCACCTGAATTCAGGCCCAAAGCAAGATTGGAATTGATAGTCTCCTTTTTTTATAGTCTGGTGCCCTAACCACTGCACCAACCTTCTGCTTCTCTGTGGAATACAATACAATACAATAGCAGAGTTGGAAGGGACCTTGCAGGTCTTCTAGTCCAACCCCCTGCGTGGGCAGGAACCTTATACCATTTCAGACAAATGGCTATCTAACATCTTTTTAAAGACCTCCAGGGTTGGGGCATTCACAACTTCTGGAGGCAAGCTGTTCCAGAGGTTATAATAATTTATAATAATCCCACTCATGTGACAAACTAATACAGTCGCCTCTCAAATTCTCATATAGCAATATATATATGAAGATTAGTTTTGTTGTGTATCACTCTAGATCTTAAGATATTTAAAGTGGGATGTAGGGCATATCTTCACTAAACATTGAAGCTGTCCCTTTCCTGTGCTTGGGGGAGCTCAATCCTAAAAGGATGGAAGAATATCTTCTGTGGACTGAATTTTGTTTTGCAACAGCTTGCAAGATGTTCAGTTCAAACAAAGAAACAAAAAACAATACCACAGCCTCCCATCAGGCAGCTCCCTCACTGCTATGTCCTCCCCATTTTTTATTCCTGGAAAGGAATTGCTTTCTTTCCTGTAGGGCATCATCAACAGTCTAGCCTAAGAAAAAAGTGCCATAGAGATCAGAACCAGTTTGATGTAGTGGTGAAGGTGCTGGCCTAGAAATCATAAGACTTGAGTGTTAGTCCTACTTTAGGTATGAAAGGTTGCTGGGTGACTTTGGGACACTGTGGAGGACGGATTATTAGATATGTTTCCCACCTTGACTTCCTTGTAAAGTAATAAAGGGATAAAAATGTTATTGTAACAACCATAGAAACTGACTCTCACATGTCTGAATCAACGGTGGGTTTTCGTTTTTTTTTTTACTACCGGTTCACTCTTGCATGCGTGCACGTGACGCTTCTGTGCAGAAGCGGCTGGGAGAGTGGGTGGAGCCTCCCGCCGCCACCGCCACAACCAGTTAGCCTGATCCTGGCCAACTGGGAGCAACCCACCTCTGGTCTGAATGTGCTCCTCCCACTCATTTTATCTGTGTATCAAATAGGAATTCTGAAACATTTACTCCAATTAGCTTCTTGGAATGGGCTCAAGCCCCTTTATCTTATTCTTGCATTGGTATTGTAGTGTCTCTTCCTCCTGTTCTCTGAGGCCAGTCTCTTCTCTCTCAACATCTAACTGGGACATATATGCTTCTATGTATGCATACAGCATATATATTGTACTATACAAAGTTAAGTTGCAACTATGTACATTTTAGGACTTTAATTTTCTACAACATAAAGTCTTAAAATGCACACAATTGCAAGGACAAGAAGCTGCTTTTTCAACAATTGCTATTTGTTTCCTACTTTTCCTTGTATTTTTCAAAGATTCAGTGACACACCATTTCATCATTTTTCTAGTTACACCCTGTTCCCAAATAAATTCTACTGCAGTAAAATGCTGCATGCTGTATTCCCTTTTTATTTTTTAAAGCGCTAAGAGACTATGGTAAACATTGATTCCCTTGAACGGGCATTCAAGCCTGTATAAACAATGAATTTCAAAGGTTAATCTGCAACAAACTGAAGCATGTTATCAGAAATAAGACTGCTTGGGGTAACATAAGAATTATGGCAGTGAGATGGGAATCCAGATAAGCTATTTTAATAAATAATGCATTGTTTAAATAAATAAACATGATATTATGTCCTTCAGAACTGCAGCAAAAAAACAAGGCATGAGGTCACTTTGACAGTAAGTTCCAGATTAATAGATAGCAACACCATCAGTTTCTGCCCTTCACTAACGGTGGAAGAAGTCAAGAATATTATATCTCATGTTTTTTCTTGGAATAGAGTTTTGGCTCATAGCTCGTCATTAAAACTTTGCTTCTCTTAGTCCTTGCCAGGTCTTGTTTTACATGCTTGGCCTGCTATTCTTCTAATGTTCTGGTCATGTAATACTTTGCCTTGCTGGTTTTTTAAAAAAAATCTTTATTTGGTTTTCTTGTAGGCCAGTTTGGTCTCTTCAATACTCAGTAACTTTTCATAGTATACTTGCTTCAGTGCATCTTCTTTAGTATCTTTCAGATATTCTTCCAGTGCCTTCCATTCTTGTCTTCCATTGTGCCGTTGATCTTTACACAAAGCTTTTGATGTTTCTACTTACTCCTGTTATTTCTAGGTGCTTCATTGTCCAATCACATGGTAGGGAGTTGAATCCGAGTTATATTCAAGTTGGTCTTCCTCTTCTTGCAGTTTTCCAAAATCATCTTGTTAATTAAGAGCTGATCTTTTGTTCTGCTATTTGAGAAGTTTTCTTGTTTATGAAAGAGGCTTTTTTGTCTCCTCTGATAAGATCTGCCCAGTAGGGTTGAATATTCTGGAATAGCTTTCGCCGTCCTCAGAGTGTAGTGCTTCACAACGAATTATTATTATTTAACTAACAGGTTCTGTTGCCCGAAAAGGCCTGATATAGAGTAACAAATCAGTTAGAACAAGGCGTTGTAAAGGCACTAGGCAGTCACTTGCAATGCATAAAATGGAATTAGTTTTAAATTTTTCCTTGATTCTTTAAGCGATAAAAGAGTGGTGTTAGTAAAATTGCAGATAACCCAGAGAATATGGCTGAACAGGATTGTGGGAGGCAAAGTTGCTTCATTGTCTGATTCCCTTTTCCTACTCTTAAGAGAACTAAAAATTGGAAAACAAAATTAAAAATGTGAATATTATGTACTGTTGTATAAAGCTTATTATATACAAAGCTGAGTAATCCTTAAGTGCAAAATCTGGCAGTTTGCCTGATGGTTGGCACAAAGTAGAGGAATAAAACTTCACACTGAGGAACAGTGAAGGCTACAGTTATCTGGCTGGTGCTGCAGTTAAAGCTTCCAGTGAATGACCTGAGAGCCTGATTCAGCATCTGCTTTTCCTACGATGAACCAGAGGTGGGTTGCTCCCGGTTTGGCCTGGTTCGGCTGAACCGATAGTGGTGATTCAGCCTGAGTTGCAGAACTGGCAGTGACACAGGCTGGCCACCCCCCACCCACCCCAAATTGGTTTCCTGATCTCTTCTGCCATTGCCGGCATGTTTCTGCGTATGTGCAGAACAAATTCAAGTCAACTGCGCATGTGTGAGCAATGTGTGGTGGGTGCAAGCACAAAGTGAACCGGTACCAACCAGTACAGGAACCCACCCCTGCAATGACCTGCCTATCTCGGGTATTGCTAGATACAGAAAAGCAGGTTACAGATTCATTAAGGAAAAAAAAGAGAATAAAGAAAATTCCAAATTATTATTAAGGCAATATAATCTCAAGGGGGAGTGGAATTATATTTTGGAGCTCTCCAGATTTCTGGGATTAGATAAGATATGAAAAATACATGGGCAAGTAGGGGAAGACTGAAAAAAGCTGATTGACATTGGAATAATAAAAGTCAGCATAACTCTTGGATCACTGTTTGCAGTTTTCATCATGATTTATCTGATCTGCAGCAAATCATCCAGTCTTATTTAGGTCCACAACAATAACATATCTTTGGGGGACATGGATAATATATTTTTTCCCAATGAAAATAAAATTCCCCAAGCCAGTTACATTTGAATGACTTCTTGGCCAGGCCTGTTACTGTAGGGCAGAAATCTGAGCTAGCATTTAGCCACTATCACTTAACAATATAACTTAGCTTTTTGGCTATAGTCTGCATCCTCTAGGAATATTCCTTCTAGATACTTACAGTCTTAAACACAAATCTGTTTTTTTAAAAGAAAAACTTTTATTATGATTCAAAGGGACATGTTTTTAAATTTCTTTTGTATCTGTAATGCAGTTCTTGTGAGAGGCTGATTGTAAGGACATGGTAATAAGCCCAAAGGAGTTAAGAGTGCCATGGGATCTCTTCAATCATTTTAATTATATTTATTTATATTTCCTTTGTTTGAAGTTCTGAAAGGCCAAAAATTCAAATATTTCCTTTCATTTTTATGAATATGGAAATTAAATATTAAAGTTTAATTAGCTAAAGACCTTGAATGTACTACTTCCAAACCATAAATCTGTTTCCCTCATATTCGTATAAGCAGCTTATTACTGTACTTTGTCAGTAAGTCCTGAGAAACAATTAAATCAGAAAATCAAATCAATCCATAATGGAAAGTGTGGCTTTGATAAAAAGTGTGGCTTTGATGATAAAAGAATCATGATTATTGGTTTTTGCTTTAAGGAATCAGTCATTTTTAGAAGAGTTAAATTATCTATTAGGAATGGTAGAATTTTACCTTAGTGTCAGACCTGCTCTGACTTAGACATTTAGAAAAGAAAGACTCTCAACTCCATTTGGTTGAAATGACAGGTCTTTTACCAAAGTCAAGCAGTTTTAGTGAAAGAAAAGCTAGATCTGAGTATTCCTGTGCAAAGGTTATATTTTTCCCTGGTCCTCCCCCTTCGGCCAATTCAATAGTGTCAAATAGTATTCCATTTTGATATTTTGGGAACCGTTTTTGGTGCCTTTCAATGTAGTTTCACGTTCCGTTCCCAGGCCATGTGTCCTTGCTCGCTGGCTTATTCCAGTTTGGCACCTCTGGTTCTTGTCAGCTTGCCTCTTCCTCCCTCCATTTGTCTTCCATACGCCAGCTCAAGTTTAACTTCCCCCAATTCCTTCCCCGCCCCTCTTTCGGTTTATGGCAGGATGCCAACGAAGTGAAGATGCTGAAGATGGCAGAGCTTACACTTAGTGAGAAATACATGCAAAACATTTCATGATAGAAATGTGGAGTGTAGAAAACTTCTTGTTCTGAGAATAGTCTCTTTCTTTTCCAGACTCTAGACTTGACACAGCAGGAGAAAGGTCTTGCTAGTGGCTGTTGCTTTGCAGAAGACCTGCAGATTACAATATTCTTTCTATTCCTGGGTAGCATCTACAATCTATAGGAAATTGCTGGATGAGATAATCCAATAGTATGGAATGAGATTTCATCAATATGCCAATGATGCCAAACATTGTATCTCCATCCTAAACTGTTCAAGTGATGCGGTGAAAGGTATTTTTCAGGGTCTGGAGATTGTGGGAGTTTGGATGGGGCAGTTCATTAAAATGTGCCACCTGGCAAGATCCAGAGAGAGATATTTTTCTGTCCTTTTACCTGCCCTATGGAACATCCTTCCCTAAAAATGAGATTGGCCTTGGCCAGGTTAACCTTTTCTAGGCCCTGAAGATGTGGAGGTATTCCTGCTCTTTGGATTTGGATTTTTTGGATTTTTTGGATTTATATGCCGCCCTTCTCCCAAAGGACTCAGGGCGGCGTACAACATAAGAAACACATAATACAAAAGTTAAAAAGAGATTAACTAAGGAATCCAATAAGCAATAAATTAAGTAACAATTTACACATTATGATATAAAATAAATTAAATTTGGAATTAAAATTAATAAGTTATTTTGTTCGGGCCAGGCCGGCTTGCTGAAAAAGCCAGCTTTTAAGGGAATGCTGGAAGGACGGGAGGTCAGGAATTATGCAAAGCTCCGGGAGTAGCTTATTCCAAAGGGAAGGCTCTCCCCCTGGGGGTCGCCAGCTGACACTGTCTGGCTGACGGCACCCTGGGGAGGCCAACTCTGTGGGATCGTACTGGACAATGGTAGGCTACCGATGGCAGTAGGTGGTCTCGCAAGTACCCTTGGAGTATCTTTGGAGTCAGAGTGTCTATTGGACCCTGTGAATTAGTGTTATTGCAACATTTGTATTGGGATTTTTATGGGATGTTTAGAAAGATCTCAGCTGCAGATTGTATATTGTTTCTGTTTTTGTTGTTTTGTGCTGTTTTTTTTTTTTGTTGTTGTTAGCTACCCAGAGTTATTTGTTTGAGAGGAACAGATAAATTTATTTAATTTAAACTCGTTTGATCTGAATAAATAATCTCTTTAGCATCTGGACAACCTCTGTCCTCTTGGTAAGGTTTCCCAAGAATCTCTACTGAATCTATTCTACTAATGCATCATTCACTACATACATGCAAAACTCATTTTAAGATTAAAAGCTGACCCAAGTCTTTCTGGACAAACAATTTCATCAAGCTCTGTTTTTTAAATTCACAATCTATTTTTAGTCTAAGCTGTGGTAGAGAAATAACATTTCTATACTTCAGAAGCTCTTTTAATCTTTTCAGATTGCAGCACATTTCATGAACACTTTCATTAACCTTTGGTTAATAAATACTAATAGTCTGTTAAATAAAACACCTAATTCTCTAACAAAAGAAGCCAGGATGTAATTCAAGATTGTAAGAAACATTGAAGTAATGTTAGAACAGCACATTGAAAGTAATCAAATTGACCTCAGCCATCAGTATGTTTTAAAAAAATAAACCCTACATGAAGTATCCATGGAGGGAATTCTGATTATTTACATCCAAAATATAACTTTTCTACTCCTGACAATAATAATGATACGGTACTGCAAATGAAAATTTATACTGTCTCTGATGTTCTGAACTGTTCAATTTTATCTAGAAATTTTATATACCTATAAGGAGATATCTGCAAGAGAATTGCTAATTTTGAATGTAATAGTGAATTCAAAACATCTCTAGTTACGCAAATCTACACCAATCTTCCATGTTTATATAGCATACTGAAATGCTCTAGTTTGGTGCCATACCAAACTACTGTTATTGAGAAAAGGATTTCTTTTGTAAATTGCACAGGAAGAAATAATTTATAGGTAGAGGAATTATTGTAAAATATGCAGATTTTTCTAGTCTATAAACTGGAAGGTCACACATGGAATAAAACAATTTCATTATTTGTTAATGTGGGCATGTGAAAAACTAGTTGTTTTTGGGGGGAGAGATCTAGCAATTACTTTCTAGATGAGGCTTGACCAAATTTAACTTTGATAGCTTCCTGGCAAGTGATGTTGCAGCTATAAAGAAGCAGAACCATCCCATCTGAAGGACAGAGTTCAAGGGTGAGCTGATATTAATGAAATGACAGGGTTGCCTAAATATGGTATTTAGCACAGAACCCAATTTATTTTTTTGTCATACTGATAGCCTGAAGGAGCCTTTTATTATTTATCAAACCTATATCTGTGTGGCTTAAAGGTTTTGTGTCCAGGTTGCTACTGAGCTAGACACAGGTGCAAATCAGTAGAGAAAATATATACTTTAATCCCCCCCAAAAGGGGTAGAGGATGGAGAACAGGCTGAAGTATGGCTTTGAAATGCAGCTGTGCTGTTCCCAAGGGCAAATAAGCTGTCCAGGCGACTAACCAGTGCTGTTTTGGGGCAGATGGAGGCAGCATTTTGATGGGCCAAATCTAGAATACAGGTGTATTGAAGTCTAAACACCTGAAGGAGGACAAGAGAGGGAGAGAGCGTGCCATCTTGGTTGTGGTAGTTAAAAAGAGACTTCATTCTAGGTGTGTGCTGGGCTATTGAAATGAACAGTTGCCCATTCCTGGTCCAGGAGGAGGCAGAAGACACTGGTGGGCTCTTCCCAGGGGGAAGAAAATAAAAGACCCAGACAGAGGGATATGTTCCACCCCAAATCCAAGGCGGAAGAGAACTGAGGGGCAATACTCCCTGCAGATAGATGCTGGAGGAGGAGGAAAGAGGGGGAACTTGGTAGTTATGCTATGTTTCAGGTGGTTTGTTAGCAAATAGCTCTGAAGAGAGTAGAAAAAATTACAAACTCTAAAGTTTGGACACTTGGATTTCCCCCCCAATAATTCCTGTAAATATATCTGTATATCAGGGGTGAAATCAACTTACCTTCACTACCAGTTCACAAATGTGAGTGCATGTGCACGTTCTCACATCAGTCGCATGTGCCACCTCTATGCATGCATAGGACCTTCCACGCATGCGCAGAGCATAAAAAATGGAACATGATGACGTCCAGGTGGGTTGGCGAAGCCTCCTGCCACCACCTTACCGGTTTGCCCGAACCAGATAGAACCAGTTGAATTGCACCACTACTGAATATTATAAAAGAAACAAAAAAGATTCCATCACTGCTTAGCAATTGTCCTCCTCAAAGACACCTACACACCAGTTATAAAAGAACCTTTAGTCACGCTATGACAATCTTCAGTGTTGATTTATAACTACAAACTCTTTTAACAATTGCAATAATGTCTCTCCATTATTGAGATGTTCCTGCATGAAAATATCCAATCATTAGAATTGCATTTGGTTTACTGTAAGACAAAATAGGGAAGGACTCGTAGAGGTTGACCAAACCTGATAGTATACCCAACCTGCTTCACACTGCGTACGCCTGGTTTCTCCTTGTACTGCTTCTTTGCCTTCCTGCTGCTGCTTCTCCAATCAAATGCTCTCTTGGTCTATGCTCTGTTTTAGCACCATTCAACCTGCCTCAATCCAGACTCTTCTTCACCTCTGCCATTGCTTCTCTCCTGATGAGTGCCTGGCTCTCATCATCTCCACAAGCTGCATCTTGCCTACTTCATGGACATTCTTCCCCATCACTGAAGCTGAGGGCCTGAGTAAGGGCCTAGGGTTGATATGTATGTATATCTCTACGGACAACTGCCTGCAATTAGATATTTTCACCATACCAAAATCCTTCACTCTCTATAGACCAGGGGTGACAAACTCAATTTCATTGAGGGCTGCATCAGGGTTGTGTTTGACTTGGGCGGCCAGGGTAGGTGTGGCTAGGGTGAGCTTGGCTAGCTTGATGTCACTCCTGTCAGAGGTGCCTTTGGTGGCCCAAGTGCTCTGCCAGTGAAAACAGGCTCTCAAACTCCATTTTTGGCTGCAGTAGCCTGCAACCTTCTGTCAGCAAAAATGGAACTCCATTTTCACTCGCAGATGTACTGGGCCGTTCTTTCATTGTTTCCAGGATGGCTGCGTGGACCAGATCAAAGCACCCTGCAGGCCTTGAGTTTGACACCCCTAGTACAGAGCCTTGAAAGGAATTCACGTCTCCATTTCTATTCCTCCTTTAGGAGTATATAGAAATGTGATGGGAAACTAATCCATCACAGATTTAAGCAAAATTAATTTGTTAATGACAAGATTGAGTTTGGAGAAAATTGATAAGGTGCTGTTAAAAGGTATAGGTAGTCTCCGGCTTATGACCACAATTGACCCCAAAATTTCTATTGCTAAGTGAAATATTAAAAGAGAGTTTTATCTCATTTTATGACCTTTCCTGCCACCGTTCTTAGGTGAATCACTGCAGTTGTTAAGTTGGTAACAACTAACTTAGTTAGTTGTTAAGTGAGTCTGGCTTCCCCATTGACTTTGCTTGAAAGAAGGTGGTCATATGGCTGCAGGACACTGCAACCATCGTAAATATGGGACAGTTGCCAAGCACCCAAATTTTGACCACAGGGACCACAAGTTTCAAAAATGATCATAAGTCACTTTTTCAGTGCCATTGTAACTTTGAATCAGTGGTGGGTTGCTAGCCAATTTACTACCATTTTGCTCGTGCTCGCGCAGAAGTGTCCAGGCAGGTGGGCGGAGCCTCCCGCCACTACTGACTCAGCCAAACTGGGCCGAACTGGAAACAACCCACCTCCGCTTTGAATCGTGACTAAATGAACTGTTGTAAGGTAGGGTAGGGATTACCTGTACCACTCAAGCAGAGTCCAAAGCAGTAACTTGGGAAGACCTACCCCCTTCAAATCAGTTCATTGAGGGTGAGGGAGCCTTCTTCAGAGATGAGAGGAGTAGGGAAGGGGAGGTGCAAGGAGAGAGGTCAGAATTCAGCATATACCTAGGATGTGTTAGTGGCTCAGGTTAACACATGGAGGGATCAATTTATAATGCAACACTAGAGATAATGTCAGGGTTGGGACACAGGGTTGTAAAACAAGAGCAACAAAATGAAGGCTCAAAATAGAAAATTGGATTGGTAAAGAAGATTAATAATTTACAAATGGATGTTAGCAATTTGCAAGGAAGAATATGAAAATGTTTACCAAAATGATATAACCTAAGAGAATTTTAAAAAAACTCAGAATAATTTTTTTAAAAAAATGAGTCCTGGCTATTTTTTGAAAAATTGAAGGATATGAAGGTAGAAAAAACACAATGTGACAAAATCAGCAGATTTTTTTAAAAAAAGCATTTGTTTTATAAAACATTGCTGGAACATACTCAAGTCAAGTCAAGTTTAATTTGTAGACTGCTCCCTCTCCCCAAAGGGACTACAAAGAGTTAACCCTGGTAAAGATAAAATATTAAAATTTTGGAGTGTTAGCTAGGATAACCAATAATAAAGATCAACATGGATAATGGAGATTGAGAAATGCATTAGATCAGTAAAAAATAAATCATGTGGTCATAACATCAAAAATGATTAAAAAGCAAACAAAAGATATTAAGTAGAGTGCATCAGGAAATGATGAACTACATGGATTTTGGCTTAAACATCTGATGACTTTCCATGAAAGATTGGCTACTTGGTTTAATGAAATATTGAAAGCATTGAAGAATGGATAACAATTGGTACAACATTTTAATAAGCCAGAGACAAGCAGAGCCATCAAGTAAATTAGTAAATTGTAAATTAGCAACAAAAATTAATTACCAAAATTGATAAGGAACAAATGATAAGAATATCCTACGATAAAAGGCTTCACTTAACAGTATCACAGGTTGCAAACCACTTTCTTTTATGCTTTGACCAGTAGGTGGTGACACTTAGTTTTGAAATCCTGAATGGATTGTTTAAGAATGATCCCTTAGCACTCCTTTTTTTGAGCTTTCCGGCAGTGCTACTTTGAGCTTCTCAGAAGGTTGATAATAAAATTTATTTCTAATGACATTTGTTTGAACTATTCACCATAATCATAGACTATACCTGGCAACTTGGGTCATCCAATGGTTCAGGTAATTCCCAAATCATATTGTTCTCGGCATCAAGTATTGAAACAAATATGGAATTGAACTAAAATCTGTTCCAAAATCTGACACTGCCATTTCATTCTGCTTGATGAACACAAAAGCTTACATAATTTAATTAGAGCCAACATAAGATGGGAAGTTTCAAAATCAGATAGGATTCTACTCTGAAAATAATAACATCAACCCCAAAGTTGAGTTTTCACTGGATCTACTAAAGTTTCAGCTGTAATCAGTATTGATGTCTGGATTTATAAATACCCCATTTGTATTTAGAAAAGTCATTTTTCAGTTTTTTACTTCTAAATGGCACTTGGTAGCATGCCTAGAAAATACACAAAAGCAACATGGTTTTTTCCCCCTACCCATCATTAACTAGGATGATCATAACACTAAGGCATAATACTTTTAAAACTCAAAATGTCTACTTTGAAATGAAAACTGTGATTGGAAGTTACACTGAGCTTGCAAATAAATTGCAGTTGCAGAGCTTGTAATTAAATTCACACAGACCCTTTTCCAGCTGATTAGTCAGATCTTTTTCTTTTAGTGTGAATATTTTTTTTAAAAAGCACCAGCTAATTTGCTATCTAATTGAGGTTAAGAGAAAAAGAGTTCCCAAATAGAACTAGAAGAAATAGTAAAGCTCTCTTATGTCCTGGCTATATAATCATTCTAATCTGCTGGTTTGATTTCAATAATTAATTGTATTTGAACAACTGATCTCCAGGATCGATCTGGCCATACTAAGTCATCTCTGTTCTAGTTTATGAGAATATCTGGTGTTTAACTAGTCAGGTAACGTTAACTCATACTACTCTAATATTTTCTTACAGTCCAAAATCAATATGAAGAAAAGTAATAAGAAGCTAAAAAGATACAGTATCTTCACTGGTGCAAACAGCTGGTTACCATACTTTAGTAGTGGAAGGACACTGGACAGCTGGTGCCAACAGGTTGGGATCTTCTAGGGTAGATTAAATAAGGACCAGAAGATTTTAATAATAATAATAATAATAATAATAATAATAATATCTTTATTTATATACCGCCTCCTCTCCCCAAAGGGACTTGGAGCGGTGCACAGGGAAAATTAAAAATACTAATATAAAATACATAAATAGATAAATAAAATACGAATTAAACCAAATTATTCCTGCGCTAAAATCACCCTATCTTAAAATACACTAAAATCCCCTAAAACCCTATTAAAAGACGGGAGACTAACCTAGGCCGGCCAAGCGAAAAAAGTGTGTTTTTAATTTTTGACGGAAGGAGCGGAGGTCCGTGGTTGTTCTGATCTCGGGGGGAAGGTCGTTCCAGAGGGCTGGGCCCGCCACAGAGAAGGCCCTTCCCCTGGGTGTCGCCCGCTGGCATTGCCTAGTGGACGACACCCGGAGAAGTCCCTCTCTGTGGGAGCGAATCGGCCGCAGGGATGTATGAGGCAGGATCCGATCCCGCAGATAACTAGGTCCCGTGCCATGGAGCGCTTTAAAGATGGTAACTAACACCTTGAAGCGCACCCGAAAGACGACAGGCAGCCAGTGCAGCTCGCGCAAGAGCGGTGTTATGTGGGTAAACCTTGAGGTTCCCATTATTGCTCGCGCGGCTGCATTCTGGACAAGCTGAAGTCTTCGGGTGCACCTCAAGGGGAGCCCCATGTAGAGAGAATTGCAGTAGTCCAGTCGGGATGTCACGAGGGCATGAGTGACTGTGCAAAGGGCATCCCGATCCAATAGGGGACGCAACTGGCGTACCAGGCGAACCTGGTAAAATGCCCTCCTGGCCACGGTTGTCACTTGATCTTCCATGGACAGCCGGGTATCCAGGAGGACGCCCAAGTTGCGTGCCCCATCCACAGGGGGTAAGGTGTTCGTCCCCTATGGCCAGTAATGGAGTCAACTGTTGTACCGGGATGCCGGAAACCACAGCCACTCGGTCTTGGACGGGTTGAGTCTGAGTCTGTTACTTCCCATCCAGGCCCGCACGGCTTCAAGGCACCGGCACATCACCGCTACGGGATCGTTGGGGTGGTTTGGGGTAGATATATACAGCTGTGTGTCGTCAGCGTAGAGGTGGTACTCTACCCCAAAACCACGGATGATCTCGCCCAGCGGCTTCATATATGTGTTGAGGATTTAAGTGGTTATGATGTACTATACATTGGTTGCAGCCATTATTTCTCATCTGGCTATATAAGTGGTGTATCTCTATAATTTATATAATAGAGTCAGAGAAACATTTATTTATTTATTTTTATTTTTATTAAATTTATACCCCCTTCTCCTAAAAAAGGACCCAGGGCGGCATACTTACAGGCATTTCAGGGCAAAACAGGCTCCATATATATACAGCAGCTTGTCTCACTGCATAGGACTCTGTCTAGCTAAGCTTACCACATTAGTCATAGTTCTCCTACCTACTTGTACAAGATTATTCACTATTTTTTTCTTCCGAAGTTTAGTTTCTAGTTTTGGAATTTAAATCCATGCTTCATGCAACTGGACCCATAAAATAGACAGCTCCCCACAAACAGAAATATTTGGATCCCAACCTGTGCTGGACACTGAAACCATTACCATTAGTGTCATCGCCAAGGTTTCAGGTTGCAGTTTGTTGTGTGATCCTGTGTGATGGCCACATTTGGAAGTGACTACTGTCTTGGAATCCCTGAAAACTGACTTGTTAATAAAATTTTAACATTAAATGGAAAACAGTATCCTACTATATAAGAACTGTTAATCATCCACACATATCATCCACACATATCTGTGGCAGCCCCACGCCCTCTGGAATGACCTACCCCCTGACCTTCATACGATCACAGACCTGTGCCTTTTCCGTCGGGCTTTGAAGACCCATCTGTTTCGAACGGCCTGGCATAGTTTCTAAACTGGCATACTTTTAAACGCTTTAGTTTTATATGGTTTTAGTAGGGATTTTAACAAGTTTTAGACAGGCTATTCATTATTTAATGTATTTTAATAGGTTTTTAATTGCTTTCTATGTTTTTATTCATGATTTTACTGCTGCCTGTATACCGCCCGAGTCCCAGAAGGGAGAAGGGCGGTATAGAAATTTAAATATTAAATTAAATTAAATATTATAGTAAATATCTAACTCTTGCATATCAGGGAGATTGGCACTCACAATTCCACGAAAAACAAACATGTTATAATCCAATGCATAGACTTGAAGCACCTATCCCATACTTCAGCCATTCTTAAACACTTGGACTCAATCAACCCTTTTTCCGCTTTTGAATACTTTCAAAATTACCCAGGATTACCAGGATTTGCCAGAAAATATTTGGCTTGTTTCCCAAATTAAGTGAAAAATTACAATCCCTTTCAATTTCTAGAAAAAAAACAAAAACAAAACAAATTTAAGAATTGTGGCCTTGAACCTTGAAGAGGACCTAAGTGGAAATTCTTGTGGTTTTTAACCTGTTCTGGGAAGAATGCCCTGCCTGAAGTCCAAATCAAATCAAACCTTTACTGTCAATGTAAACGTGTACAATGAAACTGAATGTTCAGCTAGGGAACTGGAGTATCCTTTTGAGAATCCTGCCTTGTGATTCAGGAAGTCATTGGATTAGGAAGAAATAGGATGACATATTCTGCTTGACAACCAATTGTCTTTGAATTGCACCGTGAAATACACATGGTGCAGGATTATAGAATTGTTCTGTGGTGCACCATATTGAATTTCTGGAATGTCTGGAGATAAAATAGCCTTATGTTTCTGCTGTGAATATGCTCCTACAAGTTTGGAGGATTGGGCTATCATTCCTAATTGTTTTTCACAGATGTCCCCAATACAATACACCATCACTCTGCTAAACAAATAATTCCATCTCCACTGTCAAGCCATTCACTAAGGCTGCATTATTATTACTATTTGTCTTCTCATCATTCCTATAACCCATCTCATCCCACTTATGACTGCAGGACTGTAACTTTGTTGCTTGTATCCTTTTGATTTATATTGATATCGATTGTTTCCTGATTGCTTATTTGTACCCTATGACTATCATTAAGTGCTGTACCTTATGATTCTTGACAATGTATCTTGTCTTTTTATGTACCATGTGCACCAAATTCCTTGTGTGTCCAATCACACTTGGCCAATAAAGAATTCTGTTCTGTTGGATACATTCACTTTCATTTATGGAGCTCCTGAATTACTCTAGCATGTTCTTTCCCGGTTTTCCATCGTTTTTAAAGATAAAAGGATAAATAAACCCTGGGTTCATTCCTAAAGAGAAGGGTGCGCTTTATGCCTTCGGAAAGGAAGGAATGGGCGAGAGAGAGGTATGTGTGTGCTTTTCACCAGCATCTCTTGGCTGCAATGTCTCCATCCCACCAGAAGGGTTGACACTTATTTTTGTTCCACGGAGAACAATGGGTGCCAAAAACTCACGTCCGATAAGTAAAGTTTGGAGGAAGGCTGTCAGCTCTTAAAGAAAGCAGCCTTTGTTCTCCTGCCCGCCAAAGACGGCCGATGGTGTGCTCCACTGTTGCCCTCCCTGATCAGACTTTTTGCCTTCGGGCGGCGGGCGCAGGAGAGTCAGAGCCCAGCCTCGCCAGTCACATGGCGAGCGGCGCCTCGAGGCTTTCTGCTGGTTGTAGCTCCCCACCCCCACCCCCGCTTTTCCTGGGACCCAGCCCCGGCCTTCGGGTTTCTCCCTAACCCTACTGGGCCTGGGTAACTGCAGCATCGCGCGTCATCCGCTGCCGATTGGCGGGCCTTCGGTCGTCCGGCCCTGCCCTCCTTCACTCCGATTGGCAGGAGGAAGGCAGCCCGCCCCGCTTTCCTGGAAAGTTCTTGGAAATCTATCAAAGGTATTTCCTTGAACGGAGAGAAGCGAGCGGAGGCAGCGCTTGAATTAAAAACCAAAAAACACGCAAGTTTTCAAACCATTCGGCGCAGCTCTCTTCGCGCGCTTCCCTTTCCACCCGAGGAAACGCGCGTTTTTGGAGGGGAGAATTATTCCTGACCTTAGGAGACCGCAAGCCTGGAACGAAGGTGCCTCGAACGGCCCCTTCTATTTATACTTTTCTTTCTGGGTTTCTGTGTGCGCGCCTGTCGGAACACTGGTGTGAATACAATATAATTCCAGGAATCCACCACTTCCTGGAATAGATTAATAGGGCGCAAACAAAAGATTACGGAGTAGTGGTTGTCCCCTTCCGCTCCCCGCGACCCGCATTTCTTCAAGAGCCGGGCGTCGAGGCGAACGGCTGCTGGGTGTCCGGCTCTGCGCTTCTCCGCGAACTTTTTTTCTCTTTATTTTTACGCGAGGTTATTTATTCTGACAGGTATTTATTATTATTATTACTATTATTTTATTCTAGTTTTTATTCGCGGCGACTTTCCACGCCACCGAATAGATTTTTTTTTAAAAGCGAGCGAACCTAAATACATTTTAAACATTGCCATGTTTTAAAGCTCAGCCGGGAGTTTACAAGAAAAGAGCTACGATCCGGCGCATTTTTCTTGGTGCCGGGGAAGATTTCTCTGGAGCTACCTGCAGCTTATTTTCTGCGGGCGATTCTTGAGTACGTCTTACAAGAAAGCTTGTTGGGACACTTCTGGATCTCTGGCAACTTGCGGACGGACTGTGGGAACAAAAGAAGGAGCGCGGCTCCCCCCCCCCCCATTTCTCTGAGAATTTGATGCTCTTTCCTGAATCTTGGAGTGACATGATCCTCTGCGTTCAAGGGTAAGTTTCCTTACAAAGAATAACTTTAAAACACACACACACACGTGGAATCCTCTGAAAGTTTGCTCCGAAGTCAGTCCTGTTTTCAGTTTGATAGTTTACTCCAGCTGTCTTAAGATTTTACACTAAGACAACCACAACAAAAGGACAGCAAATGGATTCTCCTGCCCTGTTTTGTTTGTAATATTATGGTCTTCCATTCAAACCAGTGGCTCTGATGGTCGTTTCTAACCTATCAAGAGACTTCACATGGTCTGCACTTTTTCATTTGAAGCAAAACGCAGTAGTGACTAGCTGTTCATCACCACATTTAGAGATCTTTGAAAATGAGCATTTATTAGGTAGTTATAAAGAAATAGAAAAATTAAAAAGGCCTTCCTGTATGTTTGTCTTCTGAAGTGAAATGTCTTTGAATCTAACTGAGCTGAAAAGAAGGTGGGGCAACCATCAAGAAAAGGAGAATTCCAGGTCTGAACTGGGCCAGATAACTTTGCTTTGAACAGCAGGGATACCTGAAATGCCAAGCCATTATGGTATTTTTTACAATAGAACAAACCTATACAGATTATGACATGGATAATAGGTGAGTGCATATGCATATGTTGGAGAGAAGTCAAACTTACAATGGCTACATGTTTGTTGCAGTGTGACTATTCAGAAGTCAAGGCCATTGAACCGACTTGTAAATGAACGTGTATAGAAATGCTGCCCTTAGGGTAATACCCACTGGACTTACTGGGTCTTTTTTGCCTTCAGTTTAATCTTTTTCAGGTTCTTCTCTTATTACTATAAATGTTTCTAATCACAAATCCTGTGTATTTTATATGTTTACCCAGCCTAACATTTATTGTTCTTTCAGGTCATTTATAAACAAAATAATTACATTGGTTCATTGAATTTGATATGGCAGGTCCAACGAACTACTAAAAGTTGTTGGCCATTTAAAGCTGTTCTAAATAAGATATTCGTATCCTTTTATTTATTAAATGTTACAAAAATTGGAGTTTTCCTTTTGGCTTTTGTTTTATTATATCAGACACGTTTGTTTTTTATGTTTGGAATCCATGTTATGCTTTTTATACTATATCTGCTTCTGGATTAATGCTAGATTAAAATTATAGATTTACACACACCCTCCTGGGAACACTATGCTGAATTACATCAGGCTTATTTAGGCAACTGTAAAGTTGTATTTTAATTGTAGCAGTAGTTATGTTAGCAGGAGGAGTTACATGATTTCTATATGTCCCTCTCTTGCTTCACCATTTAATTGCTTTCTGAGCTAATGTATCGCTTTGGATGCATTGCACTCTCCAGAGCTGGGTTTCTCAACTTTGGCCATTTAAGATGTGTAGATTTCAGTTCCCAGAATTCCTCAACCAACACGGCTGGCTGCGGAATTCTGGGAATTGAACTCCAGACATTGTAAAGTTTTCAAGGTTGAGAAATACAGCTCTGGAGTGGCGTACAGTATGTTATCACAATAAAAATGGAATGGCCTAGTAACCTCCAGTAACTTTCTGGCTGCACAGGGATTTAAATCTGAATGTTTTTAAGGCCAACTTTGCCAACTGTAGCAGATGTTTTTTCATCCTGGTATACACACTTTTCGGGTTCTGTCAATCTTCAACTTGACAGTTCTGTTTGTTATTCAGCAGCTTGTCCTGAAGCTGTTTTGGCTGCTGTGGAGTTTTCCCCTGGAAGGTTCTCTTACTCTGGGTGCATAATTCAGTATTGATAGCCACTGTGTCATATAGTTGAACTCACACTATGATGTTTCCTAACCTACAACTCGGTAGTCTCTTTCATATTCTCAGTGGATCCTTCTGCATATACAATTTCCCTCTCACAACTTTGTTATGTTCTGCCATTTAATGAAGAACAAATCTACCAAGGGATTCATTGCTTGCAGCATATAGATTAAGTCCCTAAAAACAAAGAAAACAAACAAGAAACATCTCCTTCGAGCCCCTGACCCAAAAAATAATTAAAATGAACTTGTAACTAGTTTGGTTTCAATACAACTTTTAACTCCCTTATTTGACAAGTTACATGAGCAAACAAGAGGCTCTTTGCTCTCACTAGTTATCCAGAAGGGTTTTTACCCAGAGAATCCCCAGCCAAGAAATTTATTCACTCAAGAAAATAATATGGTTTACAGTGGCATGTGCCTTCTCCTCCTCTTGGCAAGGAAGCCCTGAGATTGCCAGTGCCAACCATACTACTTGCCTCATTAATTGTGGGAGTGAGACAGCATAATTATTTTATTTTCCATTTGTTCATGACTATGAACATTCATTTACAGAGCAACAATAGTGAGGTAAAGAAAAGTGACTTTAAATGGTGTACATGAAGAGTCCGTATTGGAAGTGGGTGGGCAAATGGCACTGAAAGACCACCGATAAGAGCAGATTCATGATTTCTTCTGCTCCTGAAATATTAGATGTTAAGGAAATAGAGGAAGATTTCATTGAAAGATGTGTCTTTGTAACAATTATAGCTTTAGGTATTTATAAAGGCTTATAAAATATCAGCAGTAAATGGAGTAGAAAAGTCAAGACACCTGAAATAGACCAAAGTGTTGTAGAGGATTAATAGGAGGAAAAGGTTACGTTTTGTCTCAGATATAAATTTTGTTCTTGGGGACAAAAGGGGTAAGGTTTAAAACCTCAGGTGAAAACATGATTGCTCCAAAAACGACAGCACCACCAGAATTTCAAAGACCCCCAAATCCCCAAAGATCTTGGGAATAGCAGCAGTGACCTTCATGGGTTATCCTTTGCAGAATTATTTGAGGATTAATGACGGTCCTTTCTGAAGAAATAGTCTGGAAATTTTTCATCCCTACTGTATATTTTGTTGACTCATTTGCAAAACAAACAAACAAAAACCCTAAAAAGCCACCTTCCTAGCGTTATGTCTTGTTTTCTTGCCTGTGAATCATACCCACTTTAGAGAACTAAAGATAGATAGGTGTGTGTGTGTGAGAGAGAGAGAGAGAGAGAGAGAGAGCACTAATTGCTTGAGTCAATGTAGATCAAGAGTGTCAAAGTCAAGGTCTGTGGGCTGCTTAGATCTGGCCAATAGAGCTGCCTAGAAACAGCAAAGGACCGGCCTGCGCAGTGCCTCTGCCAGCGAAAATGGCGCTTCAGAGGGCCAAGCGCGGCCCCCCCGCAAACGCCATTTTCGCTGGCAGAGGGTTGTAGGAGGCTTGTCGCAGCCAGAAAGGGAACTTGGGAGCCCGTTTTCACTGGCAGAGCGCTTGGGCCACCATAGGCGCCCCTGACACGAGTGATGTCGAACTGGCCAAACCCACCCTAACCCCCCAAAGAACACAACTCTGATATGGCCCACAATGAAATCGAATTTGACACCCCTGATGTAGATACTTTTCCTAAAATCAGCAACAGAATCTGAAATAGAAGCAGCTATTTCATTTAACCCAATTAGGATAGTGAATACAGATACGATTTCTTAAATGGAAAGGAATCTATATCAGGTTTGTGGACACAAGGTGAATTTCAGTGTGTAGCATTTTAAATATTCCAGATTTTATTTAGAGGTTGATTTTTAATCACATTTGTCATGGCATCTCCTTTCTCGCTAGGCACCAGGAAGTGTTTTCTAGAAGTGATTTTTGAGTTCTCATTTTCCATTTTAGTGCGATGAAAAATACTTATTAGTCAGGAAGTGGTAAATTTAATTTCTTAATCAGAAAGTTTTCAGTTCCTAAGTTTATTTTATTTCTGCTTTTACGTGACCTGTAGTTGAACTTGATTATTAAGTTCATACTGGAATAATTGCAGAGAAAAGAAAAAGGCTGAACAGAGGGAAGGAAAAGAAAATAGGAGATAGCATAGAATAGACATTTAACCCTTGTTTTTATTGGTAACTTATTCATATTGCACACAATACTGGGGTATTATTTTAACTATTCAAAAGAGAAACTATATATTGTAAGTAAAGCAGAAAGGTATAATACCGTTACTTATAGGCCCACTGTGTTTACAAGGTTGAATGATAAGTAAACTGGGGGAGTGAATGACCACGTTTCCATTAATGCAATATTTCCAGTCTTGTGAGCTGTTGGAAATAATTGTTAATGCATTTATGGGGTGGGAGAGAAAGTGCCAATGGCAAAATATAACTCTGTGAAAGTCTTTTGAAACTCATAGTGTCCAAAAATATCCTGTTATATCTTAGACCAGGGGTGTCCAAACTTGGGAACTTTAAGACTTGTGGACTTCAACTCCCAGAATTCTGGGAGTTGAAGTCCACAAGTCTTAAAGTTCCCAAGTTTGGACACCCCTGTCTTAGACAAAGTTACAGATTGATGTATAGTGTAAAAAATGATTCTTTAAAACACTAAAGCAGTTTCATACAATCTGGAATGTTTAAGTGGCTTAAAAGTCACTATGTGGCAATGTGTTTGCCTGAAACCAGATTTTCAAGCATTCAGCTGCAAAGTGAGTGGATTGCTACCATCTTATTTTTGCTTCCCGGCAACTCTATAAGGTTGAGTGTTACTATTGAGTATTGGAGTGGTACAGGAGACCAGTTGTTCATGGAGTTGGAGCCATCATAGGGTTATTATCAGGGTACAAAGGTTGGTCTATATAAATGGCCTATAAATTGCCATTTCAAATCATCCCATGAGAGAGACCTTCACCTTTCATTTACACTCTATTAAACAGTCACATTTATTTTAATACCAATTTTTGGAGGGAATCCTTCCAAACACCAGTATGTCTATCATAATGTTATACTTCCTTATTAAATTAAATTTGGGGGATTATCTTAAAATTGCAGAGAAGCCAAGTTCCATTGACCTAAGTGGAGTATCCTTTGGAGAAAATATGCATAACCTTCACAAAGGAAAACCAGGAAATATAAAATATAGGATGATAGTTTAGCTTAGAGATTTTTTTTTACTTCATGGCTGGGTCCTTTTCCTACATTTGTTATTGTGAATAATGAATTTACTGATTGTCTGATTCAGGTAAGATGGTCTTTTATAGAGCAGAAACTTTAAAATATAGGAAACAAAGAATTTTAAAACAAATTCCTGGGAGGATGGTGTCCAAGAATCTGTGTTGTGTTTTTTCCCCCCTTTATCTTTTTGTAGTATTTTCAAAACATTAAGGTGGATTTTTAAATTTTATCCAAATTTTACCTATTGGAAAACACTAAAACACTGTCTCATTTTAAAAATAAAAGGACTGATAAGTGAAGAACGTCTGTAAGGATAAAAGGCAAAGAATCCTGAGCCCAGTTATGCTTTGCTTTAAATGCGTGACTGCCATGAATATAGTTGCCTTGTTTGTGGAAATGAACTCTAATGTGTACTTAACTGCACAATCCAATGTGTATGTAGCGATGTTGTGTTCAATGATGCATCCATTTCATCTAGAAAAGGGATAATCCCCAAATGCTCTTCTTTTCAGATCCTATCCTTTGGTCTCAGAGGAGAAACTCCGAAGGCTACCCGTTGAAGGCCTTGCAGTGAATGTGTCGGAACAGGTCATGCAGCCTCTGTCAGTCACATCCTTCCAAGAACAGTCTGCCCCTCCCTTGGTAATGCCCAGACTTGAAAGCAACTCACCTCAAACACGAGACCCAGAGGAGGATCTGCTATGCATTGCCAGAACGTTTTCATTTCTGAGAGAATCTGGTAAGGATCCAGCTGATACTTATGACTCTTGGAATAAGAACCTGTTGTATATTGTTGAAGTGCACATTTCCTTGCTGCTGAGGAAAGCATCTATATCGCCTTTAGGGCAGCCTGGATTTTAAAGAGCAGAATTCCGAAAATGCAAACTCCCCAATATGGTTGTCTGGGGCTGAAATTCCATAGCTCTTTGTCCGCAAACAGGCCCCACTTAACTCAGGGACCACTTCCACAGCTCCTTGAATATATCATCCCAAAGCTGACTTCATAAATGCCTTTGTAAATATCTGTGATACTTCCCATTATGATAGTGACTAAACAATACTACTTAGGGAGGGGGAGTGTACGATAACTGTGACTTGAGTTCACAGATGTACATAAGGCCGCAGTGGCTAAGACGCTGAGCTTGTTGATCATAAAGGTTGGCAGTTTGGTGGTTCAAATCCCTAGTGTCACATAACAGAGTGAGCTCTCAATACTTGTCCCAGCTTCTGCCAACCTAGCAATTCGAAAGCATGTAAAAATGCAAGTAGAAAGCATTCCATGCGCCTCCGACATTTAGTCATGCCAGACCACGAAGATGTCTTCAGATAGCGCTGGCTCTTTGGCTTTGAAATGGAGATGAGTTTTGTTCCCTAGAGTCGGTAACGACTACCACATATGTGTGAGGGAAACCTTTACCTTGCATATGTTAATAAAATAGAACATGAATCAATAAATGTTTCTTTTTCTGTTTTATTTAATGAATAGTTTGTCCTTCTTATCCATGTTTTTCTGGAATTCTCTTCCAGGCTGGTATTGGGGTTCTATTACAGCCAATGAAGCCAAGCAGCAGCTCCAGAAGATGCCAGAGGGGACTTTTCTGGTACGGGACAGTGCTCATCCCAGCTACCTGTTCACACTATCTGTAAAGACCAACAGAGGTCCTACCAATGTACGCATTGAATACTCCGATAGCAAGTTCCAGTTAGATTCCAATTGCGTCTCCAAACCTCGGGTTTTGGCCTTCCCAGATGTGGTTAGTCTTATCCAGCATTATGTTCTTTCTTGTACTGTGGAAAGCAAGAGTGATGCTCCCTACCCACCTCCCTTGCCTTTGCCTCTCCCACAGAAGGAGATGATAGCATCGGCAGTACATCTGAAGCTCATCCGGCCGCTCAGCCGCAAGGACATTGCCCCCAGCCTGCAGCACCTCTGTCGATTACAGATCAATCGATGCACTGGAAAGACAGACCAATTGCCTCTACCAAAGAGAATGAAGGACTATTTGAAGCAGTACCCTTTTCAACTTTAAAGGCAGCCAGTCTGACTGGGACAAGCCACTGAAATAATGTTGAAAAACATCCAATTCTGGCAACAGATTGACTTTGATCCATTGATGAGGTTATGTTCTTAAGTGGGCACAGTATATTAAATTGCCAAAGGAAGAGACTTTTCCCCCCCACCATCTTCTCCCTTATTTTTCTCAGTTACCTAAATTCATTCTCATGCCATGGAGGAGGCAGTATGCACAAGGTACACAAATCCAAGGCCAAAAACTCAAGAAGGCGCTTCTCTTCTTTCTCTGCAGAAAGGAACTATTCTTGGCATGTGCAGACTACTTGAATTGGGCAGTCACAACTGCGCTGGGAATGTTCAAGCCTCAGAACTGTATTATTTATTCCCATGGTACTCTCTTTTTTTGCTATTTCTGAGTACATATAAATTGAATATCCTTTTACTTTTGCAAGCAAATTATTTAAAGATGGGCTCAAACCATAACTATGTGAGACAGTCTTGCGGTAGTTCATTATGGACTTGAATGAAGTCTTCTGGCCATTGGCCACTCTATAACCTGTCTTGATGTATTCATACTCAGATATAAGATAAATATATTGGAGGTGTATAAAAGTTTGATTCTAGTTATACTCAACATCCAGACTTCAGTTCCCATTAGATTGACAAAGAGATAAACTTATTCAAGTTTATTGAGCTTGGATTAGTAAACCCTCTTTTCTCTCCCTTTTTGAAGAGGCTCTTCCTAATTTGAATCAGTTAAATCCAAATGATGTTTTGTTAAAATTACACAGTGCCAATGCCTATGTATCTGTCCTATGAAGCATAACATTGTCCTTGGAGAAATGGCCACATCCTGAAAGTTCATTTCTGTAGCATTTTGTTTATATCTTTTGGAGGGAAAATTCAGGAAAGGGGCCATTTTCCTCCTATTACCATATTGGTGTCAACTCATTAGCTGAACTATTACTTCACATTATTGTGTATTAGCACAAAGGAGCTTCAGGGAGAACACAATACTGATACCTTACTTACCACCATTTTTGCTTGTGAGTACTTGCCCTCTTTGATTCTGAGAAGATACCAAGAATTAAGTGTCACTCCAGCTTCCATCTTTTCCAATTGCTCTGAAGCACCTTATATTTGTTAGATAGGAAGCTAAGACACTACAGTGTTGGTTGTATAAGGCTAAGAAAGCATTATTGGCATTAATTCTGCCTTCCATTCCTTCCTCTGTCTTACAATAACAGTAGCTGAGGATGGAAAATTTGTGTTGTCAAAAGACTGTCCTTCATTATATGTCAAATCCTCAGGAGAGTTATACATATTTTCATGGTTTTATAGTTCAACAGTGAATACCTCTGCTACATGTGTGAGCTCCAGGAAGGGATAAAATTCTAGGGCAGTCTTTTCTAACCTGCCACTCTTTGGATGCGGGACTACAACATCCTGGATTATAATTGGCCCTGCTGGTGGAGAATTCTGGGTGGTATATTCCCAGCATATCTGAAGCTGCCCTAGATACAACTTGAAACAAGAGGAGCAGTATGCTCCTTCAGCAATCCAACGTGGCTTGGTATATTTAGTCAGCGTCCATTTCTTCTCATGTTTTTTTTTCCAGAATTTGTTGTACGTATGATTTTATTTTAGATACTTTGATAACTGACAGAATGTGTGTGTGTGAGTGATGTCTGGTTGATCACAATGCTCTCCATTTCTGGAACAAGAGCAAATGAATGGGAGAATATATATTAAAAACAAAAAAAAACCCACCACAATAAATGATACTTTTAAATACTAAAAATGTTTAAAGCATTATTTTCTTCCAATTGCATGCACAATTAATTTTTAGCCATTTCTTGGAAGTATAGAAGTGTGTACATCAAATACACCTGCTAATCTTGCAATTTTAAATGTTGGGGAGCTTTTTCCTGTTACCTGAGGTAAAAAAATTGAGAGGCGCTGCAGTGATCCCCGAAGGGGAGAATTAGATCAGCGATCCCTCTGCACACATGGACTACCTGCTGTTGCTGTGCATGAAGTAGAGGAACCAGATATGAAAAACACCAAGGAAGTTAGCAGCACGATGGCAACCTGGTGCCTTCCACATAGTCTGGACTAGAACTCCCTCAATCCCACACTATCAAGTAGGGTGGCTGGGAATGGAAATTAAGGCTAATTTGGTAATACTACCATTTATGATGATGGTACAATGATCCTATTTCCACAACTGGACAATTTTGCTGGGGTTGGAGGGATTAAGCATGTTGCAGGAATACCAAAATGATTGGTTAACTGATCCTGTAAACCAATTTAATAAGACGACAATTGATTAAACCAGGTCAAGAACAAGGTTACACTAACTACATAATGTTATGAGGACACTTAAACTCAAGTCATCATAGACCTGGACAGAGAAATGGCTGAAAAAGTCCCATACACATCTAAAAAGCAATGCTGAAACAATGTTCAAAACTCCCTAGTACCTAAGATCTGCAAGGCAACCAGACCATCCCTTCCAGATATGACCCTTGCAGAAAATAGAATAGAATAGAATAGTAGAATTCTTTATTGACAGAGTATAGTTGGACACACAAGGAATTTGCCTTTAGTACATATGCTATCAGTGTACATAAAGAAAAATAAAATAGAATACATTCATCAAGAATCATAAGACACTTCATGATAGTCATAAGTTAGGTTAAGGTAAAGGTTTTCCTTGCACATATGTGCTAGTTGTTCCTGACTCTAGGAAGTGGTGCTCATCTCCATTTCAAAACTGAAGAGCCAGTGTTGTCCGAAGATGACTCAATGGCCATGACTAAACACCAAAGGCGGTTCCTATTTTTCTACTTGTATTTTTACATGCTTTTGAACTGCTAGATTGGCAGAAACTGGGACAAATAATGGAAGCTCACTCTGTTATGCGACACCAGGGATTCAAACTGCCGGTCTTTCTGATTGACAAGCTCAGCGTCTTAGTCCCTTTTTAGTCATAGGTTACTAATAAGCAATCATACAAGGAAACAAAACAATACAAATTGTAAAGATATAAGCAACATGGTTATAGTCATAAATGGGAAGAGATATATACTAGGTAGGACGAGCCCTCTTTGACTCATGCAGTATACAGGTCCTCAATGGAAGGCAGTCTGGTAGCAATTGTTGTTTCTGCAGTTCTAGTTATCTGTTGAAGTCTGTGTCTGTCTTGTTGGGTTGCAGAGCCAATCCAGACAGTTATAGAGGTGCAGATAATAATTCCTCTGTACAGCAAAATCAGCAGCTCTTTGGGCAGTTTGAACTTTCTGAGTTGGCAAAGAAAGAACATTCTTTGTTGTGCTTTTTTAATGACATTTTTGATGTTAGGTGTCCATTTTAAGTCTTGAGATACGATAGAACCTAGAAACTTGAAGGTCTGTACTGTTGATACTGTGTTGTCTAATATTTGAAGAGGTGGTAGTAAGGGAGGGTTTCTCCTAAAATCTACCACCATTTCTATGGTTTTGAGTGTATTTAGTTCAAGATTGTTCTGATTGCACCACAAGGCTAGTTGTTCAACCTCCCATCTATATGCAGATTCATCATTGTCTCGAATGAGACCAATCACTGTTGTATCATCTGCAAACTTCAGTACTTTAACAGAGGGATCCTTTGAGATGCAGCCATTGGTATATAGAGAGGAGAGAGCACACAGCCCTGGGGTGATTTTGCCTAGCTTCACCTGCTAGAAACACTTCCAATAAAGCAAGAAATGGAGAGGAAAACTGTTAGATCGGGTAAAGGAAGGACACACTAGGAGTGAATTCAGCTCTTTATTGGCAAGGTATAGCTCAAGTAACAAGCAGCTGGCGGCAGTCCCTTTTTAAAGGTAGCCACCGGTACGAACTGACCAATCACAGCCAGCCCTGGTCCCAGCCAATCAGGTTAATCCATTAGCTGTGGACTGGAGTGGAAACTTCTATTGTAAGGACACAACACCCTTTCCATCCTGTATTGGTTAATGCACTTCGTGACGTAGTCACTGAGGTAGGTGGGACTACGAGTGGCGCGCCCTGACCTACGCAGTTCAGTTGGCTGCTGAACTTCGGTCAGGTTGGATGGACCTGTTGCTGCTGCGTCTCCCCGAGCTGGAAACTGCTGGAAGTTTTCAGCGGTCGTGACTGGATCTTCTGGAGCGCCCCCCCTCGGAGCTCGCTGCGGACTAGCAGCTTGCTCAGATGAATACCATTCCATGTCTGGGGTTTCTGGGAGGTGTGGTGTTGCTGTCTGTTGTGGGCTAGGTTGTTGCTCAGTCTTCCTGAGCTGTGAGTGTGCGAGGCGTCCGCGGAGTTGGTCTATGTGTCTCCACCAAACTCTGCCGTCTTCTAGGGTAACTGTAGGAGCAGAGCCCCATGATGCCGGTTATTTCGGCCGGTATCCAGAGAGTGCCCCCGGCATAGTTATGTGCGTATACCTTATCTCCTATAGTGAAATGTCTCGTCTTGCTGGTGGAATCTGGTGGTGTGTGTGTAGAGTAATTTGGGTGTAGCTGGTCCAGAGGGGATCTTAGTCTGTGGCCCATGAGGAGCTCTGCAGGACTTCTCCCCGTCATGGCGCTGGGCGTGATGTGTTGGTAGAAGGTAATGGTCTATTCATGTTTGCCAATCGCCTGTGGTCAACTTGGCTAATGCTTCCTTAGCCGATCTTACCATCCGTTCGGCATGGCCATTACCCGCCGGATGGAAAGGGGCGATGAGGGCGTGTCTGATCCCTAAACTTGCTAGGTATGTCTTGAACTGTAAGGCCGTGAATTGAGGCCCACTGTCTGATACCAACGTCTTGGGTACCCATGTGTGGTGAAAAGTTTCCAGAGGGTTTTAATAACTGCTTCAGCCATAGTGGTCTTCATTAGTATTATTTTCAACCACTTTGAATATGCATCGACCACTACCATGAATGTTTGGCCCTGGAATGGGCCTGCGAAGTCTATGTGTATCCTAGCCCATGGTGATTGGGGGCGCTCCCATTCTCTTACTGGTGCTTCCGGAGGGGCCGGTCTCGATGCTTGGCAGGGTGTGCAGGTAGCTACCCATTCCTCTATTTCTTTATCCATGTTGGGCCACCACACGTAGCTCCTATCCAATGCCTTCATATGCACAATACTCGGGTAGTCCTCATGCAATGCCTCTAGCACCCTGCTGCGCAATTTGGCTGGTACTACAACTCTATCCCCCCACAACAAACATCCCGGCATAACTGATAATTCGTCCCGTTTGTTCTCAAATGTTTTAAAATTCGGTTACCCCACTGCCTTCGGCCACTCCCTCCACACCCAGCTCATCACTTGCTTTAATACATTGTCTTTAGCCGTGTGGCAAGCTATCTCGTGTGATGAGACTGGGCCAGTGCCCACACAGTCTATCAGGAGTACTGGGGTGTCCGGCGTGGGGTCCTGTACAATGTCCAGAAGGGGGCAGCGGCTCAGAGCGTCTGCATGCCCTAACATGGTCCCTGGTCGGTGGATGAGTTTGTAGCTGTATGCTGCCAGGAATACAGTCCATCTCATCATCCATTAGCTGCGGACTGGAGTGGAAACCTCTATTGTAAGGACACAACAAAAACAAAAAAGATTCAAAGTGACTCAAAGACTTGCATGTACTCCCAAATGTCAACAAACAGCCATCAAACAGAGCTGTTGTGCCCCCCAAATTTAAGTAAGGAAGTAATCATGTAATAAACCAAGGCTAACAGCAAGCTAACAACCTAGTCTGGGAAGATTCCTCCATCCCATGATGATCACAGAAACTTCACATATGGACATGAATTAGGTAAGACCAGGATATCATGAACTACATGAGATAATAATGAAATAAATCTCCACAAGCATCCATCTCCTGCCAGATAAGTGTTTAACAAAAGCCAGGCACCCCATCTAATCAGAAGGAACCAGCCAAGTGTGGCAGAGCCCACAGCATTCCTCATATGCCCATCCCCCTTCTAGCACCCACTTGTTAAAGTGGAGCTGGAGGGGAAAAGTGTGTATCATCTCCCAAGATGTGCAGACCAGAAGCTTTGAACAGCTAAAGCAGGAGAAAGGTGGGAAGGCTTGAGCCACCAGTTTAGGAGGCCCACTCAGCTAGAACTGCAGGCAAGCCTTCTCTTCATCCTTTCTCATAGGGGAATTCTTTAGAAAAAGACTGAATTTCCAAAGCAGGTAGAAGCAAAACAAAGTGGTTGCTTGATTGTTAGAAGTGAGGGATGTAGATGCAATGTCAGGTTCCGGTTTGGCAAACAAGGAATCAACAAACCAACATGTAGTTCAAAGTCTAGATTGTATTGTTTTCCTTGACACACTGGCACGTTCTAACCATCACCCAGTGAAACACCAGAGTGAATTGACTCAGTGCGCATGCTCTGAATCTGAACAACAGTTCGAACTATCAGCTGGGAGTCAGGCATCTGGCGCAGCGGTAGAACAATTTCCTTTGGTGTGCAGGTACTTCGGTCTCCCATGCCCCCCCCCCCAAGTGAATGGCAGCTTGGACCGCATGGTGCGGTGGGCTGACACGCAATACAGGAGGCAGCTTTGGAGAAATGATGGTCAAAATGTCATCAAATCAAACATTATTTGGACAGCCCTTTTAAATTTGTAGAAGGCTAAGTTGCTTTGAATACATAGCTGTTTTGGATACTGATGCCCCTGTTTGTATGGTAAAAGCTTCAGTATGTTTGGAAAGAAATTCTAGCAGGATTCCTAATTACTAAAAGATTATGTGGAAATTGAAGAAGGAGAGCCTAAGCTATGTTTGTGTCCCACTTTCTGCTCTCTTCCTCACGTTGAAGACACAGAACATTCATGACACTAAAACTGTTGGGGGTCCAAGAAAAGAAAGAAACTAATATTTAACTAGTGCTATAAAACAGGGGTCCCCAACCTTTTTTGTACCAGGGACCGGTTTCATTTTAAAGAAAATTCTGCGGACCGGCCGGCATAGGGGAGGAGCGGGTGGGGAGGGGGAACAGGCAGTGCATGCGCACGTGGGGGGGGGGAGTCATCTCACTCGGCCCTCTAGGGCCTCCAATGGCGCGAGCAGCCACGCCTGTGCTCTCCCGCACTCGGTGTGCGCTCTGCCCAGGGGGCTGCCCCCTCCTCCCTCCTCCTCCTCTCTGGCCCTGCGGCCCAGTTCCTATCAAGCCACCGACCGGCACCGGTCCACGGCCCGGGGGTTGGGGACCCCTGCTATAAAAGACAGGGCAAATGCTTAGGAAGTTACATGTTCCCCCCCCCCCCCAGGATTTCTTACTTGGATGCATTTAAGAGACTTCTTGTATAAGTACCCATAAGTGCTTAACGACAAAATATAAACACAATAAAACTCACACCCATAGGTGTGTGCAGAACTGTTGGCATGAAGTCAAAGCCACTTTTAGAAGAGAGTAAACAGTTAAGTGAGGACAGAAAGGAAAAACTTGTAGGCATATAATGCTTCAACTCTTGGTACCTTGGTAGAAGAATTGGGGAGGGGGCGGTGGGTAGCCCCCTGGTTAGTTATTGTGATTGACATAAGAACCTCATTCTCACAAAGAGGGTTTGCTTTATAACAGGGGTGTCAAACTTGATTTCATTGAGGGCCGCAACACTGTTGTGTTTGACCTTGCGAGGGCAGGGGGGCATGGCCAGCTATACATCACTCGTGTCAGGGGTTTCTGTGGTGGCCCAAGAGCTCTGCCAGCAAAAATGTGCTGTTTCCAGGGTGGCCCTGCAAGTCAGATCTAAGCACCCAGTGTGCCGGATCCAGCCCCCGGGCCTTGAGTTTGACACCCCTACGTTAAAAGATAGGTAATTGAGGATGAGGAGGAAGGATAATGGCATAATGGTGGTAGTTCATTTTTCAGATGCCCACAAGAGCCATAAGGAGTATGTACAAATATTAGGTGTCATGTTTGTGAGACAGCAGAAGCCCTGATATAGAACTGGGCTGAGAAGCTTACGTTAAACATTTTCATTGTCTCTTTGGTAGTTTTGTTCTATTCCCCTATTTTTTTTATTTGTCAATCTGTATACTGCCTCAAATCACAAAGCGATTTTGGTGGCTTACACTACAAGATTAAAACTTCAGTAAAAGTAACTAAAAATAACAATAGTCACAAATTCAATACCTGACACAGCAAGTTGAGATAGGAAGTTACTGTCAGGCAGCTGCAGGCAATAAGGAGCTGTCTGTTGGCAAGGCCTATTTTAAATGGAAAACAAATAGCAAAAAGGAATCACATATAAACCATACATTTTTGGATGTGCTAAAACGTTTATTTAGCATATCACTTTAGATTACATGGATACACCTCTGGGCAATTAACAACACATTAAAAAATAGTGGACTTAAAAAAACCCAACTATGTTCACCAAAGATGAACCCAAGAAGATAAGAAGAAATCTCCTACAGCAGCGTTGGCAACAAGATTTATTGACTTCAACATGCTGAGGCGGAAATTCTGAGAGTTGAAGTCCACATATTAAAGTTGAAAAACACTGTCCCAGAGCATAAAATAACTGTCCATTACTGTCCATATCCTTTTTTTAAAGGTATTCTGGGTTTATTCATGTGCTAACATGATAGAGATTTACCAGTAAGAAGACAGGTTGGACGGTTCTACTCATATGTCAGTATTAAAAGATATTTCCCCATTCTTATATTTGATTATATTTTGCAGAGGCAATCTTTTTTTGTGGTAGGAGGAGAATCAGGAGTTACAGCCCAAGTGAATTTATTTATACAATTGTGCTATAAAGAGATGTGCATGGATACGAAGACAGAGCTTTAATTATAACAGCATGTTGTCCTTTGCTGAACTCTAAATTCACATGGTACAATGAAATAAACAAATTGGATTGGAGCGTCACTGTCTACATCAAAAAGTATTTATAGTACAGTGTAGAAATCCACTGGGAGCCTGCATGGTGTACATCTCTGGACAATTCAGAGTTAGTGTGGTTGCATGTCTAAGGGAAACAGCTCTGCTTCATAATGAACAACATTCACAGGTTTGAATGGAGTTAGCAAAAATATCATTACATTTCTGCACCTTATCCATCCATCACTTGATAGATCTGTTCAGACAACAGTTAGGCAATGATGGACACATGGTAGTATGCACATGTTGGTGAATGGTGTTTTCTTTTTGTGAAATCTGAATCAATTAAAAGGTAACACATTTATTGGTTTTGATTCAGACTTAACAAAAAGAACCCACCATTCACTAACAGGCATATGCATGTACGTGTGTGTACCTATGTATGTACATCAGTGGTGGGATTCAAATGATTTAACAACCGGTTCTCTGCCTTAATGACCAGATGGATAGGCGTGACTCGGTGGTCATGTGACTGCATGGGCGTGGCCAACTCAACATCACTCACATCGATGGGCGCTTCGCCTTAGTTGTGACAATGTCATAACGATTAACCGGAGAGGCAGTTTCTGTAAGGAGGGCAATAAAGATGAGGCTAGAAGTAACACCAGAAGGTTTCCTTCCTGCCTTCCTTACAGGATTAGCCCTGTAAACACAATGAGATTTCTTCCAACAATCGGTTCTGTGAACTGCTTAGAAAGTTACCAACCGGTTCTCCCGAATAGGTGCAAACCGGCTGAATCCCACCACTGATGTACATCCATCCATCTATACAATGTAGACTATATTAAAATTATTTTCTATTCTCAGCATCAAAATAAGAAGAGAAACAGCAGAAGAAACAGAGGTAAGCTAGCTATGAAAGGCATCTCAAATGTAAGTTGTGGTTCATCCACTATCACAATAACTGTTACTATGGGCTAAGGCTTACATATTAATCTTCGTATTTTTATTTTGGTGTCTTTGAGTCAGGGCAGGGGTGGGTTTCAAATTTTTTGGAACAGGTTCTGTGGGTGTGGCCTGCTTTGTGGGAGTGGCTTGCCGGCCATGTGACCGGGTGGGAGTGGCCAACTTGGAAAATGTGAAACTCACTTAACAATGGTCTTGGTTAACAACTAAACTTTTGGGCTCAATTGTGGTCATACATTCTTTCTTTCTTTCTCTTTCTTTCCTTCTCTCTCTCTTTCCCACTTTCTCTCTCTTTCCCTCTTTCTCTTTCTCTTTCTTTCTTTCTTTCTCTTTCTCTTTCTCTTTCTCTTTCTTTCTCGCTTTCTTTCTCTTTCTCTCTTTCTTTCCCTCTTTTTCTTTCTCTTTCTTTCTTTCTCGCTTTCTCTTTTTCTTTCTCTCTTTTTTCTCTCTTTCCTTTCTGTCTCTCTTTCTCTGTCTTTCTCTCTCTTTCTTCTCTCTCACTTTTTTCTTTCTTTCTTTCTTTCTTTCTTTCTTTCTTTCTTTCTTTCTTTCTTTCTCTTTCTTTCTTTCTCTCTCTGTCTCTCTCCCCTTCATCCGCCCATCTATCACTCTGTGTTTGTGTGTGTGTGTGTCTGTCTCGCATTCACGCACTTAAATCACTTTCTGCGTCTCTCTCTTTCTCTCCCTCCCTCCCTCTCTGTCTCTGTGTGTGTGTCTGTCACTCTCTGATTCCCCCCTCCCTCCCTGTCTCTCTCTGTGTCTGTGCCTCTCTCTGTCTGTCTGTCGTCGTGCCCGCCCGCCCGCCCCCCCCCCCGCGGAGCCTCTTCATCCCGGGGCCGCTGTGCTCACTCACCTTAGCCTGCCCTCTCCGCCGCCTGGGCGCCTGCAGCTGAGAAGCGTGTGTGTGTGTGTGTGTGTGGGAACAGGGAAAGTTTTGCCGTGAGTGGCGGGGGGTGGGGTGGGGGTTCGCGCAGCTTAGCGCGCTCTTGTTCCGCTGCCCCTAGCCGGCAGGCTCGCTGCCTTTGAAGCCTGCCGGCTAGGGGCAGCGGAACAAGAGCGCGCTAAGCTGCGCGAACCCCCACCCCACCCCCCGCCACTCGCGGCAAAACTTTCCCTGTTCCCACACACACACACACACACGCTTCTCAGCTGCAGGCGCCCGGGCGGCGGAGAGGGCAGGCTAAGGTGAGTGAGCACAGCAGCCCCGGGATGAAGAGGCTCCGCGGGTGGCGGGCGGGCGGGCGGGCACGACGACAGACAGACAGAGAGAGGCACAGACACAGAGAGAGAGACAGGGAGGGAGGGGGGAATCAGAGAGTGACAGACACACACACACAGACAGAGAGGGGCTTTAAAGGCCGAGCGCTGGCTGAAGGGCTCGGCCTTTGAAGCCTTCCGGCTAGGGGCGGGGCGGAAGAGCGCACCCCCGCCCCCCGCGCCAACAGGGAAAGCAGGCCCGGCAGCTTCAAAACTAAAGCGCCTGGGTCTTGAAACTTTCCCTGCTAGGGATACACGAGCGAGCCACGTGTTCCTTAGATACTTCCGGGTCCACGATCCAAAGGGCTCGCTTGGGATCTGGAAATTTGACGAAAGGGCTCACCCGAACCCCCGCGAGCCCCCAGGAACCCACCCCTGAGTCAGGGTTTTTTAACTTGTGATGCCTTCACAAGTGCCTGCAATTTTCTTGGCAGGGTTTTTCAGAAGTGTTTGCCCTTGTCTTCTTCCTAAGGCTGACACAGAGAAAAGGACTAGCTCTCTCTTTAGGTTAACTTTGTGCTTGAAAACATACAGACTCCTTGTTTTAGTCTGGTGCCACTAAAACAAACTGATTCAACCACTATATAAAACTGACTCAATTGCAGGATTTATCCAATACAAAACAAAGTACTGTGTTTTCCCCAAAATAAGACAAGGGTCTTATTTTCTTTTGACCCCATAAATAAGCACTTGGCCTTATTTTGGAGAGTTCTTATTATTTTTGAGGTGTAGGAGGAGGCAAGGGTGGTCATTTCATTTCATTTCATTTCATTTCATTACATTTATATACCGCCCTATCTCCCTGACGGGACTGATAATGATAAATGATAAAAGCAATAACAATAAATACAGTAAAAATGGTAAAAATAGATTAAACTTGAAAACCCGTGCTAAAATTGTAATTAAGAACCCTTACTAAGATCACATTTAAAACTATGCCAGGCCAGTCGCATGAAATAAGTATGTTTTTAATGCCCGGAGGAAGAAGCGCAGGTCCGTGATTGTACGAAGGTCGGGGGGCAGGTCATTCCAGAGGGCGGGGGCTGCCACAGAGAAGGCTCTCCCCCTGGGAGTCGCCAGCTGGCATTGTCCAGCAGACGGCACCTTGAGGAGGCCCTCCCTGTGGGAGCGGACAGGTCGAAGGGAAGTATGTGGTAGGAGGCGGTCCCGCAAGTAACCAGGTCCCATGCCATGGAGCGCTTTAAAGATGGTTACTAACACCTTGAAGCGCACCTGGAAGGCCACAGGCAGCAGGAGGGGTGTTACATGGGAGTATCTTGAGACTCCCAAAATCTCCCGCGCGGCCGCATTCTGAACTAGCTGAAGCCTCCGAGTGCACCTCAAGGGAAGCCCCATGTAGAGAGCGTTACAGTAGTCCAGGCGGGAGATGACGAGGGCTTGAGTGACTGTGCGTAGGGCATCACGATCTAGAAAGGGGCGCAACTGGCGTATCAGGTAAACCAACTGGCTATATGTGACACCGGGAACCACAGCCACTCGGTCTTGGACGGGTTGAGTCGAAGCCTTTTCCTCCCCATCCAAACTCGTATGGCCTCCAAGCACCGGGACATCACTTCAACGACATCTTTGGGGTGGTCAGGGGTAGAGATGTACAGCTAAGTGTCATCGGCGTACTGATGGAACTCTACCCCAAAATCACAGATGATCTCACCCAGCGGCTTCATATAGATGTTGAACAGGAGGGGTGAGAGGACCGACCCCTGAGGCACCCCACACATGAGGGGCCTTGACGTCGACCTCTGCCCTCCTGCCAACACAAATTGCGACCGGTCGGAGAGGTAGGAGGAGAACCACTGTAAAATGGTGACTCCCAACCCCAACCCCTCCAGCCGGTGCAATAAGATACCATGGTCGATGGTATCGAAAGCCGCTGAGAGATCTAATAGGACCAGGATAGAGGAACAACCTCTATCCCGAGCCCTCCAGAGATCATCTACCAACGCGACCAATGCCGTCTTTGTGCTGTACCCAGGCCAGAAGCCAGACTGGCGCGGTCTAGATAGACAGTTTCCTCCAGGTGCTGGGGGAACTGTCATGCCACCACACTCTCGACAACCTTCACGAGAAAGCGAAGGTTGGAGACCGGATGATAGTTGGCTAACACAGCTGGGTCCAGGGAGGGCTTCTTGAGGAGGGGGTCTCACCACCGCCTCTTTCAAGACGGTCGGTAAGAACCCCTCACTCAACGAAACGTTAATAATTACCTGGAGCCAGCCTTGTGTAACATCCCGGGAGGCCAGTACTAGCCAGGAGGGACACGGGTGCAATAAACATGTGGTGGCATTCAGCTGCCCCAGCATGCTAACCCAGCCGGAGGCCAGCTCGTCCCGGATCTGAACGATTTTATCATGCAGATAACATCCAAATTCCTCTGCACGACCCTGCAAGGGAGCTTCCCACGGCCGCTGGTGAAGGAGGCAGCAGGTCACTAAACAGGGCGGCAGGGTGGTTATCTGCAGATGCGATAAAAGCGGAGAGATAATCTCGTTTCGCTGCTCTTATCGCCACAAGGTAGGTCCGCAAATGCACCTTACCCGTGACCGGTCAGATTCGGAGCGAGTGGACCTCCAAACACTGTCTAGGCATCTCTTTCGGCGTTTCATCGCCCTCAGCTCCTCAGAAAACCAAGGAGCCAAGGTGGATCGATGCTGAGTGAGAGGCCGCAAGGGCACGACCCGATCCAGGGCCCCCATGGCCGCACTATTCCAGGCGGCCACTAGGTCCTCAGTCAAGTTGCGGGTCAGGGTCTCAGGTATTGGCCCAAGCTCCATCTGGAACCTCTCCGGGTCCATCAGGCGCCTGGGGCGGAACCATCTTGGCACTTCTGGTTCCGCCTCCCCGCGGTGGGGTGTAGCGGTTGGAAAGTCCAGCCGGAGGAGAGAGTGGTCTGACCATGACAGGGGTGCGATGACCAATTCCCCTAATCCAAGATCACTCATCCATTGGCCGGAGACAAAAACTAGGTCCAGCGTGTGTCCCCCAGTGTGAGTGGGATCATGAATTAATCCACCGGGTCGTTTGGTGGATCGTGGCCGAAGATGACCCAGGAAGATCTGGAAGTGTGTGCTCCGGACTTGAGGAAGTAAACCGTGTCAGCACATGGCCGCATTTTACATCAGGCCACACGGCATACCATCTAATTGTGCGGCACTAAGTGCAGACTGAGGCCTGTGTTGCCGAAGAAGACAGATGGATGGGGTGGTGATGAGACTAAATTGTGACCTCCCCCCATTCGAAAGATCCTAGTCTGACTGTCTGACTGTTTTACTCCTCTGCCTTTTTCGGACTTATTTGCACAATTTTAACCATTGTCACTTTATTTACACTGGACTCAGTTTATGTACTCGCATTATGTCCCCTGGGTTGGATGACCTCCATGTTTTAGCGGTGTACTCTAGGTGTGATCTCCTTTGCCTGCGGGAGGTTCCCCTCTCGCAGGTCTGGCCCCCCTGTCTAACACGGGCCCACCTCGAGGATGGACTTATTGCTCCTGAAAGGTGGGCGAAGGGGTTTTTTAAATAAATTTTTAATTCGGATTTTAGGGGGTTCCAGGGGGGGGAAATAGTCCTGGGAGGGAACGGCAAACGATTGGGCCGGCTGGCGGAAGAAGGGTAACGGAGGAGGGGGAAGGGGGGGGTCGTTTCCACTGAGGCGTTTTCCATCGATCTGGTCTTAGGGAGGGGCAGGGGCGGTGGGAGACGGAACAGGCACCATCGGTTGGGAGACCGTGGCCGCTGGACTCAGGCGGTCACGCGCTCCAACTCTCCATCCTCCCATCGCAGACTAGGTGGGCAGGAATCACAGACCTGGGGCCCCAGGCTGATGTTATGCAATGCCAGGTCCGTGGTTCAGAAAGCCCCCTTCATCCATGACCTTGTGTCAGAGGGGGACCCGGACCTGGTGGGTATAACAGAAACCTGGTTGGGCCACGAAGGGGGCCTACCCCTCGTGGAAATGTGCCCACCAGGTTACAGCGCCTTCCATCAGCCTAGGGCCCTAGGGAGGGGTGGGGGAGTGGCGATTATGGTTAAGAAAGGTCTTGAGCCGAAGGAGACCACAGTCCCTCAGACAACCGGCTGTGAATCTCTCTGTGTGAGGTGGGGTCTAGGGAGGCAGTTGGGCATGTTAGTTGTATACCTGGCTCCTCGCTATACAACAACAGCCCTGCCCGAGCTCCTAGAGGTGATAGCCGAGGTGGCAGTTGAGACCCCCAGACTGGTAGTCATGGGGGACTTTAACTTGCCGTCGGCGAGCAAAGCCTCTGGAGCAGCTCGGGAGTTCATGGCTTCCATGACGGCCATGGACCTGACCCAGGTAGTTTTAGGCCCCACTCACGAGGGGGGAAACACGCTGGATCTGATCTTTGTCTCGGGACAGTGGAGTTGTGATCTGGGAATAGGGGATTTAGCCATCACTCCCTTGTCATGGACAGATCACGCTCTCCTTCGGCTGGACTTTCCAATCGCTTCACCTCACCGCGGGAAGGCGGAACCGGATACTCCTAGATGGTTCCGCCCCAGGCTTCTAATGGACCCAGAAAGGTTCCAGAGGGAGCTTGGGCCAATTCCTGTGACCCTGCCTCGTGACTCGACTGAGGACCTAGTGGCCGCATGGTTAAGTGCGGCCGCAGGGGCCTTGGACCGAGTCACGCCCTTGCGGCCTCTCTTGCGGCGACGAACCACCCAGGCTCCCTGGTTTACCGAGGAGCTTCGGGGGATGAAGCGCCACAAGAGACGCCTAGAGAGCAGATGGAGATCCTCTCGCTCCAAAGCCGACCGAACACTAGTGAGAACCCATATTAGGGCTTACTTAGTGGCGATAAGGGTGGCCAAACGTGAGTATTGTGCCACCCTTATTGCATCCGCAGATAACCGCCCTGCCGCCCTGTTTGGGGTGACCCGCTCCCTCCTTCATCAGAGGCTGCGGGAAGCCCCTTTACAAGGGCGAGCAGAGGAATTTGGGATTTATCTGCAGGAGAAAATCACTCGGATTCGGAATGAGCTACCCTCCATCGACAGTGGTCCTGTGGGACTGTCCGAGACTAGTCTTGAGGTTCCTTCTTGGGAGGAGTTTGATTTTGTTACCACCGAGGATATGGACAGGTTGTCAAGGAGACTTAGGGCGACCACATGTTTATTGGACCCGTGTCCCTCCTGGCTTGTACTGGCATCCTGGGAGACGACATGAGGCTGGCTCCAGGGCATTGTCAACGCATCTTTGAGTGAGGGGTCCTTACCTGCCGTCTTGAAAGAGGCGGTAGTGAGGCCCCTCCTCAAGAAGCCGTCCCTGGACCCAGCTTTGTTAGAGAACTATCGTCCGGTCTCCAACCTTCACTTTTTGGTGAAGGTTGTTGAGAGTGTGGTAGCCCAACAGTTTCCGCGACACCTGGAGGAAATTGATTATCTAGACCCGCGCCAATCCGGCTTCCGACCCGGTCACAGCACCGAGACGGCATTGGTCGCGTTGGTTGATGATCTCTGGAGGGCGCGGGATAGAGGTTATTCCTCTATCCTAGTCCTGTTAGACCTCTCAGCGGCTTTCGATACCATCGACCATGGTATCCTATTGCACCGACTGGGGGGGTTGGGGCTGGGAGGCACCGTTCTGCGGTGGTTCTCGTCCTACCTCTCTGGTCGGTCGCAATGTGTGTTGACGGGAGGGCAGAGGTCGACCTCGAGGCCTCTCTTATGCGGGGTCCCTCAGGGGTCGGTCCTCTCGCCCCTCCTGTTTAACACATATATGAAGCCGCTGGGTGAGATCATCCATGGTTTTGGGGTGGAGTACCATCTGTACGCTGACGACACTCAGTTGTACATATCCACCCCAGACCACCCCAACGATGCCGCCGAAGTGCTGTCCCGGTGTTTGGAAGCCGTACGGATCTGGATGGGTGGTAACAAACTCAAGCTCAACCCTGCCAAGACTGAGTGGCTGTGGTTTCCGGCACCCCGGTTCAGCCAGATTACTCCAACTAATAATAATAATAATAATAAAACTGAATTTATTAACCGCTCCCTCTCCCCACAGGGACTCGGGGCGGTGCACAGGGAGAATAAAAACCATAAATATACAAAAATACATACAATTTAAAACAGATTAAACAAACACCTGTGCTAAAATCCCATTAACTAAAAATCCCCACTCAATATAAATAAACAGTTAAAAAACCCATAGAGAGAGAGAGACTACCCTAGGCCGGCCAGGCGGAAAAGATGTGTCTTTAGTTTCAGGCGGAAGGAGCGGAGGTCCGTGGTCGTTCTAATATCGGGGGGAAGGTCGTTCCAGAGGGCCGGGCCCGCCACAGAGAGAGCCCTTCCCCTGGCCATTGGGGGCGAAACACTGGACCCTGTGGAGAGGGCGCGCAATTTGGGTGTCCTCCTGGATTCCCGGCTGTCCATGGAGGACCATGTGGCGGCCGTGGCCAGGAGGGCGTTTCATCAGGTACGCCTGATGCACCAATTGCACCCCTTACTGGACCGGGATGCCCTTCGCACAGTCACTCAAGCTCTCGTGACGTCCCGACTCGACTACTGTAATGCTCTCTACATGGGGCTTCCCTTGACTAGCTGTACCCGAAAGCTACAGCTAGTCCAAAACGCAGCCGCGCGGATGATTATGGGAGCCACCAGATGCTCCCACATAACACTGATCCTGCGCGAGCTGCATTGGCTTCCTGTGGCCTTTCGGGTGCGCTTCAAGGTTCTGACGACCATCTTTAAAACGCTCCATGGCTCAGGGCCTAGTTATATGCGAGACCGTCTCCTGCCCCATACATCCCTTAGACCGATACGCTCCCACAGAGAGGGCCTTCTCAGGGTGCCGTCGGCCGGACAATGCCAACTGGCGACACCCAGCGGAAGAGCCTTCTCTGTGGCGGGCCCAGCCCTCTGGAATGACCTACCCCCTGAACTACACACCATCACCGACCTCCGCCTCTTCCGCTAATGTCTAAAGACATATTTGTTCCAACAAGCCGGCCTAGCCTAACCTCCCATGGGGACTTTTAGGAAGTTTTAAATTGGGTTTTAAATTTGGTTTTAGCACAGGTGGGAGTGTTTAATATTTATTTTAAATTATATATTTATTTTTTGTACTTCATATGTTTTTTAATTTCCTGTGCGCCGCCCTGGGTCCTCCATGGAGAAGGGCGGGATATAAATTCGAATAAAATAAATAAAAATAAAATAAATTGGGTCAGGTCCATGGCCGTCATGGAGGCCATGAACTCCCGGGCCATCTCAGATGCTTCGCCTACCGATGGCAGGTTGAAATCCCCCATGACTATCAGCGGGGGTGGGGGTATCAACCGCCACCTCAGCTATCACATTGAGAAGCTCGGGTAAGGCTGCTGATACGTAGCAGGGAGCCAGGTACACAATCAGCAAGCCCAGCTGCCTCCCATGACCCCACTTCACGCATAGGGACTCACAGCCGGCTGTCTGCGGCACAGCGGTCTCCCTCGGATCTAGACCCTCCTTTATGACAACTGCCATCCCCCCACCCCAACCCTGGGCCCGTGGCTGATGGAATGCCCGGTAACCTGGTGGGCACATCTCAACGAGGGGCACTCCTTCCTCATGGCCCAACCAGGTCTCCGTGACACCCACCAGGCTGGCTCCCCCTCCCACACCAAATCATAGATGAGGGGGGCTTTGTTGACCATGGACCTGGCATTACATAACATCAGCCTAGGGCCCTGGCCCTGAGGTCCCAGACCTCCTGGGTTGAAAGAGGAGCCGTGGGGACCGGAGCGCGCCACCACTTGCAAATAGCGGGTGCGCCCTCCCATAACATGATATGGCCCCCAGCTCCCACCATACCTACCCCTCCCACACACCGTCCTGATGGTGTGGCCCTCTGTTAAATAGACCCTTGCTCCCCCCCCCATATTGGACCCTACGTCCTCCCTGTCGGGACTGTGGTCAGGCCTAGAAGTGTTACCCATTGGGTCATTTCCCTCACCCACTCCCCTGATTTCAGTTAATCCTCTCCCCTCCCTGGGACCCCTTATAAATTGAATTAAAATTTTTCCTAAAAAATCCCTAAGCTTCCGGTCACCTCATGGCTGCTGCTGTGTTGCAATATTTTCAGGGAGGGCTTATTTTCAGGGGAGGGTTTATTTTAGCACATGCATTCAAAAGCCTGATTGGGCTTATTAACCCAGGAAGGTCTTATTTTCAGGGAAACAAGGTATTAAAAACTCCTTTTGTTAAGAAAAATCATGTGCTCCTGAATCTGCCAGATAATTTGTTGCCATTCAGAGATAGAGTTTTAGAACATTTAGAACAACTGGAAAGACACTGAAATTAAACCACAAGGTTTCTGAGATGGAATGAGCAGACAATATAATATAAAGCAGACGTATCTTGATTGCTTTCACATGCTTTGGACTTTGAATCCCATAATTTGAGAGCGGATGCAGTGAAATGGTTAAAATGTTGGCCTAGGATCTGAAAGACCCAAGTTCAAATCCACATGTAGCCAGGGAAACTCATGCAGTGATCTTAACACCACCCACGTTTACTTACCATTAAGGTTTGTTGGGATGGTGATAGTGGAAATGAGAAAAGAGAGTACTATATATGTTGCCATGAGTTCCTGGATGAAAGGCAGGATATAAATCCAACAGTCCCCATTATCATCCTGTTGGGACAGTCCCCATTATCATCCAACAGTTCCCATTATCATCCTGTTGGGTTGGGCCAATATGAAGTTAGCTGCAGAAACTTCAGCTCTATGATTTCAAATGCAAGTTAAACAGTGCAACATTTTAAAAATTCAGGTCTATAGACAAGAAGAAACCTGTCACAGTCCTTAGAATAGATTTCAGTTTAACTAAATGTTTCTATCATTTTGTATTTTGCCATGTTTTTCTCAATTCAACCAAATTCGTTAAAGCAAATATTCTTGAAATAGAAAGTATTATCAATCCATCAGTAAAAGAAACAATGCTTTTTCACCAAGAGGTATTTATATTTTATCCATTCATTTATCACAATATTAGGATACACACAACTTATTTCACAGGTTAGTAGCTATCTGCTACAGAGATTCCCAAGTCTTTTTTACTTAATGGTATCGAAGGAATAAAATACACAATTATTTCCAGAGCTTTATACTGAAATTATCCACAAGTGTTAGGGTAAATTACAATTTAATTAACACAGGCTGTTTGTAGTAGAAAGAATGGATACAAAAATGCTTTTCTGACTCTTTGTGAATCTGAAATGCATAATATCTCCCATTTCAGGATCACAAAGAACTTTCAAATGTGCTTGTAACCTACTTTTATTTTGACAGATGTTAAAACACACAGGTTATAGTTTCAGCTATGGATTGTGAACTTAAATTGCTTAACGTACTTACTGCTTGAAGGAAACTGCAGTTTTACACTGAAATGCAAGTCAATATTAATTAACAACCCAGCCTGAAGCCATACATGACCGTAGAAGGTCTGTGAGTTAATCTATTGTCACCTTTATTTGCAGACTGAATTAGAGTAGGAGATAGCAACTGTTGGAGCGAAGAGTATACAGTGGTACCTCGGTTCACGAACGCCTCTGTTCACGACCAATTCGGTTTACGAACAGAAAAGTTCCTCAAAATGTGCTCCGGTTCACGAATTCCGTTTCGGTTCACGAACGGAAAAGTTCATAAAAATATGGTCTGGTTCACGAACTCCGCTTCTGTTCACGAACTCCGCCTCGGTTCACGAACAGAAAAGTTCATAAAAATATGGTCTGGTTCACGAACTCCGCTTCTGTTCACGAACTCCGCCTCGGTTCACAACCAATTTGGTTCGCGACCAGAGTCAGGTCAAGAATTAAAACCAAAAGAAAGATCAGAACGGATTAACCGGATTTACATTAAACCCTATGGGAAATTGTGCCTCGGTTCACGACCAATTCAGTTCGCGACCAGAGTCATTTCACGAATTAAGTTCGTGAACCGAGGTACCACTGTATTTAGAATTTTGAGAGCAAGTTATGGGCATTTCCAGATCAATCTCTCAAAATGGCTGCTAGGTTGAGGCTTTATAGACAGTAAAGAAGAGGACCTTGATAGATATATGCAAGATCTGATGACAGGGCAACAGGAAATGAAACTCAAAGATAACACAGCAAAAATCCAATTGAGTACAATCCTTTATTTGCTTACGCAGTCTTGCCAAACTAAAGCTATAACTTTCTAATCTAATGTATGTACTCTGAGAGATTCTAGGGCGTGGCTATCCTAAAACATTTCACCCTCCATCCAGTTTGGGACTGCACACTCTCTTAATCTGGGTCTCTCTCAGATGAGATCTGATGAGATTTACTGCTTCTTCCTGGGAAAAGCTCTGTGTTGCTAAATCTCCTATTCACTGATTCTCCAGGTGCACATTCCATCACATATAGTCCACAACAGACAAATATTCAGAAGTGAATCAGCCAGAGACACTCTGCTGATTGAAGTCCACAACTTTGGGCAGACTTACTTCAACCCAACAATCTAGAATAGTGGATAAACAATGCGGTCTCTCTCTCCAAAAGTAGGGATTTGATTCCCATAAAGTCCAGCCAGAATAACCAGTGACAAGGGATTGTGAGAGTTACAGTCCAAAACATTTTGGGGGGGGGAGGGGATGGACGGACACCAAGATGCCTATTTCTGTTTGGAATGCATTGTCTAGTTACTTTGAATGTTAAAGCTGTATATGGTGGTTACTGAAGACTTTACTATCACTTTTTACTAGGATAATTTTCAAGATCTTTTGGATTAAGTACATAATTGTGATTCAATTTTTCATCATTATAATATTACACATTACATAAGCTGTGCAATTTATTGAATGCAATGCATTCATGATAGTATAACAGAATACCAGAGTTGGAAGGGATCTTGGAGGTTTTCTAGTTTAGTCCCCCACTCAGACAGGAAACTCTATACCATTTCAGATAAATGGTGGCCCGATCTCTTCTTAAAACTTCTAGTGATGGAGCAGTCACAAGTTGTTCCATTGATTAACTGCATAACAATTACTGTAACCTATATCAATTTCCCCCAGTCTACCATCTCTCCGGAATATACTGGATTACAATTAGCACAAAGGTGATTGAACATAGGTGTGATGAAATGTGTCTACGAAGATGGGAGTGATATGAGGGACTTCATTTCATTTCATTTCATTTTATTACATTTATATCCCGCCCTTCTCCACAGAGGACCCAGGGCGGCGCACAGGAAATTTAAAAAACATACACAATAGAAGATAGACAAATAATTTAAAATATATATTAAATAATCCCCAATCCTGTGCTAAAAACCAATTATTAAAAACCCAATTTAAAACTTTTCTAAAAGTCCCCATGGGAGGTTAGGCTAGGCCGGCTTGATGGAAAAAATATGTCTTTAAACATTTGCGGAAGAGGCGGAGGTCGGTGATGGTCCGGAGTTCAGGGGGTAGGTCGTTCCAAAGGGCAGGGCCCGCCACAGAGAAGGCTCTTCCCCTGGGTGTCGCCAGTCGGCATTGTCCGGCCGACGGCACCCTGAGAAGGCCCTCTCTGTGGGAGCGGATCGGTCTAAGGGATGTATGGGGCAGGAGACGGTCTCGCATATAACTAGGCCCCGAGCCATGGAGCGCTTTAAAGATGGTCGTCAGAACCTTGAAGCGCACCCGAAAGACCACAGGAAGCCAATGCAGCTCGCGCAGGATTGGTGTTATATGGGAGCTTCTGGTGGCTCCCGTAATTACCCGCGCGGCTGCGTTTTGGACTAACTGTAGCTTTCGAGTGCACCTCAAGGGAAGCCCCATGTAGAGAGCATTACAGTAGTCGAGACGGGACGTCACAAGAGCTTGAGTGACTGTGCAAAGGGCAGCCCGGTCAAGTAAGGGGCGCAATTGGCGCATCAGGCGTACCTGATGAAACGCCCCCCTGGCCACGGCCGTCACATGGTCCTCCAAGGACAGCCGGGAATCCAGGAGGACACCCAAATTGCGCGCCCTCTCCACGGGGGCCAGTGTTTCGCCCCCAATGGCCAGAGTTGGAGTAATCTGGCTGAACCGCGGTGCCGGAAACCACAGCCACTCAGTCTTGGCAGGGTTGAGCTTGAGTTTGTTACCACCCATCCAGATCCGTACGGCTTCCAAACACCGGGACAGCACTTCGGCGGCATCGTTGGGGTGGTCTGGGTGGATATGTACAGCTGGGTGTCGTCAGCGTACAGATGGTACTCCACCCCAAAACCACGGATGATCTCACCCAGCGGCTTCATATATGTGTTAAACAGGAGGGGCGAGAGGACCGACCCCTGAGGAACCCCACATAAGAGGGGTCTCGAGGTCGACCTCTGCCCTCCCGTCAACACATATTGCGACCGACCAGAGAGGTAGGATGAGAACCACCGCAAAACGGTGCCTCCCAGCCCCAACCCCCCCAGTCGGTGCAATAGGATACCATGGTCGATGGTATCAAAAGCCGCCAAGAGGTCTAATAGGACTAGGATAGAGGAATACCCTCTATCCCGCGCCCTCCAGAGATCATCAACCAACGCGACCAATGCCGTCTCGGTACTGTGACCGGGTCGGAAGCCGGACTGGCGCGGGTCTAGATAATCAACTTCCTCCAGGTGTTGTGGAAACTGTTGGGCTACCACACTCTCAACAACCTTCACCAGAAAGTGAAGGTTGGATACTGGACGATAGTTCTCTAGTAAAGCTGGGTCCAGGGACGGCTTCTTGAGGAGGGGCCTCACTACCGCCTCTTTCAAGACGGCAGGCAAGGACCCCTCACTCAAAGATGCGTTGACAATGCCCTGGAGCCAGCCTCGTGTCGTCTCCCAGGATGCCAGTACTAGCCAGGAGGGACACGGGTCCAATAAACATGTGGTCGCTCTAAGTTTCCTTGACAGCCTGTCCATATCCTCGGTGGTAACAAAGTCAAACTCCTCCCAAGCAGGAACCTCAAGACTAGCCTCGGACAGTCCCACAGGACCACTGTCGATGGAGGGTAGCTCATTCCGAATCCGAGTGATTTTCTCCTGCAGATAAATCCCAAATTCCTCTGCTCGCCCTTGCAGAGGGGCTTCCCGCGGCCTCTGATGAAGGAGGGAGCGGGTCACCCCAAACAGGGCGGCAGGGCGGTTATCTGCGGATGCAATTAGGGTGGCACAATACTCACGTTTGGCCACCCTTATCGCCACTAAGTAAGCCCTAATATGGGTTCTCACTAGTGTTCGGTCGGCTTCGGAGCGAGAGGATCTCCATCTGCTCTCTAGGCATCTCTTGTGGCGTTTCATCCCCCGAAGCTCCTCAGTAAACCAGGGAGCCTGGGTGATTCGTCGCCGCAAGAGAGGCCGCAAGGGCGCGACTCGGTCCAAGGCCCCCGTGGCCGCACTTAACCATGCGGCCACTAGGTCCTCAGTCGAGTCGCGGGGCAGGATCACAGGAATTGGCCCAAGCTCCCTCTGGAACCTTTCCGGGTCCATTAGAAGCCTGGGGCGGAACCATCTAGGAGTGTCCGGTTCCGCCTCCCCGCGGTGAGGTGGAGCGATTGGAAAGTCCAGCCGGAGGAGAGCGTGATCTGTCCATGACAAGGGAGTGATGACTAAGTCCCCTATTCCCAGATCGCGACTCCACTGTCCCGAGACAAGGATGAGATCCAGCGTGTTTCCCCCCTCGTGAGTGGGACCTAAAACTACCTGGGTCAGGTCCATGGCCGTCATGGAGGCCATGAACTCCCGAGCTGCTCCAGAGGCTTCGCCCGCCGACGGCAAGTTAAAGTCCCCCATGACTACCAGTCTGGGGGTCTCAACCGCCGCCTCGGCTATCACCTCTAGGAGCTCGGGCAGGGCTGTTGTTGCATAGCGAGGAGCCAGGTATACAACTAACACGCCCAACTACCTCCCTAGGCCCCATCTCACGCAGAGAGATTCACACCCGGTTGTCTGGGGGACCGTGGTCTCCTTCGGCTCAAGACCCTCCTTTACGATAATCGCCACCCCCCACCCCTCCCTAGGGCCCTAGGCTGATGGAAGGCGCGGTAACCTGGTGGGCAGATGTCTACGAGGGGTATACCCCCTTCATGGCCCAACCAGGTTTCCGTTATACCCACCAGGTCCGGGTCCCCCTCTGACACAAGGTCACAGATGAGGGGGGCTTTCTGAACCACGGACCTGGCGTTGCATAACATCAGCTTCGGGCCCCGGGTCTGTGAATCCTGCCCACCTAGTCTGCGATGGGAGGACGGAGAGTTGGAGCACGTGACCGCCTGTGTCCAGCGGCCACGGTCTTCCAACCGATGACGCCTATTCCGCCTCCCACCGCCCCTGCCCCTCCCTAAGACCAGATCGATGGAAAATGCCTCAGTGGAAACGACCCCCCCTTCCCCTCCCTCCGTTACTCCTCTTCCGCCGGCCGGCCCACTCATTTGCCATTTCCTCCCAGGACTATTTTCCCCCCCCACCCTGGAACCCCCTAAAATCCGAATTAAAAATTTAAATAAAAAACCCCTTAATTTGCGCTTCGCCCACCTCTCAGGAGCTATCAGTCCATCCTCGAGGTGGGCCCGTGTTAGATAGGGGGGCCAGGCCTGCGAGAGGGGAGCCTTCCGCAGGCAAAGGAGATCACACCTGGAATACACTGCTAAAAACATAGAGGTCATCCAACCCAGGGGACATAGAGCAAGTTCACAAATAGAGTCCACAAATAGAGTCCAGGGCAAGTAAAGTGACAAGTGATAAAATTGTGCAAATGGACGCAGTTCTAAAAGAGCAGAGGGGTAAAACAGTTCAGACAGTCAGACTTAGCTCTTTCGGGTGGGGGGGATCACAATTCAGTCTTAACACCACCCCATCCATCTGTCTTCTTCGGCAACACCGGCCTCAGTCCGCACTTAGTGCCGCACGACTAGATGGTCCCTTGTGCGGCCTGATGTAAAGTGCTGCCATGTGCTGCCACGGTTTACTCCCAAGTCCAAAGCACACACTTTGAGGTGTTCCTGGGTCATCTTCGGCCATGATCCACCAACGACCCGGCTGCTTGGCTTCTTCATCCATCTCTCCCATCTCCTACTCCTTCTTCCACCACTTTCCTTCCTTCCTTCTCCTCGTTCCTCCTCTCTTCACTCCATCTACGTTCCTCTCATCCAATCTTCCTCTCCTCTCACCTTCTCCACTCCTCCAACACCAACTCCGTTCCATCAACAATCCAGCTCCACTCCATCAGCAATCCAGCTCCATTCCATCAGCAATCCAGCTCCATTCCATCAATAATCAGCAATCCAGCTCCACTCCATCAGCAATCCAGCTCCATTCCATCAGCAATCCAGCTCCACTCCATCAGCAATCAGCAATCAGCAATCCAGCTCCATTCCATCAGCAATCCAGCTCCGTTCCATCAACATTCCATCAGCCATCCACCCACAAGCAACAAGCCTTAAAACACGCCAGCCGTTTCCACCTCCAGCCTCCAGCCTCAGGTCGGGTGGGATAAGATGGGAAATACCGCCGGTCGGGATCGGGTTATTGGGCCGCCAGGCCCAACATAGGCCATGCGGCCTGATGGTAGTCCTCCCGGCCCGACCCGACATGGCCCGGCAAGTCTGTTTCTTCCGCGTCCCGGCTTCGCGGCCTGCTTCCTACCTCCAGCCGCGCCGGGACGCTCCAGGCCGCAAAAGGCCGATTCGGGCCCGCCCTGCCCTGCTCTCCGTCCTGCCGTCACTCACAGGGCTCGCTCTTCATTTCCGAGCGGCCCGGAGTGGCGGCAGGGGTGTCCTCTTGCTGGGCCAGCCCTCGGAGATGACCGACGAGGGCTGGCTACGTCCTCCTAGGTCTAAACGACCCCCTGGCTTCAAGCCGCGTTTCGCGGTGCGACCTCCATCTCGCGCATGCGCAAATCAAAAAATTACAATAATGCAGCAGGTTCGGATTCCACTTCCGGTCCTCCGGAGGCGACGGACGGGTCCTAGACGCGTCCGCCGCTTGGTTGCTCCGGCAGCGCCTTCGGCTTTATTGGAACAATTTTCTCTGTTGCTTTCTCCTGCTGGCTGCCAGATTGGGTGGGGGAAGATGGCTTCCTTTTGTTCCTAAATGACTATTCTTCATGGAAAATTTCCAACATTCCTTTGTGACTTGGACTGTTTCTCTCTACCAATGGAGGATTTTTGATTAATTGATTCCTTCCCTGGAGTGCCTTCTTTGTCTTCATAATTGATTGTGAAAATTGCTTTTCTCTCTGATTCTTATAGCTTTTTATAACTTAGATTTGAACTTTTTTCTCTGGACTTGCTCCAGCGGCCGCACCCAAAAAACACCATCTTAGTGGCACTGAGTTAAAAAGCTTACCATGGCTTCTAAAAAACAACCAGAACAATCAGGCTTGGAAGCAAGAATGACAGCTATGGAGGAAGTGTTACACTCTTTGGTGCTGGAAATTAAAGAACTTAGAAAGGATCACTGCAGTTCTAAGTTGGAGCTTTTGGAGACACAGAAGAAATTGATGCAGAATACACAGAAGACTGAAGAGTTGGAAGTGGGGCTGGCTGGGGCAAAGGGAGAACTTAAAAATGTTAATACTGAAATTGGAGATTTAACTGGTCATATGTCTAGGATGGATTTTGAGAGGATGTCATATTTTTTAAGATTTCAAAATATTCCTGAGGAATCTGGTGAATGCCTTCCGGATCTTATGAGTACAATTTTAGCAGACTATTTACACAAACCTAAGGAGGAGATCAGGGGGGACATTGACCTGGCCTACAGAATAAATTCAGCATATGCCAGGATAAATGAACTACCCAGAGAGATACATATTAAATTTGTTAGAAGGTCTACCAGGGAGGGAATACTGAGGGCGCAGAGAGAGGGTCCGTTAACGTACCAGCAAAAGGAAGTCACCATCTTGAAGCAGATCCCAAAAAAGATTAGAGAGGTGAGGAGGAAATATTCCTTCTTATCTAAAAAATTGTTTAACCAGGGGATTTGGTTCAAGTGGGTGATGCCAGAAGGGATGTTGGTGTTCTGGGAAGGAGGAAGAGTAAGGATTAAAACAGTTGCTGAGGCGGAAGCCTTTCTTAAAAAATATTCCTCTATCCTGGGGGATGAAACTGGAGGAGCAGAGGGGGCCACGGCCTCGCCCACTGGGGGTCAGGGAGGAGAACAAGACACAATTGCCAAGAGACTTAGATCTAAAAAATGACTTTTTTTTATTATAGTATTACTTTTGTTTGGATGTTTGTACATGACTGCTAGCATAGAATTTGGAATTTACAATGATGTATGCACTTCTCTTCACCTTGTAATACCATTGAAATATGTATTATCTATGTTTTGTTAAGAAGTCCCGGAGGGGCCAACGATCTCAACGTGAAAGTTCTCAAAATATTTTTCTAACTCACCTTACCCTACCCTACTTAAAAAAATTTGTAAAAACCAATAAAACTTTTTTGACACGAATAATGCAGCAGGTTCCTAAAGAGTGGGATGAAACAGCACTCTCTGGAGCTGGATTGTCAGAAGAGGAAGCGATTTAGGATAGCTATTCCCTAAAATCTTCCAGGTCATATCCATTAGGTTAGGTTGACAAGATTTTTTCTATTTTGTGTAAGTAAGCAAATAAAGAACTAGCTAGATTGTATTACATTGTTCTTAGGCTGTGTCAGACTTGAGACACGTGAGGTTCATAGGCCAATGAACCAAGTTGAGGACTACTTTAATTACAGTGAAAACTGCTGCTGGCTAACTAAAATTTGAATCATTGGAATGATTAATCACTAGAAGTTGCATAACTTCTTGGGGGAGAGGGGAGAAGAGTCTTAATTCTGGACAAGCATAATATTGTTTAGGTTTAGGTTTATTTTGATTTATATACCGCCCTCTTCTCCATGGTAGGACTCAGGGCGGTGATGTGATGTGTAACTAATGACCATCAACTACAGTAGATCATATAGTACAACATACAATCCTTACCAGATTTTCCTGCCTACTATAAAGGAGTATCTCAATCTCATGGAACCTATGAGAATAAAAAAAAGGTTGATCTATGAGGGTCCTCTATGAGGACCAGAATATCTGAACTCATAGCTCTAATCTTGTGGCAATGGTCCTACCTTACAGTATTTTGCGGACCTGCCCGTGGATGTAAATTTATTTTCAATCAGTATTAAATACTTCGAATTTGCAGTAGTCACAAAATGACAACTTTTCTAGTAATTGTAACAGAACTATAATTCTGTTGTAACAGAACTATAGTTCTGTTATATACTGTATCCATTACATTATACTACAAACCATAAGTGTAACTCCCATACTCCCCATATGCTACTAAACTCCCCATATACCCCACACATCCCTTCGACTGATTCGCTCCCATAGGGAGGGTTTTCTCTGGGTGCCGTCGGCCGGGCAATGCCGGTTGGCGACGCTTAGGGGAAGGGCCTTCTCTGTGGCGGGCCCTACCCTCTGGAACGACCTGCCTCCCGAACTCTGCACCACCGCGAACCTCCGCCTGAAGACGCACCTGTTCCATCAAGCCGGCCTAGCATGACCACCCGTTAACGACTGAGTTTTAGTCTACAAATTTTTAATTAGAGGGATTTTAATATGTGGTTTTAGCACATAAGTTTAATTGTAGTTTTAGGATGTTATGTATTTGTATATTTATATGGTTTTTTAATTTCCTGTGCGCCGCCCTGGGTCCTTTTGTAGGAGATAGGTGTGGGATATAAATCAAATAAAACTAAACTAAACTAAACTCACCAATCACCTGGATGCTTTTGCAATCTAAACAAAATTTCACTGAACAAAATTTCACTGCATCTGAAATCAGCATTAGCTTCCAACTATTTGTATTTTGCAATATAGTCATTTCCCAGCATAATAATAATAATAATAATAATAATAATAATAATAATAATAATAATAATAATAATAATAATAATAATTATTATTATTATTATTATTATTATTTATGGACCGCTCTCTCTCCCCGAAGGGACTCGAGGCGGTGCACAGGGGATTTAAAAATGCATATATAAAAACATAGACATAAATACAATTTAAAAATAAATTAAACTTAACCCTGCGCTAAAACCCCAGATTAGCTAAAATTAAACCCCTAAAAAGCCCTAATAAACAATTCAATTACCCCAAGCCGACCAGGCAGAAGAAATGAGTTTTTAGTTTTTGACGGAAGGAGTGGAGGTCCGTAGTTGTTCTAATTTCGGGGGGAAGGTCGTTCCAGAGGGTCGGGCCCGCCACAGAGAAGGCCCTTCCCCTGGGCGTCGCCCGCTGGCATAGCCTAGTGGACGGCACCCGGAGAAGTCCCTCTCTGTGGGAGCGAATAGGCCGCAGGGATGTATGGGGCAGGATGCGATCCCGCAGATAGCTAGGTCCCGTGCCATGGAGCGTTTTAAAGGTGATAACCAACACCTTGAAGTGCACCCGAAAGACGACAGGCAGCCAATGCAGCTCGCGCAGGAGCGATGTTACATGGGAAAACCTAGAGGTTCCCATAATTGCCCGCGCGGCTGCATTCTGGACAAGCTGCAGTCTTCGGGTGCACCTCAAGGGGAGCCCCATGTAGAGAGCATTACAGTAGTCCAGTCGGGAAGTCACGAGTGCATGAGTGACTGTGCAAAGGGCATCCCGGTCCAATAGGGGACGCAACTGGCGGACCAGGCGAACCTGGTAAAACGCCCTCCTGGCTACGGCCGTCACTTGATCTTCCATGGACAGCCATGCATCAAGGAGGACGCCCAAGTTGCGTGCCCCATCCACAGGGGTTAGGTGTTCGCCCCCTATGGCCAGTGATGGAATCAACTAGTTGTACCGGGATGCCGGGAACCACAGCCACTCGGTCTTGGACGGGTTGAGTCTGAGTCTGTTCCTTCCCATCCAGGCCCGCACGGGTTCCAGGCACTGGCACATCACCTCTACGGCATCGTTGGGGTGGTTTGGGGTAGATATATACAGGTGCGTATCATCAGCGTAGAGGTGGTAGTCTACCCCAAAACCACGGATGATCTCGCCCAGCGGCTTCGTATATGTGTTGAACAGGAGAGGCGAGAGGACCGACCCCTGAGGCACCCCACAAGTGAGGGGTCTCGAGGTCGACCTCTGCCCTCCTGCCAACACAAATTGCGATCAACCGGAGAGGTAGGAGGAGAACCACCGTAACACGGTGCCCCTCACCCCCAACCCCTCCAGCCGATGCAATAGGATACCATGGTCGATGGTATCAAAAGCCGCTGAGAGGTCTAATAGGACCAGGATAGAGGAACAGCCTCTATCCTGAGCCCTCCAGAGATCATCCACCAACGCGACCAAAGCCGTCTCGGTGCTGTGCCCGGGCCGGAAGCCGGACTGGCGTGGGTCCAGATAATCAATTTCCTCCAGATGACGGGGGAACTGTTGTGCCACCACACTCTCTACAACCTTCGCCAGAAAGTGAAGATTGGAGACCGGACGGTAATTTACCAACAATGCTGGGTCCAGAGAGGGCTTCTTGAGGAGGGGTCTCTCCACCGCCTCTTTCAAGACGGTAGGCAAGAACCCCTCACTCAAGGAAGCGTTGAACACCTCCTGGAGTCAGCCTCGTATAACCTCCCAGGATGCCAGTACAAGCCAGGAGGGACACGGGTCCAATAAACATGTGGTAGCTCGCAGTCGCCCACGTAACCTGTCCATATCTTCGGACGTAACAGAGTCAAACTCTTCCCACAAAACTGTCTCAAGATCTGCCTCGGGGCATCCCACTGGGCCACTTTTGATTGAACCCCAACTCGCTCCGAATCTGAGCGATTTTATCCTGCAGATATTCCCCAAATTTCTCTGCTCTACCCTGCAAAGGGGCTTCCCACGTCCTCTGTTGAAGGAGGGAGCGGGTCACCCTAAACAGGGCGGCAGGGCAGTTATCTGCGGATGCGATAAGAGTGGCACAATGATGACGTTTGGCCACTCTCAACGCCACAAGGTAAGTCCGTAAATGGGCTCTCACCTGTGTTCGGTCAGATTCAGATCGTGTGGATCTCCATCTCTTCTCTAGGCGTCTCTTGTGGCGCTTCATCACCCTCAGCTCCTCGGTAAACCAAGGAGCCTGGGTGACTCGGCGCCGCAGGAGAAGCCGCAAGGGCGCGACCCCATCCAAGGCCCCCGTGGCCGCGGTGTTCCATGCGGCCACCAGGTCCTCCGTCGGGGCGTGGGTCAAGGACACAGGTAATGGCCCAAGCGCCGTCTGGAACCTATCCGGGTCCATCAGGCGTTTGGGGCGGAACCATATAGGTGAATCAGGTTCCGCCTCCCCACGGTGGGGTGTAGCGATTGGAAAGTCGAGCCGGAGAAGTGAGTGGTCTGACCATGACAGGGGTGTGATGGCTACGTCCCCTATACCCAGATCACTCTTCCACTGACCAGAGACAAAGATTAAGTCCAGCGTGTGTCCACCTTCGTGCGTGGGACCCCGAATTATTTGGGTCAGGTCCATGGCCGTCATGGAGGCCATGAACTCCCGAGCTGCCTCTGATGATTCGCCTACCGATGGCAGGTTGAAGTCCTCCATGACAACCAGTCTGGGGGTCTCAACCGCCATCTCGGCGATCACCTCGAGGAGCTCGGGCAGGGCTGCTATTACATAGCGGGGAGCCAGGTATACAACCAGCACGCCCAGCTGCCTCCCTAGGCCCCACTTCATACAGAGGGACTCACAGCCGGTGGTCTGTGGTACAGTGGTCTCTCTCGGCTCAAGACCTTCCCTAATAATAACCGCTACCCCTCCACCCCTGCCTACGGCCTGTGGCTGGTGAAAAACGCGGTAACCTGGTGGGCACATTTCTACGAGGGGAAGTCCTCCCTCGTGGCCCAGCCAGGTCTCCGCTATTCCCACCAGGTCCGGCTCCCCCTCGGACACAAGGTCGTGGACGAGGGGGGCTTTGTTGACCACGGACCTGGCATTGCAAAACATCAGCCTCGGGCCCTGGCTCTGTAATCCTTGACCACCTAGCCTGCGGGGGTTGTGGCACCTGACCATATGCAAGCATCGGCCTGGTGCCTCCAACCGGGAAAGAGAAGCCTGTCTCCCATCGCACCTACCCCTCCCTACGACCGTCTTGACTGCTTGTTAATTGGGAAAAAAAACCCAGTAGTGAGCAGGACTGGGGAGGGGAAAAGTAACAGATGAAGCAATTCTTAATCATCTTTATAGACTGCAGAACTCCTGGAATCTGTATCAGTGATATAAAAAATGGAACTGGCCAATTGTTTAATAACTCTGAGAACATACACTCTCTAGGTGTGTGTTCGAGAGAGAGATATGAAACGAATCACTGGGTGTTATGTAAAGAGAACAGGAAGGAGACATTATGCTGTTGTTGTATAACTCGATTTTCCAAGAACACTGCATTAGTCAGATGTCAGTTAAATAAAGATAGGGTGGAATATAGAATTTGCCTTTGTTATATTATGAAAGGGAGCGGCTACTTAATAACAGACTTAATTTTATGGGAAAAGCTGATTATCTCTCTTAAAGGCTTTTTTGATCTCTGCAAGTACTTTGAGTGCTGCAAAACATGAGACTAGAGAGAGATTTCCACCACAGTTCTCTTCCCATAAATATTCTAGCTGCTTTTTATAAATCTCCCTGAACTGGGACTGGCTTTTTGTATGGAAACAAAAGGTAAGATTAACAAAAGAAATATTTTGTGTCTATGTTGGTGGGAGTTGGGACTGGTACCCATTCAATTTACCAGAAGAGATATCTCAACAGAAAGTCAGGACATATTTTCAGCGAACCATGACATGGAATAATGGTCATAAGTTACAGAACAGAAAATTCCAGTTGAATGTTATGAAGGTGTTTTCAGAGATAAGGCAGTTTAACAGTGGTGTCAATTTAACCAGGATAGATTATGGACTTCCCTTTGCTGGATGTATTCAAGCAGAGACTGCATAGCATATATCATAAATGCTTTGAGTTATTTTCCTATACTACAGGTAGTCCTCGACTTACAACCATTTGTTTAGTGACAATTTAAAGTTACAATGGCATTAAAAAACCGACTTATGATCATTTTTCATATTTATGACTGTTGCAGTGTTCCAGGATCATGTGATCATCTTTTGGGTCATTCCATGTCAAGTGGCTCTTTTCATTTCAGAAAAGAGTCCCGCTCTACCATCATGGATTTTGATGAAATTTTGTGTGAACATGCACACGTCCCCAATGAACATTGGTAACATGTTACATTTCCCAATGCAATACTTGTAAACAATTCTTTGTTCGACCCCATACCACAGCCTTCTACAGTATGACTCTGAGGTTCCAAAAACTTTGAGACATAATATCTCCGACAATATTTTGTTGAGAGAAAGAAAACTTGGTCATCTTGTACAACTTTTTGTGCTCTATTAAACAAAATAATGAAAACATTCTCATGAGTGATCTCCATCTAGATCATTTGGAACAAAGTCGGCCAAAAATATTGCAGCTCAAAAAAAGGGTTAAAGTTTGGCTTTTTAGATCTCTGGAAAGAAAGGTATGATAAATGTGAACTTTTGTGCATAGTAGCTTAGCAATACAAGGTTTTCAAATATAAAATTTCATTTTCCTACTGCCTTCCAATAGTTTACCAGTTGAGTGTAAAGTTGACCTTTTTTGTAAAATGTCAGCCCGCTTTTACAAAAAAAGATTTTCTGGAAACTCTGTTAAACTCATTCCCATTAGAAAGAGAATGTTTCAAACCCCCTAAAAAGTAGGGTTGGTTTTTCTTCGCTGATGTACAAAGCCCTAAAAATAGGGACAAAGTCGAGGATGTTGCTATGGCAACGTCACATGCATTCTATTATTTTTTCATCTTATTTGTTTTATATAGACATCATTATTACTATTATATTGCGTTGGTCCATGGTGATATTGTCACTAGCAGTTCAGGCACGTGAACCAGCAACCCCATTGCAATAGGGGTGTGTGTGTGTGCCCAATAGCTGTGCACTACCAGCCACAGGTGGGTTTCTTGGTTCAGGATCCCAAGCCTGTAATTTGGTTTCTTCCTCGAGGTTCCAAAGCCTTGTGTGGGTATTGTGTGAGTTCAGAAGAGCAGCCATTTTCTTTGTTTTTTGAGTAGTTGATGTAAAGAAGCATCAACACCTTCCACATACAATGCAGTCAGTCTATAGTTTCTATAGGACTGACTTTAAATTAGAGACATTGTCTGTAAACGTTAGAGACTGGCTTCTTCCCTATGCCTTTCTTTTTGCTAACATCTTGCCCGAGGAATACTTCTAGAGAGGTCAAAAGAAAGTTTGCATATTCCATCTTCATTGAAGCCAATTATCCAGGACTCAAAACCACTCTGCCTTGGAGAGATTCCCATCCTCGTTCAAAATCTGATAACACCCAGGTCAGCACTTCTACTGCATTTTTGTTATGAGGCCAAAATATATAACTGGATATCATCAGCATAATGAAGATACCTGATCCCATGCTGACAGTTAACCTCTCCTGGGGTTTCATGCAGTTATTGGAGAAGTGGAATACTAAAGTGCAGAACAGACATCTCTAAGTAGATCTCTCTTTCCTCTCCACCTTAGACTGGTTTTGACTTCTTAGGAGAAAAGAGAGTTACCAAAGGCTTCTGCCCTCACTCCAGTCCTTTGATCCAGAAGGATATTATGGCTGAAGGTATGACACTATTGAAAGATCAAGAACAACAAGGTTTAGCTTGAATCTGAGTGATTTTGTCTCCAAAAGTCATGATAATTTTTCATAATGGCTCTTCAGGTGTTCTTGCAAATTCTCCTTACCCCTACAGGGAATATGTTGCCTTAAAAAGGGTCACTGGGCATAATTCAATAGATGCAATAAAAATTACAAAATATTTTCCTGTTGTCACCTAAGTCCAATGGCATAGATTCACACACACGCTTTACCACTGATCAGTAAGAGTCCTTCAACAGCATTCTAGATACCTCCTGTGCTTAGTAGTAAGATCTAATCACCATCAGTTTTCTGGAAATGAATTTTCCAGAAGAAGAAATGCTTCTTAGAAAATTATCTGACTATAACTGGATTGATGCATCTGGAAAAAAAAATAACATGAACTTTCCCTGGAACATCCTGTCTCTATTACACTGAAGTTTGCACACAAATATCTAGAACTGTTGAATTTGACCAAATATTGCCAATTCTTTTCCGCTTATAAAAGTACTTCTAAAACTTTACTGTTCATAGCCAGAGGTTTCTCCAAAAACAAAGGAAACAATTAATAGAACAATTGAATTATAAGATGCCTAGAGTCATTGACAAAGATGGGCAGCTATAGAAAACAAATAAATACATAAATAAATCAACTTTTTCCTGAGATTATGTTGCCAAATTTCAGGAAACAAGAAATGTTTATAGGAACTGCTGAAATATGATTTTTTCTATTTGTTTATATAATATATCTTTTTTGGAGTTTCTACTTTCTTTATTGTGGAGGCTAAAGAAGCTTCTGGATTAGTGTTAAAGGTTTAGCCCTAAGGATTTCCAACTACATAGGATAGATTTTTAAATATAAAGAACTGATTGCATATGAGCAGTTCTGTTGCTGCTTTCAAAGAAAGTACACTTGCTAAGTGTTCAGTTCATAATTCTATTAGATCAGTTTTGCTGAATCAAGTCAAGAATCGTTTTAATCTGGTAGAATCACTTCAATCCACTTGTCTGTTGCCACTCTTAAAAACTCCTCTCGAAGATCAGTAAGGCAGGACTTAACTTGGCAAAATTCATGCATGTTTGCTTTTATGAAGTTTGTTCCCTGTGTGCTTATTTTTTCTTTACTACAATTTCAAAAATTTTGCCTGGAATACATGCTAATGTTTTTTAATGTGCCATATTAGCCACGTTTCAGTACCTGGTACTCAGTCTGATTTGAGAACATATTACATGCTTCCACTAAGAGGCCAACAATTTCATACAGTGCAGTTCAAGGAAAAGCTTTGCTGTTGGAGAAGGCAATGAATGCACATTTTGTATAACATTCCTACAGAATATCTTACACAATTTTTTTCTGGAATCCCTCTTGGGCAGTATGACATTTGGACCAATTTATACACCACTATGAAAGTCAATATTAGTTACTGAAAACCCAAAGTACAAATAATTGTTTCTGCCAGAACACAATTTCCGATTGCATCATAAAATTTCTAGAACTGCCAGGAAAAAAATTAAGAGCAAAACAAAGTAGGATGAGTTCCTGGAAAGAGCTTAATCCCATATACTTTGCCATATAATTAACAAGGAACATTTGCACTTGAATAGTCACCCTTGCATTTAACATTAAATGACCTGCAAATGAGGATACTGCCTCATCAAGAAAGTGCGGAATGTCTAGGAATTTTCCTATTTCTATTACTCATAATTGAACCTAATCCTGCATGATTGAGCAGCCAAAAATTTCACATTACAATCATGGTAGAAACAGAAGGCAATAGTGTTCTTATAATCAGAATGTGTTTAGATAAGACCTCATTGTCATATTAAATTGTCTTTTAACCGGTCTTTGCTTATTCATTTGATATTGCGTTTTTTTCCTTTCACAATGGCAATGTTGGGATATTCTTAGTTTATACTTGTTTTGCCATAACATCTGTTACAACATCTACGAAGGCACCTTGGAACAGATGTAAAGCTGAGCCATAACATATTCATTTTGTTTATAGTAATACTTTCTTTACTTCCTATTCTGGATCATTGTTTTCTGTTGTCTGTCTGTTTGTCGTTCCATTTCTCTCTTCTGTTCAATTTTTGAGTCTTGGAGTTTTCTTGACAAGGTTTTTCAGAAATCACTTCCTTCTTCCTAAGATTGAGAGAAAATGATTTGCCCAAGATCACCCAGTTGGCTTTGACCCTCAGATGGGAGTAGAATCATTGTCTCCTGGTTTCTAGCTGGATGTCTTAACCATTACACCAAACTGGCTCTTGATTTAACATCATTCATAAATTTAGAACATAATGACTTCTTCAAGTTGAAATTGACTTCCTATGATTTCATGGTCACATTTCTCTAGTTTACTTGTAACAGGATAAAAATATCTGCCATTGTTTTATTGCAGGATTTTTCTTTGATTTTCTAGTCTAGACTTTATTCCTGGCTGTTTCTCATTCAAATATAAACTTGGCACAACTTAACTTCATTTTGGAGATATCAGCCAGGGCTAGAAAAGTACTTCCATTTAACAAGATAGCACTATTAAAACTTTGCAAAAAAAATTATTTTGCAACTATGGATTATACAATTATTTTTTGTGGAATATATTTATCCATTTCTTTATAGGCTGAAATACAAATAATCCTCACTTTACAATCCACAACGCTTTTTTTTGGTGTTTGTTTAGTTTCAAAATTACAATGGCACTGAAAAAAGGTTCTCCTTAATTCCAAGTTGCTTCTCTCCTTGATCAGTTTCCATCCATTATTTCTTGTCCTGCCCTCTGGTGCTTTGGAAAATCAGTTGACACCATCTTCTTTATGGCAGTCCCTCAAATACTGGAATAGTGCTATCATGTCACTCCTAGTCCTTTTTTCTAGACTAGCTATACCCAGTTCCTGCAACCATTCATTGTATGTTTTAATCTCCAGGCCCTTAGCAAAATTAAGGGCTCAACAAAATTATGTTTAATTTTTCTCAGTACATATATGACATGATTAAATAGATGATGTGTATTTAGTGCAGATCCAGAAATAACTGATGTATTTATTTTTCTTCTAAATGCTTCCTTGTTTCATCAGCTGAGCCAATACAAAATCATGAGAAGCTGTAGAGTGACTAAAAATTTGTTAGAGCATTTTGATAGCCAGGTGCTTTTACTTCACCATGTTGATTGTTACTATTAGGGAGAATTTTGCTTTGTTCATTCTATTTTATGTTTTTTTTTAATTGATCAATGATCAAAATAAAATTTTAGTCTGTCTAGGGGGAGCTATTTATTGTTATACATGAAAAATCTGTCCGTATGTTTAGTATTCAACTTCAGCAGTTTGCATTTGAATCACTTGGTGACATTACTTCAGTCTCTGCATTTGTTCCACTTGGAGGCACAAATAAAATTGTGGTTGGACCATGGTACCTTTGTTTTGCTATGATTACAACTTTTTAAAAAATCATTGCACTTTTAATGGATGGGATTGTGCAGGAGCAGGGATTTCTGTTACATGGCATGTAATTAACCTCGTGCAACACATTTCTACTAAGCACATCTGATAGATACCTGTAACTATTCTGCAATTATAAAACCATGTAATTATAAAGTCAAAACATAAATTATATAGAATTATAGAACTGGAAAGGGTCATTTAGGCCATTGAATCCAACATCCCTCCTCAATGAAGCATTCCAAAAGAACAGCTCTACAACAAACACATCCACTAAAAGGCAGTCAACTAACTCCCCTAGTAATAAATTCCACTATATGATGCTCTTACTCTGAGGACATTTTTCTTAACATTAAACTTTTTAAAAACCTTGTGTCAGAAGATCTTGTGTCATGACACCACAGTGTATGTTTTGAATGTCCCTTGCATGAGCACCCATGAGCCATGTAGAAATAGTTCATAATTTGCAACATTTCTTGTGGTTTTCTCAGAAACTGAAACACCTAGGTATAATTAGGTATTTATATAGTACCCAGGATCTCTAGAACCGGAACAGCACATAAACAGATGAAAATGCATATATACATAAATGACACATTCTTCCGTAACGTAGTACATTTACATGAATGTTAGGAAAGAAAGGAGCCTGATTATGGCATGTAATTACATTTGTATCATGACATCCGTCCATGTACATGTGTCATTATTGTTGTTTCTGTAAGCCTCACAGCTTGGGTAAACTCACCATGAGGTTCCAGTTTATAGGAAGATATGTGTATAAATATGGCATTTTTATATTTTCATACAGTTTCTTGAAGACAGCTCTTCCTAGTAATATCCTTCACCTTCTTTTACAATTCAGCATTTTTATTTTCACAACTTCATTAAAAATTACACTGAGAATATGAGCCGATTTATAAAGGTCAAAGTAGCAAAAAATTTGAAATTTAATAAAAGATGGAAAACACAATTTTGATGAATACAAGATAATTTTTCACTGAGAGCCTAATCTAGGCTACAAATGCATTATGGGTAATATTGCAATTGTAATTCTTTTTCTATGAATTTACCAATGACATGACATTTACCGGTATATAGGACTGTGCTGTTAGTAGAAATTACATTTTTATGGAAAAGTTTTCAATTTCAACCCTTAGCATGTGTAGGCTGTGGAAAACTGTCTACTGCCACTTTATATTTGAAAAAATTCCAACTTAGTACCTTACAAATATGTTAAGTCTATGTCTCCAAGAATTCTTATCTATTAATCATGTTAATTCGGAATTTTAATTGCATCTTTACTTCCCTAACAAACTTGAGGAGGCTAGCATAGAACATACCAAGCATAGGTTGGATGCCTTAGTTAGTACATGTAATCCTCATTTAGTAACCACAACTGGGACCATCAGGGCACTAATGTTACCTGCCTAGAGTATGTGGATAATGAAATGTCTGCAAGCAAATAACCAAATGCAGAGAGCACCAAGAACTCCCTGTTTTTCCTCTAGCATCTCAAGGCTGCCCACATACTACCTCCTCCTTCCTTTTTCTTCAGAAAACAAACAGACCTGTAAGGAAGCTTTGGATGCAGAGGCGACTTCAAAATATCCAGGGTGTTTTCATAGATGAAGGTGGATTTGAACTTGAGTTAAAATCTTAAACCAAGCAACAATATTATGCCTCAGATTAAGAACTGCTTGAGGCTTGGGTGAGATAGGCTTTCACCTTCTGCCATTTAAAAATCTTTTGTTTTGTTCCCTCATTCCCACTTTTACTACAGGTAGTCCTCAACAACCACAACATTTCTGCTGCTAAGTGAAATATTTGTTAAGTGAGTTTTGTCCCATTTTACAACCTACCTTGCCACCGTGGTTAAGTGAATCGCTGCAGTTGTTAAGTTAGTGATGCGGTTGATAAATTAATCTGGCTTCCCCGTTGCTTGTCACAAAAGGTTACACGCATGTTCCTGGGACACTGCAGCCGTCATAAACCTGAACCACTGGCCAAGCGTCTGAATTTTGATCCCGTGACCACCGGGATGCTGCAACGGTCATAAGTGTGAAAAAATGACCGTAAGCCACATTTTTCAGCACCATTTAATTTTGAATGGTCACTAAACGAATGGTAAATGAGTTTAAAAAGTGAAATAAATGAGAACCGGTGAAATAGGGTGGAATGCATTTTCTTGAAATATACAGTGTAAATATTTGTTGTAAGTCGAAGACTAGCTGTATTTAGTGTACTTTAAATTGTGTGAAAGGGCGAGCGGGGGATGGGGGGGGGGCTAGAGATACAATGCCCTCTCAACATAAACAACATAAATTGGCCCCGCCTTTTCGTTGAGCTCTTGGAGGGGGAACGTACTGCATTTGCGTGCGGGCTCGAAAAGATTAATGCCGCTTTTGGCTGAACAGAGCCCGCCACCCGAGTTCACCTCTACTTGCGCTTGACAGCCGAGCGGCGTCATCCATTAACCTGACAGATATCTCCTTTCCAAGTCCCGTGGCAATTAACTCCTCCTCCCCCCGCGCCGGTTTCCCACACTTTCCCAGCGGAATGAATCACCCGTGCGCTGGGCCGGACAACCAAATACGACTTCCTCGCCTCTCCCCCCCACAGCGGGAGAGGCGGCCCCTCCTCGCGCTACCGGCGTCCTCGTCTTCAGACGCTCTAGCTAAGGTCACGGCGAGAGAGCGCTTGCCTGTTGCATTCCACAGAAGGAGCCAGAGGATTCCCAGAAGTGCCGCTCCAAGCCCAAGCAGCCACGCTTCCAAGAACTGGAGTCGACAGCTGCTGACTCCACAGCCCTTTTCCTAGAAAAGCAGGGCCTGTAATTGCCTGGGGGAGGGCGGGCCGGGCAAGGAGAAAGAGGGAGAAGAGAAAAATCCCCGTCCTGAGCAAACGAGAGTTCACGGGCGGGGCTTCTTAATTAGAGAAAGAGGAGGAAGGACTTAAACAGAAAAACAGTCAGAATTGCCTCTACGGTATGCACTGTATGCGTTTCTTCCATTTGCACTTAATTCAGACCCAAGTAAAACATAATTTCTTCCCTTTTCGTATTCAGGTCTGGATTCCTCAGAAGTCTGAGGAAGTACATTTAGTCAGTGACTCAGTCCCATTCCGGATTTTGCAAGCTATCCCGCCAATAATGTCTTTTTCATAATTCTTTTTACTGGAGAGGAGTTTTCAGAAAGGAGAACCAATGACAATACAGTATAGGGTGATGCAACTAAGTATTTTTAGAGCCTGCATTTAACAGTATTATGGTCCTACACTCCCTCCAATTGTGAAGAAGGTATCATTGTACTTTGAAAATCTCTCTCCAATGAACCTGCTGTTTTCAGCTTCTGAACACGAACAGTTTTGAGGTCAATAAAGCAGAATTTGTCCCAGCACTGAAGAAAAAATAATAATAGCCATCCTTTATGCATTAAGACAGGGGTCTCCAACCTTTGCAACTTTAAGTCTGAAGGACTTTAGCTCCCAGACTTCTCCAGCCAGCAAAGCTGGCTGGAGAAGTCTGGGATCTGAAGTCCTTTAGACTTAAAGTTGCAAAGGTTGGAGACCCCTGCATTAAGAGACCCTTTTCTCGCTTCCACTTCTGAACTTTGTTTCTGGGAACAGTAAAATAGCTTTCAGTGAAACGTACTAATGTAATTGGCTTTAAATCAAAAGAATTTTAGACATGATGCCAACATGGATGCTTAACGTTTGTCAGTATTGCAAATTAGACACAACATAGGACAATGTTGAACAATATCTGGGTATTTCTCCTTGGTGCTTGGTAGGCTTTCTCCCCAATTTGGCTTTAGTTTTGTTTTGTTTTTTAAGATCTGGGTTCATTCAAGGTGTCATACACCTATAAACCATGGATCAGCATGTTAGGTGAACGCAGCCTAGTTATTAAGAATTTAGGTGCTTAATCAATTATAGGGTGAGCAGATAATTAAGGAAGGTTTGGGGATTATTTCATCTGGGGAAGTAAAACATTAAAAATAATTCACCTTTTCGTCCATTTTGTTTATCTGAAAATATCAGTGAGTTGAAATGTAATTGGTGAAATGAAGGATCTGGGACTGTACTGTAACTCCATCTTGTTCCCTATGTTTTGTAGTACAGTACTAGATGGTGCACGACATCATCAATCACTTAGTACAGCAAAAAGCAATACTGTAGGCTGCTTTACTCAGATGACATTATTAAATAGGAGGCAGTGTGGGTGAAAATGAGATGAGACATCATTTGTATAAGTTACGGTTCTCTTGTAAAAAGCTTGCCTGAAATAAACAGATGTAAAAGTCCTCCAGTTCAGCTTATGTCCTTGTACTTGATGCTATTGCTGATGCTTGTCCTGGAAATCTAAAATTTATTTGGTTATTTTTCTTCTAGCTTCCCTTTCTTTTTTTTTCTTACAGAATATTAAAGGTACCCCTGTTGGCTCATAGGAGAATTTTTTATTAATAACAGATGACATATTTTTTTCTTTTGAAGAGAAATTATGGTATGTCTCAAGATTCAAGCTAGATGTCCCCAAGGTACTTTTACAGGAGGCAACTGGGCTTTATTTTTTCTTTTGAAGATGTTTTGCTTCTTATCCAAGAAGCTTTTAACAGGATAGTGGGGAATGGAAGGCTTTATATTCCTTGCACATAGCTAGTCTTTTAGAGGGTCATTGAAGCACTTGGAGGTTTATCTGTGTCCTCAGGGTCACCTAAGTAGTGCTCCTGGTTCCTATAGTCTGCAATTTTTCCTCTGCAAATTGATTCCTACTCCCACACCATTCAAAGAGTGTTCATCCCCAATTGTATAGCTAAAAATATGTAGAGATTCATAGTCATCCACTTCATGGTTGTCCCAAAGGTGCTTTTTCAGCTTCTCGGATGAGAAGTGAAACATCTTCAAAAGAAAAAACAAGAAAGCCCAGTTGTCTTCTGAAAAAGCACCTTTGGGACAACCATGACCTGGATGAATGAGAATCTCTACAGACATTCAAACTAGATGCAAATCCTAAGCCTTAAATACAGTGTTAGATACTGCTAGCATCACTTTTAAGTTCACTCTTGATTATGCATATTTGCTTTGCCAGCACAGAAGTAGCACTTAGTGACCCATCAAATAACTAGAAATATTTTTCTGAAGGTTGAACTTATTTTTCAGCAAAGCAACCAATTTCCCAATTCAGAAACACGCGTGTGATACAGAAAATTGGGTGAAAAAGTGACTTTTGTGGATCCTATGAAGATGGTTGAAAATGTAGATAACTGAATTCATTGATAACAATTTCAAAACCCAAGGTATACTTTTTAATTTTCCTCTGAACTTTATAGGATTTTTAAAAGGCTTTGGTAGTTTTCTATCATTCAATAAAATCACTTCTCTGAATTTGATTTTTGGAATGTATTACTATGCATTTTAGAATATACAAATGTAAAATATAAATATTTGAATAGAAAAACCTTGATGCACTGCTGTTTACAATTGTTCTGGATCCTTGAAAAGAGCTGAAAAATACAGTCTTATTTATTTATGTAGAGGGTAAGGAAGATGACCTTCATGGGAATATTCAGAAACTATTACTAAGACAAAAGGCAGTGGAGTATTTTTTTAAAGAACAGTGCAATAACATTTGGAAGTGGCTTAGGCAGATCCCTCCCTAAATCATTGGAGTTTAAGGAGGAAGAAATACAGAACAATCAGATTTGCCAGATTTTGTTACTATAGTTCATTGCAATTAGAGTAGTTTTAACCTTTGTATGGATTTGATTTTATGGGCTAATCTATCTGTTGGGGCTAATAGCTGCAACAAACACAGAGAATCCACCACTCTGTCCTAGCCTTGAGGAAGGGGTCAGATTTAACTATTGCTAGGGATGTGACCAAATATATCTTGAGGGGCTTCCTCAGTCCCATCAAGTGGCACTGTTTAATGGATGGTGCATGGAGTATGCTTACTCTGCCCAATTGTACAGGCTGAACAGAAGCCCTAAAAGGTACATCTGTAGATAACTAGACCTATGCCATAGCCAGCTATAGAGAATCAGGGAGCTGATCTTTTTTTTTAATGTTTTAATTGTAGTATATATGCTTTGAATTGTAAGAAACTCAGAGTCATTGATTGAGATAGGAAGCTATAGAAATTTAATAAACCGATTTCCCTGATAGATCCAAGGGGATCAACAGGGTTGCACTCCTCCTATCCCTTTCCCAACAAATATCAACAGGGTGATCTAAGTAGTTCAATGTCAAAAGTAAGTCTAAACTCCAGTGAAATGGGTTAAGAAAGTCAGTTTCATCCACACATTAGAATCTTTTCTTCAGAAAGAGTATTTTAGTTAACAGCCTATTATTTAGATTATCTAGATCCAATAAGGTTTTTTTTTCCATGAGAAATCTTTCTTCAGACTCTTTTAAGAGTGAGGAATTTATAAACTTCTGGATCTAACTGTATACTCCCTTCGTACCAGATGTAAATAAACCTTGAGGGACAAGGGTCAAGCAAATGTGGTTGGCGTCAGCCAAGAACCTTGTCTGCCTCATTGAGCCTTAAAACTGAAACCTATTTAAAAAATCTGACTGGTTCAAACCTGGACATTTGCTGAAACACTAAGTGGTTATGAATTAATCAATTCTATCCTTAAATTGTCTAGCTAATATATCACAGTGAGCTATCAAGGATTGTATATAATCTTGTCAATCTTCCCAGGTAAACCAATCAAGAAACACAACCAGATGAGCTAATTCTACTTTATTGAAGGATACTTTACCAGAGTATTGCAGGTCTGTAAATACAATGTCCCGTCACCATTTTTAACAATCTGATCCATTAGAATAGGTCTTTCCTAGGTTTCCTTCCTTGACGAGGCAGCAATTGCAGGCTCCCCCCTCTTTTTATTTCCTAGGCAGCATCTTTTCCCTTTGTCTCTCAAGGTCATTGTCACATTCCACTACAAATCTTTATACTTCTGCTCAGTTTTCTCAGACGTACATGCTAATAACTAAAACAGTTGGAGGATTCTAATAATCCTTGCAGTGCAGGTTCTTTTCCATGTTTTTAGAGGTGGAGGTGGCAGGTGAGCTAGCCCACTTAAATAAAACAATGGGTCCCCATGATATTCATCACAGAGTTTTGAGGAAACTTCTGGGTCTGCTTGCTGGACCATTAACTCATCTTTTAAACCAGTCGATAGTTCCCAGGACTGGTTAACAGCTAATGTTGTACTCATCCATAAGAAGTGTGGATAAGGAAGAAGCTCACTATACGTCAGTGAGGGTAACATCTATAGTAGTGAACTCACTCCTGGAAAAAATGATGAAATAAACTCACTCCTGGGGAAAAAAAGGATTAATAGAACAGCAATAGCACTTAGACTTATATACCGCTTTTACAGTGCTTTACAGCCCTATCTAAGCTGTTTACAGAGTCAGCATATTGCCCCGACAATCTGGGTCCTCATTTTACCCACTTTGGAAGGATGGAAGGCTGAATCAAACTTGAACTGGTGAGAATCGAACTGCCAAATTGCAGGCAGCCGGCAGGCAGCAGAAGTAGACTGCAGTACTGTATTCTAACCACTGTGCCACCGCAGCTCATTTAAATGTTAACAAACATTTAAAGCACACAACTTGATGGACCCAAAGCAGCATGGCTTTACTGAGGACAGATCATGTCAAACTAATCTAATTTGACTTTTTAAATTATGTCACAAATATATTGGACAAAGTAGTGCTGTGGAAATAGTCTATGTTGATTTTAGAAAAGCATTTGATATAGTTCCACATAATGAGCTCATTAAAAAGTTGTACAGGCTAGGGATTAACCACTGGGCGATCCAAGGGATAGGAAGTTGATTCAGGGATAGATCCTAGTGTATGCTTGTTAATGGGACACCATCTAACAGACACCAGTCACAAGTGGTGTGTCACAAGATCCTGTTCTGAAAGAAAAGGATGTAACAGAGTTGGTGTTCCTGGGGGTATTCATAACATGGAAAATGATTTGCCGTTGCTGGAAAATTAGTCAAAAATATGGAAACTGCAGTTCAATATTTCTAAATTTAAGGTGATACACTTGGGGAAAAAGAATTCCCTGGCAGAGTGCGCTACTGGGGTTACAGTGTTAGAACAGCAGAAGAAAATGATTTAGGTCTGCTCATAGCAGATGACTGCAAAATGATTGAACAATGTGGCCAGGCACATTATAAAGGCAAACAGAATTCTGTGATGCATCACCAGAGGGATTACCATCTGGAAAAATGAGGTCCTAATCCCATTATATAGGGCTTAAGTCAGACCCCATTTAGAATACGGTGCCCAGTTCTGGAGACTCACTTAAAAAAAGATTTTGATAACATTGTGTGAGTCCAGAGATGGGCAACAAAAATGGTGCAAGGTCTGAGGGACAAAACATATTGGGAGAGATTGGAGAAACAGAATATAGAATAGAATGACAGTTAGAAGGGACTTTGGAGGTCTTTTAGTCCAACCCTATGCTCAGACAGGAAACCATATACCATTTCAAACAAATGATTGTCTATTCTCTTCTTAAAAACTTCCAGTGTTGGAGCATTCACAACTTCTGGTGGCAAGTTGTTCCACTGATTAATTGCTCTGTCAGGAAATTTCTCCTTAGTTCTAGGTTGCTTCTCTCCTTGATTAGTTTCCATTCTTTTTCATTCATTACTTCTTGTCTTGCCCTCATGTGCTTTGGAGAATAGCTTGACTCCCTCTTCTTTGAAGGAAAACAGGTAGATTATTGAAACCTTTACATATATTAAAGGTATGAATAAGTCCTAGAAGATTATATTTTCAATATTAAACAAAAATCAAGAACACAGGGGCACAACCTCAAATACACAAATATAAAATAAATAATAGAAATTCTATTCTTTGTTTTCAATTACTGTATATTTGCAGTGTAGTAGTTCTTTTCTTGTTGTACTTCTGCAGCTCCTGGCACTGGTTGCTCAGCCAACAATCTTGAGTCCTGTACCCCATTTTTCACCAGATATACAGGACCTCCAACATCTAGTGCAGACCTTGTTAACCCAGGTGACATCTGAGTCGGTGTGGCTTTCTGAAATTTATGTCTCACTGTATTTTTTTTAATGGGAGAGACATTTTTTGTCTGACTCCTCTGGTGAGACCTATTCAGTATGGCTGAACCCCTGGCATAGCTCTCATCTTACGGAAGTACGGAAGCCCCACAACCACATCAAGGGATTCAAATAGACAAGCAACTACCACATAACACCCCATACTTAACAATTATTGAAGAAAGACCAAAAAAAAAGTCTAAATAGTGGATATGGCACTATCTGGAGACAGCCGAATAGAAGAGAAAGACCTGGAGAATATAACAAAATACAAAGATCTACAAATAGAAATAGAATGGCTATGGCAAATGCAAGAAAGGGTAGTATCAATAGTAATAGGTGCCTTGGGTGCCAAAACAACTGGAGCCTCACTTGAACCCCATTGGCATTGACAAATTTGCCATCAGTCAATTGCAAAAGGAGGCTTTACTCAGAACAGCTTCCATGCTCTGACAATATCTGTAACATCATCAAACATTCAGATCTGCCTATCCCCAGTTCTTGGCAAGGACTCGATAGGTAGACAAAAATGCCAAACCCAGCAGGAACATCTGACTACTGTTTGATGAACAACAACAATCATAATAAAATAAATAAATAAATAAAAATAAAAAGTAATGATTAAAAAAGGACCTTTGAGGGCAAGAAACTACAACTAGCGTATAACCTTTCAATATGTTAAAGTAGAGCCATGGTTATCATGGCAGCAATGAAATGCTAAGCAGTTCAAGTTTAAATATTCAAAATAACTTTTAGGGCTTCTCAATCCCATATTCAAGACCACCTCTACTAGGTGAGGAATGGAAACTGTTGGGCACAGGGTAGGCGATGCATCACCAGAATCTTTAATTTGTCTTGAATGCTCAATCAAAATTTCAATCTGTTGCATTGAATGGATAAGAATCTTGAGGAGAGAAATAAAATACTTATTAGACTTAAAATTACCACCCTGCAAATGGGGGAAGATTGATAAGAAAGAGGTAGTGATTATGGAATGCCTTAGAGGAACTGGATTACCTAGTTCCTTCTTGTACTGGGATTCCAATCCAAGCATAAAATGGATGGTCCAGTTCACTTCAATGGATGACCTTTGTCATGGCCTAGTTGAGGGGAGGGGATGTGTTGTTTCTGGTCTTAGTTTTCTCAGCAGCATTCACTACTGACCATGGTATCCTTCAAGATTTCTGTGGAATGAGGCTGGAGTTGCCATGGAAACCTTGATCCAGTGCCTAGAGGCTGTTAAATTTGAAATGAGAGAAAGCAATCTCAGTCTAAGTCCCCTCAAATTGCTGTTTATTTAGGACGACTCTGGCAATAATTATAGAGTGGGCGGGACTATACAGGAATAGGTTTTTAGGTGCTTGGGGCTCTTCTTAGATTCATGGCTACTGTTAAGTAAAGGCTATGCCTTAGATTCATAGCTACAGGTAAGTGAAGGCTATGCCCAGGAAGGCCTTTGCTTCATTTCAGCTGGTTGTGCCAGTTTCAGCTCTACTAGGAGCAGGAGGCCCTGGCAACAGTGTCCCATGCTTGTATCCAAACACATCTGGACTATTCTCCAGCACTTTACGGTGGATTGCTTTTGAAGATCATTTTGAAGCAGAAATTGGCTTGCTGGCAAACAAGAATACCCATGTAGCTCCTGGTCGCTAATAGGTTTTCAAGTGCAATTCAAAGTGTTGTTGAATTATAAAGCCCAATATGCATTAATTCTTAGGCTTCAGAACTACTTCAGGATGGACTTCTTTAGTTCTCTGGTATGCAATCCCCAGCAAAAATTGTTAATAGATTCCCAGAGAATAAGGGGGGGATTGGACTAACATACAATGTTTTTCTAAGGCACTCCATCAATTATGAAACAGCTTCTCTCTTTAGAAGACCACTCTAATGGATTCTGAATACTACTAAAAATGAAGCTTTCCCAGAGAGCATTTGGAGAATGATGAATGTACACAATTTGTATTGCTGTAATGTATTATTATGATTATGATTATATTTTGGTCTTAGTTTTAATATGCTTTTGTTGCTGTAAATTGATGGAAGTGTGCACAAATCACAACATGGTCCATAAATGGCAGAAATAAATAAAACATACATAATGTACAAGAAACAAAATATAAAATAAAATCATGTTAACTTGGTAAAGCAAAACAAAACAAAATGGGACAAATATTCAGCAGCAGAAAATGCAAAGAAAAGTGGAGCAGTAATTTATCTGAAATCTTCTTGGGAGGTACTGGAACCATGAAAAGACAAGGAAGAGTTTTAATTCTGAAATTAAGAAAAGAAGATAGAATTTTAACATTGCCTTCCATCTATGTCCCACATATGGTCCAGGAATAATTTTAGAAAAGTTTTTGCAATAATACAAATCATGGAAGTAGAAATAACCATTGTTGGAGATATTAACAGAGGGATAGATTTGAATGCAGACAAATAATTTCAAGGGGAAAAAAGAGGAAAACGTTTGAGAAATGTTTTTCAGTATATAACTACATTCTTTGATAAATGCTTGGACATTAAAAAAAATTCAGAAGAGACAACCCATTGTCAGCAAGACATCAAATGTACACAAGAAGTGTTTGTTGGGTCTCCAAGGCACATTCCACAGGGAAATGGAGAGACTTTCAGTGATGTATGCAATTTTATTATCATGGTTCCAAGAGGAATAAATGGCATGTAATGACACGTAAAATGGCACATAAAGGAACAAATGGCACATAGTTACTCCAATGAGGTATATTAGATAAGTTTTAAGAAAGCAGCCATCTTCATTAGGAGCCCAGCCTTCTCAGTGGAAAATGATTAGCTGCCCCGCTGTTTTCTTCCTTCTGATCTTAAAAAGTAAATATCCATGCTAGGATAGCCTAAGCAAGGACAGAGCCACACCACGGATTATGGTAATGACTTATCCCTTTTCACCCCAGATCTGCAGGGGAACTAAATAAAACCAAACAAATCAGAGAAGGACTGCCTCAACGGCTACTCTTTTCACAAAACTGTTCTGTGTGGTACAACCAATTGGTACAACCAATTTCATTGTAATTTTATTACAATATTATTACAATGACAATAACGATGATGATGATGATGATTATTATTATTATTATTAGTGATTCTGACAGAAGTATCACATTCAGACCAGTATTCTGGAAGAAGAGTTAACACTATGTTAATCATCTTTCCATGTCTCCGGAAATTGATCAGCAGAAGGTCTGTGTAACCTAATATTAAACAGAGCCTGGCTTGGGTTAAAACTGAGTCCTAACTCATGGATGATTGGGTTTGCTCTATGCAGGACATATCTCCTCTTCAGCCATCCCCACATTCAGCATTTCTTATCACTGATTCTTTTTTTATCCGTTTAAAGTATAAAGTACAAACCTATAAAAACGAATAGTAGGGAAAATAGGGGAAAGAAAAGGGAAGGGAAAAGTGCAGAAAAGAAGGGGAAAAGAAAGAAAAAGTATTCACTTCTGACTCCCTTTGGCGCAGTAAAATAAGATAGTAACATCAATCAAACCTCAACATTTTACATTTACATAGTACTATAAACTAGCAATTTCTATATCAATAAATCTATCTATTCATTCAGCATTTCTTATGAATGAGTTCATCATGCTTGATTTCCCCCCCCTGCGCTGAACTGTGTTTATTATGCTCTTTGCCTGTTGAATTTCTACCCTTGTTTTCTCCATCAAAGCAGCTTACAGTGTTAAAAGCATCACCAAGTTCAAAGTAAACATGGGTACTGAACTAAAATTAAGTGCTGGAATAGTTTAAAGACAATATTGGAATAAGATTGGCATGTTGATTTTGATGTGGCTTTGGGGAGTGTTAAACTACAGTAGCTATGATTTTAAAAGACTATGGAGAATCCCCCTCTCAAATGTTTTGGGATGAATGTCCTGACAGCAGCTGTCTGCAAAGGCTGTATAAGAATATGAGCTCCAAGAAGTTTCTCTTCTCAGCCAAAGTTTCTGCCATCAGTTTGCTGCAAAACAGGACGTTCATCCCCCCCGCCTTCACTTGTCATTCAAAGCTTCCAAGAAATTAGACAAGGTGAGAGCCAAGCCACTCCTTGAGCAGCTGTCCAATGAAGCCGAAAAGAGCATGATTCTAAGTATCATCAGATTCTCTGCAAAGAAACAGCTGCATGATGATAGTTAAGGCTCTAACTTCTTGTGTGGTGGGCACAAATACACAAGGTAAGTGCTTTTTAAAATCCAAAAGGATACAAGGAAGGCAGGTTCCGAGAGAAGTTTCCAACACAGTTAATTGTGAAGAGGGCATCGATAAAATACTTTCCTTTAGAATATCTAAATATATGCAGAGATAGTCCTTCCTATTTCTTGACTCACCCAACTCTCGACACCTAAATCTGACTTGTTTTGAAGCTCATAGGCAAATCAGTGTGTAATGCAAACATACAAAATAAAGGTCTGTCATTTAAGTTTTATTAATTAAAAAAACGGAAAACTTTTCTTTGTGGAAGTGGCAAAAGGAGGACTTACGTAACTTTTAACTGGTGAATGTTTTGCCATAACCAGTCCCGATGGAATTGTTTTTCCTATTTCTACATAAGACTGTAAATAATTACTTTGCAAAAGCAAATGTATCGTTGAAACCACACAGACATATTTGAAGAAGAGGGGTGCAATTTGGTCATTAGAAAAAGATTTACTTCTTTCTTCCATTTGAAACAGTCCCTAAGCATTTATCTTTCTCCTTTTTTTAAAAAAAGGCATTATTTTAAAGAAATAGTTTTATGATTTTCAAAAAAATCTCATATGAATTAAATTTAAATATGATAGGAGCCTCAGGACAATTTGTTTTTTAGAAGCCATAAAATGAGATCTGATAACTGCTCTGGTCCCTCTTCACAGTCAGATTCTTGCTGTTCTCTAAATCTGATTGGCTTCCTCATAGAAATAAAAATAAGGAGATACGCAAGACTTTTTTTAAAAAGTCAAGCTGATATCCATAACTGCATGACTGAAACCTCACCATTTCCCACCCCCATCCCATGGCTTTCCTCCAAATAGTCAGATTCCACTTCTTTCTCTATTTCCCCCCTTTGAAGCAATATCATCCAAAGTAGGTTGTTGTTCTGAGTGATAATATTTGGCCTATGGTCCACAGCAAGCTTCTAAGGCCAACAGTAGATTTGAATCTAGATGCTTTTGCCCCTAATCCAACACTGATTAAAGGTTAAGATATAGGCCTATATGTTCTCTGCAAAGTCCTTAAAGTGGTGGTTCTATCCAGAGGTGGGATTCACTTACTTTCCCTACCAGTTTGCAAATGTGAGCATGCTTGCAGGCAGCTTGTCTGCGCATATGCACCTCCTTCTGCGCATGCACAGTGCTCGTGCATTACGTAGGGGTGGGTGGGCGGAGCCTCCTGCAGCTGCTACTACTGGTTTGCCTGAACTGGAGAAAACCGGCTAAATACCACCTCTGGTTCTATCCCACTCACAGAACAATACTCAAAGACCAAGACCTGTACGTTGGAAAGATACACACCATTTACTTATTTATTTAAAACATTTATGTAGCCACCCATCTTTAAACCAATTCTGGGTCACTCCCAATCAAAGATTTTTTAAACAACAATTACAATGATTTTTAAAGACACTTAATTAAAACATTAAACATTAAAAGCAACTTTCCCTGTACCTTGTTTTAATGATGGCAGCTGCTCTATTGTACGCCACTCCTTCCAATGAAAGAAAGAAAGAAAGAAAGAAATGATATTCCTACTTTAGCATAATTGGCCTCTGGACTTGGCTACTGTTACTTGCTTTTGCCTGGTTGATGCCCTGCTTCCTTCTCACTTCCTTTGTTTTTGTTACAACTTAGATGCTGATCCACAATGGATTCAGAAAGGATTACTTATAAAGCATATTATTGAATGTATTTTGGCTGATGGGGAATTCATAGGAATGGGACTTTTAAATAGTAGGAATGGGAAGAGGCAGAAGCCAATCATTTTGGGAGAAAATAGAATGATCCAATTATGTTGGCTCAGAAAATTTACTGGACTGAAAAGAAAACAGGGACCTAAGCAATGTGGCCAATTTAACCTAGTTTTAAAAAGTTAAACAGAAACCACAGTACTATCTACTTGCTGCAGATATCTATGGCAGATTACTTTGTCTGAGATATTGGAGAAAACAAAAGGGAACATTAAAATGTATTGGCAAATTGAAAAAAATTGCTGTCTTAAAATGGTCTCCATATAATTCTCAAATAAGTAAAATGGCTGTAAGTAAAATATGTACAGTAGAAGCCATTTTAAGGCACAACAGGCTGTATCTTAACAGAACACACACACCCAGAGGTGTTATGGGTATTTTTCTCCACAGAATAAGTTATCTACAGTATGTACCAAGTTTGGTTGAAATTGCTCAAGGTGTTCCAGTGTTACGCTGGAACACACACACACACACACACACACACACACACACACACACGGCTGGATTCACTCAGCATCCTAAGCAAAACACAAGCAAACATTGACCATAAAGTGTGACCCCAAATGCACCTATCAAAGCTACTCATCAAGAGAAAGGTGTGGGATAGTATTTCACATCCTCCCCCCATGTGGTTTCTGAAAGCAGCTAGGCAGAGCCACACTATCTATATAAACATCCTAAAGAACATTCAGTTTTCATCATTAAAGAAATATTAAGACAGATAAATCTTTCGTTGGGAATGTTGAAGCTTGGATGCCAAGTAAACAGTGCTACTGGCTAATTGAGTTTCAAAGAATTTGGTGCCTTTAATGTGGCCTTGCCAGTTCTGAGTATTAATTAACGAGATAGCAGGAAAGGAGATAACTGCATATTGGATGGCAATGTATTTGTCAAGATTGCTACTTAGCTACTCACTTATCTGTTGATTGCTTAAAGATGCTGTGGGAGGGTTTGTGGGATTGAAAGATTGTGCCACAGTGACAAAATTGCTTGGGTACATTTCCTAGAATATGACTGCCTCAACATCTTATAATTAAACATGCATTTTATCAAATTTTAATTGAAGGATAACTACTAGACTATCAAAATATCTCCAAACAAGTATTTCTCCATCACAGTCAGAACTTAAAATTGGAAGAGTACATTCAGAAATGGTTTAGAAAACAAACAAGGAGGGGGCCAGTTTAATATTAAGCTTTACTCCAGGCCTATCAAACTGGTGGCCTGTGGGCCAGATGTGTCATGTGCAGGTCACATCCACCCTGGCTCCACAAAGGCAAAAATTGTCATGATATATCATGATACGTCATGTGATGCAATTGAGTTTGGCACCCGTGATTTATTGGAATAACAACATATAAGAACAAAACAGATAAATATGTTTAAGATATTTGCACGGTATATTTCAAGAAAATGCACTCACTTCCTGTACCCTATTTCACTGGTTCTCATTTATTTAACATTTAATTCATTTACAGGTAGTCCTCATCTTAAAACCCTTCATTTAGTGACCATGCAAAGTTACAACAGCACTGAAAAAAGTGCCTTATGATCATTTTTCACATTTACAACAGTTGCAGCATCCCCCATAGTCACATGATCAAAATTCAGATGCTTGGCAACTAGTTCATATTTATGATGGTTGCAGTCCTGTGATTGATCACGTTTTGCGAACTTCTGACAAGCAAAGTCAATGGGAAAGCCAGATTCACATAATATCTATGCTACTAATACAGTGATGGCGAACCAAAAGCATGCGCGTGCGCACTCACAAGGCCACACACATAATTTAATGCCCTCCCACGCTATGCCCCCTATGCATGCATGCGTGACACATACCCTGCTGCCGTGAGCCTGGGGAGGGCGAAAATGGCCTCCCCTGCCCCCAGGAGGCCCTCTGGAGGCCAGGAACAGCCCATTTTCCAACTTCTGGTGGGCCTGGTAGGTTTGTTTTTCACCGTCCCCAGGCTCCAGAGGCTATCCAGAGCCTGGGAAGGGGGAAAAACAGCCCAACATGGAAACCAGAAGTTCGGGAATAGACTTCCAGGTTGCCTGTTGGGCCATTTTTCTCCCTCTGGAGGCTTTAGGAGGCTTCCCTGAACCTCAGGAGGGCGAAAAATGGTTGAAATATCAAGGCCAAAAAACAGCTGACCAGCGCACGTATGCGCCTTGTGTGCCCTCAGAAATGGCTCTGCTTGCCACCTGTTAGTATCATCACGGTACTAACATAACAACTATAGTGATTCACTTAACAACTGTGGCCAGGAAAGTCATAAAATGTGGCAAAACTCACTTAACGAATGCCTTGTTAGAAACAGAAATTTTGGTGTCAATTGTTGCACGTCGAGAACTACCGCAGTTAGTTGAAAAGTCCTTGATTCAGTAAAAGCCCCTTACAGATGAGTCTGGTGCTGACTGAAAACACTCCATAATATCCAAGTTTGGATTTTGGTCTGCAGCTTGTTCTGCCAGCCAAAGAGTGCAGAGGAGTCCTCTCATCTCAGGAGCTGGCAGAAAAAGCTCCATGCTGAAATCCAAGCTGTGAAAAACCAGCTCCACATGGCCCAGAAATGTGGCGCAAGGGGGAGTTTTGGTCTGCTGCAGCCCCTTTAAGCTACTTTTGCATTTTCTTTTTCACTGTGCGCATCCAGCGCCAGAAGTCCAGCAGCCAGGTCTGCGCACATCTTGTCAACAGTGGGGGCAAGAAGGCAATGTCAAAAGTCACCTAGGGTAGAGGAGTGCAGAGTGGTGGTGGGGAGGGTTAAAAGGAAACAAATAGGAGGAGCTAAGTGGGCGGGGGAAGTTGCATCACCCCTGCGATTGTACCTGTGGGTGAATTCTCAAGTACCTGGATTTTGATCATATGACCAGGGGGCAGAGGTGGGTTGCTCCCAGTTCGGCCCGGATTGGCCGAACCGGTAGTGGTGGAGGTGGAAAGCTCTGCCCACCCACCTGGACATTTCTACACATGTGTCGCGTGAGCATGAGCGAACCAGTAACACTGGGATTTGAAACCCACCTCTGCACGGGTGCACTGCAACAGCTGTAACTTTGGCCATGGGCCACAAGTACCTTTGTGGAAGTGTAATTTTGTGTAACTTTGTACCATTACGGAACAAATGGCCATAAGTCAAGGACTACCTGTATAAATGCAGGCCTAAGTGATTGTATTAGCTTAGAGTCACAATTTATGGTTCATTTCTGGGTCAAGTAACAATTGCTGCCTATATCTGTTGTGCTGGTTCAAACTTTAAACTCTATGAATTTGCTCACCTTTTAGAATAATCAGATTTGATGTCATTAACAGTTTCTGTTTCACCCGAGGAAGATCTCCAAATTCACAAGAAAGAGAGCTTTAGTGTCCTCCTGCAGTAAAGCCACTGACTTAAACCCTCCAGTTATCTTCTCTCCTTGCTCATTTTAATATTGGAGCAACAGCTGGCCTGCCACAAAGTGGGCCGATGTATCATTTTAAATTGAGAGATGCATGATATGATTTGGGAACCAGAACTAACTTGTAAGCTTCGAGAGTCCAACCTGCCTTTTCTGTTCTGCTAACCTATAATGAAACCACTCTAGGAGGAAGTGAGTCAGATAACTCCACACTGCTTTGAGGGGGAGTATGATTCACTGTAGCATTGGCCTACTTCTCCAAGAGCTTTGCAGGAGATGATAAAAAAATTGTGTAATTCACCAAGACAGCTCACTGTACATCCTAAATGTGGTGCTCTTCCCATGGTAGGAGACTCCTACTCAGTACTGTATGTGAGCAGATTTCTTGGAAGAACACATTTAATCTGAGTGAGCTCATTCAGTTGAAGGTTTGGGGGCTGGCTGCCTGCCCGTACTGATATCTGAACTAGAAACCACAGAAGTATCAGATGAATAACAAGCTCAGCAATGATTTGGCAGAGGCCTTGTGGCTCCCCTTGTGTCCTGCATACAGATTAGAAAAGCTAAAGAGATTCATTTGTATTGACTGAAAAGATGAAATAACAACAGTTATGTTACCTTGGAGACATGTAAAGAATAAAGGAGAAAGAAACAAAGGAGCTAAGTTAATAGATCCTTTAAAGATTTCACTGGTTAATGGGATTATGCTTTAATACTGAAGAAAATAAAAATAAGGAAACAGCGCCATTCCCCAAACAGCCATTGCTGTGGCTCTCATTTCCCCTGTTTCACCTTCCTCTTACCCCACTCTAGCTAGTCATAAGGGATGAAAAGTAAAATGAGCAGTGAGGCATTATTCCTAGACATCCCGCTTTTGTGTGGTTATCCTAGGCCAGGGGTCTGCAAAGTCGGCTCTTTTAAGACTGGTGGACTTCAACTCCCAGAATTCCCCAGCCAGCTATGCTGGCCTAGGCTATCCTATCTTTCTGCTAGCAGAATTTTAATTGTTGTTTCAACAACATGGCTGATCGGGTGAAGTTAAGGCTCAAGTATTGCAATGCATTGTACATGGGGCTATCTTGAAAAACGATTGGACGCTTCAGCTGGTTTAGAATATAGTGGTATAGGCAGTGACATTTTGTGTTTTGTGAGCTGCATTGGCTGCCATTCTGCCTATGGGTGCAGTTCAAGATCACTTATCTGCCATAGTTTCTCCTTGATTGGTATGTGTCAGTAGAGCTGGAGCACTTTGGTTCCCTTCAATTAAACAATGCCAAAGAAGTGTGTCTTTCAGATCTTTCCTGAAACCCATGTTCCTCCCACTCTACTGGCGTTTTAGTCTTCAAGACTTGATTGAGGTGGCAGGGGCCCTATAGGTGTGATTCTTATTTTTGGTTTCTGTCTGTATATTTCACCTAGATCCTATATTGTTTAGATTTCTTGCATTTTTTAATTATTTTTTATGAACCTTCCAAATCAGAGTCCAGCAATATGCAAATCAAATATATAAGCCCGAAGAATTCTAAAGCCATTTGGCTGTAACTGACCCTCTCTGTAATTTTACACAGTTATAACTAACTACCTAAAGCAAGTACTGAAATAAAGAGGCCTTCATAGCAGAAAGAAGAAATGGAGAACAAGGCAAGGGAAGCATGTAATAGCAAAATATATGCTAAAAACTGAAATTCCAGCGCCAACTAAAAGATATGAGAGTTGTGGGCAACTTAAGATATGAGGCCATAAGCAGCCCCTATGCTTCATTTTAAAACAAAGTCTGAAGTATTCATTAATGATTTTCATGATATTGAAAATCAGTGGTATAGTTTCCCGCCATTTTGAAGTGAGAAGCTCCCAAAAGCAGTCCAAAAGTTTCTTCAAAGTCTAAAATAATAACCCAATGTTCACCACACTCCTTGCTGTGCCATTTTCTCAAATCAACCTCAAAATAGCAGGAGTGGCTTCAACAACAAAAAGAGACGATAAAAGAAAAAATACCAAGAAAGAATCAATCAATTCAACTAGCAGGCTTGCAAGTTAACAACTAGAATAGAATTCTGGCCATAGAATATCCTATGCAGGTGTCATTAGGTGAGAGAGAAATTGCAGCTGAAGAACAAAATATTTTATCCTGACTCAAAGGACAGACAAACCATTATGTTGAAGGAAAAGGCAACCAATTCATTGTCTTGAGGCTGGTGAGCCAAAGATATTCACTCAAAGCCAGGGATGTCCAAACTTGGGAACTTTAAGACTTGTGGACTTCAACTCCCAGAATTCCCCAGCCAGCTATGCTGGCTGGGGAATTCTGGGAATTGAAGTCCACAAGTCTTAAAGTTCCCAAGTTTGGACATCTCTGCTCAAAGCATTTCTTTAAAAAAAAAACCAGCAGCTGAAGGGGATATATATGTATATATATATTAAGCTCTGTTAATTTAAACTCTAGGGGGAAGTTCATGGATTTGAATGCTTTCTGTACCAAAAATCCACTTCCTTGCCTATAGAAACCAGAAGAAAAAAGTCTCTGTAATAAAGCTTTCTCCCTGATATTGCGATTGTAGCATCCTGTAGATCTCAATTCTTAGCAATATAAGAATGGCATCATGTATGCCCATCATTTAAGAATGGCCAAAAGAACTCTGAGCTCTTTATTGAAAAATATGAAAGATATGTTTAAAAAAAAATGCTGTATGAGCTTTTGGAGGGAGCTTTGAGGGATTTAAAACCAAACGAAACCACTGCTTCATGATAAATATGTCAAAGAGACGCTTGTTCCATCAACAACATAGCAGTTAACAAACAATTTCCATGCTTTTTAGGTCCAGGCCAGACAGATAAACATCAGAAAAACTGGGGAAAGGACAGTAGAGGAGAGAGGGCTGAAAGACTAATCTTTTCCATTCAGCAGCTTCTAGCTACTGAGAATGTCTGTTTCCTGATATAATAAGCCTCACTGACTTCCAGGAACAGAGAGCTAAACTCCTCTGTTTTTCCCAGCAGCATCTGAGGGAGTGGCTGGAGACTGCACTATTATGTTCTTGGAAAATCCAGAAAAATAAATCCTTGCCAAGGCTACAACATTTCATCTTCCCACACTCTCTCTGTCTGTCTGTGAGCTTCGCAACTCCCTAGTCAAAAACAAGCTTTGCTTAATTTTATCAAATAAACACACAAAATGTCATAGGTGGTAGTGAACAGTTAATTGCTTAAATGAACAAAGACTAAAATATGAAGTGTATTATAGTGATTCTCCTAAAATCAACAATTACATCTTAAGTAGTTTTCCCCTTTGGAAATGTACGGTCATGTTAGCTTTCATGCTTATTATAAGAGCAGAGATTTTAATAACATAAGAAACAAAAACAAAAACAGAATTGTTTATGTAAACTGAAACAGGCACAAAAGATCAAATGCAAACGACTTGCTAGTAACATTAAACAGTAGTTCGCTGGGCCTGAATGGAAATCTAGGTGTTTTTATTAGAAAATAGCTTCAAAAGCAGTGGCACTTGCTTTTGAGTAGAACAGGGCTTCCAATTGGCTATAAATGGTAAATATTATTATTGCCTTGACATTTTAAAACCTTTTTTTAATTTTGGGAATTCAAAGACTGGCAGTCAAGAGAGAACCACAGAATTTTGTAAAACCTCAAATAGCTTATATAAAAGTCTCTGAGTCCCTTAGGAATCCTACATAAAGCAGTTTTATGCAACTCTGTTCAGATAGAAGTAAGCATATATGGAATGTAATCTAAATATAAGGGTTTGTTTCAAAAGTCTCACTGAAAATGATCTTTGAAATATAATCATGCTTATGAAATCACTATGTAAATTAAACATTTTTCAGTAATGAGATCTCTGCTAGTCCATGTTGAAGCTGCTTTATGATCAATATATCATTCCAGTTCCCATTTCCACAGTAGATCCCTTCTGCGGAATTATATCAATTACTTATTAATCTCCCATGGAAAAGAGAGAAAGCATTGGCCTCCTCTTGTTAGAAAGTAAAACTGAACTGTTTAATGAAAAAAATCAAGGGGCTTCTATGTCATTCTTGCTTAAGAACCTGTGTGGAAGATAAATGTGTGTGTGTGCTTCATCTTGAATTTGAAGATTTTTGAAAACTAAACTGAAAAAGAGCCTAATTGTGGAATATTAGTAGACCAGGCAATCCTCTCCATATTTCTAAGTCGCTGCAAATCTAAGGCTAGAATTTAAATATGCATTTGCTATACTTGGTGGAGTTCTGAATGAAAGGCACAATATATACCCACAAGTAAACATGGACTGCTCCCTTGAGGTGATGATCAGCTAGAACAAATTTTATATATTTTGGGTAGGACAGTCTAGAAAAAATGACTGCTTGGCAAGTTGAGAAAGTTCAAAGAAAAAGAAAATAGAAAAGGTGGATTGGTGGAATAAATTACATTGTCCTTGGAAGAATTACCGGTTATTAGAGAAACTGATTGACATGGTGCACATTTGTCTATAAAGTCACCAGGAGCTCAATTTGAGCTCAAATTTATGACATCTAACTAATAAACTGGTATGAATGGGGTGGTGTATGTAATTTTATTTTATTAAAGCATTGGCAATATGGAGCACTTTTTAAAGGTTTTATAAAGCGTTACCCAGATCAGAAGCATGGACACAGCATAAGCACATTGATTTTTATTAGCCTTCCCAAGACATGGGTATTGCATAACATTACAAACTTGCATAATCTGTCACTTTCTGTATCTGTAATCTGTACTGTAATCATATCTTGAAAGTAAATACCACGAATGCTTTGAAAATGGTTCCAACATCCAAGGAACAGAAATCGAAAAAGGCTTTTCAGAATGTTGTGAAATGATAGCTCTAGGTCTAGGGGCAATGCTTTTCCTCTTTTTTTTGCAGTCCACAAGAGGTTGTTAAATCATTCTTTCTTTAAAATGTCCCAGTGCTTCTCTGTTGGTAAATGCTAATAATAAATGGGGAGGGGGGAGTTCAGAATTGCCAGAGGTGCTTTTCTTTCATAGCACCTTGCCCTGTGGAACATGGTACTCCCTCCCTCCCCGGGCACAACCTTGCTGGCCCTTCATAAAGCATAGAAGACCAGGGTCTATGTCAATTGTTTCATTTAAGATTTTTCTACGGTGACCATTGTAGGTTTTTTATTGTTTGTAGCAGTTATTCTATTGTTCTATCAAGCCACATAGAGTCACATTCACAAGATGGACAGCCATATAGATTGATTAAATAAATAAAGGTAAAAGCATCTCCTATACGTTTATAAATCTCATGATTTCGGAATATTGAGAGGCCAAATCAGTAACCTGGAAGAACATGATTACATCTCTTACATTTTAAGATGACACCAGTTTTTTCTTATGTCTGAAATACTAATAGTGAAGCTATTAGTTTTTATAGTCATGAAGCAGAATATTGTTTTCCTCAAATAAATATGCTCCAAATATGAAATATTGCTAGGACTTTGAACTGCATTGGTTTTATAATAGTACTGTGTTTCCCCGAAAATAAAACAGGGTCTTATTTTCTTTTAACCCCCAAAATAATCACTTGGCTTTATTTTCGGGGAGGTCTTATTATTTTTGAGGTGCAGGAGGAGGTGAGCGTGGTCACCTTATGGCTGCTGCTGTATTGCAATATTTTCGGGGAGGTCTTTTTTTTGGGAGGGCTTATTGTAGCGCATGTGCTCAAAAGCCCGATTGGGCTTATTATCTGGTGAGATTTTATTTTTGGAAAAACAGGGTAATACTTTATTGATTAGCCATATTTGGCTATATCAGAATACAAATGTATATTAGAGAAGAGCAGTAGAGTCATGGTAAAAACAGACTAAAAATAATTAAAAGAAAATGCAGATCATATTTCTGTGTCACTCCTACAATTTACCCCAATCATATATACACACACAGTTTTCAACTGTACTGTTTTGTTCAGAAAAATGCTTATGATACTCCCACATAACACCGCTCTTGCGCGAGCTGCACTGGCTACCTGTGGCCTTTCGGGTGTGCTTCAAGGTTTTGACGACCATCTTTAAAGCGCTCCATGGCTCGGGACCTAGTTATATGCAAGACCATCTCCTGCCCCATACATCCCTTCGTCCGATCTGCTCCCACAGAGAGGGCCTTCTCAGGGTGACGTCAGCCGGGCAATGCCGGTTGGCGACACCCAGGGGAAGGGCCTTCTCTGTGGTGGGCCCTACCCTTTGGAACGACTTACCCCCTGAACTACGTACCATCTCAGACCTCCGCCTCTTCCGCCAGTGTCTTAAGACACACCTTTGCCATCAAGCCAGCCTAGCGTAACCTCCCGTTGTGACCGCTCTTAGATAGTTTTAATTCGGGGGATTTTATACGATTTTAGCACAGGGTGGGGATTTAATAGTTTTTTAAATTTTGCATTTTGTTATATTTGTTATGTTTTTAAATTTCCTGTGCGCTGCCCTGGGTCCTTTTTGGAGAAGGTGCGGGGTATAAATTTGAATAAAATAAAATAAAATAAATAAAAATGTATAATTTTTTATTCTGACTGCACAAATATGTTTTAATCCAAGAATGCCGTTCATCTAATGAACAGTGCAAGATAGTAATCTCTCTCTTTCTTATACAATTGATATTCAAATATATATGTATTGTGTCTTCTGTCTTATATCTCCACAAATATAAGTACATTCATTATAAGGGACTTGGTAAAAACTTCCTTATTTAATCATTGTTTCCACATGTTCAAATCTTGCTCAATACTTACCTCTTTTTTAGAGCACTTTTGTGTTTAAATACTTGGCAATTTGAAGATATATTTATAGCACCTTATCCATTTCAATGTGCCAGCCTTACCAAGGATGGCTATACAGTATCTCTGTGACATTCAATACCCAAAATTATCTGTGCAGCATTTTTGTGTTCTGGAGATAAGAAACAGAGAGATCAAAGCTCCTGTACCATCTAAGATGTCTATAGCTGAGATTTTTCCTGTTCCAACAGCCACCCCTTTGGGAATCTGCTGGTTTTCATTATAGTGATTTTTCACCAATTATTGCATGCCCTGATTTTACACAAATAACAAATTGTATAAATTCCTAATCTGACTTTAACTGCAGCAGCTGAGGACTTTTTATACATACCTAGGTTACTTCTCAGATGCTATACAACCCATCTTGCAAAAGCAATAGTAAAATCATATTGTTAGCATACAGCAACATGTTGCAATCTCTGCTAAATGCCTTAGGCATGTGTAATTCAGGATCCTTCATTAGTACTTGTAAGTTGTTAATGTGTAGATTGAATAGCAGTTGTGCAAATATGTACTCTTGACGTGTCCCTATGACAAGATCACACTTGTCATAACTCCATTAATCCCAAAATGTACTCTCAAGCAAGTATGTGTGTAAAGGGCTTTGATCACTGCCAACAGTCTAGGTTCCATATTGAGGGCAATCAATTTCCTCCATAATGTTTTTTTATTTACTATGTCAAATGTTGCATTAAGGTTTATAAAGATTTCAAAAAGAACCCATTTAATGGTAAATTTTATAATAAGATGTTTCAAGACAAAGCAATTGTTGATAGTGGATCAACTCTGTCCAAAGCCAGCTTATTTATTTGTCAAGAATGTACTTTCCAGCTACCCAACTCATAAGTCTAGTCAAAAGGAATCTGGTCTACATTTTAGACACTATTAGACTAATGGAGCTATAATTGCTAGAGTCCTTTTTATCCTCCCACCCTTTTGTATATAGAAACTAGTATTGCTATTTTGCAGTCAACGGGGATATATCAAGTATTAGTTATATGTTTGAATAAATCCACTGAAGGAAGGGCCCACTAGTCAGGGTATTTTTTGAGTAGCTTGGATGGTAGAAAACACCAGGGACTTTATTGCTCTTCAAATCCTTTATGAAAAAGATTTGATCTTGATTTCTAATACTGATGGCCAGAGGGGTGAGTCTTCAGTAGGTAGTAAATTACTACTTAAGAACTGTTCCCAAGCTGGTTCTGAGAAAGCAAATAAAATATGATAATTGTCACCCAAATCCTCAGCAGAGACAGGTGTGCTGAATGCAAATCACTTTTCTCTCAGGAATCAGTGCCAAAAATATCACCTTTTTATCACCTTTTGCTGACAGCTTAAATTGCTGACAGCTGACCAAATTGAAGCAGCCTGGCATTTTCTTTGATTTTAATGAGTTTCCTATTTTTTTTTCTTAGAGATAGCATCTTAACTTGAATATATACGAGGAATGTCTCTGAGCAAGTCTCATAGCTGCCTTTAATTTCTTTTTCATCAAACATTCATTGTCAAACCATAGAGGTCTACCCATAGGCAAACTTTTGAAGGTATTAGTTTAGTTATTAGGTAAAATTTTGTGAACGCATTGGAGAATGACTTCCAGTCAGCTTGGGTAGATTGTTAGGGCTAACTTTGATTTGGAGCTATTCAGTATTCCCTCATGTTCTATTTTAGACTATAATAACCTTTTATTTTGATCTGTCTCTGAATTTATTCAGAATTTTATTCTGATCCACTTATCAGTCAATTTATACGATCTTTAGTGTGAACAACCTAGGAATTTCACGCTCACTGGCTAATCATCACTTTCTCCTGTTGGCTAGACAATGACCTCCAAAAGAGAGTGGTTTTACTTTTGAATACACAAATAAGATCTAACACACTCCTCACGCAGCCTCAGTGGCATGTTCTGCCTTCCAGAATATGAAGCTTACATTTAAACATCAGTGACACCAAGTATACACCAGCAATATTTTTTTTTGTTATCGCTTGAAACCAATATGGGTGATTATTAAAACATTCATTCAGACTACTATATTGAGTGAAAACATGAAAAGATTGGCCAAGTATATCATTTAAAATTACCAATAATTATTGTTTGAATTTGCCAAATAATTATTTCCAGTATTATTTCTAAATGTATCCAATAGTCAGAACTGTAATAAGCAGATGTATTTATGAGAATATAAACATTTACTACTATAAGCTCAAAAATTTTATATCTGAATTTCACTGCCAGTATTATGCAGATTATCCTTCTTACATTATTTTTCACCTACCATTGCAATTCTTCCATAATAAGAATTGAGAAATGAGGCTCACCCTTTTTTCTTTAATTTTTGCACAGGAGTATACAAACATTGAAGAACAGGGAGTTGTCCTGGGTCATTCTCTCCTGTTAACCGAGTTTCTTGTAAAAGTAATTATCTCAAATTCAGAAAGGAACCTCACCAAATCACTGTCAGCAAATTCTTCCCAGCCACTTTACATTCTAAGCTACAATTTATATGGGTCTGTCCAAAACAAAATATTCTGGATTGGGATGGTGAGTAGAAGATGAAAATTCAGGCAGTTGATTTCTTTCTGAGCAGGGATAGGATCCTACCAGTTTAACAACCGGTTTGTTGAGTCCTCTCTCTCTCATTTCTCTCTTTCTCTCCTTCTCCCCTTCATTCTATCTCTCTCATTTGTTTCTTTCTTTTCCCTCTCTCAACTAAAGACTTATCTTCCAAATTATTAGGTGACTCATCGACCTACTGGATGTTCTTTTCTTTTATATAGTTTTATTTTGGAATGCAATGCCTTTATTTATTAGGGATTTTCTTCTTTTAGAGACTTAGAAGCATTTAGGATTTAGCAGCATTTCCATAGCTAAGCAGCTAGAAAGAAATAAGGTAGAAAGAGACTCAAGTTGCAGCATTGGGTGATTGCAACATAAGTCAAACTTTTTCAAGCTTGCTTAAGAGCCATTGTCATTCCTAAAGGGAAAGATAGCAAATTGTTGAGTTAAATCTCCTTCATCTTCCAAAAAGCCATTTGAAACAACTTAATTTCCTTTAATCAAATCAAGGGCATTTCTTTCTCTTTATCTTCTTCTATTCCTGATATTCAAGCAATTCTCCATTTTACAGATAGTGGATAGTTGTGATTAGAAGCTCTAGAACTTGTGTCGCCCTCCCTCTCTGATTTGGCTTTCTTCCCGGAATTTAGCAAGGGCTGCATACAGCTGCTATAACAAGACACATATTGGCAGAAGACAAACCTTAAAAAAGTTATTAGGTTTGAAAAACACCCATGGAAAAAGAAAATGCCTAAAAGTAAGCATTATCCTTTAGGATCTATGCCTGGTAAGAAGCCAGAAGTTTTCTGTAAGCTCATTAGAGTATATTTTACAATGAAAAAGTTGTGAAAGGGGGCATATATTGCCTGTCTGTTGTGTCATCTACCTTCATGCAAAGGCGTATCAGCAACTTAAAGCAACATCCTGTGTCTCTGCAAAGTTAGTTCCTCCTTAGTGGCTCCTTTAACTGGAAACTTTTGCACATTGAGGTCACTTTTGAAATATAGGAGTTGCGTTTGATTCTATCAAATAGCTTCAATAGTTTTCTATTAAAGTCTTTAACTCATCTATTTTTTATCGGTATCCAAAAGTTGATTGAATATGGCAACAACTGTTTGAGCTGTTAAAAGGCAATTCTTAGCAATCAAACCCAAGTCTCCTTTCAAATTATTCCTAGTCATACAGCATCCTCCCCTCTATCTGCTATCAGAGCCATTTCTTCAGAGGAAGGGCAACAATCCATTTCCTAGTGCAGGGGTTGGCAACCTTAAACACTCAAAGAGCCACAAAGGTCCTAACTGGAAGCCCCCTGATCAATTCTGGAGTCCGGTTCCCCCACCATAGCGTGGCGTCCTTTTTCCTCTACCTCTCCTAATCGAAAGCCCTATCAATTGTGGAGTCAACTAGCTACAGGGAGCTGCAGCAGAGGGATGAAAGAACCACATATGGCTCCAGAGCTGTAGGTTGCCCCCCCTGGCCTAGTGTAATGAGGAATAAGAATGAGGAATAAGAATGATTCATGAAGATTTTATTTTATTTTATTTTTATTTTATTAAATTTATATACCGCGCCACTCTCCCAAAAAGGGACTCGGGGCGGTGCACAGGAAAAATTAAAACCACGCATATACATAAAATACCGATAATAAATATATAAATATTAAAAACTTATTAAATTAACCCAGCCTGTGCTAAAACCAATTAAAACCCCAATAAAACTAATTCAATTTTAAAACCAATAGATGGACTCGAGAAATTAAGCCAGGCCAGCTAAGCAAAAAAAGTGTGTTTTTAATTGTTGATGGAAGAGGCGGAGGTCTGTGATATTCCTAAGATCGGGGGGTAGATCGTTCCAGAGGGCAGGGCCCGCCACAGAGAAGCCCTTCCCCTGGGCGTCGCGAGCCGGCATTGCCCGGCCGTTGGCACCCGGAGCAGACCCTCTCTGTGGGAGCGGATCGGTCTGAGGGAAGATTACAAGAGGGGAGGGAGATTTTTGTGCAGTGTTCTTAAGCAGAAATAAGCTTTCTTTTTTTGGTTGCTAGAAGTCATCAAAGTTTCATTAGTTTCCGCCCTGAGTCCCTTTTAGGTGAAATAGGGCGGTATATAAATCGAATAAACTAAACCTTCATCTTGTTTGGGATTTCCTCTTTGCTGAATTTCATGCTTCTCTTTGATCTTTCTTTTCAGGTTTTTGTTTGTCCCTGGTATATAATTTTGCATCCTCAATTAGCATTTGAAATTATGTAGAACCATCTAGGATACCAGGAAATCTTATTTCTAATTACAATGAATTAAAAATAAAAATGAATGGGTGTAACGAGGAACTGAAAACCCCCCAGGAAAAATACTAAAAGTACTTTATTAAAACTACATAAAAGAACTAAAATGAATAAAAAATCAGAGCTCATCTTGAGTGAGAATCTATCTCCACTGCATCAGTTCTATAACAATTACAAGTAGGTTACCCTACTTAAGATAACAATTATGTTATTGACTGGAGCTAAATATTTATTGAATATAAACTATTTTTGAAGGCTTACAATTTAGTTTTTTCTTTAAAAAATCAATATTTTCATCTCAATTTTTAAATTATTCATTGATTGTATTTCATAATTTTGTCACAAAATCTCCTGGAAATTCAGGATTATAATGTTTGGTCTGGGGCTTAATACCCAAATAAACACTGAGATTCTCTGCAGACCACCTTATTATTTTTTCAAAAAGTAAACCATTTCCATTTCCCCCCAATATTATTTTTCTTTCCCCTCCTACTCCTTCACACTGAAAATAGCTTGTTATTTTAACCAGAACATTTATATCCCTCAATAACTATTTCTTTAAAAAATGGGCTGTTTTCTGTTATTCCCGGATTCAGCACATACTGTACCAGTTTAGCTGCAGCTCACAAAATGTTATGAATTTTAACATAATGTTATTTGGACTCAGTCTATGGAATTAGTTTATGGCTTATGTCATCTGATAAAATTGAACTAATTAAATCATTCATGTGGACATAAATAGAGTGATAAAAATGATGGTCTTATAGAGCCCTTGTTTTGGGTTATGCAGAAGTGGCTGCTAGCAAACTATGGCTCTTAGCACACAATATTTTGAAATCATTCTAGACGAGACAAAGGAAAATGTTACATTTGTTTTCTTTATAAAATTCTTTTCAAGATTATATAGCTAATGATAATATTGTTGTTGATGATAAGTCCACATCAATCCTCTGTAACTGAAGATTATGGGCCAAAAACCATCATGCTAGTCTACTTCAATTGCTGTATTATATTAGCTCTTACCTATTTAGGTTGACATGCACAAGTACAAGCCATTGAAAACTAACAGCTATTTTTGAAGCCAGTGGAAGATAGGAAAGTGAAAGGCATCTAGGACAACTTCTCACAGCCAACGGACTGCAGCCAACTTGCAATGGCCAACTTGCTGCGGGACAAAAGTTATATATTGAAGAAATAGTGAAATGAAACCATTAAAGAAAGGATGCAAAAGGAGACGAAATGAAATGTGAATGACGAAAATTAAAATAATTAATTAATTATTTTTTAAAAAATATTGTTGAATTGTCCCATGGCGAGTTGGCTATGGCGAGCTGGCCATGATGAATTGGCAGCAGGCTGAGGTGAGTTGTCCCATTCCAAAGTGAAAGGAAGTTAAACTTTTTAAATAAGTTGAGAGACAGCTTCACTAATAAGGAATGCTTTTTCTCTGCATGTATGTAGGTGTGAGGAGAACAGAAAGGAGTATTTGGAAAGTGATGGATAGTGTAAGAATAAAAATGACAGAAATACCCCAAAGCGTACTGGATGGTGAAATATATGGGGTTTTGTGTATGTGTAGAATAATATATCTGCAACCTTTAAGTTAAGACAGAAGATTGCTCAAGACCAAAGAACACCCTGATTTCTAGGAAACCAAAGAGACAAATGGGCTCAGATGGTGCAAGAATATTTAAATTTTCATTTTACTTCTGTATAGAATTTGATGACAACTATTAGTATAAATAAAGGTATTGATTGCTTTATTGGAATAAAAAACAATCAGGAAAGAAAAGAAGGTAGAAAGTTGATAGAAATACACTTTAACAACTGTCACTTAAAAGCATACTTTCTTCAAACCATACACAATTTAATTGTGGCCAAAAAGATCTGTGGTTACAGGAGACCCACTAAAATCTTAATAAATCCAAGATATTTCAAGATTAGAGTTTATGATAGGATGAATTAATGCTAATATAGACACAGTTATGTGTATTGAGAGTTTTGACTCATTTTGGACATTTGAAGAGTTGGTTTCATAGCTCCCACAATAGATTTCATGGAAAGTGCAAAAGTTACCAGTTTTATGAATTGTCACAAAGAACTACACCAGACAGTGGAATTTTTATAATTTCTTAAGTTTCCTGGAAAGTTGTCTGCTCAATCACATGATTTTTTAACTCATTAAAACAGTTATTGAATAAATTGAATCATGGAGTTGGTAGCAACCTTAGAGATTGAATTCCACCTCCTGCTTAAGCAGGCTTTGTTAATGCATTTATTTCAGAAAGATGACTATCTTGCTTTTGTTTGAAGTCCTCCAATGAAGGAGAACCATTGAGGGACAGTTCTTGTCATCAGAAAAGTAGTTATAATCTGAAATTATTTCTCTATACTTTGGTTCTGGTTCTTTCCCCTTGGGCAATACACACATTTTCAGTCCCTAATATATATGACAACTTTTAGGAATCTGAAGAATCTTATATTTGCTCAGTCCTGTCTTCTATTGGTTAAACATAATTGTTTTTCTTACAACTTGGCTTCCATAGCCTGCACCATCTGGATTACTCTGAATTTGCTCGAGTTTGTCAATGCCTTTTTTAGACTGAAGTTCCGAGAAATGGACATAGTATTTTGAGTGGGACTTGGCCAAGGTAGAGTGGAATAATTTCTTCCCAGGAACTCCAATTGTATCAATGCTTTCCAAACTAGTATTTTTCTTTTTAGTAACTGGCTCTTTTTACCCAATTTTCCACAAATATTCCCAGATTTCTTTCACATAGAATCAACTACTATCAAGCCAGTTTGCCCTGATTATAAAGTGTTGATTTTATTTTTCCCCCCTAAAAACAGGACATTGCATTTTTCTTTGTTGAATTTCAGCCTGTTTTTCTGACGAACTGCTCAAACATATTTCAATAATTTGAATCTTCTTTTTCTCTTCTAAACTGTTACCTACTCCTAATTTTGTGTTGTTTGAAAATTTGATATCCATTTTTCAACCTTCATGTAATTAATCCAAATACTGAACATCACAGGGCCCAGAATAGCTCTGTGACATTCTACTAAATACAGTCTAATGTGAAGCCATGTTATTTCTCTTATCTTTAACATATACATTAAACCAAGCCATTATCCACTGGGAAAGAACTAATTCTAACAGAAGAAAATCAATCAATCTGTGTAATCATCTTGCAGCAGCTAACTAGGTGGTCTATTGTTTCTTCAGCTTCTTTGTAGAGGTGGCATTTGCTATCTGTTGCTGTCTTCTCATATATTTGTTGAGTCTTCCTTGTCGATAGCTTTGTTTTTCTTTCAAATCTATATACATGCAATTTTGGGAAGACAGATTATTGTGAAGAATTATATCTTAAATATAATTCTTTTAAATACTTTTTGGGTTTGTTACTTTAAATTCATTTTATTTACAACTTGCTGTGTACCTGGCCACACGTTGCTGTGGCCCAGTCTGGTTACATGGCCAACCAATCTGTGTGTAGATCTACACCTGCACACAGAAACACATACACACAACCACCGTATAACCCCCAACCTACCTACCTACTGTATTTCTTCTTCTCTTCACCTACCTACCTACCTACCTACCTACCTACTGTATTTTTCCCTCCATTTGTCTATCCCTCTACCTACTGTATTTCTCCCTCTAGCTATCCCTCTACCTACCTACCTACTGTATTTCTCCCCTCCTCTCTCTATCCCTCTACCTACCTACCTACCTACCTACCTACCTACCTACCTACCTACTGTATTTCCCCCCCTCTCTATCCCTCTATCTACCTACCCAATGTATTTCTCCCCTCTCTATCCTACCTACCTACCTACCTTCCTACCGTATTTTCCCCTATCTATCTCTATCCCTCTACCTACTTACCTACCTACCTACCTATTTCCCCCCCTCTATCCCTCTACCTACCTACCCACTGTATTTCTCCCTCTATCTCTATCCCTCTACCTCCCTCCCTCCTTCCTGTATTTCTCCCTCTCTCTTTATCCATCTCCCTCCCTCCCTACTGTATTTTCCCTCTCTATATTTATCTACCTACCTACCTACCTACCTACCTACCGTATTTTTCCCTCTATACTACCTACCTACCTACTGTATGCTTCCCTATCTCTCTCTCTCCCTACCTACCTACCTACTGTATTTTCCCCCTCTCTCTCTCTTTATCCCTCTACCTACCTACCTACCTACCTACCTACCTACCTACCTACCTACCTACCTACCTATCTACCTACTGTATTTTTCCCTCTCTTTCTATCCCTCTACCTATCTACCTACTGTATGTTTCCCTATCTCTCTCTCTCTCTATCTGCCTACCTACCAACCTACTGTATTCCCCCCCTCTCTATCCACCTACCTACCTACCGTATTCTTCCCTCTCTCTCTATCCCTCTACTTATCTACCTACCTACTGTATGTTTCCCCCCCCCTCTCTCTCTGCCTGCCTGCCTGCCTGCCTACCTACCTACCTACCTACCTACCTACCTACCTACCTACCTACCTACTGTATTCCCCCCCCTCTCTCTATCCCTCTACCTACTTACCTACCTACAATGCAGCCTCCTGGGACCAAAAATGGGCCACATGGGAGTGTGCTAGCCCCTGCATCTTGTTTTGGGCCTAGTAGGCCTGCTAGGGGCACATGGGAGTGTGCCATGTGTGAGGGAACATTGGAGGCTTATTCGATTGCTGTGGAAACGACCGTTGGAAATGTGATGTTGAAAGCGCAGGGGAGGGGCATGTGCGTGATGCATCATAAAAAGCAGCCGGGTAGGGGGAGCTTAAGGGAGGTGAAAACCTGGGAAAGTGCGTACCTTTTACGTTTGTGCTGCTTGCACATGACACACGTGTGCCAGCCACACAAAATGTACGTATGATTGCATTGGAAGTCCTTGGGAACATTGTGTGAAGATTTGGTGCCGATCGGTGCAGTACTTTCTGAGATTAGCGGCTTTGCACAAACTATTTTACATTTTTATTTATATAGATAATATACTTAAGTTTCTTTCCCACTGTACCAATACCTAATGTGGACTCTTTTCTTATATATTTTATAATTTAGGAAGAAATAACTTTCTCTGATTCTAATTAAATGAGAATTGACCTGGTAATTAGAAATTAAAATATGGAGAGTAATCTTTCCCTGTTTGTAATGCTGCAATTATTAATTGTTTACATGCATGTCACAGGTTTATAACCTGAATCTATAAAACTAGATTACAGTGTGATCTGAACAGATTCCAAATGCTTTAAGTTCTGATGACTCGGTGATTTTCTAGTAAGAAACATGCAATGTGTGAAGAGCTATGTAAAAATTGTGACATGCACACACTCATTATCATGGTCCATTGCCTTAGAATCTCTTGTAGGCACAGGTGGAGAATGTAGCTCAGTTTCTAGGATCATCAATATGTATAAAAGACAAATACCACTCACTCATCACGAAATCTCAAGAACTGTAAAGCCTACAAACTTGAAATTCGGTACATATGTTTCTCTTGGTTTCTAGGTGCTTGCTAAGAAAGGATTTTTCAAAATCACCATCATATCATCAGTATTTTTTATATAGTATTATAGTAACACACGTGGATGCTAAGAAGTTAGATGTTCTACTCCTCCCCCCCACCTGAAAGGAACTCTGTTCCTACTTGTCAGCTGCCTTATATGGGCATGGTCAGCTATGACTCATCTGGCCTGTGGGCTGGGAGATTAGACATTCTACTCCCTCTCCCCACCTGAAAAGAACTCTGCCTCAACTGCCAGTTGCCTTATATTGACATGCTCTGATGCTAAGGAGTTACACATTCTACATTAATTTTCAAGCTTTAAGTGTCAATGTATCAACCCCAATTATAACTACTCATTAATTTCCAAGCTTTAAGTGTCAATTTATCAAGCCCAATTACATAGTTCTGTAGCGAAGCATAGGTATCCAGGTAGTTCTTAAATAAACTGAAAGTTTACGACATGCCAGTAATTATTTTAATATGAATTCAAATTTACTTTATGAAAGTTTCTATTATCTAGTGGATAATGTAAGATATTACAGTAGTAAAATCAAAGAAAGTTTTCCACTGCAGCCAGTGCTAATTGATAAAAGGAAGAGGAGATACAATGATTCTCTGAAACATAGTTAGTTGTTGTACTTGTCTATATTTGTCTGAAGGAGAGAAGAGGTAAAATCACTCTCTGAGAGACACCAGATACAAAGTTCCCAGACAAATATCCATTTTATATCTACATAACTATAAATTGAATGATTTATATGAGGACATTTTATATAGCAGCTTTTTCCTACCTTAAGACAATTAGAGAGTAATAGCAGTAGTTGTAGTAGTAGCAGTTTTATTTGGACATATTATCAGTATGTAAGTTATCACTATTAGTTAGAGTTCTGTAAACTCCTACTTGTTTCACACACCCATTTTCATATTTCAAACACCATAAAGCCTTCCTCATCACACAGACTGATGCAACAGATCAGTTAAACAAATGGGTTAATGTAGTCTTTCCCAACCAAATATTATTTAGACATATGAAGATTACAATTCCCAGAATTTCTTGCCAGAATTACTGAAAATGCACAATATTATTAAAGCTGAAATATGCAAAGGTTGATTAAGAATTCAATTAGTTGTCATTGAACACATGGCTTAACGTTAGTAGATACAATTAAAAATATTTAGATGGCAAATTGGAACTTGATAGCTCACTTAATGGTAGTTATAAAAGAAAAATGTGTATGTTTATTTTAAAATTTTTGTTTGGTCATCCACTCTCAGTGATACTGGGCAGCTTATAAAAATGTGCATGTTATATTTACTAATAGCTCTGTATTTTTGTTATTTTAAACATGCTTTAAACGATGCTGATTGAATTACTGGAATAAACTATATATGGTATTTACATCATATACCTGTATAAATATGGTTTGAAGTGAAGGAACTTCAAACATTTCAAGTTTTTATTTCAGCATTATGAAAGGAGTGATTGTGATGAATGTTTTTATTGACCTACTCTGATCCACCAACAGCAAAACTTTGTATCTTAAAAGTCATGCTTAAATTATATTCTGATAGGAGTGCTGCATTCCCCTTGGGGTGGAGAGTATAAGAGATGGGGTCTCTTCCATTCCACTATCTAGGCATGGAGAGCATCTCACTGCAGGTTAATGCCAGCTATACTAGTTGTCTATTCATTTTTGTATGCAGTACTGCTTTTTAAAAATCCCTTTAGTATATATTAGGACTTGGTGGATGCTTGAACATAGATGAGACTGGGTTAAAAACTGGCTTTTTAAAATATTCAATATTTTTGCATAAATATGATCTAAATATGATCTGTTCTCCACAGAAATCTTAAAACTGGGTAAAGAAAATCCAATTAAATAAATGAAAAATATATTGTTCATAAATAGAGGAAAACTACCCAAAACTGCATACTATATTTTTCGGAGTATAAGACGCACCAAGATTTTGAAGAGGTAAATTACAAAAAAAAGTAGGTAGGTAGGTAGATAGAGGGAGAGAGAAGGAGAGAAAGAAAGAGAAATATGGTAGGTAGATAAAGGGATAGAGAGAGAGAGAGAGAGAAATAGAGAGAAATATAGTAGATAGGTAGGTAGGGAGAGAGAGAGTAGGTAGGTAGGTAAAAGGATATATAGAGAGAGAAATAGAGAGGGAGAGAGAAATACAGTAGGTAGGTAGGGAGAGAGAGAGAGTGTGTGTATAAATAAGTAGGTAGAGAGAAATAGAGAGAGAAATACAGTAGGTAGAGAGGGAGAGAGAAAGTCTGTGTAGGTAGGTAGGTAGGTAGGTAGGTAGGTAGAAGGATAGAGAGAGAGAAATAGAGAGAGAGAGAAATACAGTAGGGCGGGAGAGAGTGAGTGTGTGTAGGTAGGTAGGTAGGTAGGCAGGTAGAAGGATAGAGTCAGAGAAATAGAGAGTTAGAGAGAAATACAGTAAGTAGGGAGGGAGAGAGAGAGAGTGTGTGTGTGTAGGTAGGTAGGTAGAAGGATAGAGAGAGAGAAAGAGAGAGAGATAAATATAGTAGGTAGGGAGTGTGTGTGTGTGTGTGTGTGTAGTTAGGTAGGTAGAAGGATAGAGAGAGAGAAATAGGGAGAAATAGAGAAATACAGTAGAGATTAGGTAGGTAGGCTGATGTTTCCAGGTGTATTTATCCATGTCCTGCAGAAGGAAATCGCTGACAAACCTTAAGACTTTGTTTCTGCTGGCACAGAAACAGTTAAAGAGCCTTCCAAAAGGTGGTGGGGGGGGGAGCCTTTGCACTCAAACCTCTCCAAAACAGCCAATTTCTCTGTGAAAATGGGGCCGTTTTTTTTCCAAATAAAAAGCATAACTGGGGGGGGGGGAGCTTGCAGAGTGCTCCTGGGGGGTGGGGGGTGGGGGTCAAGAATGAGCAAAAAACCTGCCCCATTTATCGTGAAAACGGGCCATTTTTGTGTCAAATAAATTGCATGCATAGCCTTATGGAGGCTTATAGAGTGCTGCTGGAGGCTGGGGGAGGGAGAAACGGCCCGTTTGAGGCTAATTTCTTCCCTCCCCAGCCCCCAGGAGCTCTCCTGAAGCCTCCATAAGACTAGGCACAGCCAGTTTGGTGAAGGGGCGGGGTTCCAGGAGGCAAAAAAATGCTGTATTCGATGTATAAGACCCACCCAGATTTTCAGCCTCTTTTTAGAGGAAAAAAGATGCGTCTTATACTCCAAAAAATACGGTATTTGTATGTGGCAAAAAAGGTGAACCTTTGCTTTCAATAACAAGTGTTCTCCCCTCCCCTGGACAGCAAAAATTGGGACTAAATGTTTCCAATAACTGTTGATCAGTCCTGTGCAAATATTGGTTTAGAGGAATTTCAGCCCATTCTTTCTTACAGAACAGCTTTGAGAGACAGGAATGCTGGTGAATTCCTTCAAGTCATTAAATTTCTTCTGTTTTAATAATTCTTTGCTTGTCCTTCATTGATGTTTGGGCAACAAAATAGGATCATATATTACAACTCATTAGACATAGTCCTCAACCTATGACCACAATTGGGTTCAGAACTTTAATCGCTAAATGACTAGTTGTTAAATGCATCTGATTTTTTTCCTACATGAACAGTAAGCAAATCTGGCTTCCCACTTTGACTTTATTTGTTAGAAACCCCTGGGAATGGCAATGTCATGACTCTAGGATGCTGCAACTGTTGTAGATACAGGCTGGTTGCTAAGTGCTTGACTGCAATACTGCAGTGTGAATCAATCATAAGCCACCTTTCTGGGAAGAGTCATAACTTTAAAAGGTCACTGAACAAATGGTCATAAAGTTGTATATTACCTGAGGACATTCATTATCTAAAGCCAAGGAGACCATTTCAAATGCTTTCTTTTTTTAAGGTTTGTAGATATTTACTGATTTGGAGATTACATAGCATAACATAACATAGACTTGAATTCATGTTGTTGCCTGTTGTATGATACTGGGCCAGTCTTCTCTTAATTTACTTTGATGTGAAAGGATATTAATCTACTAAGGAAAAGAAGATATAATTAATATTGCATCATCTCTACCATAAAGCCTGATGGCCTCTGGAACTTTTGATTCATGTCTATAAGGAAAGAACAGAATTACTTATGATCTCTAAGCCTAAAGGATGGGACAGTAACTCTAGCAGCACAGAGGTCTATTGTAGCATGGATATATTCATAACATGAAAGGTAAGGCATCTTAAATGTCCCCCTCCTGGGTCTACACTCAATCTTGCTCTGCGTCTTGTTGTGGTTGTGATTTAGTGGCTTAATGATTTCTCTTGGCAACCTTCTTCCAAGGAGGCATCTCTCCTGCTGTTTTCCCTGTATCACTGGCATGTGAGAAAGATTGGATTCCCACAAATTATACTGCTTTCCTGGTAACTACAAAGTAAATAAGCTAATTGCAGTAGTACCACTCCTAGCTATACAGTGTGGAGTTGTGTGATTGGGATATTAACCTTCTTCCTCTCCAACACCTTGGAAGATAGATCAAACTCACAAGGGATAAATAAAACCAAACTTGATTACGAAAACAAACAATAACATGTGCAAGCCTTATTCAATTTTAAACATCAACATGCAAATAATCAAAGTTAAACTACTGTGCATGCTGAATGGCTTCACAATTATTACTTTTCAGCAAAAGAACATACAACCATGTGCTGCAGCTGCCAAAAAAGCCAATGCAGTCCTAGGCTGCATCAACAGGGAAACAGTATCATGTGGAGATCATGTGGAGTATTAGTACCGCTATATACCCCCTTGGTGAGACCACACTTGGCATACTGCATCCAGTTCTGGTCAACATAATATAAAAAAGATGTTGAGACTCTAGAAAGTTATGAGAAGTGCAACAGATGATTAGGCTGAAACATATGATGAATTGTTGCAGGAACTGGATATGTCTAACAAAAAGGACTGGAATGACATGATGAGGGGGACAACCTATTTTTTTAAGCACCTTGATGGCAAGACAAGAAGAACAGATGGAAACTTATCAAAGAGAGATCCAACCTAGAACTAAGGAGAAATGTCCTGACAGCAAGAAAAATTAATAGGAGGAATAGCTGCATTCAGAAGCTATGCGTGCTCCAATACTGGAGGTTTTTAAGAAGAGATTGAAGTCATTTGTCCAGAATGGTACATGGTCTCCTGCTTGATCAGGGGGTTGGACTAAAAGACCTCCAAGGTACCTTCCAACTATGTTATTCTGTAGTCTAAGCCAGTTCCAGTAGGAGAGGTGATAAACTGGCATGTTGACAACAATGCGTTGTTACATAGCTAGCTTAAATCCTTGTATCCTGCATTCTGGATAACTGAAAACAGATCTGTTAAAATGTAATACCTGGAATTGATCATAGTGCCTGGGGTGGGGTCTGACCAACACAAAATATGGTAGAACTACTTATACCTATTCTTTGGAAGCTACCCCTCAATAGTGCAACTTAAAATTGCATTTGGCTGTTTCAGCCATATTGCTGCTGATCCATATTTAATTTGTGATCAACTACTATTATAAGTAATTTTTCACACATTTTATTACCAGGCCGACCCCTGCTCTTCCTATAAATGTGCATTTGATTTTCCCCCATTACATTTCACTCTGTTAAATTTAATTATGTTATATTTAGCCAAGTATAATTTTGAATCTTACTTCTGTTTTTAGAATATTAGCTGTTTCATCCAGTTTTGCCATCATCTGATAAGCCTTTAATTCAGTGGTTCTCAACCTGTGGGTTGGGACCCCTTTCACAGGGATCGTCTAAGACCATCGGAAAACACATTTTCGATGGTCTTAGGAACTGAGACACCAATTTTATGGTTGGGGGTCACCACAACATGAGGAACTGTATTAAAGGGTTGGGAAGGTTGAGAACCACTGCTTTAATTCATCTCTTTCTCTGAATTCTTATAGAAAGTGTTGAAAAGTATTCGGCTCGGAACCAAAATCTATGTCATCTCACTCTAGATTTAGGGGGAAACCACTTTTCAACAATTTAAGGATCATTTTTTAAGCAACTTGTTGATCCATCCAATTATATGCTATCCAGGTAATATTTAACTATTGTGTTAATCAAAACATTGCTATTTGGTATAATGTTTTGCTGAATTGCAACATGTTGTGTTGACACTAGTCCCAGATCCTACTAAGGAAATTATCTGATTAAAAATGTAATAAGATTAGCCTGACTAGACCTGTTCTTGACAAAATCCACCAAGATACCAGCTATTATTGGATTATTTTCAAGTTGTTTACAAACCAACCACTTTCTAATTTATTCTGTAGTTCCCTAGATCCTTCTTAACTTGCATTTCTCATCCTCTAGTTATCTGCTATGTCATCAATTTATGAGTTTTTCTTAGGTGGATTGGATCAGCAAGACTGAAGCTCTTGGAGATGTGAATTTTTTCAAGGTCAATACATACTCCCTGATTATATTTCTATCAAACACAGGCTACAATCTCTCTCCCCCATCAACACTTTATATGTTTCATGGACACATATCCTCTTTTGAGGTCTTTTCATAGAAGAGCGAGGATCTCAATGTTGGAATGAAAAGACTGCCTGCAAATTAAACCTGGGGATCATGGGGCTTCAGCTTACTGGAAACAAACAGAAAGTTCATTTGAAAATAAATAAAGCAAAAAAACACACCAAAAAACCAACCCAGCTCATTCTAAAGGATAGATCAAAGCATGGTATCAAGTAGCTTTTCTCTTCTTAATCAGTTTGTACACCATGCACACATTCAACTCTGAAAAATACATTATGGGCTGACAGAATTAGACAATTGGTGCACCTGGTTTTTATATTCTTGAAAGTGATAAATATACTACTAAACCGTTCTCTAAAAAGGAAGTAGTTATAATATTATTAATGTGAGTAAAGTGATTTCTTTTGTCAGTTGTGTTCCATTGCACATATCACTGAAACCTCTAGCTGTTTATTTCTGAAAAAGCCAAAAGCAAAGCAAGTATGGGCTGGCCAATTTAGATCTGTTTTCTGTTTGTAGATTTATTTATATAATTATTTGTTTGCATACATATATACATATATATATGTAAGCCAGGGCTGGGTTCTAGCAGGCACTACTGCCAGTTTGCTTGTGTGAGCGCTTGATGTGCGCTGCATGCGCATGGGCAATGCAGTTAAAAATTTTCTGCGCGTGTGGACAACTGAAAAAAAAAATGGCGCCACTGAGGGTGCCGCCTGGGGAACCAGTTTGGGGTGTGGCAGGCCTGGGTCGCTGCTGGTTCCAGTGACCCAGGCTGCCAAACCACTACTAGTTCGGCCAAAATGGTCCAAACCAGTAGGAACCCACCACCGATGTAAACTGCTTTAATTTGGATGACTCTGGGAAAACCAATACAAAATGAATATTTCCATACCTTAAAAACAACCATCAAAATTATAAAAAGATTTTTAGATGGTTGGGACACACAAAAGAGACCAGAAATAAGTAGTAAACTACAAACCAATCATCTTTTGTTATTTGTTAAGTCACAGTTGCAACCAGAAAGCCAACAGCGTCTTGTTTTCAGATTGTATGCTACTTCCCTAAAGACCCCTCAAGGTTTATTCATTGAACAATACACCAAGTACAACACCAAAACAATACCACTTAGCTAAATTCAGTCATTTTACAACTTAGCTGAACTCTATCACTGTCCAAAAATGCTGTTACAAAAGGCCTGTCCACATTCTCTCTTCTTTGATTTTATCTTTACTGGGAGAATCCTACTTATGCAATCAATATTTTGCTTCCAGGTGTGTTTAAACATTGGCAATAACTGGCACAATGAATTAGCGGCTGTTCCAATTACCTGTGATGGGGCAAAGAATTTCAGTACAATATTGAATTAAGATCATTGTGGAAAATAGTGCTACAAATAAATGATGAAGTCAGCCTGTATTTCCTTTAAATCAGCCAAAATCAATTACAGCTAGTCCTTGACTGACAGCAGTTCATTTACTGACTGTTTGAAGTTATAACATAATTAAAAAAAGTGACTTATGACCATTTTTCACATTTATGACCACTACAGCATCCCCATGGTCATGTGATCAAAATTTGGATGCTTGGCAACTGGTTCATACATATGACAGTTGCAGTGTCCCAGGATCATGTGATCACCTTTTGGGAACTCCTGACAAGTCAAGTCAATGGGGAAGCCAGATTCACTTAACAACCATGTTACTAACTTAAGCACTTCAATGATTCAACTTAATAACTACGGCAAGAAAGTTTGTAAAATGGAGCCAAATTCACTTAATGACTGTTTCATTTAGCAATGAAAATTTTGGGCTCTATTGTGCTCGTACATCAAGGACTATCTGTAGTGTGATATTTTTTTTATCCTTTAGCTAATTTTTTTTAGATCCAGTCAATTAGCGCTTGTGAGTCTGTAACAAAGTAGGACTGAATTATCATAAGTGCATATTCTCTGGCTTTGAGTCAAGCATTTCAGGCAGCAGAATTAGCAGAAAATACAAAACTATTTTATATAAGACCATTTCAAGAGTAGTTGGAATCTCAAAAAAGTTAATTCAGTAACCATATAATAACTCTACAAAGTCTTGGATTTACTGTATTTTTCGGAGTATAAGACACACCGGAGTATAAAACGCACCCAGGTTTTGAAGAGGCAAATTATTTTTAAAAGTAGGTAGGTAGATAGAGGGAGAGAGTAGTTAGGTAGGTAGGTAGGTAGGTAGATAAAGGAATAGAGAGAGAAAGAGAGAGAGAGAGAGAAATACAGTAGGGAGGGAGGGAGAGAGAGAGTAGATAGGTTGGTAGGTAGAGGGATAGAGAGAAAAATAGAGAAATACAGTAGATAGACGGGGAGGGAGAGAGTAGGTAGGTAGGTAGATAGAGGGGGCGGAGAGAGAAATACAGTAGGTATGTAGGGAGAGAGTGAGTGTGTGTAGATAGATAGGTAGGTAGAGGGATAGAGAGAGAGAAATAGAGATAGAGAAATACAGTACGGGGCCTAGTTATATGCGAGACTGCCTCCTGCCCCATACATCCCTCAGACCGATACGCTCCCACAGAGGGGGCCTCCTCAGGGTGCCGTCGGCTGGACAATGCCGACTGGCGACACCCAGGGGGAGAACCTTCTCTGTGGCGGGCCCAGCCCTCTGGAACGACTTACCCCCTGAACTCCGCACCATCTCCGACCTCCGCCTCTTCCGCAAGTGTCTGAAGACACACCTATTTCATCTAGCCGGCTTAGCGTAACCTCCATACTGACTATTAGATAGTTTTTAAACTTGGGATTTTAATTCGGTTTTTAGCGCAGGGTTTATTTATTAGAATAAGTATTTTAAATTTTATATATTTTATATATTTTGTATGTATTTTAACATCCCTGTGCGCCGCCCTGGGTCCTAACAAGGAGAAGGGCGGGGTATAAATTTAATAAAATAAATAATAAATAAATAAAAAATAAACAGTAGGTATGTAGGGAGAGAGAGTGTGTGTGTAGATAGATAGGTAGGTAGAGGGATAGAGAGAGAGAAATAGAGATAGAGAAATACAGTAGATAGGTAGGGAGAGAGAGAGAGTAGGTAGGTTGGTAGGTAGGTAAAGGATAGAGAGAGAAAAATAGGGAGAGAGAAATACAGTGGATAGGGAGAGAGAGAGTAGGTAGGTTGGTAGGTAGAGGGATAGAGAGAGAAAAATAGAGAGAGAGAAATACAGTAGATAGGTAAGGTGAGAGAGAGAGTAGGTAGGTAGGTATATAGGTAGAGGTGAAGAGAGAGAGAGAAATACAGTAGGTAGGTAGGGAGAGAGAGAATAGGTAGGTAGGTAGATGTTTCCAGGTGTATTTACCCATGTGCTGGAGAAGGAAATCGCTGACAACCTGTAGCACCTAAAACTTTGTTTCTGCTGGCACAGCACTTGCCCAATGTAATTCTCATCAACCACTCTAACTAAACAGCTTTCCGAAAGGGGGGAAAAAGTTTTTGCACTCTGCAAACCTCCCCAAAATGCCCCGTTTTTTACAAAAATGGGCCCTTTAAAAAAAAAAGAGGCATGAATAGCCTTGGAGGGGCTTGCAGAGTGCTCCTGGGGGGGGGAGCAAAACACGGCCCATGTTTTGCCAAAATAAATTGCACGCATAGCCTTATGGAGGCTTATAGAGTGCTCCTGGGGGCTGGGGGGGGGACCAAAACTGAGCAAAAATGGGTCGTTTTTTGCTCATTTCTGCCCTCCCCAGCCCCCAGGAACTCTTTGAAAGCCTCCATAAGGCTATGCACTGACATTTTGGTGAAGGGGCGGGGCTTCAGGAGGCAAAAAATATATATTCTGTATTCAGTGTATAAGACGTACCCAGATTTTCAGCCTCTTTTTAGAGGAAAAAAGGTGTGTCATATTCCGAAAAATACAGTAATCTAATAATGCATCTGCCCTTTCAATTCTATGGTTTAGATCGATGTTTCTCAACTCTGGCAACTTTAAGACAAGTGGCCTTTAATTCCCAGAATTCCCTAGTGAGCTCCATGATCTGCCTCAATATCTGCTCTTGGCTTCTAATGTTTTAAGCTTCCCGGGTTTACTTTCTTCATATTTTGTGCATTTTTATAGCTGGCTGACATGTTCAACCACTTTTCCTCCATCCCCCCACTTCCAATTCCTGTTGACTGGGGAATTCTGGGAGCTGAAGTCCACCTGTCTGTAAATTGCCAAGGTTGAAAAACACTGGTTAGATGAAATGAACTGAGGATATCCAGTCTCTCACTTTGCCCTCTTTACGGCTAGGTCAACCAATCTTTGACTTTCATAGAAGAAAGACAATCAGGCTGAAACTGAACAGACGTAGTTAACAGGGCAATATTTTGTTGCAGTATTCCAATCCTAACTCTGGGGATAAGCAAGTATAATCCTTACACGGTCTCTTATTAGAGATTAGGCCTCTGATTAGGCTGGAATTTTATTTGCACCCTTGGAACAAAGTGTCTTTCCAAGTCAGAAACCACAGCTACCTTCCAGCTCTACTTAAGCTCCTCTTGATAATTACAGCCATGTACCTACCACTGGAAGCCCTGTGCCACCACCTGGCACCAAGCCCATGTTATTTCTAAGAACACTGACACTGTTGAACAGCTACTGAAACCCATCTACTAGCAGCTGCAGGGCAAACAAAACCCAACCTCTGCACATTTATTGTTGAAAACCTCTATTTACTTTCTTATCCTCAATTCTACCAGGAACTTAAATCTGTGCCAACTTGTACCAACAGCATAACATATCATGTAACATGACAAAACATTATTATTACCTGCCTGCAAATTTGTGACACAATTACTAAGTCTTGGAGAGCTCCTAGTTAAATTATAAAGGCTTTCCTTGTTAGAACTTCCCCTCAAGGGACATCCGATGAGTTTGGGAATGTCACACCATTTATAGGCTGCCATGTTAATATATCTTATGAAAGGCACGTGTAATCTTTTGCCAAAAGTGCATTAGATGATATGGTACACATTGTAATGAAAAAAAGACAAATTGTTCTTTAACAATGCACTTTGGCAACGAAGCCCATCTCGTGCAAGAAGGAATGGCAATTCCATTTGTGTCCTTAAGGCAGGGTCAGCAGTTGTGGTATCATTTTACAGATCATTGGCACAAGGTTGAGGAAATGAATGTTACCAGAAGGAAGAAAACAGGAATGCAGTACAGCGATACAGGCAGCATGTACCAGTGGAAAGTTATATTTGGATCCAGCTCCAAATAAGCAATGAATGTATTGGGCAGATTTTTAAAAAATGCAAACAGCTGAATACAAAAGAGTGTTTTTTTCATTCCTAAAATAATGCACTGGAAAAAAGCTACATGCCATTTTACAATAGTATTTATCTAAAGGAATATTAAGCAGCAACATTCAATACTGATACATTATCAAGCATAGAGTACACTTTGAAGCTTCCCTCTGATATGTACTAATTACTGATACATACACACTTCGTTCTTTTGTTCAGCAAATTCAATTCCTGCTTCTCAGTACCTGGTTTACAGATCAAAAACTCTAAATAGGCAAATACTGAAATAGCGATTAGACGACAATGGAAAGGAAAGGAAAAATCAATCCCTTAAATTTCTCCTTGTGATTTAAAAGAAGTTTCAGTATCTCATATTTCTGTAAAAATATTTTATTCTGCATTCGAAGTATTTTAGTCTTAACTCCATTCTATACTCTTAAATTGAGGAATGAAAAGCGATTATAAGATACAGAACAATAGCTATTATACATTGGATATAAATGCTATGTCTCTTACGTAACAACTGGAATAATCACAAAATAACTTGAAAATCTGAAGTAAATCATCCCCAGCAAAATGCAAGTTAGCAGATGTTATCAAGAGACATCTGGCTTTCTGAGAACATACCCTTAGAAAGCACTGTAAACACTCCCAGGGTTGGGAGACAGAACCAGTCATGAACTTTGGTGATCTTCTTTCCTACGTTTTTGAATATGCAGAAACCTTGGCCTGGATAGAAATAAGACAAATCACAAAATTAAATTTTACTAAAAAGAGTATAGACGTTAAAAAGGGAACTTTGTAGCACTTTAAAGACTAGCACATTTTATAGTATGAGCTTTCTTAGAATTTATTAGATGTTGACAGTCTTATAATCCCTTAATAATATATAAGAATGGGTTTAACAAAGAATTCATTTTAAATACCCTAATACATGGGTGTCAAACTCGATTTCATTAAAGGCCACATCAGGGTTGTGTTTGACCTCTGGGCCATGGTGGGTGTGGCCATGGTGGGTGTAGTCAGCTTGATGTCACTCATGTCAGGGGCGCCTGTGGCGGCCGGAGTGCTCTACCAGCGAAAATGGGCTCCTGAGCTGTTTTATGCTGGGATGGCCTCCTGCAACCCTCTGCCAGTGAAAGTGTGGCACATGGGCCTCCTAAACTTTATTGTTGCTGCCAGAGACACCATGGGCAGTCCTTCGCTGTTTCCAGAGCAGCCCTGCGGGTCAAATCTAAGCACCCCATGGGTCAGCTCTGGCCCGTGGGCCTTCAGTTTGAAACCCCTGCCCTGGGTTGAAACTGTTTGTATCTAGAGACTAAGATGTTAATCAATTTTTTCATGATGTAAATAAATTTCCAAGCTATTCTTAAGTTTCACAAGAGTCATTTTACAACTCCAGATGTTCAATTAAATGAATTAAGTACAATATTTGGCCCAACTTCTGCATAATATAAAAATAAACTGAAACACGTTCAACAACATTTCACTGTATTTTATGCAGAAAGCAACATCTCTTTTCAATGTTTTCTATTCTTCCATGGAACTGTTTGATCCACAACATTTATATACTTGACTCAACTTTGGTTTCATAACATACAGATAGTCCTCGACTTACGACCACAATTGAGTCTAAAATTTCTGTTGCTAAGCAGGACATTTGTTAAGTGAGTTTTGCCCCATTTTTACGATCTTTCTTGCCACAGTTGCTAAGTGAATCACTGCAGTTGTTAAATTAGTGACATGATTGTTAAATGGATCTGGCTTCCCCATTGACTTTGCTTGTCAGAAAGTCACAAAAGGTGATCACATGATTTTGGGAAACAAATATGAGTTAGTTGTCAAGCAAGTGAATTTTGATCACATGACTATGGGAATACTGCAGTGTGAAAAATGGTTATAAATCACTTTTTTTCAGAGTCACTGTAACTTTCAACAGCCACTAAACAAACTGTTGTAAGTTGAGGACTACCAGTATTGTGGGTTGCCTAGAGAACTTTTACAAGGGTTCTATAAGAAGCTTGCTGCACAAAGAAACAAGAGAAATGAAAACCTAGGAATCCTCCACATCTTACTTTCCATACAAGTCCTTGTGTGTAGCAGACACAAAGAGGAACAAATCCGGATGACTGGACAGCCAATTTGTTACCATTTTGGGGTGCCGGGGGTCAACTTCCAAATACACACTCCTGAAAGGAAAAAAAAACAACCATCTTGTTTAAAACTTAAATAAAATTTAAAAACACACAAATTAGCATGCTGTGAATGTGGTCCCAGTGGACTTTTGCAAATGTGAAAACATTGGGGTGGTTTCTGCAACAAATCAAAGACACTAAACTTCCAATTTAACCATATTTATGGCTTGATTTTGGCAGCTTTTTGGTTTTATTATGAGCATGAGTTAAATGAAAAATTGGATAAATGCTGATGCAATCATATGCATATCCTTAAGTAGAGGAGGTCTCACAGATCCGACCCTAGGTTATGAGAAAAATCTCCCAGATCATCATGCAGTAGATCCTACATTCTTGTAGAGAAAAATCCATTTAATGCTGCCTGTGAAATCCATTGATATTCATCTCTTTCATTTATCTGAGGAAAATAAACTCTATTTCCTTTATTATATAAATGGATGAATATTTATATGAATAGTACTGGTTTAACGTTTGGTGAGGTCTGATCCTCACAGGGGTAGCTTTGCCCAAGTGACTTCCCGATTTCTTTGTGCCAGATCCTTCCTTCCATCAAAGCAGTTCAAACATTTTTTATGTAATTCATTTCCTTGTTTATAGAAATGTCTCTTGTGAACTTGTTTATGCAGTCATATCACTGTAAGTTTTTCAGCTTTTGGTTTTGCCAGTTTTACTGTTCCTTTTAATTTTTTTTGTTGCATATATTGATTTATTTTGGGTTTGTAAGCCACCAGAGATGTCCCTGGAAATCTCATTAGCGCATCCTCTTTTATCTTTATATCATTTAGAATCGTTTGCATCTTTTCTTGTCTTTTTGTTCAGTGTTTTGTTCTTCTGAATACATTTTGCTTGCATGAATGCTTTACTGACATCCCATACTATTATCAGTACACTTATTGAAATTATTCTCAAAAACATTAAGACTCTCTTTACATTTTTCCACTATCAATTTACATTGTAGTAATATTTCATTTGATCTCCATCGATAAGTCCCATCTCCATCTATAAATTTTCTTGTATATTAAAGTCACTAAATTGTGGATAGAGAACATTTTTGGCAATATTTCAACTTTGTTAACACAAGTGGCCAAATTATGATTCTATTCTGGAGAAAGATCTATGCCTTTGAAAAATACATACCGGTATATTCTTTAGGATCGCCACATTTATGTCTCCATATATTCATTAATTCAAGATTATTCATCATTTTGAAATATATTTTTGGTAGTTTATGTTGCATCATTTACATTCCCTTTACTGGAGATAAATGAAAGTGCTGTGTAGTTAAAGCATCCTTCAGCACTGTTTTTTATAGTATTGGAATATAAATTCATCCTTGTAATGAGTTATCTATAATTGCCTACAAACGGCTTACAAAAATTAACTGCATCAACTATAAGTTCAGCTGGCATTTCATCAATGCTCACATCATGCTGTTAGCAATTATTTTCCTAGGAATAATTTAATTTTACTTTTCAGAATGTCTGTTCTAATTCAGAGATCAAGCCTTAGAACCAATGGTCTCTCCAAGCTGTGCATTTACATGGCTGCAAGCAACCACTGCTGTCTCCTGCTTGCTGAGATGATGCACCAGCAAAGGAAGGAGAGAGAGGTAGAGAGAGACCCAGAGAAAGAGGGAGGAAGAGGATAGGAAAGCTTTTGGCCCAGCTCTTGGGGACTAAGTGGAAGCATGCAGACCTTCTGTTGGCCTCCAGGCGAAGAAGGGACTCAGCTGTAGCAGGACGAGAGTTAAGTTCTTGCCCAGGACTTAGACTGAAGCCAATGCTGCAATAGGTCATTAATGTAAATTTAATCCTACAAAGATGTCAAAACATGTCGTTCAAAGATTGGTGCCAGACTATTACAATATATTAGGAAAACTGAAAAATGACAGGAAGTTTTAAGTTATCAGGGCTTCATGGCATAAATGAATTAGCTTAAACCAAGGAAAATTCTAAATGCCTGCCTAAGCAGGTTCACTAAAATATTTTCTTATACTGAAACTGGAGATGTTTGTTGTTGTTTATTCGATTTATATACCGCCCTATTTCACCTAAAAGGGACTCAGGGCGGTGCACAGAAAGATAAAAACCCAACAATACAATACAAAATATAAAAAACAATTAAATTATTAAATCTGTGCTAAAATTGGATAAATAAATTTAAAACCAATAAATATCAAAGTTTAAAATTATTCCCTAGTCTATGTCAGGCCGGCTAGATGAAAGAAATGTGCTTTTAACATCTGACGGAAGAGTCGTAGGTCCGTGATGGTATGGATATCGGGGGGCAGGTCGTTCCAGAGTGCCGGACCCGCCACAGAGAAGGCTCTTCCCCTGGGAGCCGCCAGCCGGCACTGACCGGCTGATGGCACCCTGAGAAGGCCCACTCTGTGGGAGTGGACAGGTCGAAGGGAGGTATGTGGTAGGAGGCGGTCTCTCAAGTAACCAGGACCCATGCCATGGAGCGCTTTAAAGATGGTGACTAGCACCTTGAAGCGCACCCGGAAGACCACAGGCAGCCAGTGCAGCTCGCGCAGGAGAGGTGTTACATGGGAGTAACGAGAAACTCCCAGAATCCCCCGCGCGGCCGCATTCTGCATTAGCTGGAGTCTCCGGGTGCACCTCAAGGGGAGCCCCATGTAGAAGGCGTTACAGTAGTCCAGGCGGGAAATAACGAGGGCTTGAGTGACCGTGCGTAGGGCATCCCGATCTAGAAAGGGGCGCAACTGGTGTATCAGGCAAACCTGATAGAAGGCCCCCCTGGCCACGGCCGTCACATGGTTGTCCAAGGACAGCCGTGAATCCAGGAGGACACCCAAGTTGCGAGCCCTTTCCGCGGGGGCCAATGACTCGCCCCAATAGCCAGCGATGGAGTTAACTGGCTATATGTAGCGTGCCTGCAAGTGCAGAAAGCAATTTTTTAAATGATTTTTGCAGATGGAAAGCTGTGAAATTCATGGCAGATTGAGTACAGTCAAAAAGCCCATCTTTTTGCATCCCAAGCAAATTATGAAGAATTCTAGAAGGCACTGGGATAAATCACTTAAAAATGGAATCAAAACTAATAGGAAACAACCTGAGTTGCAGCCGATGATGTTGTCCTATATAGACCATTCAACAAAGTTAGATGGATGTTAAGTCATCTTGCAATAAATGAATGAATTAGAAATTACAAAACACTAGTTCAATATTTCTCAAAGGAAGTTGAGGATGGGAGTGATCTTACAGCCAAGTACTGTTTGACAATATTGCAGAATCCATTATGGTCTGTTTTTTAATGGAGCTACATGTGCCACTTCACATTTTTGATCTTGCTAAGACTGAGATAGGGAAGCTGAAAGCATAATATTTGGGATACTTTGCTCGCTTCAGCTCTGAAGTGATTTTTTTTTTTGCTAGTATGGTAACCAAAATAAATAATGACAACATGCCACAGTACTGAACCATCTGCCAGGCAGATTCCCAGATGGTAAAGTGGATTGCATTTGAAATATTAATCTTGCAACAAGAAAGTATTTTTGGCAGTGAAGAAATCCAGTATTTGGTTTGTAGGTACTCAAACATTCTCATTAAACAAATTTCATAAAACAAATTTCTGCTATAAGACTTACAGTAAGTAGCAAAAATAAATATAATGAAAAAGATTTAGCTATTAAACTGAAACCTGGCTTAGCTTTCACATTGAAGCCTATAATATGGCACACAGATTTAGTAACCGAAAAAAATATGAACTTTGTTTAATTGATGATATAAGTCCAATGTAAATGATTGATTTTTAGGATGCTTTTTTTTATTTCTTGTACAACGAAACTTTAACTTACTCGTACTCATAAATTATTATTTATCTGTTACTTTTTAACATTGTTTTGACGTGTGTGTATTGTACACATAAAGTAAAGGTAAAGGTTCCCCTCATACATATGTGCTAGTCGTTCCTGACTCTAGGAGGAGGTGCTCATCTCCGTTTCAAAGCTGAAGAGCCAGCGCTGTCCGAAGACGTCTCTGTGGTCATGTGGCCATATTGTACACAAAACATAGTATAATTATTGTTTTCATTTGGATAATAATAAATAACTTTTCAATTGTTAAATAATTTTGAAATTTGCATTTTATACATGTAAAGTATATTATGGGCTTTTTTAAAAAAATACTTTAGCCACAAAATGCACAGTGATGATGACTTAATCATTTTGTATCCAAACTCATGCCTAAGCTTACTCACAGCATTTTACAGTCTGCAAAATAAACAGACAACAAAAAAACTACAACGAAGCAAATATTCTCCTGTTTCTCATCCCAACATTGACTCAATCAGGCTCAGTTAAAGTTACATATGGAAGAGGTTTACATTAGCGGAGAGAAGGAAATTTTTCTTCTCTGTGTTGCTGATTTCTCTGTCTTGGGAAGAGAACTATGAGAAACAATTCATTTTTTTGGGGGGGGGGGGAATTAAGACCTTGAAAAATGGTAGTTAATAACCCAGGTTACAAATGGAAGTTCTCTCAAAGTTCTTTCCTTTAAACTGGTCTTCTAAGAGAGCAGGAAAGATCTTCTAACCAGTTTTTAATCTATACTTTAGAACGGGGCTCCCCATTCCCCAGTCTGTAGCATGCCAACAACTGGGCCACACAAAGAAGCAAAGCCCCATCCTCAGGATGTGGGGAGCACACAAAACCACGCCCTCTGGTCCATGTAAAAACCTTTCTCCACGGAACTGGTCCCTGGTGCCCAAAAGATTGGGGGCCACTGCTTTTAAAAAAGCACTGTATTTTCTCTTCAGTGGAAATTATTTATTCAACGCTTCACAATAATTTTCTGTGTTGTTTGCTTTTTTTTTTGCAAGTTCCCTTCTGTTCTTCTTTATATAGCATGCACTAAAATACTATAACAAAAATATTGGACTGAAATGTAGCAAGCATTTTGCCTACTGGTTTGAACAGAGTTTTATTTGTAAACAATGAAACCACCTAGAATTTCTTATCTCTCAACCTGTTTTCATGCAGATCACTAGCAGCAGAGCAAGGTTTTCTGGTGAACAGGTGTGTCCCTAATGACAGAAAGCTACACCAAAGCCAAAGCATAGGATGATACTGGGAGAAGCAGCCTTTATCTTCCCCAAAGGAGTGCTCCCAAATTGCTATAATTGTTTATGAACACAGTCCAAGAACATAGAACACTTCCATCCAATGGTTTATCCTCTTTCAATGTTTCATTTATAATTCCATCTTTTCCACTATAATTTTCTTCAATTATATAATTCTTAAATCTCAAAGATCCAAAAACATTCTTGGAAACAGCAGTTTCAGTCAATATTACTGGTAGTTAAGGGCTATGTGAGAAAAAAGTTTTTTATTCTTATAATTTCACATTTTTAAAATTGCTCAAATTCCCAATGACTCTGGGCAACGTACAAATTGAAAAGTAAATATATAGAACAATAAAAAAAGGTGCTACAATGCCTAGAAATGTATAAATTAACGATGGAATTAAGGGATAGAGAGGAAACAGGGTATTATAAGACATGGAATAGGTGGTATAATTGGCTAGAAAAGAGATGTAAAATTAATACATAATGAATAGAAAGTATAACAAAAGGAAATGGTATATATTTAGAGAGCAACAGAGAGCAAATGTTGTATATATTATATAAATGTGTAACTGTGAAATAAGGAGGTACATGTATAAAACAGTAGGCCTTCGGATGGAAAAATCGAAATTAGAGGGGGGAAAATACCGATAACGGAAAGCTGTAAAAGTGTAACTGTAATTTTAATGTTTAAAAAATGTTGAATAAAAATTATTTTTTTAAAAAAAATAGTCAACAGAAAAGGAAGATGGTCACCCTGCTGGAACAGACCTCTCACAAAAAGAACATACATCTTGTCCAAGCCTAAGGTGTGAGGAAAAACCCTGTTTCCTGGGTCTGGTCAGATGACATTGTTTAATGAACAAGCCACAGAGCATGCTGACTCCATTTAATCTTGTCGGATGAGCAGAAACAAAAACAGTGAAAGAAGGATGGTCCCTCAAAATAACTAACCTGATACCACACAGAGCTTTGTAGGTGATAACTAGACTTTAAATTACACTCATATGCATATCAGTAATCGGTGTAGGTTGCATATTGTGTTGGCGATAATTTTCACACTATGTAACTTGCACAGTATAATACTTCTGAGAACAAAGACAATGAATGTAACTTAATAGTTAGTTCATCCAAGATATATGGTAATGCATGCTTGTAAATAAGAATGGAAGGCAGAGGAATAACAATCTGTGTGTTTGTATTTATAATACACCTTTGTCCTCCCATTTTCTGCACAACAACAACCCTGGCTAAGGTGGGACTTGAACTCACAGTCTCTTGCTTTCTAGTCTGTTGCCTTAACTATTAGATGAAACTGGCTCTCATATATGACTATATGACCTGCCAATAAGCATGTTTTTCCCTCTCCTTTCCTACTCAAAACGGTGATGGGGAAGGGACAAAATTCTACTCAGAATTTTTTTAAAAAGTTTCATTCTCTATCTCTCTTCTTTCTGATTTGCAAACCACTAAATAGAAAAACTAAACCGAGACAAGTCAAACTTCATGGATATGTGGGGACCTTTTCAATTTTGGAAGTGGGATAGAAAACTTTCCCATTCCAATACTCGACAGAAGCATGTCAGAGGCATCCTCATAAGTGGATATCACATCTCACCCATTCAAAAAATGATTGTCATGGTGATCAAGAACAATCACAGAATAATCATTTGTGAAAAAAACAATTATATACCTCAATATTGAAGTTTGAAGGTTCTTAGCTGTTCCCAGCACTGCACTCTTCTGCAGTGAGGGATCTGATGTTGTTCCTGGGATCTATTGGGAGTTACTCAAGGTGCGCTTCAAGGTGTTAATCACCATCTTCAAAGCGCTCCATGGCACGGGTCCTGGCTATTTGCGAGACCGCCTCCTACCACACACCTCCCTTCGACCTGTCCGCTCCCACAGGGAGGGCCTCCTCAGGGTGCCGTCTGCCGGTCAATGCCAGCTGGCGACTCCCAGAGGAAGGGCCTTCTCTGTGGCGGGTCCGGCCCTCTGGAACGACCTGCCTCCCGATCTTCGCACCATCACTGACCTACGCCTCTTCCGTCAGATGCTTAAAACGCATTTTTTCCATCTGGCCGGCCTGGCATAGATTAAGGGTTGAATTTTAAAATTAATATTTTAGTGATTTTAAATTTTTAGCACAGAATTTACTATTTAATTTAATTTTATACTATATGTATGTACTGTGGTTTTTACCTTTTCTGTGCACCGCCCTGAATCCTATCACGGAGAATAGGGCGGTATATAAATTCAAAAAATAAAATAAAATAAAATAAACTTAACAGTTACAGCCCCAACTGCTCCACCACTGGAGCCTTTACTTTTCTCATCCTCTCTAGCTCCTGGTACATTTCCAGTTTCTCATACACTTTCCAGATGTTGCTGTTTCTTGGCACTGTTATATCTACCACCACCATTGTCTTCTGGCCCCTGTCTATTTTCATGATATTTGGTTGAGTGGCTAGTCCTTTCTTGTTTTACACCCTTCCACTAATGTGTTGCAGTGTCTCTGAGGCCTTTCTGAATAGTTTCCCCTTTGGGTCCTGTTTGGTATGGTAGATCCTTGCTTCCATGGCTCTGGTGTTTAATGTCAGGTGTAGGAAACCAAAAGGTCCAGATTAGAGTTCAAAAGCACTACACATTTATTTCCTACTACATTCACAAGGATCTGATCAAATGAAGTTGGTGCCAGATAAGAATCAATCGCCTTCAAGAGAGGGCTGGACTTAGGTCTTTTATGGGAACGTAGGGACTCCAAAATGATGATGTGTTTGATTCTACCCTCAAGCTCAGCCTGGTCATTTTTACACTTAGTGCCCGTTCTTCTACTGCTATGATCAGTTTAGAGATGGGTTGCTGCCGGTTCGGCCCAGAATGGCCAAACCGGTAGTAGCAGCGGCGGGAGGATCCTCTCCCCCACCCTGACACTTCTGTGCATGCGCAGAAGCGTCGCAAGCGCATATGAGCGCAGATAGGAGCATGCCTGAACCGGTAGTAAAAAAATTAGCAGCCCATCTCTGGATCAGTACCTAAATGCTGTCTTTTAGTCCAGCCGTTTCCAGCTACGGTTAGGATTTCCCAAGACCTGCACCTCAGCCATCTGTCAATGGTATATCTCATTCAGGATCTTATCTTGCAACAACACTTTCTTTGTTTGATCTTCCTTCCCTGTCTGCTGCTAGCCCAGTCATTCTCTTAGCAGCCCATCTCTGGGTCTCATTTTATTGATTCATACCTGATTGCTCAGCGTTTCATCCAGGACAATGGGTTTAACACTAACAAACCCTGTCTGCTCTCTTTCCGGTTGGTGAACAGTCTCTAAGTTTGGACATAAGGTGAAATCTCTGTACATTTGTGAAGAGCTCCCAGGCCTTCATATCACAATTTCCATGTTGTTCTTTGGCCAGCTCACTATACTGGCAGGGGATCCGATGACTAGCAGGGCATATATATTGATATGGATTTTGTTCTTATCATTGAGCCAGCTCTTCAGGTCCTGTCTTATCCTTTGGTGGTACTTGGATGTTGTTTTATTTGCCTCCTCATTGTGTTTCCCATATGTCTCTGGGATACCAAGGCACCTGTAGTTGGTCTATACAGTATGTCAACCAGTGGCCTGATGGTAGTTTCATCCTATCAGTCTTAACTACTTTTGGTCTCTTGACTAGCATCCGGTCATACATCTACAGTCCAAATGACATCCTAATGTTCTCACTGTATATTGTATGTTGGGTAAATCAGCAAACAATATCTTGTTTACTCTTAGCACACAATTTGATAACATTCATATAGAGGAGGTGGCTGATGGTAGTTCCATTCTTTAACTTCTATCCATATCCAGTCCTTAAATATTTAAAACTACAAATCATCTTTAAAAAAAAAAAGGCAAGGCAGGAAACTCAACTTGCTAAATGTCACTAAACACGCTGGTATCCATAAGCACTTTGCATTTTGGGATTCGAGTGCACTAGCAAGAATAGGATCTTGCTAGTTATGTACATTTTCTCTATTTCTTCTCTCTTTAAAATTGGGAAATAACTGGCAGAAAAAAGCAGAAGTTGCCCTCTGATGTGCATGCTTCTATGCAACTCTGCATAGATGATTTTGGCTGCAAAGTAAAAAGCAGAAAATGTCACCTCCGTTTCCTTGATGATGATATCTGCTCAATTATGTCTGATTTTTGGCAATTCTATGGATGAGCTCCATTTTTTCTGACCTTGAAAGGCTTCTTTCAGTTGCTTTATGTTCTGCTTGTGTCAGCTTTCATAACGTCTAGCCACTGTCTTTGTTTAGCAGCCTTGTTTTCTTTTTTCACAGAATATTGAGCATAATGCTTTTTCAAGTGAGTTTGAGCACATATGGCCAAATTTAGTAAGGTGGGATGTTGTGATTTTTGCCTTCCAGTGATATGTCTGATTTTATATACTTCAGTACTTGCTTATTCATCACCTATATTGTCCAATGAATTTATAGAAACCCTCTCTAACATCATGGCTTGAAAGTTGGTTTTCTTTTGTCCAGTGGACCACCTCATGGTCCAAAATTCATAACTCTAGGTAGATATAAAAGTCTGTTGATATTATCAGTCATCCAGGTCATAGTTGTCCCAAAGGGGCTTTTTCAACTGGACTTTCTTGTTTTCTTTTGTCTTTGAAGATGTTTTGCTTCTTATCTAAGAAGCTTCTTCAGTTCTGACAGGATAGTGGAGAATGGAAGAATTTATATTTATATTCCTTGCAGACAGCTGGTCATTTGCACCCCTTTAGAGGGCTGTTGAAGCACTTGGGAGGTTTATCTGTGTCCTCAGGGTCATAGGAACAGGAATCAGGTATTCAGGTGACCCTGAGGACACAGATAAACCCCCAAGTGTTTCAATGACCCTCTAAACCAGTGGTGTCCAAACTTTTTTCAAAGAGGGCCAGATTGGATGAAGTGAACATGGTGGAGGGCCGAACATTTTTCCGAATATTCTTTGAACCATTACAATTAAATGCAAATAAATTATTTTATGCCAAGTTAATTGCAAATGACATACTTTTCATTTCATAACATTAAGATCAACTGACAGTTGAGTTTTCACAATGTATTGGAAATAAAATTTAAAAAAACTTACCTACCTCTTTCTCTTTCTCTTTCTTCCTCTCTCTCTCTCCATTTCTCTCGCTCTTTCTCTCTTTCTTTCTCTCTCTCTTTTTCTTTCTTTCTGTCTCTCTTTCTTTCTGTCTCTTTCTTTCTCTCTCTCTTTTTCTCTTTCTTTCTGTCTCCCTTTCTCTCTCACTCTCTCTCTTTCTTCCTCTCTCTCTCTCCATGTCTCTCTCTTTCTCTCTCTCTTTTTCTCTTTCTTTCTGTCTCCCTTTCTCTCTCTCTCTCTCTTTCTTCCTCTCTCTCTCTCTCCATTTCTCTCTCTTTCTCTCTTTCTTTCTCTCTCTCTCTCTCTTTCTCTTTCTTTCTTTCTTTCTTTCTTTCTTTCTTTTTCTCTTTCTCTTTCTCTCTTTCTCTGTCACTCTGTGTGTGTGTCTGTCTGTCTCTCACTCACTTAATCAGTCTCTATCTATCTGTCTCTCCCTCCCTCTCTGTCTCTCCCTGTCTCTGTGTGTGTCACTCTCTCTGATTCTCTCCCTCCCTCCCTCCCTCCCTCCCTCTGTATATCTGTCTCTCCCTCTTTCCCCGTCTGTCTCCGATTCAATCCCTCCCTGTGTCATTCTCTATCTGTGTCTCTCTCCGTCTCTCTCCCTCCCTCTCTTTCTCTGTCTCTGTCTTTCCCTCCCTCCCCTTCTGTCTCTCTCTGTGTCTGTCAGTCACTCCCTCTCTCCCCAACCCTCTCCTCCCCTCCCCCCACCCCGGGAAGCAGCAGAAGGGACGGACCAGCAGACTCTCTCTCTACCTGAGGTCGTTTCAAGGCGACCTGCCCGCGAAGAGGAAGGAAGCCGCGGAGACCTCTGCTAACCCCCACCCCCTCCAGCCCCTCCGCTGAAAGCCGGCGGGACAGGAGGTGGGCTTCTCCCTTCGCTTTGCTTCACATTACAGCCGAGTCGGGCCTAGTCACTTCACCTTCTCCCCCCCCCCCCCTCCCTTCCCCTCTTCTGTCCCATTCGCCCCCGGCTAGTCCGCTCTCTCTTGGCTGCGGCGGGGCAGCCAGGCGCGGCCGCTAGGTTTTTGGAGCCACTTCTTTCCCTCCGCGCTGCAACCTCTTTTTGCGCGGTGTGTGTGTGTGTGTGTGAGAGAGAGAGAGAGAGAGAAGAGGGGGGGTGTCCTGCCCCCAATTTCCCCCCCTCTGGGCCGTTCTGGGGCTGCGTGGCTGGGAGGATGGCTGGTTCTATTTTTTTTCCCTCATAATCTTGAGGAGGCTGGGCCTCTTTGTTGCTCTTCTTGCCATCTGTTCTTGACACCTTGTTGATCAGATAGATCTCTCCCTTGCTTGTTTTTGATGATGCTTTTATGAGCAGTAAATGATGCTTGTATCTTTTTTGAGTTACACAAATGCATTCCTGGGGTGGCCCTTCATGCAGCCCTCTTTTATTTGCTTGCAATACTGGTCCCAGTAAACTTTGTTGTCTTTCTTTGCTGCTCTTTGAAAATGTGTTTTCAATCCCCTTGCTTCCTCCTTTTTGCCTGCTGTTTTGACTGTTTTTCTTCCCCAGTTCCTTAGACCCTTAAAACAGAACTTATTTCAAAAGAAGCAGTCAGTATCAGAACTTACCCACAATCCTTGAGAATGTAAGAGGCCATTTTCAAAATTTCTTTGATGATGCTCATCCCATCAATTCCTCCATCCAGGGCACCAAGGTCCTCAAAGCTGGAAACGAAAGACACGTCTAAAAACCAAGTCATGTCCTGGCTTTACAAACAACAGAAATTTCAAACGATATTGGAAAGGCAAACACGTCATTAGAATTGGTGACTAGGAATGAAAATGGAAATTCCTGGTACTGGATTTTTACTGGAAAACCTGGGTTTTTTCCAGTAGATCATTCTGGAGATGTTAATCATCTACTGTGTTACTGAGACCAACGTCAACAACAGCATTCATAGAAAAAGATTACAGCAATATCAGCTTTCAATTTTAATAAAACTAATATGTCTAATTTATCCCTACTTTTTTATACGGAAATGCTATAGGGCAGGGGTCCCCAACCACTGGGTGGTGGCTTGCACAAATGGAGTTTTGTCTACATGCTCACCGCTACTTCCATGGCCCAGTTCCAAATGGGCCACAGCCCAGTAGTGGGCTACAGCCTGGGGATTGTGTCTTCGTGTGTATGCTCACCCGCTACTTCCATGGCCCCGTTCTGAGTGGGCCACAGCCCAGTAGTGGCTACAGCCTGGGGATTGTGTCTAATTTATCTGTACTCTTTTATATGGAAGTGCTATAGGGCAGGGGTACCCAACCCCTGGGCTATGGCCCAATACTGGACTGTGGCCCATTCAGAACTGGACTGTAAATGTGGTGGATGAGTGCGTGCGCAAAGCTCCACTTGTGCAGGTGGCGGGCACACTTGCCTGTCACTCATGCAAATGGAGCAGTACATGCTCACCTGCCGCCCATGCAGAACCATCCTCTCTCCCCCCCCCCCCCCCGCCCCAGCCCACAAAGCCGGAAAGAATGGGGAAGGCTGCTGCAGGTGACTTTCTATTTGGCAAAATAGGAATGATTAAAAAGGTCCATTAATTTAAATACCCGGTACCTATCTTTGAAACACATCGAAGATAGTTTGGGGACTGATTTTTCCAGTAAAAGAGATGATCAAGTCATAAATGGAGGATGTGATCATGATGCTTTTCTCCGAACTTAGTACTTTGCTCTAGCTATGGGACTAAATAAGAACAGGACTTATGGGAACTGACTAAAGAGAGATAAGATGAAATGTATTATTTGTATAATATTACAGAGAAAGTATTATAAAATGCTTTGATGAATTATTTACAGTGGCAATAACAGCAGATTCATTAGCCACCCAAAATCCTGGAATGCTTTATTTAACCTAATAGTTAACTGAATGGTTAACTGAAACATTCCTAGTCTCCAAGGATCTGAAATACTTTTTTTCAGTTCTAAATCTCCATGTTAATAGATTTTGGAAAGAGCCAAAAGGACAGCAAAGGACATTCATAAAGAAAATCTTGCTTCGTTTTTCAACAGCTAACAGCAGACATAAACTGCCTCGATTACGATAGTAATATCAAAGGAAGGGTTTTGTTTTTTTTAGAAAAAGAAAATCTTTCTATGCAGTTTTCTCCCTACATATTCTCTTTGCCATGGTATAAAAAAATCCAATTATCTGTATGGAACCTAAAATCAGGAAGAGTCTGGTAGCACTTTTTTCAGATTAACCAATTTTATTAAAAAGCATAAACTTTCATTGAGACAGCTAGCCTGAAAAAAATGCTTCAGATTCTTTCAGATTTTTGGCTAAAATTGACTACTACAACTTTCCTTCTACAATGTCTATTTTTAACCTATTCTTCCTCCCATGCAGAAAGTAACGTTGTCAGAGGAAAGGAAAACATATCTGAATTCAGATTTGGGAGAGATTGCCGTTGCTATTATTTCCTTAATAATTGCAAGAGACTGTATTAATGCCAGCTTTCAACATTACAGTCTTTGGCTTTAAAACTACAGCAAAGAAAAAACAATACACAAGAAGAAAAGATGGGTATACCAGAGAATTTCTGCTGCCAAGTCACCCATATCTTCGTGAAAAATGTAAGGAGGATTACTGACGATAGTGTCTACCAAACCCCAAGACTGAAGGCATTCCCAAGGACCTACAATGAAGAAAGCATTAAAACGTGTTTTTAGATATTCAAAGCAACAGGCAAAAATTCATTCCTTTATTTTAAAAACTTCACATATATAATAGATCATATTGAAAAGAAATACCTATTCAAAAGAAAATTGCAAAATATAATGGAACAGCTTTATTTGGTTGAATTGAAAAGAGATTATATGGAAAGTATATTAATTTTACAAATACAGGTAATACCCAGGTTATGAGTGTTCCCTTAACAAACATAGTTACGTGATAAACATAGATAACCCCTAGCATTTACGAACAAGTCCCAACACTACAAAACCTGCAGCACCATGGCTGCAGGTTTGCCCGGATGAACAACTGCAGAGGCTCTGCAACATTCGTCTTGCATGTTGTCGACTGAAAGGGAACTTCTGAGGGGCATATCCCCTCAGGAGAGTGGAAAGGGAGAGAGGAGAGAGAGAGAGAGAGAGAGAGAGAGAGAGTCAGAGAGAGAGAGGGAACATAAAAAGGTGAGAGGAGAGAGAGGAGAGAGAAGGTAAAAAGAGAGAGAAAAGAGAGAGATGTGAGAGGAGAGAGAAGGGAAAAATAGGAGAGAGAGAGAGAGAAGGAGAGAAGGAGAGGAGAGAAAGAGAGAAGGGAAAAAGGAGAGAGAGTGAGAAGACAGACAGAGAAGGAGAGGAGAGAGAGACAGAAAAGCAGAGAGGAGAGAGAGACAGAAGGAAAAAAGAAGAGAGGGGGAGAAAGAAACAGAGAAGAAGAGAGAGAGTTGGGGGTGAACAACACACCCGAGGCCGGGCGTGGCAAGAGGTGCCTGGGAGGGGAGAGATGAGGCGGGGCGGAGCTGGGGCGGGCATGGCAAACAATTTAATAACCAGTTGTCTGCCCTAATAACCGGCAGGGTAGGCGTGGCTGGGCTTTTTATGTGACTGGGTGGGAGTGAGTGATGTTGAGTTGGCCACGCCCACCAGTTGTTAAATTATTGGCTCCTGGTGTTTTCTTTTCTGTCCAAATGGCTCTTTAAGTGTTTTAAGACCGCTGTACTAAATTGTACATAAGAACTTCCCGTACTCTATTTCCTTTCTTTAACAATGTACAATGCACAGAAGAGTCTGACCTTATAGTAGAAGTTATAATTTAAAACCAAGTTATGAGCATATACTGGGGAATAAAAGATGTTGGGAGATTCAGAAGCCGTCACTTCATTTTGCAGTTGTTGTGTGATTAAGTAGATTAAAGGCCTTTCCAGCTTTCTTGTACATTCTTGCAAGAGAATGTTCTTCCCTCAAACCATTTACAATGGACAATTAAGAATATGAAGAGAACTTACATGAAGATATATCATGGTGAAAGATATGGATTCTTTCTTGAAGATGTAATCTATAGAGAGATTTGACATAATACCTTTGATTTACATGCATGTCACTTATCACCTTATGATTAGTTTTAACAGTGGTCTTAATCATAGTAAATTAACATTTTTGATTGCATAATAACTCATACTGATCTCCACAGCGCTGAATCAAAACACAACCTGAGGTTGCTGCAACCCATCAATTATGTACATTTATTATGCAACAAATGTTGCACATATTACTGCAATTCCTGTTTTGAAACATGAGCCACTTTTGCTCAATTCCTTTCTTATATGCAATACCTCTGATGTTAGTTTTAATATCAGTTACTCATTTCTCTCCTTACTATATTATGGTGGCAGACAACAATTAAGAAATACTAGAAATCAAAAGTCTAGAGAGTGTTGTGATGTTGTTGTTTATGTTGTGATGTTGTATTTTGTGTGTGTATCTACATATATCAAGGGAATTAGATTTATTGTTAATCACCTGCAAACCATTCAAACATTCTATTGTAGCTTTAGAATCATGCAGGCCTCAGTTTACCTGCCCTGAAAATGTGCATAGCTGCACTGTGCAGGAACACAAAGGACTTTCTTTAATTCCAAAGCATCCAACGCAACTTTTCCTGATATTTTTTTTCTATTCGTAACCTGCCTATTATTATTTTGGAGTCCAGAGGATGGTAGAGGACAGGAAGGCCTGGAGGAATGTTGTCCATGGGGTCGCGATGGGCCAGACACGACTTCGCAACTAACAACATTTTTTTTTTACAAATAATTCAACCATCTAATCCTGATAAAAGACACATCTGCTTTAAGGCATTGTATATAGAAGCTTTGTGAACACCAAAATGTGCCACCAACCATCTTTCTGGCCTCCAAGTTGATGTACAACATTACTCCAGTGTAACTATAAACTTAAGATCGGTATTACTGATACTGGTGCAGGGCTACGCCAAACTTGCAGAATATGTTTGATTTGGATTGTTAAAAAAAAAAATCACGTGAGGCCTTTGCTCAGATCATTCCACCCCTCTCCCAGGGTTATTGTGACCCTATTCAGCTCACTGAGGGAGCAAACAGGGGAGCAACCAGCTTGGCAGATGATTTTTATTGATTTTACTCTTCTTCAGAAAAACAGGGAGAGAACTGCTCTTGGGACCTTCAAAGCACATGCTATGATTATTTTCTTCTAGGAAGTCAACAAGGTCTTTATATGGCTAAAAGTACAGCAAATTGCACTATGGAAAAAAAGGGAAAAGGCCTAGAGAGGCAAAACGATCCATTTTCCAGCTTATCCGTAGATTCTTGAATAGGACATAGGGAACATTGACAGAGAAGCATCAAGAAACCTTCCAAAAGACTGAAGGTCTTGGAGCTGAGGTCATGGACAGAGAGATAGAGGATCATGACACAACGACTCAAGCCTGACAAGAAGAGTCCTTATACTGGGGAGCTCAAAAATAAATTGCAAATAAATAACAACTCACTGTTGTTAACGAAGAGCAGCTGCAAACTAAGGAAGATGATTCTGCAGTGCAAAGAGAATATTCCTACCTGTTTTATCAATTGGAGGCAATGACAGTTGGTCATTCTAATCACAAGCTCCCTTCTGAGAAAGACTGAAGCAACCATCTGTTTGTCAGAAACTGTCGAAAGACGTATGCTGCCTTTCTGTGGCATACTTTCAGAAGGTTGCAAAAAGGCTCCCAAGATGTTTTAAACATCTTTAAGACAAATATTTCTTTCTAGAAATCCATATGGGGATGCATGACATAACCAGACACTCTTGAAGATACTGTAAGGGACTATAATGCACTGATGGAAATGGGACACAAATGATGTTTTCTTCCTTTTTTTTTGACTGAGGAACATGGCCCAGGAAAAGAGACAACACTGGAAATGAACACATGGATATACAGATGGTGCCAATGGGAATTGTTTCAATTTGCTTGTGAAGACACTTTTCTAAAATGAGGATCTTCTAACAAACGTGGGTTACACTTGAAAAGAACTGGGAAGAATGTGTTCGAAAGGCACCTGGCAAATCTGATTTAAATTGGATCCAATTGGGGGGGGGGGGCGCAGAAAATAGAATCCAGACACTAAGTGGGTACATAGGATGATTAAGTACTATCAAGTTGGTGATGGCTGTTATAAAATCTTAGATAGATTTTCTTCATGAAGATCTGTCTCTAACCTGGTCTTCCAACAGTGCGCTTATTGTCACTGTATATCAGTCCACCCACATTGTTTCTGGTCATTCTCTTCTCTTTCTCTGGCCGGCCTTGGGTAGTCTCTTTTTAGGTTAGGGTTTTTTAGGGGTAATTTTTAGTTTATAGGTTTTAGCGCAGGATTTATTTAATTTATTTTTAATTCTGTATTTTGTACTTGTCTGTGTTTATTTGTATTTTTAATTGCCTGTGCCCCGCCTCGAGTCCCCTCGGGGAGAGAGAGCGGGATATAAATTAAATTATTATTATTATTATTATTATTATTATTATTATTATTTCCTTCTAAACGTGACCCAATATAACCTTCAATTTTACCTCACTTCAATATTATTTAGTAGCCTCTCCACGAGGCATGGGTAATCTAGTATCAGATATACCTTGGAATTAATTGTGGTTAGTTGATGATCATTAGCCTTCCTCACATGGGCTTCGATATCTGTAAACAGCTTACTCTTGTTTTGTGTAACACATATATAATCTTTAAAAATTGACCAGGTAGAATTTCCTGAATGGTATATAAAAGGATATACAGTATAAAACCAGTTTCTTAACCTCTGAAAATATGGAGGTTACATTTATAGATCAGTGAGACCAGTTGTGAGCCTCCCTTATTTCTTTTGAGATCCCTAGAGGGTCAGGCTGAGTCCAGAGGTGGTACTCAGCCAGTTCTGACAGGTTCTGGAGAATCGGTAGCGGAAATTTTGAATAGTTTGGAGAACTGGCAAATAGGCTGGCCCCACCCCTGCTGCCTCCCAGCTGATCTTCTTTTGTTGTCCTGAACAGGAGAACGGAGCTGGAAAGTGGGGTGGGCAGAGAATGGGGATTTTGCAGTAAGGAGTGGGGAGGGAATGGGGATTTTGCAGTAACCTACCCCTGTCACGCCCACCAAGCCACACCCACAGAACCAGTAGTAAAAATTTTTGAATCCCACCACTGGCATAATCATTTATATGATAAAACCCCCCAAATAAAATGCAGGTTATAGTAGCTTTAGGATGATATACCATATTTTTTGGAGTATAAGACACATCTTTTTTCCTCTAAAAAGAGGCTGAAAATCTGGGTGTGTCTTATACATCGAATACTGCATTTTTTGCCTCCTGAAACCCCGCCCCTTCACCAAAATGGCCGTGTGCATACCCTTATGAAGGCTTCCAGAGAGCTCCTGGGGGCTGGGGAGGACAGAAATGAGCAAAAAAACAGAGTTTCCCCCCCCCAACCCCCAGCAGCACTCTATAAGCCTCCATAAGGCTATGCATGCAATTTTTTGACCCAAAAACGGCCTGTTTTCACACAAAAAATGGGCCGTTTTCCCTTGTTTTGGGCACTCTGCAAGCCCCCCCCCAAGGCTATTCACGCCTTTTATTTGAAAAAAAACGGGCCCATTTTCGTGAAAAATGGGCCATTTGGGGGAGGTTTGCACAGTACAAAAAGTCCCCCCCCCTTTCGGAAAGCTGATTACTTAGAGTGATTGATGAGAATTACGTTGGTCAAGTACTGTGCCTGCAGAAACAAAGATTTGTTCCAAGAGTGGTCAGTGATTTCCTTCTCCAGCACATGGGTAAATACACCTGGAAACATCTACATACCTACCTACTCTCTCTCTCTCTCTCCCTCTCCCTACCTATCTACTGTATTTCTCTCTCTCTCTCTCTATTTTTCTCTCTCTATCCCCCTACCTACCTACCTATCTACACTCTCTCTCTCCCTACCTACCTACTGTATTTCTCTCTCTCCCCTCTATCTACCTATCTTAGTTTAGTTTAGTTTATTCAAATTTATACCCCGCACCTTCTCCCAAAAGGACCCAGGGCGGCGCACAGGAAATTTAAAAACGTAACAAATATAACAAAGTACAAAATTTTAAAAAACTATTAAATATACCCTGTGCTAAAATAGTATAGTATATCTACCTACTCTCTCTCCCCCCCTACCTATCTACTGTATTTCTCTCTCTCTATCCTTCTCTATCCCTCTACCTACTTATCTATCTACACACACTCTCTCTCCTGACTTACCTACCTACTGTATTTCTCTCTCTGTCTCTCCCTATTCCTTTATCTACCTATCTACCTAACTGCACACTCTGTCTCCCTCCCTTCCTCCCTACTCTCTCTCTCTCCCCCGTCTCCCTACCTACCTACCTACCTACCTACCTACCTACCTACCTACCTACCTACTCTCTCTCTCCCTCTCCCTACCTACCTACTGTATTTCTCTCTCTTTCTCTCCCTCTCTATCCCTCTATCTACCTACCTACTTTAAAAAAATTGCCTCTTCAAAACCTGGGTGCGTCTTATACTCTGGTGCATCTTATACTCTGAAAAATACGGTACATTTTCTAGATTCACAGGGTAAATGGTTGTCAAAGAGGCAATCTAGTCATAATGATGTTAGAAGGGTTGTGTTCTAGTCCCAATGCTTCTAATTTCTATGTCCAGGATTCCTTCAGACACTCATATGCCAAACATCCATAATAAATTTATTAATATCCTTTTACATGCTCTCATCATTGTTCTAATGGCATAGTCTCAAATAGGCTAAGGAGACTGTTGTGAAAACTAAATACCTACTGTGTTCTTAATCCTTTAAACATCAATAAAACCAAATCTAACATTTACTTTAAAAAAGCATGGCATATAAATGGCAATTAAATGGGGAGCCTATTTTACAAGTTAATTTGTTTACTCGTTTAGGACTGGTTTTTTTTTAACCAACCCATGGTTGTGAGTAAATCATTTAAAAAGAAATTCGGCAAAGGCCAAGGCAAGCACTAAAGTATTATATAAACTATTTATTTGTAATTAATTAGGTATCTTGAGTCCCTGAAAATATTCAGGACAAAAATAGTTCCAATATTGACTTATGGTGTAGACTTGTGGGGGCTTACAAAAGTTATCTAAATTGATCATGTTTTTTAAGAAGCAGACCGGGAAATGATAAGTACATGTCAACCCCTACAGTCAGAGTAGAAAGAGGTACCCATTCCATACATATTCAGTAATTAAAGTTTTCACACCCTGGTAGAATGCCCATTCAATGGATCTTGATGTTTCATAAAATAGTTAAGGATGGTCTAGCTCAATTCATGGATAAGCTGACTTACCAAAGTTTATTCACATCATTAGTTTTTCACCTAGTATTTACTCTCAACTGCTTCCCAGGCAAGATAAAACTTTAAACAAAGTCCTAGATATCAATTTCAAACTGGCATGGAGTTATTAGCAAAAAAAAAGTAGATATTTTCAATGATTGGCTAATATCAAAACTATTTTCCAAGATACCTGGCAGCAAGCTTGACACAATTATTAACAATGGCCTGTCCCAGAGCAAGATTGACACAATCTTGAATTCAATGGCCAGATATGGGTGCTGCCATCACCTGCCATATCACGAGAGGACGTATCATGTTTTGTTTAAATGTCAACTGTGTGCTCCTTTTAGGCTTTGATAATTAACCTCACCGAAGGGATGTGAGATGGCTCAGCAATTAAAGATGTGAAACCCGTGTGAGACCCGGGAGCCACATGACAGGTATGCTCCTGTTACTTGGCCCAGGTCCTGCCCACCTAGCAATTTAAAAGCACGCAAATGCAAGTAGATAAATAGGTACTACTTTGCTGGGAAGGTAACCAGTGTTGCTTGAGCCTCATGCTGGTCACATGAACACCAAAGCATCTTTGGACAATCCTGGCTCCCTCACCTAGGAAAAGGACATGAGCATAATTCCCAAAGTCAAAAATGATTGGACATCTTTGCCTTTTACCTTTATTTAACCTCACTACTTAAAAGAAAAGCCCACTGGGATCTGAACTGCAGATTATCCTATTTCCCCCTAGGCTCTAATGCTAAGTTTACAGTTAAGTCACTTCAGTTCAGAACCTGAACAGATCAGGGCATCATATAAAGGTGGTGTGAATTCTTTGTTTATTTCATCTATTTTACTCTGGAATTAGATTCTATGTTTTGGTTTTTATTTTATTTTATATGGCAACCATATGAATCAATGAATAAATTACTACTATTTTTCCCCTTTCATCTTTCTCAGCATTAGAGCCTTCTCCAGAGAGTTAGGTCTTTGCACAGCATTTACATACGAGGTCATTTGTGTCTTGAGTGAGAACTCTGATTTCTTTAATGATCTGTTTGTTTGTTTTCCTGGCTGTCCATGGTGTCCTCAAAGGTCTTCTCCAACATCAAAGTTCAAGAGTTAATACTCTTCCTATCTTGCTCCTTCAAGTTCAACTTTCACTTCTCTTGAATGTCACAGGAAACACCACAGCTTGTACAATTCTGATCTTTTTAGATATAGATGCATCATGGCATTTGAATATAGATGTAATTGCCAAAGATATCTATTAGCAAGTAGGTAACCTCTGTGGAAAGAAAATTTATCCCACGAAAGGAACTTAACCGGGCAAAGGACAACAAAAAGGTTATTTTTTTTGCTATGTAAATCGAAAGAAAAAAAGGAAGAAGTAGACTCAAAGCTGGAAGAAGATAACAAGCAATGGGGAGAAGGCTGAGCTCTTCAATGCCTGCTTTGCTCTGGTCTTCTCCAAAGGAGAACTACAAGTAGTTTTTGATCTATAGCCATAATTGAACTTGGAATTACAGTCATAAGCCAATTGCAGCTGTTAAGCGGATCATGGCTGACCGCACCTGATATTATGACCTTTTTGTGGTGGTTGTTATGTGAACCTCACAGTTAAGCAAATCCATTATACCCAATGGCTGGAAATGGGAAGTAAAATGCCAGTTTCTGGTCCCCCCCAAAAAGCCAAAAATCATGTTTATGTTATTGTGGAATGCTATAAAAGGCCATAAATGCAAGCCAGTTGCCAAGTGCCCAAAATGCTATCACCTGACCACAGGTGTAGAAGTAGCCTTTGGAATTCCAAAGGGGGATTGGAAGTAGCTCTGGGGAGGTCCGTTGTAACTTTGAACAGTTGTTAAGTGACTGGTCATAAGTCAACGACTAGCTATGTCCTCAAATGTACATAAACAGAATGAACGATGAAAGCAGGAAATGGACATCCAAGGTTGGCACAAAATACTTAAGGAGCATGCGGCTAGCACAAATGAGTGGAAATCTCCAGAGCACCACCAATCTCCAGGGCACCACCTCAGAATCTTTAAAGAATTGGCAGATAACATTTCAAAGTCCTTTCTGTGAACTTTTAAAAAACATGAAGAATGGCCATAGTGTCAAAGGATTAAAGTAGGGCAAATCCTGGTCTTCCCCATCCCAAAAAAATAACAAGAAAACAAAAACAAAGCAAAACAAAACGGAGTAACTACAGATCGATGTTGATATGCAAAATTCTAGAGCAGATTATCATGTAACTGTTTTATAAGCATTTAGAAAAAGAAATGCATTGCTAGCAATAAATAGTGTGCGTTTATTAAGGTTAAATCATTCCTAAACAACCTGATCTTTTTGGATAGTGACTAGTTTACATGGCCAAGGGAATGTGATGGACATAATGTGGTTTGTCAACAGCAAAGCATTCAGCAAAGTATGTCTTCTGTGAGATTTCCGGTAAAAAAGATAATGCAATGTAGGCTGCATTGTGCTTCCATCAGATGGATACAGAAATGGTTTGAACAATTGAGGCTAATAATAATAATAATAATAATCTTTATTGTCATTGTACTAAAATTACAATGAAATTGGTTAATGAATGCACGCAATGCCTCCATGTCAAGTTGAAGCAAAGTGTTAAGTGGGGTATCACATTCTGGACTCCACACTGTTTAACAGATTTATAAGTGATTTGGAAGTAGAGTTCCTGAACTTCTAGAGAAAGAGATGTCAAATTCCACAGCTGTGCCCAGATACAACTATTGAAGATTCTTAAGCCTAAGGCAGATCCTAGTTAGGAAAATAGGACCAAAACAGAAAATATAGTCTGTAACCACAAGCCTTTGAGACATTCAGGTGGGGCATCCCATTAGCAGAGACTGACTCTTATTTGCTTTGCCCACAGGCAGACACTAACATTTTCACATGCAACTTAAGAGGCAGGACAAACCTATAATTGTCTTAGATTGGAAGATAACATGGCTTAACATGCTGGTCTCAGGGAAACAGCTGCAGGGAAAAGAGTTTGGCAAAGTTATAGCTGGAAATTAAAAAAAGGTGAATGTGTTAAGTTCCATGTTGATTTTTCACCAGCAATTCTTTATCCGATTCTGCTGTTAGCAGCCCTGAAGACAATTTGCCAAACTATAACTTCCAAAATTTAGATTTTTTTTACCTCGAGCACCAGTTAGAAGCATAAGTAAGAAAAATATGGCATCTCCTTTTCTAAAACTACCTGGTATATTAACATAGTGCAATTTTTATCCATTGATACCATTAATGTCTTAGTAATCAAGTTTTTCTAGTCAGGGCAAAAACATGATATGAAATAACTTTAAAACAGTAACAAAACAAGCACAGTGCATAATTCACCAGGGAAATTCACAGTAATTATGCTGAGATGAAAACTGCTAAGTATATAAAATAAGAAATATGTCATTTGGCATGCTCCCTTCCAGCCTACACTTCAAAGTAAAGAGGACCTAGATTGAGAGCAAGGGTGGGGACACTTAGTGCAAACCGATTGTGCCATCCTGGAAGAGTTCTGTTGTGCTTTTATTAAAGGACTTTGTGTATGTGGCTTTGTTTACAGGTGGGTTATTTTCCAATGGCATGAGAAAGCCCCTTTTAATAACAAGTGCAGCAGCAAGCAGTGTCCTCCAACATTTACAACAAAGACTGTAACTTTGTTGCTTGTATCCTTATGATTTATATTGATATTGTTTCCTGATTCTTATTAGTACCCTATGACTATCATTAAGTGTTGTACCTTAGGATTCTTAACGAATGTATGTTATCTGAGAGCATCTCAGCATCTCATGTCTGTAAACTGAGAGCCTATGCACCAAAGACAAATTCCTTGTGTGTCCAATCACACTTGGCCAATATAGAATTTCTATTCTATTCTATTCTATCCCATCCCATCCCATCCCATCCCATCCCAACCCAACATTGGGGTTTTCCTGAATGGAAAACTCTTCTATAGCTATGAGCAGATGAGGAAAACACTCATAAACATGACAGAATTTACATCCATTAATAATTAAAGCACCTCGTTAACAAATGCTAATGCATTGGTTTCTGGCTACCAATGTTAAGAGTTAAGAATGGTACAAGCGAAGCCATTCCACCCATACAGTACATAGCATGAAAATAATTTCTAGCTCAATTTTTACTAGGAAGTGCTTCAGGTTATTGGTGGAAAGAACCCCACTGAAATTGGGGTGCTTCTGGAATTAGAACTAAAATGAAGGGGGCAAAAATATGTGTGGAAAAATCCTTGTTTGTGTTTGTTCCTTTAGCCCTGCTTTCCTGATCAGTTACCTTTTTTATGGCAAGGGAGGCAAGGCATTTGCAAGTCAAAGCAGGAGATATTCACTTATTCTGCAGAGTTTGTACATTTGCCCAACATTATTGTTAGTGGGCTCTTGTAAGATCAATTCTGAATATGCTTAAAGTTTTTAACTGGAAAAAAAAAGAAATATGAGTATCTGCCTTATGTCAAGTCAGTTTATTACATTATCCTGCTCACTATTGTTGAATTCAGATTCCAGACAGATATTTTCTCAGCTATAGCCTCAAATGCATATAAAATGTATACTCTATTGTGCTGCTTTGGCATGCTACTGCTCCAATTCAGCTGAGCATTAAATGACAGCAGTGCTAAGGGGATTGGTGATTAAACTCAGGTTATATTCCACGATGTAGAAAAGATGTGGAGACTCTAGAAAGAGTGCAGAGAAGAGCAACAAAGATGATTAGGGGACTGGAGGCTAAAACATATGAAGAACGGTTGCAGGAACTGGGTATATCTAGTTTAATGAGAAGGACTAGGGGAGAAATGAAGAGTGTTCCAGTATCTCAGGGGTTGCCACAAAGAAGAGGGAGTCAAGCTATTCTCCAAGGCACCTGAGGGTAGAACAAGAAGCAGTGGGTGGAAACTAATCAAGGAGAGAAGCAACTTAGAACTGAGGAGAAATTTCCTGACAGTTAGAACAATTAATCAGTGGAACAGCTTGCCTCCAGAAGTTGTGAATGCCCTAACACTGCAAGTCTTTAAGAAGATGTTGGATAGCCATTTGTCTGACATGGTATAGAGGTTCCTGCCTAGGCAGAGGGTTGGACTAGAAGACCTCCAAGGTCCCTTCCAACTCTGCTATCGTATTGCATAATTGTATATGAGACACATGTGTTCTACTGCAAATTCTAATCCCAAAGGTGGACTTTCTTGTTTTTTCTTTAAAGACACTTTGCTTCTCATCCAAGAAGCTTCTTCAGCTTTGATTGGATGAGGGGGAAAGGAAGGAATTATATTCCTTGCAGACAGCTCATCATTTTCATCCCTGAAGACACAGGCAAACCTCCAAGTGCTTCAATGACTCTCCAAAAGATGCAAATGTCTAGCTGTCTATAAAGACTTCTATTCCCCACCATCCAATCAGAGCTGAAAAAGCTCTCTTGGATGAGAAGCAAAATGTCTTCAAAGAAAAAAAACAAGAAAATACAGTTGCCTCCTGAAAAAGCACCTTTGGGACAACCATGACCCTGATGACTAAGAATCTCCACAGACTTTTTGCAAATTCTAATCTTCTGTGTAACAGTCCTTTGCTAAATTATTATGATTTTTAATAATCAGAGTTTTCTTTCTGTGGCAGTCTTAAATTATTTTGCTTGCCTAAAACAGAAAAGTTAATTATATTTGTAAATCAGAACTGATGTTCTCCCACACAGAGATGTGAGTCTACAATTCTGTTATTACCATAGTTATGTACTGGTATTACAAAACAGCCTTACAATTATTATTATTATTCAATTATTATGGCATTACTTCAAATATGTATGAATGCACTGACAGAATTATAGGTGGGGAGTTATCATTCATCTTTATTCTGTGTTGGTCATACTGTATCTCGAATATTGCATAATGCATTATGCAATAGGACAAATCAAAACCTATTTCCAGAACAGCAACCCCCCAAAAATAGCATAGAAGGAAGCATGTATGATTGGTTTAGTTAGTCCCCAAAAACAGTAGATTATTTCAAAAACTAATGCCAATTAATTTTAAAATGAAATTAAAACAAGTCAGATGAATATTGTTCCTTTCCTTCATTCTGTCATATACATGTATCATCTGTAATCAGTATAGGTAGTTCTAACTTATTGACTGCAATAAGAATTGGCAATTTGCATTGTTAAGCAGTCATAAAGTGAAACACCACGTCTTACCAGTCAGTTCCAGCTATAAATGTTGTGCGGTGTCATGAGACCACAATTTGTGTCTTTGTGCTGATTTCCCCATTGACTTGGTTTATTGGAAGCTGGCTATGAAGGTTGCAAATGGTGATCATGAAATTGTGAGATGCTACAACTGTTGAAAATGTGTGCCGCTTGCAATCATATGGTCACTGCAATGGCTGCAAGTTAAAGGACCAGTGATAAATCTCCTTTTTCAGCACCATTTATTATTTGGATTTATAAACCGCTCCCTTTCCCCACAAGGGACTCGGGGCGGTCACTGAATGAACAGTCAGCAAGTGAGAACTAATTTAATTTAATTTGGCCAAAATGATTTAGGTGGACAGGCTTGTTCAAAAATCTTGATAAATTAAATTTAGCACAGTTCTCTTATTTCCTTTAAAAAAAAACAGGCAATAATTATGGACTGGTTTTATGACTGCTCATTTTAGATGCCTCGGTCACTGACGTACATATAAAACCAAGCCTCTACATCTATACTGAAATTTGGAAAGGAACCCATCTGTTGTGGTCTGTAAGTTCAGTAACTATTAAGTGTTGAGAAATAGCTAAGATACCACAGATGCAATATTTCCCCCTATGTATTTCTTTGAAATGTGTCCAAAAGATTGCAACACTTTCTAGCCTCTTGCTTTCAATGTTTATTCAAAATCCTTTTTTTTTAAGTGTAAGTTTATACTCTTGAAACTTTAAATGGAACCAAATTGTTTGACAGTTTAATTGCAACATTCATTAGAATGTTCAATTAACTCTTTCAAGGAAGAACTTCTTCCATTAGGAAAGATTACTGCTGCCAGGTCAGGAGTACCAAATGCACCAAATGTTTGAAAATACGTCTAATTGTAATAATAAAATGAAATGAATAAAAATAACAAACTTATGCTTGTTCTCTGGACTGTTTCATGAGTTCCACAGTGTGTATTGGATACTTGATCAACAGACAAATTGCACAAAACAGAGCACAACAGCATGGAGTGTTTGTCTGACGCTCCAATTATTTTAGCAAAACCTGGGTTTTCTCAAACATTCTGGCAACAATTTTCTCATCCCCAGAAAGTGCTGTTTCGGCTGCTTAAGGATCCAGTCCAAATAATGTGCTCACTGTAATATACAAGATAAAAGATTTTTTTTTTACCGTTCTGCATTTTCCTTGGTCAGATTAACAGCAGCTTCTAATTTATCGATGGCAATGAGATGACTCTAGGAACAAAAGAGGCAAAGCATAATAAAAGAAAACATGAAAACATTTCTCAGACACAGTAGAATATCCTTGCCTTGAGGAAAAGCCGTTTGAAGTCAGCAATGTTAGATGCAATGTTTTGGAAATGAGCGTTTGTTAATCTATATCAGGGAAGGATATACTTTTAAAATGCAAAGTAGCAAATTTTGCCTGGTTATAGTTTTCCATGTGTTTTCTGCAGCAGTGGGTTTCACATTTTGTTACCACCAGTTCACTTTGGGTGTGCGTACTTTACAACAACAGGCGCCCCTTCCACGCATGCACCCGGCCTTCTGTGCCCACGCTTTGCTTATGCACGCGCTTTCTGCACATACACCCAGCCTCAAAAATGTGTCTAAATAGGATGGCATAGAGCCGGGGCAGGTGGGCAGGCCCACAGATAATTTCTGCTACCAATTCGGACAAATCAGTTTGAACTAGTTGAATACCACCTCTGGCTTTGTAGTAAAGTTGTGCAATGGTATAAACCTTGCTTAAAGGAATAAACCTTGATTGTTGGGAACATGTACATGCTATGCCATAATCCATAGTTTCCAAATTACCCTTCAGCCTTCTTTTGAGGCCATGTTTCGCCATCCGGAGGCTTCAGGAGCTTCCCTGAAGCCTCCGAAGCGCGAAAAAACGGCCCTACAAGCAAACTGGAAGTCCATTCCGAACTTACAAAGCCTCTGGAGCCTGGGGAGGGCAAAAAAAGGATGCTGAAAATGAGGGGAGCGCTGGTCGTGCGTGTATGCGTGCTGGGGTCATGTGCGTAGCATTATGGGTCTGGCACACCCGCCCACGACCCCCCTGAACTCCCCCCGCTTTTGGCACACAAGCCAAAAAAGATTCGCCTTCACTGCCCTAGGTTCATGCACCGTGCTAAGCTATTACCATATTTTTCAGTGTATAAGACACACCTTTTTACTCCAGAAAAGAGGATGAACATCTGGATGCGTCTTATACTCCGAATGTAGCTGCCTGGGTCATCTGAAAAAGGGGCAGGTGCATCTGGCGCTGCAGAGATCGTGATGGCTAGAAAGGAGAGAGGTTTCGCTTTTGAGACTCCCACTCGACTCCCAGGATGGCTTGGGGGGGGGGGCGGTGGCAGCGGCTCCTCACATTGCTGGGGAGTAAAGTCATTGTGGCCATTATCTCCCCTGAGCTGCCCACTGAATCTCTGAGGCACCTTTCGCTTGCAGGATGAGGAGGGTGAGGGCGGAGTATACCAAAGACTTTGAGTAACTGGGAAAGAAAGCTGTGCTTCGAATCTGCCGGAAACTGCCACCTGAAAAGCATGCCTTTCTTTCCCAGTTACTCAGAGGCTTTGGTTTAAGGAGGCACTGCTTTAAGTTGCCCTCCTCCTCCTCCTGCAAACGAAAGGTGCCCCAGAAATGGTAGATTTCTCAGAACGCTAGTTTGGGAAGTTAAAAAACCTGAAATGGGGACAATTAAGCTTGATTCAAAGGCTTTGGCTCCTGAGAATCTGGAGAAATTGGGGGGGGGGAGGGAAGGAAAGAGGAACAATCTCCTTTTTACAAAAGCTTTTCAGAACGCTAGTTTGGGAAGTTAATAACCTGAAATGGGGTACAATTAAACTTGATTCAAAGGCTTTGGATCCTGAGATTGCTGCATTACCAACCAAAACGCTGTTACCATGATCTCTGCAGCGCCCGCTTTACCTGCCCCTTCTTGGGCGGTTCCAGGCGGCAGAGATCACGGTAATAGAATTTCTGGGTGGCAGCACTGCAGTCTCAGGAGCCAAAGCCTATCTAGCGTTCTGATAAAAGTCTTCGTAGAGAGATTGATCCTCTTCCCTTCCCTTCCTCCCCCGCTTCCCCCCCCCAATCTCTCTGGATCTGCTTATTGCTATTGCGCCCAGCTATTGTATCTCTTTGCAGCATGTCAGATCCGGGCGGCTTCAGGGAGTGGGTGGAGGAAGGGAAGTGAAACAATCTCCACGAAGGCTTTTCTCAGGACCCTAGATCTCCACTTTCTCTCTGGAAAAATGCTATTTGCATCATCGGTATTTTGGCTAATAGAACAAGCGCGGGATGAAAAGCGAACTTCAGAATACAGGAGCGCCGTATTCCTGGAGCCTGGCAGCTGCCGCATTTTGAAGTTTCCTTTCTATCCTGCGCTTCTCTCACTAGCCAAAATCCAATGATGCCAATAGCTTTTTCTGGAGAGAAAGTGGAGATCTAGGGTCCTGAGAAAAGTCTTTGTGCAGAGGAAATTTGTCCTCTTCCCTTGCTCCCCCCCCTGCCCCAATCTCTCCGGATCTGTCATGCAGTGCTTATTGCTACTGCTGCTATTGAGCCCAGCTACCGTATCTCTTTGCTGCATGACATATCCGGGAGGATTTGGGGTGTGTGTGAGACAAAGCAGCCTTGTCCTTTATGCTTCCCTTTTGCCGCTCAGGCGGTGCCGCGAGGAACCATTAATCCAAATGGAAGGGATCCCCACCCCTCCTCATCCAATGGGCTGTTCCCAGCCAAGCACAGCAGCAGCCATTCAGCAGCCCCCGCATGTCTTTCCCTCCTCACTGAAGAGAAAAGTGGATTTGAGATCGATAACAGCCTTACTCTTTAAGAAGATCAAGCCGCCACACGCCACATTTTTGCCCTCCTTGGCCCCCAGGAGCACTTTGCAGGCCTGCAGAGTGCTCTTGGGGGCCAAGGAGGGCAAAAAACCTTTTTTTTAAATTTGCCTCTTCAAAACCTGAGTGCGTCTTATACTCTGAAAAATACGGTAAATAAGCAAATCACGGTAAGGATTATCAGGCTATAACAAACCACTTTCTGGTATGAACACAAATCTGTTTCTAAGAAGATAAGAGAAGCCATACTGGATTAGATTAAGATAAAACTGATCCAGGATTCTGTTTACACAATCAGCAATAAAGTTTTATATAAGCCAAGAGGCCTTCTCTACAGCAACTGTTGTTTAGGCCAAATTGCTCCTGATTTTGGAGGTAACACAAAGCCAACTTAATCAGTAAAAAAGAGGACTTCCTCCTTCTTGTTCAATTTTGGTCCAAGGAAAAAAGGACAAGGTTAGCATTATTTATAGTTTGGTGTATGGGTTGAGACGCCAGGCTAGAATCTGGGAGTCTTGTGAATTCTCCTCCTGCCTTGGGCACAAAATGACGTTGGGTCAGTCACTTTCTCTCAACCATAGGAAGGAGGCAATGGCAAAACACCTCTGAAAAACCTTGCCAAGAAAACTGCAGGGACTTGTTCGGATAGAGAATCTGAGAATCGGACACAATTGAATGGAAGGGGGGGGGGGGAGAATATCTGTTGAATGAAATGTCACTTACTTGAGGAAGCTTTTTCAGAAGACTTAAACCAATTGCCCCTGAGCCACAGCCAACTTCCAAAATAACAGGACCATGGGTCTCAGGGAAATCCCGAAGGACCCTGCTGCATGCAGAAGTCAATCTCTTCCTGCATTCTTCATCCAGAATGAGAGAAACCAGTTCCTAGAAGATACAAATATGTATTTATTTGTTAATTAAAATTTACTAAATGCTGCCACAATCATAGATTCTGGCGACTCACAATTATTTAAAATCCACAGTCCATAACCAAGACCAAGACCTTAACTATTAGACCAATTCTACATAAGTTCCAAAGCTGAGAAAGGTGGATAGTCTTTTTGCACTTCAGTGCCAAATGGCTGCACAAGACAGAAAGAAGACAGCAGTTGAAAGTTGTTGAGAAGTGGTGGAGAGACTAGAATTTTAAAAAAGCAAACTGTGTGTTAAAAAGTAAGGGCACTGGTACAAAAATGTAAGATCACTACAATCATAATTTCATTTTAAAAAATTCTACGTAATACTGTACTGCAGCATTTAGGTTTACTCAGAAGCAAGCTCTACACTTCGCTGATAAACACTTGTAGGATTGCAGCCTTTGTTAATACTTCATACAAATTTCTTCCTCCCTCCAACAGAATTTGAACTCACGGCTGATGCTGGAAGAATAGACAGTAACCATGGCAAGAGGACCCTTTGCACACCTTTGAGTTGTGTGCCTGTTGAGCCATTCTTGGACCAATGGTCTCTGCTCACTGTCACTCGTGCCCTTGTGACCTCCTGTTTGGACTATTGCAATGTATTGCAAATTGGTCCCCTTAAGGGCATTCAGAAGTTTTAGTTTAGGTCCTGTTGCTCCTGATTCTGGAAGTAACACAGAATCAGCTTCACTACTAGCTGTTTAGAACCTGATTGTTAATTAACTTATCTAATACATTTTTAATCCCTTTCAAACTGACGATCCTTACTAATTTTCTGGAAGCAAACTCAATAATTTAATCATTTTAGGGCTATAAATGCTATCAGCTGTTTGGCGCATGAAGCACCACTGCTTTGGGGGTTACACTGGCCACCAGTGTGCTTCTGAGTGCAATTTAAAGAGCTGATTGTCACCTGTAAAGTCCTTCAAGAATTACCCCAGGGTCTGCCTTCTCCCAGCTGTTTCTATCTGCCCAATCTGGTCCAGCAGGTTGGGTATGTTCTGGAGCCCATTAACCATTGAATGTCAGCGGGCAGGATAAGATGTGCCTTCTCTGCCACAGCGCCTGCCCTCTGGAACATTCTCCCTTCAGGGGATTAGGATGGCCCTTACCCTGTTGGCCTTTTGGAAGACCTTGGAGACCTGATTATGAGTCTGGGCCTGGGATCCTGAATGTGTGAAGGGCCTTGTATCCTGGTTATGGTGACACCGACAGATTATAATATTTGTTGGCTTCTATTTATATTTAACTCACTTATTGTTTATATGATTGTTCACTAGTTTGAAATGGGGGGCTATACACATTGAATAAACAAACAAATTAAAAATGCTTAGGTCTAGTAAAAGAAGCAATTTCTCAATGTTTCTATATATTTCTAAAATCTGAATCTAACCTTTTGTGCACCAGCAAAATCCAGAAAGAGCACAAATGTTTGTAGGTATGAAAGCACTAACACCAAAAAGGCTTTTCTTTAACTTTGACAACCACCTGTAGTTTGTAAATAATGAACTGGCATGAATATTTATAATGACATATTTTTTTCTTATTATTATTTTTTAATTTTAATTTAATTTTATTCAATTTATATCCCGCCCTTCTCCAAAAGGACCCAGGGCGGCGCACAGGAATTTAAAAACAGCATACAAAGATAATACAAAACATATAAATTTAAAAATCTATTAAATGGCAACCTGCGCTAAAACCAATTAAAATCCCCCAATTAAAACTATCTAAAATTCGTCGCAGTAGAGGCTATCCTAGGCCGGCTTGGTGAAATAAGTGTGTTTTTAAACACTGGCGGAAGAGGCGGAGGTCGGTGATGGTGCGGAGTTCAGGGGGTAGGTCGTTCCACAGGGTAGGGCCTGCCACAGAGAAGGCCCTTCCCCTGGGTGTCGCCAGCCGGCACTGTCCGGCCGACGGCACCCTGAGAAGGCCCTCTCTGTGGGAGCGTATCGGTCTAAGGGATGTATGGGGCAGAAGACGGTCTTGCATATAACTAGGTCCCGAGCCATGGAGCGCTTTGAAGATGGTCGTCAAGACCTTGAAGTGCACCCGAAAGACCACAGGAAGCCAGTGCAGCTTGCGCAGGATTGGTGTTATGTGGGAGCATCTAGGAGCTCCCGTAATCACCTGCGCGGTTGCGTTCTGCACTAACTGTAGCTTTCGAGTGCACCTCAAGGGAAGCCCCATGTAGAGAGCATTGCAGTAGTCCAGTCGAGATGTCACGAGGGCCTGAGTGACTGTGCGAAGGGCAGCCCGGTCCAGTAAGGGGCGCAATTGGTGCATCAGGCGTACCTGATGAAACGCCCCCCTGGCCACGGCCGCCACATGGTCCTCCATGGACAGCCGGGTATCCAGGAGGACACCCAAATTGCGCGCCCTCTCCACAGGGGCCGGTGTTTCGCCCCCAATGGCCAGAGTTGGAGTAATCTGGCTGAACCGGGGTGCCGGAAACCACAGCCACTCAGTCTTGGACGGGTTGAGCTTGAGTTTGTTACTACCCATCCAGATCCGTATGGCTTCCAAACACCGGGACATCACCTCGACGGCATCGTTGGGGTGGTCTGGGGTGGAGATGTACAACTGAGTATCATCAGCGTACAGATGATATCCCACCCCAAAACCACGGATGATCTCACCCAGCGGCTTCATATATGTGTTGAACAGTAGAGGCGAGAGGACCACCCCTGAGGGACCCCACATACGAGGGGCCTCGAGACCGACCTCTGCCCCCCTGCCAGCACATATTGCGACTGACCAGAGAGGTAGGACGAGAACCACCGCAAAACGGTGCCTCCCAGCCCCAACCCTCCCAGTCGGTGCAATAGGATACTATGGTCGATGGTATCAAAAGCCGGTGAGAGGTCTAACAGGACTAGGATAGAGGAATGTCCTCTATCCCGCGCCCTCCAGAGATCATCCACCAACGCGACCAATGCCGTCTCGGTGCTGTGACCGGGTCGGAAGCCGGACTGGCGCAGGTCTAGATAATCAACTTCCTCCAGGTGTCGCGGAAACTGTTGGGCCACCACACTCTCAACAACCTTCGCTAGAAAGTGAAGGTTGGAGACGGGACGAAAGTTCTCTAATAATGCTGAGTCCAGGGACGGCTTCTTGAGGAGGGGCCTTACCACCGCCTCTTTCAAGACGGCAGGCAGGGACCCCTCACTCAAAGATGCGTTGACAATGCCCTGGAGCCAGCCTCGTGTCGTCTCCCAGGATGCCAGTAAAAGCCAGGAGGGACACGGGTCCAATAAACATGTGGTGGCCTTAAGTCTCTTTGACAACCTGTCCATATCCTCGGTAGTGACAAAGTCAAACTCCTCCAGAATGGAGCCTCAAGACCAACCTCAGACAATCTCTCTGGACCACTCTCGATGGAGGGTAACTCATTCCGAATCCGAGTGATTTTGTCCTGCAGATAAATCCCAAATTCCTCTGCTCGTCCTTGCAGAAGGGCTTCCCGCGGCCTCTGGTGAAGGAGGGAGCGGGTCACCCCAAACAGGGCGGCAGGGCGGTTATCTGCGGATGCAATAAGAGTGGCACAATACTCACGTTTGGCCACTCTTATCGCCACTAAGTAAGTCCTAATATGGATTCTCACTAGTGTTCGGTCGGCTTTGGAGCGAGAGGATCTCCATCTGCTCTCTAGGCGTCTCTTGTGGCGTTTCATCTCCCTCATCAGTAAACCAAGGAGCCTGGGTGACTCGTCGCCGCAAGAGAGGCCGCAAGGGCGCGACTCGGTCCAAGGCCCCCGTGGCCGCACTTAACCATGCGGCCACCAGGTCCTCAGTCGAGTCACGGGGCAAGTCCACAGGTATTGGCCCAAGCTTCCTCTGGAACCTTACCGGGTCCATCAGGAGCCTGGGGCGGAACCATATAGGAGTAGTCGGCTCCGCTTCCCCATGGTGAGGTGCGGCGATTGGAAAGTCCAGCCGAAGGAGAGCATGATCTGTCCATGACAGGGGTGTGATGGCTAAATCCCCTATTCCCACATCATGACTCCACTGTCCCGAGACGAAGATTAGATCTAGGGTGTGTCCACCCTCATGCGTAGGGCCTAAAACTACCTGGGTCAGGTCCATGGCTGTCATGGAAGCCATGAACTCCCGAGCTACACCAGAGGTTTCGCCTGCCGACGGTGTCTGGGGGTCTCAACCGCCGCCTCGGCTATCACCTCTAGGAGCTCGGGCAGGCTGTTGTTGTATAGCGAGGAGCCAGGTATACAACTAACATGCCCATCTGCCTCCCTAGGCCCCACTTCACGAGGAGGGACTCGCACCCAGTCGTCTGAGGGACAGTGGTCTCCTTCGGCTGAAGACCTGCCCTAATCATAATCGCCACCCCCCCCCCCACGGCCCTAGGCTGATGGAAGGCTTGGTAGCCTGGTGGGCACATTTCTACGAGGGGTAAACCCCCCTCGAGGCCCAACCAGGTTTCTGTTATACCCACCAGGTCCGGGTCCCCCTCTGACACAAGGTCATGAATGAGGGGGGCTTTGTTCACCACGGACCTGGCGTTGCATAACATCAGCCTAAGGCCCCAGCTCTGTGGTCCTTGCCCACCTAGTCTGCGATGGGAGCACTGGGAGTCAGAGCGCGTGACCGCCTGTAACCAGCAGCCACGGTCCTCCGACCCTATCCGTCTCCCACCGTTACCTCTATTTTGCATTCGGTGCTGAATGACGAAAAGCAAACTGCATACTCATACACCTGGCATTCACAAACCCCTCCTCCTCCTCCTCCTCTTCCAGCTAGCAAGCAATGCAAAGTAGGTCATAGAGCAGCAGAGGCCACATAAACCTAGAAGGAAAACTTTCCCATCTCTCCTAGTTACTCCAAGGGAGTCAACACAGTTGTGTGACACAATAAGTCACCCCCATGGAAGTATTTCAGACTTTGTAAAAGGTAATAAAATAAAGCAGCTGGCACCAATGAGTTCTTCAGAGTGCAATTACACCCTATTAGGCTTATTTAAGGGAGTGCCTATCACTCTGCCCTTTTGGATGCCCTGCCCCCCCTTCCCCCACCTTTGCCCTTGCTCTGTTGTCCATCAACCTTCGTCATCTTCTTCCTCCCACTGCCAAAGTGCATCTGGCTTGGCTCTTTGTGAGGCCATGCCAGGTCTCTACATGGGCCCTGCAATGCTCTTTACATGGGGCTTCCCTTGAGATGCACCCGGAGGCTCCAGTTAGTGCAGAATGCGGCCGCGTGAGGGTTCTTGGGAGTTTCAAAATACTCCCATATAACACCTCTCCTCCGCGAGCTGCACTGGCTGCCTGTGGCCTTCCGGGTGCGTTTCAAGGTCTTGGTGACCATCTTTAAATGGCATCGGGCTGGGCTACCGGTAGGACCGCCTACTACCACATACCTCCATTTGACCTGTCTGCTCCCACAGGGAGGGCCTCCTTAGGGTGCCGTCTGCCGGACAATGCCGGCTGGCGACTCCCAGGGGAAGAGCCTTCTCTGTGGCAGGTCCCGCCCTCTGGAATGACCTCCCCCCAGACCTTCGTACAATCTCAGACCTTCGCCTCTTCCGTCAGGCATTAAAAACTTACTTCTTTCATTTGGCCGGCTTGGCATAGCTAGTATAGCTATTTTATTATTGTAGTTGGGTTTTTAACCAATGTTCTTAGCACGGGTCAAATTTATTTAATCCTCGTTTTAATCATTGTAACTGTTTGTATTTATGTGGATTTAATATTTATTTTTATAGTTCCTGTGCACCGCCCTGAGTCCCATTTTGGGAGATAGGGCGGTATACAAATCGAATAAACGAACTAACTAACTAGCCTCAGAAAGGCTGTACATTTTTTTAAAAAAATAATTTTTTCTTTTATTTTAATTAAACAAAAAAGAAAGTGCTTCCGGAAAGAACTCTCTCGTTTCCCCAGAGAGGAAAAGGTGAGGAGGGGGAAATACTTGCCAGATTCCATATTGTAAGTGTCAGCCTCTGCTTTGCTGCTTGCTTTGGCTGCCATTATAACAGGGAGGGGGAGCGGGCTTTGATATTCGGGAATGGGACTAACTGGTGCCGGAGAGATATTGGAAAAGGGAGTATGCTTTAATTTTAACATGTTTCTCCAAAGGGCTCTGAAACAACCTGCCCCACAATAATCCCGAGTCTGCTGATATTTTAACAATGTCTGTAGTTACAAAGCAAGCAAATATAAATTCTTTATTCATCACATTCGACAAATAACTGGCTTTATACTGAGGAAAAAGTATACGGCCATGGCCTCAAAGTCTTGCGCAGCCAGCCGCTGCCTTACAACGAGTCAGGCGGAATGTGCCTCATCAGCAACAGGAAGAGGAAATCTGCAAAGGTCAGTTGTGGTGGGTTAGGCAGTGGCGCACAAGGTGGTCAGCGTGATGGTGGTGCAGGGACAATGGAGCCCAAGGTGGCCAAAAGGGCAGAGTAGGGGGTGGAGAGAGGTGTGTGGGGAGGGGGAAAAGTTGAGAGCGAGGTGAGCTTGGCAGGGCAGGAAAAGCGTGAGGCCTTGGTTGAACACCGGCTGCAACTGGGACTACTGAAGCTGCCATTGCTAAGTGGTGTGTCCACCCAATGTTGCGGTTAGCAGCAGAAATTTGAATCCCAATTAGGGTTATTAAGCAAAGACTTCCTGTAATTTTCAACCCAGTATAAACTGTCTCTTATATGTAAATTCTAGAGTTCCAATAAGGAGACATACAAGTCAGATTTCAAGACCAAAGTCAAGATAAAAGACAAAAGTGTGGCAGAGCTAAGAGATGCTTCTGGAACAATCTAGCAAACCATCGTGAACTTTTTTTTCTAATCAACTCTAGGCAGTTTGTAAGCAGTGAAATGCTATTTTTTCTTAATTAAATGATCGATGAACCTGAATCCTGCATACGTGTCACTGTGTTTGTGTTTTCCACTATTCTCCAATTACTGTTGTGGAAAATAAAGAACTAAAAGTAAAAAGATCAGTTTCTTGTATAATTAATAATATATCATCACCTCCCCTTTTCTATTGCTTTGAGGGACAATATAAAGCAAACTTTGATCTGCTATTGGTTTCATTGATTTTAGTTAAGTTACTAAAAGATCATAATACTTTTCAGAAAAATGCCCAAGATAGTCAATGTTTTTTCTTAGGAATAGCAAAATACGTTTTTTTTTTCTTTATGTGGAGAATTTAGAATTTAAAAAATGAAAATCTGGGTATTTTGTAGAAAAACATCATTTTTTTCTGGGAAAAAAAGCCATTTTCAAAAAGGTATCCAGTTCCGTTAGAAATTTTGCTAAGATTCAATGCCATTTTTTTACGAAAACAGTCCACTAGCTATCCAATGTTTCTCAGAAAATGTGTAATATCAGAAGTGCATTGCAGTAAACAGAAACTGCAATGCAGATAGGACACAGCCTGAAGGAGCCAATGTATTTGAAAATGTGGCTGTTTGTTTTCCTCCTCTCCTTATCAAGTAAAATGGTCTGGCCATGAACCAATGAACCAAACAGTTCCATGACATTTTACACTGTAGAAGCCAAGTACACAGATAGAACAGCTAAGAAGAAGAAGAAGAAGAGGACGAGGACGAGGAGGAGTACGAGGAGGAGGAGGAGAGAATTCAAGTATTTTAATGATTTTCACCATCAAATTATAAGGGATCAACAAAGCCCAAATATGCAGAGAAAAGGGCAATTACAATGTCACAGGAAACAGCCAAGTAAGACATACTGTATCATACAGATCATTGGTTGGGGGTATTCTTACATGAAGGCGTTCACAGGTTTTAATTCTACCGTGTTTCCCCCCAAATAAGACAGGGCCTTTTTTTCTTTTGACCCCCAAAATAAGCACTTGGCTTTATTTTCAGGAAAGTCTTGTTATTTTTGAGGTGCAGGAGGTGGTGAGGGTGGGCACCTCATGACTGCTGCTGTGTTGCAATATTTTGGGGAAGGGCTTATTTCGGGGGGAGGGCTTATTTTAGCGCATGCACTCAAAAGCCCAATTGGGCTTATTATCCGGGGAGGTCTTATTTTCAGGGAAACAGGGTAGGCATGTCCACCCATCCTGTCTTCTCCATTTTTCTGCCTGTACTGTTTCTTTCATACAGAATTTAGACTGGAATTGTAACCATATTTAAGAAAGAGTCTAAGACTAGCTCTGTTTTGTGTCTTCTGAATCCCCAAAGATCTAAATAACTCCTGACTTGCTCCCAGCTGTTTCAGGGAAATCTGCTTCATGTCAGCCAGAGCCTAACTCCTGTCAAAAAAGTTACCGCTGTAATTCACGCAAAATTCACCTAACATATTCAGCAAACCACTTATTTCAGTCAGTTGTTGTGGAAAAGCTGTAGTCCTTTTCATAAAAAGACAAAAGTACCCAGAATGATTCAGAAAGGTTTTTGAGGCGTATTGCCGCATTTCTCTGAACCAAAGGAACAAAGAACAGGAACAAATGATTCCTAGAAGAAAAAGTAGGTTGTAAAATAAATACGAACTTTGACCAAACTTACTTTCCTTTTCTCTAAAAAGAGAAACATCAATAGGGAAGAGGAAACATAACACCAGGAAGCCTATTAAAACAGCAGAGCAATAATTCCTAGAAGTCAACCCAATAAAATAGCTGTTCTCTGAATTTAAAACCAATCTGCCCCCTGGTGGCCAGGCCTATTAAAAAAAAACCCAGAAATAACAGGAAAAAGTATACAAAAATTGCCTTTTTCTACATAGCTCGTCATTTTATTCTTTTTCAGGAATAGCAAGATTATAAGTAGTAAAAAACAGTAAGTTATATAAATTAAGGGCATTACATCTACAAAAAAAAAAACATAATTTATACTAAAATGGATCACTATTTGGAACCAAAGTAGGCAACTAATTCTTCAACCTCTTATGGGTACCCTTGCTATAGCTGTCGAGAATTCCTTAAAGGAGCTATACCTTCACTACATTTTTTTCATCTTTTAATGACCCCGTAATCCATTGCGTTGGGGTGAAGTCGGGGCAACTGAATGGAACTGATTGTTTACTGGCCGGATGCCCTTCTTGTCGCCAATGAAGAGCTTATAGCAGATATTTACTCATTGTGCCCAGAGAGAGAAATATCAGCTGCTATTTAGGATCGAACTCACAGCTTCCTGATTTTGAGGCGAGAGCTCCACCTCTAGGCCACTGCACTACTCTACCTTCACTACATGGGCTCGTAAAAACGCCAGCTGAGTTCAGGAAGCATTAAGGAAGCATTGGTGTGGGTAACACTTGTTTTCTGGCAGCAAAGTAATGGGTTTGCATGCGCACTGAACTGGCAGTAAGGCTGGCTGCAACCCACCCCTGCCTACACCACTTCAGACAAATGGTTATCCAACATCTTCTTAAAAACTTCCAGTGTTGGAGCGTTCACAACTTCTGGAGGCAAGTCGTTCCACTGATTAATTGTTCTCACTGTCATGACATTTTTTCTTATTTCTAGGTTAGTTCTCTCCTTGATTAGTTTCCATTCATTGCTTCTTGTCCTCTCTTCAGGTGTTTTGGAGAATAGCTTGACTCCCTCTTCTTTGTGAAGAAACGAATCCCTAGGAAATGGCTAATCTTATAACAAATACTCACAGCAATGGACTGCAATACCATGTTTATTCCTTTAGAAAGCCCAAAGGAAGCTCTATTGGGTTACTGTTCTTTCCTTATTTGAGGAAAAACCTGCCTTATTTTCTCAATCTGCACTGGGATACACAATAGCTAAGGAAACGAGGAAAAGCCTCCAAGCACATAAACCATTGGAAGACTCATTGCAAATTTCATCAAGCAAAATGGTAGATTTATTGTAAATTTCATCAAGTTTTATAAATATTCTCAAGTGTAAAAAAAAACTAGAGCCAGCCGATTAGAGAGCAGAAAAAGGCTGTTATGTTTTTCTTTAAAAAAAAAACTTTATTAATATAAAATCAAACATTCAACAAGTATAGGGTGGGGGTAACTGGAGAGACATACAAAAGAGAAAGAAGAGAAGAAAAAAAAAGAAAAGAAGGAAAAGGAAGAAAAAGAAATATACCGGGGATATGTCTAGTCTCCTAATTTAAGAGTTAAGTTTGTCCCAGTCTAACTTATCAGTTATTATTTACAATTATACTTAGATGTCTATATATATATGACTATATTTATAAATTTTAATTTTTTAGGGTTTTAAAGGGTTTTTAGCACGGGTTTTAAGTTCATTTAATATGTTTTTAATAGTATATATTTTTTTGTAATGGTTTTTTAATAATGCCTGTGCGCCGCCCTGAGTCCTAACAAGGAGAAGGGCGGGGTATAAATTTGAAAAATAAAAAATAAATAAATAAATATATATATATATATATATATATGAGAGAATATTTTCACAGCTCCTGTTTTGAGGCCCGTTTAAGGGAGGAGACAAACTGTCATCCTTCATGTCATCCTTCATATCATATATATATATATATATATATATATATATATATATATATATATCAAATTTACTATTACCTTGTTTATTCCTCACATTTATTTCTCAAGTATTCTATCTAATTGATTTCCTTGGTGTCCATTATTCTCCTGTTGTACCACGCATACCCTTTATTCCAGCTTTGGGCATAGGTTGAGTTTTGTCTATCTTTTAAAATGTATGTTAATTTGTCCGATTCTGGGCAGTTGATGCACTATGTTCTTCTGATAAACAGAAAAAGAGAAGTATTTTGTAGCTGCAGTTTCTTTCATCATCTACCATTTAAATGACATTCCTGGAATAGGACCCACAAGAAAAATCCTGTTGTTTTGAAATAAGCAAAGTGACCTTGCACAGGCTATGAACTTTGAGTGATTAAAAAGCTGGACAGCCATTCAGCTTATGCAACAAGATTTATATAAATACTGTGCTGGTGATTCTTGGAAGACACACAGCCATGTAGTTCTATCTTGCTAGGTGCTGCTTGGGCACTCAGTTTCTCTCTACTCTTTTTGATCATCATCATCATCATCATGATTAACAACATACCCAAATCTAGTTAAATACACTAAATCCAAGATAGAAATATCCAGAATCAAGGATCTCATCAAGCTCTGCCTCACTACCTACTTTCAGTTTGATAGACAAATATTACCAACAGATCAGAGGCCTCACAGCAAAAGGCGCTATTCAGCCTCTAGAAAGCCTCTACTAAAAGTATGCATCTGGTATGTAGACATGCCAAAATAAAAAAGGGAGAACTAGTGAAGACACATGAAACCATCAACATCTTCAAAGGAATAAAGTTCACAATGGCCCAGCTGGGGGTGGGAGGGAAGGGAAACCAGGATGTGTGAGTAGTGGGCTAGTGTGTATGCATGCGCACCTGGGGGTGCAGCTCAAGTCACACGAGCGGCGGTCTGGCAAGCATGCGTACATGCCTGCAAGTTGAGCTATGTGCACTTGCGCATGCGCACTAACCCACTGCTTGTGTGAGTTGAACTGCATGAGCATGTGCACTGGCCTGCTGCTCACATGGGACTGCAAATAGGCTGCAGCCTGATAGTGGTCCACAGGGTTAGGGACTCCTGCTATACAATATCTCCCAACAAAATGGATATCCATACAACTTTATCAAAAGGTACCTGACCCCTCAACCCACTATAGCACAAGCAACACAAGCTGTGAAAAATAGAACAGAACCATACATTTTATAAATAACTAACAGACTATTACAACCTCACAGCATCATCGTGGTAAATAAATTAACTGAATCCCTCCAAAACAACTTAAACCAGAAGCTCCAGTAGCCCTCCCTCCCCAACCCATATAACACCCCAAAAGACATTACAACATACAGTGTGACTGTAACAGCCACGATGTAGGACAACTGGGCAGAAGACTACAGAGTACATCCATGAACACCACCTAGCAGTTAGAAGTCACAATGAAAACTTCCTATTTTCACAATGCACAGACTCACCCATAATTTGAACTGGGAAACTGTGAGCATCCTAGACCAAACTAGATCTAAAGATTCTAGAGAGTTTCTGGCATTCAGACAAATCATCTTTCAACAGATACATAAAGATAAAACTACATTTAAAGTCTATTCAAAAGAGGCAATTAAAAAGAATGAAACAAAAAGATCTGAACAATCCTGTCCAGTGCCTACACTCCAGGGGTGGGTTGCTGCCGGCATTACTGCCGGTTCAGAGCGTGGGCAAAAACTGTGCACGCTCCACCCGTGTGCCCAGTTGCCCATAAATAGGTCTGAGCATGCTCAGAACATTAAAAAATGGGAAAGAAACATGCTGCGCCGACCAGGGAACCAGTTTGGAGGTGTGGCAGGCCTGCCAGTTCCGGTGACCCAGGCTGGCAAACCACTACCGGTTTGGCGGAACTGGTAGGAACTCACCCCTGCTACACCCAGATAGGAAGGGTTTAACATCAGACAAACAATCAAGAGAAAACAATACCCTAATCAAGGAACTCTCAAGGAGAAAACCCTACTCACTGGCAGAGCAAGTATATAAACAGGGAGAAAACCTACACTCACCAGGACTGATGATTTTATTTCATCATTAGGCAATGAAATGTCTGCAAGCAAACAACTAAGCTCAGAGAAAACCAAGGATTCCACTGATAATCGTTTTTCTCTATACAAACAATAAACTGAGTAAGTAATATGGAAGCATTTTTAAAAAGAATATTAAAATAGGACCTATTTAGAGAATTTCAAGTGTTAAAGTAGCTGTAGTATTCCAGGAAGATAAATGAAGAAATATCTGGTTCTAACATTATGCTCTTCAGACTGCCAGTCTCTGTTAATCATTACATTAAATGTGCATTTTATTGGTAAGAAGATCATTCAAAAACTAGTACAGTGTAACTAACTGATAACAACCTGACAAATCCCACTCATCCAGTTCAGGGCCATTCAGAAATTTGAGCAAAGAGAGGGAGAAGGATAGAGGATCAGCTGAAATTAAGGCGCGAAAAAAGAAGTCCATTGTTGTGTTTTGCTTCGAAATTAGCCCCACATAATATTTGATATGTTGGCAAACACAAAGGTAGAACACAACAGTGTACTTAACTACAAACCAGGCTGGCCTAGGCAGATTTCAAAATAGCGAGACAACTCTTTTGTTTTCCCTGTGACTGCTTGCATCACATACTTGTTTAAAAACTGGGTGGGCAGGCTGCAGTTCGGCGACAATGAGAAAGTAACATTACGATTGTCAGTTTTGGGTTGGGCTATTCTTTTCAAGCTCCTTTTGCAAAGGAAGATCTGGCATCCAGATTATCAAGGGATGTACTGAGGTTCAGATCTTTTGTTAGAATCTGGGATCTGTAAGGGATCACAAAATAACTCATCATCATGTTCCATAGCAAGGCAGAAACTGTCCTTGCCCAATGGATAAACTGTACTTTCCAACCTAGAAAAACCACAGGAACTGGAAACTTTTAGTTGTTGCTTTTTGGCAAGGATAGACACTCTAGACATCAGGTTTGTGAAAAAAGTGAGACATTCAAGATAAAAATTGCATCAGATAAGAACATGGCAATTAAACTAATTCTTTCAAGTCATCAGACAATGGAACCAACACATAAATGTAAAATCCCTATGCTTATGAGAAGACAGAGTCAAGAAGAACCCTCTGTCCCTATTTAGGTTCCCTGAAGCTGGCTGATCACCACTGTACTTCTTTCAAAACAAAAGATTGCAGGCGCTTATATGCATGTAGAAAACAGCTGCAGTTTTTCCTTTCTAATAACTTGCCTCTGTCTCTGGTCGAGGAATGAAAACTGGAGGCTTCATCTTGAGGGTCAGATCTTGGAAATCCCATTCACCAAGAACATACTGTACTGGCATCCTGGAATAGAAAGTGAATTGTGTGATGCTTTTGGTACAAGATGTTATTATGTCATTTATTATCACATCATTTGCTAAAACACAAACTGCACTGGCAGTCCTTCCCTCTGTGAATGAAATGGAAGGCAAGAACAGTACGACCAGAGGGCATTTTATCATAAATAATTTCTAAATGTACTTGATGTCATTAAGAAGCTCTTCTGAAGCAACAATATTATCACCAGTTTCCCACAAGAGTTTATCCATTACTCTGCCAATTGATCAATTGCATCCTCCTATAACATGGTTTTACTCCACTTTTAGAGACTAGTTTAGCATTCAAGTTTCCCAAGACCTAAGACAACTTTTCACAAGAGTTCTGATTGTCATCAAACAGAAAGTACAATAGAAGCTGAAAGCTTTATAAGCATAATATTGTAACTTATTTCAAAGTGTGACTATGCTAAAAACCAGATGCTGCACATTCTTTTACTGTAGAAATAGGGCGTTAGTTTTACTAGCCCATGCAAATTGCCATATGACAAAACTTTCCCCATTATTATGTTTCATTTAAAGTGCTCTATTTTCTCATATATAAATATATGTGAATCTCATATACACATATATTTATATAGCTATACAGTACATAAAGACATATGCATACATTTTGATTGTAGGGCTCTCTTAAACTTTTGCATTGGGTGATATCAACTAAGTAATTCTGTCACAGCTGGAATTTTTTTTTCTGTTTTCATATATTTCCCCTTTTCCCTTTTCTGTCTATAAATTCTACTTTTTTAAAAATATAGATCTACCCATTACGTTGTAAGCTGTGACAGTAATAAAACAGACAACTCAATTAATGACCTTTTGTGCAATGGTCGTCAAGCAAACTACCGTCAAATAAGCTATTTCAATTTATTTCAATTTATATACCGCACCTATCTCCATCAAGATGGACTCAGGGTGGTGAAGCTATGGGCCAGTTTTGCTGAAAGTGGAAAGTAATTGCCGGGTTTCAGCAAAAAGGCTGTAAATCCCTATTCCTTTCTAGCTCCAAATTACCCACCACTTAGTTTAGTAATGAAACACTTGCAAGAAAACAACTAAGTTCAGAGTATAACAAGGAACCCACAAACTGGATACTATAGAGCAGGGGTCCCCAACCCCCGGGCCGCGGACCGGTGCCGGTCCGTGGCTGGATGGGAGCCGGGCCGCAAGGCTAGAGAGGAGGAGGGAGGGAGGAGGGGGCTGCCCCCTGAGCAGAGCGAGCAGGAGAACGCAGGCGCGGCTGTTCGCGCCGTTGGAGTGTGCCTCTTCCTCCACCCTCGTCGACGGAGGGACTCCTGGACGCCGCCGGACCGGCCACCGATTCCCTCCCCTGCTGGCATGCCGGCCACTCGTTTTCATCCAGGGACTGCGGAGGCTCTGCGGGCTGGGGTGGGAACTGGCGGGTTGTTCCGGCGGCGCAAGGAGTCCCTCCGTCGACGAGGGTGGAGGAAGAGCCCCCACCATCCCCCTGCGTTCTCCCGCGCGCTCTTCCCAATGGGCTGCCCCCCCTCCCTCCTCCTCCTCTCCAGCCCGGCTCCTATCCAGCCACGGAGCCTGAACGAGCGAACGAGCGACCAAGCATGGCAGGCGGGATGAGGAGGCTGGGGGCGGGGGGACGGGACGACGATGATGACGACAGACACACATAGAGAGACAGAGGGAGGGAGGGAGAGAAAGATAGACAGAGACACAGAAGGAGTGATTGAATGAATGAATGCAAGACAGACAGACAGACACACACACACACAGAGTGACAGAAATGGGCGGATGAAGGAGAGACACAGAGAAAGAGAGAAAGAAAGAAAAAAGTGGGAGAGAGAAAGACAGAGAGAAAGAGACAGAAAGGAAAGAAAGAGACAGGAAAAGATACAGAAAGAGGGAAAGAGAAAAAGAAAGAGAAAGAAAGAGAGAGAAAGGGAAAGAGAGAAAGAAAGAAATAGCGAGAGAGAGAAAGAGAGACAGAGACAAAGAAAGAGAAAGAAAGAGAGAGAGAGAGAGAAAGAAAGAAAGAACTTATGACCACAGTTGAGGCCAAAAGTTTGGTTGCTAACCAAGATCATTGTTAAGTGAGTTTCACATTTTCAAAGTTGGCCACGCCCACCCAGTCACATGACTGCTGAGCCCCTCAGCCGGTCCGCAGAATTTTCTTTAAAATGAAACCGGTCCCTGGTGAAAAAAAGGTTGGGGACCCCTGCTATAGAGAACTCTTGAAATGTCACTAATAAACATATAGGCTGTTCTCAGTTAATAACCCAAAGCACTTAACCCAAAGCAGAGGTTAGTCACTTATAAAACACTAATCAAAGTGTGTGTGTGTGTGTGTGTGTGTGTATTTCCAAGTGAACATTACTGTCCAAATAAATTTGTAGCTGATAAATGAATCTAAGCTGAGTAAATTGAATCATTTCACAGAGGCCACTTCTGATTCCAGTGATCCAAATGGATCAGGAACACCCAAAAACTGTTCATCTGATTCTTCAGGGGGAATACCAAGTGTGCACCACCAACATACACAGACCAAGTTAACCCTCACTTGTTGCAACCCATGTGTAATTTATTTGTTCCAAAAAGAAAATGAACTATAAGCTATTGTTAATTTAGAATTAGACAGAGAGCAAGCGAGTAAATTCAAACTACTGAAACAATCAAATTAAATCAAATTCAACTTTTCTTAAAAGCAGTCTATTTCAATGAATAATTGCTAAAATTAATTGTAACTCATATGTAGAATGTGCAGCTGTTTGAACTTTCAAATAGAAATAGTGCTCATTTCAGCTTGTAAGAAACCAAAAGTAATAAATGAATCAATTACCCTCTCAATAAATATTTTTGTTTAGAATGGGTGAAGTACCTTATCTGACTCCTGCTTTCCTCAAAATAACTCCTTTATTTAAATGATTGTATGATAATTTAGTAGGAGTGTGATGGCTCAGCAGTTAAAGACATTGCGCTTCTCAGTTGGAAAGTTGACAGTCTGGATTTAAAATCCGAGCACCGTCCAACTGAGTGACTCCTGTTTCTTGCCCATTTCTGCCCATCTAGCCATTCAAAAGAATTCAAATGTGAGTAGATAAATAGGCACCACTACCGTGAGAAGGTAATAGCATTCTGTGTGCTTCAGGGTATAGTCATGCTGACCAGAGGATCACAGAGATGTCTGTAGACAACACTGACTCCCTTGGCCAAGAAACAGAGATGAGCAAACCCCCCCCCCCCCCCAATGACTGGACGAGGGAAACCAACACTGACTCCCTTGGCCAAGAAACAGAGATGAGCACACACACACACACACACACACACATGATTGGACGAGGGAAACCTTTATTTTTACCTATGACTATTTAAGCTAGTAAATATTACTAGGTCTGCTAACTCTAACATCTCTTTGCTGGTACACTTCTTAGTACAGCTTCATAGATTTCAACTAGATTTGCTCATAATTTAATTAAACAGTAAATGCAAATCTACAATTTTGCCATAAAGGCAGTGGGGATAGTTAGTATTATTGAACTTCTCGTTTATTGCTTATTCCTAACGTGTGTGTGTGTGTGTATGTGTGTGTGTATCTCTTTATGGGTTATCTTGATATTGTCTCTCAAAAAGAATTATATACATATTTCCTATCTCTTTTCTCCCAATATTTCAGGATTCAGGGAAGGCTTCAAATTAGGTGATGTTGCAATTTGGCTGCTTTAGTTTCTACTTGCCCCGTGTTTATAAAGAACTCATGGATGAAAAAAGAAAGACCAGAGTGCCTACCGTTGTAGTCGTTTAGCACAGAGCTGTTGAATCTGTCTTTGTTGCTTTGCTGAAAGGGGAGCAGATAGGCTGCTGGCATTCAGACTCTGGAACTGAATAACAAATATTTTATTTTGAACAAAGTCTACACATTCTTTGTAAACAGTCACCTTACTCACCATAAATATATGTCCATTATTTTTAAAAAATATATGGAAAAACTAAATCCATCTAATCCAGTATGTTGGATACCATTCTGATATGTCACTACAATTTGATGTCATCTGGAAACACTGGACTTTCTCTCCTTTGGGGAGATGATGATGAAGGCTTAACTAACATCAACAAAGGAGAATAGCAACAATTTCAGCATTGTAAATTTCTTTCAAGGCCATACTGCTTCTAAATGCAAGAGGCTCATAATAATTTGAATGGCAGATAGATAGTAAACAAGTGTAATTCCCTTTTTAGGTAACTGCTGACAAAAAAGAGGTTCAAAGCTGGCAAAGTGAAGGCTGATAGGCGATAAATTTCTTATCTACTGTACTAGACTGTCAATCCTCAAGTCCAACTGATTGTTCAATACAGGAATCTAAATTAAAAGCATATTTGACAGATGCCTCTCCAGCATCCAATTAAAGGAAATTCAATGTCTGCATAAATGGCTCCACTAACAAATTGCCTTATCATCTCTTTTAACCAGAATAGTTCATAAAGGCTAACTTTCATTGAATTAATTATATACACTGATTAGTGGTGAGTTCTGGATCCCGTCGCAACCGGTACACCGCGACAGGACTGGGTGTCCTCGTTGGACATGCACGCTGCGCACGCCACCGCCCAGCGACACTCAGCTGCTCGGCGGTGGTCACATAGGCGCTGCATGGTGTGTGTGCATGCGCAATTGGCCCATTTGCATCAAAAAGCGGTAAGGAATGTGGGCGGGCCGGTGGGCCAAACAAGCCACCATTTTGATACGATGGCCGTTGCTCCCAGCTACCACCAGTATGCCCGTACTGGGCCATACTGCCCTGAACCCACCACTGACACTGATGGTATCTGACCATGTACAGTAAGAAAATTTGGTGAGTACTTTAATTTCTTTACTCTTCTATATCTCCCAATTCAACACTCTTAATTTCTGTCTTTCATCAATTCCAAATGAAATATTTTTGGTCATATTTTACAAATACCAACATTTCCCCCCAAAACACCTAAATCAGTATCTACCTTCCTGCAACTTAAAGTCATTATTTAGTATATATACTCTGAGACAAAGCAATATAAATAATGCTGAATATCCATATTAACAAATAAATACAGTGGGAAATGATAAAATCACAGAGTTGGAAAGCACTATTTAAGCCATCACATCCAAATTCCTGCTCAGTGCAGGAATCCAATTTAAAAGCATCGCTAAAAGATGGTTGTTCAGCCTCTGCTTGAATACATTCAGTGACATGAGCAACAGTGAAGTGAAATTTATTAGCTGTATGCAGGTTATCTTTTATTTGTTAAATAATCTGTTGCCTATCTTTCCCTATATGGTGACTATTTATTTTTGTGGGTTTCTTAAAATATAAAGGCGGCCTTTAATCTGAACATCTTTTAAGAAGAATTGCACTTTATATATGCTAAGCTACTTGTGACACAGGTCGGATTAAGGCTGTTCACACTTTTTCTAATTACTAAAAAATATTTTTTATGGTTTACCAAAGCACTTGTAGCAGGTGACCACGATATAAACATTAGTACCCAAGAAAAAAGACGTTAGCGTCTAAAGTAGAAGAAAAGGAAGTAATAAACACTTTAATAATGCCAAAAATGATAAAGCTGCAGGTAAAGAATATATAACTCAATTGGCTGAGAAAGCCATAAATGCAGTGGGGGGACGGGGACGTGAAACATGGTACATGGACATGATGGAGATGATGATGTGAATAGACAGAAAGGTAGAGAAGGTTGGAGTGAATGATGTTGGTGCTAAACTTGCTTCAGCTTTTTTCTTACCGCATGCCTTCACTGCAATTTCATTATCTAATCATTTATTTTTCTTCTAACTGCTGATTAAATCTAATTTCTAGTTATGAAGCAGGAGTAGGAGCTTAGCCGTTATATTCTATGGCAAATGAAGACACGTATACATCTGCTGTACTTAATAATCAAGAAAAAGATATATTAAAAGCCAATGCCATTGCAAATGGCGAACTATTCCATGTACTTTGACCAGCACAATTCTTTGGAAGCAGGCCCAAGCTACAATTTGCCTGCAAGAAGTTCTACTTATCTCTTAGGCAAATTTGTTATGTGCCAAAGCATAGGTAAGATTGATCCTGGGAAATTCATTTTGGTGCTCGGTACTCACATACACATACACATATTATGATAGTTCATCCAGTTTTGGACTGAAAATATTTGGACAATCACCATAGTGTAGCAGAGATACAGAAATATATATATATATATATATTTCAGTCACTACTATGGCTTTAATTTCACTCATTGTACTTAACTGTTTTTGCTCCTAGGACATGAGAAACAATATATTCAGAGGATGTCAGCGCTTCTGGGATATTGTTTTCCTCAAACACACCTTGCCAATACTTGACCACATCTACAGCCGAGACCAAATTGGCTTTATAATAGGAATAATAGGAATAATTTCTCAGAAGTCTGTGCCAGGGATTTAGAAAAGTATCTTCAATTCGATGCATTCTAAAATATCCATGGTAAGAGGACAGGCACAAAATCTTCCTGTAAAAAACACTACTAAAAGATGTCATTGCTTTAGAAAAATATCAGTTTTAACTAAGGTATAAGCATTGATTCTCCTTTGCAGGACTATTGCAGGGCCTCTGTCAGTAGTCTGGTGTAACAGTATACATCACCATGGCACAATATTCTGTAGAGAAGAACATCACTGTCAGATTCAAATGCCATCTTGTCTTAGTAGAACACTAAGAGATGGAGAGATAAACAAATGAATTTTCTCCAATTCAAAACAGGTTTACTTTGCACAGAAAATAATAAACCATTACAGTATCATATATTATGTTAACATGGGATTTTTTTTATAACTGTATCTCTAACAATGTTCTTCTGAGTGTGCACCACTCAGGTGGCTTGTTGCTTTCACTGAATTCATCACATTAAACTCCCCTTCACTTTTCAAATAATTTCATACATAGACACAACTTCTCACACATAGACACATTATATATTATATGAAGTGACTGACAATCGTTGCTTCTCAATACACCAACCTTTTTGGTGTTATGTTATAACCTGGACATTATATATATTCTAAATGTTTCACCCCCATCCCATTTTAATTCTATCAGATCAATTATGGTGAAATGAAATCAAGCATGATCAGCTCTAGCAAATGCTTTTGAAACTTGGCAGTCTATCTCTTTTGAATCTAATAAGATTTGCTACCTTGTGTGGCCTTCCCAACACTTTATGCTGCCTATACTGTAATACACTGCTGAACTGAGCATGTGAGGAATCTTCACCATCATCACACAAGGCTGTTATTTGTTTAATCATAGATGGCTGCATAAAACAAAAACCAGGGCTTTTGTGCCACACACTAAGCATTATTTCTGAATCATAACAGCTAGATTCACATAATATGCAAGAAACCACATTATACTTTTAACAAAATTGAGTCTCCTAGCTGAACAGGGTTTGACCAGATGAAAAAGGAAGTTCCTCCCTTGTATTTTTCTCCTTAGTAAAGGGCATTTTTTTTATTCCATTAAAATTTTTTGCATGGAATTTATAAATCTGTTAAATAAGTTGTTTATTACAAGGTCCCGAAGGTGCTTTTCCAAGAGGCAACTGGACTTTCTGGTTTTTCTTTGAAGACGTTTTGCTTCTCATCTACGAAGCTTCTTCAGTTCTTGGATGAGAAGGAAGACCTCTTCAAAGGAAAACCAGAAAGTCCTATTGCCTCTTGAAAAAGCACCTTTGGGGCAACCACGATGACTGAGAATCTCCATAGACATTACAACGGGACCTACAATTATACAATCTTAATCTGAATCAATTTAATCTTTCGCTATAAACTTTTTGAATCTTTTCTAAGACTCTATCCACCTTTTGAAAACTTGCTGGCCTTCGCACAGCATCTGCAAGTGACCAATGTGTACGTTGTATGAAATCAAACACGGACGCCTTCGTACTGAACGAAAGGCGGGGAAACGCCATACGCGTTTTCTTTCGGATACGAGGATGGGCACGACAGAGACTTTCAGCTTTTACCTGTGAAAAGGGAAAACTGCAAGTCTCCGTCGGAGGGTGGAGGTCAGATGCTCGAGAGGGAACGACTCTTCCGGTGCGAGCGGCAAACGCTTCTGCTCGGCTGCCAACAGCGCCATTGAAGCGAGGTTCCTAGGGAGCCAAAGCTCCACCTTCTGAAATGCCCTTGTCCCCCGTCGTCCCCCCCCCCTTTTTTCCCCCCGGAGCGCGTTGAACGGGACAAGGGAGACGCCGCGTGGAAGCCGGAGGTAATTCGGCTAAAGAAGTTCAGGATTACGAAAAACCGAATCGTCCTTTGAATCGAGTTTGAGTCTTGCAGGTTTCATTGCTGATTTTCTTGGCAGAAATACGGTACACAAAAGGCCCTCTCATACATGTATGCAACGAAACTTCATTTTAATGCATACCGATTAGTGTACATTTAAAGTGTACAGTAAAGTTACTCTAAGTCTAAATCATATGTTTATTCTCATCCTAAATTATTGTGTAATTTATTTGGCTAGGTTCAGAGGAAACTGAAGCCCCCTCCTCTGGTAAATCGTTGTTAATAAGCACGCTATAGCTAAATGTGATCCAGCGTCTTATTTAGCAAAAGATAAATAAGCAAATCGTGGCTTGGCAGTATGTATAGTACTCAATCCATGGCCTGATCAAATATCATGTTTTAATTCAAACCCTGTTTAGTCTTATCCGTGGACTAGGATTACCATTAAACCATTTTTAATGACTTTCATTATAGTGCCGAACGGAAACTTCGTCGAAGTAGTGGTTTCTTTGTATTTTGCCGGTTTCAAAATTGGAGAAGTGAGGGTGGGTCGGGGGGTGGAAGGGAGCAGAAATGCTTTCCCCGCGTCCATTACACGAGCGATTGTATTAAATAGAATAGAATAGAATTCTTTATTGGCCAAATGTGATTGGACACACAAGGAATTTGTCTTGGTACATATGCTCCCAGTGTACTTAAGGAAAATAAAATATATTCATCAAGAATAAAAAGATACAACACTTAGTGATAATCAAAGTTACTAATTACATCTATATCCCACACCTTGAACATAATGTAGGTGCCCGATTTCCAAAAAGTAGTAAAAATAATCGTCTCTCCTTGCAGGATGGTGGGTTCATTCCAACAAAGGGAGGCACAGGAAGGGAATCCTCGGGAAGTGACCCACAATCATCCCTAATAAGGCCGTGCACCTCCCAAGGTATTATTTTCCCACTGGCCGAACGCGCGACGCTCCTTCGGCCGAGAGCCAGCCTGGACCACGTAAACCTCGCTTTGCGTTCCCGGACTTGGGAGCTTGCAAGCAGCCATCCTCCTCCTCTTTTCTGAGTGACATGCCAACCGGCCCAATCCTTAACCAAAGCGCCGTCCCGTGTTAGCCAATCTCGGGGAAAGGAGAGATCAAAGCAGGAGATTAAGAGGGGCAGCGGCAGAAACGGGGTGAGGCTGCTTGTAGCATCCTGGAAAGCACAATGGCACGTCAGACCGTGCCAGCACCCCGGCAGCTATTCATTCCTCTCCGATGCAGGTAATCCGAATTGCAGCAAAGCGGGAGACGCCCCCCCCCCCCCCCCAGGCAGCCCAGCCTCCAGCCAAACAATCCGATTACTGCTGTCCCTTCGGACGGCCATTGACAGAGGGCCGGGCCAGAGTCTTCCACTCCCTGGGATACACATCCGCACAACCCACCCTCCTCGCTTGACCTAGGAGTCGGTGTCACTCCTTAAATTATAGGCGGGTATGTGAGTCTCAGGCAGGCGCTCTCTTTCCGAAGCCTCCAAAAACCACGAAAGGATTAATCCGGGGGCTGTGGGTAGAAGGGTGGCAGCGATCTTGGCCTGGGAGGTATTTCCTCGATCTGAGATGTACTTCTGGGATAAGAGCTGGGCTTAATTCCTCTCTGCCTAGGCATTATCTCAGTAGGTGCTGATGTCCCTGGTGGAGCTGGGGATAGGCAAGGTACACCCAGCAAGGAATTGAGGGCATGGATGGGAACAGAAGAGGCCATAGGGAGCAGGAGCATCATTTTGTCATTTTGAGCAATAAAGGGAGAGCAATCCCTGCATTCTGCTCTGGGGCTCTCTCTTTCCCACCTCCTCAGCTGTCCACTCCAAGTTTCTTTCTCTTCCTCCTGCCCTGTCAAATCTCAGCCCTGGGAAAGAAGAGAGATGCTAGATTTACTTCAGGTCAGACTACTTCCCTCTGCAGGCAATTACAATAAGGAAAATTCTTTTTCCTTGGGTGGAAAGTCTGAGTGAGGTCTGACTAAGCAGCCAAAGGGGCCTGATGTTCCACAACGCTTTAAGAATTAGACTGGACTGTTCTTTTTAATTACTCTTACCCAGCCTGCCTGCAGCAAAACTGATCTGACTAGCAAGAGAAAGTAGGATATAAACTTGGTCATGATCAGTTTTTGGCATGTTTGTTTGAGCCACAGAGGGATTGCATGTTGGGAAAGACTAGTTAAGACAAGTTGTCCAAATTGCCTTTTGTTTTACAGGTTACCACTTTTTTAGGATTAAAGTGCTTAAGTTGTGTTAGTTTTGTGTCTTATCCATATCTGTACAGAGGTTTGAACTAGCACTGACTTTTGTGAGAAGAGATGTTGCGATCATGGTTGAAAGTTCCGTGAATATGTCAGCATGGTTGACAGCTGCAGTGACAACATGGGAATAAAAATGATTAGATAATAAATATGAAGAAATAAATATAAAATGTAACCAAGGCTACGATATCATTCACGATATCATCACATGCTGGCAAAAGAATACTTAGATCTTTCAGTAAACATTAGAATCTTATACGGAAAGGAAAATACTAGGTTCTCAAGCTGGCTTTGGAAATGGCTGAAGAACGGGAAACTTATTCTTGATGCACAAAAAATACAAAAGAGAAGGTAGCATGTGCTTCCTAGAAAGTGGCTCAGTTGTATCAATCATGCAAACTGTAGTGTGTCTTTTGGAAAATGGGAATTCCAGAACATTTCATTGTCCTCATGTAACCTTGGCAAAGATATTCAGATGCTGTGATGTGTTTATACTGACAAAGATTAGAATTATACAATTATACCCTTAAAAATCTAACACATATCTAAAAAAATTCACACAACAATAATCTCATTGGCTCTCTGCCCAGATGGTCTCTGGGTTGAGCCGAAAAGGCAGAGAAGGATGACAGTTTGTCTCCTCCCTTAAAGGGGCCGATAACAGGAGTTGTGAAAATATTCTCTCATTAAAAGAGTCCTGTAAGGCTGATGTAATCATGGGAAGCCGGATAGCTCAAGGCATAAAAAGGTTTGCCTGATATGCTGGAGAGTGCTGGTTCAAATCTCAGTAGAAGGAGTATGGCCAGCTGAAGAGGACTAATAAGCCCGAAATGGATCCATCCTGGTCTCTTATTTATTAATCAGCCCTTAAAAATCTAACACATATCTAAAAAAATTCACACAACAGTAATCTCATTGGTGGTCTCTGGGTTGAGCCGAAAAGGCAGAGAAGGATGACAGTTTGTCTCCTCCCTTAAAGGGGCCCATAACAGGAGTTGTGAAAATATTCTCTCATATATATATATATATATATATATAGATATAGATATATATGTATATATGTATATATGTATGTATGTTAGTTTTATGAGCTGATCAATAAACAATTACATACACACACACACACACACACACACACACGCCCAGTTAATCACCCTGACAATAAAATGGCATTTAAATATGCTAAGGAAAAAACCCTACAGTGGATGGTGTCAAAGTGGTCATTTGGACTCTTTGGACTACGTATTATCCTTGTCTATATAGATAACATTAGTAGATAAAAATAAAATTAAAATCTATTAAAAATCCAACAAATAGGAAACAGAATCTGTAACAGAGCAATAGAATAATGTAATAAATAAATAAATCCAATTACATGTCCATTATTTCGCTTTCCCTGACTCTAATTACACTCCAACCTACACAGATGATACTTTTGCAGTAATCTGGTCATATCCTGTAAACTCTAGCAACCTTATAAATACAGATAATCCTAACAGGTTAAATATCTTCCTTGGTTAGTGATTGGCTTGGTTTGAGTAATTGTGAATGCACTGATAGGACATAATGGAAATATTAAAAGTCTTCAGAGCTCCTATTAACTCCAATCCAAAGAATATATCAGCCCTTAGACCAGACAAGAAGCACCAACCATGAGTACTAACACCTTTAATATAAGATACAGTAGCAGAATCTTGCAAGTTTGAAAATACATCTCCCCCACCCCCTGCTTTTCCCATCTAAGAAACTAGGAAGAATCCCTTCTGAGACATTTACTAGATTCCCATTCATTCTATGGACTCATCTGCTTCTTATGTGTTGCCTATCTGTTTCTAGTTCCCACTCTGCCTCGATTGGACAACCATCGGTCTGAAATTGTATAGTATCCTTGAAATTGTATCCTGAGCAAGTGGTTGGACAAGAAGACCTTCAAGATCACTTCCAACTCTTGTTATTCTGTATTCTATTCTGTATTTATTGGTTAAGCACAAGATAATGACTTTATAATCGTAGTGCAAATGCTGGCATTAAATTGGACCCTCAAATATAATTTTTTTAGAAAGTGGAGAGCATCCATTAGTCCAGCAAAAGAGGATGGAAAAGATCAATACAGGTGGACTTTTGAACAGAAGAATGGATTGCATTGTCAGTGTTGAGGTTATGAACTAGGACTTTTCATCTTGGTCACTCATAAATATCTACATCTATATCTACATCTATCTTGACTTTAGGCAAAGAGTAATTTCCTGAGGTTTGCATCTGTGGTGTAGATACAGAACTGTTTACTGTTCAGTGCAAGATAATTTGGGAGGCAAATTATCCCCTTTCTCTTTCTCTTTTTATGCTTAGGTATTAGTCAACAAGAACTTCATTTCAGAAGAGCCATTGAAGGTAATAAGTGAAAAAAAGATTCCCAACTTGACAGAAGAAGAGAAATGATGAGTTCATAACTGAAAAAGAAGAACATTGTGGTTGAAACCATCGTTCAAACAAACGAAAAAGAAATAAAGCACTCTGGTTCAAGATGAATTACGGAACACCCACTGTAAGCAATCTGTACCTCAGTGGCACTACCAGGCCTGACACAGACCATGGGACAACTGTTGATGAGACTGGATCAGAAACTGTTGCAATGACACCTGAACCCAGCAGCTTTATCAGCACCAAAATTCCAGATGTGGTCAGCAATGGCCCAGTTATGGAGACCATGCTGTTGTCCTTTGGCATCATTACTGTTATCGGGTTGGCGGTAGCAGTGGTAAGACTTGGGACTATGTTTGGGAATGTAACTACCAAATTATATGCCAATTGAGCTTAACCTCTTGAGTTTAAGGTTGCAAAAAAAATTCTGTAGAAGGAATCCGGTCCTTGATTTAACAAAGAATTGTAGTCCCTTTGCAACAATTGTTAAACTAATACAAGGTTTAGATCAGTTCCCCAAGCTTTTTGGTTTTGTAGACTGGCAGGGGGAGGAGAGGAGATGTTTCCACGTAGGTGGATGGCAAGCGAGTGCGCGGGGGGTGCTTCTCACACAAATGGAACATATGTGCATGCACTTGTCCATCGCTTGTGCAAATGGGGATGTATGTGGTCCTGTGCATATTCATCTGCCGCCTCTATGGCCTGATTCCGAATGGCTCAAGACCCAGTAGTGGGTCGGGGCCCATGGGTAGGGGAGCCCTGATTTAGATAAACAGATATAGCCGTAAACAGATATACAGATCATTTAAAGACTTGCTTTCATTTGTATTCTCCTAGTCTGGATTGACTAGGTGGTCTCTGCTTATATTTTTGTCAATAAAATCTGTGAAAAGAGGCAGAGACTTTCTTGTGGTGGCTCCATTTTAAGAAAGGTTATACTAGCTTGTGTCCCTCTGATTTTATTTTATTTTACAGTTTTAATTTGAAGGTGCCAGTGATTCAATACAGATGTTTTCCTCAGTTGTTTTAGATTGTTATCATTATATCTTGTAATATCTTGTGAGAAAGCCTATTTGGAAAGGCAGTAAAATTTTGTTAAATGATTTTAGCTGTTCAGTAGAATATACTTATGCTAAGATTCCAAATAATTCCTTCACTCTCATTAAGAATAAGAACTGGGTGACAGCAACATTCTTCCCAGTATGCAAGTCCACCATACATGATTACACCCCAAATTAATTGCATTAAAGCGAGCCAGATGTATTAAGTGTGAGAAAGACCCAAGTTCTAGTCCCTTGTCCACCACAGAAACCCACTGGATGACTTTGGCTAATCATTCTTTCTCAGCCCATCCTAATTTACAAAGTTGTTGTAGTACAAGAAAGCTGATATAAATCTAATAAATCAATTCATGTGTTTTCCCAAATCGTATTGCTTGTTTCATAAATTTGTGCACATGTGTTTGTTACTTTCATATTCTTTCTTTCTGTTCCAGAGCAAAAAGGAACATACGTAGTCCTTCCCCCCACAACAACATTTTGAGGTGCATTGTGCTGAGAGACAATGATTGACTCAGTCTCCCTGTGAACTGCCATGGCTAAGGGCCTGTGAGATCCAAAGCTGGTCTAACCCCTTAACAATGACACAACTTCTCCCATTTCAAGTACACATTACAATTATTCAATGCAAAGGATCCCCCTGAAAAATTGCTTATGACACTAATGTTTTTCTAATTTCCTTCCCCACTAGGTTTTGTATATTCGGAAGAGGAAACGGTAAGTGTTCTGTACATATGTGTTAAGCAGTTTCTTTATCTCTTGCTAGTGTTGGTTTGGCAGAAAGCTCCCTCCAAAATCTTCATGTTTGAAACAGCAGAGACTGTTTTTCTCTTCCCAACTTTAAAAGTAACAATGCATTGATATATGCATATGATATAGGGTTTTTGCTCAGGATATTTGGTTCCTAAATAGTTACCATGTAAAACCTGGAAAATTTAAATTTTCTCTTGGTTTGATGCTTCATGTAATGGAACACACACACACTCTCTCTCTCTCCCCCCTCTCTATTTCCTGAGTAGACTGGAAAAGTTACGACACCAGCTCATGCCCATGTACAATTTTGATCCTGCGGAAGAACAAGATGAGCTAGAGCAAGAACTGCTGGAGCATGGCAGAGACGCTGCTTCTGTTCAGGCTGCCCAAAGCAAGGTAATACATTTTCTCCCCATCAATAAAACCTCTAAGGCAGGGATGGCGAACCTAAGGCACACGTGGCCAAAGTGGCATGCGAAACCCTGTTTCCTGGCACACCTTGTCTGTTTGTTTTCCGGGTTTCTGGCATGCATGTGCATGCAGTGATCAACTGTCCTTTGCGCACATGGCAATGCCAAACACCAGTATGTGCATGGGCACGGGCCAGCTGGTTATCAGGTTTGCATGTGAGCAAACGGCTTTTCCAGAGCATGATGCTTTCACACATGCAGCAGTGCTGAAAACCAGCCTGTGCATGCAAGCTGGCCAGCTAATCATTGGGTGCGCTTACGGGCTAGAATCCAGAAGTTTGGCTTTTCTAGAGCGCAGCCCTGATGAGCACGAGTACGCGATGTTTCTGCGTGACTTTTTTGGCACTCAGTGCTGAGAAGGTTTGCTATTACGGCTCTAAGGCTATTTCTCCGACTCTCAAATCTGGAGATTTTTGTGTGGCCCCTGTACACCTGGAAGACGAGTTTGAGGGGATACTTTTAGGCTAGAAGATGGTGAGAGTCTTTCTGCTGGACTTGAAGCTATAGCTATTCTCACATTGCCAGTTTTAGAATTAGATTCTTTTTCTAAATTACAATATGAAATATAGTAATAGAATCTGAATAATTGATCTCACACCTACAAACCTTGAAATGTTTGTGTTTCAAGGAACTTCTTTCATTCAGTAGATATATTTTCCTGAGGGCAGAAGAAATGTGGAGATGTCCTACTCATCACACATAACAGTTACACTTTGAAGGGTGGATATCCTGCGATGGTTTGGGTATATTAGACTGTTCAGGGCCAGAATGTTAGAGGGTTCATTGCCTAATTCTAACAGAAATGGAAGGTCAGTAGCAGAAAGACAGAAGCTCAGTTAATTTCCATTAGAACATGTATGGTGAACATCCAGATGTTGCTGAACTCCAACTTCCAGGAGATCTCTCTGGTGCCACCAAGCTATGAGTTGCTAAGAGTTGAAGATCTGCAACCTATGGAGGGACATAGATTCCTCAGTGGTCCCAAAGAGCAAATATTGGAGGACTTGAAACAAAAGGTTGCCTTGAGTAGCCTTGAAGTCAAAAACAACTGCTCCCTGTTATTTAACGTGAAATGCTGTTGTGATATAAAGGGATTGAGTCATTTTTTTAAAATTAGACTTCTATCCCGCCCTATCTCCCAAAGGGACTCAGGGTGGCGCACAGGAATTTAAAATCCAAAAATACAGCAATACAAAATTCTACAAAAATTTAAAATTTAAAACTACAATTAAATCATTCCACCCATGCTAAAAGAGGAAACAGTTAATTTAAAACCCAACTCTAAAATAACATGGTTGTAGCAGCTATGCCAGTCCTGTTCCTATTGGTATCCTAAAAGAAGAATGGAGATAAGAGAACAGACCTGCACCTCATTAGGAAATAGATAATAGTTTACTATAATATATAAATATATAATAAATAATACAGATGTCAGTGTTGCCAGATTCTGGGACCTCCTCTATGGAGAGTCATACTATAATGTAAATAGATCTTCTTCTGGAGGTCTCTTGCTCTCCCTCTTTATTTCCCTTCCCTATCCTTTGTTCTAAAGCTCTAAAACATTTAGAGTAGTTGTAAAGTGTGACATCACATGATCTCATTGTTTGCCGATGATAATCCTGGAAATCCCAGCTGCTATCATAATCCTAGGACTATGAGGATCATTAAGCAAGGACCTCAATATGGGAAGAAGACGCAATCCCAGACAAGCAGGCTAGCAGGTGAGAGTTAACAAATGGGTGGTGGTGGTGGTGAGTAAGACAAGTGGATGTTGCCAGGAGGAATTAGAGTATGGTAGCTGGGTGGGTGGTTGCTATGGGAAGGTGCTACGGAATGCAGGTGGGTGGATGGGTGAGTGCTGTGGGCAGGTACTACAGAGCAGACCTGTGTAAGTGCTTCTCATTTAGCGTTGTAATTGAATGGTTGCTGAACAAGTGGTCATAACTTGAGAAATATCTGTAGATACATAATGCTAAAATGCATCTTTATAAAAATATAGCATATACTTTTGTCAACAGGATTTTTATTCCCATGTTTTATTTCTTTCAATCCAGTAGTGGCACGTTCATTAATGTGTAGTACTTTGCAATTTTGGGAGAATGGTATGAAAATGAAATATTAATGCATTTCTTGTTTCTCTCTCCCTCCCCATTTGTTTTTTCTCTTGTTGTAGGCAAATCAAGGTGTTCTCCAGAGACCCAGCCGTCTTGTGTTCACAGATGTTGCGAATGCCATCAGTGCATGAAGAATACAGGAAGATGACACCAGCCAGTTAGCAAGCTACTGTGGGTAGTGATTATCAATTCTCGCTGGGGGAAAGAGGCCAAGAACCAAGACTGCCAGTGCTCCTGTTGCCAAGAAACTGCCCCATGCTGCAGAGTTTGATTGGCAATGTTGCAGGTACCAAGTAATGTATGATAGAAGATGAGAGGTTATTTATAGATACAATGATTGGAACGAATATAGTAAAAGGCTTTGGAAATAATAGCATCAATTCCTAAGGCCTTCCTTCCCTGAGATATTGACAAAGGTATCTAGAGTTTGAGACTGCAGATTCAGCTAGAGCCATACTATGCAGTAGACCCAAAATATGATCCTGTTGGTTTAACTCCTAGGAACTTGGAATGTGTGAAGTTGCCAACATATATCGGTGTCATCCCATCTCATTTTCTCTGGTGCAGTAAAAGCTGCCCTTCAGTATAATCATAAGAGTTAGCTGTTGTCTTTCCATTAGATTTCTATAATGTAAGGTGTTCTACTAGCTGGTTCTTTGAGGAGGGATAACCTGGAATGCTGCTAGTAGTAACCTCTGTGTCTTATAGAGGCAGGTAAACCTTACAGGGCATAAGTATCACCTCTTCTAACACTAATTCTTACTATAGGGAAAGAATCTTAGAAATAAGAACAATGAAACTAACTTGTAAATCCTGAGATGATTCACTCCAGTCAGCATTGGCTGAAATGAAATGAAAAAAAGAAAAGAAATGAAATCATATTTGGAAAAAATAGTGTTATATATTCATGCTCTTGCATATATTAAATAATCAGAAATCCCCACATCTCCATAGTGAATGGGCTAATAACTCATCTGAAATCCATGGGAAAGTCTCAACACTTTTTAACCTTGACAATAAGAGCAGTTCTAAATGGAGATAACACACTTATTTTACAATTTAAGGGAAAAATGCATCTGCCTACCTAGCTTATTTCTATATTAGATAAACTGGGATACCATCCCTATGGTTAAGACCATTTTGCTTATCTCATTGGCAGCTGGGTAGAGTGCCGAGTTACTTATTTATTAAGCTAATTTATTTTCTTCCAGTCACTAAAAAGGAACATTTATTTATTTACTTTATTTATTTGAGTTCAGTAGCTGCTCAGCTCAACAAGGGACTCTGGGCAGCGTACCCATTTACAAGAGGTTTGGGCACAGAATTTGGATTTTGTTTTGTCCCAGTTTGGAAATGAGAGGCAGGGGGAGTTGGGAATTGGGTGCAAGGAAGAAAGGACAGCAAACGATAGTTGCACAGATGCCAAGAGGCCTGTGCTAAGCAAAGGTCCTTGTTAAAAAAAAAAAAAAGCTTTGCATTTTTTTTAACGGATTAGTGAAAACAGTTGGGAACAAGTTTTATTGACATTTATCTAACTTCCCGTGATGGCGCAGATCCTCGGGTATCTGCAAGAGCAGCCAGTCTCTGTGTTATATTTTGCTTTGTGGCATGATGGCGACTCTGCCTGTTTCTGAAGCTGCCTCTTGTATTCATGTTTACATTGGATTTCTATCCTGTCTTTCTATTGCTTTGTCCAGGAAGGCAAACAAAAGAGCCATTACAATAAAGGGCTACAACAAATCAATAAAAAGAAAGGGAGGGGGGGAAAAAAGCTGGGACACAAAAGAAATCACTGTAGAGAAAATAATTCCTGATGAAAAATTGGAAGGCCGGGTGAACAGTTACAGCCTAATTATGTGTTCTGTGTACCAAAAAAAACCCCAACAAAATTTCAGATCTAGCAAGTCACCTTCCTCTCCTGTTAACCATCCCTGCTGTGAAAACTAATGTTAAAATATCTATGCATGTTTATCTATTGTAGTTTCAGTGAAAAGGAGATGGGGGAGGGAGAGCTCATCCCCCCTCTCCCCCCTTGCAAAGAATCGGATCACGGATGCTGCTTCGGAGGGTCTTGCCTTTCAGAGCCCAGGCAGGGGTTATACGCATGATATAAAGCCATTTGCTTTGGCAGTCGCTAAAAGAAGCCACCTGGTGAAGAGTCAGTAAGGATAACAGGCCACAATAATGGGTTCCAGCTACAAGAGGTAAATGAGAAACAGTACGAAGGAGAGAGTTTGTGGGCACTCACACCCTTTCCAACAGATTTTTGGAACCCAACCACAAGCCCCTGGCAGAATGCTTACGTTTATCCGCTGTTAATCAAGGCAGAAAAAAGTGCAGATGAAGTACAAATGAGATTTCATGCGGTGATGCAATATGTCTGTGTGTCTCATGTGTTTTGCTGGCTGTTCTTTTTTTTTTTTTGTGTTCTCAAGATAGTAAATTATCTGCCGTCTCTTTTCAAAGGGAACATTTAAAAAATGTTTCTCAATCCAGTTCTTCCTTGAATTGTGTGGGAAACTGTAAATCACACAAGACCATGTGCGGGTATGATATATGCATAACTTTTGATATATGCATAACTTTTGGCTGTCACACCAATGCGTTAATGGCATGATATATGTGGTGCGGGTATCTCTATATATCAATGCTATTGCTGTCCTGTCACCTCATTTTTTTCCTGTGCATGCATTTGGACAGAAGTGATTTTCTCTGCAACCACAGAGCAATTCTGTAATAAGTTTATTATACTGTACATGTGGACGGCGGAGTTAATACAGTGATTAACTCCACCAAATACACCTCTTAACCAAGTTAGCTCCTCCCCCTCCCTCCCAGGCCCCCACCCTTTGAAAGATAGGGATCACACACGTAAGAAGGAAGTTGTGATAAAACCTTCCTTAGTCAAAATGAGTTTTTTAAGAGCAATTACACAGATATGAGTAACAATTTCTTCTGTCCCACTACTTTTCAGTCTTTAAAAAAAAAATTCAAATGACTCCAAAGGACCCAGATGAATCTATGATCCTCAATTGACATGAATTCAATTTCCCCAACTCAAATCAATAAGCCAGAAACCAGACTTTGTGCAATTCTGCAGAAAATGCCTGGGGAAATTGTGAGCTTCTAGGCATTGGGGGATTCCAGTTCCACTTGTCCCTGGCCATTGGTTTGGGCTGATGAGTATGTGAGTCTAAATGTCTGGGGAGATTGTGGTTCCTCAACGCTGTTATAGAGAAGCTGCTGGTAAAAAAAAAAAGTATCTTAAAGGAGCAATCCTTATTTTGGGCAGCCGTAATTTTGTTCTACTGACCACACTGCAGTTGCTGGTCCACCATGCATACCTGCACTAGATCCTGCCGTTTTGAGACGGTTTCGTTTGCATTCCAATTAGTTGATTGCTGATATTGCACATGAAACCTTTGGCCAGTTTTATTTATAGGCAACAGCTATGCCAATTCTTTAGATGCTCTCTGCCAGCCGTCTCTAAACTTACAGCTGTAAGTTGTTCAGAAGAAATGCAACTCCCTGGAAATTGTGGGAGTTTCTGCCCCAAAATAATTGATGTGCTCCAGGTTGCCAAAGGCTGCTCTGTGCTTTGCAATGTTGCCACCGCTAAATTACAATCAGTTTTATTTCCTTCTGGTTTCTGTTTCTCAGTGGCAGCATTGTCTCTCTCTCTTTCAATCGCTATCATTAGCAATGTAAAAGATGCAAAAAACAAAACTGGAAAATACGTTTTTGTAAATGCAGCAAGATGTTCAATGAAGTGCCATTAATGGAAATCCTTCAGTTCTCAGACACTTTAAATCATGGAGGCTGAATGATTAATTTAGAAAGTATTTGGTACAACCCTGCACTTTTGGTCCACAGATTACTTCTGTATGATTCAGTAAGTCCGTATAAACGAATATGAGTAGAGAAAGGGCTGTTCCCTTGGCTCAGCAAACTTTATTCTGTGGTGCAGCCTCTCTGATTGTGTTGTATCCCTGATGACTTAAGAGAGGAATGCAAAGATTTTGTCAGGGTTCTTCTACCACAGTATTCTAATGCAATAGCCCTTTCTAACATGTACTCGGATAACTGTGACAATATGTTCTTGTATTTAAGATGTTATTAAAATATTTATGTGAAATCAAGAATTTTATTGGAAAACACCCCCCCCCCCCTTCATTTTGCTTGATCCTACAAATGTTCACTCAGGAAGAGGGCACAATTGTCTTGTCTGGAGCACAATTGTCTTTTCATAACATTGAAAACCATAACATGCAGCAGAATGTCACAAGCTCAACAGAAAGGCACTTCCTTCCTTTCCCTCATGCCAGGGGTATCAATCTTGGGGCATCACATTTTCTACATATCATGACTTTCCCCCTTTTCCCTAAACTGGGGGTTGGCATGGCCAGTGCATGATAGAACTGGGTATAATGAAAAGAAAGACTAGTGTTCCAATATTTCAGGGGTTGTCACAAAGAAGAGGGAGTCAAACTATTCTCCAAAGCACCCGAGGGAAGCAATGGGTAGAAACTAATCAAGGAGAGAAGAAACTTAGAACTGAGGAGAAGTTTCCTGACAGAACAATTAATCAGTGGGACAACTTGCATCCAGAAGTTGTGAATGCTCCAACACTGGAAGTTTTTAAGAAAATGTTGGACAGCCATTTGTCTGAAGTGGTGTAGAGTTTCCTGCCTAAGCAGGGGGTTGGACTAGAAAACCTCCAAGGATGCCTTCCAACTCTGCTATTCTATTCTATTATATCCGGTCCATGGCCTGCAAGTTTCATACCCCTGTCCTATGCCTTAGTGGTATTACCAGAGGGCAACAGGTACCTCTCTAGAAGTTCTAATCCCCTCAATCCTAAGAAGCAGGGTCAATAGGGATTGTTGTGCAAAAGCACCTGGAAGTCCATACATTGCTTTATTTATTTTCACCCTAAAAGTGAGAAAGACATTCTGATCCCAGTAGGCCACAACAAGCAAAAACGAGTTGGGATCTTTTCCTGGTTCCATTGCTTCCTGGGAGAGAAAAACGAGAACAAATTTAGTGCACTTTAGTGCAAAAATATTAACCCTGCCATGTGGAATAATTCCAGAGGGCATTGCATTGAGGAAGGTTGTTATGGATATGCAAAGAACACATGATTCCACTTGCCAACTACCCTTATCTTGGTGACACAATTGCATTTTACAATTTTAAATGGTAAGAACCAATTGCAAACTTTCCTATCAGTTTCAGAAAGCCTTCTCATTTTGCTCCTCATTCACATTTTATAAGCTCCCATCATCTAGTATACTGTAATGCCTTACAGCAGGGGTCTCCAACCTTTGCAACTTTAAGTCTGAAGGACTTCAGCTCCCAGACTTCTCCAGCCAGCTTTGCTGGCTGGAGAATTCTGGGAGCTGAAGTCCTTCAGACTTAAAGTTGCAAAGGTTGGAGACCCCTGCCTTACAGTATACAGTTGTTGAACTTTGGGTTCCATCCAGTGATGCAATTCAGCCGGTTCTATCCGGTTTGGGCAAACCTGTAGCGGGGGTGGCAGGAGGCTCCGCCCATCTGCCCAAATGTAATCACGTCCCATTTTTGATGCTATGCGCATGCATGAAAGGTCCTGCACATGTGCAGAGGTGGGCGCGCGCACATGTTCACATTTGCAAACCGATAGCGAAGGTAAGTTGATTTCACCCCTGGTTCCATCAAACATTTGGGGAGGTCTGATTGCTTAGGCCAAAGAAAGATGGAATATGCTATGACATGATGCCTTTAATAGTTAAACAGCTTGGCTGTTATATGCAAATAATCTGCCTCCTAACTTGTTTATAACCATTTGTGAGAAAGTACAAAGTTAAAGAGAACTGGGAACCAAAAGGTGCTATTGGAGATACAGGTTTATTAACAATAAAATCAAAGAATACTTCCCAAGGCATAATCTTTTTTTTTTTTAATATATGAGGATCAGTGATCAAAAACCGTCTTCAATCCTCAGATGAAACAGGTCTCAGCGTCTCTTGCATTATTGCAGTCAGTTATCTTTTGAATATATGAAGCCACTTATCTTAACTGCTTTCTGCCACCTGTATTTCAAAGTGTTCAACTTCAGAAGACCGTCCAGGGTTCCTCAGTTGTTAGGGCTTCAGTTTTGGCTGAGCTGAAAAACTTGGGATGTGAATGCTGATAAAGCATACCCATTTTAAAAATAAAAAAGCATCAATCTATTTAACTTCAGCTGCAAGATGCATAAAATGGTGCATGTAAATCATTCACAGGTGCAGACGTTTAAAGAAACAAATTCATATTTTTGGTTTTCTTTTGTTTTGTGCAATTTATAAACTAGTTACAGAGGCAAATTCTATTTTGGGGCTGGATAAGATACCAAGAGATGAAAAGAAGGGAAATAGAAACTGAATCAAAGGTAATTTATCTTCTTTTTATTATACAAAAACTTGGGGTGAAGGGTCATCCAGTGCAATTTCTTAGTAGTAGATTCACAAGCTTCTCTTGTAATAGCCCACATTGTTGTATATTGCATTATTCCTATTTTCCCCCCTCACAGGAACTGTTGAATATTGATCCCCCAAATCCAAAACTCTTAATACCTAATTCTAAACCTTAGTGCGTCACATACATAATTTTTTGATATTCTTTGCCAGAAAATGGCCACTAAAGCAATACCTTTAAAGGAGAAAAGACAAATATGTGGAAAATAAGTATCTCAGTGCTATATAGGTTGTAATTTCACATCTCTGAAAGAATGAAGCCTGGCAGGATCTTGAACTTATGATGCTCCTGCTGTTTTGCTATTGGTACTCAGTGCCAACAACAGCAACAGCAAACAACAATTAAGGTAATGGATGATCAAAAGTTCTCCAGCACTAGGAACTCAAGTTTAGAAACCACTGACTTCTAGGAAGCAACAAATCATGAAGATTATTACCATCAGCCAGGCTGAAATAATTTTTACAAAGATTGGAAATATTAGTACAATATTTGAGGGAGCAATAGCACTCCAATCTTACTAAAGATTTTTTAAAAAGTAGCTAGAGAAGAAGAAGAAGAAGCTGCCTTGGAAGACTTGAAGATCCAGTCTTACAGTGAAGGTTCTTTCTTTTTCAAGAACTGATGCACTACAGTGTAGCAGATAACTGTATAGAAACTCTTTATTGTGGCACCACCTTCCCCAGCAACAGGATATTGCTCTGGCTAACTCCATCCTCCTAAGCCTTTCAAATGGATGTAATTACAACAGTCCTTAAAAGAAACAATCGTTAAAGTGACGTATACCTTTGCCTCCCTCCAAAAGTTATTGAACTGGTTGGGATTAGGTGCTACATCAATGTCATTGTTCCTCTTTTGGTTTCCATCAAGCTCTAGGTCATGTGATGTATCAGGACTCCCCCCCCCTTTGCTAAACGGCGTGGGTGTGGCCAGCGCATGACCTATCCGGCCCACAGGCTGGGAGTTTGACAGCCCTGCTCTAGGTCAATCTCTAAGGCAAACTCCAGGCAGGAAGTGGGTTCTTTACTATAGTTTGTAATCTGTAGTTGACAATAGTTGACTGATAGCTGTCTTGCTTGCCTGTAGTCATTTCCTACTTCCTTGTCTGTTTGTGGTATTCTTCTCTTTCTCTCATACACACTCATACTTTTGTAGGCTAAGGACCTAGGTGGGGTAAAGCTGCCTATGGACATCTGCATGTTCCTAAAGACACCAAGGTGTAGCTCACCACATACTTGGAATGCTGGTTGCTTGGATGCTTGTGAGTAAACCACGAGGATGGGGAATGGATGAATAAACCCACCTTCTCTCAAATTTCTAGGCTTGTAAACATTTACAGAGCTTTGGGAGAATGGATGAGCTGAGCCTATCTTTGAGGAAGTTGGGGGTGGGAAGTGTTCCTGCCCAGCTGTAGCATCTTTTCCGAAATGTAGACAGCACGTCCAACTTTGTTTCCTTACACTAGCAACTTGCTGCATCTTGTGCTTAACAACCAAGTGGCCAACTGTTGCACTAGCAAGATGTCATCAAAGCATACAAATACAAGTAAGTACTCCACTATGCGTAAACAGGATTGCAGATGAATTGAAGCTGAATTTTCGAAATGACTGATCTCAATTGTTTGTCATCGGGAATAAAATTGGACACCACTTTACATCTGAAAGTATATGTTTAGCAAAAAAAAAAAAAAAGAAAAGCTTTAGTTTAGTACTTTAGTTAAGAGGTTGGGTTAATTACAGGTAGTTGTGAACCTATGACCACAATTGAGCTCAAAATTTATGTTGCTAAGTGCAAAATATGTTAAGTAAGTTTTGACCTATTTAATTACTTTTCTCGCCACGTTTGTTAGGTGAATCACTGCAGTTCTTAAATTAGTAACGTGGTTGTTAAGTGAATCTGGATGCCCCACTGACTTTGCTTGTCAGGAGGTTGCAAAAGGGGATTACATGATTGTGAGACACTGCAACGGTCATAAATGTGAGCCAATTGTCAAGCATACGAATATAAATCACGTGAGCATGGGGATGCTGCAATGGTCAAAAGTATGAAAAATGGTCATAAGTCACTTTTTTCCAGTGCCGTTGAAACTTCGAACAGTCACTAAGCGAACGGCTGTAAGTTGAGGACTACCTGTGCATGGATACTGGTTGGAATGAGTGATGCCTCAGAACTGCATGCAATCCAAGGCCTCAGAGCTTCCAATTTGTCCAAACAGAAAAGACAGAATACAAGCATAGTTTAGCAGTGATCTAGTGTACAGTGTATACAAGCCAGATTTGCCCATTTGAAGCCCAATTGGTTTCAGATGTTGCTTCTGGAACTAGGGATCTCTGACAGTCTTTAAACCAGGGGTCACCAAGCTTTCCAACCTCAGGGACCACCAAATTCATAATTTTAAATCACTAATATGATTTTTAAAAAAAGATAAATAGTATTTTGTGCAATTTAAAAAACGCAAATAATTTTTCTGCGGACCACCAACATTTTCTCATGGAGCACCAGTGGACCACTGGTTGGTGACCACTGCTTTAAACCACAAGAATGGTTCTTGCCATAGCCTCATCCCATTTGTAAATGATGCCCCAAGTGGCTGGAGTATGTTGACCCTGGGTTTCAGCTTCAGTCTTCAGTTTCAAGGTGTCATCCTTCTGCAAGAAGTGAATGGTACACTATATAGGATCATTTAGATTCTGAAACCAAGTTTCACTTGAGTTGAACTCAACTCCTAATGACTACATGAACATGTCTAGAGGCAATTTTGTTGGCAGCATACAGAATGGTTTGTACTGTCTTAGACATCTTGTCTAATCTAATCTATAGCTTGAGGTTTCCTGGTGGTCTCTTAGTATAAACGAGGTTTACTCTGCTTTGGTTTCCTAGCTCAATCCAAGATTACAATTATATGCTGCTACCAATTGTGGACCTTCCCAGAGTTCCTCTTAAAATAATGTGAAAATTTGCTACCGCTTTGACCAGAGACCATAGCAGGAAAGATGCATTTATGTACACACAGTCACTGTCTCATTTTCTTTCACACATATACACATCAGAGGTGGTATTCAGCAGGGTCTGACCAGTTCTGGAGAACCTGTAGCAGAAATTTTGAATAGTTCGGAGAACCGATGAATACGACCTCTGGGGATTTTGCAGTATACTTCCCCTGCCACACCCACCAAGCCACGCAATGTTATTAAATAACCAGTCTTTCTATTTCCCTTCTCTTCTGAGTATCCAAGATAAAAAATTTTTGGTCTATTAACAGTGCATTTACCCATCAGGACACAATAAAAATACTGTTTCTATTAGTTGAGAGCAGAGTTTTTTCAAACTTGGCAACTTTAGGATGTGTGGACTTCAACTCTCCAAATTCCCCAACTACAAAGAATTCCCCAGCTTGTCTAGACTTTACAAAGGAGCATTAGACCTACTTGGTGCTTGCCCCACTAAGGCTTGCCCTATTTTTCTGATTCAGAGAATGATTGGCCAGCCATTGCTCACTGTCTGAACAAGAACAAAGTGTCTCCTTTGTCTTGTTTCCTGGGTCTTTGCTTTTCTTCTCTTTGCAGAGAAGATCCCGTATTATTAATCTTTTCTCATGCTTCTGTGATCATCACGGTGGCAACTGTTTGTCGCTGTCTTAACTCCTCAGTGCGTTTCTGCTGGCAGTTATGCCTTTGGGCTCATTTCATAATCATATCAATAGGCTGTTGCAATGGATTTCCAGGAATTGGAAGGCCAAGAAAGCCAAGAACCGTCCCAAAGCATTGTATAGACTGTTGCAAGGCCACAATCCATTGGCATGAATTGAAGGTCATAAAAGCTTTTTTTTTTTTAAAGAACCCAACAACAAATGCATGACCACTGGAACAGGGTGTTGTGCACAATTGCCCACAGATAGTGATAACATAATGTGATTGGCAGACAATTCCTTTTGCCCTCCAAATATTACTTCACCGTTGTTTGAAAGATCCCTTGGGATATATATACACAAAACAAACAAAATTAATCAACAAACCAATTTTTCCAGTTTATGTAACATGCTGGACTAGAAACTAAGTATACACAATGGGTATGTACAACATCCGAGGCCAAAAGAAAATAACTTAGTTTATGATACCTTGGTTGCAACATAACATGCTTCATTAGGGCAGATAGAGACGTCGTTATTATGTGCACACAACATGCTAAGGTTATCTAATATTAAGCTTAGTGAGGACATTGAGTGGGAATGGTTGATATATTTATTAATTGATATATTTATTGATCAAATATATTTGGCATATTGTTCAAATCCAGTATTTTTACTCAACCATAAATTAAATATACTGAACACATGTAGTGACCAAATTGAGTGTGTTGTGCTGCACCTGTCCTGTTTGTCAAGTGAATTTGGCATAAATGTAATTCAAGGCCACAAAACTCAGCACTCTCATTTTTAAAAAAAAGTATTGCCCTAAGTGGGATTTTTAAAGCAAGCATGTTTAGTTAGGAATGAGATGTTTCCTGTTTCTTAAAATCAGGACCTTGGCATCCTAGAATAATTAATGTTTCCAATGGTACAAGACTCAAATCAACGAAGATTTTCAAAACACATAACATTGGTCGATTTTCCTGTGAATGCTAATTAGATTGATGCCCTTTTTTTTGAGTTAAGACCGCTGTTACAAATTTGAATGATTGAGCGTTGCAGGAGGCAGTTATTGGTAACGACACGAAAGAAAAATGGGGAGGGGGCTTTCCTTGGCTTTCCTTTGCACATGGCAGAACAGGAGTTTAATTCATTTTGCTCTAGTGACACATCAACAAGGAGACTGTTGTTCACTCAATGTTCTCCTGAATTCTGTGGCTCCCTTCTTCATGTGACAGTCTTTTGTAGATGTCCCTAAAGAGAATATGAGATGAAGAGTGAATTGGAGCACACTGTCAACTTTTACTGTTTGTCTATAAAGAACACTTGCACATGAAAGAGATCCTGATGTCTATTCTAGAGTTCCCTAGTCTGCTGTCATGGGACCATAGCATTATAACTACTCTGTAGGGGCAGGAAGTTGCTGCTCTCATTCTGAACATAGGGAATTCTATCAATGTTTAGAGAAGTACGGGGATTTCCAAAACATCATTGTGAAAGTCAAAATGTCAGAGTACCAGATGGAACTCCATATCATTAGTCTTATTCAGATAACTGAAACAAGGAGAGAAATGTATTTACTTATTAAATTTATGTGCACCCCTCTCACCCAGCAATGACTCTAGGTGAGAAGGATGGCATATTCCCAAAGCTACTGTAAATTTCCCAACATAAATCCAGGATTATGGATTGTTTTCAAAATAACAAGTCCCCTTGGTTGAAATATTTTCCTCAAACACTTTTTGTGGGAGAAAAATTGCACCAATCTTGTCTTTAAATTCTTGGTCAAAAAGTTATTTGAGCTGCACCCTTATTCTTCTTGTGGCTTGGGTCCATATTTTGTGGAATTCCATACCTGTGTAACGGTGCTTCCTTTCTCTTTTCCTTCCTACAATTTATTTTTCAATTTAATTTAATTTTATCAATGTTATTGGGGTTAAAGGGTAACACATCATACAGACATTTTCTAAGAAATGTCAGTTATTTCACAGTTTCAGTTTAATGGGTGGCACCAGGTAGCTGTTGATCTATAGCAATAGCACGTAGATGTATATACCACTTCACAGTGCATTACAGCCTTCTCTAAGCAGCTTACAAAGTCAGCATATTTTCCCCAACAATCTGGATCCTCATACATGCGCATGAACACATAAGCATGAAAGGAGATTTTCTAAAAAGAAGAGGAAAGCACAATATGTTGTTATTAATGTTTTGAGTGGCATATAGGGTGTACATGAGATACTGATTTGGCAGAGATCTGGGCAGGATGTGAGGCAAAGCAGTGAAGTCTGTGGCTGTGCTGATGTCACCATACTCCTTAGAAATAATGACAACAGGAGTCAGAGAGGAAGTGGAGGTTAAACGCCTCCAAATTTATCAAGTCGCATCTGCACTGACTTATTGAAAACACACACACGCACACACACACACACAGCCATGTTTGGCTGCTAGACAGTCATCAGCATATTCGATCTATAACATGACTAAAATGACAAAGAGGGTGAAGATAATGAGTACTTTCATCAGCTGCTCTGTAACCTGATTTCAGAATCAAATTCATTCAAAGCAAGAGCTGGTTCTTCTTCCTGCAATGTCTCCATTTATATTTTTAATTTTATTTATCACATGTAGATATTTTCTTTGGGAAGTTAAGATGGTGTATATCTGGATTGGGCGCAATGTGGTAAATAATATCAATTCACAACGGTTGATGGGACTAGTTAAGGGGTTGATTATGTTTGATTGGTCACACATTCAGCTAAATATCCAAGTCCTTGCCAAGAATTTGGGTTAGGCAGATGTTTGATGGCATTAAAGGCATCGTCACAATAAGCTGCTACCTTTTGCAATTGATTGGTTGATTGGTTGACTTTCTTAATGCCAACCATGTTCAAGTAGGACTCTAGCTGTTTTGGTATTGCATCTAAGGTACTTATTATTATTTGCAGTAGTATTAGTTAAATCAGTATTTATTAAATTATTTTCATATAATAAATGTATGGGGGTTGATGAGCATTTGGAAAAATTCTGCTCATAGTTTTTCTGTACCTCCTTTGATGTAAGCTGGTATGAGAAAGAATGGATATAGCTAAGAGCAGAGATTCTGGACTCCCCCCACTCCCCAGACAGATCAACTATCATAACCACAACATAACAGTCCTTATCATGTTACTTTTCAAGGGTTGGGAAACCTTAAGTAGGCAGTGAGTACCCTGTGAGTAGGTGGAGGTACCTAATTATTGGTTTTAAAGTTCATATATGTGTATATGCATATGCATATGGATATGGGTGCATATATATATAATTAGGGTATTGTGACTGTTAAATATTATGATTGTGTGATCATGGTTTCCTGGATTATGTTGCTACTATGAACTGCTTAGAATCCTGGTCAGTGGAGCAACACAAAACATCTGTAATAAACAGACAAAAGATTGACTAAATGAATGAATTACACACCTTCTGTGGCAGGGCATGTATTAAAACCTGGACTGCTTTCTCCTTGGACTTCAGTTTTGTGATATTCTTCCTCAGGAACAAAAAGCTGCAAGGCAATTATAAGTATTTGCTAGTGTAAAACAACATGAAAATCCTCTTTCAATATGATATCATTGAATGGGCTTTATGAATGTTTCTTAAATGATCCTCTAACCTAGATAAACTATAGAAGTGATATTTTTCTTTTTCACCTTTCATATATACAAAGCCAAAGTTTCCTGTTTCTTTCCCTTATTCTCACTTGGGGAAAAGTATACTTATTTATGCATTTTTGCCCTTTTGTTCACCTGCTAAGCATATTATTACTTAGTATTCCCTAAACCTTTACACCATGTTCATGATATATTAAGAAACTGATCCTACTTGTTATATACATACAAACAAAAGCAAAGGTTTCACTGAATTTCACCTTTGTGGAGATCTGATTTTAGAGCTCAATGAAAAAGTGTATTCTCCCCTCCATGGGCTAATAACGAAGAGTTTCAAGAAGGCTAGAAACAAACAAAAAACAACAAAAACACAAAACAAGAAAGTCCAACTGCCTTTTGAAAAAGCACCTTTGGGGCGAGAAACAAGCTCTGATTGTTGGTGAAAGGCAGACATAAACCACCACATATCTTTGATTTCAAATTTTCTCAGTTTCAGCCAGCTTGGATTAGAGCATGGGTGTCCAATGTTTTGGCTTGCCTGGGCCACATTGAGTCAAGAGGAATTGTCTTGGGCCACATATAAAATAGATAATATGGTTAATTAATATAAATCACATTAAAATGTTAAGAATTTATGCTCTTGTGGGGCTGCATTACTAGCTGTCCAGTGCTGCATGCAGCCCACAGGCTATGGATTAGAGCAAGAATATGAGAGTTTGACTCAACATCATACCAAAGGCATACTGATTGTCTACCATGTGTGCAGAAACTGTTATCATTTTATATGAAAAATGTAATGCAAAAGAAGCCTCTTGCATATTAGTATTTATTTAAAAAAAATACTTGCTGTGTCTTCGTCACTCACCCAGAAAATCACCTTTCTATACAAGGATCAGCAGTTTACAGAAGCACTTTGGCATGATAGTTTAGCAATCTTCATTCCTACCCTGGAAGAGCTGGACAATCCTTGCTACAAAGGGAAATCTAGAGTTCTAGAACTTTTTGTGAACTAGAACTTTATAGCCCAGGTATAAACTGTGCTATATCCGTCTTAAGTTCTATAGCCTCCATAACTTTATAGAACAGGTTCTCTGATGTACAATGCCTTCTGGGTTCTAGAGGCTCCAAAATTTCTTCTTGTGCAATCCTATTTTCAAAAGATTTACATATACGCATAAGAACCCTATCTTCAGCTTACCTTCTTGCATCTCTCCCCTGAACCACCCTGCTCTCTTTGAAAACCAACGTGTCCTTTTATCTAATAGCAATGGTGTGGGAGGACACTTGAAAGGCTTTTGTGCATTAATGCATTTAGATATCTCTTTTGTCTTCCGTGGCATTGAGCCAACAAAGCTAATTGGGGACGTGGCAGGAGAGCCGCACATAGCACCTTTGAAGGTGACACTGATTATTGATGCCCCTTTGACAGCTTAAGAGCTGCAACCTGCATTTGGCATTTTAGAACTAAAGGGTGTGCTTTGAGCATGGAGCAGACACATCTGCAAATCCAGCTCTCTTTATGGTTTGTCCTTTTCTCCTTGGGCCACTGCTTAATTGATGCTGGGTCACTGGAAAACAAGCTGGGACTCTTAACTATCGCAGACCATTCCTTCTGCTTCAGATCCCACATGCTCTCCTGCCCTGCACCAGATGTATTAAGCAGAGCTTTGTGGTGTGAGTCAAGACTGACACTTCTGCTCTCCTCTGTGCTGTTGGCAGTTTAACCACAGGCCAGCCTGTGGCAACAGGTGTCATACAGTTGGCCACTGCAACAGTTTCGAACATAGTACTAGAGATCCTTAGTAAAAAAATAATAATGCACGGAGCGTCCTGTTTTTATTATGCAGCTTTGGTTTTTTTATTTTTATTTTTTGAGGAAGGAGGAGGTTAAACAACATTTAAACAACATTTTACTGAGACCACTCTGAAAATCCGGGATAGAAATACTTTAGAAAGAAATATTTTAAATATAGAGAAACATTTCGTCTTTTGACATTGTGTTTCTGCTTTGATAAGCGATCTCCTTCTGCAAGCTAGTGCAATCAACCAATCTATAAACAGTTCCCTTGAAAGAAATATAAAAAGGCATGGCTATAAAAAGATAACAGAACCTTCACTCTGGAACCATCGCTTGTCTTTGTATGCAAATATAGACTGACTTTCACAAAGCCCCAAAGAGAAAAGATTAAAAGTTATCAGAGATGAAAGACTGATATTAATTGATAAAAGATCTGCTTGACATAGAATTCTTGACATGTTTACATGAGAATAAGTTGCATTGTGTTTAGTGTGGCTTATTTCTTGCTGTGAATTGCAATATTCTGCTTTATCTAGAGTTATTCCTTCACTGCCTTTGATTTTATAAGTTAAAAGTTTCAAAACAAAAATTGGAGAGGATTTAAGAAAATGTTTTTTTTCTTTTTCTGTGTTAACAGTAGATATTTCCAAATTCTGCCATGATCACCTTGCTCACTTACCCTGCTGTCACACTGAATTCCACTACCAGTTTGGCCAAACCAGGCCAAACTGGGAGCAACTCACCTCTGATGAAAACATAATTTTTCACAGCTGGTAATTTGTGCATCAGCAAGAAAGTGGCTTGTCTTAATAAATCAGAGCATTTTTCTAGTTGGTAATGAAACTATTCTTAATCCTTTGTATGAGCAATGACTTGAAAAGCTGGAAATCCTCTTTATGATACGCGAGTCTGCCAGCCCAATTTTACACCGCAAAATTACTGTTGTGAGGCGACACTGAAGGAGAGAATGGTACTTATTCTGTCTTAAGTGCCTAGAGCAGACTTACCCACTTTGGCGACACTCTGGATGTGAGGACTGTATTACGATTGCTATAAATGCTGGGAAATAAAGTCCACATACCTGGAAGGTGCTAAATTTGAAAAAAAAACTGTCCTAGAGGAAAATCAGGCTATAAATCTAGTGACTATATTAATAACGCAACTATATTGGAAATATTCTGAAAAGTCACAATAATATTGTGTTTGTTCATTTGCCTTACAACTTGCCTGGTCCCCAGATAGATTTTTTTTCAAACTTTACTGCAAAAATATATTGAGAGAGACCAGTACAATCGTATTTAAGGTTTCTTTACACGCTGAAGCCCTAGAATGTAACTGCAAACCCTAGGGACTGCCAAAAGTTGTCACCAAAATGTAATTTTTATTGTGAAAGAAGAAAAAAATTAACAAATAACATAATAATAACATTAATTAGTTTTAATTGAAGCCACAATTCTATTTTGTTTTTATTGAGTGAGCTACACCAGAGGTGTCAAATTCAAGACTCGCGGGCCTGATCTGACTCTTGGGGTGCTTAGAGCTGTCCACAGGATTGGCCTGAATCAAGGAAAGGACCAGCCCATGATGACTCTGCCAGTGAAAGTGGAGCTTGGGGAGGCGCCCTTGAGCTCCACTTTCACTGGCAGAGGGCTGCAGGAGGCCATTGTGGCCCAAAATGGGATACAGGGGGAGGTGCATGCGGTCCCCGGGCTCCATTTTCACTGACAGAGGGCTATCAAAACAAACTATAAACAAAATAAAAGGAGAAATGTTTTCCCCTTGCATTTGAGCATGCAAAGAGGGACAGGAAAGGAGAAAGGGAAAGAGGAAAGAAAAAGATGGGAAGAGAGCATGGAAGGAAAAATAAGGAAAGAAGGGAAGGAACAAGAAGAGAGAATGAAGGGGAAGAAAAAAGAAGAAAAGGGAGGGAGGGAGGGAGGAAGGAAGGAAGGAGATTGTAATGAGAGTGAGGGAGGGTCTCAGAGAAGCCCTGCCTTATCACTTGGCCACCACAGGTGTCCCCAATATGAATCCCATATCATGCCCACCATGGCTATGCCCAATTCCAGCCACCCCCTACCCCCGGCCCTCTGAGGTCAACACAACCCTGATGTGGCCCTCAATGACATTGAGTTAGACACCCATCGGCTACACTCTTGACTTTCTAAAGTGCAATCTTTATTCCACTACTGAGAGACAGAGAACAGCCTTCAGTCCTGGAAAAATAATTACACATATTGGAAGATGAGTTGCTACTTAAGAAGAAAAAGGAAGTACAGTATGCCATAGTTTTGATTCTGTATACTCACCCACTTTCGTGGCCTTCCTCTGGGCTTTTTTGCAGTAGAGATGTGCCCCTGTAATATAGAACAACAGCAGCAGCAGCAACAAAAAACAACAACAACAAAACCAGCATGTCCCTTAGGCAATATGCACTCTTTTCAACCAATACTTTATACTCTAATTAACATCTTCTTGATAGGTATTCTCTAATGATTCAGGAAAGGAAAAGGAATTTTGAAAAGATGGGAGAAGAAAAACTTGTATCTAGTGACCAAAATCAATGGAAGATCACTACCAAAAATGTATTAATAATAATAATAATAATAATAATAATATTTTTATTTTATATACCGTGTCCTCTCCCCAGAGGGACTCGGAGCGGTGCACAGGGAAAACTAAAAACACATAAAATAAGTACATCAATAATACAGTAGAATAAAAATAAATTAAACTAATTGTCCCTGCACTAAAATCCCCATTAAAACTAATGTTCCCTAAAAAACCCTAAGGAAGAGACTACCCTAGGCCGGCCAAGCAGAAAAAGTGTGTTTTTAATTTCTGACGGAGGGAGCGGAGGTCCGTAGTTGTTCTAATGTCGGGGGGAAGGTCGTTCCAGAGGGCTGGGCCCACCACAGAGAAGGCCCTTCCCCTGGGCGTCACCCGCTGACAGAGTCTAGTGGACGGCACCCGGAGAAGTCCCTCTCTGTGGGAGCGAATCGGCCGTGAGGATGTATGGGGCAGGATCCGATCCCGCAGATAGCTAGGTCCCGAGCCATGAGCGCTATTGGCAATTTGAAACTCAGAAATGAATGAATATGGAAGAAAACTTGGCTAGTCCAGGTTTGAAAAGTAGAATGACTAAATTGTCCTTCTCTGTCAGTGGGTCCCAGTGGATGTTTATATCTCACTTTTGAGTATAAAAATAAAATAAAATCAAAGATAGAGATGGTAGCAGCCAACAACCACAACCACAACACAGTATATACATTCCATTGGTTGGGAACAGTAAAGGGAAAAGTTATCTGATTAGTTGTCCTCTGAAAGCAAGGGTATTTTCAGAAAGGATTCTTCAACATATTTTAATGTCCAGAGAGATTCCCAATTTATCTGGCTTGATAGTGGTATTCTAAGTAGTACTGGATCTAGATGGTCCCCATTTAGCTGTTGGTTGAAAACATCTGGGAAGGCCTGACTTCTTCACTCAGGCCTTTGGTGAGACAGACTCCATCGGGTCTCTTGGTCTTGCCATTTAAAATTCCCCCCCCCTCTTAATTGGTTTTAGTCTAATTTCTTTGTTTTGATTGTTGTGAGCCACCCAGAAATTTTGGAAGTCAGATGGCATGCTTTAATCCATTATTAATATTAATAATTATTACTGGATGTGTTAGTCGAGTAACTCTTTGAAAGTCTCAAAATGTCTAAAAAGAATCCTAACATAAAGGAGCTGTAGCAGTGGCAACTCCATGCTCTATTAGTATTTTTAATTTCCCTGTGCACCACTCCGAGTCCCTTTGGGGAGAGGAGGTGGTCTATAAATAAAAAATATTATTATTATTATTATTATGCGACGAAAGAGATATAGGAGATAAAGAAAACAAGTAGAAGATGTCAAAATTGATAGTAGCTGTCATCATCACTGTTGGAATCAGAGTACAAAACAATCACCATTCAACTGGAAAGTGATATTCTGTTTTTTAAAAAGTTTTTTTCCCCTTTCAAAGTCATTCATAGATGTACATTCTTATAATTGCTGTTTAACATTTGTCTATTCATCATTAGTCTCTACACTCATTTTTACACACACACATATAATATAGTTTGGGTCACTTTCTTGTCATCCCCATGCCTCCATTTTACTTTGCAACAACCTTAGTCCTTCCATCTTCTGAACCTCCCTTCTCTTACCTTCTTCTTTCCTCCTCTCCTTCCTTCTTTCTTCTTCCCCTCTCTTTCCCTTCTCCTCCTCCCTTCTCCTCTTTCTTACCCTCTCTCCTACTCTTAATTCCCCACCCTTACTTTCACTGCTTTACCCATCCTTCTTTTCCCTCCTCATGCCCCCTGATATTTTCAATGGCAAAGGAGAATATGTGACATTAGACAGAAAAGGTGAAGGAATAATTAGAAGAAATGGGCAAAGTATAACTGTGGAGAATGATAGATAGATGGTTGGTGAGCTACATTTAAAGCAGCTGTGCTGTCATATGAGAGCCAGTTTGGTGTAGTGGTTAAGGCATTAGGCTAGAAATTGGGAGATCATGAGATCAAGTCCTTCCTTAGGTGCAAAGTCAGCTGGGTGCCGTGGGTCAGTCACTCTCTCTCTCTGTCTCTCTCTCTCTGAGTGCTAAACTGGCTAGTCCAGGTAATTGCTAGGAATCAAAAACTGATGCAAAAGCTCAGAAAACAAACAGAAAATCTGGAATGTAATAAAGGAAAACTTTTAAATTATATGATTTATATACAAGTACTTGTATATTTGATTTCAGTTCTTTGTTTCCGGGTCCAAAGACCTATCAGTCCCTTTTCTCTCTCCTAAAGTACAGAAGATTGGAGTAGAGCAGGCCAATCTGATTGTTCTTACCATCTGTCCACAACCAGAACTCCTCTTCTTGCTTCCCTTTGGTCGCCCGCGTGGTTTCTTTGGGGGAAGAGGTCCAGTTGGATCCTTTTTGGATGGAAAAGTGGGGCGAGTTATTATGAACGAGAAGGACAGCTCTCTCTAAGTCTTATTTTTCTCTGTATGTAACTACAGAGAATGGATGATGAAATCTAATGTTACACCAGTTGAAATGAATATAACTTCTAGAAGAACATAATACCCAGAATCTTCTGGTGGCAGATACTGAACAGGTTTCCTGAGGGCATCAAGTTTAAAAACTCTGCAATAAACTATTAGACAGCAGTAGCTTATTGTTGAGCATTAGCCTCAGTAATTGTCATGATGAAAAAAATGTTTACCATGGATATCAGCTCTCAGGTAAGGCTAAATTGCAAATCAATTGGAATCAAAAGAGTATGTGATGAGAAGATTATTTGATTAACCAGGGATCTTCTATGACACCAATATTAGCAGAAGAGAAGATAATAATCGATAATGGTTAAATGTGGAATCGAAAGCAGTGCAAAAATTATTGAGGCTGTTTGTTGGCTCTTCCTAATTACTTTTCCAATGGATACATGTCAGTGTTAGCCAGAAGGATTGTCATTGACATCCACTGTATACAGCTGAGATATTCTATCCAGTGTTGCTTGTCTGTGGTTGTTTGGAGAACAACCCAGAAAAATAATCATCTGCAATTTTACTGCAGAGCAATCATTCTTTTCTTCCTCAGAATATACAGGCTTTGGCTCTGCTTAGCATACTAGAACACCAAAAGGCAGCCTACACCAGCTGTGTAGCAGGCCAAGAACTGCTGTGACTTTTTTGACAGATGTAAGGAGCATCATCTAATGCAATAGAGCAGCTAGATTGCCCAGGAAAATGAAAGAGTTTATTAGTCAATGGACATTTGTTTGTTGGTTAGTCAGCTGGTTTGCTGGAAATATACCTAAATTAGACCTTCGGAATAAATACTCCTTGTAAAGAAAGCACATTGTGAATCCTTTATTCAACCAAAATGACACCCTGAACATATAACATCAAGGTACAGGGGTGGTATATTAAGGTTACAATGTACATTAAAGTTTGCAAAAACTTAATAATAATCTTTACTAGAAAAAAATAGAAACACGGCAGTATTTTATTGGTTTAAAAAGCCTGTGTTCATACAACACACCTTCCAATGACTTCATTTTAACACCAAATGTATCAAAAGAGAATATCAGTACAGAAAATATTTACCGTATTTTTCGGAGTATACCCAGGTTTTGAAGAGGCAATTTTTTTAAAAAAGTAGGTAGGTAGATAGAGGGATAGAGAGGGAGAGAAAGAGAGAGAAATACAGTAGAGAGAGAGAGAGAGTAGGTAGGTAGGTAGGTAGAGGTAGGGAGGGAGAGAGAGAAATACAGTAGGTAGATAGGGAGAGAGAGAGTGTAGATAAGTAGGAAGGTAGGTAGGTAGAGGGATAGAGAGAGAAATAGAGAGAGAGAAATACAGTAGATAGGTAGGGAGAGAGAGAGTAGGTAGGTAGGTAGGTATAAAGAGGGGGGGAGAAATACAGTAGATGGGTAGGAAGAGAGAGAGTGTAGATAGGTAGGTAGGGGGATATAGAGAGAGAAATAGAGAGAGAGAAATACAGTAGATAGAGAGAGAGAGAGAGAGTAGGTAGGTAAGTAGGTAGATGTTTCCAGGTGTATTTACCCATGTGCAGGAGAAGGAAATCACTGACCACCTTTGGAACAAATCTTTGTTTCTGCAGGCACAGTACTTGACCAACGTAATTCTCATCAATCACTCTAACTAAACAGCTTTCCAAAAGGGAAAATAAAAACCCTTTTTGCACTTTGCAAACCTCCCCCAAACATCCCGTTTTTCACGAAAACAGGCCTGTTTTTTCAAATAACCTTGGGGGGTCTTGCAGAGTGCTCCTGGGGAGGTGGGGTGGGCAAAACGAGGAAAAAACGGTCCATTTTTTTGTTACAAGGGGCCGTTTTTTGGTCAAAAAAATTGCATGCATAGCTTTATGGAGACTTATAGAGTGCTGCTGGGGGCGGGGGGGGGGGAAAGCGCCCTGTTTTATGCTCATTTCTGCCCTCCCCAGCCCCCAGGAGCTCTCTGGAAGCCTCCGTAAGGGTATACACGTGGCCATTTTAGTGAAGGGGTGGGGTTTCAAGAGGCAAAAAATGCTGTATTCAATGTATAAAATGCACCCAGTTTTTCAGCCTCTTTTTAGAGGAAAAAAGGTGTGTCTTATACTCCGAAAAATACGGTATGTTATGTTTGAATAAATAAATATTTAAACCATTCTGTAGAATGTTTTGCATGATAATCTTAATATTTGTACATGGTTTTACAGAATTAATAGACTAATTAATATACCATACAAGTGCCACTATGCGCACCTTCCTCCTTGTACATTGGCTGTGAATGGAATCTCATTCTTTTCCTAATTATGCCACTATTACTACCATCACCACTATTATTACTAATAGGAATAATAGCAATAATGGCTAAGAGCAGGGTAACTGAAGAAAGATAAGAAGGGCTAAATTCTGACTGTGCAAGACCAGTCAAGACTTTAAGAACAAATGCATACACAGCCAGAATTGAGAGGACAGCAAGTTCTGCCTCTGCAACTAAGCTAAAGAAACAGCGGACCACCTGGTTAGCTACTCCAAGGAGATTGCACAGAATGACTACAAACATTGGAATATCTGCAAGAAATACCATTTGCCTGCAAACAATAATGGGACCACAAAGTAGACAAAATAATAACAGATGAAGATGCTAAAGTGTTCTGGAATTTTAGAATTCAGAAAGATAAGCATCTGCCACATAACATCCCAAAAAATTGTCGAAAGACAAAACATTTTGGCTGGTGGATGTTGCAGTACCTGTAGGCAGCAGAATAGAAGGGAAATAATTGGAGGATATCACATAATACAAAGACCTGCAGATAGAGCAACTGTGGCAAAAAAAACCAAAAATAGTACCAATAATGATAAGTGTTTTGAGTGCAATCTTAAAACTTCTGGAGCATTGGTTCAACACCATCAGCACTGACAAAATCAAATCAGTTAATTGCAAAAGGCAGCTTTACTTGGAATACCTTACATCCTGCAGACGATACCCCTTAACACTATCTGACAACAACATCTATCTATCCCAGGTCTCCAGGAAGACTGGGTAGGTGGATAAAAATACCAAATCCCACTAAATATATGGTTGACTGTGACCAGCCAACCATCATCATCATCATCATCATCATCATCATCATCATCATCATCATCATCATCATCATCTATTACATTTATATACCAGCTAACTCTCAGCAACTCTGGGCAGTAGGAATACACTGTAATTCAAGAATGGAGCACACGACTTCACATCTTCTAAAGTAACTATAGTTTAGTCCAAACTCATTCTCTATTGCTAAGAGGGCAGAACAATATTCTTAAATTAGAGAAAGGAAGGCAGATTCTGACTGGATGTTAGAATAAACTTCTTAACAGGAAGTACAGTTTGATACTGGAACCATTTACCAGCAAAAGTAATCAGCTTCCCTTGGTTGGATGAATTCATGTAGTGACTGGACAATTATGTGTTGGAGATGCACTTTTGTAGAATCCAGCACTGAGCAGTCGGTTCAGCTTGATCACATAAATTGCCCTATACATTATTATGACACACATACACTGATAAATAGAAAAAGATCTCTAGCCTTGAACAAAACAAAGCTGGCTGGAATTGCTGAGACTGTTTGAGAATTACAACCTTTGTCACCTAATATCATTTTCATTATGGTCAGAAGGTATACTGTTAATAAATCTTAACTTAACCAAAAGGCAAAGTATTTAACAGAATTTTCCAAGCTTACTAAAGCACGAATTCTTACCTGTGGCTGCTTCCTTGGCCGCCCCCTTTTTCTTTTAGGCTGCTCGGTCAGGATAGTGGAAGCTGGAGCCATTGGCTTTCCAAGGTTGCTCATGGTGACAGTTTAAAATCTTGGAGCTGTTTCCACTCAGGTTCCTATAGAAAGGAAGGTGAAGGATCTCAGGTTTTCCCTTTCTTTGTCACAGCTGCTTTCAATTGGGTTTTATTGCAGAGCTTGAAGGCTAAAGGAAAAGCTTTCTGACTACATAGTTAAGAACTACTTAATCTTCTTGAATGCTAATTTGGTCATTTTCAGCATCCCATCAAAAAAGTAACTATCTTCCTTCTTTCTTTGACTGTTCTGTTTGACCCATCAACCTGGGACTCAATCTGCAACACACTATGATTTCCACCATCCCTAACCAGCATTTAGGAAGTCTCAGCATTGGTAAATGTTCTTGCATGGATCAGGTTGAAAATCCTGTATGAGATCTTGCCCTAAATGATAGGAAGTGGTGGCAGTGGTGTGGCTGGGTGGGCATGTACCAAAGGTGGTTGGAGGAAGGGAAGTTGCACTCAATCAGAGGAAACCAAGTCAATGGGATATTTTTAAAATCAAAGACCTTTGCAGGTAGTTGCACCCCAAGACAGTTGCCAAGCATCCAAGAGAAGCATGCTTCCTTCCCTCCTTTGTAAGATTAGAGAGCAAAACTCCCAAAGAACGTTGCTCATTAGTAGCATTCTTTCCTCCCTCCCTCTCACTGCACCAAGAATATATTAAGAATCCTGGCAATTTTAAGGCAAAGAGGATTGCCCATTGTTCAGTCTACAATCGCCCCCTGTGCACATTTTCAACACAGCCTCAATAAGTGATAAGGGAAGAGCAAATTTACCTGTCAAGAACCCGAGTAGTTCTGCTTACTCTACACCCTCAGCCCTCTAAAGAGAGGGAAGGAGCGATTCTATGACTCACCCTCTTCCTGCCCTGGGGAGAGGCGGAAAGTGCTTGAAAGTTGCATGTGTTCATTTCAGGAGCTTGACTCTTTGTTGTGCCTGTCCAAATTTTGCTCCCGGTTAGTGATATGGAAACAGATTGAGTGCCGCAAGACTCTTATCTTGACTCATGGCAGCAAATGAAATTTGTAGAAGTTCACTTTTTAACTCAGTTGAGGTCTGCTAGAAAACTGACAGAAAGGGAGAACCAACACAGAAGCCGTCAACTGATCCAATAACAGCCAAATCATATAAAGAAAGTAAGGGAATTTTTTTTTTTTTTTAGAGAGAGAGAGAGAGAAGGGAGAATAAGCTCAATGGAGACAAAACGTTGTTTCACACAATTGTCTTGCATCCAACCAGGGAAACGGTGATCCTTGCTTCTCAAAAGTGTCCTTCTCATTTGAAGAAATGAAACAGAAACATCGGTTGAGTCTAAGGAAAGGTATAGTGATTCTAGGTCTTCATGCACAAAACCTTTAGGGGCTTTTCACAAATGGTGGCATGCATGAATGAAATTGTTCAAAGTACAGTAAGCTTTGCTCAGGATTTAATTCTAGGAGAGTTCTGTCAGGTGGAACTTTGACTAGTTGTTTGGCTTCTACAATGAGCAACTGAAAACACAAGATACATTATATGTCTTCTCTCAGGGATATTCTTCCTCCAAAGAAGAGAAAAAGAAAAGAAAGAAAGTAAGTAAGTAAGTTTCATTGGTTCCTTTAGCCTTGTTTCATCAGAACTGTGAGCACTTAATTGGTGGTCTTCAACGTGCAAGTTCTATTCTAGCAGTAAAATAAGTAAGGTATCTCTGGAGAGAAACACTTATTCAGCACACATATCTCTCTGCCTGTTTTCTTCTACATTATTCTCTCTTAGAGGAACTCACATAAGAGGCCTACAAGGTCTGTTGGACTTATTGAATATGGTTGACTGTTATTTGAGAGGAACAAGTGTACGCAAACAGCCAAGATAGCATCTTCCTTCCTTCCTTCCTTCCTTCCTTCCTTCCTTCCTTCCTTCCTTCCTTCCTTCCTTCCTTCATTTATTTATTTATTTATTTCAAATTTATATCCCACCCTTCTCCTAGCAAGGACCCAGGGCGGCGCACAGGCAATATTAAAAACCATACAAAAATACAAAAATACATTATTAAAAGCTATTAAATTATAACCCGTGCTAAAAACCCTTATAAAACCCTATAAATTAAAATTTATCCGAATAAAAGTCAGAAACGGGGGGCTATGCTAGGCCGGCTTGTTGGAATAAATATGTTTTAAGACGCTGGCGGAAGAGGCGGAGGTCCGAGGTAGTGCGTAAATCGGGGGGTAGGTCGTTCCAGAGGGCTGGGCCCACCACAGAGAAGGCTCTTCCCCTGGGTGTCGCCAACCGGCATTGCCCGGCCGACGGTACCCGGAGAAGGCCCTCTCTGTGGGAGCAGATCGGTCGAAGGGATGTATGGGGCAGGAGGCGGTCTCGTATGTAGCTAGGCCCCGAGCCATGGAGCGATTTAAAGATGGTTGTCAGCACCTTGAAGCGCACCCAAAAGGCCAACGGTAGCCAGTGCAGCTCACGCAGGAGAGGTGTTATGTGGGATTGCCTTGAGGCACCCATAATCACCCACGCGGCTGCATTCTGGACTAGCTGTAACCTTCGAGTGCACCTCAAGGGGAGCCCCATGTAAAGAGCATTACAGTAGTCCAACTGGGATGTCACAAGTGCTTGAGTGACTGTGCAAAGGGCCACCCGGTCCAGTAATGGGTGCAACTGGCATATCAGGCGTACCTGATAGAATGCCCCCCTGGCCACGGCCGTCACATGGTCCTCCATGGACAGCCGGGAATCCAGGAGGACACCCAAGTTGCGCGCCCTCTCCACAGGGGCCAGTTGTTCGCCCCCGATGGCCAGTGTTGGACTTACCTGGCTGAACCGGGGTGCTGGAAACCACAGCCACTTGGTCTTGGACGGGTTGAGCTTGAGTTTGTTACTACCCATCCAGATCCGTTGATCCTTGATGATTAGTCCATCAGGATCCCCTCCAAAAAATAAATGAAATTATTCATTCATTTGATAATCTGCAACATGTGTCATACAGCTCATTGCCTCAACTCAGACAATTTAGTCTAGTGGTTAAGGCATTAGCAATAGCAATAGCACTTAGACTTATATACCACTTTACAGCCCTCTCTAAGCGGTTTACAGAGTCAGCCTATTGCCCCCAACAATCTGGCTCTTCATTTTACCCACCTCGGAAGGATGGAAGGCTGAGTCAATCTTGAGCCTGATGAGATTTGAACTGCCAAATTGCAGGCAGGCAGCAGAAGTAGCCTGCAATACTGCACTCTAACCACTGCATGACCGTGACTAATTAGGCTGGAAACTAGGAGGGCATGAATGTTATATTATTTTTTATTCAAATGTAAAAAAACAACTCTGAAGGTTTTTTCAATGTAGTATCGATCATTTACATAATTAGAGAATACGGTACTTTTTATTATCTGTTTCATCAGTCGGAGCAGTTTTTAAAAATGACTGCTATTTGATAAGGAGACCCTTCAGATGGCTCCTCACATCCTAATCATTTTATGATTGGATTATTGCAATGTACTGTAAGTGAAGATCATCCAGAAGCTAGAGCTGGTTCAAAATGCAATAGCAAGTCAAGATATTGGCTATTACTTACAAAGCTCTTCCTGGTTTAGGGCTGGTTATTTGAGGAACTGCCTGTCTCCAGTTCTTTATGACCATCAGATATGTTCAGGTACGTACTCCAGATTTCTTAAATGTTGTTACCTTGTGGGACTGAGGCAGTGGTGGGTTCCGGATCCCGTTCCAACCGGTATGGTTGGAACGGGCCCTGCGGCATCCGCATGAATGCGCATAGCTCACGCATGCATCTTACTGCCTCTGCGATGCGTCAGCTGCTCAGTGGAGTGTTGTGCTGGTGCTGTATGCGCATGCGTGGAAGCCTTAAAAGACTGGTAAGGAGCTTGGACGGGCGGATGGGTCCTCTGGAGCACCGTACCGGAACGGTATCTGGTACTCCGGGCAGGCTCTGGTATGCCCGTACTGGGGCAAACCGCCTGCAACCCACCACTGGGCTGAGGAATCATGACTCCTTTTTCATAGCCCCTGCCCTACACATGGCTCCCCCTCTCCAAGGGTTCCAGAAGTATCTTAAGACCTGATGTTATTTCTGGACTTGGGGTTAAGGTGTTGGTGGAACCCATGTCATTTCTCTAAATGTTATGGATTGCTGTTTTAGTCTGGGCAACCATGTTGTTTCTGTTGTGCTTTTAAATTTAATGTATGTATAATACAGTATATGGATATATTATAAGCTGCTCAGAGCCTTTTTGGAGTAGGGTGGTCTTAACAAACCGAGGTAATTCTTGACTTACAACCAGTCATTTAGTGGCCCAGGTTTGAAGTTCCAATGGCAGGGCCCCTTTGAGGTCACATGATCTCACTGTGGGTCCTTGACAACCATCCTGGACTTATGGCACTTTGCAGCATTCCATGATCACATGACCATGATCTACAACTTTTTTTAAAAACTGAAAACTGGCATTTACTTCTAGATAAATTCATTTCTACCTCAAGACTCCCTGAACCATTTACTTAGTGAAGTATAATGATAAGGAATATTGTCCTATTATCTTATTTTCTTCAGTTTGATGTCTGCTGATAAGAGTTTAGCCCTGATATAGCATATGCGATACAATCTAACAAAAGAAATCAATGCGCCCTTTAGAAACATTAGTCCAAGGGCCAGAAAAGCAAAGCCAAATCCATCAGAAGCCCATGTCTCTTAAAATCTAGGGAGCTCTTCCCAAAAGCAGAACTATTTTCTGCTTGGAACCGAGTCCCTAGGAAAGAGCAAAAGTCTTTTTTAAATGTCAGCTGCTTATAAACACCTTTACTATTAGGAGAAAATAAGCAAGCATCCATGGTGGTAGGAAAGCCTCTCAAACCAATGTCAACGGGAAACTACTTATCTTCTAAGAAAGATACGGTTAAGGCACTTAGATAGGCTCTTCTAAGCTCAATGTGGTCTCTATTTTGTTTCTGAATGAGAATAACAAAAAAAAAAACCCAACCCAAACCAACCCCAAAACACCCTGTGGCCTTATGTGTCAGGACTTCCATGCCCCACAGCTTGTGCTGGAAACAATGACAACTTCCTGATTTCACTCGTAGCAAGTGATCTATGGCCTCGCACTGCATTTTGCAGAGGAGAATGTTTTTAAGTCACTGCTCCCTGAACCTGTGCAGATAAGGAACACAAGGAGAGTTTCCCCAGAACACCAGGTGCAGAGAGGAGATTAACAAGGGCACATGTAAATGCATTTATCTGTAGAGGCTGACTGAAAGAGAAGGCATGGAGGGGGAGACTATTTTAATTATGGACACACTTAACATAAGGGGAAGAGAAACTTCAATTGTCTCCCCAGGCTAGCTTTCTTGACCTGCCCTCCTCCACTGTATTGGGATTGGAACTCCTAGAATTCCAGTCAGCTTGAGAGTGGAAGGCCAACACACCCAGAAGGCACCAAATCAAGGAAATTTGATATGCAGAATGCTGGCAAGACCAACACCTATCCAGTAGATATGAACATGGAAGCACAAAAAGCCTTCCTAGTTGAGAATGCTGGCCTTTTCATATTGATATTATCTGCACCCACTTTCTTTTTTTTGTTTTGAAAAAGTTTTATTGAGTTTTAACAATTTTCTAGAGGGTAAGGTAAGGGTTACAGAAACATTTTGAGAACCTTTGCGTCAGAGTCTTTGGCCCATCCCGGGCTACATAATAAAACAATAGTAAAGCAATTTATCCGAAAAAATACTACAAGATAAAGGCAAATGAATACATAGTACATTTCCAATTCTCAGATGGCAGACATGTGCAAACATCCTGGTACAAAAGAATAATAAAAGAAAGAAAATTAGTAAAAAAAAAAGAAAAACAAGCAAAATCATTTTTTGGATCTAAGTCTTTTGGCAATTGTATCTTCTTTTTCTCTCGCCTGGCCCCCAGTGGGCGGGGCCGTGGCCCCCTCCGCCCCCCCTGGATCTTCCCCCAGGACAGAGGAATGTTTTTTAAGAAAGGCTTCCGCCTCAACAACTGTTTTAATCTTCACTCTTCCTCCTTCCCAGAACACCAGCATCCCTTCGGGCATCGCCCACTTGAACCAAATCCCGTGATCAAACAATGTTTTGGATAAGAAGGAAAATTTCCTTCTCATCTCTCTGATTTTTTTTGGGACCTGCTTCAAGATGACGACCACCTTTTGTTGGTAAATTAAAGGACCCCCTCTCTGCGCCCTCAAAATTCCCTCCCTGGTTGACCTTCTAACAAATTTAATGTGTATCTCTCTGGGTACCTCATTTATCCTGGCATATGCTGAGTTTATTCTGTAGACTAGGTCAATGTCCCCCCTGATCTCATCTTTAGGTTTATGTAAATAGTCTGCTAAAATTGTGCTCATGAGTTCAGGCAGGCATTCACCAGATTCTTCAGAAATATTCTGAAATCTTAAAAAATATGACATCCTTTCGAAGTCCATCCTAGACATATGCCCAGTTAGTTCCCCCACCTTGCTGTTAACATTTTAAAGCTCTCTCTTTGCCTCAATTAGCCCCCCCTTCCAGATCTTCAGTCTTCTGTGTATTCTCCTGCATTTGTTTCCGAGTTTCCAAAAGTTCCTTCTTAAAGTTGTTGTTTTCTTCTCTCTGAGCCTTAATTTCAAGCACCAAAGTTTGTATAACAGATTCCAGAGAGGACAATCTTTGTTCCAGACCTGCCAATTCTGATTTTTGTGCCATGGTTGGGTGTTAAAGTCAGTGTCACTAAAATGGCGTTTTTTGGGTGGGGCAGCTGAGGCAAATCAGGAGGTAAAAGTTTCAAATCAGGGTTGTAAAAAAGTTCAGAAACCAGAAGAGAAACACTTTTCCAGATCAATAGTTATAGTAAAAAGGCACTCCAGACAAGGAATCAATTAATCAAAAAAAAATTCTTCATTGATAGCAAGAGGAAGTCCAAATCACAAGGAGATGCTGGTAATTTTCCAAAAATACAGTAGTCATTCAGGAGCAGAGAGAAGCCATCTTCCACCGTCCAAGCTGGGAGCCAGCCGGAGAGAGTAACAAAGAAAAAAAAAATTGTAGCAAGCCAATCGAACTTAGAAACATTGTTGCAAGCCGCAAATCACTTTCACTCGCTTTCACTAAGTTCCAGGCAAACCGCATAGAAAAAACAACCGTTCCTCGGAACGAGGAACCATTTCAAAGCGCCGCTTTAAATCCGAGGGGGGGGGGTTTAACGAAAAAAACACCCCCCTCCAAGCTTTTTAGTCCAGCGCTGCCATCGGAGAGAAAATAGCAAATAAATCACTCACTCTTCACCTTGCAGCCGAGCCTCGGGAGAGCCTTTCAACTCCGAACGTCCGGCTCTCTTCACAATGAAAAAACAGTTCCGATCTCCATTGGCGAAGGCGGAGACAGGCGTCTCCCCCCCGCAGCCAGCCTTTCCTCACCTAGGCTGAAGACAAGGGTCGCTTTCCCACCGCCATGGGAAGAGAACGACCCCAGCAAGCCAACCTTACGGGAGACCCCCAAGGTGGGGCGTCTCGCCCCCGTCGGGGGGCAGAAAAAAGGACAAAGCGGCGGACGAGTCAGGGACCCATCCGTCGCCGTTGGAGGGCGGAAGCGGACTCACCCACTTTCTTCTCAGCTGGTAAAGAAGATTGTATTGTGCATCTCCTTATGTGGTGTGTATGGACTTAATGCAATTAGTCAACGGCTCATTTCAATCATTTGATGAAGAGATATTAAAGTTCTTTTTGAGTTTCACACAGTTTATTTAGTTAGGCCAATATATCAAATCTTAAATGGTAATATTCAAAGGCAGAAATTGTCTGAGGTCATCCCAGGCCTTCACACAACCTGTCAAGAGATGCTTGACCAGGACAAACTAATATGTGTGGTCATAAAAAACCAAAACAAAATCCTGAGTTGAATTTAATGGGAATGAAATATGCAGAGAATGGAAGTAATTAAAAACAATTGACATTATTATTTTTCATGTATGTAATGGGGTAAAAGGAGAAAATATTACAGTTAGATGGTGAAGTGGCACAGTGGTACAGAGTGCAGTACTGCAGGCTACTTCAGCTGACTGCTAGCTGCAGTTCGGCAGTTCAAATCTTACCTGCTCAAGACTGACTCAGCCTTCCATCCTTCTGAGGTGGGTAAAATGAGGACCCAGATTGTTGGGGGCAATAGGCTGACTCTGTAAACTGCTTAAGGTAAAAAGCATTATGAAGTAGTATATAAGTCTAAGTGCTAAGATAGCAATTTTTGGAGAGTTCTGGAACTACATATTATCTACCAAGTAAAATGAATGGAAATATCTCAGAGCATCCCTACTGATTTAACCAAAGATCTGAGTAGCCTAGTATTGTTCTCCTATCCTCTCTGATGGAACCTGATGGGAAGCCCTGAAGTAAAAAAATGAGTACCAGTGGCCTCCTTAAACTCTTCTAATCAAAAGTATCCCTCCCTCCTCCGAACTCTGTAAAATCAAGACTTAGGTAGAATCTACAAGAACATATTATTGAATCATGGTTGGGATATTTGAAAAAGTTCATGTGGATCAATTTAATTCAGAATGTCTATAAATTAGGATTAAGTCTGCTGGCATTCAAAACCCTGAAGACTAAGATGTGTTCTCATCTTGGTTTCCTTTGTTAATAATGTGAGAAAGAAATATATCTTCTGATCCACCTGTGGTGGAGCTGTCCTCTTTTATCAGTATTCTTGAAAACAAATGTTGCAAATTTTTCAGAGATAAGAGAACTATAATAAGGATTTAGGGTTCGCTTCATCTTAAAATAAGTTTCAGATATTTTAATGAGCTGGTAAGAAACTAGAAGCAGAACTGATTTTTTCTCTTTTATCAACTGCATCAAGATTTGTATCTGCTCTTAACTGAACGAAAGATGAGAAATTAACACTATTATTTAATTTGTTTTTATGAATCTATTATATCTGTTGGAAGAGGAACGCAATTTTACGGAGGAACTCAATTTTACAGAGAGTGGCAATCCACAGGGGAGTAGATACTACTCCAAGGTTCACATTCTTTCTTCATTTGTACATCACATTTTCCTACTGGAAAATATGGAGCCATCATCTTATCTTTTGCTTGCCTTTTTAGGTTTACTTGATGGGACTTTAGGGTTCCTTCTTCAAGAAGCTAAACCACTTTGGATTAGAGGACTATCAATGGAGGGTGATATGGTCTTGCATCCTACATAGCCATGGTTTATTTATTGACTGAATGACAAGTTAGGGCATTTGCACATAGCACTATATCCTAAATCATCATTTACAAATGCTCTCAAAAGAATATGTATATATAGAATACTAGAGTTGTAGATCATAACATACATATACATATGCTCTACACACACACACACACACACACACACACACACGCACACAAAATCACTGTTCATTTTGAATGCATAGCAGAAAGAGGAAACTTGGACATTCACAAGGTTGATACTATATGGTTACTATATGTGACTGCATCTAGAGATTCTGCTTTGGGTATCACAAACCTTCCTCCCATAAGGTAACAAGGAAAATAGGTCATGAAAAGGAAGGGTAGCATCTCAGACAATACTGTGGACTCAGCCCAAGCATCGCTTTATATGCTATATCTGGGTAGAAGGAAGTGAACTGCCAATAATCTTTCTGGCATTCTCACCACTCTCTGCACCGCCTTCCTGTCCAAAGCAGTAATGCTTCCAAACCAGACAGTAATGCTGTATGATATGATGCTCTCGAGCGTCCCTCTTTGGAAAGTGATAAGGACAGGGGAAGGACGATGAACCTTTCTCATGCGACACAAAAAGTAAGTCCGTGACAATAACCAAACGCTAAACTGAATAAAAGGAAATAATGAAATCTAAATATTTTCAGAATTTTATATTGTTTGCAACGCATTGCTTTTTTGTTTCAAATAAATGCTTGTAGCTTAACGGGAGAAAGGATAAATGTTTAGGGATGGAAGATTAAACCTGACCTTCTGTACTATAAAATAAGTTAGATAGTTTATTCAGTTAAACTTGTAGCAATTCCGCCAAAGAACAAAAAAGGGTTAAATTTAGTATTATTTATTTTGTATTCCACACTGTTTTTCTCTTAAACTATAACTCCAAAATTTATACATAAAATCTATCAACATGCTATTGTACAGTGCACACAATTAAAAATATCTTCAGGAAAGCAGTAATACATTTTCTTTGGGTAATTAAAAATGCAAGTGATTTACATTTAAAAGGGTTTTCTGCATTCTACCCTTGCCATCTGCACTGCATATAACTACATTCAAACAAGCAAATATGAACTCTGAGATATCTGTCACGCCATTTGCCTCTTTAAATTGTGGTGAGTAAGCTTTTCCATTATAGAAATTTTCTGTTTTGTAAAATAACTGACAACAAAACAAAAACTACTCCATAGCTATGACACCCCCCCCTTTACGGTTATGTTACATTGCCTTTTATATACCAAATAAAATCAATATGATTTTGAAAATGGTGTTTACAGCACTAATCAGGTTTGTATATATTGGATAATGATAAGATTTTTGGCATTTGGCCTCTCTATCCTACCACGTTGAATTTAAAATGAAATATTCAAGATGTAATCAAAACGAAGGCTTCCAGCTTTAATTCAAGGGGTGTAACAAAAGTGTGGGACGCGGTGGCTCAGTGCTAAGACGCTGAGCATGTTGATCAGAAAGGTTGGCAGTATGGCGGTTCGAATCCCTAGTGCCACGTAACGGAATGAACTCCCGTTACTTGTTGCAGCTTCAGCCAACCTAGCAGTTCAAACGCATGTAAAAATGCAAGAAGAAAAAATAGGAACCACCTTTGGTGGGAAGGAAATAGTGTTCCGTGTGCCTTTAGTGTTTAGTCATGCCAGCCAGATGACCACAGAGATGTCTTTGGACAGCGCTGGCTCTTCAGCTTTGAAATGGAGATGAACACTGCCCCCTAGAGTCAGGAACGACTAGCACATATGTGTGAGGGAAATCTTTATCTTTAACAAAAGTGTGGCATCAACCATTGAAGAATTACAGCCTCCAAAAATGGGGTGGACTGAAATTCCTCAATGGTTAATGCCACACTTTTGTCAAACCCCTTAATTAAAGCTGAAAGTCTTTCCTTTATTCACATCTTGAGTGTTCTGTTTCAGATTCAGTGTGGTGGTTTACAGATACCGAATGCCAAAAACCTCTTATATGAAGCTGAATATATATATGTATTTACTTGCCCAGAAAACCATAAATAATAAGCTTCAACATATCATGCAGATTGATTCAATTTGCTTTCTTCTACTTTTCCCCTTGATATAGCCTTTTGGTGCAGAAGAACACAATAAAGCAAAATGGCAGAGCAACTCAGAGATTGAAGTTTTATAATTCGTCCAGCTGGGAATAAATAGCTAGGGAATTAATCGAGTACTGGATTATCTATTCCTACTAGCCACATGGTGGGGCACTTCCACCACCATTACTCATGAAATTTCTCGTCATATGCTTTTTGTTTGTTTGTTTGTTTTACAAAATTGGGACAAATATAAAATGATGGAGTAAATGCAGTATTTTAAAATTCCTCTCATGAAAATTGCAGAAATTTGTAATCCATTTATTTAGTGGTACATTTAGTTCTATAGTTTCTGAGCTAGCTGGGCATTTAAATGGTGCAGTTGATTTTTAAAAAAAAATATCAGTAAACTTTTAATACTAGAGGGAAAGATTGGTGATATTCAAGGAACAAATAAATGCCAATAAGCATCCCCTATGTCTGCCCTAGCTAGCAAAATTTTGCCCAGAATATTAAAAGCACAGATCACTCAAATCTTCACCACAAATGCATCATGTCATTATAGCTAAATTATCAAATCAAGCAGCGGCTAAGATGTATGCTTTTTGTTACCTCTGAAGGTAATGGTGGAGCATGGGTAAGAAAAGGCAGGCATTTCAGTGATGGTCATTTTTATGTGATCCGGGGAAGATAAGATAGACTGGGCGAGAGACAAAGTCAAATCTCTTTGGAATCAAGTCTGATTTCTGATGACTATGTGATTATCTTTATGTGGTTTTCTTGACAACAAGATGGAAACTATTGGCCATTGCCTTCTTCTTCCCCAATGTTTTTTTTTTTTAGTATTCATTTAAAAGAAAGGATATTTTATAAAATGGATTAGGGGAAATTTTCTGACCGCTGTCACTGAAACAGAGTTGGAAGGGGCAACGTGCCCTGCTCTTAACTGGAATCCAAATTAAAGCATCCTGGCTATCAGGCTATCTAGAGTCTACTTGAAGACAGTCAATGAAGGAGAATCTTTTAAAACTAGAGGGAAAGATTGGTGATATTCAAGTAACAACTGTTCAACAGTTCAACAGTTAACTGTTCAACTGTTAAGGTTCCCTTCCCCCACAAATTCTTCTTGTTGGGACTAATGCAGTGGTTCTCAACCTGTGGGTCATGACCCCTTTGGGGGGTCCAATGACCCTTTCACAGGGGTCATCTAAGACCATTGGAAAGCACATATTTTCGATGGTCTTAGGAACCGAGACACCAATTTTATGCTTGGGGGTCACCACAACATGAGAAACTGTATTAAAGGGTTGCGGCATTGGGAAGGTTGAGAACCACTGGACTAATGGATAGATTATTAGAAGAGAATTATGAAAAATTATTTTTATATAGGATAACTGTTGTAAGTTTAGTATAGTCACAAAATGAGTTTTTGTGAATATCACAAAATATTCACAAAAACGAGAAGACTCTGAAATACTGACAATGGAAGAATGGTGATTAAGATATCAGATTAGCAGAGCTGGCAAAATTGATTTGTTTGATTAGAGAAAGGACAATAATTACATTAGTGATTGGAAACACCTTATGGTCTTTTTGTTGAAAAAAAATCAGAAAATAATCAGACCAGCCAGATGCAACCTGAACAATATGATTATGCCTTGAAAGTAAAGAAGATATTTAATGGGCTAGAATGCCTGAAAAACCTCAGGATGGATATTTGTGACATCATTAAAGATGAAGTAAACAAAAATATCTGAAAATGCAAAAGAAGAAAAAATAGCTCTCTGTTAATATGTTAAAAGTATCTAAAGATATGGAGATTCTCGGTTATCCAGGTCATGGTTGTCCTAAAGGTGCTTTTTCAAGAGGCAACTGGACTTAGTTTTTCTTTTGAAAATTTTTCACTTTTCATCCAAGAAGCTTCTTGACCAATGAAGAGAACTGAATAAGGCAACTGATGAGCTGAAGAAGCTTCATGGATGAGAAGTGAAATGTCTTCAAAAGAAAAACAAGGAAGTCCAGTTGCCTCTTGAAAAAGCACCTTTGGGTATACTATATCTATTTAAGGTATAATATTACTTGGGCAAACAATCTATCCTCTAGATCAGGGGTCTCCAACCTTTGCAACTTTAAGTCTGAAGGACTTCAGCTCCCAGACTTCTCCAGCCAGCAAAGCTGGCTGGAGAAGTCTGGGAGCTGAAGTCCCTCAGACTTAAAGTTGCAAAGGTTGGAGACCCCTACTCTAGATAACTCAGCCCATAGCCCATCCACTATCAGAACCAGTTGATTAGTACAGCCAGTTAGTAATTTGTATTATTTACCCTCACATAGATCACTAGCAAGGGATAATTGTCAGCTGATTTGGAAGGTCTGGGAAGTTGTTCTGGGATGTCTCTGATCCTTGCCCCTCTAATAGTTTTCCTTTGTTCTTCTGTTGCTTAATTGGTAAGCACATGTTTGCATCTTCACATATTTTCAGTGTTCAGATTTCAAGAATTACAGGGGAACCTCTGGTTACGACTGTAATCTGTTCCAGGAGTTTGGCCGCAACCCGATTTGGTTGTGACCGGAAGCAAGACTGACTGCACGTGTGCATTAAAAAAATGGCACAGAAGGAAAAAATTGCTGTGGCAGGGAAAATCGCTGTAGTGTTTGTTTGATCGCTACCTGAGAATGTGTTTGCAACCGAGGGAAACATTTAGTGGATTTTTTGGTCGGCGCCCAATTTGGTCATGGTCAGAAGCATTCATGACCTGAGGTTCTACATGTATCGTTTATGTCACCAAAATAAAGTACATAAAGTTCACTGCTGCAACAATTTCTTTATGTACTTGCAACTATTTCTTTAGTGTCCGTTTGAAGTTACAGAGATACTGAAAAAAGTGACTTATGACAGTTTTTCACACTTACAATCATTGCAGCATCCCCACGGTCATATGATCAAAATTTGGACGGTTGGCAATTGGCTCATATTTATGACAATTGCAGTGTCCTGGGACCATGTGATCACCCTTTGCAATCTTTTAACAAACAAAGCTAGATTCATTTAACAAGCATGTTACCAACTTAACAACTGCAGTGAATCGCTTAACCATTGTGGCAGGAAAGGTCATAAAATGGAGCAAAACTCACTTATCAACTGTCTCGCTTAGCAAAGGAAATTTTGAGGTCATTTGTAAGTCAAGGACTATCTATAAGCAAGCATGCTATTGATAGGGTAGGCAGTCCTTGAATTACAACTGGTTGTGCTTCAAGGTCTTAGTGACCATCTTTAAAGTGCTCCATGGCATCGGACCTGGCTACTTGCAGGACCGCTTTCTGCCACATACTTCCACCCGGCCTGTCCGCTCCCACAGGGTGGGCCTCTTTAGGGTGCCGACCGCTGGACAATGCCGGCTGGCGGCTCCCAGGGGAAGAGCCTTCTCTGTGGCAGGCCCAGCCCTCTGAAACGACCTGCCCTCCGACCTCCGCACAATCACGGACCTTCGCCTCTTCTGTTGAGCACTTAAAACACACTTCTTCCATGCGGCCGGCCTGACATAGCTATGTATATTATTGAATTTTTAGCTGGGTTTTTAGATTAAGTTTTAGCACGGGCCGAATTCATTTAATTTAATTTTAAACTTATTGATGTTTGTATATTTATATTTATATTTTTTATTCTTGTGCACCGCCCTGAGTCCCATTTGGGAGAGAGGGCGGTATAAAAGTACGAACAAATAAATAAATAATAATAATAACAACCAGTTGAATGATGGCCTCAAAAAGGATCTGGCTGTTGTGAAATGCTATGTGACAACAATTTGGGTGCTTGGCAAACTGTTTGTACTTACTTACAATCACAATTGCGTGATCACCATTTGCAATGTTCTATGTCGGCTTCTCCAGAGGGCTGCCTGCTGAGGGGAGCTGAACTACTCTGGTGGGGGAAGAAACATCCGGTCCCAAAGAGCCAAGCGCCATTCCAGCAATCTGCTGGAGCAGTTCCCTTCCAGAGGGAAGATGAATTTGACAGGAAGTTCTTTCTCTCTGTCTGCTTAGTGATCTGGGAGATGGCTTAATGACTGCAACTAGGAGAGCCGGGTTTGCAGTTGTTCAGTGAAACAGTCGCGTGGATGTCTTGCTTTATGACAGTTTCGTTCAACAACCATGATTCCAATCCCAATTGTTATTGTAAATTGAGGACTATCTATACTAAATTTTTCTTGCTGAATTGATTTTAGTAAGACAATCTTATTCAATTACATATACATTGTGGATTTAGGTTATTCATTTTACCGAATAACATTTCTTAATTACTGTTCAACAAAAATAAAACATAAAAACATAAAAAGAACTGCTGCTATGTGTTGTCAAGATTGGGAGAGATTTTGTAGTTAATGGTGTAGACTTAATTAATTAATTAATACTTAATTATTGGTGAATGCCTACACCATAAGGGCTCTAGATTATAGTGATTCAGTACAGCACTGTGTGACCAGTAATCTAAAAGCTTAGAGTCAAATGTCTTGCCTTGAAATTGGAGATCATCAGTGTGTGTGTGTGTGTGTGTGTGTGTGTGTGTGTGTGTGTTAGAAATGCACCCTGTGTGGGGAAAATCATAGTTCTTTTCTGTTGGGAGAAAAAAGTATTGATGCAATATGGTTGAGGACAGCTTTAAGCTATGGCTAGCAAATGTAAAAGGAAAGTTGACCTGATGCAATCATAACAGTCAAAGGTGGAGAGAGCCCTAGTAACACACACATCACCCAGGTTTTGTTACTTTGGGGACTGTTCAGCTACATCATGTCCTATATATTGTTGATAGCATGGGTAAGGCATCTGACAGTATTAGGACCGCTATTATTTTTTAAATTTCTCTTTCCTTCTGAAATCAATAGCAATAGAAGATTCTCAAAGATGATTCACACCCTGGTTGGTATCTCTTTGCCCTTCTACCATCAGGCAGAAGATATCAAAGTATAGCCAGCCGAACGAACAGGTTTAAAGGTAGCTTCTATCCATGGGCTGTGAGACTTTTAAATTCAACCGCAATCACTCCATGCACATGCTAGTTTTTTCTTTTTTCTTTTCTCTCTCTTTTTTTTTGTTTCTGTTATAATTTTGCACCAGTGAAGTTAAAACCAATTTCATTGTAATTTTTACAATGACAATAAAGATTATTATTATTATTAATAAATATTCAGGTGCCAGATATGCAACAGATACATACTCATTGCATCCATGACTTGTCCTGCACTGTCCATATTCTGTTTATGTCTTCAAGGACATTTTCAATGGGTGGAAAGGTATATTTCTTGTGGTAGTATGTCTGTCATCTTCCTGGACATTTCCTGGCACAGCAGGGAAACCGGACTGGTCCTTAAGCATAGATCCTGCACATTATATCTTTCACAGAAGTTACAAAATTCATGGGGATCTATAATCTGTAACGTTTCCAATCCCCCGTACATTTCAAAGAGTAAAATCTTTGAATGATGGATGTTTGTCAAAACACCTGCTTGCCATTTTTCCAGTAGTTGAATTTCTGCTAAAGGGAAGAGATAGGTTTTCTTCTGGTACCAAGTCAAACTTCTTTGCTCACAACCTCACAGGATCTGGCTAGAACTTTAAAATCTTATCATTAGCATCCTGATCTTGCCTGACAAGTTTTGACTGTAATCTCCTGTTTGATAGACATCAGTATTATGGAAAACTCCTTAGATTGACTGGCTTCAAAGGAAATACACGAGAGCAGCTTACCTTCTTTCTTTTTTTTTGGGTTGGTGTGTGTGTATGTGGGCGGGGGGAGAAGGGATATTTCCCCCTCAAGGTCTGCAACCCACAATTGACTAAAAGGAGAAAAATACAACTTTAGTAAAGGCATGGATAGATAAATGTTAGCTATGCTGTGAAGCCTTTGTTTGCTCTAAATTGACAATCATGGGTGCCGATGTTATAATAAAAAGCAAGTTGAGGTTACTGTCTTAAAATAAATTGCCAAAGTTATTATTGCAACAACTGCAGTTAAATATAGAAGAGCCATAAAAAGTTGCAATTAAATAAAATTACCCTTAAATAGCTATTTCAGAGGCAATCATATGAAAAGAGAATGAGAGACAGGCAGAGTGTTGCTTTGAATGGGTATCTTTTTACTAGGTGAATCCACCAAACCAAGCAACCAATATCTATCATGATTTATACCTTGCACATCCCTGTCATAAGCATGAATTATACATTGTTCGAATAAAATAATTAAAATTAAATTCCCGTTACAAAAGCTACAACTCAGAACAGATGAAAACCAAATCCAAGCTTTAGGAAGGAGGGAAATCTTTACCAGGGTTTTTAAAGGACAAAAGAGAAATAGGTTGGGGAGAAGCTCTAAAACAGCACAGAATAATTAAAAAAAAATCACACTGTATCTGACAGTATCCTCTCACCAATTGCCACTCACTGAGTTTTGAAATCTGGAAAAGGAAAAGCCACTGATGATGATTTTAATAAATGGGGCATGAGAGTTGATAGGAGGCAAACTGGAAACTGCCATTCCTCAGGATTCATAGATTTTAAAGATAAAACCAACTAATTGAATGCTCACTTGGGTATAATGTAAGCTAAGTGGCATAGAACGTATTCCACAAAACTTGGTCAGAGAAGTACTGGTGGTAGAAGACATAATGCATATGAGTTTGACTGCAGCTATCTTTATATCCTTTACATTTCAGAAGGATCTATCTCTTGATTTTTTTCAGTAACAATTTAGTTATATGCCATTTCACAGATACGATGAGAATTTGGTGAGGTACCAAAATTTCAGCTATAGAGAAAGAAATAGCATTGGATATATGCTATGAAGCTCCTTATCAGAATGTCTATAGAGATTCTCAGTCATCTAGGTCATGGTTGTCTCAAAGTGCTTTTTCAAATATATTTTCCTTGAGGGAGAAGACGTTTTGCTTCTAATCCAAGAAGTTTCATCAGAACTGATAAAGCTTCTTGGATGAGAGGCAAAATGTCTTCTCCCTCAAGGGGATGGGCATGGTTTCAAAACATTTGAAAAAGCAATTTTGAAATTCCTTATTAGAAGTTTTTCAATTTAAGGAATCAGTAATTGTCATGGCGTGCTTCAGTTCTATGACTCAACACTGAGGAACGTGGGCTTTACACACAATTGCTAACCAAATAAACATTCATGCATATTTAACTTACATCCTTAAGATAGGTTTCACCCAGAAGAGCAAGTAAAATAATCAAATCTACCAGACAGTGTTTTTTTTAAGCAATAGAAATTATTTATCAACAATAACTAACATGACCAAAGTCTATTATCTGTAATAAAGTATTACCAGAACCTATCATAAATCTCCACAAAGTTGTCCTATACTTGGTATCAGGGCACATTACTGGACCATGTAATAGTTAATTCCCAGGCTGATAAAGATTTGAGAGAGTACTATATAAATAACAAAATGCAAGCTTCTCTCCACTAGATTGTAGATATGCTGATTAAGAGAAAATGAAGAAATCTCTGCACTAATGTATAATACTGTTTGTTGATCCTAAATGAAAAAAGCTGTTAGGGCACCAGGCTAGAAATTGGGAGACTGTGAGTTCTAGTTCCAACTTAGAAACAGAGCCTCTTTTGGCCCTAGGAAGGAGTGAGTGGCAAAACACTTCTAAAATGTTGCAAAAAAATTGCAGGCAGTCACCATGAGTCAACCCTGACTGGAAGGCACCCCCACCCCACAAAGTAGAGAAATTGAAAATAACTTGGTTTCTGGTTTTATAAACTCACCATATTTTGTTAAAGAGAAAACCAGGAGTTGGAAAAGATTATAGGAGCTGTCAAGGAGACTCACAGGCCAGGGCATCCACAGGGCTTCCAAAAAGCAAAATGGCAGATGCAACTGAGTTATAAAACTCCATACATACTAAAAATAGTGGAACTTCTGTCACAGAATTATGTCCACTATCCTGGTTTTTGACATTCCCTCTTCATACTGTAAATGCCTCTGCTAATAGGCTGACATAGAAGTCCTTCTTCTTGACTGCTCTCAGGCAGAGGCTTAAATATTGGAAGGTATTGAGCATATTCATAGCAACTAGTATCGATCAGTTTTCTGTAGGAACTGGGCTACTCAAAAGAGCAACCTACTTCAGAGTACATTACTATTTCTGAGATCTGCTCTTTGTTGTTAGTTGCAAAGTTGTGACTCACCCATTGCGACCACATGGACAACGTTCCTCCAGGTCTTCCTGTCCTCTACCATCTTCTGGAGTCCATTGAAACTCACGTCTGCTGCTTTGGTGACTCCATCCAGCCACCTCATTCTCTGTTGTCCCTTTCTTCTTTTGCCCTCAATCATTCCCAGCATTAGGCTCTTCTCCAGTGAGTCCTTCTTTCTCATTAGGTGGCCAAAGTATTTGAGTTTCCTTTTCAGGGTCTGGCCGTCTAAAGAGCAGTCAGGTTGATCTCCTCCAGGACCAACTGGTTTGATTGCCTTGCAGTTCAAGGGATTTGCAAGAGTCTTCTCCAGCACCATAGTTCAAAGGCCTCAATTCATAGATCTGCTCTTGCAAGTATTGTAAAAAATAAGCATCAATGAGAGGAAAGGGGGTGCAAATGGCAATGTGTGCATCATTGTGTCTTGACACACAATGTCATGTTAGATGTTGGGAGGTAAATATATAATGGTCAATGAGGTATCACTCCATCACTGCATGCATGCCATTTTTTTAACTGATTGTGGCTTGCTGCATTTGCCAGAGAGACTGGCAAATTCTCTTTACTTCTTGCAAGAGGGCTCATTTGAGGGAGGTATAACCAAGGTACTTTTTTCCCCATTTTGATTTGGGGAAGAATTTCAGAGGCGATAAATTTGAACCATTTGTCTATGCATCCTTCCAGCTTTAAACATCCTTTTCTGACATCTTCCATCCTCTAATGAAAACTGTTCCACTCTGTGCCAAATCTGCTAATATCGCCTTAATTATTGCTTCCTGTATAGCTCTGACACCTCATTCAAGATTCCATCTGGCTATTAATCCTCTCATTGCGAAGCTGAATTCCCCATTATTTTATTCACCCCTATTCACTTATGAGATCTTCAATGCTTGGATAAACAACTCAGTCTTGCATTTTTTGATTTCCCCCCCATTGTCTCTTTATGAGGCTGACCCTTTGGAACTCAGCTGCTCTCACTCTCCTGTAGTGCCAAGTGTAAAATTAATATTGACTTAAAATCTGGGCACCATTTTCTGGATTTAAAGATGCTGTTTGGAGTTAATAGAAATGCAACAGTGTTTCACACCCGCTGCCAGCAATTCAGGGACTTAACTGCTTGCTGCTCATTTTTTTAACTGAAACTTTTAACTCTTAATAGACTTCAACATTTTTAGGCATTTCAGGTGGCACAGTGGCTAAGACGCTAAGCTTTTCGAACAGAAAGGTCAGTGGTTCGGGGCTTCGAATCCCTAGTGCCGTGTAACAGTTTGAAAACATGTAACAATGCAAGTAAAAAAAAAAAAGGAACCACCTTTGGTGGGAAAGTAACAGCGTTCCATGCGCCTTCAGTGTTTAGTCATGCTGGCGACATGACCATGGAAACCTCTTCGGTCAGTGCTGGCTTTTTGGTTTTGAAACAGAGATGGGCAACCGCCCCCTAGAGTCAGAAACGACTAGCACATATGTGTGAGATGAACCTTTACCTAAAAGACAGCTCATTTCAGAAAACCCCACAGATATGGGCACAACTGTCTTGTCATTCCAGGAATAATTCATTGTTACAATTGTAAGCTGCTCACTTCAGCAGGGCTGATGTTTGTGGCCGGCAGAAGAAAATGAAGAAGCTTATTAGTCAGATTTAGCAAAAACATCAGGATGGTCTTCCCCATGTTGGCTGGGGCTGATAGGAGCAGTACTGATACATCTGGGAGCATCAAGTTGGAGAAGACTGCATTAGGGCTTGAGCAACAGGTAAGTCAGTAGCAAAGTGGTATTTCTGAATAGATAAGACAACAAACACTTCAAGAACAATGGGTTCAAGTTCTAATTCATTAAGGAGAAAAAAATAGATGACAGGTTTAAAAATGTCTGTGACAGCCCACCAATCATTAATGACTACATTATTCTGAAGGTGGGAAGGTAGTTTACTATTCTCTTGAGAATTTGTTTTTCTTATTTGTACTTAGGGATTGTTCGGACCTAGGCTTAACAGAATCACGAGACAGACTCCTTTTCACGAGCGCCACCCTCCCCCCCTTTTAATTTGGCTAATGTGAATTACTTGTATTCATATCCAGCAAAGGCAATAAGCCTTTCAAGGTTTAATTGCAGTAACAGACCTTATCAGTTCTTGGATAGTTGACAGGCTGATAGCTCCCAAGCACAACATTGTACAATGAAATACTTGGCAAGGAGTCTCTATGAGGCATGAACTCAGATAAGCAAATCTTCACAATAATAAACAAACTAATTGTCTCCTGCAAACACCACTCCCCTTTAGCTCCTATTTATTCCCTACTAGCTGTACCCAGCCACGCATTGCTGTGGCCCAGTCTGGTTAAATGGCAAACCAATGTGTCTGTAGATCTACACCTGCGCACACAAACATGTACACACAATCACCGTATAACCACCTACCTACCTACCTACCTACCTACCTACCTACCTACCTACCGTATTCCCCCCTCTCTCTATCCACCTACCTACCTACCTACTGTATTTTCCCTCTCTCTCTCTTTATCCCTCTACCTACCTACCTACTGTATTTCTCCCTCTCTCTATTTTTATCCACCTACGTACCTACCTACCTACTATATTTTTCCCCTATGTTTATCTCTCTACCTACCTACCTACTTACCTATTTCTCCCCCTCTCTCTCTATCCTTCTATCCCGCTACCTACCTACCTACCTACCTACCTACCTACCTACCTACCTACCTACCGTATTTCCCCCCTCTCTCTTTATCCCTCTACCTACCTACTATATTTCCCCTCTCTCTCTATCCCTCTACCTACCTACCTACATACATACTGTATTTCCCCCCCCTCTCTCTTTATCCCTCTACATACCTACCTACTGTATTTCTCCCTCTCTCTCTTTATCCCTTTACCTACTTACCTACGTACTGTATTTTCCCCTCTCTCTATGTTTATCTACCTACCTACCTACCTACCTACCTACCTACCTACCTACCTACCTACTGTACTTTCCCTCTCTATGTTTATCCCTCTACCTACCTACCTACCTACCTACCTACCTACTGTATTCCCCCCCTCTCTCTATCCCTCTACCTACCTATCTACCTACCTACTCTATTTCTCCCTCTCTCCCTCTCTCTCTATCCCTATCCCCCTACCTACCTATCTACCTACCTACCTACCTACCTACCAACCAACCATATTTTTCCTCTCTCTATGTTTATCCTCTACCTACCTACCTACAGTATTTTCCCTTTCTCTATTTTTATCTACCTACCTACGTACCTACTGTATTTTCCCCTCTCTCTATGTTTATCCCTTTACCTACCTACCTACCTACCTACCTACCTACCTACCTACCTACCTACCTACCTACCTACTGTATTTCTCCCTCTCATCTTGTTTTGGGCCTAGTAGGTCTGCCTGGGCCACATGAGAGTGTGCTACGCCCTGCATCTTGTTTTTGCCTAGCAGGTGTGCCTGGGCCACATGGGAGTGAGCTAAGCCCTGCATCTTGTTTTCGGCCTAGCAGGTCTGCCTGGGCCACATGGGAGTGTGCCATTTGTGAGGGAACGTTGAAAGTTTATTCGGTTGCTGAGGAAATGACTGTTGGAAATATGAGGGGTGTGTGCGTGATGCATCATAAGACACAGCCGGGTGGGAGGAGCTACAGGGAGGTGAAAATCTGAGAAGTAAATACCTTTTACATTTGTGCTGCTTGCACATGACACAAGTATGCTAGCCACATAAAAGGTACGTATGATATCATCGGAAGTCCTTGGGAACATTGTATGAAAATTTGGTGTCGATTGGTCCAGTACTTTCTGAGATTAGCGGCTTTGCACAAACTATTTTACATTTTTATTTATATAGATGAGAGGGGCTATTCAGTGCCCACTTGTGCCTTTGCTCCTGAGTCAATCTCTGTTCCTTAATTGTTCCCTTCTCTTGACAGCTCTGTGCATGTGCACATCAGGAACAGGCTCCAGTTGTTCTTCTGCCTCACATCTCTGACTCCGAAGGTAGCTGATAACTGTCGGATGACCCTGGCCCCATCACTGCCTCTGATACAGAGCACTTGTCAGAGCCTTCCCCAGACTCCAGGGCTGACCCATGTTCCTCCCCAACCTCCTCACTGTCTGAGTCTGCCACCAGCTTCAATGGCCACTGGTGGGCCACAAAGAGGATAGATACTGCAATACTAACTAGAGGTAATCTGTTTCTACTGTGATACAGAAATTATTAGCAACTTGTTTCATAGAAGGGAACTACATATTTTTCTGGGTGATGCTTCTGTGTTTGTCCATGGGCAGATGGCATTCACAGTCCAGTTATATATTTTATACCCTATCATTCTAATCTGCAGCTTATCTGATAGCCAATGCATTATAGTTTTTAAGGTACTAGCATAGAAATGGGAGATCCATTCAGACTCATTTTTAACTTGGTAATTGCTTAAATGACTTTGGACAGTTATTATTTCTCAGCCCAACTTTCCTCACAGGTTTGTTGTTACTGCTGGAAAAAAACAGAGCAGAAACAGCTACCATATTTTTTGGAGTATAAGACGCACCTTTCCCCCCCCAAAAAGAGGGCAAAAATCTGGTTGCGTCTTATATTCCGAATGTAGCTCCGCCCACCTGGTCCACGCATCGATCTGGCAAGGGCACAGGAGCTGGGCATGGGAACTGGGCAGGCAGATCAGAGGCAGCCGGCTGATTGCCGGCTTGCCAGTTCTGCTGCTGGTTTCCTGGAGCATGCAGGCAGTGAAGGAAACCCGCGTTGTGGTCTACTCCTTCTTCTGCCTCTGCACATTGAGGAGTCTGAGCAGCAGCAGCAAGGAGAATGTGGACCTCCCGAGCCATGAGAAGCAGCTGTCAGCGATGCCCTTGGGGTGAAGACGTTGCGAGGAGGGAAGGCTTAGACCCCTCAGGAGCCGCTGCCTGAAAAGTGACTGTGGAAAGAGCTGTGCACCCTCCCCCTCCTCCGCAGACTCGCCTTCTCTTTTTTTCTGGCCAGATCTGCCGCCTGAAACGGATCTCACCAGGAGAGAAGGCGAGTCTGCGAAGGAGGAGGAGCGACCATCGGCGCAAGAGAAAGACTTCAAAGTCAGGGGAGGTGATGTGTGGCTGGCATGCCTTGTTCCGACTTTCCCTGGGTGCAAAATGCTTTAAGGAGTAAAGGGTTTTTTTGGTTTTTTTTAAAGGGTTAGGAATACAGTTTTAAGACTTGTGCACTTCAAGTGCCAGAGTTGAAGAGTTGTAAAAAGTATATATGGTTGTAAACATTATTCTGCTATACTGATATTTTATTAAATAATATATTACCACACCATTTGGTTCAAAATACTTTTTTCCTTGTTTTCCTCCTCTAAAATCTAGGTGTGTCTTATCGTTTGGTGCATCTTATACTCCGAAAAATATGGTATGTATGCTGTTTCAATGTCCTACAGGCATAGGAACATATCCTGTAATGAAGTTATGCAAGATAGACATATTCAAACAATAATCAGTTGAAAGGTAAATGAGTTGCACAAACTGGGCATGTTTGCAAAATGGATATGCTCTGCAAAATGAAGCCAATGTTTTAATGACTACTATAATCTGAAAACTGAATAGCTTTTGCCCATTCTTTGGTGTTAATTCTCATGACTTTTCATGTGCTTGGATTCTATTGATTGCAAACAATAGAATCTGCAATAGATTGCAGACATTGCTATAATGTCTATGCAACATAGAAGGAGAAGAAGTAGCTATAACAGTAGTGAGGACTACTTTCCTTTCTCCCCCAACATTTCATCCTTAACTTCAAAACAGATAGAATTGTCAGAAGCATTTAAAGAAGGTTTTCTTTGGAGGTCCGTATGGTAGATAATCCAATAGTTTCCTTTCTATACTTAATGCCTTTTTCCCCTCTGGAGCTGTTACTTAAGAAGGAGCTGTAGTAATTGTTTAATAACATTATAGCTATATATTCAAAGTTCTCTATCTTAATCTAAAAATAGCTGAACATATTTAACCGTATATTGGAAGAAACTGCTGCTGCTAGAATAACACTCAACTTTGGGGTGATGTACTTTGGCTACTATGTTAATGGATCGCATCTTTTCTTCTTAGCATTTGATGAATATAATCAACCTGAATTCATATTTCACAGAGCTTCTCCCCATCTTGAGTTAATTTAAATACAGGCGTCTAATTGGGGGTTTGGAATAGTAATGAAGGATGGTCACTGATTGCTTCCATTTGTCATGTTTTCAGTCTAATCAGAAATACGAAAAGTGTGTTTTGTTTAATGTAGCAGAAACTGTGGAGCCCAAGGTGAAATACTTTGAAAACATCCATATGTATGAAAAAGACGTGTATTGTTCTTTAAACTGGAAACCTGATCTGGGACTAAGCACCGCTTACTTCAGTGAGATTTACTTCTGTGTAGATATGCTTAGTAAAAGACTGCAGGTAAGATATTTGAATAATTAAAAGATTAAGTAGAACCTTCATATTATTTTTGTAGTTGTTAATGTAATACTCTTAGAATTCATATCATTATGAAATTACTTCATTTTTCTGGATACGAGGCAAAAGAAGAACAAAACAGAGTTGATTTGCTGGCTTACAATTAAAAAGATACGACACAAAGGGAATGAAGGGAAAAAAAGAAAAGAAAAGAAAAATGAAACAAAGCAAGTTACCAATTTTGATTTATATGGAATTGGATTAAGAATAATTCATATGTTCATACAGTTGCTGAAAGCTTTTGTTTCGACAACTGGAACAAGAGGATTGGGTCCATACAAATAGCCAACACTGTGGTTTGGAATCAGAAGCTCCAGGCTTGATTGACTGCAAGAAAAAAAACACCATGAGTTTATGAGTCCCAATGGAAATGGGAGGGGATGGGAGGGAAGGAGAGAGAGAGAGAGGACAAAATCAATGGCTTAGCTATAGATTCTGTGCTGATATTTGAATTATGTTTTTCTTTTTTTGATATATAGAGTGATGTAGCAGCAATCCACCATAGATCTTTCTTTATGACTCTTTCCTGTATCACAAGCAGTCTTGTTTTCTTCTTAGAATCTTTACTGTTGCTCTCCTTCTGTCCATCAGTCTTTGTATCCTTTATATCCTTTCACTACTCCTTGTGGCATTTAGTGGCCAGTGCATGCAAGATTTTCGCGTTTTCAGAAATTCACATTAGAGAAGACATTTAGATTTTGGTAGTCTGTGCTGTGTGACTGACTGGATACCCTTGGATGAAAAAAAAAGGGTGCCTTTGTAACGACTGTCATAAAGGTACATGTTCAGTATAGCTGGGTATTTCAATCTAGTTATTTAATTCCTCTGTTGATGCACCATTTTCCAAAGTTACTTCTGGATGACACATTTGATGGTTTCATAGGTGGATCTGAATTGTATCAAAGCAAGCAAAATGGACAGTTTCTACCTGTGAATCTGTGAGTGGATCTATCTGGCCGAAGACGGAAGGGCGATGATTCAGAAAAGGAAAGATGAAATCTGGTTCTGGGGAAAACCTGTGACACGATAGACTAAGAGGATAAAAAGTAGTCAGACTAAAGTGGAACAAGTTATACAGAATAAACCTTGGCTGAGTTCTAACCATTTGCTCCTACAGATAAAACTGGAGTTCTCTATTTTATATTCAAGGTCACTGATAGACTATTAGGTCTAACAAAAAGGCAATGATTAGGGGGCAGAAAGAGAAAGCAAAGAAGCCACAGTCTTGATTTAGTAGAGACCTCTATTTGAATTCCTAGCTATTTGGTGAATTAAAACTAACTGCCTCAGCACTAGAAATGTCATGCTTGGGAGAGACAATTAAAGGTTTTTAGAAGAACATATTATCATGATAGGTATTTAGATAGCTCTTTAAGCTGCTCTTTAAGCTGTTGTGAGGCAAGGATTATTCAGGACGGGCCATGAATTCTACCAAGACTATTAATTTAATGATACTGTTATTTGTGGCTTAACTAGGTTCAAATTCTGACTTCAACTTCAACTCTGAATAGCATGTTCAGCAGTGTGTATGTATTGCTATACTCCCCTCCCCACCTAATAACAAGTAGAATTAATACTGCAGAAAGAGGAAGAAATGGGTTCCAGGCTATGTCAAACTGTGTGCAACAATCTTGTGCAAAATGAAGGAGGAGCCATCTGTTTCCTAGTGCAATTGCTAGCTTTGCATATCACAGTTTCAAGGAACAGAATGGCATCTGTATCAGTCTTAGAAATAGTTCCCCCTCTATTCCTCAGACTGTTTTGCAATGGATGTAAATCTAACTCTCATTGTGAAGCGCTTCCTCTTTAACACTTAGCACTTTTCAGAGCAGAGAAGTAGTTAATCTTTCCCTTTATTTCAATGAATATAAATTTAAAATTGGCCACTTCTGAGCAAAATTATGCAAACAAATGCAGTTTGACTGGAAGGAAGAAAACCCAAGCTTAGAACTAGTGAATCAGCATCTAGGTGACATCAGTTGATAAGAAATGGTACTCAACGCTAATTTTTTCTCGGTAGTTGTGGCTTTAAGACAAGCACATGGTGGGCAGCACTTCTTCTCAGTTTGTGGTAAATAAAGTGAGCATCAATTTCCTCTCTGTCTCCCAGCTTGCATTGTGCTACAGCCAGGACCTGGCAGGTTCCACAATTCACATAACATTTGGAATTTTGAACTGAGTGTCAAAATATTGAAGCCTAAAGAGAAAGATCCTTAGGTTGAAACCCATGTTAGGGTTAATGAAGCAGATAATTTAAGATCAATTTCAACTGACAATGAGAAAGCCACCATGCCAACCCCATTGTCAAACTCCGACATTGCTTTAGAAGCTCTGAGACAGATCACAGGGGCTTGTGCAGCTCATGTGCTCTGGGATGTATTTCAGCATCTTCTCTGTTCTAGAAGAGACTTGTGGGAGAAGCCCTGTGAAGGTTTGCAATTATAGTACAGAGAGCCCGGCAAAAAGAGCAGGACCATGGACAGCACCCTGTGGATTTGAGATAGAGGAGCTAAGTACTGCGCACAAAAGCTACAGATGAAATCCCCATGCACTGAGAAAGAAAAAGAAAATCTAAGATTTGAACTGAGGCAATGCTTTCTCAGACTGCAAGAAAGTTTACAAAAGAGTTATAGGCTTTAGTTGTTGAGACCACTTCATCAGGCAAGAAGAAAAGAAGGCAAGATGGGGAAATGTGGCTAACGTAATAGGGTTCTATACAGGGGTGGGTTCCTGCCAGTTCTAACCTCTTCTATAGAGGTTCCACAAATCTACAGAGCCATTTATAACCTGTTCCAGCTCCCTCCCATCACCCATCCGCACATCATAAAGATGAGAGTGAGAGGAGGAATTCTGGGAGTTGAACTCCACAAGTCTAAAAGCTGTCAGGTTTGAACACCCCTGGGTTATTTTTAAAGGGTTTAGGGGTGCAAGGATCTTGTAACTTGACAGCTTTAAGACTTGCGTTCTTCAAATGCCAGAGTTTCTGAGCCAACATTTTGGTTGCTAAGCAAGCGCATTGTTAAGTGAGTTTCACTACATCTTACAAGTTGGCCATACCCACCCAGTCACATAACTGCCAAGCCACTCCCACTCAGTCACATGGCCAGCAAGCCACTCCCACAAAGCAGGCCACACCTAAAGAAGAGGTTCTAAAATTTTTTGAAACCCACCACTGGTTCTATAGAAAGAGAAATGGTGAATCTCTAATCATACATATTACTGATACAAAAGAAACAAGAAAGTGTCACTGTTCTTTTAAAAAAACAACAATCTAGCAGTTAAAGTAAAACAAGTTACAGTCTTTGTGATGTACCTTGATATGCAGCAGAAATGAGAACTGGACTACACAATCATATTAGTAAATCTGGTGATAGTGTAAGCTGCTCTAGTAAGCCAGCAGTATCAAAGTAAATCCAAATGAGATACAGCATGCAGTTTCAGAGAACAGTCTCTCCTACTGTAAAATATCTTATTCCCACCAGAGCTAAACTGGTTATTTAACCAGAAAAAAACTGGTTATTTCCAAGTCATATAAGAATAATAGCAGCTGGCTGATTGTGAAAAATAAATCAAAATTAATATCAAGCCAACATTTTTAATGGGTCAGCTCTAGGTTTACTAAATAAAGGTATTGTCTCCATAGATTCTTGTGATGTCTTAAAGGGGGGGGGAAGGGCATAAACATCTGAAGAATGTAGAATAGAATTGAATTTTTTATTGCCCAAGTGTGATTGGACACACAAGGAATTTGTCTCTGGTGCATGAGCTCTCAGTGAACATACAAACAACAAGGTGATAGGTCATAGATCATAAATCATAGTTACAATTATTAATAATCAGATACAAATGACAAGTGATAAATCACAAGATACCAATACGTAATAGGAAAGATGAGAAGATGAGAAGGATAATAGCAAAATAGCCCTATTATATGGGTAAACATCTTTAGGTCCAAGACAGTGCTGTGGGAATTAGTTGTTCAGCAGAGTGATGGCATAGGGGAAAACTATTTTTGTGTCTAATATATCTATATACAATATATGCAATATATGTTCAGTATATAAAACATAATGTTAAAGTAAGGGTGCTACGTGTCCCTATCTGGGTATACGTATACAATCCAGAAGGTGGATTGTTAATGGAAGGACTGGACAAATCAGAGATGTATCTTTAAGGTGGCCACTTCCTCTGGAAAGTTTGATCCAGCTGCTTTAAGAATGTAGCCACTTTCATGCTTCAAGATATGCTTTACAGGCAGCAATGCCACAAGCAAAATCTCCCAAAAGTGCACTGTCATTGTAAAAAATGAAGTTAGTAAATAAGAAATGCAGGAATAAAGCAATGTCATTACATAACTGATGATGGCCAGCTACAACATAGCTACTGTTGAACACAAAGGAGGGTGCTTTCAAAAGGTATTGGATAACCTTTCCCCAGGTTGAATATTGGGATTATGGGAATTGTAGTCAAACATTTAAAAATGTTCATTTTTACATTGATTATTTTTAAAATGTATGAATAAAAAACTTCTTTTGGTCCATCAAATTTGGAAAGCAAGCACTCACCCCCAGGATTGTTTAAAGCTAAAGATTTAACTTTAACTGGTTGACTAACAACAATGCTAAGAACAGGAGCAATAAAACCAAAAAATCAGGAAAAATCAGGTGCCCAATCCATCACCTGTATCTGTTCATCTACATAAACACTGGATCCAACTTGACTATTGAAGAGATGTTGGCGGAGGGGGGGAGGGGGAGCCGGATCTTTATAGTTTTCTGGAAGGTTAGGAAGGTGGGGGTGGGGTTACCAGATTTTAGGGTTTACCACAGGGCAGAAGCTGTTATGGAAAAGGCTAAGATATGTCAAGTAATCCCAAGGATGTACTCTAGCTAATTTCTGTTGATTTTTTTTATATCTAGGTCTACTTATTTATGGATGCTCATCTCAACCAGTGTCTCTAGCCAGTGTGCATCATAAAAACATAAAAAAGTTATGAGGTTATGAGATGACTACTAGAAATGGAAGTGTTTCACCTATTTAATGCCCTTTAAGATTCAAACTGAGGCAATCCTTTTTCAGTCTGCAAGAAAGTTTACAAAAAAGTTACATGCTTTAGTTGCTGAGAACACTTCATCAAGCAAGAAGAAAAGAAGGCAAGATGGGGAAATGTGGCTAACATAAAAAAGTTATGAGGTTATGAGATGACTACTAGAAATGGAAGTGTTTCATCCAAATGACACCCTTTAATATATTAGTGCACAACCAAGGCCAGCTTTTCATCACATACAACTGGTACAGTTTACTCCTATGTCCCTATGTTCCACATCATATTACAGGATGTTCTGTTTGAGTATTGAATCCTATCCTGTCAAGTAACCACATATCTGGCAGAGGTTTTCTTTTTTCATTCGTGTGGGAGTTTAGATGCATGCTGTGGATACTGAATTAGGGTTTTTTCCAGAGTTTGCTGGACTTAATTTATCCCTCTAAATTGTCCATTTGCTTCCATTTCCCATGAGATCTATGCATACTTTGCTGATAATTTATATTCATTTCCATATTGATAACTAATATGTCTTCAATTTGTTTGTTGATTTTGAAAAGGAAAGAGTTATCTTCTATGGGCTTAGATGGGCCTGTGTTAAATATTGTGCCAATTCTCTTTGCAGGTCAAAAATGATGTGTTCAGGAAGGGGAAAAAATTCTCAAGTGATGAAACATATTCCTCAAACATTTTCTTCTATGCCCATTCTACCTTCCAAAACATTTTTTGCCATTTTAAATCTGGTGATTTTTTTTCAGTGTCATTCCCCTTCCCTTCTATAGTATCATCAATATGCATTATTTATAAGGCATTTTTTGTATATATTTATAGAAAATCTTTTCTTTTTCTGCTTGTGGTTACACCACCAATTTTGTTATATGTGGAATAGATAAATACTTCTGAAAAAACAATTTAAGAGGTCTCTAATAGACAAGCAAGTTAAACCATGATTCCTTTTGACTAAGTATAACTTCAAGAGCTAAATCTATATCTTCTGTAAAGGGTATGCAAAATATTTAGGTCAAAATAATTCGCCAGTTATGCGTGCTTTATAGCTGGTCATCCTGTTGAACTAGATCTGGAAATTCAAAAAAACTCCTCAGGCTTGTTTGTCATTGTAGTTTGCGATTTAACCCAGTTGTTCACCTCAGCTGCCTGAGACTCTGCTAAGAGCTCTAAGCTGTTTATACTGATTCAATGGCCCATGCATTGCTCGTTCTTCTTGCTCATTTATCATGTGTGCTTGAATCTTGAGAGACGAATTAAGATAGCTTGCAGGGGGAAATCCCATCTAGCTGTTAAATACCAACTAAGCAAGTGTGAGTCTCTCCCTAATGTGGAAATATTTTAAACATTTACATCCTCGATCCATATTTACAAGGGCCTTTGAGAGACCGGATCATTACAAAAGTTCCTCGGATGCCAGTAAATTACCCTTAATGGGATAATGAACCTCAACAGAAAACCTGACAGAAAAATCTCCCCCACCCCACTTCACGGATCTTGTAAAAACACAAGGTTCTTAAAAACATGCTATATTTGGAAAGGCAGCGTCTGACCAAGTGGTGATTTGGGTTTCGATAGCCCATGGGGTGAAGAACTGCCCTAAAAATCCCTCAATGCTGACATCACCCCCCCCCCCCCCCAGTTTTTAAAAGTCAAAGATAGGAACTGTGGTGGTGATTAGGTTCTTAGGTGGCAGCCTTAAATTAGTTCACGGGCTGTTAAGACTCATGAATTATCCACTGGAGTATTTCATTTTAGACCAGTATGTTCCTACTAGCCTTGAGAAGACTGAAGTGAAGATGGAACGCAGCCCCCCCCTTCCCAAAAAGCCACAAGAAATAATTTTCCTTTCACGTTTCTTTCTTCTGCTAATCAAGTGTCTTCAGAAGTGGCCCACAAATGAAAGACTGGTGTCCAAGGAGCCTGATAGAGATATTTGTCTTTCCCATCTTTAACTTCAGAGTCATATTACTTCAGATGCCTTTCAGAATAAGTTGTTTTACTGTTGTCAGCAGAGGGACAGCATATAGCTTAAGAAAAAAAAATCCTCACCCTATTCTGAATACTCCATAGATCATCCCCAGCAAGCCAGGTAACCGAAAACAAGCTGCTGTTGTAGATGTGATTATTCGGGATTGTGTACCTAGGCAGGCCTGCTGTTAGAAGAACAATGCATGATTTCTTAAGATCCATTTTCCAGAAACAATGAAAAATAGCTGTGAATTTGGAGAAGGAAGTTTGCATGCCTAAAATATGCAGAATTCATGTCAGTTATATAAACATGAGTTCAGTAGAACATTTCAGGGGTAAGATGGAAATTATATAGAAAGCAGATTTTGATCGTTGCTATTTTTTCACTGCAGAAATGGGCTCCAGGCAATATAAGTCAGCTTCCAATTTGACAGATTAGCGATGCAAACTGTGTAACAACTTCTCCTTTGCCTTCCTTCCTTTTTCTTTGCCCCCCCTCCTCCCTGAAATGCCATAAATTGTATGCTGACCATTCCTGTAGAATAATTTATAATATACATTGTTGTTGGGCCTTAGCAATGCTATTTAAGACACAGACAGAGGTGTCATGAGTATGCAAGTCCATAAAATTTAATTCATCTCCACTCCATATTTCTTTTGTACTATATTGCTATGTCATGTAACTGTTGAGTCAGTTCAGAAATATATAATAACTTACACCATAAACCAAAGACAATAAATTCTAATGTATAATCTAAACACAATTAAAACTATGAAAATTTAGATGCCAGGTGAACCTCTTAGAAAACAGCATTTTACTATATGCATTTGCCATTACCCTGATCTCATTTGACATTGGCTATGGTACTCAGAAAGAACCTACTTTATGGACTTCAGTTCTGGTTCAGTTTTCTTGACACAACTTTTTACAACAATGAAGAAAGGAAGCAGATACACCTATAGGTAAAAGCAACCCTGTCAAATCACACAGTCTAGTTAAAACATGCTCACCATCTGGATTTTTAGCTGCACTAATATACATTTTTAAAGAACCAAGGTTGAATTTATTCATTCCACTAAACCAACTTTTAAATACCACTTACTGAACAAGCCAACAACATTCAATACTAAACTATACCAAACTAAACTATATCCTATTATAGCTCAATGCAATGGGTGAATCCATCATTACAGAGCAATTATAAACAACTCTATTTGAAAATCTGAATGACTTCAATATGGCTTATTTGTCATTGAGAATAGAGTTATAACAAGGTTGTGCAGTGACCTGGGTATAACGCTCTAGATCAGGGGTGTCAAACTATGTATGATGTCATGTGACAATATCACGTTATCATCACATGATGCATTGGGACCTCCTCCCCCCTTTGCTAAACCAGGGTTAGGCATGGCACGTGACACATCTGGCCTGTGGGCAGTGAGTTTGACAGGCCTGCTCTAGACAATATTTGTCAAATTTGGCAACTTTAAGAGGTGTGGACTTTAAATCCCAGAATCTCAGAATTGAGCCAGGTTTGAGAAACATTGCTATCTTGGATTGGTCTGAAGATAAAACATCTCAATGTAAATGATCACTATCTGACTTCATCCTAAAAAGGAAAGACTTATGACTCTTCAACAGGTATTTAATACCATTGGATCAAGAGATGGCTCCTACAGGATTTAGGGCACCCCTCCCTTCTTCATTGACAACAACCTCCCTCCCTCCCTCCCTCCCTCCCTCCCTCCCTCCCTCCCTCCCTCCCTCCCTCCCTCCCGAGTAGCATTAATCATTTCTCTGATCTGTCCATTAATACACCCTAATTTCCTAATGGAGTAAGGTGGGGTATGAATCTAGTCTGCTGGTAGAAAAACATATGTTGCAGGGAACACTATCCTCAAGCAAAAATCCCCAGAAAATTGTGAGCATTTTTATCTGCAAAATGCCTGCAGAAATATCATTTTTTCCATTTTCCCCTAACAGGATAGGTTCGTCTTGAATAGCCATTGGAAAAGATTCTGCACAAGCAATGTAAATGGAAAAGTTCAAATGTTTAGTCATTGTCACTGTAGGCTCGAACCAAACCTTTACCTATGTTTATATTCCTTGTTTTCTACTGCCCTTATTCTGAACATTGCTTCTACCAGCTTCTCCATGAACCAGGAGTCAAGTAGGAGTGAAACAAAATTTGTCTGAGACAGATGTATAGAGAGATACCACTTAGGAGTAATCTCAATCTTTTCAGAGCTCTATGAAGTGCAAGGTGAGAAATCACTGCTGAAAACCAACTAGATTAATAGAATATAACTGAACTGATGAGACCCAAGAATTCAATCAGGGACACTAATGGCAAGTGGGTGGTACATGAGCAATTTTCCTAACTTGTTCAGTTGAACTCAAAGTCCAGCTTCAAATGCAGGTTGAAGCCCAACTTCAAATACAACTTTGGTTACGAGCAAAGCTCCATACAGGTTCATCACACTCCTAACCTTGGAATCATGACAGCTGAAGCACCCGAAACCTTGGAGGGGTAATACCTGTGATAGGCAATGAACCTTGCCCAGGCAGTTATAAACGTCAGTTCTACATGATCCATCTGGTTACCGATAGCAGTTCGAAGACACTGGACCCAGCCTTACAAAGTGAAACATTATCTTCAGTCAGTAAGAATCCCCCATCACTGTAAGCAAATGAACCAGCAGTCTGTCTAAAAGCTTTCCTGCCAGCTTACCTTATATACCTTCCCAATACCACTTTTCACCAATGTTAACCAGTTTCCAAGAATATTACACCAGGTACTTCTTTAATGTCTGAACCCTAAGGTCTCTAGGATGAAGAAGCATTCTCCCAGTGTACCCTCAGGCCAGGTAGCTGTCTATAGCCATTCCCTGTTTCACCCATAAGGGTAGCATTCTTCCTAACTAAGAGTTACCGAGCCCATCCTTAAGCACAGCCATAGCAGGTAGCAGTGACAGGTGGCATCTCTTCCATGTGCATACAACCAAAGCCTTCAGTCTCAGCAGCAACGACAGCAATGATTGTAACAGCCACGACACTGAACAGGACCTTATTGGGCTTGCTATCCTTTCAAGCAGCAATGGCAGGACCAATTATTTTCACCAGTCTCCTCCTGTACTGTCTAGCTCAGTATTTCGTCCTCCATTTTGACCAACTATGCAGTCACCAAATAACAGCCACAACAATAGTGTATCTCTCATCATAAATAATGGTAAATCTCTATCCATACCACCTGTCTATACCACAGACATGACAACACATCTGGCAAACTGTCCCTCTTCCATCTGGCAATCATTTAGTTTCTCAGCTAGCATTCTCCTCTCCTCTCCTCTCCTCTCCTCTCCTCTCCTCTCCTCTCACGATTTGCTGCTTACTCAGACCTCAAGAGCCTGCAGCGCAACTGACATATTTTGCCCCAGTGTTCATTTATTTGTTCTTTCATTAAACTATATTTCAATAATAAATATTTCAATAAACTACTGCATGAAACCCAGAAAGCAGAATTTTATTTCGATGTTTGAATAATGAGTATCCTATCTTATGAAAATCTGGCAATATATTTTGCCAAATAGCCCATAGTACTATTGGGTCTTCTTTCAGAGGACTGAAAGTTTGAGGGTTCTGTAGAAGACCTTAAAAGTATATACACACTACAGTACACTACACTACACTACGCACACATGGGTAAAATCTCTGTCTTTCATATATATGTATGTGTGTGTTAGGTTTTTTGAGCTGATCAATAAATAAATCAGGGAGACTAGTATAGATCTATTTCGAGCTTTTTAGCTCTCATCAGCTAGCCATACCCTTACTGGGATTCAAACTGGGGCTGGGTTCAAGTGGTTGATGCCCGAGGGAATGTTAGTGTTCTGGGAAGGGGGGAGAGTAAGAATTAAAACAATTGCAGAGGCGGAAGCCTTTCTTTAAAAACATTCCCCAATCCTGGAGGATGAAAATGGGGGAGCGGAGGGGGCCACGGCTCCGCCCACTGGAGGTCAGGGAGAGGAAGATACAATTGCTAAAAGACTTAGATCTCACAAATGACTTTTTTCTATATAGTGTAACTTTTATCTGGATGTTTATAGAAATAATGATTGATTGCATGAATATAAAATGATATATTTGTATCTCTTTCCACTTTGTAGGGAAATGAAAAATGATTTGTATTATCTTATTTTTTTTTTGTAAGAAGCCTCGGAGGGGGCCGACACCTCCGACATAGATGTCCTCAAAATATTTCTGTAACACCTTATAACCTTTTCCTATTTTTAAAAATTTTGTAAAAACCAATAAAACTTTTTTTCATAAATAAATAAATAAATAAATCAGGGAGACTAGTATAGATCTATTTCGAGCTTTTTAGCTCTCATCAGCTAGCCATACCCTTACTGGGATTTGAACTGGGGCTGTATTACATGCTAGGCAGATGCCTTAGCCACTTGAGCCACCAAGCTCTCTTCCTGCTCAGCTGAGACAGGAGGATAAGTATATACTTGTTCCACAACACCCTGTTAGGGCCCCAATTAAGTGAGGAGACATACTGTTTCCTTTTTTGCCTTTCGGCTCATCACCAGAGACCATCTAGACAGAAAGCCATGACACAAAGAAATTACACAACGGAACTCATGGCTTTCTGTCTAGATGGTCTTTGGTGATGAGCTGAAAGGCAGAAAAGGAAACAGAATGTATCCTCTATTAATTGGGGCCTAACAGGGTGTTGTGGAACAAGTATATACTTATCCTCCTGTCTCAGCTGAGCAGGAAGAGAACTTGGTGGCTCAAGTGGCTAAGGCATCTGCCTAGCATGTAATACAGCCCCGGTTCGAATCCCAGTAAGGGTATGGCTAGCTGATGAGAGCTAAAAAACTCAAAATAGATCTATACTAGTCTCCCTGATTTATTTATTGATCAGCTCAAAAAACCTAACACACATATTAAAAAAGTACACAACGGAACTCATGGCTTTCTGTCTAGATGGTCTCTGGTGATGAGCCGAAAGGCAGAAGAGGAAAGCTGTATGCGTCCTCCCTTAATTGGGGCCCTAACAGGGTGTTGTGGAACAATTATAGATACTAATCCTCCTGTCTCAGCAGATGCAATAAGAGAGCCTGGCTGGCTGAATGGCTAAAGGCTCTTGCCTGACATGCAATACAGTCCCAGTTCGAATCCCAGTAAGGATATGGCTAGCTGATGAGAGCTAAAAAGAGCTAAAAAGCTCGAAATAGATCTATACTGGTCTCCCTGATTTATTTATTGATCAGCTCATAAAACTAACACACACACACACACATATATATATACACACACACATATGTGTATGTGTATATATACATATGTACACACAGACACATACATACAAACACACAGTTTCAATATTAGATGTACTTAAAGTATGTGTAATTCATGGACTTTGACAGTAATATAAGAAGCAGCCTTGGATGAAACAAAAAGAAAAAGCTATACTTTTAGCACTGTAAAAATTCTTATAAAGCACAAGATAAATGATTAGCCAAATGAATAATTTCTTACCAGCTCATCTCAATCAATTTATTTTTCCCTCTGAAAATCTTGATGTTAAATAGAGGCAATAAATCATTCCATTTGCCTTTATTCTTTGGCCTTGATCAAGACCCATTTCTATAAATGTTCTTTCTGGCTGCAATCATGGACATTTACTTGCACTGGTGGAGTGCACTAAGGAACTAGTAGTTAAGCTCTGTTGAAAGGAATCGCACTTGCGCTAAATGATTACTTAGCTGAAAGGCCCCTGATTGCCCATTTCTCAGAGCACCTTTGTTGGCACCTGTCTTGACCATTAGATGTAACAGCTTTGGGACAATAGAACCTCAGCACAGGAGACTTTTTTCCAAGAATGCAATTATGAGCTGGAAGGACTCATCTCTCTTCCAACAGCCTATGCATCCATTTTCCCAACTTAATGGCCCATTGCATAACAAAATGGCTGCAGATAGTCCATCGTCAAGATCCATTCCAGGCAGGTCCTCCTAATGACGAGGAAAAGGCTGCTGTGGATGCATGTTGCCCTTTGGTGCTCTTTTTCCAACCCAGCCATCTGTTATTCCAAAACCTATCTCATAATTTCACCCCCATGGAAAATTGTATCTAGCCATTTGTTGGTGTTGAACAATTGATTGCATGGCTCTGGTCATTCTCAATCCCCCCTTATGTGTTATCTCCCTGAAAAAAGCTGCCACTGAAACTTATGTGGCATTTTACACATTGTCAGGCTGACAACGAAGCATATTAATCTATACAGCCAGCTTCTAAAGAAATGCTAATTTATCCAGCAGAACAAACAAGGGCAACTCCGTGCAGCTCTCACCTTTGAGCAGCATTGACAACTATTTCTTAATGGATTTCCTGTACTCACAACTCTGACATGCCCTCATTCCCCATATAGAAAGCCTGGCTGTTGCTACCTTTTCTTGAAAAGGCATCGGGAGCATTTAGCCACCACCATTTTCAGGTTTTAAATCTGTCTGTTTAAAAATAAACAAGAATCTCCAGTCCATTCTGATCACTTCAGGAAGCATTTAAACAGAGAAGTATAATAGGAAGAATGCTGGAGATACCACAGAGAGCAATTTACTACTGGCAAACATGGCTCTCTGCATCTCATTCAGGCTTGCAGAAGAATTCAACTCAGAGCTAATTAAAAAAAACACCCCACACACTGTCACACTTCTGAGTTAAATGTTTAAAAATGTCCGGTAGCCATAAACCTTCTCTTCAATCAGGTTCCTTAGAGTGATATGCAGCCAGCCATGGTTCTAATCCATTCTATTACTACTTCACATGGTGTGCAATTAATTGGTTTAACTCACTGCCACAAGATATGGTGACAGCCTTTAGCTTGGAGGAAGTCTCTCTCTCTCTCTCTCTTTCTCTCTCTCTCTCTCTCTCCCTCCCTCTGCATCAATAACTAGGGAGCAAACAACAGCAAGAGGCTGTTGCTGTTATGTCCTGCTTTTGGACTTCCTAGAAACATCTGGTTGGCTATTAGAGGAAGCAGGAAGCTGAACTAAGTGCTCTTTGGCCTCTTGTTATATTCATCCACTCAGAACTTTTCACAATTTCATGTATGGTGTTAGAATTAAAGAAAAACAGAATGGTTACATTTCACATCGTCGGGCTCTGTAAAGAAGCCCAAGGGAGGGAGCAGAAGAATTTCATCACGGACAAGGTTGTATAGTGGTGGATGGGTGGATAGTTTCATGAACGCAGGGATCCAGATTTTCCTAATCCTGCCTGCTAGTGGCCATGGCAACAGAAGGAAGTAGGCATAAAGAGACAAGGTACAGAAGGAAGGGCGGGGTTAAAAAAGAGTCAAGACAAAAGTTGTGACCAAATGATCAAAGCCCCAGCATTTTTTTCAACACGTTGCACTCCAAGGTTTTTCAGATGGTGTGAACTGTACAAAAAGAGCATCTTCTTACATTTCTTGGCATCGCTTCTTGCCAACCCCATCTACTAAAAGGCAAATAACCTGCAGCTATTTATTTCCTTCATTTTTAAAAATAATGCCAGCGTATAAAAGATATAAAGTCATTTACATTATTTCTGAATATTTGCTGTATGTATTTGTACATTCATATTGTATTTGAGTTTAAGCTTTTCAGATATTAAAATAAGCACTTAAAAATGTAGAAAGTTATCATCCGCCCTTCTCCCAGAAAAATGAAATATCCTAGGAAATATTGAAAAGACAGAATATTACATTCCCCCTGGATGTGAAAAAGGGAGGAACATGTTTTAAAAACAGAATAATTCCCTGCAGCGTCCTGCCCATTCCCCTTTGTTAATGGGCCATTAAGGTGCCCAAGCCAAACTATTTACATAATAAAGAGTTCTCCAGGGTGATGGAATCAAGGCATGCTAGTATAAACCCTTTACCCAACTGACCTTATGGCATCTGGAAACTAAAACTTGGCCCCATGGGAGTCTGACAACCAATCAGAATACATTTCTTACACAGGAACAGGAAACAGAGAGGTGGGGCCAAAAAGATTATAAAAAACCCTGCAAGCCCCTCCCTCGGCCCTTCTCTTCTTCTTCACCCAACATTGAAGCATGTGATGACCTTTTCTGTTCAGGACTCAAGCCATGTGGTCCTGTCCACCATTAAACCATCTTTGCAAGCAACCTCCATGTCTCCAGTGTCTTTTTCCCCACTTGGAGCCAAACCCAGAAGGACATTTCTTTAAACAATTAAAAAGAAGGCATTTTAATTAATTAATTAATTAATTCATTAGTTTTATATACCGCCCCCTCTCCCGAACATGGGACTCGGGGCGGTGCACAGGAATGATAAAATATAAAAATACAACAATCCAAGAATTAAAACTAGTATTAAATAAGGTTAACCCGTGCTAAAAGCATGATTTAAAAACCCAGTTAAAATAGTAACATAGCTACATCAGCTATGCCAGGCCGGCCGCACGAAAGAAATATGTTTTTAATGCCCGGCGGAAGAGGCAAAGGTCTGTGATTGTGCGGAGGTCGGGAGGCAGGTCGTTCCAGAGGGCGGGGCCTGCCACAGAGAAGGCTCTTCCTCTGGGGGTTTCGCCAGCTGGCATTGCCTGGCAGATGGCACCTTAAGGAGGCCCTCCCTGTGGGAGCGGACTGGTCGGGTAGAGGTATGTGGTAGGAGGCGGTCCTGTAAGTAGCCAGATCCCATGCCATGGAGTGCTTTAAAGATGGTCACTAAGACCTTGAAATGCACCTGGAAGGCCACAGGCAGCCAGTGCAGTTTGTGCAGGAGAGGTGTTACATGGGAGTATCTGGGAGTATTTAAAAAAAGTAGCTGTACCAAAATTCAAAGTGTGGTTCTTGATGTACAGTACAATGGCTTACATCATCCTGAAAGCAACCAAGTCTGATGTATATCATCTCCAGGCAAAGATCAGACAGTCCTATATCAATAATTTTGGACTGAATTGCTTAGCGCAGAGGTCTCAAACTCAATTTACCTGGGGGCCGCTGGAGGCAGAGTCTGGGTGAGGCTGGGCCGCATAAGGGATTCCACAGAGGTCCACTCCCCCTGCAGGCTGCACTAATATTATACTTTCATATCATGGTGGGGGCCACAAGATACCGTCCTGCGGGCCGCAATTGGCCTGCGGGCCGCGAGAATGAGACCTCTGGCTTAGAGACAACTGTGATTGATAAGGTATAAAGTCTCCTCAATTAATCAATGAAGACATTTTCCTCCAGGTCAGTTAATTTAATTTAATTTATTAAATTTCTATACCATCCTTCTCCCTTCCGGGACTCAGGGCGGTGTACAGGCAGCAATAAAACCAGTGATATAAAATATAAAAATACATGAAATATATATTTAAAGGGCTCAATTCAAATTACATTTGGCAGTCATATTCCCGTGTATGTGTGTTGTGTACATGCATACCGTATATGCAGCACAAACTTTGGAATCTTTAGACAATCAGTTGAGCAAGAACTGTAAACTGGAAAGCTGAGACAGATCATCAACCTTTATAGGCTGAACCAATGACACCATTTTATATATAGCTTTCACATGCTTCTAAATATTGGTAAGCATTTCTCTTCTGTTGAATCTGTAATGAAGCACAGAAAGTTAATAATCAGAACAGTTATGCACTGTAGGCCAGGGTCAGGAGGGTGGAAAGGAAGGAGTGCCACATAGTGACAATTTCACATTTGTTCGAAAGCTATCAGCTGCCACTGATCCGAGATGGCATTGATCAACGGACACACATTTGCCACCCTCTTGGTACTTATTCTGAAGGGTTTATGCAATTCTCCACAGTGGTAACTTTGCAGAAACCGCAAAAAAATTGCCCACACGATGAGCCCCTCCCCCAATCCCTTTAGACCTGGCAGGCAGATGATTTCTCATAGGAATAAAAGTTCCTGGGACTCAGTTAGCTGTGCTGTACAGCTATTGATCTTTGAACTCTCCAGATCATCATGCTCATTCTAGTTTCTTAAATCATGCCTCGTCAGTTTATAAGCTGGTTTATTGGTGAGATGCTCCAGCAACAAATCATTGTGAGACTTGATGTTAAATTGGCTCATTTTCCAAAGAATAAAGGCTGTTTTAAAGAGTCTTAATTTTGCATGTGAATAGTGGATGGCACTATCTATGTGCTCCCATTGTAAACAAAGAGATAAGTACATTATATGGCTGCATCCAAGTAGTCACAGACGAGCTTGACCAAGAGAAGACTTTTCCTTCTTATGCAGTTCCATTCTGTTCAGCTATTTGAGACATAATGGTTTAAAAAAAAAATCTAGTTGCATCGGAACAAGTATGATAGATTACATCCCAGCAAGGTATAAAGGCAATTTGGCAAACCTTTTCAAGAGACTTTGGGACCCTTCCCTCAGGCCTAGTTCTTCTTCCTTACCTTGTTCCCTTGTCCAGGAATATTGAGGGGTTCACCCAACCCAGGGATGGCCAGAGGAGGAAGGAAAGGACCCCCTACCTGCTCCGACAGCCTCTCTCTGCAGCCACGGAAGAACTGGACGCTGCTGGAGCAGACAAGCTGGAGGGAGCCGATAAGCCTCAGCACAGCGATAGAAATCGGCTGACTGGTTATCAAGGAAGAACAAATACCAAATAGATTTTGATGTGCTACTTACCATTTTGGGGTGGTTTTTTTTTTGTTTATCCAAGGAAAAAAGAAAGATGAAAAGAAGAAGGGCAAAAGAGAATTTTCCTTCCCCTCCCTTTGGCCAAGTGATTTTCTAAAAGGAAGCTTGCAGGAGCCGGATGGCAGAGAAAGTGTTAATGGTTGGTTGGAAGCAATTGAAAGCTGGCAGGTGAGAAAGAGAAATGAGGGGTGGGTTTTTCAGACCTAATGCTGAGGATAAAAATGGGAGTGGGAGGACTCTTCCACCCATCATGGTCATAACTATTGCCAGTGCAATGCAAAGAATGATGGGCAATCTTTTGGTGGGCTTTGGGAGGGACGAGATTTGCAGCGGGCAGACTGTTAATAGATAGATAAAACTGTCCCACCAATATAAGTGAAGCCAGCAGTTAATTTGTTTGTTTACAGGTTTACAGTGTTGCCTTCGTGAACTGCCCAGCTCAAAAAGGCAAAGAATACTGCAACAGATTCAGGGGCTCAATTCACCCAAATCATGGATAACATTGGTGGGCTTTAAAAATCCAAGGTGTGCTGAGGCATGAAACTCTTAGGAAATGATTGGCTTGGTTATTAGAATATTCCAATCCAAAGGGAAGCTGTCATCTCGAAGATGGCTGGTGTTAAGATTGATCAACAGATTCAGGAAACATTTGATTAAAATCACAGCTGCTAAACAAGGTATCAGTGGGAGCCAAGCAGGAAAAAGATATTAGGCTGATTGTTTCTTTGATTGATTTTATTATGCTTAAACACTGCTATCAGTTCCGAGTGACTTACATGTTCTACTAACAAAGTTAAAAGCAATTCAAAGTCAGTAGTATAACATTGACATGCCAATATCCTATACAAAAATAAAATAAAAATTAAGCAAACATCCAACTACAAATTGACTGACTTCAACATACTGATGACACCTGACTCTGGATTAATAGTTGGCTTCCCCAGGCACCATCATGTAGATCTTAAGTAGGCATTGGAGAGAATTGAGCTTTGTAGCATCCCAGAACAAAAGGCTCTGAGGCTCATTATCTTCCTGCCCACTGATTTCAACTGACTCTTCAGTAAGAAGAAGAATCACTGTAAATCAGTAATCCCTACTTCCGAAATAGAAGTATATCATGATTGATGGAAGTACCATGATTGATGATATCTGCTGAGAGATCATGCTACCCCATGCTACTGTTCTTATCCTGGTATCATCCTGAGTCATCAGTGTCATAATCTGACTGGAAAGGGTCAAGACAATCTGTTTCTGTCAATACGTTCTTCCTCTATGAGATTTAAACTTCTCAGGTGAAACACCAGGAGATTCCATGAACAATAAAAAGAGCATTTTGCAAAAGTGTACCCCCCTCCCTGTTCTCATGTGAGCAACAGAAATACTGATACAATACTGCCAAGTCAAGAGATGGTTTTCTGAGGATGGACATACCACCAACCCTCTCGAAAGAAAGGTGGTGAATGCATCTTCTCCAAAAGATGCATTCACCACCTTCCTAAACCAGGCTCTTGGCGGTGGAGGTATTTTCAAATTTTCTTTCTTACTGATTTAAATAATAGGCCAGGTCACTAAGGGGAACCTTTTGTTTAGCTAGCCATACTCCTTAAGTCATTTAGGACAGTGGTCTCCAACCTTTGCAACTTTAAGTCTGAAGGACTTCAGCTCCCAATTCTGGGAGCTGAAGTCCTTCAGACTTAAAGTTGCAAAGGTTGGAGACCCCTGATTTAGGACTTCAAATGTTAGGAACAGCTGCAACTGAAGGCAGTGCAAACTTTGTAATATGGGAATGATATAATTCCTATATCTTGCATTGGTCAGAAGGCTAGCTATAGCATTTTGCACCAACTGAACCATTTGACATTTTTAAGAATACCATCACATAAATTGCACTTAACATCAGGCTCTGTGCAGCTGTTAAGGGCACAGACATAGAAGCATAAAGTTAGTTATGAGGTGAACTGATCCAGTGTGTCTCAACGTTAGCAATCTTTAGATGTGTGGACTTCAACTCCCAGAATCTCCCAGCCAGCATGCTAGGGAGTTCAATTCTGGGAGTTAAAATCAATATAAAATCACTCAAGCACTCGTGACTTCCCGGCTGGACTACTGTAATGCTCTCTACATGAGGCTCCCCTTGAGGTGCACTCGAAGGTTACAGTTAGTCCAGAATGCGGCCGCGCGGGTGATTATGGGTGCCTCAAGGCAATCCCACGTAACACCTCTCCTGCGCGAGCTGCACTGGCTACCTGTGGCCTTTCGGGTGCGTTTCAAGGTGCTGACGACCATCTTTAAATCGCTCCATGGCTCGGGGCCTAGCTACATATGAGACCGCCTCCTGCCCCATACATCCCTTCGACCAATCCGCTCCCACAGAGAGGGCCTTCTCCGGGTACCGTCGGCCAGGCAATGCCGGTTGGCGACGCCTAGGGGAAGGACCTTCTCTGTGGCGGGCCCAGCCCTCTGGAACGACCTACCCCCCAAACTACGCACCACCTCGGACCTCCGCCTCTTCCGCCAACGTCTCAAAACTTATTTATTCCAACAAGCCGGCCTAGCATAACCCCCATTTTCTGACTTTTAAATGTGGATAAATTTTAAATTCTTAGGGTTTATAATGGGTTTTAGCACGGGATAGAATTTAATAGTTTTTTAATAATATTTTTGTATTTTGTATGGTTTTTTAATATTGCCTGGGCACCGCCCTGGGTCCTTGCAAGGAGAAGGGTGGGGTATAAATTTAATAAAATAAAATAAAATAAATATCTTAAAGTTGCCAAGGATGAGAAACATAGATATATCCATCCCAAACATGAATTAAATTATTAAAAACAAATTCCATTAAAATCAATTTAGTTTTATTTTGCCAGTTGTGCTGTTGAAAGATCCAGCTGGAAGTTGCATGATGTTTAGAACTGTCCAAGGGCAAATATATGGATCCTTCTAAGTTACAATTAGCTGTCTCATAGCTTCTTTACAATTTTCAAAACCGTAAGAACATCAGAATTATTTTATACGGAGGGAAAATAGTATTAAATTTATTTTATTTATTTATTTATTGGACTTCTAGACCGCCCCCTCTCCCCGGAAAATTGAAGTTTTTCTGCAGATTGTCTTTGGATTCTGAATTATGGAGGCTGCCGCCCCTGAAGACTAAACTGTCCTTATCTGACACGTTTTTTTAAAGGCTTGGAGTCACTTATTAATTTAGTGAAAGTGCTTTCGTGGGATCTATTGTCTGAGTTAATTGATTTGCTATCAATATCTTGAACTGATTAGTCCTTGGAATCTGACAACCATTAAAGATGAAATGGTGTACACAAATGTTCACACTTGCTTGGGAACAGTTCTAAATTCTGAATATTTTAAAAAGAATGACTTTCTATGTCATTCAATTGCCATGCATGGAGGAAAAGAATGATGTAGGATTTTCATTCTGATTTATTGAGCATGGGAATGCAGTACATTTATCTAACATCATTGGTTACATTTAAAAGCTCTTCCACTACACCAGCTTAACTTCAATCAGCCAATCAGTCAAACAATCAATCTTGCTTAGCTTCAAATTGCCCAATGAAAATAACATCCACAAGTGTTACATAAACATAAACTACATACATAAATAAACAGATCCACTCTTTAAATTGGCCCTTCACTTTTTCTGTATAGGATCAAGACTACATTCTGAATGAGGCAAGAGTTGCTTAAGGAAACAGGGTCCTCTTGGTGTCCAGCCTGGCCTATGGAATTCTCTCTTTGTAGAAGTTAAGCAACTTCCAGCACTTATTGTAAATCCTTCATAAAACCTTTTCATCTAAAGAAGGCTGTAAAATATAATGTTAGCCTTTAATGTTAAAATATATAAGATGTTCCTGTTCCTTGCTTCGTTTTAAAATAAGGGCATGTGATTGGCCACCACAGAAATAAATTAACATTAGAGGAAGCACTTTTTCCAGGATAGATTTTCTGTATGACAGACAGTAACTGGAAAGTAACACCTACTTTTTGAGCTTAGCATTAGTCGTGGTTAAGTTACTTACCCACTGAATATTCTACGGATGAGATACTAAACAACTAGTCATAATTTGATAGTCATATCTCAGTAATCTTTTAACAGACTGTGAGTTCCTGGTTGATTATTTTTTGCAAATAATTACAAAATGCATGTAGTGAGTTTATCAGAGATGTAGTAGCTACACTAGTTGGGGAAGACTAGCTTTTCTCACAGTTGGTCTTGGTCTCAGTCTAAGTCTAAGTCTCAGTTTCAGTCTCTCTCTCTCTCTCTCTCTCTCTCTCTCCCTCTCTCCCATCTATCCATCCATTCATCCATCTTCCATCCATATCTATCTATCTATCTATCTATCTATCTATCTATCTATCTATCTATCTATCTATCTATCTATCTATCTATCTATCTATCTATCTATCTATCTATCTATCTATCTATCTATCTATCATCATCTATCCTCTCCCTCTCTCTCCGTGTCATCCATCCATCTTCCATACCTACCTACCTACCTCATCTATCATCTATCATCATCATCATCATCATCATCATCATCATCATCATCATCATCATCATCATCATCATCATGTCTCTCTCTCTCTTTCTCACTCTCATCTAATATTTCTTTATCTCCAAATGTGTACCTTCTGTAACTCCCAAATAAGAAAAGCTGCGGCAGGATCAATTCTGCATAGGCACTCTTTGCTTCTTTGAAGAAACTAATGGTTGCCTAACCACTATACTAACCATTAACCTCCATTAGGATGGTATGTCAGTCCATACTTAAGATAAACTGACCTACAAAATTACATGGTTGCAGACACCTATTAAGACACTTATCCTTGACTCATGGCTTATATTGTGATGACCAGGGGTGTCTGTGGAATGGGATAAAAAAGTCAAGGTGGGGGCTACAACTGCACAATAGAAACTTTGGGCCTTTTATACCTGCATCACAAGCACACAATGTAGCAAGGTCCCATCTTGAGTTACTTAAGCCCCCCTACTCTATTGATGATACAGATGCCAATCTCCAATATAGCTGAGCATGCCATGCATCTATTTTTCATTCATCTGATTTAAATCAATGCCTGTTCCCCCTCCCTTTATCATTTCAGTCTTGTCCTTTAGACTCCATGCTTACCTTTATGGTTTATTATGTTAGTTTCTGATCTGATGACTTGATGAAAAAAATGGGGGGGGGGACACACACAGGCATTGATCTGATGATAGTAAAGTGCTTAAAATACATGCAGATATACATTTTCTTATCCCCATGCTCAAAAAGCTGGACACCATCCCTTTCAAGTGACCAGATTCTTTATCTATAAGAAAAATATAACAAAGAAGCTGTGTTTAGATACTATGTAGAACTTCCTGCAGAATTCAGTACAGGAGGGCAAGTAAGTGGGACTTCCACATTTTAAGGCATACTGTGATGTCAGTGATGAGCTGGTTATCTATGGGCACAGTGTTATCACCTGCACTGGGGAGGAATTACATATCCCCAAGTTTGGGGTGAGGTAGAAACCTGGGTTTTCATGCTGTCCAAATTTTTGGCAATATTCCAAGTGCAACATGGAGAGGGATGACTGATTTAGCCTATATTATAGCAATAGCAACACCAATAGCGCTTAGACTTATATACTGCTTCATAGTGTTTTAAGAGTAAGTGGTTTACAGAGTCAGCATATTGACTCCACCAATCTGGGTCCTCATTTTACCAACCTTGGAAGGATGGAAGGCTGAGCCAATCTAGAGCCAATCAGGATCAAACTGTTGACAATCGGTAGAATTAGCCTGCAATGTTGCATTCTAACTACTGCCACCAGGGCTCAGGTATGATGATTTTTCTTACAGTAGGTTCTATATCTTGATGAGGCCCTGCCAGTACAAGCATTTAGCAGGTCTTGATAGGAGTGTGTCCCCAGATTGAAAGACCAAGATAAATATATTAACCATCTATGCTCAGATCGGTAAAAAGGGGTTGCATTTCTAGATAATGCCCTGGGCTACGTGTTTTCCACAAATGGCTGGAGATATTGTACTAAACAGATAAGCAGATAAGGCAGCATGCTTTACTCCCTGCTTTCCCATTTATTTACTTTTTAGTAAAAATAAAGAAGACAAAATTAGAGCCAGATGAGGTAAAGATATGACCAAAGATATAAAGATGTGACCAAAGATGTACATGAACCAGTGGTGGGTTGCTGCCAGTTTGGCCCAGTTCAGCTGAACCAGTAGTAATGGTGGCGGGAGGCCCCGCCTACCTGCCTGGATGCTTCTGCGCATGTGCATAAGTGAGCGCAAGTCCAAACCAGTAGTAAAAATATTTGCAGCCCACCGCTGACATGAACGTTAATGTCCACAGTGAAGATATTGCCTGTTCCCCTTTATATTGGTTTTTTCCATATATGCAGAAAATACTGTACAGTAAGTTTCAAATCAAACAGGAGAGCTCTGGTTGCAGCATGGGCGATTGGGAAGGTTGTCCATTACATAGATAAAGAATACTGTGACAGTATAAACTGCAAAGATGGGAAGAATAAAATTAAAATATAATACGTGTATTTAATGGTTTTAATATTCTATTTTCTTTTTCATCTAGCTCCCATGTTACACTATAGCAGTGTTTATAATGGCTACGTCAGGGGTGAAATTCAGCAGGTTCTGACAGGTTCTGGAGAACCAGTAGTGGAAATTTTGAGTAGTTTGGAGAACTGGAACATACCACCGCTGGCTGGCCCCAGAGTGGGGTGGAAATGGGGATTTAGCAGTATCGTTCCCCTGTCATGCCCACCAAGCCATGGCTAAAGAAAATTTGAATTTCACCACTGGTCTACATATGTGGTAGGCAGAAAACTAAGAAGAGATAATATTAAGATCAAGGAATGTGATAGCATCTGTCAGTATCACATTGACGAGGCCATATTTGGAATACTGTGTCCAATTCTGGTAGTCACAATACAGAAAAAATGCCAAGGTCTTAGAAAAAGTGCAGACAAGAGCAAGGCATCTGGAAGCTAAATCCTATAAATAATGGCTAAAGGAACTAGTTATGTTTACCTTAATGAAGGGAAGATTGATAGCGGTCCTCCAATACTTGAAGGGCTGCCACAATGAAGAATGACTTTTTTTTTCTGTAGCACCAGAGGGCAGGTCAAGAAGCAATGGATGGAAGCTTATGAGAGGGAGATCCAATCTGAAAAGGAAGGGGAATTTCCTGACAATAGTAGCTATTAAGCAGTGGAGCAGCTTGCCTTCCGAAGTTGTGAGTGCTCCATTGCTGGAAGTTTTCAAGAAAAACTGGACAATCACTTTCCCAAGATAGTGTGAGGGCTCCTTCCTTGTGTAAGGAATTGCACTAGATACTCTAGGTGTTATTTTTCTAGAAGAGCAATAAAAAAAAAGCTGATCTTGTTAAATTCTTCAACCACGTTCACACAACCGAACCATAGCATCTATTATGTCTTATTGAGTTATGTGAATCTAGAGTTGTGATTTATTTGATAAACCTTGGATGTACAAATAATGATTGAATATAATGTGTAAAGATGTTATGCAGTGATCGTTGGTGAGACAAAAGGAAGCTAATTATTACAGTCTACCAAATCTTGATAACTGATATTTCTAAAGTATCTTTTCACAACAGTAGTTCAGACAAAACTTGTGAGTAAACTATCCTACATTGCTTATAAGGAAATGAAATACAATGGGGGAAAAATGATGGACAAAGTTTTACTGTGAAAATGTGGCACGACCAAATTATGTAAAGAGAAGAGCAGTCGAGCCAGTAAGAATGGTAGCAAAGTTAGGTCTTAAAAGGCATGCAAATGGCTTAACAGCCATTTGCCTCTGGGCTGCTGTCTCACAACTATAGATAAAATGGCTACTTTTCTGAAATTGTTCTGTGTTATGAGGAAGACTCCCCTCCTGGCCGAAATGGAGTGAATTGAGCTGGTCAAAGGTAGCTGAAAGACACAATTGTCTTTAGTGCTGGCCATTATGAGAGGAAATGACCCAAATACGCTTGCCATATATTGGAGGATTTGGGAGAATTTTCCTTTTCATCAGTGTACTCAACTGTGAACTTACTTTTTTTCCCCTTTTAAAAAGCAGAGTTAGTAAGAGAATGCCTGGAAGAAAAGCACAAAGGAAATGACCTGATGCATATATAGCTGTAACAGGCTACTGGAGTAAAAGGCCTGTCACTTTGACCCTGTAAAGCTTTTCCAGTGTTAGAGCTAAGTTAAATCATGTTGTACCAGCTAGTGTACATAATAACAAGAGATACAAGTCAGAGCCTGTGTCTCTCCTGGGGATTTGCTTTCAACTCCAGCAAGAATTCAGCAATGCTTCAAGGTCTCTAATGTCATAAAACGGCGAGAAAATGAAACGATTGAAGGCAGCAGCATATTATAAGCAATGCAGAGTTGCTTTATTTCGAAGCAATTTTAAACATACGCATGCCCATATACACACACGTCTATTGTTCTGCAAAATGTATTCATTAGCTATCTTGAGTTAAATTAACTGATATCTTCTTCCCGTTAACAGCGTAACTGAAAACAAAAGAGTTGCAAGTTAAGACTAATGTCCTCCACAATATTCATTCCTTTGGTGCTTTGCCTACATTCTCAATTTTTAACACACAACGCTTTCGTTTCAGGTTTGATTTTTCAGGAAATATACCAATAGAAATATATAACAGCACTGAAGCACAGCATCTAAATTTGCAAGCAACAGGTGTACCCAAGGAGTGTGAGAGGCTAAAAACAGTGAAAAAGTCAATAGAAGGATGTCTAGCAAAGCCAATCAACATCAGATACACTACCCTGTGAGCTTCTCTTCCTAAACAGAGACAGCAGCAATGACATGATACTTGTTCTATCTTGTCCTTTTGCTTCCTTCCGCTGTTTAAAGAGTCTCCTGGGGTCCTGTGTGCACTGAAATGCTTCAGTGCCCTCCGAGCGCACCACCGCATTGATATTGCAGCCTCTGTCCCCAAGACTTAAAGGTAAAGGTTCCCTCACACATATGTGCTAGTTGTTCCTGACCCTAGGGGGCGGTGCTCATCTCCGTTTCAAAGCTGAAGAGCCAGCGCTGTCCAAAGACATCTCCATGGTCATGTGGCCGGCATGACTAAATGCTGAAGGCACACAGAACACTGTTACCTTCCCACCAAAGGTGGTTCCTATCTTTCTACTTGCATTTTTATATGTTTTCGAACTGCTAGGTTGGCAGAAGCTGGGGCAAGTAATGGGAGCTCACTCCATTACGCAGCACTAGGAATTCAAACCGCTGAACTGCCAAACTTTCTGATTGACAAGCTCAGCGTCTTAGCCTCTGAGCCACCGCATCCCTATATCCAAAGACTTAAAGAGCACCAACAATTATAGAGAACTTTGGTGCAAATCAAGGATCAAAACCCATTTGTAAGTAATGGAAATAAAGTGCTCATAGCATTTCAATTATTGCTTCATCGCCTACTTCTACAATTAGCTTGTGTCACGAAACATTATAAGTATGGGGCATGCCTAGAATGAGAAATGCAGGTTATTTGTAGGTGAATATCGTAGGCCATCCCATTATTTTCCTCAGCCTTTTGATAAATATGACTGTAGGAGAATATTCACCCCACATTCAGTATTCCAGTGAGTGGACAGGTTTGAGAGGGCTTTCTATTGGGTCACTTGCAATTGATTGAATACCTTCCTGCAGTCACATGGCTGACATTTACTCATCCACTCTTTCCACCTTTAAGGATGAAGCTAAGACCCAGCTTTTCAATCTAGCTTTTTTGAACACTTGCCTTTCTATATTCTTTCTTACTGACCAGATAACACTTTTTCTCTGCGAAGACTCTGGGCTTGCAAAGGTTTCTTGCTTCCTAGAAGCCACTGTTGGATTTCTTGCTGGAGAAAGATAAAAATGAAAATTTGATTTTGGGATTGATGATTAGATTAGCATTGATCACATAAATATTGTGAATTGTTAAAAAGTTAGTTTTTTAAATGTATTGGCTTAAATTTAAAATGAGGGAATATTTGTATTGCAATTTCTAAGTTTTATTCTCTCTCTATCTATCTATCTATCTATCTATCTATCTATCTATCTATCTATCTATCTATCTATCTATCTATCTATCTATCTATCTATCTACCTACCTACCTACCTACCTACCTACCTACCTACCTACCTACCTACCTACCTATCTATCTATCTATCTATCTAATTACTGGAAAATTATTTTCTTGGAATGTATGTTAGAAAAAGATAAATGAAATTTTGATTTTGGCTTTAGGATTTGATAATTAGATCACATTTGATTAGAGAAATATTAATATCTATGTTTTGTTTTCATTTAACAATTACTATATTGGTTAAATTTAGCATATGTTATTTTTATTGTATTGCATTTTTTAATGTATTTATTTAAATTTAGAGTAAGAGGTTGCTTTATTTTATATTTGTATCTGTACTGAAAAAAGTCAAACGTTACTCTTTTTAATATTTGTTTTATGTATTTTTTGTCACCTTGTAAATCTTCCCCCTTCCTCCCATTTTGTGTTATTTTGTTTTTTATTACTTTTTTGAAACTCAATAAAATTATTTGCAAAAGAGGAAGACGACGGTGACTTTGGCCTTGCTTCTTTAAGGGTGTCCAAAGTAACATTGACAGAGAAATCCTGTCATGTTTACTCAGAATCAAGCCCACTAGGCTATTGGGCTAACTCTGAAGTTAATGCGAAGAGCACACTTTTGCTCTAGTCACAACCTTACAGTTCACCACACATTCTATCAAATAATCCCAGCTCCAATCGGATAGAAAGGAGGACAGCCAGAGTTTCAAAGACATTCCAAAGCGCCCTGCTTCTTTACAGCTCACATGTATTCAGGCATGTTTAAAGCAGAGGAGGCACAGCTCTTGGTGATGCTGGACCTAAATAAAGCAGACTCGCTGATCCTGTGGAGAGCTGCGCTTCTCTTGCAGCTAATACAACTCTAGCTGCACTTCAACGACACCACCTGAAGCATGGAGTTGGAGAGTAGAAGCTCTGTGTGTAAAAGCCCCATTCGGAGATCTCCATTTATTCAGGCAAATGGCTGAAGGCTGCAAGAGATGTTCTTTCTGCTGCTGAGGATTGACAGTTCTGGGACAGATGACAACTGTGCCTCCGTCCCCTCTAGACTCCCGCTGCATCTCACCAAGGACACACGCAACACTGACTGAGAACTATGTTCTAAAATGTGTGGGTGTGGGGTGAAAGCGTCAGCATGTCATATCTGGACTTTCCCTCGAAACACACCATAAAAGTTAATTATCTGATAGGGTTTTTAAAAAATAAGAGATCTGTTTTTCCCTAGCTCTGCTCTTTATGCCATTCTTCTCTATCTTTTTAAAAGCTTTGTTGCTTTGTGATCTTTGCCCTCTGTTGACAGGCATCTATCTGCTAACACATAGGGACATTTTGCATTTCTCCAATCTCCTTCGTTACAAGTTGGTTATTATTATTATTATTATTATTATTATTATTATTATTATTATTATTATTATTATTATTATTATTATTATTATATTTATATAACCGCACCCTCTCCCCGAAGGGACCCGTGGCGGTGCACAGGAAGTTAAAACAAACAGTACAAAATATAAATAATTAAAATCGAATTAAATAGGTTATCCCTGTGCTAAAATTTAGAAAGTTAAAACATAATCCATTAAAAAACCCAATTAAAACAATTTATAATACAGACTGAAGGCTAGGTAAATAACTTAGGCCAGACCGGCCTGATGGAACAAAAGTGTCTTTAATTTCTGGCGGAAGGTGCGGAGGTCCGTGGTTGTTCTGAGGTCGGGGGGTAGGTTGTTCCAGAGGGTTGGGCCCACCACAGAGAAGGCCCTTCCCCTGGGCGTCGCCCGCTGACAAAGTCTAGTGGACGGCACCCGGAGAAGTCCCTCTCTGTGGGAGCGAATCGGCCGCAGGGATGTATGAGGTAGGATGCGGTCTCGCAGGTAGCTTGGTCCCGTGCCAAGATTGAAGTTACCTTCCTATAATTTCTGAGTCCTTGACCATCTGGCCACTATCTCCAAGTGAATGGCAGCAGGCCTCCAGGTCAAGACTGTCAAGAGAGTTCCTTCAAAGAAGTCTGGCTTTGCAGTGGGAAGCCTGGAAATTGCTTTCTGATTATTAGCTAAATATTGGTGCCACCCAAACCAGGATTAGAATAAAATATCACTGCCTGATATGGTGAAAAAGGAACCAACAAAACAATAAACGTGAAATGACAGGCAGAGAATATTTGCTCTTTCCACCCACAAGGGATATTAATTTTCCACACAATTGAAGAGCCCTTTGTTTTTGAAGGCTCCTGTTGTATAGGAAATGGATTTGTCTTCAACATGACACCATTTAAATTACTTTGCCTAGCAGAAGACCAAGAAATTGACCCTTTAACTTAGCTTTCCCCAAGCTGATGCCCTCCATTATAATGGGCAACTCTTCCCAAGCTTTCCAACCAACTCTGGGACTGGTGTTCACAGAGCTGCAGAGACCAAGTTGGAGAAATCTACATTAATTAATACATAGCAGTTACTCCATATGGCATCTGGGATAATACCCAAAGATTTCCTCAGCTCAGGCGTCACCTGCTCATGTCATGTAAAAATGCCTACAACAACATAGGCCATGGATCATTGCCAACCACCCTGTAAAGGAAGTGCTAGGATTGTATTGTATCCGTATAATCGTTTTTTTAAAAGAAAAAACGGGAGACTTATGCAAAAGTACAAAATGCTTCCTTAACATTTGTTTCAAAGCATTTGCAGTCATTTTTGCTGGATTACTCATGATGGATTGGCGGAATAAGAGGAATGGTTGTGCAAAGCAAAAACAAGTCCCAAGGAAATAGGAAATTCCAGTGCTGTAGTCACTTCATAAACATGGAGGCTAGAGATATAGTAGCTAAGCGGAGGTGTTCTCATCATCTTTATTATACATCTTTATGAACTTCTTCTTTTGAAATTATAACTGCACCATTATTAGAGGAACAGGAGCCTTTAATAATCTTATGCCAGGCCATTTGAATGGTTCATAACCACACGTTTGAGTGTTTCTTGTTTATGTTTTTAATATATCCAATATCTAAAGCTGTTTTATAGACTGCTTTAGGTCAGGGGTCTGCAAAGTCGGCTCTTTTAAGACTGGTGGACTTCAACTCCCAGAGTTTCCCAGCCAGCATAGCTCACCAGTCTTAAAAGAGCCGACTTTGCAGACCCCTGCTTAGGTGATATGCACAGTTATGAGAAGGCAGCTGGTCACGATCACCCCTTGAGACTCACAGGTTTCAGTAAAGCCAGTAAAAGATGGCTATAGCCTATAGTAACCAATCTAAGAAGATCTAAACAGTTTTAGATGATTTCCAAAGATGACTTATCTTTATTTTCACCTTTGAACAAAGGAATGGTACAAGCAAGAGATCTGCATAAGAAGAGAACCAAAGTGTGTTTTACTTCAGAGAATTAAACTGATTTGCACAAGAACTTTTTGGTACCAGTGTTCTCCCAGCCTAATGGGGATGGTAACATTTGTGAGAAATTTAATGTAATGGAGAATTCAGTTGTGCTCAGCTAAGACATGTGACTACACAACAATGGACAACTGAGGTCTTGTAGGTTGCAGGCACTCAACCTAATTTTTTAGCCCAGGAGATGTTACAGTGCTGAATGTCCCATGAGAAAAGGCCAAATCTTCTTATCCACTCTCCTCTGGTTATAACATCCATGAATTGTCAATAATTTTAGATAGGGATTTTAGTATTTTAATTGGTAATTTTTAGCGCAGGGATATATTTAATTTGTTTTATTATGTGTATGTGTATTTATTGTTTTATTTGCCCTGTGCACCGCTCCGAGTCCCTTTGGGGAGAGGGAGCGGTCAACAAATTAAATTATTGATTATTATTGATTATTGAAACAAAGAAAAAGTGCCCACTTAAAAATAAATAAATAAAAGCCCTTTGAATTCAGTAGAACTCTCCAAACAGATTTAGAATGGAGCTTTATGACTGCAAGCCTTGATGGTAAGCTGATTTGTTTCTTTGTTTTTTTCCAGTCTTTCAATGAATTTTTGTCTAATTGTGTCTTTTTGACTTAGTAACTTCTGGCATTGACTCATCATCTTTGTTAGCAGGAAATCTAATGTCCAAATGAAGATTGAGAATGTTTGGAAAGACTTTGATTAGAGAAAGGTCATTATTGACATTCATTAATGACTGGAAACCCCGTGTGAATTTTTTCCATGGAAATAGATTTTCTGATTTATGATTTTGATTATTAGAATAGGTTATAGAAAGAAGGGAATTATGATGTAATTCTTAGAAAGGTTTAATTAGAATTGTGCGTATAACTACCAAGAAGAAAATCGTAAGCCACTTGTTTACCAGTACATTTTTTCATGTTTTCTGTTCTGTTTCGTTCTTTTGTTTTCTTTTTTCTATCCCCTTTTTCTTTGTCTCTTCCTATCCCTTTTCCCCCCTGTTTTATATTTACTATGTATTTCTTTGAATGTATTTCTTATTATATATGTAATATATTTTAATAAACTCCCTTTTATTTTTTTAAAAACTGTTTGGGAACACCATATCATTATATGGATTTTAGGAGGAAGAACCTTGGGTCATTAAATAATTGCACAGTTCTATCTTCTACTGCAGGGGTCCCCAACCCCCGGGCTGCGGACCGGTGCCAGTCCGTGGCTGGGTGGGAGCCGGGCCGCAGGGCTGGAGAGGAGGAGGAGGGCCATGAGCAGAGCGCGCGGGAGAACGCAGGCGCGGCTGTTCGCGCCGTTGGAGTGTGGCTCTTCCTCCTCCCTCGTCGACGGAGGGACTCCTGGGCACTGCCGGACCGGCCACCGATTCCCTCCCCTGCTGGCATGCCGGCCACTCGTTTTCTTCCAGGGGCTGCGGAGGCTCCGCGGGTGGGGGAGGGAACTGGCGGCCGTAGGGAGGGTTGCTCCGGCGGCGCACAGGAGTCCCTCCTTCGACGAGGGTGGAGGAAGAGCCCCCACCATCCTCCTGCGTTCTCCCACGCGCTCTGCCCAATGGGCTGCCCCCTCCTCCCTCCTCCTCCTCTCCAGCCGGGCTCCTACCTAGCCACGGAGCCTGATCGAGCGAACGAGCGACCAAGCGCGGCAGGCGGGCTGAGGAGGCTGGGGGGGGGACGACGATGACGATGACAGACACACATAGAGAGACAGAGAGAGGGAGGGAGGGAGAGAAAGATAGACAGAGACACAGAATGAGTGATTGAGTGAATGCAAGACAGACAGACACACGCGCACACACACACAGAGTGACAGAGATGGGCGGATGAAGGAGAGAGACAGAGAGAAGGAGAAAGAAAGAAAAAGAAAGTGGGAGAGAGAGAAAGACAGACAGAGAGAAAGAGACAGAAAGGAAAGAAAGAGACAGAAAAAGATACAGAGAGAAAGAGAGAGAAAGAAAAAGAGAAAGAGGGCAAGAGAAAAAGAAAGAAAGAGAAAGAAATAAAGAGAGAAAGGGAAAGAGAGAGAAAGAGAAAGAAAGAAATAGCGAGAGAAAGAAAGACAGACAAAGAGAGAGAAAGAAAGAAAGAAAGAAAGAAAAAGAGGAAGAAAGAAAGAAAGAAAGAAAGAACTTATGACCACAGTTGAGGCCAAAAGTTTGGTTGCTAACCAAGATCATTGTTAAGTTAGTTTCACATTTTCCAAGTTGGCCATGCCCACCCAGTCACATGACTGCTGAGCTACTCAGCCGGTCCGCAGAATTATCTTTAAAATGAAACCGGTCCCTGGTGCAAAAAAGGTTGGGGACCCCTGTTCTACTGGATAAAACATTTGAGCTTTACAACAGCTACTAAAGGGTTCCCCCCGCCCCCTAATCACTGTGTCTGACCTTGGGAAAGCTTCACCCATATCCTTCTGCCTGCCATGCAACTGCCATATATCTGCCTAAGGAAGGAGGGCAAGTGTGCACCACAGCCGTGCTAGCCAAGCCCTGTATTGCTGTTTGCAGAGACGATTTGTGTTGTTTTAACTGGAGCACCTAAATATCTCGAAGTCATGCAGGCATACCACTTGTCGTGAGTGGATGGAGTAAAAAGGAGCCGCGTGACCACATTTTGCTTTCTGTTGTTGAAACAAATGCAGTATTCCCTCTGCTCCCAAAGAGAAATCAGTAGATCAATGACATTTTCGCTGTGCTGTCAAGGGCAGTGAGTCTGAAGGGGGGGGGGGGAACAGTCCTTACCAGAACGGTGACAAGATGCCTCTCAGAGGTTGAATGGAGTGTCTGCCTGGCGCAGTGTTTAATCCTTCCTAGCAAATGGCTGGCTTTGGTGTCTCATTTTCAGGCAAGCAAACAGAGAAGCTGCTCTGAAAGCAGGCTTCAGGGAATGGAGCAGGGGTCTCCAACCTTTGCAACTTTAAGTCTGAAGGACTTCAGCTCCCAGATTTCTCCAGCCAGCTTTGCAAAGCTGGCTGGAGAAGTCTGGGAGCTGAAGTCCTTCAGACTTAAAGTTGCAAAGGTTGGAGACCCCTGGAATGGAGAATTAGTGCAAGGAGCACAAAAACCAGGAGGCGGAGGAGAACAAGGAAGGCTGTCGCACTATCCCAGCCCCTGCTAACCAACCTGATCAGGAAAGACACCACTGGATTCCATGTTTGTGTCTCCCGAGACTAAACTGTTGCCCGGGTTAAACTATTTAGGCAGATTTTTTTTTTTAAAAAAAAGTGTGACAGCTGCTGCTATAGAAAAGGAAATAACTTCATCCGATCCAGCCACGAGATTCAGCATCTGTCCTCTGACTGATATGGTCACCTTCAGCCAGCAACCTTTGTTCATTTTCTGATATCACAGACGTCAGATGCCATTAGCAGAGAAACTGATCACCATTTGATTCACTGGATTTTTAAAAAATACCTCTATTAGGACCAACTGGGAATGTCACCTGGCACAGTTAGATAGGTGGGCTTTAAAAAAAAAGACAGCCCCCTCCCCGCTGTCCTCTAATCTTTCAGCCAACAATAGGCTATATCGGCAGTGTGCAGCAGCTGCCAAAAAAGCCAACACAGGTCTAGGCTGCATAAACAGAGGGATAGAATCTAGATCACGTGAAGTGTTAATGCCACTGTATAGTGCCTTGGTAAGTGCCTTGGAATACTGCATACAGTTTTGGTCACCACGATGTAGAAAAGACGTGGAGACTCTGGAAAGAGTGCAGAGAAGAGCAACCAAGATGATTAGGGGACTGGAGACTAAAACACATGAAGAACGGTTGCAGGAGCTGGGTATGTCTAGTTTGATGAAGAGAAGGACCAGGGGAGACATGATAGCAGTGTTCCGATATCTCAGAGGGCGCCACAAAGAAGAGGGAGCCAAACTATTCTCCAAGGCACCTGGGGGCAGGACAAGAAGCAATGGGTGGAAACTAATCAAGGAGAGAAGCAACTTAGAACTAAGGAGAAATTTCCTGACAGTTAGAACAATTAACCTCTGGAACAGCTTGCCTCCAGAAGTTGTGAATGCCCCAACCCTGGAAGTCTTTAAGAAGATGTTAGATAGCCATTTGTCTTAAATGGTATAAGGTTCCTGCCCATGCAGGGGGTTGGACTAGAAGACCTACAAGGTCCCTTCCAACTCTGCTATTGTATTGATGTGGATGATGTGGCCCTCCCGGTGAATCTCTTTCCCTATAATGATGCGGGGGAAGGAGGCAGTCCTTGTGGTTGCAGGGCAAGCTGAGGAATGTAACCAGGGGGTCCCCTTGGCTTCACTGCCTCTCCCATTGACTTGCCTACCAGCAGGAAAAAAACCAAACCCCAATTGCTCTCGTAAATGTACAAGGAGGGGATGGACTCAGGTAGGGCAGTGTTTAGAGTCAAAGGGAATCACATTGGGAGATAGCAGTAGCACTTGGATTTAATATATGCTTTATGATGCTTCACGCCATTCTCCAAATGGTTTACAGAGCCAGCCGGTTGCCCCCAACAATCTGGCTCCTCATTTTACTGGCCTGGGAAAGATAGAAGGCAGTGTCAACCTTGAGCTGGTCAGGATCAACCAGCTTGAACTGGTCAGGATGGCTATGAACAGAATTAGGCTGCAATACTGCATTTACACACACACACACTCCTCTACCTATCTGTCAGGTTGGAGGCATGGAGGCATCCCTTGGGCTATTCCCTCACCCTGACTGGTTGGTTACAGGCAAAGGTGGTATTCAGCCAGTTCTTTCCGATTTGGGCGAACTGGTAGTGGTGGCTGTGGCTGTGGGAGGCTCCACCCACCCGCCCGATGTAATGCACAACCGTCTGTTTGTGAACTGATAGGGAAGGTCAGTGAATCCTACCATTGGTTACAGGTTCAGAGGAAGTGCACAGGAGAAAGCAATAATGAGACAGTTCCACTTTTGGTTGCAAAGGAATGGTAGCCCTGACCACAAGTGGCAGGGGATAGTCATAGAACTGAGATGGTAAAAAGCTGCGCTCTCTCTCGGATGACTAAAAAGGGCAAAAAGCTGAGCCATGCTGAATAATCCGTTGGCAGAAGTAGCAAAACAAACAAACCAAATCACCACTGGTAACAGAATTAGGTACCCACAGCTGGCAATGCCTGGTTTTGTTTCTCACTTCAGTGGAACTTCTGCACAAGACTAGTTTTGTCTCTCTCTCAAGACCTTGCTGATCTTGTTTTTTTTTTTAAAGAAGGCATATATCACTCTTTCAAAAGGATGCTAAACCCAGGGGCTTAAGGAACTGATTTGACAACAAGGAAAGCACCACCAAGCAATCCAACAGCTGCTTTTTCTGAACAGTCCAGTCTTCCCTATACAGGTCAAGCCAAGATGCATACGGAGGGGCCTTCTTGGGGACCAGAGGGAAGAGACTAGGCTCCCAGCAGTCTAAAATGATCAATAGGAATTAAGCAGAATCTACTCCTGACTACTTCAGCAATCACATAATTGATGAAGTTTGCTAGATGGCATCACTAGTAAGAAGAGTAAAAGCACCATTTTAAACATGGAATAGCAAAATACAACTTCAGCTGTGAGTTAGAGAGGAAAGGCAACATTTTAAGCAGGTGGCACTAAAACTGTTTATTGAAATATCTTCATGCCATATTTAGGGGTGTGTGAAAATGAGCTGACAGGATGATGAAGAGCTGCGGTGGTACAGTGGTTAGAGTGCAGTACTGCAGGCTATTTCTCCTGATCACCGACTGCCAGCAGTTTGGCAGATCGAATCTCACTAGGGTCAAGGTTGACTCAGCCTTCCATCCTTCTGAGGTGGGTAAAATGAGGACCCAAATTGTTGGGGGGCAATAGGCTGACTCTGTAAACCACTTAGAATGAGCTGTAAAGCACTGTGAAGTGGTATATACGTCTAAATGCTATTGCTATTGCTATGATATAAGCTTTTGAGTTTTCCAAAACCCTTCCTTCTATTTCTATTTGATTTTTGTATGTATCTTTTCAATTCCTGTGCGCCGCCCTGGGTCCTCTTGTTTTTTTTGTTTTTTTTTTTTATTGAAAAGGTTTTATTGGTTTTACATTTTTTAACAGGGTAGGGTAATGGTTACAAAGAAATTTTGAGAGCATTCACGTCAGAGTCGTCGGACCTTCCGAGACCTCAAAGTACACATTAAAAAAGTTAACATAGAAAACATTTTCCATACCACTACAAGATGAAAGCAAGTACATTTACCTAAATTCTCCCTTCCATGCTGTCAGACATTTACAAAAAGTCCGGATAGAAATATTATGCAAAATTGTTCAAGAAAAATCAAGGCAAAGTTATTTTTTTGATCTAAGTCTTTTGGCTATTGTATCTTCTTTCTCTCCTCCCTGGCCCCCCGCGGGCGGGGCCGTGGCCCCCTCCGTCCCCCCTGGATCTTCCCCCAGGGCAGAGGAATGTTTTTTAAGAAAGGCTTCCGCCTCAGCAACTGTTTTAATCCTCACTCTTCCTCCTTCCCAGAACACCAGCATCCCTTCAGGTGTCATCCACTTGAACCAAATCCCGTGATCAAACAAGGTTTTAGACAAGAAGGAAAATTTCCTTCTTGAATCTCTAATTTTTCTAGGGATCTGCTTCAAGATAGTGACCGTTTCTCGTTGATAAGTTAAAGGTTTCTCTCTCTGCGCTTTCAGGATCTCCTCTCTGGTTGACCTTCTAACAAATTTCACATGTATCTCTCTAGGCACTTCATTCATCCTGGCATATGCAGAATTAATTCTATAGGCTAGGTCAATGTCCCCCCTGATCTCATCCTTAGGTTTTTGTAAATAGTCTGCTAAAATTGTACTCATAAGATCAGGCAGGCATTCACCAGATTCCTCAAGAACATTCTGAAATCTCAAAAAATATGTCATTCTTTCCATATCTATCCTAGACACATGCCCATTTATTTCCCCCACCTCATTAGAAACATTTTTAATCTCTCCCTTAGCCCCCTCCAACCCTCCTTCCAATTCTTCATTCTTCTGTGTATTCTCCAACACTTGCTTCCGGGTATCCAATAGCTCCTTTTTGAAAGTACTATTTTCAGCCCTCTGGGCCTTTATTTCTGATATCAAAGTTTGCATAGAGGTTTCAAGAGAAGCCATCCTTTGTTCCAAATTTACAAGTGCTGCTTCTTGTGCCATGGTTAAAAGTTAGAGTCACTGCCACCAAGATGGCGTTTTCCGGGTGGGGCTGGTGGGGCAGATCAGGAGCTCAGTTCAGTTCAGGGCTGTGAAGTTGCAAACAATTCAGAAACCAAAAGAGACACAATTTCCCAAATCAGCAAATAGTAATAACGAAGGTATTCCAAAGAAGAGATCACAAATCCATCAAGAGAAATTTTTTTTCAAAAATCCAGAGAGAGTCCTGCTTTCAAAGAGACGCTGGAAATTTTCCTTAGTTGAAATAGTCAGGCAGGGACAAAGAGAAGCCACTTCCACCGCCCATCTCAGAGCCAGAGGGAGAGAGTAGCAAAAAAAGAATTTTTTTTTACTCAGCCAGACCTAGAAACAATGTTGCAAAAAGTCACATTCCACTTTCCCTTGTTAGAGACCGTCCGGAGTGAAAGTTTCCGCTTTCTCTTTGCAGAGAAGCCATTTTAACGTGCCGCTTAAATCCGAGGTTTTTTTTTTTAAAAATAAACACCCCCCTCCCAGTCCGTTCAGCCTGGCTGGCAGCAGAAAAAAAAGTTTTTTAAAAACTCACTCTGTCCTCGCAGCTGAAGCCTCGGGAGTCCTTCCGACTGAGCCGATCAGCCCTCCTCATTGTTATGAATGGCGCCGTCTTCCTTAGGCGAAGGGAGAACCCCCCGCTAGCATGTTCTCCCTCACCTGAGCCGCGCCGGGAGCCACTTCCTCCACCGCCGTGGGGGGGGGGCGCCCCCCGACGAGCCGGCCCTACGGGAGACCCTCAAACAAGAGGAGTCTCGCCCCCGTTGGGGGGCAGAAGAAGAAACAAAGCGGCGAGCGAGCGCTAGGCTCGCCCGTCGCCGCAGGAGCCGGAACCGGAAGCCCCTGGGTCCTCTTGTTGAAGAGCGGGGTATAAATTTAATAAATAAATTCCTGATGCAATGGGATTGGAAGAAGCAAAAAAAAAAAGTATGTATGAATGTATAAGCCAGCTGTTTCAATAATGAAGTCGTAAATTAATCCCCAGATAGAAGTTCCTGGTTAGCATTTAGGGATAAAGAAAATTGATGTTGTCCATTGATATCTACTGGTGACTTGGTGTGGCACAGAATAGAAGAAAAGTAAGACAGCAATCTTTATATGAAGAAATTTAGAAAGTAATATTTATTGGTGCACTACTTTTAAAACTAGTTGAGCCAAACTACAAAACATTACCTAACAGTTGAAAGTAATAGGACTTGGAAATGAGCCGTATTTTTTTCTTCAGAGTAAATACAATGTTTTTCATCTGCAAACAGAATGTATTGTAAACAGTTAAAAAAGCAATGGTAACCAGAGTTATGTAATCTCTTTATTGGGTTTGGATTTCTCAAGTTTTGGATTTCTATAGAACTTTTTCACTGGGTAAGAATTAGAGTGTACTGTATTTTTCCCCCTTTGATGAAAAACATCACAAACCTCTTTGGAGGAATTTATCCAGAAATAACTAATCCATTTCATTGGCAGGCTGGCATAGACTGGGTGCACTCAACCAAACATCTACGCCTGCCTCTCCATGTTAATAAACCTGAATGCCAATACCTGTTTTCACTTATCCTGCTGTATTGCTCCTTTCTGGATCTCATTACCCATACTATGAATTTGGATGGACGACAATTCATTTCAATTAGTTAAGAATGAATAACATTAAGAACTTTCACTGCTTTTATGGATCAAATATGGATATGTTCATAAATAGAGGGCATAATTTGAATATTGGTAAAGGATATTTGGCTGTTATGCTGTGTTTGAATTTCTGAAAATAAGCAATATTGCTGTTGTTAGTTGTGAAGTTGTGTCTGACCCATCATGACACCATGCACAACGTTCCTCCAGGCCTTCCTGTCCTCTACCATCCTCTGGAGTCCTTTTAAGATCACGCCTACTGCTTCAGTGACTCTATCTAGCCACCTCATTCTCTGTCGTCCCCTTCTTCTTTTGCCCTCAATCGTTCCCAGCATTAGGCTCTTGTCCAGTGCGTAGCAATAACAATAGCACTTAGACTTATGTATGCTTTGCAGCCCTCTCTAAGAGGTTTACAGAGTCAGCCTATTGCCCCCAACAATTTGGGTCATCATTTTACCCACCTTGAAAGGATGGAAGGCTGGGTCAATCTTGAGCATGGTGAGACTTGATCTGCCAAGTTGCTGGCAGCTGATGATCCTTCCTTCAGTCCTTCCTTATCATTAGGTGGCCAAAGCATATAAGTTTCATCTTCATGTTCTGGCCTTCTAAAGAGCAGTCAGGGTTGATCTCCTCTAGAGACAAACTGACCAGTTTGATCCTCTTACAGTCCAAGGGACTCGCGGGAGTCTTCTCCAGCACCATAGTTCAAAGGCCTCAATTCTTTGGCGCTCAGCTTTTCTTATGGTCCAACTTAGCAATATATATGATATTAAATTAGGATTGTCTACTCCCCCCCCCCCCGACAGGTGCCTCATCATTCAGCAGGCAGCTATGTCATGTTGGCAATTGGCCACTGCAGAAAGGTAAGAATTTTGTTCAGCTTTGGTTCTTGAAGCAACCCCCTCCCCCCATCCACATATTCTCTCATAAGCAAAATTGTTTTGTGTTGTTTTGCCAACAGAACAATAATAAAATTGAGAGGCTAATCTATTCCCCAGTTTAATGTTGCTGATAAATGTACCTTTTCTCTAGTGACTGATTTAGATATTGGTCCCATTCAGTTAGAACAGATGGGAGAAATACTCCCTCCCTACGTTTACACCTCACTGACCAAGAATGGCCAGTGATGAAGGTCAGAGGAATTGATGCCAGACTGAGCAACAGCCAGACACTGTCTGGATTGACTTAGGGAGCTTGATATTGATTGCTGTACAGTAGCAGCAGCAGCCTCTCAAAATCATATAACGAAAAAGAAAGAGTGTATTCATGCTAACATAAGAGGAGACAGAATACGAAAAGTAGCACCTCAATCAAGAGTTCCAGATTTGGCTTTGCACAGGACAACCTTCTGAAAAGTATTGCCCCCACTTGTATTAAGATATGTGGCCAGATGTTTGTAATTAGTCTGCTTATTGATTGAAGTTATTTGTAACGCTACTCAACTCATGACTTGTGATACTAAACAGCTTACATAGGATGAAAAAACAAGCATGACCAGTAAACATAAAACCTACAAAACATAATATAATAATGCAATCAAGGTCAAACTGCAACCATGCCTATGTTCCTCAAATAGTTACAATGCCATGCCTGAGATGAAAAATATGGGTTTTTCAAGGCCTAGGGGAGGGAAGCCAATGGGGTTGGGGCCATTTGAATCTCATGTGGGTGGGACAAAGAAGACATGCTTCCCAAGTCTCACTAGGTGGCAGCATTGCATAGAACAGATGCAAAGCACCCATTCTGTCACATCTCATGGGATGAGTAGAAACAATTGGAGATAGATGGACTTTCACATAACTAGGCGCTAGACTGCACAGGGCTTTATAACCTATAGGTAAACCTTATCTGGAATAGTATCCAGGTGCTCACAGGAAATAAGTGCAGATGTCCATCTTTTGAGTAGTCCAGGCAGAGAAACAAAACCATGAGTAATCGTGCTACTTTTATTTTAGGGTTACAGCAACAAAATCTTGCAAATCTGAAAGCATTTCCCCCCACTTTTGCCTTTACTTTCCAGAGAACTAGTGAGGGTCCTTTCCAAGACGCTTTCTCCATACCCATTCCTGTTGTGGACTGGGATATCCCTTCTTAGAATGCTGACCTTAGAACGCTGTGTATCTCCTTCCTGTTTTCCAAGAATATTATCACAGTCCATTACATTAGCTCACAAAATAGTGGTGTTACATAGGCATATCTTTGCATCTATATCTACCTGCTCTGTTGCATTCTGCTTGATGTTGAAGGCAGTCCATGGACTGTGTGAAGGAAAACTAATTAACAAAGGAAAAATATGAAGCAAGATCAGGTAATGCAGACGTAATAGGAACTAGATGGTCTTGAAGAATTTTCCTGAAGAAACTCTAGTTAGTAGTCAACAAAACCACTTTAAAGGCAGTCCTTAACTTATCACCACAGTTGATCCTGGAATTTTGGTCGTAGGTTGCAGATATAGGTTGAATCACTGTTGTGACTATTTTTTTTTACCATGATTGCTAAACCAGTGCAATTGTTAAATGAATCACCTATCCTGAGTTTGAATTCAGATTATCCCATGGGCATTTTTTGCTGGTTTTTACTGGAAATGGCAAAAAAAGTTACAAAACTGCAAAATGTGATCATGTGACTGCAAGGATGGCATGGAATTGGAATTTTGAAAGAGTAAGTCAATGGAATAAAAAATAGTAAGTAATTATTTTGTAGTCTATTGTTACTTTGAACAATGATTAAGTTCCTGATCAAAAGTCAAAGACTGCAGACTAAAGGAGAATATCTATCCAGAATGCAGGTACTAATTCTTATCTAATCCTATTCTATTCTAATTCAATTCTAATCTTCTAGAATAGAAATGTGTGCGTGACATAATGTGCCTTGGCTATTCATGAAAAATGATAACCAACAATAGTTTAATGAATATGCACATTGAGAACATATAAACTCTGTTGCTGTTTCTGTGAGTCCAGCAGTGGAGAGAGAGAAGAAAAAGTTCAACTTTACCCTTGTAGTGCAGCTGTGCTGTCACATGGGCTGATGAGTTGACCTCTCTGCTAGCCAATGCTATTGCATGGGGATTTGAAGGCATCAATCCCATTGATCCACTCTGATATATTGGGGATTAGAACTTTAGCAGGACACCTACCTCTTCAGTTGCTGGAGGACATGCTGCTGATCTGACCCAAAATTAGAGAGAGACAGAGACTGGGAGAGAGAGGAGTGAAAAACTCTGTCCAAAACTGAGTGACTGAGCTACTGAGTGGATGGAGAGATAATTTGGAGAGTGAAGATATATGACTGCGTGGAACTGTTGGTTCCTGGCCAGAAAAGGAGGAAAATGTGTGGCTTCCCTGGAGGAAAAGAAGTGAAAACTTTGAAAGAGGAAATCTTTACCCAAGACCCAAGATGGGAAGGAGGAACTTGGCTGTCTACAGACAGCATCTTCATATGAGGCACATGATGCCTCATATGAGGAGGGAATCAGCTATCATTGACAAAAGGGTTTCTGGAGAAGGACTGAGCAGAAGACCCTGAGAGAGGTTCATCCCCAATGGAGGAAAAGGTGTTCGGCTGAGCTAGGTTGTGCTGACACACAAGCATAAATCCCGAATGTTCCTTTCATTTCCGTTCTCTCTCCATAAGCCCAGAAACAGGGGAGGGAGATGTAGTGAAGAGGGGGAGGAAAGGAAGCATTCAACAGAAGAGAGAGACGGGAATAGCTCTGAGGAGGGAGACTTAGGAGGTAACCTGACACCTGGTGAAAGCTGGGATTCTGCATACATACCTGTTGTAAATAGTTATTATAAATAGCACCACTATTTTTAGTAAGAAAACATAAAAGCCTCCACTATTGTATTTCTCTGCATCAGTTGTCATTCTTGTAAACACAAAATGCATTGGCTTTGTTCCATCACACTGGGACAAACCTGAACTAAAAGTGATACTTGATCCCATTCTGATCGATAACACCATCCAATGGTTTCATGTCGATCAGGCATGGCTGCAGGTGGCCCCAGACCACAGCTACTAATGTTGCCCCCTAAGGTCATAAACTTTTAACATTATTTTGTGATTTTTAGTGACATTTATATATATACAGTATTATACATACCACCCAAGGCCATTCCTCTTCAGTCAACGTGGCCCAGGCAATGATGTACCCTTGATGTAGATATTAAATAGCAGTGTAGACAATGGAGAGCCATCAGGGACCCCACAAAGCAAAGATTTAGGACTAGATCCCCCTATCTGGAACCAGCTCTCAATGAAGGGGAATTACTCTGACACCCTTTCTGTATCAAAAAACATGGAGAGCTGAAGAATGACCAGAATGGATGCACCACGTCCTTCTGGTCCAGCCAAAAGGTCATCTCCAAGTGTCATCTGCCCTACCTCAATACTCTTGTCTAGTCTGAAATCTAATTAAAAAGTTACAGGTAATCTATTTCCTCCAGTGACTTTTGAAGCAACAAAGTAGTTGTAGTCGAGGCAGTGGCTTTTCTCTTGGAACTTAGCATAAATGGAAGTCTCCCTAATACAGGTAGTCCTTGCCTTATGGCCACAATTGGGCCCCAAATTTATGTTGTGATGGAAGCCTTGGCCCATTTTACAATCTTTCTTGCTACGTTTGTTAAGTGAGACACTGCAGTTGTTAAAGTAGTCACACGGTTGCTAAGTGAATCTGGGGATCACATGAGCCCAGGACACTGCAATTGCCATAAATGTGAGTCAGTTGTCAAGCATCTGAATGTAAATCACACAACCATGAGGATGCTGCAGTGGTCATAAGTGTGAAAAATGATCGTAAGTCATTTTTTCAGTGCGATTATAATTTTGAACAGTCACTAAGCAAAGTGTTGTAAGATGAGTATTATGTCTATAGCACAACCCTGTGAGGTAATTTGAATTATGGGAGAGAATGACTAGCTCAAAATCACTCAGTGAGATCTATGATCAAGTATGAACCTGAATCTCTATAGCCTTCTGCCACCTTTTCCAAAACATCACAAAATGTGTGACAATGTGGGAAAGCCCAGTTTCTTTCATTCTCACTGTGGGCCTCAAGGAGGCTCACTGAATGTCATTTTAGAACAGTAGTGCATTTTTCCTGGCACATACCTCAAGGAAAGCCATTTGACATTTTCCTCTTATACTACTGACTTATGGCAAGATGCATGGTTACTTAGCTGCCCAGGTAGCATGAGGATTTAGTATGTGGTGTTGTTTCTCTGTTCTAAATATATTTCTCTAAGAGCTGCGACACTGGTTGGGAATTATAGGAAGCACACTTAACTTCTGTAATTGCAAAAATCATTACTGAGGCACACACTGCTCTCAAAAACCTTCAAGAAGATTGGAGATAGGGAGCTTGTTATTCTTTCATAAAAGACACCAACTTTGTTGCCCCCAAATATCATTTTATTAGATTAGATTAGATTTATTGAATTTATATACCGCCCTTCTCCCTTTCGGGACTCAGGGCGGTGTACAGCCAACAGTAAGAGTGGATAATACAAAAGCTAAAATCATATGTTAAGATGTATTAAATGGATTGGCCTGCCAATTAAAGCCCCCTGCTAAAATCAATTACGACAGGCCGGCAGCACGAAATAAATGGGTCTTCAGGGCCCGACGGAAGAGTCGTAGGTCGGTGATCGTCCATAGTTCAGGGGGTAGGTCATTCCAGAGAGCAGGGGCTGCCACAGATAATGCATCTTTTCTACGACAAGAGAAAGTAAAATATAATACTAGAGCCAGTTTGGGGAAATGGTCCAGGCATCAAGCTGGAAATCAGGACACTGAGTTCTAATTCCACCTTAATACAATGCCAACAGGGCGACCTTGGCTCAGTCACACTCTCTCAGCCCCAGGAAGCAGGCAAGGGCAAACCACTTCTGAAATCTTGCCAAAAAACCAACCAATCCAAGATAAGTCATACAGATTTGTATGTTTTTACTAAAATGTGAATGTATGTCTATCTTCCAAGAAATCAAACTTTTGGGGAAGATGCATCATCTCCAATTGTCATCTTAATGACACTATGAAATCCCATGCAATTGCTTAAGCATTGATGGAATTATTTTCTTTTCTAGAGATGTTTTTGGTTGTAGGTGCTAGTGAATATTAGAAAATATGTTCTATTTTTCCTGATTTGTACAAAAGTGGGGAGTGGCTTAATTTTTTTTTTAAAGAAAGATGGGATTGAATATATTCTTGAACAGAAGTGCTTTTTAATATTGAAATTTGTAAAAGGAGTGAGAGGTCTTAGTAGGAGGGTTAATACACACCCACAATATGAACAGAAAGGAAAAGAATGATGAAATATGAGCTTTTAAAAAATGTGGTTCTTTTCTGCCCTCTATGGTTGCAGTTCAGATAGGGTTTGGATCACTGGTGGGTTTCAAAATTTTTAGAACCTCTTCTGTAGGTGTGGCCTGCTTTGTGGAAATGGCTTGCCGGCCATGTGACCGAGTGGGAGTGGCTTGGCAGTCATGTGACTGGGTGGGCATGGTCAACTTGTAAAATGGGGTGAAACGCACTTAACAACGCTCTTGCTTAACAATCAAAATGTTGGCTCAGAAACTCTGGCATTTGAAGCATGCAAGTATTAAAGCTGTCAAGTTACAAGACCCTTGCACCCCTAACCCTTTAGAAAAAAAACCCCAGGGGTGTTCAAACTTGACAGCTTTAAGACTTATGGACTTCAACTCCCAGAATTCCTCCTCTCGCTCTTCATCTTGAGGATGTGTGGATGGGCGGGGGGAGGGATCTGGAACTGGTTCTAAATAGCACTGTAGATTTGTGCAACCTCTTCTATAGAAAACATTAGAACTGGCAGGAACCCACCCCTGGTTTGGATCCACCTGTAATGTTTATTTAATTTTAGTTTATTTTACACATGAAGATAGCAATTATAGCTTATAAATCATGCTTTGCATTTAGTAACAGAGTGCTCAGTGCCTGGAATGCATTGCCACCCATCTTGTGACTCTATTATGTGATATCTAAGTCCTACTGGTGAAATGGCTGGCCATAAAGTTTTTCCACAAAGTTACTAATGATTTGTTGCAATGTTTAGTCTTGAGAAAGCTAAGTTGGAACACTTATTAAAATAAGGGATGAGAAATGAACTGCACAAATCAGTTAAGCGGTTTTCAAATGCAACACACAGAAAAATTAGCTGGTATGTTAAAATATCACATGTTACATATTATGGTAAGAATAGGACATATTTTAAAATGCATCCTGTAACATACTTGGGGTAGAGAAATGTTGCAGGATAGGCAATATTAATTCTGAAAAACAATTCCTGAAGGAAATTATTTAAATAAGCCTCTGATAGACCCAGAACCCATACTGCCATAAATCCGTCATACTGATTTCTTAGGACTGTCTTTGCATTTGATTTAATAAGTATATTTTGCTTTTATCATTTCTGTAATCTGTCTTCATCAGAAGGTGAACGTTATAGAGAAACACATCTCCACAGAAACATGCTTCTCCTGTAGACCAAGCATCCACCAAGAGGATTCATTCATTTAAAGTTGCCTATTTTTGTACACCTAACAACCCCGCTCTCACCTCCCAAACCTGTCCCTGTCAGACTCTTACACTATATAAGCAAGCATGCTGCAGGCAATTCATTCTGAAAGACATACCAAGTGCATGGCAATTCAGTGGGAAATCCCAAACTGCAAGGTGTGATATAATGATAGATTAGCTGACAATTTAAGAGGAACATGTGGGTGGGCAAGCATTAAATTTATTCCCAGACACGCATGTTTGATTCTTAATTCATATGAGAAGAAGCTGATGAAACAATATAAAATTATCTAATGGTATTAGGCAAAAAAATCCAGTTATCCAATTCTTGTGTTGTGCCAACAGAAATCCAAATTGGAGCACACAGGGTCAGAATTTGTTAAATGCCCAACAAGATGGATGACAAAGATAATTATTATTTGCCTCCACAAATAGCAGACTTGGGATTTTTGTTTCTCCAATAAACAATGTGGCCCAGGGGTGAAATGCTCTGAAGTCTTCTACTGGTTTGCTTCACGCGTGTGCCCAGTTCACGCTTCGTGCACATGCGCACTGCAGGGTCTACCATGCAGGATTTCCTGCTTTCTAGCAAATATAAATCATGCTGTACAACCAATTGTCGCACAGCTGATCATCAGAACTACCGGTTTGCCTGAACCAGTAGCATTTCACCTGAACCAGTAGCATTTCATCCCTGATGTGGCCTCTTTTCAACATTTCCCTGTTCAGGTGCACATTGGAACATAGAACTAGGCAATTTCATTCAAAACCAGATGAAAGAAGATGTTTTGCAAGAAGGATGGCCATTATAGCTTATTTGGGAATTTGGCTTTTGTATGAGATGGAATTCTTTCTTTATGACAAGGTTTTAACAATCAGAGGTCCAGACACCATTTCAGACATTTGAAGTTAATTCTGGAAGAATATGGCAAGTTCATTTTATAGATGAGCAAGTATCCATCATTTCCCCTCTGTTCCTCTTTTGTGCAATTCTGGTATTAAACTGCAAATTTCTGTAAGCATATACTCTATGTTCAAATATTATTATTCCGCTATGCATCCATATGAAGTTCCTTTGCTCTTCATGTGTGCCTCATGATAAAGGTGATTTGGTTTTGGCATTCCATGTTGTATGAATCCAACCGCTATTGGTGCTTAATTGGATTTTGTGGTTTTGTACTGTGAGAGACCCAGTTTGGTGTAGGATTACCAGGCTAGAACCTGTGAGGCTGTGAGTTCTAATCTCACTTTAGACATGAATTCAGCTGGGTGACCCTGGGCCAGTTCTCTCTCTCTGCCCTAAGTGGCAAAACACTTCCAAAAATCTTGCAGAATCCTGCAGAAATGAATCCAAGCAGTTACCAGGAGTCAACACTACTCAAAGCAGTTTTTCTCACAAACAAACAAATCCTGCATGAGAATCAGGTCAACATGTCTGAGTTAACATTCCAATGCTTAGTGCAATATTTGAACCTAATCACCACTGTGCAAGAGAGGCAGATTGGGGCAAATAATTCATTCCAATGCTGTAAGCAATTTGAATCCCAGACACTCCAGACGAGGAAATAATTTTGCTAGTTGCTTTTAAACAGTTACCAATGACTTGCATTTGCAATTGTTACATTTATTGATATGCAAACAGATTTGAGCATAATGGCAATCCACTCCAAGAATACTGCAAGGCATTGTACAAATATTTCCAGAGCTCTGCGTTTCAGCAATCTGGCTACCACTAACCATGTTTCATAGATTAAATTTCACTTTCCTTAGGTAACTAGGAGATATTCTGTGGTCAATAAGATCCATTGATTTAACATAATTGGAGTTTGTCAGCTAAAGCCTTCCATAGATCATGCTTACTGTATTATTGAAGCCCCACCATTATTTCTCAAGGATACATTTTTGTCTCAAAATAGGAGCTAAACTACTCAGGAAGCGGTTGCGTAAGGGAAAGGAAGCACCAGGCAACACGGAATACTAATCTGATCTACCACTCCACTAGGAAATTCCTGAATTGTATACTTCAATTTATCTTTGAGAAGCAATAAATATTATCACACTCTCGCCTTCTCCTCTTGACTTTGAAGACTATATAAGACTATATGTACTGTTGCTTTGCTTCCAGTACAAGACTTACAAAAACATATCTCACTAGTTTCACAATTCCATTTATTAGCATAAATGATGTTCTCCGTGAAACATACTCCTCATTTCTTTCAAAGCCTACCAGGCTAACTTAGTAAAAAAAAAGTTTGTGCATTCAGGTAAAAATGGACAGTGAGAAACTGACAATTGCATACTTGTTTCAGTGACTCCCAAAGGAACCCGATCCCAGAACTGCCACCAATGTACTGAAAAATCTATTAATTCAGAAGAATTAGGAGCAGCATTGCCAAGAGTCGGAGACAGAGATTAACAGAGTTGGAAGGGACCTTGCAGGTCATCTAGTCCAACCCCTGCCCAAGCAGGAGAACCTACATCTGCCTCTACCTAGGATTGAACTCACAACCTCCTGATTGGGAGGCGAGAGCTCCACCTCTGGGCCATAGCAGCAGATCCACCTCTGGGCCACAGCAGCATTGACTCTGATTGTTTTTGAAAAACGCTAAGCAGATGAGAACAGGTTAATATTTGGAAATGCCAAGAAATACAGATGATAGGATGTCATTCTGCAGCTCCCATTCTGCATTTGTTGCTTATTTCTTTTTAAAAAAAGATTCTTGATTCTATTGATTCTTCTGCTTTAGTCATCTAGGGTTCCCAAGCTTTTGGAATCCTAGAATGTAATCCCTAACTGGAAGGAACTACCTTAGTCTTTTGATTTTCCCGGCCTTAATTCACCGTTTCTAGTATGTGGTTCCTGGTTTGAAAAGAATCGATCTTTACTTTTTCAGTAGAAGTAGGAAGTATAATAAAATGTTCTATTCTTAGCCCTATCCAGCCCTATGATTCTATGTTCTATGTTTTAGGAAGGTCTGCTGTGTATATCATGAGATATGTGTTCTAGGTTGTGATGGTTGGCATAGGAAATAGTTTCATGATACCGTGTAGTATTTCAGAAAAACTGCATAGCTATATTTGCATAAGCCACCAAGAATCCTGCTTGAGATGGTTATGAAGTAGGGGTGAGAACTAGTCACAAGATTCAGCTTGAGATTTTCTGAGAAAATTAGCCCACTTTTCACTGAAACACTGGCTGCCAGAATCATCTTGGGCTCCATTTCAAAGCAAACTTCATGCTTTTCTGTGTCTTTGACTAGCACCAGAAATCACAAATAATACCTTTTTTTTTGCTTTAAAAGAATTAAGTTGTTTTCAATCGTAATCAATAATGTTTGGTCTCCCCTCCCTTAGTTCTGAATGGAACTTATTTTCAAACAAACATAGTAAAACTGTTGAGCAAAGTTATAATATTATTTGGCACAGATGTGTTCAAGTTTTTTTTCTCTATGTTTCGCTGATGCTTTTATTTCCAAAAAGCTTTTTAAAAACATATTGTCTTTGTTTAAGATTTTGCCCTAGAAAAATTTTGTTCTTCCACGTCGAGAACTCAAGGTCTTGGTGACCTAACCACCACACCAAACTGGCTCTCTCTAGATGTATTTTTAGGACCACGCCAAGTAATTTCAACACTTGTCTCATTTGGCCTTAGATACTCGGACCACTTTCAGTGTGTCTTTAACAGCTAGATTACAAACCTTTTTTTTTTTTTATAGTAGTAGGCTGTCCATGTTTGAGAAGCGGTGCTACTTGATTGAATTATAAGACCTTCCTGACCTACAAAGAAAACCTCTCTTAGTTACTTAGGAAGTGCCTGTTACTGTTGGTGCCAGCATTTCACCAGAGAGACTGTACACCCCTTTCCCCACCCCCCCAAAAGCTTTGTCTGAACAAAATGAGAACTTATTAAAAACTCCTGGTCTGCTTCTGTCAAATGTATTGTAATAAGGTGCAAGATATCAGATAAATACATCATTACAGACAAGCAGTTAAGATAACAGAATGAGGAAACAGGAACAGCTACACAGTGTTCAGTCAATAGGTTACAAGATGTAAAGCATACAAGGAAAAAAGAATTCTTGACAGATGGCAGCAAATTGGCAAACCTTAGTCTTATTATTTTAAACAAACGATAGCAGTTAATAGATCTCTGTCCAAAGCAGATGATTAGCAAATGTGGTCATGATATTCAGAATGAGGTGCAAGGATGCTCCAAGCCACATTTTCCCCACTACAACGAGTTGTGAAATAATCTGGCAACTTTGTTAGAAATGAATTAGTAAAAGATGTTTAGCCAACCTTGTGATACGTAACTCTTTGTCTCCCTACCCCCTCCTAAAATCTTTCTGTAACATTTGTGTTCAAAGGGTCATCTGTCTAGGTACACAAACCCTTCCTTTTGGAAATACCAGGTGATTTTGTTTACTGGTTTTTAAATGTTACAGCTGAGCCAAAATGCTGTATTCCAATAGTTCTGCTTTTCCCCCATCATCATCATCATCATCATCATCATCATCATCATCATCATCATCATCACACCTAGAGTATTGCATCTAGTTTTAGACACCACACTATAAAAAAGATGTTGAGATACTAGAAAAAGTGCAGAGGAGAGCAACCAGGATGATTAGGGGACTGGAGACTAAAACATATAAAGAATGGTTGCTGGAATTGGGCAGGGTTAGGTTAGGGAAGAGAAGGACCAGGGGAGACATGATAGCAGTGTTTCAATATTTGAGGGGCTGCCACAGAAAGGAGCGGGGCTCAAGCTATTTTCCAAGGCACCTGAAGGGCAGACAATGTATAATGCATGGAAACCGAACAAGGAGAGATTCAACCGGGAAGTAAGGATAAATTTTCTGACATTGAGAACAATCAACCAATGGAAGGAACCTCCCTTCATAGGTTGTGGGAGCTTCATCACTGGAAGCTTTCAAGAAGCAATTGGACTGCCATTTGTGAGAAATGGTGTAGGGTCTCCTTCCTGCTTGGGTGGGGGATTGGACTAGATGACCTACAAAGTCCCTTCCAACTCTGTTAATCTGATCTAATCACCATCACCATCACCATCATCCTTCTTACACTACAATGTGTATCTTATATGAGTCTGCCCATTTATTAATTCAACGCTATAGTTAGATACTCTTATTCTCAAAAAATAAAGTAAGTAATTCACAGGAAAATTAGCACCCTTTCAAATTTGAAATTCACTTTCCAGGAATACCATAGGCCAATCTGCTTCTTCTTCCTTTTTTAATCCCAATGCCCTAATTTCTATTTCCTATGCAAGTCATAGAAAACACACCAAAAACAATTTACTATTTCACTCTCGGTATTGTTTTCTTCCTTTGTGAACACTTGAGCAAATTATTATCTGTGTTCCAATTTGGGATTCAACTCTGTAACTCTATAATTGTGGTGGCATTGTCACAAATGAAAAAGCTCTTTTGCAATGTCTTATCCATTTTCCGTTGAGATAACTTGGCATGTGAGCTTGATTTGTTAAATTCCTGGAGTAACTTCAAAGAAATTCTAAATATCCAACCAGGGAAAAGAAATAGTGCTCAAGAGGAAGAGTCAAAACTAAAAAACTCCTCCCCCAACCTAGAAAAGACATGACTGATGATTACTAATAATGTATTCATAAAGGTAACTCAAGGCTGACTGGGGTGTGATGGAATGAGAGTTATGCTGCTTGCAGAAAATAAGGGCCACCAGTGAGACTGCTACTTACAAAACCAGTTTCCATAAAACTCAGCCTAATATGTCTATGGCAGATGTGTCAAACTCAAGGTCTGTGGACTAGATTCAGCCCATGGGATACTTAGATCTGGCCCATGGGGCTGCCCTGGAAATATCAAAGGACTAGCCCATGGTGTCTCTGCCAGCAAAAATGGAGCTCAGGAGGACCACATACATTTTGGCTGCGATGGCCATGTACAGCCCTCTACCAGCAAAAACGGAGTTTGGGGGGGAGCATGCGTGCATCCCCCAAGCCCTGTTTTCACTGGCAGAGGACTTCAGAGAGGCCATCGCATGCAAAATGTATGTGGTCCTCCCGAGCTCCATTTTTGCTGGCAGAGACAGTCAAAAATGGGGTCCAGGGATGGCAGAGGGCTAGCAAAACAAAACAAAAGAAGGAACGTTTCCTCTTTTGCATTTGAGCATGCAAGAAGGGATGGGAGGGAGGAAAAGGGAAAGAGGGAAGACAAAGAAAAAGATGGGAAGATGGGAAGACAGCAAGGAAGGAAAAATAAGGAAGGAGGGGAAGGAGGAAGAAAGGAGAATGAAATGGGAAGGAAAAAGAAGAAAAGAAGGAAGGAAGGAGATAATAATGAGAATGAAGGAGTGTCTGAGATGCCCCTGATATGAGTAACACCAAGCTGACCATTCCCACCCGGCCTCCGAGATCAGACACAACCCTGATGGGGCCCTCAATGAAACCGAGTTTGACACCCCTGACCACTGGAGATTTTCAGCTATCCAGGTCATGGTTGTCCCAAAGGGGCATTTTTCAAGAGGCAACTGGACTTTCTTGGTTTTACTTTGAAGATGTTTTGCTTCTCATCCAAGAAGTGAGGAAAACTTTAGTGTGTTCATAAAGCAAGTCTTTGCTACACCGATTCTAATACAGATTATATTATTATAACGTAGGGAGGGGGAAGAAAGGAAAGGGCAGGATGAAATTGGGGAAAAATGCATGTCTCCCTCCTGCCTTGATTGCAGCAAGTCAGCGGAATTTGAAAAGGATTGTACACTCCCCCCGAGCCCCCCACTGCATCTCCCTGCTAGCCTCATGATTTCCTTGTCTAAGAGAGGGTAGGCTCTTTCTTCTTTTCTTTCAGATACATATTTGAAAAGGAATGAATATAACATTATTATACCTTTGTTGAAAACAATGAAAGCAAAGGCATCATAGAGATTGGTGTAAGCAAGCAAAGAAGCAATGCTTTTTTTAAAGCCATCCCTAGAAGTAGCCATAAAACCAGTCAGCATCAGAGCCTCTTTTTTCATTAACTAGAGCATTTCCTTAAAACGCAGCGAAGCAAGAAATCCATAATGGCAGCGCACGTTCTCTCCCTCCCTGCCTTCCTCTCTCTCAGCCATGCACACGCATATCAGGAAGGCCTAAATCCATATTCATTTTACCTGGTAGCAAATTTCATTGGATGGACACTGCAGTGGGAAAAAAATAAAATTGCAGCAGAAAAGCAATCGCTGCTCTTCATGTGGCCCAAAACAGCTATGAAAGCTGCCTCAAACTCTCAATAATCTCCATAGCTGTGATTGCACAATGAAATGATATGGCATCAATATCATTGTTTGAACAAAAGCTGCAGGATGTGGGCTCTTACTTAAAAAAAGGAAAACCCTACCAAAACTTAAGGGTCAAAGAAAAAAAAATATTCTAAATTTTTGCTAAAAAAATGTGCAAAATGATATGTGGTTATCTTAACTATTCCTTACATCAGTAGTTTGTAGTTCTGATTTAGGACTTTCTTTTGTCTTTGGTTTAATCAGAAGCCAAGAAAAAGAAGAATTGGGTTACAGAAGTGCAGTAAGTTTGAGTTTGACACCCCTTGCCTAGAGAGTTATTTTCCACATGGAAAATATAAGGAAAACCAAGGTATACACTGCAGAAAATATGCAATTGCTATAAATCTAAGCCTTCTTCTCAGAAGTAAATGATGGAATCTTATTGCAAAGTTGAGAACAGCCCACCCTCTGCAGAAGGCCTGGGAGAAATATTTCACCAGAGGTCCCAAGGAGGACAGAGCTCTGCTCACTCCGATCTCTTGAATGATATGATAAATGCAGGCCAGTCCTTCCGTCGGCTCTTTCCTTTCTGAAGTATGCAAATGTAGGAAATGCTGACTATTTTGAAGTAGCGTGGCATATAATTAATCCAGTTCTTTTCACAATCCAGCCATGCCTTGTTTGAGCTGTAGGCAAGTACAGGCGTTATCAACTCAGTTGATTCCTGCAAACATTTTGTTCTCTCCCCTAAGTTCTTGACCCAACTTCTAAACAGGTGGTAAAGTTGAATAGCCAATGTCTGAAATGACTCTCCCTAATTCTGTTTTTTGGTTTTCAGGAATTAACAGATGACACTCTTCATGCTAAAAGATAAGTGTGGCCATCCGCTAATTGCAGCAGATTAAGTTAATGGCACTAGAACAGGCTAGACAGTTTTATTTTGTCTTTTATCCTAGTTACTTGGCAACCCTGCTGGCAATGCCAGAGTCTGCTGTAAACAATCTCTAATAAGACTTTGATTGAGTAATTTTTCCTTTCCTCACTTCTTTGTGTTTGTTTGGATTTAGGCTGGCCCTACCATTAAACAGAGAGTGATGGCTATGCCATAGGCACCAGATGCATAGGCTGGAGAATAGCCATGTTGACTCTTTCTCCTGCATTCGTTTCTCCATCTCCCCTTCTACCCCGCACCGTATCCCACAGTCCCAATGTAAAATAAACTTCTTTTGTAAGTGAAGTAGGTGGATTCTTTATCACAGATCCCAGTGCAATGCATAGTTTGGCCACATACCATTTCCACATCTAAAGTTTATAGGGAATATGATGGCTCAGAGGTTGAAGATGCTGAGTTTGTCAGAGCCCAGGGTCGAGACCCAAGTGCTGCAAGCTCGTGTTACTTGCTCCAGCTCCTGCCCACCTAGCAGTTCTAAAGCAGGAAAATGTGAGTAGGTAAACAGGTACCACTTCAATGGGAAAGCAACAGCAATCTGTGTGCCTTTGGCGTATAGCCATGCTGACCACATGACCATGGTAATGTCTGGCTCCCTTAGCTAGGAAACTGAGATGAGCAACACCCCCTCAATTAGGACATGACTGGGGAAACCTTTACCTTTATTTTAAATCACTTTACCACAAGGCATTGCACCTTGTTTTTCCTATGAGAAAGGGATAGTAAAGCCTTTGGATAAAAAAAAGTCTCGAGCAAGGTAAATAAAGGCATGCAGCTCTCCCTTATGTCACTTCCACTTCATAAAGTTTGCACACTAGCCTTGTGCCCAGAAGCCCATGATGAGGACTTCCAAGGCAGAAGCAATTGGAATGAATTGGAAGTGGCCCATGTCCCTTGTTAAAGCCTTCTGGCAAGACAGTTTGTTTTGCTGCCATGGAACAGACCCATCCATGCCTCTGAATGCTGGGTCCAGCCCAAGAAAGGCAGCACATATGGCTGGGTCCAGGTGGTGTGAGTAGAAGTTTTGTTAAAGAGGAAGTGGACAGGGAGGCTGTCTTCATGACCCCCTTCTATCTCCTGCACAGACAAAAAGACAAACAAAGCTATTTACAAACAGCAACTAGAACAATGAATACATCAGGGAATTAAACAGCAAATCAATCCAATTTAATTCCTCCTAGGAAAGCAAACTTTGGGAGAGGGAAGCAGAGATTAAAAATTATGTTTTTGAGATCTTAGCCCGACAGTCCCAACAAAACCCACATTTTGTGGATGTTTAGGCCTTCTTTTTTTTTATATTGAAAAAGTTTTATTGGTTTTACATTTTTTCTATAGGGTAGGGTAAGGGATACAAAGAAATTTTGAGAGCATACACGTCAGAGTCGTCGGTCCTTCCGAGAACTCAAAATACAATAAAAAAAATAACAAAAAAAGACATTTTTCATAACACTACAAGGTAAAAGCAAGTACATATACCTAAATTCTCAGTTCCATGCTGTCAGACATTTACAAAAAAATCCAGAAAATATTATACAAAATTGTTCAAAAAAAAATCAAGGCAAAGTTATTTTTTCGATCTAAGTCTTTTGGCTATTGTATCTTCTTTTTCTCCTCCCTGGCCCCCAGCGGGCGGGGCCGTGGCCCCCTCCGTCCCCCCTGGATCTTCCCCCAGGGCAGAGGAATGTTTTTTAAAAAAGGCTTCCGCCTCAGCAACTGTTTTAATCCTCACTCTTCCTCCTTCCCAGAACACCAGCATCCCTTCGGATGTCACCCACTTGAACCAAATCCCATGATCAAACAATGTTTTAGACAAGAAGGAAAATTTCCGTCTTGCATCTCGAATCTTTCTAGGAATCTGCTTCAAGATAGTGACCGTTATTTGTTGGTAAATTAAAGGGTTCCCTCTCTGTGCCTTCAAGATTTCCTCTCTGGTTGACCTTCTAACAAATTTCACATGTATCTCTCTAGGCACTTCATTTATCCTGGCATATGCTGAGTTAATTCTGTAGGCTAGGTCAATGTCCCCCCTGATCTCATCCTTAGGTTTTTGTAAATAGTTTGCTAAAATTGTGCTCATAAGATCAGGGAGGCATTCACCAGATTCCTCAAAAACATTCTGAAATCTCAAAAAATATGTCATTTTTTCCATATCAATCCTAGACACATGCCCATCTGTTTCCCCAACCTCTTTAATAACATTTTTAATCTCTCCCTTAACCCCCACCAACCCCCCTTCCAATTCTTCCGTCTTCTGTGTGTTTTCCAGCACTTGCTTCCGAGTATCCAATAGCTCCTTCTTGAAATTGATGTTTTCAGCCCTCTGGGCCTGAATTTCTTTTACCAAAGTTTGTATAACAGTTTCAAGAGAAGCCATCCGTTGTTCTAAACTTGTCAGTGCTGCTTCTTGAGCCATCTTAACTGTTAGAGTCAATGCCACCAAAATGGCGTTTTTAGGGTGGGGTTGGTGAGACTAACCGGGAGCCAAAAGTTCAGATCAAGGTTGAAACGTTGTAAAATTCAGGAACCAAGAGAGAGACATTTTCCAACTCAATAGTTATAATAACGAAGGTAATCCAGAAAGGAACCACAAATGTTTAGGCCTTCTGACTCCAGGACTTTCCATCTTTGTCCTTGGATGGAGTAGCATTTCACCAATTGAGTTTGGTGAGCAATACAAGTATATTTTTGAACCCATAATTTCTGCTCAAAGAACAGGTGACAGCTATGACCAAAAGGGCATTTGCTCAGATTCATTTAGTGCATCATTAGTGCTTATCCTGGATTAGGAAGTCTTTAACTCACACCCTAGTCACCTCATGAACGGATAAACCATGGTTAGAATACAGTACTGCAGGCTACTTCTGCTGACTACCGGCTGTCTACAATTTGGTAGTTTGAATCCCACCAGGCTCAAGATTGACTCAGCCTTCCATCCTTCCGAGGTCTGTAAAATGAGGGTCCAGATTGTTGGGGGAAATATGCTAACTCTGTAAACTGCTTAGAGAGGGCTGTAAAGCACTGTAAAGCAATATATAAGTCTGAGTGCTATTGCTATTGAATTTGGCTCTATATGGGATTGCTCTTGAAGATTACTTGGAAGCTTCAACTGGTCCAGAATGCAACAGCACAGGCAGTGATGAACATACTTTGTTATGTCATGGGATACTTCTTTGTGAATTTCACACTTCCAGGTTCAATTTGATGTACTGGTTAATATTTATAAAGCCCCATAAGGCTAGGGCCTGGATAATTAAAGGCCCTGTGGTATCAACCCAGCTGGTTCAATCCAGTAGAATCAGTGAGCTTCAAGCCCCTCCAATTAAATAATATCATCTATCAGGACTCCAAAAGCATGTTTTCTTTATTGTGGTGCCTACCCTTGGGAATGAGATTCCCCAGATATTCATGTAGCTTCCACCCTGAAGACATTCTGGAAAGCCTTAAAGGCCTAGTTGTTTTCCCAAGTCTTGAGAGAGTGTGGATGGAGTGTATGTGGGTGTGATTGCCAGATCTAGTCCTCTTTTATTCTCTTAGATTTATTGTGTTGTGTTTTTCTAGTTTTTACTATATACCAGTTGAAGTTGGATAGTGTCCAAATCAATTAAATTAAATTAGAGATGCCTTATAGTTGTACAATATAACACCTATATAGTTGTGAAGTCTAGGGTCATTCTCCATGCAGCTCCTGGCAGCTGGCCTTCTGTGCTAAAGCAATAATTGTGTAAAAGAAATGCACAACTGATGCAGCTAAAAATAAAAATAACAATCATCCCCCCCACAAGCTTCCTGTTAACTATTGAAACATGAATCAAAAGACAGCTTCCTTCCTTCCAGTTTTTGCCTTGATCCCATCTGAGAAAGCTTCCATGCTGCCAAGGGCATTTCTCCCCATCCATGGTCATGTCTGTATTTACTGCTCACGTCCCTTCACCAGCCCCTAGCTTCATTCTTCTTGGCAGGAGGGTGTGTCTGGTATTCCTCATTTGGCCGGCAAACTGATTGCCACAGCAGCCTCCCAGACAGAGAGGTGAATTATCTATGGAGAAAGTGCTACTTGACTTGGCACAAAAGTGCCATTTCGGAGGGCAAAAGATAATAGCCAAATAAAGGCAGGAATTAATATTTCAGCACAAACTGAAACCAGTTTGTAAGAGCAGCATTTAACACTTAATCAAAATGGGTCTGACAATGCAGAAATTAGGTTTTTGACTGCCATTATTGTTTTATAATAGCTTCAATTAATATCACTCCCATTTCTGTTTTGTTCTTTGCTAATCATTTTCATTCCACTTCGTTCATTGTTTTAGGCTGCTGTTGTACTGATTTAAATATTTAATTACACTCAAAGTCATCCTCCTTTCAACACTTTCTAATTGATCTTGACTTAAAAAAAAACCAGGGCCTGTCATTTCTGTTCCTTTGTTACACAGCTTCTTTACACCCAGACTCCGGGTGTAAAGGCATATATGCTCATTCATAATTTTGTTCGCTGCCTTTTGAAATCTCCTGGGAAGCAACATACTTGCGGTTGCCAGATTGTGAAAAGTTGATGACCAGGAATGCTGACCACAGGGTGAGGTCCAAAAAGTGAAGATGGTGCATTGAAGCTCCATTCATTTTTTAAAATTTGTGACCTATGAGTGGAGCTTCTATTGTTGTAGCTGCCATCCTGATTAAAAAAAATATAAAAAAATTGCACCCTGCAAATATTTTGGGGATGTTCATGGCAAATAGACAATGTGAAACTTCAGGCAGCCCTAGGAAAAAGTTAATCTGCCCCCAACATGAATAGTGGCACAGAACAAAGCCCCTTCAGATGTGGCAGAGCACAGAGGTCATCACATAGATTAAATGGAGCAGATGATGGGCTATATAGAATGGCAGATAATGAAGTAAGACAGATTCTACCTTTTGCCTCAACAAGTTAAAAGGAAAGGAAAACGATGATGGGCTTCTTGTTCACTAACACCTTGATTCTTCTGTTTTGCGATTCTTTCCACTTCGATCATAATAGCATAATGTATAAAGCAGAATCTATATGTTATCTATGTTTTCTAAAGTGGAACTATCAGGGGTGAAGCATTTAAGAAAAGGTCACCACAGAATAAAGATTCAGAACATTTTGTCAGAGATTGGCTTTGAAGATTTCACATAAGCAGAGATGGGTTATATGACTTTCCAAAACCACGCCAGCCCATATTGCCTGGCACATTCTTCTGCTTTTCTCACATCAATACAAGACCTTGGAATATTTCTTATATGTATTTTTTTATCACAATTTCAGTGCATTTTAGTCTTTCTAGCTTTCCTTCTCCACAAACGTGTAATTATTTGTATTTATTTATAAATCTGCTTTATATGGCTGTTAAACTAATTTCTGGGCGGCATACAAGTTAAAAATAAATACAATACAACATAATACAATAAAAGCAAAAATAGGCAATAACCCAGGGACAAATACACCCAACTCCTTAATAAAATGTCAGCCCTGCAGCCATCTTTTCTTTTTGATCTTTGGCCTGCCACACTTTCTATTATTCTACTACGCATGTTCTATTGTGGGAAAATAGGAGGTTGTAGGAGTGCGATGCAATGTAGCCATATCAAAATTCTTTCTAGAAAGCCAAGGTCATCCTTTGACTTTGCACCTCTGCACCTGACTGGAACTGGATGGGGGGAACTGTCAGCAGGGTAGTGGAAGGTTGAACCATGTGATGGACTTGGTGTGGGGGCAAGAGTTTGAACTTTCAACTGGGTGGGGAAAACTGGGAAGCTTTCAGATTTGGGTTTTCCCAGATGTGCCAATATGGCTCTCTTAATAAATTGGAACTTTGAGCAATACTTTGCCTTGGAGTCTGATTTACTTTTGGATGCTATTTGGAACCCTGACATAAAATTCCTTTTGAAGGTATATGCTACCCTGAGGAAACTGATAACCAAAGACATCTCAGGTCTTTTAAAAGGATGGCAGGGTTGGTACAACTAAAACCCCTGGGGATGGGATTCTATTCTAAGGGCAGGGACTATGACACAGATGTCATGCTTGAGTTTCATCAAATAACACTGATTCAAAATGGGACCTGGATACATCCACCCTCTCAAATTTTATCAAGCAGGTAGAAATAAAAAAGTCTCCTGAAAACATCCCTGAGAGGCTTTTTTTTATCTGAACCCCTGGTCCCCTTCCCTGCCTTCCAATTTCCATCCCCTGCACTGACCTCTGCACTTGTAGGGTAGTGTTTCTCAACTTTATCAACATTAAGATGTTGCTGGACTTCAACTCTCAGAGTTTCCCATGCTGGCTAGTTATGGCTCTTGCTCCCAAACATCTAATACATAAAATAGAAGAGCTTCCTCATCAAATATGTTGAGTCTAGTGGTATGTTTATCTGCATGACTCTGCCTTGACTAACTGCCTGACTGCCACTTGGCCTTAGGAGATTCCTCATTCTCTCTCTGATCTATTGCAGACGTGCGTTATGAAGGACCTGCTTATTAGTGGGAGGTTCATTACAGCCTTAAACCAGGCGCACAAGGCCACTTTTTAATGATAGGTCTCTGGGAATCTATACCTCTAAGAAGGAAAAGGCTTCCAAATTATGCCTCTTGCATTTATTGGAAGGATAGTGCTGTTTATGAAATTTAGAAAATGCCTTGTTTATACATGGAAAGATGATTTAGTAGCATTGTGATTAGCACTGGAATAAGTCCTTGGAAATGGTCTATCAGGTCTCCAATTAACCATTTCTATGGGAAAAGGACATTGTTTCTCGATCCTGAAGCTGCAACATAGAAACTCAAGCTAAAATATCCCAAGAGCCACGCATTATTCTCCTAAAGGCCAACGGTCAAAAAACACATGGTTTCTGCAATGCTAGCCTCAAGCCTCTTTTATGCACACAACACCACATCAAATAATTTCTCCCTCCAGATCATGCCAGCCATCAAAATAGACAGTCAGATTTTAAACCATGGCTCAGAGATGGAGGACACAAAATAATGACTGCATTCTGAGTCAGCTGCCCAGAGCACTACACACTAAGGCTGGCCCTGGGTAAAATGATATGAGCCCACAGGGCCACTTGAAGGACTATTGAAACATCCCCATGAACAATGCTCTGGGGAAGTGCTTGCATCCTGATACACAGTGATGGAAAGCTATGACAGCAAGCCATGGCCAAAACACCCAGGGTTATGGATGTGTCAGATCCTATAAGTTAATTAGCATCAGAGCCAGTCTTTCATGGATGGCAAATTACACATAAAGGCAGATGCTGCAGGAAACAGTAATGGCATTTTCAAAGGAATGAGGGGATGGTGATGACTTTTAAATGGAATCCAAATAAGATGGAGTCTAAAATCTCCTTTTCAAAAACACACTGAATGTGTGTAGTCTGGAGAACGATTGTCACATCCATTCTGATCCATTCATACAATTAGTTTTTGGTTTCAGATGTACACTGTAACTTCAGGCTGCCACTGAAGAGGGAAGAAGGGTTTCAATCCAGTGACCATATCTGCTGCTATGGTGAAGGCAGACGTGGATTGCTCCTGGTTTGGCCCAGATCAGTTGAAACAGTAGTGGTGGCGGTGGGAGCTTCCACCTACCTGCTTGGATGCTTCTGCGCATGTGCAGAAGTGTCGCACACACATGAGAGCGAAATGATAGCACTGGGATTTGCAACCCACCTCTGGGTGAAGGGGGAGAGTTTCCTTCATAGAGTATGGATAGCACTGCAATGTTGAACCTGGAAAGGGACTGTACACACTATTGGAGCATGTTGCCAAATACCATTGCAGAAGCATTTGTTGGATTTGCAAAATGCTGACAGAACTTCCTTCCCTCCTCCTTGGCCATAGTCCCACTGAGAAGCTCCATCTGTCTCTATCTGGATTGTTGCTGGCTTTAGGCTGTAAGCATCTATGGACTATTTACATTCTGATTTTGCAAGTGCACACTGTCTTCCTTCCAACATACTCTTTACCTATGATTTGGACACAAAGGCTTAGTTTGATCACCTGCTTAATTTGGTTCAATCCAGGGACACTTGAGATTCCGTGAAAGCAATCCTTTTCTCTCTGGGGTAAAACAGCCAAGCTTATGGAAGAAATGAACACAATGCATCTCAAAATGCCAAGTCAAACTGAAGCTAGTAGAGAATATGAAAACACCACCAGGTAAACACAAATTACAAGCAAGTCATCTGATATGTCTTCCAAAATGATCATATGCTGTGCTCCAGATTAGATTTTTAAAAGGGCTCAGTGATATTTTGATTATATCCATTGAAATTCATAGGAGTTTTATTGATTAAATTTTAGTCTGGGGCTACATTACTGCAGTATTTTTGGAAAATCTATCTACAAAATTAGTGGCTGAACAGCTAACTAAATTTGACATGGATTTTGCTAAATAACATTCTTTCTTACCAGTAGCATTACACATAACTTTTCTCTTATCTCTTTCGTTGATATTCAGTTCAGATACTTAGTTTTGCTGAAAGCTTTCAACTTTACCAAAGTATCAAATCTAAATATATATATATATCATCTATTATCTTTGAGTAATCATGATAATCAAAATTGAAAGATGATGGCATAAACTGGCTATAGTGGTCCCATTGATTTTTCAGCATACTGGGTACCATACCAAAAAATCTTAGACAGCATCTAGAAAATCTGCGCCTCTGCAAAATTTCCATCTGTCAGTTGTGGAAGGCCACACTACTTCAATCTGCACATATACTATACTGATATATTACAACATCTTAGGTTCTTGGAAAGAACTCAATATATACGAAGGCCAACAGCAGCTAAAGAACTGCCAGCTGTGATTTCACATTGTAAAGTTGCGAACAAATAACAACAACAATAATAATATAGGATGAAACTTTTGACCATTTTATAAGTGGCTGCAGCAAAATTTCACAAACTGACCACAAGCAATGTCATGACTGGGTTGCCAGAATTATATATTGAAAACTTTGGATTTGACCATCAAGCTGAGGTAGTTTCAGAAAATGAATGGGTTAAGATCTTATGGGGCCTTAAGATCCAAACAAAGAGGTGCCTGATAGAATAGTTAATGAAAAGAAGAAAGTGTGGTTAATTGATTGGGCCATTGACAGTGGCATTGGCAAAATCACCACCAGTCAATTGCAAAGACAGGTTTACTTGGAACAACTTACATCTCACAATGATACCTTTAACACCATCTGCCTATCCCAGGTCTTTGGGAAAAATTTGACAGGTCAATAAAAATACCAAATTCAGCCCAAACATCTGGCTGACTGTGTGACCATGATAACAATAAATGTTTTAAAGACTGAGTTGGGATGTGATCTATCTATCTATCTATCTATCTATCTATCTATCTATCTATCTATCTATCTATCTATCTATCTATCTATCTATCTATCATATGGCAATGTTATGTTAGCTTCAATGCTAATATATATTTATCTCCCATTTAGTTCATGCTCTCTTGCTATCCATGGTGCAAGCAAGGGTGCAAGCTAGCTCTGTACCAAAAAGAAAGAGGAACAATGTCATCTGAGGTTTTCTCCCTCCCCAAAATCACCTCACAGAAAGGGGTTGCTTCTGGGAAAGTCCAGTGCATGCAGGGATCTGATCATCTGCACGAAGCACCAGTCCATCTTCTCAATGAAGTGGTACCTATTTATTTACTCTCATGTAACATATTTTTGAACTGCTATGTGGGCAGAAGCTGAGGCATGTGATGAGAGCTCACCCCACCACATGGGGTAGAACTCGAACCACTAAAGAAAGACTACCTCCAGAATAATTAAGCTATTGAACCATCATTCCTCTTTTGGATGTGATGTATACAGTTCACAAAACCATTAAACTGTAAGCTGGAAACCAGTGTTTTCCTAAACCTTTTAAGAATGGGTTATAAAATGTTTGTATAAATAATAAATAATAAAAGTATCTTTAGTAAAGTCACAAAGGACATGCAAAATTAAGTCATCCATAAATGGAGCTGGACTGACTCACTTGATACTGGATAATCAAGTCTATTATTTCCCCATGGAATGATTAGGTATATTTCACTGGTGTAATCAGTCCATCATATACTGATATAGAAACAAGATTTTTTTCCCCAACTCAGCATAAATAAAGGGCAGAGGCAGAAATTTCACTTGCTGAAATTCTGTATCAACATAACCTGCATAATGTCTTAGTCTCGGAAGCCAAGTACTAATATGCTTACAATTAACATCAATTCAAGGTGACTATATACATTTTTACTTCTTTACACTTTTGGGAATCATTTTATTCATTTTGTTATGAAATATAACTATGTTACAGAGAGCACAAAGAAATGGTCTTCTGGTACTTGCTTATTTATCACACAAATACCATCTGCAATAGTAATGTGCAGGCCTCAACATTTTATACTATGGGGTTTAGATCAGCCTGTGACCATAACTGGGACTATATTAAATCACAACAGACATGCAAGTTGATAGTATGATCCATCTATCACATATCCAGAAGAAGGCTTCATGGAATTGAATTTATATTGTCTCAAGGATCCAGTGATTCTCTATGAAGAATTCCAATTGCTAGTTGGAAGTTCATGATATAATACTATCATCTACCCTTTGTTAAATCCAGTTCTGAAAATGGGCACCAATCTCCTCTCTCAGTAGAAGTAAATGTTGGTTAAGGTTGGCTAAAAGGAAAAAAGAAAAAAAAACCATGCTTTTGTCTTGACTATGCTAACCAGCTGGTTTCTTCTGCTATTTGTTGCCCTTCCTTCATTGGGTTAAACCAAAGGATTGTTATGAATATGGAAAGTACAACAGGGGTAAGTAACATGAGAAATATAGAGCTATAATTCACATCTACACCTGACAATTTATGCATGCCTGAAATTCATCTGAACTGCCTTATATATCAACAGAACATAAACTTTCTTGAATTCCTCCTTTAAATCTGAATAATTTCCAGGAATAACATTCAGCTGCTTTGTAGGATGTTATACTAATCTGCCAAGTCAAAAAGCACTTTTCTTAATGGATTTTTAAATTTCTAGTTTTCCCTCCCAATCTTGACACTGACATACTGTTTGTTGAAAACACATTGCACTGAGAATACTTTCATTCCCCCTAATATTTTGAAGTAGTTCTGAGAGAGGAGTAGGAGTAGGAACGAGAAGGCTAGAGTGGCAGTCAGAAATGCCAGCAAATTCAATTACTTTGGCACCGTTCATCTTCTCTGGTGAAACATTCAGGTGCTCCCAGATTTGTGTCCTGCAAACAGGTTAGGCAAATCAGACTCTCCAGAATCTGCCAGTTCTGACAGATTCTGGAGAACTGGTAGCGGAAATTTTGAGTAGTTCAGAGAACTGGCAAATAGGTTGGCCCGACCCCCCACTGCTTTCCAGCCTCCCAGCTGATCTTCCTTTGTTGCCCTGAACAGGAGAACAGAGCTGGAAAGCAGGTAAGGTGGATAGGGAGGGAATGGGGATTTTGCAGTATCCTTCCCCTACCAAGTCATGCCCACAAAGCCATGCCTGCAGAACTGGTAGTAAACATTTTTGAATCCCACCATTGGGGGTTGTGTAATGTGATCACCACTCACTACCTTTCCAGCTGGCTTCCAGCAAGCAAAGTCAATGGGGGGAATTAATGTGAATCAACCACACGAGTCACTTAATTGCAGTGATCCACTTATAACAACTGTGGAGGGAAGGTCATAAAATCAGGAGCAACTCAATTGCCTGGCTTAGCAACAGAAATTCAGTTGCAGTTGTAAGTCAAGGACTGCCTGTATAATGGAGCAGAAGAGTAGCTTAACACTCAATTTTCTACTATGTCATGCAATGCCCATTAGGATGAAAGTTGAAAATAGAAGTGACCTCTTTCAAAAGGGGGTTACTAGGACACGTCAGATAAACAGACTGTTCCACATCCTGCCCTTTGCAAATGCTGTATAAGCGAGAAAGCTGCAGTATTACTGACAAAGGCTGCGCAGTGCTTTGAATTCTGTTCCAGAAAGTTATTTCAGGGGGGGACATGAGAAACCATAGTCCCAATCTGCAATTCCTTCAGGAGGCTGGCCTTTTTCTTGGATCACAGGGCAGCAGTAGAAGACAGCTGCGAGACCCCCTGAAAAAGATGAGCAGACAAGTGTTGGGTTTGCCTCTAGCTTGAAGCATCACTCAGCTGGCCATTAACCATTTTCCCACATCGCATTAGGAATAACATGCTCTCTCAAGCAACAGCTGACTCAGCTGTCATTATTTCTCCCCACTCCTGAAAACAGGCAGGCTTGGCACTTGCAGAGGGGAAAGGGTTAAGTTAGTCATTTCTGCTGCAGTCTCTGCCTGGCAGAGGAAAATGAATCACATTTCCTCCTGCTCTCCATCAGCAAAGATTGCTCTATAATTTTGTTTTTAGCCATTCGTGACTGAGACCTCCTCTGAAAAATTCAGCTTCCCCAGCATCTTTGCTATGTGGAGGCCCCAGATGGTTGAAATCTTTGGGGGAAATGGCTTCATTTTGCAACAGCTGAGGGCTGGGGGAATAGGAAGGGCTGATGGATGTGGAGCCCTCACATCGGTGACATTGGCTATGCTTTCTGTAGCCCACTTAGACACCTTGGATCATCCCATGTAATTGTTTACGACCTTCTTCAAAAGACGATGGTCATGAATGTGGTAATAGCTTCTGGCCTCTGGCAGTCAAGCAGTCTGACCCTTTTTTAGAAGCTATTGTAATCTGCTGTGAACAAAAACAGCACAGTTTCCCCATCTGCCCTCTTACCACTTTGTAAATATAGTGATGCATACCCAGCAATGGGGGGGAAAAAGCAAGGCACTTAGCCAGCCTATCACCATATCCAGCTGTCTCCAGTCTTTTAACGTAAGTGCAGCAGCACTTAAGAAAGGGGAGGAAATACATCAGAGTTTCCATCACATGACGGATCACCGTGGCCAAAAATTAATCAGGCAAGAATTAGTAACTACTTCCCAAATAATTTATATTTATGAATAATGCACTCTATTTCAGAAGTCCAGCTTTTCTGAAGATTTTTGGGGGGCAAAATTACTGTTATTAAGGCAACCTTTTCTGAAAACACCCCTTCAGAGGACGAGATAAAAAGAGGAAGACACTAGTCTGTGCAGAAATGGATAGACTAAGGTTAAAAATAAAAGACAAAGGAGAGACAGAATATTATGATACATGGAATGGATTCTATCAATGGTCAGAAGCATGAAGTGAAAGTTGGAATATGAAAAAAATAGGGTAGGGGGACCTGGAATGAAATACTATAGTATATACTGTATGCATCATGGTATTAGAATGAATTTGATGGTCAAAAATAATTGTGCAATTTGTTATTTGTTTTCACTTTGGCTTTTATGGCAGGACAACCACACTGTGTTCAATATACTTATATGTAAATAATAATAATAATAATAATAACAACTCTCTCTCTCTCTCTCTCTCTCTCTCTCTCTCTCTCTCTCTCTCTCTCTCTCTCTCTCTCTCTATCTATCTCTATCTCTATCTCTATATCTTTATATCTATCTATATATATTTGTGTCACAACACCCTGTTAGGCCCCAATTAAGGGAGGAAGCATACTGCTCTCTTTTTCTGCCTTTCGGCTCATCACCAGAGACCATCTAGACAAAAAGCCATGAGTTCCGTTGTGTACTTTTTTTATATGTGTGTTAGGTTTTTGAGCTGATCAATAAATACATGAGGGAGACTAGTATAGATCTATTTCAAGCTTTTTAGCTCTCATCAGCTAGCCATACCCTTACTGGGATCTGACATCTGGAAACCAGCACTGACCAACAGACGAGCCCCACCCTCCATCCAAGCCTTTGAAATTCAAAATAAGGAGAAACATACAAATAAGACCAATCAGCATCAACCTACCAATCATGATACAGCTGCACAGCCAATCAACCCACTCACAACAACAGTCAGCACTCCACCCCCCCACCAAGATTTAAGGAAGGGCGACGCTTTCGTAACCGCAGACCAAAGCCTGAAGATGGCAAGTGAGATCTTGCCGAAACGTTGCAAAAACAATTTCATACTTACACGGGAAATCTATCCTAGTCTCTCCGATTTATTTATTGATTAGCTCATAAAACTAACGTATGTATGTATGTATGTATGTATGTATGTATGTATGTATGTATGTATGTATGTTTTCGTAGATTTTCACGGGTGTAGTTATGCTGGTATTGCCATCCTCGGGTGTTTTCCCGTGTATATAGTATGGAATTTTTATTGCAATGTTTCGGCAAGATCTCACTTGCCATCCTTAGGCTTCGGTATGCAATTGCGAAGGCGTCGCCCTTCTTTAAATCTTGGTGGGGGTGGTGGAGTGCTGACTATTGTTGTGAGTGGGTTGATTGGCTGTGCAGCTATATCATGATTGGTAGATTGATGCTGATTGGTCTTATTTGTATGTTTCTCCTTATTTTGAATTTCAATGGCTTGGGTGTAGGATGGGGCTCGTCTGTTGGTCAGTGCTGGTTTCCAGTGTCGTCACGTTTGTTCATATTGTTAGGTTGCTTCTCTATTTCAATGGCTTCTCTGATTATTCTCCAGCCTTGGAGATCGTTTTAGTTCCTTGAAAATCAATGTCGTGTCCTGTAGTTTTGAAATGTTGATAAAGAGATGAGGTATTAAGGTGATTTTTTAATGCATTTTTATGTTCTGCAATACGTGCACTTATCCTTCTGTTGGTTTGTCCTATGTAAGTGGCAGGGCAGATTCTACATGGTATTTTGTAGACCCCTTGGCTTTCTAGCTGGATCCTTTGGGATTCCTTAGCATATTGGTTATTTTTTGGTCAGTGTTGAAGGCTGTCTTTATGTTGTGCTTGTGGAGAATTTTGCTGATTTTGTCTGTGGTACCTTTAATGTATGGGAGGAGGGCAATGCCATTTTCCTGTTCTTTGTCTTGGCTCTTGGGGGGTTGGTTTCCTGTTCTTTGTCTTGGCTCTTGGGGGGTGTCTCTTTTTAGTTTGGTGATTGTTTTTCTTCGGAATCCGTTGGATATTAATGTATTTGTGAGAAAGTGTAATTCGGTTTTCAGGTGGTCTTTGTCAGCTAGGCATTTGGTTCTGTGTATGAGGGTTTTTGCCACAGAGTTTATCTGTGCAGAGTGGTGATGGGATTTTACATTTAGGTAGCGGTTGGTGTGTTTTTTCCCCGGTAGATGGTGTGTCCCAGGGAGCCATTAGTTTTTTTGTAGATTAGGACGTCTAGAAAAGGAAGCTCTTTGTTAGCTTCTATTTCCATGGTGAATTGTATTTTGGGGTGTAGGGAGTTGAGGTGTGTGAGGAAGTTGTCCAGTTTTTCTTTCTCATGTGGCCAACTTACGAAAGTGTCATCTACATATCTGAGCCAGAGTTTGGGTTTGTGTTCAGATTTGTCTAGGGCGGTGGTTTCAAAATGTTCCATGTATAAGTTTGCGATGACCGGTGAGAGGGGTGATCCCATGGGTGCTCCTACTATCTGTTTGTATCTTTGTCCATTATGAATGAAGTATGTGTTGGTTAGACAGTGGTTGGTCAGATCCAGGATGTGCTTGGGGGGGGGGGTTGTATTTGTTCTTGACAGCCATCCAGAATATATATATATTTTAAAAGGCAATCTTTTTTTAAACTGGCTCTTTCTTCTTTGTCTGTGATATGCACATTTAGATGGAGAAGCTTTCCTCAGTGTTTAACCCCTGGCCAAAACAGCTCAATCTGCTAAAAGCCTGCATGCCAGGCTCCTGTCAAAGCCCAGCAGCCAGGCCAGTAAAATGTTGGCACACCTAACAATAGCCCTACATGGCACACTGAGAAAGTCAGTGGCATGGGGACGGCTTTTTGTTTCTTCCTTCCATCCTTTCTTGAACTTTTAACCCTAGGGAAACAGGCGGATATGAAGCAAGAAAAGTTACACCATTCTCATTATGAGTAGTCCTCAACTTCCGACCCCAAATGAGCCCAAAATTTCTGTTGTTAAGTGAATCTTGCCTCATTTTAGGACCTTTCTTGCCTCCATTGTTAAGTGAATCACTGCAGTTGATAAATTAGTAACCCGATTGTTAAGTTAGTAAAAAAAAAAACACTCCCATTGACTTTGTGTGTCAGAGGGTCACAAAAGGTGGGATCGCATGATCTTGGGACACAACAACAGTCATAAATATGAACCAGTTGCAAAACATCAGAATTTTGATCACATGATCATGAAGATGCTGGAAAGATCGTAACTGTGAAAAATGGTCATAAGTCAATTTTCAGTGCCATTGTAACTTTGAACAGTCACTAAATGAACTGTTGTAAGTCAAGGGCTACCTGTATTTCAACCCCTATGCCAATTGCCACATTTGCCTAATTTTCTTAACGCAAGCAGCCAATAAAAGCCAAAGAGGAAGACAAACCTCCATCAAGATAAGATTTTAGGATGTCCCCACACAGAATCATAAAAATAGATAGAACTTCAGCAACTTTCTATTTTTACTTTCTGCTGATGTAGGACTTCTACTATTACACCTATCTTAAAGGCCTTCCAGCTGTTTCAGAAACTCTAAGGAAACCTATGTAATATCATAGCTTCACACAGACATTACAGTTCCACATTACTAATAGATATTTTCCACCTGCATGAGATAGTTCTTTGACATAACTAGACATTCACTGTCTAGTGAATTAGGGAGAAGATTTCTTTCTGCCAAACAGCTGATAGATAGAATTCAAACTTTAAAATAAAGTCACACACCCATAGTCCAGGATGATTCCTATAAGCTGCTGTATATGAATCCCTTAACTCTGAAATAATTCTACTAATTTTAGTAGAGTTTATGGCCAGCCCTATAGAGTTTTATTTCTTTACTTATTTTTTCCCAATTTCTTTGGCTGCTTATCTCAATTTCTATGGCTGCTTATGGCAACTGGGTGGTGAACAATCTTAAAATAAAAAAAAAAAACACATTTCCATTATAAATATCAATATTTATTCACACAGCAGCTGAGGATGATGACACAATAAATAAACCAAAAGATGAGGCACTTCACACACTCAGGGCCCCAGACTCGATCACAGAACCAGGTCTTTGGGTCTTATGAAGTGCCAGTAGAATTGGGTCCATCCGAAGGGTTATATAGGATTACAGTCAGGAATGTCCAACCTTGGTAAACTTTAAGACTTGTGGACTTCTGAGGAGCCATGATAGCATAATGGTTAGAATGCAGTATTGCAGGCTAACTCTGCTCACAGCCTCAAATTTGATCCTGACAGGTTGACTGTGCCTTCTTTCAAGTTGCTCTGATGAATAAAATGAAGGTATGGTGCTTATGCAAATCTCAACATTCCCTCCAGATGTTTTTTTAATTTAAGTGTGCCAAATGCTAGTATTTATTGCAAAATAAGTACATTCAAACACAACAAAATTTCTACTTGTTTAATGGCAGCTACGAGGGTTAACTAGGAAGTGTGTTGTTGAGACAACCAAAAAAAAGACAATCACTGCCCAAGCCTGTCCTCTTGATCTGAAAGCAAACACATATAACTTTTGCCAATCAACTTCTATAATACCACTTATTTCCATATTTCATTTTATTTAAAGCAAAGGTGAACAATGTTTGGCTGTGAATGGTATGCAGCCACAAACCCATTTTTTTGTGGCCTCCAACCAGAGGTTTTAGAAAATGCCCCACTAAATTCCTCCCACCCAGTGATGTAATTTCTCATTGGCTTTTTTTCCTTTGCACTAACACAAAACAGCAACAGCAACTCCCCTTACAGAAATCAAAGCAGGGGTGGCCTGCTACGGGTTTGCCTGGATTTGGGAGAACCCATAGCTAATGTTATGGCCGGTTCAGAGAACCTCCAAATCCCACCCCTGGTTGGCCCCGCCCTCCCCTCCCAGGAGTCTCTACGTGGTCTGCTTGGGATGCAAGATAAGTGCAGGTCCTGCCCCGAGGCTCGGGGGAAGGGGAAAAATGGGCCTACTGGAAGTTCTGGAAGGCCAAAATGTATTGTAAGCTGAGTCAGGTAAAGTATTAGGAAAACTCATCTTCAAGAAACTTTATTATTCCAGAATAATAGCCTTCCCTTTACATAGTGCTTCCAAAATAAATTGTGCTGGATCTCTTAGAATTTATACTTTGCAGTTCCCAGAATTGTGGGAGACTATATTAGATGCGGAGAGGCCAAGACAGGTGGTGTTAGGTAGTGGCTTAATGCCCCCTGCAATTTCTACCTGCAGATCAGTGGGAACTCTACTCCCTTCTACTGCTTCCCAGAGGTATTCTATAATGATGGTTTCTGAGACAGCAAGCTAGTGATTTCAGAGGAGCCTGCCTGTTTCCTAGATTGAGTTCTTAAGTCAAGCTTTCCAGGCAGTTAGTGACTGAGTGAGGCAGGAACCTGAAGCCATGATTGCCATTATAAACCTCATAAATATATAAAAATGCAGAGAAAAGGAGAAAGACAACATAAAAGAAATTGCCTTTCTGTGTGGTAGACAATTTAAAGTTGAACTGTGTGTTGCTATGGTTACAATATTTGGTTTGCTGAATTGTTACTGAAGAATAGGTCCATCCTGCCAAACTTTCTGGGAATTTAACAGAAGAGAGTAGATAGGGACGTTTGAGTTCTTAGTCCGCATCCTACTTTATCATATGGAATAAAGAATCCCCTTAGGACATGCTGTCAGAAATCAGCTGAAGATCTGAATACTTTCTGGTTTGGTTCCATCAGAGAAGGTGGCATGAATCTCAGAGAAGACATCTTCCTTGATGTTTTCCATCCCACCCCACTATCCTTTTATATACCCCCCACCAAAAAGCGCAACAGGTGTGTGGCCCACTAACAGTCAGCTTGTGCCTAAGATTAAATATTGCAGGGAAATCTGTTGCCATACATAAGAAGCCATGCTGAATAAGGTGGCAAACCTGGGATCACAGAAACTGGAGATGGGGGTATGTTGTTCAGAACATATGGCAAACTCAAAGGCAAGGAGATCATGCACCATTCTGCCAATTTTGTCTCTATTCAGATAGATGGATGGATGGATGAATAGATGATAGATATAGAGATATACACATACATAACATAAAGGTAAAGGTTCCCCTTGCACATATGTGCTAGTCATTCCTGACTCTAGGTGCTCATCTCTGTTTCAAAGCTGAAGAGCCAGCGCTGTCTGCAGATGTCTCCATGGTCATGTGGCCGGCATGACTAAATGCCGAAGATGCACGTAACACTCCAGCCAAATGTGGTTCCTATTTTTCTACTTGCCTTTTTACATACTTTTGAACTGCTAGATTGGCAAAAGCTGAGACAAGTAACGGGAGCTCACTCTGTTATGTGGTGCTAGGGATTCAAACAGCTGAACTGCCAACCTTAAGCTACTGAGTCACCATATCCCTTTATACATACACATACACAAACATATACTCTATATATTTTAAACATATATTTAACTTTGACTGGCTGACTTCCACTGGACTCAGAACTAGAGAAGGTGATATTATAAAGAGGAGAAAGGATGGTCTTGAATGACAGGGGCAAGAGTTGCTTCCGAGGCAAGTCAGAAAATAACTTGGGAAAATATATCAGTCAAGCCCTCCCACCCATTCACAAAAAAGTAAAGTGAGTGAGGCAGTAAGCATTTTCAGAAAGGCAAGATTCTGTTACTATAAAACTAGTTTATTTGTATTTTTGTATCAGCTTTATATATTTGATATGGGGCTATCTATATAAATAAAAATGTAACTATGAGTTTGTTCAAAACTGCTAATCTCAGAAACTACTGCACCAATCGCCACCAAATTTTCACACAATGTTCCTTACAAGTGCAGCACCAATGATACAGATTGTGTGGATGGCACACCAGTGCCAGGTACATGCCACAAAATGTAAAACTGCAGCTTTTTTTGTGTTTCCCTCACTTGCTCACTTGCTCCCCTCCCCTTCGCGGCCCCTCCCACCTGGCCGCTTTTCAGCTCACATCACTTGCACAAGCAGTGGGGCGGTCTGCATCATATCCACGATGGTCACCTCCTCAGCGGCCTCCCTCTCCTCCTCCGCAGCCCTCCCTCCTCCAACTCCCCCCCACAAGGCCGCTGCCAAGTCAGCAGCCTCTCTCTCCTCCCTCTCTAGGTAGGTAGGTAGGTAAGTAGAGGGGTAGAGGGAGAAATAAGTAGGTAGGTAGGTAGGTAGGTAGGTAGATAGGTAGGTAGGTAGAGGGATAGAGAGAGAGAGGGAGAAATACAGTAGGTAGGTAGGTAGGTAGATAGGTAGGTAGGTAGGTAGGTAGGTAGGTAGAGTAAGAGAGGGAGGGGAGGGAGAGGGAGGCGAAACCAAGGCAGAGAAGGAAGGGCGTCGCTGAGAGGGTCTATGAGGGGAAACTTTTTTATTTAACCACACTTGGCCACAGCAACATGTGGCGGGTACTGCTAGTGACAGACTAAAGTTTCTATTCAAGTTCCTTATCTTGCCCAGTTTCACCTTGGGTAATGGCAGAGAAGTCCACCAAGTTTGCATTTTTTACACCAATTCATCCTCCTTGAATCTATGTACAGTATGAGCTCCTTTTAGACTTCTGTGGTGTAGTTTGCAAATCTACAATTCAGATGTGTACAAAAATACACAAAGTACATCTATTTGCATAGTGAATTTACAACGTTGTTTTAAATTCACTTTGCAAATATATGTAGTGTGTTATTTTTGTGCATATCTGAGTTGTAGATTTATAGACTACACTATTAAAGAGGTTTAAAAGAAGTTCCTATATAGATTCAAGGAACATGAATTGGCGTAAAAAGGCAAACCCAATGGACTTCTCTGCCATTGTCCAAGGTGAAACTGAGGCAGATAAGGAACTGATGTAGACCTAGATTGAATGAACTTACAGTGAGGACAAATTAAAAACAATGAAACTGAATCAGAAACATTATAGTTAGACAAAGGTGAATCTTTCACTTTTTTGTCATAGTTTTCCTGGTTGCTGTTAACTTCAAAGACTACTGAAAGTGAACAGATACTTCCTTGACACATTCTCCTTGACCACCAACATTTGGCATTCTCTGCCTTTCAGACAGAAAATTAAATAGTTCCTGGGTACCAAAGATGACTAACAGGAAAGGAACTTCTGAGGAATACAGTGAGAAAAAAATACTTCCACCTGATTGAACTGAAAAATATCTGTGTCATAGTGATGGGAGCATAGGTAACACTCTCTTCCTTATTGCATCCAATGGAGTGTTGAAGGCAAAATGGGAAGGAATTCAAAACTCATTTTAAAGCAGAAAATAATGCTCAAGGCCAATTTAAAGAGCTCTACAGTTAGGGCTGACTGTCAAAAAACAAACAAGCCTTGATACCTAAAGTTTATGCAAAAGTTTGGAAATCTTCTAATCCCCCTTGTTCAAAACACTACAGAAATTAGTTCATCAATCTTGTAGTAATGAATGTCTATTCCGTTTGCTTTCATAACCTTGTCTATTTCTTTTGCTAATTAGATATTTTAATTGGATATCTTACTATAATGCTGCCCTTGAATGCCTTGTATCTGTTGAAAATCTTTATAGTAAAATAACAATTTAAAAAATACTTAATGTTTAGATGTATACCCACTCTTTCTTTAAGGAATGGAAAGCAGCACATATATCATTCTCTCCTCTTGTTTCTTCTCACCACAACAACCCTATGGGGTAGGTTGAGCTGAGAAAGAATGAAGTTACATTGTGAATTGCCCAGAATCATGATGGAGGTTGACAGCTTATAAATCTATCAATCATTCTCATAAAACTGTTGGAAGGAGCAACTGATTGTTGTTTGCTATTCCCTTAACCACTTATTCCAGCTGTTGTAGGGATGCCCCCCCCCCCCACATATAGACTTTATACAGACACTGAATATATAAATAAATTAATATATTCAGACTTTATATAAAGACATAGTGTCTTTATATAGACACTGAACAGACAAAGATTTACAACCCGTAACTTTTTCAGCCAGCATACCAATGGGTGGTGTAGACCAGGGGTCTCCAACCTTTGCAACTTTAAATCTGAAGGACTTCAGCTCCCAGAAATCTGAGAGCTGAAGTCCTTCAGACTTAAAGTTGCAAAGGTTGGAGACCCCTGGTGTAGACAACTGGGGAAGGCTGCCCTAATTTCAAAGAGTAATATGCTCACAGGTTTTCCAGCTACATATTAGGCAGTGGACAGAATGTGTGGAAGGGATTGCTACTCTCGAATTAGCCTTTTTAGCCACACCAGATGCTGTTTTAGGACCTCTTTCCAGAGCACGATACCATAGTCTTTTGAGACTGAAGGATGCCAATGATGTTAGCCTGTAGATTCACATCCTTCTCACAGATGCAGATTTTAAATGTCCTGATCTGAGTATTGCTGCAGAAGCCAGATAAGGCATTCTGGCCAAGGTCCAATCTCCACAATCAGTGTGGACCTCTTCTTCCCAGGTGACCTTCTTAGCCGTGGTTCTTTTGAAGCCACCCACCTGAGGTGCAGAAAAAGAAATAGGGACAAAACCTGAAATCTCTTGTTTCTTAATTCTGTGTTGCCTCCCTCGGGCATTACTGTCATATTTATATTTTAAAGCACAACGCCATTTCCAAAAGGAGGCATAAAACTCTGGGCAAATATATTAGAGCATTTTTTTTTAAAAAACACCACCTCTTGTCACCCCACAAACTCACTGCAATGTTTCCATGGCAAACACAGGCACACTTGGTTTGCCCAGCTACCATACATGTTCAATTGGCCTGCACCTTTGCTACCCAAAGAGCAGTTCTGGAGCGCCACATATAATAGGGCAGCATGATTTTCCCTCTCTAACTTTTAATTTGCAGCTCACTTTGCAAGTACATATCGTTTCTTGGGCTCTAGACTAAAGAACCATGAAAGGTCTCTTCTTGTCTATAATCCCGACATTCAAGTGAATGGCCATTTCTTTGTCGGTTGGAGGAGATGCATCATGTTATGATAATCAGTTGCTCCATCACATAGGACTTAATGCTACATGATGCATACTTCTCTTTGGATAGGGAAAGGCCGCCCCAAAAGCATTACCAGTCACCCCAAAAGGCTATCAATGAGATACAGTTGCCACCTGCCTCAGCAAACAATAATTCTATAGCAGAGAAGAATGGCAAGCAGGAAAATAACAAGCAACATAGTAAATGCATCAATGCCTTGATTACAGGCTATTACCAAAACAAAAAAGAGAGAAAGAGACGAGGACATAAAAAAGCACAATTAATTATAACTGTCTAGTCTCTTAAAATAGTTTAGTACATATCCAGGTAGATCATTTCCCTCTTCTGCAGGAACAAGCTGCTTCTTTTTTTGATCATTTAGTTCTCCATTTGCTAGGGATAATTAGTTGCTATAAACTTATCCAGAAAGCAAGAGAAAAAGAGAATTGGGAGGATGATTTAAGGCTCATTAGGGTTTTAATGTGAAAAAAATACTCACCCAGATATTATGTCTTTAAAATTAGGATTTGTTTAATGAACTTGATTTGTAAAATATTATGGTTTAATGTAAATATAGCCTGTGCCTTAAATAACAGCATTGGAAAGGACCTTGGGAGTTTTCTAATGCAAGCAGAAAACCCTGTACCATTCCAGACAAATGATTGCCCATTCTTTTCTTAAAAATCTCCCTTGTTGGAGAACCCACAATTTTTGGAGGCAAGTCATTCTCACTGTCAGGAAATTTCTCCTTAATTCTAAGTTGCTTCTCTCCTTGATTGCTTCTTGTTCTACCCTCAGGTACTTTGGAGAAAAGCCTGACAGCCCCTGAGATATTGGAACGCTGCTATCATGTCTCCCCTAATCCTTCTTTTCATTACACTAGACACAGAGGTGGGTTGCCTCCAGAAGTTGTGAGCACTCTATCACTGGAGGTTTTAAAGAAGAGATTGGATGATCAATAGTCTGGAATGATATAAGGTGTTCTGCTCCAGCAGAGGGTTGGACTAGAGGACCTTCAAGGCCCCTTCCAATCCTGTGGTTCTATGCTATTCTATATAGTGATAGATGCTCTTGATCTCATCAGTTCATGGATATGGTTTATAGAAATTGGTGGTGTCTTTTTTTTTCTGAATTAAAGATGAAAAATTATTACAGGGTTGTTGTTTTTTGTGGTCTTTGGTTTACAAGACACTAACATAGTTATCTCCCTTTTCTGAATTCTAATCTAAAAATCATTACATATATGGCATATTTCTTACTTTATTTTTCCATAAAGTAAGAATGCATAAAAATGCTGAAAATGGAAGGGAAAAAAGGAATTTGTGTGTGTGTGTGGTGTGTGGCATATAAACTGACAAAAATTTCTCATTTGAGAATTGATAGAAAAATGAAAATGAAAGATACAAATAAATCATTAAAACATTTTAAAATAAAATGATATCTCTCATGGAGTGATTTTTCTGTAACCCAACAATCTTTCTTTTAATCTATCCTAAAATCTAATCTAATTGCTGAAAATTAATATTGCATATGATACTAGCTTCCTGCTTTTGTTATGCTAAATATTGGAAAATGTCAAAGCGCAGTTGATGACTAAATGGGATAATGAATTATGTGATGGAGTTATAAAGGCAAGAATATATAAATGCAAGAAAATAATATAAATATTAGTCAGAACAAATTAATTTTTGGAAAAGAAAGTACATTGATTGAAAACTTGTTTTAGAATATAGAACATAGAATAATAGGTTGGAAAGGACCTTGGAGGACTTCTAATCCAACCCTCTGCTCCAGCAGAAGATTCTATACAAATCTCAGGATTAAGTATTTTGAGTAATAATTGAAATATACTCCTCTGAAGGAATAAAAAATTCCTGGATGACAGAGACGAACACAAAAAGATATCTTGTAGAGTCTGACCATTAGCTCATTTTGCTTTTTATTCCTCTCACCAACTTTCCAGATTATTACACTGGACTCTTTTCCAGCCCAACTTCTCTGTCACTGCACTGATTTTGGGAATAGCATCCCCTTGAAGAATCTTGTCACCTTGTCTGTCTCCAAATGTTTTTTAAAGATCTACCTTGTCTACCAGGGCTTGAGATCAGGAAGGAGATCTGATATCCCTAAGCTAGCAAAGGAAAGGAAAGGAAAGGGAAGGAAGGAAGGAAGAAAACTTGGGCATATATTGAATGTAGGGATTTTTGTTCGATATTCATTCTTTTATTTGTGTTTACACAAATTGTAAATTTGTGTTATAATTATGATTTCCCTCTTTCTAAGGTAAAGGTAAAGGCTCCCCTCACAAATGTGTACTAGTCATTCCCAACTCTAGGGGGTGGTGCTCATCTCCATTTTAAAGCTCTGTCTGAAGACATCTCTGTGGTCACATGGACAGCATGACTCAATGCTGAAGGCGCACGGAGTGCTGTTACTTTCCCACCTATTTTTCTACTTGCATTTTTACATGCTTTCAAACTGCTAGGGTTGGCAGAAGCTGGGACACGTAATGGGATCTTACTCCGTTACACGGTGCTACGGATTTGAATCGGCAAACTGCCTTAAACAACCTTTCTGATCGACAAGCTCAGCGTCTTAGCCACTGAGCTACGGTGTCCCATTCCCTCTTTCTACTAGAATGTAAAACAATCTTTTTGTTTAACCCTAACACTAATCCTTACCATCCCAAGAAATTAAAAATATTTTGAACAGATCACTGAGTGTAGGAATGTATGTGTGTGTGTGTGTGTGCGTGTGCGTGCACGCACGCACACACACACACACACACACACACTTACTTATCGGAATTTTATGTTACCATTTTTATTGTTTTCACTTTAGAGTTTGTTTTATCATGAAAAGGGATGATAATAATAGTAACAAACAAAACTAGCTAAATACAATATACAGATCAAGATGTCCCCAAATTACAATCTAAAGTAATGTACATTTGTGATAAGCACCTCTAGTAAGACAAAAGACAGAACCAATTTTATGTAGTGGTTAAGGCAACAGGCCTAGAAATTGTGAGACTATGAGTTCTCGTCCTGCCCTCAGCACAAAGCCAACTGGGTCACCTTGTGTTGGTCACTCCCTGGGTTGGGTAGGGCGCCCTGGGGTGTGCTGTGAGGATTAGGTAGGGTATATGGAAAGTGGCACAGAGGAGCACATGGGGGTTATGTGGATATGTAAGAGGTGCTGCCCAAGAAGTAGGGCTTGCAAGTGAAGAAGAATGCACAGGGGGCTCAGCGGTATGTAAAAGCTGCAATGCTGGTCAGGGATGGCATGTGGGAAGATAACATCGCTTGGGAAGGGTGCCTGGAGGTGCTTGGAAATGTGCAAGGGGTGCCATCCAGGTCATGGACAGTGCATGAGAAGGTAGCATGAGTTGGGAAGGAAGCATGAGGATGCTGCACAAGAGATGCTGCATGAAGGTGCATAGAAGGGGCACAGTTTGAGGAGAGTACATGGAATTGTGCAACAGGTTCTGCACAGGTCAGGCAAGGCACATGTGGAGGCAGCATAGTTGCAAGTTTTTTCTACTTGTACTGTGGGCATGGCTTGGTAGGTGTGGCAGGGGAAGTATACTGTAAAATCTCCATTCCTTCCCCACTCCAGAGGAAGGTTACTGGAAACCATTTCCTCTTGATCAGCTGGGACTTGGGAGGCAGAGAATAGATGGTGGTGGGGCCAGTCAGAGGTGGTATTTACCAGTTCTCCAAACTACTCAAAATTTCTGCTAGCGGTTCTCCAGAACTGGTCAGAACCTGCTGAATACCAACTCTGGGTGGCATGGACTGAAAAGGGTGCACTTCCCTTCCCATCCCATCCCATCCCTTCTCAGCAAGCAGGTAAGTAGAACTGAAGCAGCCACACCCTCCCCAAATTTCATTCCCTTGGAAGTCATAAGTCCCAGGTTTTTGACACATTCTGTCAATTAGCCTATTGTTGCGCTATGATATTGCGCTATGATGCCCTGTTTTACCCAGTTAGAGATCATGACAATGAGAGTTTCAGTGGTGTACAGAGAAGTTCCACCCTGATTCTAGATGAAGGAGGTAATCAGTAAAATGCATTAGAGTTTTGATTGCATGCAGAGAAACACCTAAGCCTTGCTTATTTCCAAGGTATTTTCTGTGAAGCTCAGTCTCCATTTTGGATTTGTTTGTTTGCTCTTTGCAAACACCTAAGCCTAACCCTTGTGCCTTTTCTTTAAACTATCTAACATCTTAATACAATACAATACAATAGCAGAGTTGGAAGGGACCTTGGAGGTCTTCTAGTCCAACTCCCTGCCGAGGCAGGAAACCCTATACAATTTCAGACAAGTGGCTATCCAACATCTTCTTAAAGGCTTCCAGTGTTGGGGCATTCACAACTTCTGGAGGCAAGCTGTTCTACTGGTTAATTGTTCTGTCAGGAAATGTCTCCTCTATTTATCCATGTTTCTTTTCGATATGTGTTTTAATAAACAGTCAATACTGCTTATGTTTTGTCTGTTTTAACTGGTCTTGTATTTTTCTCTTAGCAGGAAAGGAACAGCAGTCTCTGTCTTTTGCCCTGGCTTCTCCATCTCTCATTTAGGAGAGGGCAGAGAAACAGTGACAGCGTATATCATGCTGCAGACAATAACTGCAGCATCTCTCTGGCCCATCCTGGTTGAGTAAGGCAGGCCGAGGAGCAAGCAAAAGAAATACCATTGGTTTATGAGCATGAACGGATCATTTCTGCAGAGAGCGGCACCTTTGATTTTACAGTACAGATAGTCCTCGACTTACAATAGTTCATTTAGTGACTGTTCAAAGTTACAACGGTACTGAAAAAAGGATTTAAGACCATTTTTTCACACTTTTGCCTGTTTGCAACCTCCCCACGGTCTATTTATTTATTATTTATTTATTATTTCGATTTATATACCGCCCTATTTTCCCTGGAGGGACTCAGGGCGGTGCACAGAAAGATAAAAACGCCAACAACGCCTACAAAATATAAAAAACAATTAAATTATTGACTCGCCTTTTCCGCCGCTCATTAAAAACGCACTTGTTCCATCTCGCTGGCCTTGCTTAGAGTTAGTGTATGCCTATATTTCGGGTTTAACATTGGATTTTTAAGGGTTTCTATTTTTAGAGTTGGGTTTTTAAATTAATTGTTTTTAGCACGGGCTAAATTGTTTAATTTTAGTTTTAACATTTGTAGAATTTTGTATTGTTTGTATTTTTTGATTTTTAAGTTCCTGTGCGCCACCCTGGGTCCCATTCGGGAGATAGGGCGGGATAGAAATCTAATAAAACTAAAACTAAACTAAACTAAACTCTGTGCTAAAATTTAAATACTATAAAAGATTAAAACCAATAAATATTGAAATTTAAAATTATATCCTTGGTCTTTGTCAGGCTGGCTAGATGAAAAAAATGTGCTTTTAACATCCGACGGAAGAGGCGTAGGTCCATGATAATACGGATATCGGGGGGCAGGTCATTCCAGAGGGCCAGGCCCGCCACAGAGAAGGCCCTTCCCCTGGGAGTCGCCAGCCGGCATTGACCGGCTGTCGGCACCCTGAGGAGGCCCTCTCTGTGGGAGCGGACAGGTCGAAGGGAGGTATGTGGCAGGAGGCGGTCTCTCAAGTAACTGGGGATTCAGATGCTTGGCAACTGACTCACATTTATGACAGCTGCAATGTCCCAGGGTCACGTGATAACCTTTTGCCACCTTCTGACAATGAATGGGGAGGCCAGATTCACTTAACAACTGTGTTACTAACTTAACAACGACAGTGATTCACTTAATAACTGTGGCAAGAAAGGTTGTTTAACAAATGCCTCACTGAGCAACATAGGTTTTGGACTCAAGTGCGGTCGTAAGTCAAGGAAAATGTTTTTCAGGACTCAGAAAATTGAATCTTCCTAATTTCTGCATACTCGGCCTGTTAGCGCCATGGATCTGGTGAAACTGAAATCCATGGCAGCTTTGTTGTTTGCTGTCCCTTCATCTCATGGGTTAGGAAATGAAGCTGCATTTTGTATCTTTCTATGTACAATCAATTGCACTTCATTTTAATTGGAATCCAGCTGAGATCACCTTCTGTTATCCCCAACCTCCCACTTCCGTTGATTTCCTTTGATCTTTCTCGCAGTGTTGGGAAAGTGATAATGATAAACAAAAGGGATACCATCACATGGCAGGTCTGGAGAAGCCAGGACATATTGCGGCGGCAAACTCAAACATTATAAAATCTAAAGCAGTGTTCCTCAACCTTGGAGACTTTAAGTCCTGTGGACTTCAACTCCCAGCTGGCTGGGGGATTCTGGGAGTTGAAGTCCACAGGACTTAAAGTCACCAAGGTTGAGAAACACTGATCTAAAGGGAAGTGAAAAAGGTGGGAGAAGGTTAGATGTGTTATTTCATTCCAGATGTCACATGCTCAGACTTCAAAAATAAACTAGACGGCTAAAGATTCAGGGAACGAAGGAAAACTGATGATCAGTTACAAGGAATGGCTCCCTGAAATAACAAGTGAATCAATGGTGGGTTTCTGCAGGCTCGCATCTACTCGCGAGAGCCGGTTGGTGAAATTTAGAGAACCGGTGAGAGGGGGTTCCACCGACGTACCTGGAAGTAAATCTGGCCCGCCGCTGCCAGTGACCCAACGGGAAGGAAAGGAAAGGAAGGAAGGAAGAAAGGAAAGAAAGAAAGAAAGAAAGAAAGAAAGAAAGAAAGAAAGAAAGAAAGAATTTATCTTCACAATTGAGTCCAAATTTTTGGTTGCTAAGCAAGAGCATTGTTAAATGAGTTTCACCACATTTTAAAAGGTGGCCACTCCCACCCTGTCACATGACTGACAAGCCACACCCACAAAATAGGCCACACCTACAGAGTAGGTTCTAAAAAAATTTGAAACCCACCACTGAAGTGAATGCAGAAACAGCTCCTCTGATGAACTAATTGTTGCGGTACCATGGTGCTTTTTGGAAGTAGAAGCATTAACACCTTTAGTGAAGAGCAGACCACTGCTGGAACAACATCTCCAGTTAAATTTCTTTGCTGTTGTCATTGACTTACTCAGCTTCTGTTAATTGGATTCCTCCATGGTTGGTTTCCTGCCCTTTCTGATCCGGACCTACTGTTCTTTAGTTGGTATAGTCTGCTCCATTTCTGACCTTTTGTGCTCAGTAGACCTTGCGTTGCAGCTTGATCAAGACACGCTGCTACCTAGCAATGCTACAAAACAAAATAGGCTGTCACTTTTAGTTATCCTCTGATTTTACATGAATTTGCCAGCCAGACGGAAGAAGCAAAATAACCTGATGGCAAAAACAAGAAGCGGCTTTTAATGATTCTGGCACAAACTGACTGGCTTACGTTTGCACTGCGTGGACTCTGTTGCATTGTGAGAAAAAGGACATGGAGAGTTGAATGAGGAGAAGGCAAGGGTTGGGTCTAACATCTGGTATGTTGCTCTTGTAAGAAATGTTATGGGACATCAGTAGAAGCTGATGCATTCATACAACATTAAGATGCTGGATAACAATAGCAATAGCATTTAGACTTATATACGGCTTCACAGTGCTTTGCAGTCCTCTCTAAGCAATTTACAGAGTCAGCATATTGCCCCCAACAATCTGGGTCCTCATTTTCCCCACCTTGAAAGGCTGGAAGACTGAGTTAACCTTGAGCCGGTGAGATTTGAACTGCCGAACTGCAGCTAGCAGTCAGCTGAAGTAGACTGCAGTACTGCGCTCTAATCACTGCACCACCTCAGCTCTTTGAATAGGATAGGCAGAGCATGTTAGGAGACAAATAGATGCATGCTTTCTTCTGTGACAGTGAGACTTTTTTATATACATATGGGAAGACTTACAGATTCCCATCATGGAAGAATGGAATAAGGTTAATGGTACTGGTTGAGATGGTGAAATTAACTACCTTGATTAAACAAAAGATTTTGATAAGCTTTGTTTCTACATGGAGACTCCTTTTGGACTTTTTGCTAGAAATGACACACACACACACACACACACACACACACACAGTCATCTATATCTATATCATCTATATCTATATCTATATCTGCCCTATGCAAGGGTCCTTTTTGTATGCTTCAGTTCAGCATTCAATACCATTATTCCAGCTATTCTTCTAAGTAAACTGATTCAGCTAACCGTGCCTGACCATCCTTGTAAGAGGATCATAAGCTTTCTAACAGACAGGAAGCAGCAGGTGAAGTTAGGTCAAATTACATCAGATACCTGTACAAATAGCACAGTTCTCCCCACCCCAGGGCTGTGTGCTCTCTCTCCTCTTCTCCTCTCCCTCTATAGCAACAACTGCATCTCAAAGGATCCCTCTATTAAAGTACTGAAGTTTGCAGATGATACAACAGTCATTGGTTTCATTTGAGACAACGAGTCTGCATGCAAATGGGAACTTGAACAATTAGCCTTGTGGTACGACCGGAACAATCTTGAACTGAACACACAAAAAACTGTAGAAATGATAGTAGATTTTAGGAGAAGTCCTCCTGAAATGATGGTAGATTTTAGGAGAAGACCTCCTATTCTACCTCTTATTAAAATACCAGATAAAACAGTGCCAACAGTAGACAAGTTTCTAGGTTCCATAATATCTCAAGACTTAAAATGAACACCTAACATCAAAAATTTCATCAAAAAAGCACATCAAAGAATGTTCTTCTTGTGCCAACTCAAAAAGCGCAGGCTGCCCAAGGAGCTGCTGATACAGTTCTGCAAAAGAATTATTGAATGTGTCATTTGCAACTCTATCACTGTCTAGTTTGGTACTCCAACCAAACAAGTCAGACACAGACTTCAATTGATGGTTAGAACTGCAGGTGTGTGGGGGGTGGTGGTAATGCTACTGGCCTTCCTTCCTTTGAGGCTCTGTATACTGCAAAAGCCAGAAAGAGGCTGTGAAAATATCTGCAGATACTCTCACATACTGGACATAAATGGTTTCAACTTCTATCTTCAAGACAACACTATAGGGCACTGCACGCCAAAACAACTAGACACAACAGTCCCCCCCCCCCCCATGCCATCGCTCTGTGATAAATTTTTATTTAAATTTCATGGTTTGAATCCCAGAACAAGAGCTAAATAGCTTGAAATAGATCTATACTAGTCTCCCTTTATTTCTTTGTTGGTAAATATAAATTTAACACAAAAATAGTTTATCGTGAAAGCAACTGCCTGCAAAGACTCCTGGATTTGGGCTGAAAGGTGAAAATGGAAGCAGTGTGCTCCATCCCATATGTGGGTAAACCAGGTTTCCCTAATAAAAAAACCTTAAATTTAATAATGTATATTATTTAAAATGCACGATTTCTTTTCTGTTACTGGTTATATTTCCATTTCAGTTTATATAAAGTGCTCTAAATATAAGGTACATATAAATGGATGTTCATTTTAGTTCATGGTAACAGAAAAAAAAAAGATTCTTGCAGCTAATGCGGAACAATGAAGTTGGTAAAAGAACTTCAAGGGGAGTTTAAGAATTTTCGGAAGCAAGAAAAGACCTTTCAAAAAAAGTTAGAGGAGGTAGAGCTTGGAAGAAAAATGAATTCCAGACTAATTGTATGGTAATTGTAGAGAGCAGATATAACTACATCTTGTGTGATAAATGTTTGTAGCTGCACACTTTTAATCCCCTTCTTTTCCACAATAAACAGTACTGGATGGCATTTTTTTTTTTTTTTTGCAATGAGTCATGAAATAAACTCTAATCTTGTCTATTATTGCGCTAAGCAGCTCTTAAATGTGTAGGTAGTTCTTGACTGACAACCATTCTTTTAGCAAGCATTTGAACTTAAAATAAAAGTAGACAAAAAAGTGGGACTTACAACTAGTCCTCAGGCTTATGACTATCACGGAATTGGCACATCACAGTCGTCACATGATCAATATTCAGACACTTGGCAACTGGCACGCATGATCCTCCTGGGATCACGCGAACGGCACTTGCAACCTTCCCAGCCAGCTTCCGTCAAACAAAGTCAATGGGAGAATCCGGATTTGCTTAATGATTGAGTGATTTGCTTAACCACTATGGCAAGAAAGGTTGTAAAAATCAAGCATGACTCACTTAACAACAGGAATTCCGGTGCCAATTGTAATCATAAGCCAAGGACTACCTCCACTGTATTTAGAAGCTAGCATTCTGCAACCCAACCAGGGATCGCCTCTGAGTGCATGATGTTAAAACACTGTAATTATCTTGTTTCTTGGACTGCAGATTAATTTGATGTATGCTATTTAATCAGGACCCATCCTAAAAGTTATAACTGATCCAGAAAGAATCCTTGTATTTTCCGCTGATCACAAAGCCACACTTTGTTCACAAGATATTTTACAGGTTCAAAGACTTCAGGGATGTGTCCTTATCATTCACAGTTTTTCAAGTTCAGAAAGAAAATCATAACCTTATCTAGTCTCTTTTATTTCCTCTTTCTCTCCCTCTCTCTTTTTTTGGCTAGCTTTGCCACTTAGCAGCCCAAGAGAGCTGCAATGCTGTCACTCCTCAGTGACTGTCACATAAATTGTCTTGCCTGTCTAGTATTCTTCCTCTGATGTTAGCTCAAGCAGGAGAGGAAAGTTGGAGAGATTCATTTCTGTTTTCTTCTTTTAATCCTTTCTAAGATAGGTAGTACTATCCAGGTATTTGTATGTGTGTTTTAATAATAGTATAATTCAAGCTAGATTTTACTGTATTGGCAAAAATCAACGTTCTCCAACCCCATACATTTATTTAGTGCAGGCAAGACAGTGTAGCAGATAGATTTGTTAACTTATTGATCCTAATTTGATTTGCAAATGACGGTAAGATAATAGTATCCCTACACTGAAGCTGAAAGCAAATAAACTATTCAGCAGCAAAAATGTAACTGAAGAACGATCTCCACTGCTGGCTTCATGAGAAAGAAATTATAATTCATTTGTTCTAGGAAATTATTTTATTCAGCCATTGGATGAATAGGAAGGTGTTTTCTCTATTACAACCAGCATCATACTAGTGTACCAAAATGCATTTTAATTATTAATGGCAAAATATGCATTCCTCACTGTCTTCTGTCATGAATTGACTTGGGTTATATGGCAAGTTAAAAGGAAGCTCATGGAAAGATAAATCCTGCCTCTTGCAATGAGTTTTGATTCCAAAATTCATCTTTTGCAGAAATGGGGGCCTTTCAGTTTGAGTTAGATGGAGGTTCGGGGGCTGGGATCCAAGCTCAGTCTAGGGCTGCTCTTTCTACGCCCAGACCATTTGAAGTACGCAGACTCAAATTATCCTACTTCAGACACATTATGTGAAGAACCATTCTCTGAAGAAGGCTGCTGTATTGGGAAAGATGGAGGAAAAGAGTGTTGTGGCCTACTGGCAGTCAGCAGACAGTGAGGAGGTTGGCGAGGAACATGGGCCAGTCCTAGGGGCTGAGGAAGCTCAGACGAGGACTCTGCATCGGAGGCAGAGAGGGAGCTAGACAGCAGTGAGGCAGAGGAACAGCTGGAGCCTGTTTCCAGTGTGCGCATGGGCAGAGCTTCCAGAAGACAAGAACAACTAAGCAAGCAGTGTCGATTTAGGAGTAAAGCCACACCTTGGAGGTGATTGGCCCCTCCCATAGGAAACAAAAGAGGAGCAAACAGGAAGTGGGCTTTTGCAGGAAACAACAGAACAGAACAGATTGAATGTTGTGTCTGAAAACCCCATCTATTTCTGTAAAAAAGTAGAGAAGAAAAAGATACTTTTCAAAATTTAAGGGCATCTAACACTAACACTTGCACTGATTATTGCCTGGAGTTAGCTCTCTAAATTTCAGCCCATTCTGTCAATTAAGGGAATAAAAGGGACATTTGTTATTTTCCACATATATTCAATACAGGTTAGAAAACTTAGTATTTCCAAAGCACACTTCAGATTTGGCCTTGCATCAAGGAATAGGAATAGGAGTAGAATAGACTAGACTAGACTAGACTAGACTAGAATAGACTAGACTAGAATAGAATAGAATAAAATAGAATTCTTTATTGGCCAAGTGTGGTTAGACATACAAGGAATTTGTCTCCAGTGCATAAGCTTTCAGTACATACAGCACATAAACATATAACAATTGTGATAGGTCATTATCATAGTCATTGTATAAATGCATTCATCATAAAACATTAGATAGAGCTTGTTTATTGAATAAAATACTTGAACAAAATTTAAACAATGAAATGCACAAATATTAAAATATTACCAACATAAACCAATTGTCTATAATGGTTGTCACATTAGTCTTATATTGTCAAAAGATGACAGTTGTGGTGCATTTGCTTTTGCCTCGGGTGCTCTCTCATATCTCTGTATATTTTGGAAAACAGCTTTGAGACTTTTAGCCCTTTTCAATTGTCCATATTTTCTGCCCCTGTTTACTCTTGCCGACAGCTCATGAGAATAGATTAACTTTAAGGGCCAGTGAAAAGACACATGAATCAGATTGGAGAAACCCTTAGGCCCATGGCTAACTAGACATGAAAAATAAATCTTAGGAAAGCCTTTGTGGTGTTTGATTTTATGTTTAATAGGAGCAATAGAAGACAATGTTATATCTCCCTTCTAATTTAGTGCCAAGAATCATGGGATGCAAGGCCACAAATTGCCAGCCTGATTAATTTTCCCTTGAGTCAATGGCAAATATGCAGCTTAACTGCTCATAACATCATAGGCCCAGTGCAAATCTGAATTTGGCATCAGTGGATATTTAAAATACTATATAAATTACATTACTGCTTGTAATTTCATCCTAGAACAATTTTGCTTAGTCTTTTAAACATCATAACAATCTTTACATGGTTGATATTCATATGGCTGTGCTTCACACGACTGTTTCTCCAGACTAAAAGATAAATAAAAAAAATAAAATTGATGGGAGAATAGACTACAATGTGACTCCACGACATCAACTTTCCATTATATTTCAAAGCATTCTGTTACATAAACCAGCATTCCCCAGGCCGGCACCTTCCAGATGGTTAGGCTTTATCTCTCATCATCTCAGGAGGCGACAGAAAAATAATCCAACACATCTGGAATGAGGAGAATGTTCTTTCCTACTGTCTGAATTTGCAGAGCACAGGCATAAGTTTCTGTCCCATTAACAAAAAGGTTATACGTTGATGGCTATGGGTTCATTATTATTTTTTTCATCCTATGTTGGGTGTTTCTGTGTGGAAGACGAACAAACCAGAGACTTTTGTGATGAAAAAAATTAACAGCAAGAGGAGTTGAAGAATTTGTTGGAAGAAAAATCCATCTGGTTCAGTTCCAAGCTGGCAGAAAGATACTTGGAAACAACATGGCGGCTGACTGGAAAGAAAGATTTATTGATGAAGCAGAACCACCAGGGTTTTTGGCTCTGGTGCAGCTGACAAAATGGAGTTGAGAGTGGGTGGGGTTTTATATCTTTTTTTGGCTTTGTATTTGAGTTTCCTGTTCCTGTGTAAGAACATATCCTTAATATTCTATTGGCTGTTGTCAGATTCCTATGGGGTCATGGCTGGCTCTATAGGCAAAAGGGGAAATGTAAATCCTAGGTGCTTGTCTGAGCTAATTTTGTCAACCTTTTGTTTGTTACTTATCTGAGTTTCTGTCTGGACTCAGTCTTTCTGAATGAATTGCTGAATCTGCATTTCTAAAAGTTTCTGCTTGGGGCAGGGAAACTGGGACTGGTTTTGCCTTCCTTAAGCTTTTTAAAAATTATTTCTCCTTTAGGGGAAATATTTTATCCTGCCTTTTTAACATTTCCTGAAATATTCTTCTAGGACAGGGGGCTTCCCACAATGTGAAGATCAAGAATAGAGGCTACCCTTTTGCATCTAATGAGCTTTGTCTTTTCACTTCATGGTCCTTTGACACAGACAGAGAACAAAGATTAAAGAAATTTACCTGCTGCCTTTGCCAAAGGCACAAGTAAACAAGAACTATAGTGCTGAGAGTTGATGGAGAAAGGGAATTAAATGTCAGCATCTAATTAATAAATTCCCCTCTGATAGTTTTTAGATCACCTGAAGATCGTCAATATCCATGGGATACACTTCCCGCAGGACCATTTTTTAAATTTATCACCCAATTTCACCTAACCAGCACATCTAATTACATTGTTGGTTTATTGACTTTGCTATTTGCGTTTTTCCCTATCTCAGGCTATGAAGACAGCCTTGTGCTATTGAATGGAGACAAAAAGCTGTAACACTGTGGCTCAAAGAAATGTTGCTCGAATGCTTTGGATGACTTGTGTGGAAAACAATGGTGTGTCTCAACCTCATGATTACTTTGCCAGTGATGCATAATCTTGCCAACCAATGACAGTGTCAATAAACTAATCAGCGGCTACCTATTCAAATTTGACACCCTGGAATGATCCTCTCTTTTTGAACATCCTATCTGTAAATCGTTTACTACTCTACTGTCCTTTGCCTTACCACTATCAAACAATAACAACAACTCCCTTTTTTACTCTTAGGAAAACAAACTAGATCACCTGAAGGAAGCAAAAATGCAAAGGAATGCAGTGTCTTGAGTACTGTCAGTGAGACTATTCATTGTTACTGCCTAGCTGCTACATCGATTCGGGCTTTAGAAACACAGATGAAGAGATATTGGTAAATGGTAAGTGATGGACGTAACAATTTACAGCACAACTCAATGCCGCCTTTTTGTGCTGTAAAACTGAATTCCTTATCAAGAACGTCAGGATTGCCCCAAATGGTTATTACAAGAATACTGTGGGCTGTGTTTCTTTTTCCAAGGAAGCCACAGGAGGTAGAATAAATAAAAAGTTGATGATATACAGGAAAGGCCTCAAAATAATCTAAGGCAAGGATGATTTGGATGGCTTTGACCTTGACACCCCCCCCCCCAAATAATAGGAATTGCTGAAATTCAAGAGGATAGATTTTGTCAACAGTAGCAAAATTTAAGAAACATTGGGGCTTAGGAAAATTTATTGGAGACCCAGGTCAATATATCTTGAGATTTCGTTCCCTTCCACACTGCCACAGTTTTTTTAGCCAACTCGTGTTTGTTCTCACAGCAGTGAATCTTGAAATGTTGGAAACTAAGGTTGTGCAAACTTTGAAGGCATGCTTCACCTTCAGAAAGTGAAATACTTAAGTTTGTCATTGAGGCAGCTGCGAAGAGCATCACTTGGGGCTTCTAGGCATGCTGACTGTGTGTGTGAAATTCTCTTGCCTCTGTTGGACATGATGTGAAGTGTTTCCATGAGGCAAGATACATCCCAGGCTAGGATGAGCCACCTGACATCACTTCTCACTGAGGCCAGGTATGACTGCCTTGAGCCCCTCTGCTAAGAACAACACACAAAGCAAGCATTGGTTTTCCCAGCAGAACATTTAGAAAGCTAATGCCACAAAAAAGCATCCCAATTTTGAATTTTTTAAAAAATGACCCAATCCTTTGTGCTCAAAAGACTGATGAATTGCTGAGGTGAAGATGTGGGGTGGCTTTTCAATTTGAGGTGGGAGGAGAGCACAGAATGTGGAAGACCGATTTCCAGCCAATAGAAAAGCAGCTCTGCAGAAATGCATCATTTCACATGAAAACCAGACTTCCTACAATGTCTCATACACTGAGGCCGATACAGAAATAAATCAGATCTAGAAATAAATCTTTGTGCAGAGACAAAGGCTAAGGGTCCCAAGGATGTAAAGCTGATTGGAAGTTGTGCAGGTGCTGCATTTGAAATACAAAAGACTCACAATGTAATCATTTAGCTCCCAAATCTTCAAAAAACAGAATTCATCCCACTCTGAGCAGAAGTAACAAAAGAGCCAATTTTTCTTGGTGTCATTTGGGTCATATTTCACACTGGATGCTTGTCTTAGGAATCTAGCAGAAATGTTCACTTTTGTAATTCATTTTGAAACATCTAATAATTAATAATAAATAAATATTCTCCAAACTGGAAAAGGTTGCAGTACACTCCTGCTCATTTCAGTCAGAATTATACCTACAGTAAGTGAATTTATTACCCTAGTTTCCAAACCTCAATTTTACCAAAAGACGTTAATGTTCCTCATATAAATGTTGGACATTTCATTATTTATTGTTCTCTATATTCTCTAATATATTTTAGAGAGCAAGAAGGATCTTCTTAACAGAAATTTGCAAGAGCTGCTATCCATGCAAAGGGGACTGAATATTTTTTTTAAACTCCTGAGAAACAAGATAAAATTTAGTAACAGCTCAGGTAGAATCTTCCCTGATTCAATGGAGTATGAGAAGGAGCAAGGGATGTGGGAGGTACCATAAAATCAGCTTTGCAAAATCCTGTTATCATGCCAATCTTAGTTGGTAGGACTGACATATATAGTATACAATGGGAGAGTCAGGCCCAGGGGACTGACAAGCATGTGAACAAACACTTTTTCTTTTCTTTTTTTCTTTAAATAATTTATATGGTCACCTATCTCATAGTGGTGTCTCAGGTTGATGTACAAAAATTTAAACCCAACCAATAGAAATATACCAAGGCACTATGGGGAAATGATAGTATCATTAAAAATGCATCAACAATAGGACTAGCCTTATCTCCTAGCCCGATTGCCTGGGGAAACAGCCAGGTCTTCAGAGTCTTAAGAAAAGCCATAAATCAGGCATTCAGGGTCATCTGAAGCTGCAGGAGGTAGCTCTTCTACAATGTAGGGACTTACAAGTCATGCCGAGAAGCCATGACTTATAGGTCCCCCCAAAAGAGATTGTTTAAAGGAAGGAACATGCACACGCTGTTGGATCTGATGGGTTGAGCAACAACAAAGGGAGAAATGTCATCCCACAATAACTAGTACCTATGCCATGCAGGACTTTATAGGTGACAACCAGCATTAGGGTGGGCTGTCCATCTAGTCATTTAAATACTGGGTAGTAGCTTTTATGCTTTCTCTGTGAAAGTTTCTGTGATTCCCAGACTTCGATTTAACCATGGCTATTCAATCTTTAGCTATTAATGGCTTAAGTTGGCTGCTCAACTCCCTTTTGACTGAAATCTTTCAGATATGTGAAATACATAACTATTATAGGGAAATATGATCATCGCAACCAAAGCAACATTACATTGTTGATTACCTTCTATTAATATGAGCATATATTATCCTTTTATCCTTCCTGCATGGCCTTGAAGCTGGATATTGGCTGATGACATAAATGACATATTTGCCTTGAAATATTTCTGGCTCTTGACTTATCTCTAACATCTAATTCTGAAATTTGAAAAATTGCCCCATTGTGTCAGAACTGCTAATGTTTGCTGATATAAAGGAATGGGAAGAAGCTATTTCCACTTCCAGAGTCCTTCTTTCAACCACCATATTTTCTACCACTGATTTTAAAAATGGGACTGTTAGGTGATATCTCTGTTGGGAGACAAGCAGAGGGTATGTAGCAGAGAATGCAGCCAGAGGAATGTTGCTAATATACACACAATAAGTATACCAGACACTGTTTAAGTAAAATAGAATAGCTTTTACTTAGGTTGTAAAACTACTAAACTAAGCTACTGCTCAATAAGCAGTGATGTCAAATTGAGTCAAACAACAAAGTCTCAACAGTATCAAATATCTTACACAATCTTCAGTCTTCTTCAGTAATCACAGTTCACCTCACAGTTCAGTTATCACACAGCAAGTCCAGTAGAGAGAGATATATGCGCTCTCCTTGCCTTCTCTTATAGTTAGAGATAATTGCACTTACTAATTGCACTGTAACATTACATCAGCCTTAAAGCTACATTGACTATATATTGTCTACCCAACTATAGGAGTCTACTCCTAACAGGGAAGAAAGTAGCAGACAGCCCCTTGTGATTAGCCTGGCTGTCTACTGTGGGTAGGCAGGGAAGAAATGGTAACAACATGCACATGGAGATACCCCTCACACAGATGCTGTGATTTCTGCATTTCAGACACAACTAATCACAACATTTGCAAGAAGCGCATTGCCTTTCTGACATGAGTGTATGGATGTTGTCAGTACCTAGTTTATTAGATATTCCTTCCAGAGCCCGTGGCCAGTTTTGACCTATATCTTTAATGCATCCTTCCATTCTTATCCCAATGAAGAGCCCAGGTGTTTTATCAAAGTATAGTTACAGAAGATTAAAGTTATTAAGGTTATAAGATTAAAGTTATTGGAGCTACAAAACAAAAGGCAAAGAGAACATTTGGATTGGGGGGAAGGACAACTAAGTTTTCCACTTGAGCTGTTGTACATTATCGAAGGAAGAAAAGCAATGTGCTGTGAAATATTTGTTCAAAATTGCTTTACAACTGATTTTTGCCAGTTGCTGTCTATGTGTTGCTATGTAGCAGTACTTTACTGTAGAAAATGTCCTGGTACAATTTAAATAAGTTTGATTTATTTTTCCCATGTTTCACCATCTTTGGGACATATCCTGCTGCTGTGCCTTTTTTGTTATTTTTTACAGAGGACAATTGGTATTAATTTTGTGGGATAAAACAATATTTTCACTTTATATTGTAATAAAGAAATGTAAGACAAATAGACTTGTTTAAATATTTACTGTCTATTCTTTTTTTTCTTTTTGAAAATCTCAATAAAGCCAAAGAACTGGACTACGTTCAGATATAGTGCTGAATACATTTTTCCTTGAAAAGTGCATGAAGTTTGCAAGCTATGTAAACTTTGGGTTTTTTGTATTCATATATATTCTAGCCAGATTTAATTTTAAAGTTCATGTGGTAATTCTTACCCAAAGCAAGTGACTTCTGATTAAGAGAAAACCTTGATATATAAATGTCACTATATGTAAAGGTATTTTCATTTTTCCCAGTGAGGTCTTGTCATTCCACATATAAAGCAGTTCTCATGGGAAAGAATATAAAAATATATACAGTTATCCCATTTTTCATTTTCAGGAATTACTGATCTACTGATCCCACATAATTAATCTGTTACTATATTTTTAAAAAATCAGATTACTAAGATTTGACATTGATTGACTATTAGGACCCAAAGTCTGGTAGGAACAAAGGCTGTGTTGTTCTCCATTGCAGACAATAAGTCAGAAAATCTCTTGGATGTACATATGCTCATTCAATTATGATAAGCAATTTTAAGTCTGTAACTAAAGAGCTGACACAGTTAGGCTGTGAAATCAGAATTGGTTAACCTGCCTTTATCTTCCTAGGTTCAGAGGTGGTGGTGGGCATTACGGATGATGCTATTGTTTGGTTACTTCAGGGGTGGGTTCCTGCCAGTTCTAACCTCTTCTATAGAAGAGGTTCCAGAAATCTACAGTGCCATTTAGAACCGGTTCCAGCTCCCTCCCCCCGTCTGCCCGCACATCCTCAAGTCCACAAGTCTTAAAGCTGTCAAGTTAGAACATCCTTGGGTTTTTTTCTTCTTCTAAAGGGTTAGGGGTGTAAGGGTCTTGTAACTTGATAGCTTTAAGACTTGCATGCTTCAAATGCCAGAGTTTCTGAGGCAACATTTTGGTTGCTAAGCAAGAGCGTTGTTAAGTGAGTTTCACCACATTTTACAAGTTGGCCACGCCCACCCAGTCACATGGCTGGCAAGCCACTCCCACTCAATCACATGGCCAGCAAGCCACTCCTACCCGGTCACATGGCTGGCAAGCCACTCCCACAAAGCAGGCCACACCTACAGAAGAGGTTCTAAAAATTTTTGAAACCCACCATTGGATTACTTGAGTTCCTGTTGTTTTTCAGCTTCTCTACTTGTCCATGTTTCTCAATCTGAACTGCATGGACAGAAGTCCCATCCAAGGATTTAACTTAAGTGCAGGAGGTCATCAGGATGGTTGTATATTGTATAGGCACCTTGTCACTAAGTAAATACAAGGGCTTCTCTTCCCCCTGCCCTTGTATTTCCTAAGAGATTCTTATGGTATTGCAAAAATCTTTGAAAACCTGATTGTTCTCTTAAGTGTCTGGTAAGATGGGTACTGATTCCCTGGGGAATATTTTGTGCTTTTATGCTAAGTTTTTCTCTATGATTTGCTTTTTTTAAAAAAATTGTTGCTGCTTTTAAAAAGTGTAAGCTGTCCAGAGTTGCTTGCAATAGAGGTGTAGAGAGTAAGGAAGATGTCCTTGATAGAAACACGCAGGAATTGTTACCTAAGGAAAGGGCTTTAAAACATGTTTTATACCCCAATAGACAAGATAATATTCAAAAGTGGCCCACTCAGATGCCTCCCCGATTCACTGGGGTATAAGAAGACTTGCAAGATTCTGTTACTGTAGCCACTTTCAATAAAGGTGTTTCTAATCTTCCTGTAGATTATTTTCTGGTCTGGTCTACCTAGTCAGGCTAACTCATCTTTTAAATCAATCCAATCATTTAACAAGGATCATCCATGTGGATTTCATAGAAATTCCAGCATCTTCTATGGTTGGGTCTTCTGGGTTTTGATCCAACACTCAAAATAATATAACTAATTATTGCTAATAGGATTGTTTAAAAGAGAGGCACCTAACTAGATGATCTTCAGTACTCTTGTGGAACAGTCATCAAATAAGATTTTATTTCCAGAAAGATGATATTCATCTATCAGATTTGAGACTGTGTCTCCCCACCACCACTTTTGGAAGGAACAATTTCAGGAAAAGTACTTCGCAGTAAATCAGGAATGGTGGAAGGAACATGTTTAAATTGTCACCTCCTCCTGGAAGTAGAATGAGGAGGATAATCTGCTATACACCTTTGCTAAAAATTCAGCTAAAGGCTGAAACTCTTAATAGAAAACTAGACTCCTTTGAAATGAAAGACATGTCATTTGATTACGTTTCTGCTTGAAATGTAGAAAGCAACCAATGGAATAGGTTGCCTTCAGAAGTTGTGAGTGCTTCATCACTGGAGGCTTTCAAAAAGAGAAATATCATTTGTTTCAAATGATATAGCTTCTCTTCCTTAGGCAGGGGCTGGACTAGAAGACCTCAAAGATCCCTTCCAACATTATTATTATATGTTCTATATTCTATATCAGCATATGTTTATAGCCGTGCCTCTTGATATAAATTCCTTAAAAGTGAAGGCTATAATTTTTAAGCCTGTTGATCTTCTGCTCCGTTTGCATAGGCATTTGCATGCAACGTTGTATTCTTAGTTTGAACCAAAGAACTTCGTTACAAACACCTGGCTCCAATAGGAAACTTTAAAAATATAAGATGAAATGATTGCCTCTATAAAACGCGCCCTGTTCTTCTATTTTTGCTTTTTGAAAATATATTTATGACTCTCCTTATTGCAGCCCTACATGTCCCTATGTAGAGAAAAAAAGACATATTAGAAGCTATGCACTCACCATCTCAATTCACCAAAGCATGCACCAGATAAGTACCTTTAATTATACAACTGTATATTATTTCACAACAGCACTATGCAATTTTGTCCTATAAACTTTAGAGGCATGTTTCAAAGCTAATATTCTGCATAGGCCAGATGGAGTCCATTGAAGTCATTATATGAAAAGTGAAATAATACCTGGCTTTAGCCACACTCATTCATGTTGATTAAATATTATATTCACTGAATTGTACTTCTCCCAGAAGTCATTAGGGTGTTTTTTTTCCTCAGAAAGAAAGATAATTCTCATCACCAATGAACTTGGCACAATTAACATTCTGCAACATTACAGAGATGGTATGATTATCTTAGAATTCAAACTGAATGAAATACTTGCTCTGTGGAATCATATTAATATTAAACCACTATAATTATTAAGCCAGATTCATAAGGATTCACTTGCATACAATCTTTCCTTCCTATTACCGAGGCTAGATGAACATTTCCACAAAGAAAATAACTACAATAAACATTTATATAAGAAATCCCTTACACCCAACATTTATACAAATGGAGTAAGCAACCTAAATTTCTTGCCAATCTGCTTTAGTACAGTAAATACCTTCCTATTCACCTTGTCTGAGCATAACTGGTACCAAGGGTCAACAGCCATATAGTAGAGTCATTGAAATTCTACAGAAAGTGGCCTTGATTTAATACTCATAGAGAGTCATCAGGTGCCTTTATATATCTAGAAGAGGATATATAATTTCTCTCCCCCAAATGAGTGCATTTTAATATGTTGGACAATTTATATTGACCCTGAATGTGTATTATAGAGGTCTAATTCCACAAGAGAGACCTTGGTTAGGAAGTCTTGATGGCTAAAGTAATAGTCATTTGATGCATAAGAATCAAATGGAATTCTCATGTCTTGGTTAGAATTTGAAAGATGTACAATGAAAAATGACCCAGCTGCTCTACTTGTACATAGAACTGTTTGTGGGAACCTAGACTGTCTACAAACTTCAACTAGATTAAGAACATAAGAACATAAGAATAGCCTTGCTGGAACAGGCCACAGCCCATCAAGTCCAGCATTCTGTCTCGCACAGTGGCTCACCATTTGCTTCAGGGTCTTCCCAAGCAGATGTCTTCACTTGCTTATGATTCCCTACAAATGGCATTGAGAGATATCCTGCCTATCTCTCCATCCCGTAGGGTGTCCTTAGGCATCCATCATGATAGCCATGGATACCTTTGTTCTCCATGAACTCGTCTAATCCTTTCTTAAAGGTGTCGAGGCTGACAGCTGTCACCACTTCTTCTGGCAGGGAGTTCCATAGACCAGTGATCCTCTGGGTGAAAGAGTACTTCCTCTTATTTGTTTGAGGTCTAGTTATCAAAAGTTTCATGGAGTGCCCCCTAGTTCTACTGTTGTGCGATAGGGAAAACAGTTTTTCCTTTTCTACTTTGTAGAAAATTAAGGTTAAAATTAAGATTAAGGTACAATAACCCATATGGGAGCAAGCATCATCTCATACATGCACTATTCACAATGAACCTCTGTGGGCAACCTTACCCTTTATTAGACTGTGAGGGCTAAATGTCCCAGGATAAGGTGGCCCCAAGAACTATGTCTTCTTCATGTCTTTGGCAGGTTCCTTAGTTAAAAGCCCCCCCCCCCCCATCTATTCTCACAGTGTTTTCTTTAGCAGAAGTCATTGGAGTGATTGGCATAAGGGGTATGAGAAGTTTAGCAAGTGAACTATTTTCAATACATCTCCATATACTTTAGGGCAGAAACTTTGGCTGGCTGAATAAGGAAGGAGACACTGCTACACCTGTGAATGAATTCTAATGACTAGTGCTGGTTATATCCTATTGAATTAAGACCGATCTAAGAAATTCATCTAGTAAGCAAGTTGCTTAAGAGTTTGGCCTGACTTTGTTCTACTTGTGTTTCCTACGTCTCATTACTTCCAACTTTTCTGCCACCCCCGTACTGAATTTGACCTATGGAACTTGTGGATTAAATGAAAGAATTAGATAGTAACACTCTTGTGGCTCATTTATTGTTGATGGTGAGTCAATCAAATTCTGTTTTCACACTGTTTCCTGGCTTCCCCATCTGTGTGAATTCATGACCCAGTTTTTTTATATGTTCCACGCTGTTACATTTTCCCTTTGGAATTTAATTGCGTCTGTTTCACATTTGGGTGCTAAAAACCTGACAAAGGCTGCACAATTCCCTTCAGCTACAGCACCTATTTATGTTGCTGTAAACTACGTTTGTAGTGAGATGATTAGTAATAAAGGGAGAAAATTAAAGAGAAATTAGTGGCTCTTTATATAGAATCTAGTTACCACCCAAGTCTCCCTTCTGAGGTAGTGGGAAGCAATCGTATTGGAGTAAACCCATTATATGACCCATCCCTTTCTGCTGCACAAGTACAATTATTGACTGACAGAAGTCACGCTGTATATCCCTCCAATGATTGTTCTGATCCAGGCTTCCTTTGAAAGCATGAAGGAAAGTCTTGGTCCCTAAAAAAAACCCCTCTTTTATTTACACAACTGTGAATTCCTTTCATTCAAAATCAGCATGGCTTAGTAAACAATCTTTCAGAGGAATGTTTATCCATATACACCTTATCTCGTTTGGAGTGCTGCTGGGTAACTAGTTTCCAAATGCAGGGCAAAGCAAACTTGGCACAGAGTCTCTTGAAGTCACAACCAGAACTTTCTACTCTTGAACCAACCGAATGAACGCATTGTTTCCTGCAAAAACCCACTCCACATTCATTCCTCTTTTGTTTTCTATGGGAGGGGTCAATCACCTCCAAGGTGTGGCTTTACTCTTAAATCGACACTGCTTTCTTAGTTGTTCTTGTCTTCTGGCAGCTCTGTGCATGCACACACTGGGAAGAGGCTCCAGCTGTTCTTCTGACTCACTGCTGCCTAATTCCGTCTCTGCCTCTGAAGCAGAGCCCTCGTCTGAGCTTTCCTTAACTCCCAGGACCAGCCCATGTTCTTCCCCAACCTCCTCACTGTCCAACTCTGCTGCAAGCTCTGCTGGCCGCCGGCGGGCCAAAACAATGATATCCTTGATAGCGGTCAAAATATCAGTTTGTTAAGGCTATATACTTTATAATAAGCCAACTGTTTCCAAGAGTCTTTGCATAGAGTCTTTGCATAGAGTCTTTGCATGGAGTTATGGTCTCTTTAAGTCTTTGCATAGAGTTGTGGTCTCTTTGGGTTTATCTAATATAAATAACCGTGACTTGTCCATACAAGGGCACATTTACCAGATGAATTTATCTTGCAAGGTAAAAGCATTAAGTGCCACAAATTCTTACCTAACACCTACTGCATGACAATACTCAATGATGCTTAATCTATTGGATCGATGTGTACCTGGTAGGTGCTTTGGCTATATTCAGAATATTGAGCTGAATTAATCCATTCCACTTCCGTTTTTGGTGTTTTTTCCTGCCCCTCCCCACTATTCTTGTTTTCAGTCCTGACACCATGTACTTTCTATTTAAATTTGTTATATATAGCCACATCATGGATAACTATGACGGCTCTGCAAACATGACTGAGCTACATTAAGTAAACCAGCTAAATGCCATTTGGTTTTCTTTTCGTAAAATGTTTTATTAAAGGTTACAATAAACAAATAAAATTAATACAAACTACAAAAGGTTAAAAAAACGAAAGAGAAAAAATAGGGAAAATTTTAAAAGAAGAAAAAAGAAAAGGAAAGAAAAAGAAGTAACTTCCCCTTTGTCCCATCAATGTTAACAACTTATCACCATCTCTTAAAATACAACAATCTCTTCACCCCATATCTCATCCCATATCTTCATTCTCTATAAACATACCTAAACATTCTCATCATCCACACTAATCAGCAAAAATCCATTAAGGAGCACCAGAAACAATCACTTAGCTACTGAATTATAAACCAAATCTAATAGACCTACTTAAGTTTTTTCTTACATTCATATCTCCTTTTCTCTTTTTAAATAAATCTCACAAGCCTGATCAATGAAATACCAACAATAAGCCCCCCCTCAAATAAATGTTACCAGAAATAATAACAGAACTATTTAAATCATTTTACAATGTAACAAATATCCTCTTTCCCATATAATTCTTTTATGATTAAAAACAGAACTTTAAAATGTCATCTTCCAATCCTAATCAGAATACACACACACACACACACTTTCAGAAATGCAGTCGAATTCTTAGTTATAGAGCAAAACGTTTAAAATTTCATTTAAAATTTCACTCTCTCTACATGGGGCTCCCCTTGAGGTGCACCCGAAGGCTTCAGCTAGTCCAGAATGCAGCCGCGCGGGCAGTTATGGGAGCCTCTAGGTTCTCCCATGTAACACCACTCCTGCGCGAGCTGCACTGGCTGCCTGTCGTCTTTCGGGTGCGCTTCAAGGTGTTAGTTACCATCTTTAAAGCGCTCCATGGCACGGGACCTAGCTATCTGCGGGATCGCATTCTGCCTCATACATCCCTGCGACCGATTCGGTCCCACAGAGAGGGACTTCTCCGGGTGCCGTCCACTAGGCTGTGCCAGCGGGCGACGTCCAGGGGAAGGGCCTTCTCTGTGGCGGGCCCGACCCTCTGGAACGACCTTCCCCCCGAAATCAGAACGACCACTGACCTTCGCTCCTTCCGACAGCTTTTAAAAACTCATTTCTTCCGTTTGGCTGGCCTAGGGTAATTTTAATTAGTTATGGTGTTAAGGGGTTTTAGGGACAGTTTTTAGTTTTTATAGATGTTTTTAGCGCAGGATATGTTTAATTGTGTTTTTTAAATTTTGTATTCTGTGTTTATTGTTTTTTAATTCTCCTGTGCCCCGCCTCGAGTCCCTCTGGGGAGAGAGAGCGGGTTAGAAATAAAAATTTATTATTATTATTATTATTATTATTATTATTATTTTCCAATCCTAATCAGCAAATTGCCCAAATTGCCAAAAATAACGAAAAGACCCAGAGTTGCCTTACTGGTGAAATACGTCCCTTCGGCCGATTTGCTCCCACAGAGAGGGATTTCTCCGGGTGCCGTCCACTAGGTAATGCCAGCGGGCGACGCCCAGGGGAAGGGTCTTCTCTGTGGTGGGCCCTACCCTCTGGAACGACCTACCCCCCCAATCTTAGAACAACTACGGACCTCTGCTCCTTCCGTCAGCAATTAAAGACCTATCTTTTCCAGCAGGCTGGCCTGGCCTGACCTATCGTGCCCAGCCTTTAGTTTTAGTAGAGAAATTATTTAATTGGGTTTTATGTACAGTTTTAAAGGGGTAGCTTTTAGCACAGGGTGTTAGTATTTAATATAGTTTTAATTATTTATTATTGTTATATATATATGTTTTTTAAATTTCCTGTGCACCGCCCCGAGTCCCTTTGGGGAGAGGGGGCGGTTAATAAGTCTAATAAATAAATAAATAAATAAATAACATGACATAACATAAATAACAACCTCTTTTTAAAAAACCTGGTTATATAAATCCATTCTACAAATAATCCTTGATTTACAACAGTTCATCACTCTTTAATTATCAAAACATTAGCTAGCTTCTTTTGTAGCTTCAGGTCACTTAGTTCCATTTCCTATTCATAATCTGTCATTACAAAGTCCATATTTAAGTCAATTTCATCCTTGCTCAATTAAGCTGTTTGTGTTCTATCGTATCATCTAAAGATCTATGGAGATTCTCAGTCATCCAGGTCATTGTTGTCCCAAAGGTGCTTTTTCAAGAGGCAACTGGACTTTCTTGGTTTTTCTTTGAAGACGTTTCACTCCTCATCCAAGAGAAAGAAAAATAGAAAGTCCAGTTGCCTCTTGAAAAAGCACCTTTGGAATAGTATCATCTAATATTTCAATATTGACAGAAATCGTCAAGAGTATCTTCTGAATCATTTTTGAGCCACTTGAGCCATGGTGGTGCAGTGGTTAGAGTGCAGTACTGCAGGCTACTTCTGCTGATTGGTGGTTGCCTCCAATTTGGCAGTTCAAATCTCACCAGGCTTAAGGTTAACTCAGCCTTCCATCCTTCTGAGGTGGATAAAACGAGGAGCCAGATTGTTGGGGAAAATATGCTGACTCTGTAAACCACTTAGAGAGGGCTGGAAAGCACTATGAAGCGGTATATAAATCTAAGTGCTATTGCTATTTTTCACACATATCAATGCATTCATTATTTTTTTGATGCCTTTTAGTGTCCAATCCTCAAAATCCCAATTTATTACATTATTTCTCCCCCCAAAGAATGTAAGCATCCTTAGCTTCCTGCCAGAAGGATTTTATAATTATTTTCAAATTTTGATTCCAAATTCTATTGAACTTATATTGGATTTTTAACTTTTCCAAACCAAAGCTCTAAGGAACCATTGGTTGCAATCCAGAAAAATATTTTTTCTAAATCTTAAAATTGTCTTTTAAAACATCTTCTTTCACTGAGGAGATTTACCCAGTGAATACAATAGAGACTTGCCAATCAAAAACATTTTAATATTTTCAAAACAATAAGAAGATAATTCAAAAAGAGATTAAGAAGTAAGGCTTGGTTGAGTTTTTTGTCTGATTAAACTTTTTGTCATTCAAAGGCTGCATTATGTGAGCTTAGATGGTATCCACCAAGTCCCAGCCACTCAGCTCATAAGCCAACCACAAAACCATAGTTCCTGTGATTTACTCATGAGGAGCAGCTGTCTGGAGTGTACATGGGTTATTGCACAATATCTCCTTTCTCTGCAGAAATTTCAGCAGTTCAGATCCAGCACACAGTTACGATATCCATTGTAAATGTCATTCTATGTCAGCAGGATATCAAACTTCCCATAGCGCTCATCAGAAGTCCAACACCATTTTGTCTAAGTCACATAAATGAAATTGACAACTCCACGCATGCAATGGGGCCATGTCACAACCTTTCTTCAACTCCTACACAATGTCACATGTGGTGTGGGACCTATACTTGCATGTTTATATTCATTAATTTTTTGTCCCTGTGATTATTTTAGCTCATCAAGTCAGCATGTTTTTTTGTAGAACTACCAAAGCCATTCACTAAACATGAGGAGGAGAGAGAAGAAAGAGAGAGAATGAGAAAGACGGAAGGATGTTGAGAGTGATGGACAGTGATGGTGATGAGATGGAGATGGGAAGGAGTTGGAGACGGTGGAACTGAAAGAAGGAGAAGGAGAATGGGAATGATGATGAGATGGAGATGAGTTGGCAAGTTGAAAGTTGGAGAAGAAGGAGAATGGAGAGCGGAGAAGATCGTGGTATGCTGGTTTGAGCAGCCAGGCGTGGAACAGCTGCAACCGGTTCGTGAAATGGTAGACCTGGCCGAGGACGACCCGGGAAGATCTTGAACATCTGGAACATCTTGGAGTGAGTGCACGGGACTGGAGGAGGTTTAGCCGATAACATCTGCGCCATCAGAGGGCAGTATTTTCATCAGGCCGCATGATGGACTAACTAGCCATGCGGCACTAGATACGAACTAACCCCCTTTTGGTCGGAGAGACAGATGGATGGGGCCTGTAATGGGACTAAATTCGATCTCCCCATCCATAAGACCCTGGATTATCTTGACTTTACCCCCCATCCAGAAGAATATCTTTGCACTTAGCCACTTTATTTGCTTATCGGACTTATGTTTTGCCTTCCTGGACTTGGGCTGCCTTGGGGGGGCTTTTATCATGTACTCCAGACGCGACCTCCTTAGCCTGCGGGAGTCTCCCCTCTCGCAGGCCTGGCCCTCCTGTTTAACACGGACCCACCTCGATGACGGACTGATTAATCCTGAGAGGTGGGCGAAGCGCAGGTTGAGGGGTTTTTTAGGGAGGTTTTTAATTAGGCTTTTAGGGGGTTCCAGGGAGGAGGGGAAAGATAGTCCAGGGAGGGGACAGCAAATGAGGCCGGTGGGCGGAAGTAGGGAAACGGAGGAAGGGAAGGGGAGGGGTCATTTCCACGGTGGCTCTTTCCATCGATTCGGTCTTAGGGAGGGGCAGGGGCGGAGGGAGACGAAATGGGCACCATCAGTTGGAAGACCGTGGCCGCTGGATCCAGGCGGTCACGTGCTCCAACTCTCCGCTCTCCCATCGCAGACTAGGTGGGCAGGAATCACAGACCCGGGGCCCGAAGCTGATGTTATGCAACGCCAGGTCCGTGGTTCAAAAATCCCCCCTCATTCGTGACCTTGTGTCAGAGGGGGACCTGGACCTGGTGGGTATAACGGAAACCTGGTTGGGCCACGAGGGGGGTATACCCCTCGTGGACATGTGCCCACCAGGTTACTGTGCTTTTCATCAGCCTAGGGCCCTAGGGAGGGGTGGGGGGTGGCGATTATCGTAAAGGAAGGTCTTGAGCCGAAGGAGACCACGGTCCCCCAGACAACCGGGTGTGAATCTCTCTGCGTGAGATGGGGCCTAGGGAGGCAGTTGGGCATGTTAGTTGTATACCTGGCTCCTCGCTATGCAACAACAGCCCTGCCCGAGCTCCTAGAGGTGATAGCCGAGGCGGCAGTTGAGACCCCCAGACTGGTAGTCATGGGGGACTTTAACTTGCCATCGGCAGGCGAAGCCTCTGGAGTAGCTCGGGAGTTCATGGCCTCCATGACGGCCATGGACCTGACCCAGGTAGTTTTAGGCCCCACTCACGAGGGGGAGAACACACTGGATCTCATCTTTGTCTCAGGACAGTGGAGTCGTGATCTGGGAATAGGGGATCTAGTCATCACTCCCTTGTCATGGACAGATCACGCTCTCCTTCGGCTGGACTTTCCAATCGCTACACCCCACCGCGGGGAGGAGGAACCGGACACTCCTATATGGTTCCGCCCCAGGCTTCTGATGGACCCGGAAAGGTTCCAGAGGGAGCTTGGGCCAATTCCTGTGACCCTGCCCCGCGATTCTACTGAAATAATAATAATAATAATAATAATAATTTAATTTCTATCCCGCTCTCTCTCCCCAAGGGGACTCGAGGCGGGGCACAGGCAATTAAAAATACAAATAGACCACAAACAAATACAAAATACAAAGTTAAAAATAAATTAAATAAATCCTGCGGTAAAACCCATAACTAAACTAAAAATTACCCCTAAAAAACCCTGACCTAAAAAGAGACTACCCAAGGCCGGCCAGACGAAAAAAGTGCGTCTTTAATTTTAAGCGGAAGGAGCGGAGGTCCGTGGTTGTCCTGATATCGGGGGGAAGGTCATTCCAGAGGGCTGGGCCCGCCACAGAGAAGGCCCTTCCCCTGGGCGTCGCCCGCTGACAAAGTCTAGTGGACGGCACCCGGAGAAGTCCCTCTCTGTGGGAGCGAATCGGCCGTGAGGATGTATGGGGCAGGATCCGATCCCGCAGGTAGCTAGGTCCCGAGCCATGGAGCGCTTTGAAGATGGTAACTAACACCTTGAAGCGCACCCGGAAGACGACAGGTAGCCAGTGCAGCTCGCGCAACAGCGGTGTTACATGGGCAAACCTAGAGGTGCCCATAATTGCTCGCGCGGCTGCATTCTGGACCAACTGAAGCCTCCGGGTACACCTCAAGGGGAGCCCCATGTAGAGAGAGTTGCAATAATCCAGTTGGGATGTCACGAGAGCATGAGTGACTGTGCGAAGGGCGTCCCGATCCAATAGGGGGCGCAACTGGCGTACCAGGCGAACCTGGTAAAACGCCCTCCTGGCCACGGCTGTCACTTGATCTTCCATGGACAGCCGGGTATCCAGGAGGACACCCAAGTTGCGCGCCCCATCCACAGGGGCAAGATGTTCGCCCCCTATGGCCAGCGTTGGAGAGAGCTGGTTGAATCGGGCAGCCGGAAACCACAGCCACTCGGTCTTGGTCGGGTTGAGCCTAAGTCCGTTACTTCCCATCCAGATCCGCACGGCTTCCAGGCACTGGCACATCACCGCTACGGCATCGTTGGGGTGGTTTGGGGTAGATATGTACAGCTGGGTGTCATCAGCGTACAGGTGGTACTCTACCCCAAAACCACGGATGATCTCACCCAGCGGCTTCATGTATGCGTTAAACAGGAGAGGCGAGAGGACCAACCCCTGAGGCACCCCGCATGTGAGGGGTCTCGGGGTCGACCTCTGCTCTCCTGCCCGCACAAATTGCGATCGGCCAGAGAGGTAGGAGGAGAACCACCGTAAAACGGTGCCTCCCACCCCCAACCCCCCCAGCCGATGCAATAGGATACCATGGTCGATGGTATCGAAAGCCGCCGAGAGGTCTAATAGGACCAGGATGGAGGAACATCCCCCATCTCTGGCCCTCCAGAGATCATCTACCAACGCGACCAATGCCGTCTCGGTGCTATGCCCGGGCCGAAAGCCGGACTGGCGCGGATCTAGATAGTCAACTTCCTCCAGGTGACGGGGAAACTGTTGTGCCACCACACTCTCAACAACCTTCGCCAAGAAGGGAAGGTTGGAGACTGGACGGTAGTTGTTCAAAAGAGCTGGGTCCAAAGAGGGCTTCTTGAGGAGGGGCCTCACCATGGCCTCTTTTAGGGAGGCAGGCAAGGAACCCTCACTCAAGGATGCGTTGACAACCTCTTGGAGCCAGCCTCGTGTCACCTCCCAGGATGCCAGTACAAGCCAGGAGGGGCACGGATCCAATAAACATGTGGTGGCTCGCAGTCGCCCACGTAGCCTGTCCATATCCTCGGAAGTAACGGAGTCAAACTCCTCCCAAACAAGATCTCCCCCGTGGCATCCCACTGGGCCATGAATGGGGGTTAGCTCACTCTGTATCTGGGCGGTTTTCTCCTGCAGAAAAATCACAAATTCCTCTGCTCTACCCTGTAGCGGGGCTTCCCGCTCCCTCTGTTGAAGGAGGGAGCGGGTCACCCTAAACAGGGCGGCAGGGCGGTTTTCTGCGGATGCTATGAGAGTGGCACAATGATGACGTTTGGCCACCCTCAGCGCCACAATGTAAGTCCGTAAATGGGCTCTTACCTGTGTCCGGTCAGATTCAGAGCGGCTAGCCCTCCATCTTCTCTCTAGGCATCTCTTGCGGCGTTTCATCACCCGCAGCTCCTCAGTGAACCAAGGAGCCAGGGTGGTTCGCCGCCGCAAGAGAGGCCGCAAGGGCGCGACCCGATCTAAGGCTCCCACGGCCGCACTATTCCATGCGGCCGTGAGGTCCTCCATCGGGGCGCGGGTCAGGGATACAGGAAATGGCCCAAGCGCTGTCTGGAACCCATCCGGGTCCATCAAGCGCCTGGGGCGGTACCAGATTGGTGACTCTGGTTCCGCCTCCCCGCGGAGGGGAGCAGCGGTCGGAAAGTCGAGCCGGAGAAGTGAGTGGTCTGACCATGACAAGGGTGTGATGACTATATCCCCTGTACCCAGATCACTTTTCCATTGGCCCGAGACGAAGATGAGGTCCGGCGTATGTCCACCCTCGTGGGTGGGGCCCTGAATTACTTGGGTCAGGTCCATGGCCGTCATGGAAGCCATGAACTCCCGAGCTACCACGGATGATTCGCCCAACGATGGCAGGTTAAAGTCCCCCATGACTATAAGTCTGGGGGTCTCCACTGCCACCGTAGCGATCACCTCCAGGAGCTCGGGCAGGGCTGCTGCTACATAGCGGGGAGCCAGGTATACAACCAGCAAGCCCAACTGCCTCCCTAGGCCCCACTTCACGCAGAGGGACTCACAGCCGGAAGTCTGAGGCACAATGGTCTCTCTCGGCTCAAGGCCTTCCTTAATAATGACCGCTACCCCACCACCCCTGCCTAGGGCCCGCGGCTGATAAAATGCGCGGTAGCCTGGTGGGCACATTTCAACGAGGGGATGTCCTCCCTCGTGGCCCAACCAGGTCTCCGCAATTCCTACCAGGTCCGGCTCCCCCTCTGACACAAGGTCACTAATGAGGGGGGCTTTGTTGACAACGGACCTGGCGTTGCAAAACATCAGCCGCAGACCCTGGCTCTGTATTCCCTGGCCACCTAGCCTGCGGGGGTTGTGGCACCCAACCGTTTGTAACCAACGGCTATGTGCCTCCAACCGGGAGGAAGGAACTTGTCTCCCCTCGGTCCTGCCCCTCCCCACGACCCTCTGGATGGAGAAGCCCTCCACCGGAATGACTTGTGTTTCCCCCCTCTTAACGGAACCATCCGCCTCCCTCCGTCGTCTGCTGGCTTGGCCCGTTCCCTTCTGGCTAGTCTCAACCTGTCTAAACCCTCCCTCCTCCCTGGTACCCCCTAAAACAGACAACAGCTTTTTTACTAAAAAACCCCTACACCTGCGCTTTCGCCACTTCTCCTGACTTACTAGTCCCTCATCAAAGTGTGCCCTTGATAACACAGCGGGCCATACCTGCGAGAGGGGGGACTCTCGCAGTAACAGTAGGTCTGAGGACCTAGTGGCCGCATGGTTAAGTGCTGCCATGGGGGCCTTGGACCGAGTCGCGCCCTTGCGGCCTCTCTTGCGGCGACGAATCACCCAGGCTCCTTGGTTCACTGAGGAGCTTCGGGGGATGAAGCGCCACAAGAGACACCTAGAGAGCAGATGGAGATCCTCTCGCTCCAAAGCCGACTGAACACTAGTGAGAACCCATATTAGGGCTTATTTAGTGGCGATAAGAGTGGCCAAACGTGAGTATTGTGCCACCCTTATTGCATCCGCAGATAACCGCCCTGCCACCCTGTTTGGGGTGACCCGCTCCCTCCTCCATCAGAGGCCGCGGGAAGCCCCTCTGCAAGGGCGAGCGGAGGAATTTGGGATTTATCTGCAGGAGAAAATCACTCGGATTCGGAATGAGCTATCCTCCATCGACAGTGGTCCTGTGGGACTGTCCGAGACTAGTCTTGAGGTTCCTTCTTGGGAGGAGTTTGACTTTGTTACCACCGAGGATATGGACAGGCTGTCAAGGAAGTTTAGGGCGACCACATGTTTATTGGATCCGTGTCCCTCCTGGCTTGTACTGGCATCCTGGGAGACGACACGAGGCTGGCTCCAGGGCATTGTCAATGCATCTTTGAGTGAGGGGTCCTTACCTGCCGTCTTGAAAGAGGCGGTAGTGAGGCCCCTCCTCAAGAAGCCGTCCCTGGACCCAGCTTTACTAGAGAACTATCGTCCGGTCTCCAACCTTCACTTTTTAGTGAAGGTTGTTGAGAGTGTGGTAGCCCAACAGTTTCCGCGACACCTGGAGGAAGTTGATTATCTAGACCCGCGCCAGTCCGGCTTCCGACCCGGTCACAGCACCGAGACGGCATTGGTCGCGTTGGTTGATGATCTCTGGAGGGCGCGGGATAGAGGTTATTCCTCTATCCTAGTCCTATTAGACCTCTCGGTGGCTTTTGATACCATCGACCATGGTATCCTATTGCACCGACTGGGGGGGTTGGGGCTGGGAGGCACCGTTCTGCGGTGGTTCTCATCCTACTCTCTGGTCGGTCGCAATATGTGTTGACGGGAGGGCAGAGGTCGACCTCGAGGCCTCTCCTATGTGGGGTCCCTCAGGGGTCGGTCCTCTCGCCCCTCCTTTTCAACACATATATGAAGCCGCTGGGTGAGATCATCCGTGGTTTTGGGGTGGAGTACCATCTGTACGCTGATGACACTCAGTTGTACATATCCACCCCAAACCACCCCAACGATGCCGCCGAAGTGCTGTCCCGGTGTCTGGAAGCCGTACGGATCTGGATGGGTGGTAACAAACTCAAGCTCAACCCTGCCAAGACTGAGTGGCTGTGGTTTGCGGCACCCCGGTTCAGCCAGATTATTCCAACTCTGGCCATTGGGGGCGAACAACTGGCCCCCGTGGAGAGGGCACGCAATTTGGGTGTCCTCCTGGATTCCCGGCTGTCCATGGAGGACCATGTGGCAGCCGTGGCCAGGGGGGCGTTTCATCAGGTACGCCTGATGCGCCAATTGCGCCCCTTACTGGACCGGGCTGCCCTTCGCACAGTCACTCAAGCTCTCGTGATGTCCCGACTCGACTATTGTAATGCTCTCTACATGGGGCTTCCCTTGAGGTGCACTCGAAAGCTACAGCTAGTCCAAAACGCAGCCGCGCGGGTGATTATGATAGCCACTAGGTGCTCCCACATAACACCGATCCTGCGCGAGCTGCATTGGCTTCCTGTGGCCTTTCGAGTGCGCTTCAAGGTTTTGACAACTATCTTTAAAGCGCTCCATGGCTCTGGGCCTAGTTATATGCGAGACCGCCTCCTGCCCCATACATCCCTTAGACCGATACGCTCCCACAGAGAGGGCCTCCTCAGGGTGCCGTCGGCCGGACAATGCCGACTGGCGACACCCAGGGGGAGAGCCTTCTCTGTGGCGGGGCCAGCCCTCTGGAATGACCTGCCCCCTGAATTACGTACCATCACCGACCTCCGCCTCTTCCGCCAATGTCTTAAGACATATTTGTTTCAACAAGCCAGCCTAGCCTAACCTCCCATGGGGACTTTTAGATAGTTTTAAATTGGGTTTTTAAATTTTGGTTTTAGCGCAGGATAGGTTTATTTAATAGTTTTTAAATTATATTTATTGTATTTTGTATGTTTTTAAATTTCCTGTGCGCCGCCCTGGGTCCTCTGTGGAGAAGGGCGGGATATAAATTTAAATGAATAAATAAATAAATAAATAAATGACAGTCACTATTTGTTGTATGGTCAAATGGATTTCATTGTAAGTGATTTTTGTTTATCGCCCTTATTTTCTCATCAGTGCTAGCAAACATGGAACGCTAACAGGATTTTAGCAATCGTATTAATCAAGACAAAAAGGCATGGAAGAAAGGAGACTTCTACTTTGGGAGAAACTAAGAGTTCAGTGTGGAGTGAAAAGATAATTTCCTGAACAGATGTTAATTGCTAGGGTGATTTATTGATTGTGCATTGTAGGCGACTGAATGATAGGCTTTTTCTGCCTGAGATTAGTGCAGACTTGTGGAATTACAAACCAGTCAAACCAACATTGATATCTGAGATCATTCTAGACCAAATCATAAGACAGTTGATCTCTAAGCAATAAAATGAATAAGTGATTGCAAGAGATCAAAACCAACTCTTATAAGGGTAGCTTTATTATTTTGATTCATTTAAAAAAACATCTTTTGTAGATTCTATGAATGCTATAGAAATAACATATCTCAACTTCAACAAAACATTTGCCATGTATCGCATGACATTCTATCAGCAAGGTAACTAACTGGATGACATGTTTATTGAAAAAGTACAGGACTGGTTTAAAAACTCTCCACAAAGAATGCTTTTCAACAAGGCTTCATCAAAATGGTGGGAAATATGAAGATAAATATTATTGCACTAATACTTTTTAAATATCTCAATTAATGACTTAAACGAACATTTGGTGGAAAGCTAGTCAAATTTTAAGATAAGAATTAAAAAACACTATGAAGCTCTAAAATGTTACAAGGGATCTGAGCAATTCCCCACATCCTCACTAATGATTTCAGTGGACTAAGGATTGGGCAAGAAATTTATTTATTTTCCACTATTTATTTTGCATGAGTAAATGTTGACCTTTATAGCAAATAAATAAAACCTAGGATTGCGCAAGAAATTTATTTATTGTTTACTATTTATTTTGAATAAGTAAATGTTGACCTTTACAGCAGAATAAGTTCATAAAATAAAAGTGTCATTACCAAAAAAAACCAAACAACACCCATAATCATAATAACACCAATAATCATAGGTGCTTTGGGTTCAATCCCAAAACAACTAGAGCAGGGGTTTCCAACCTTTGCAACTTTAAGTCTGAAGGACTTCAGCTCCCAGAATTCTCCAGCCAGCAAAGCAAAGCTGGGTGGAGAATTCTGGGAGCTGAAGTCCTTCAGACTTAAAGTTGCAAAGGTTGGAGACCCCTGAACTAGGGCACTGCTTGGACACCATCATCATTGACAAAATCATCACCAGTCAATTGAAAAAGGTTGCTTTACTTGGAACAGCTTACATCCTGTGACAATATTGGTTTAACACCCATCAAATAACAACATCTGGCTATCCCAGATCCTTGGGAAGGACTCGAGAGATGAAAAAAATGCCAAATCAAGCTAAACAGTTTGCTGACAGTGTGATAAACCATAATAAAATACCTTCTCCATAAAAATTAATCATACATTTCATGGGAAGGATGAGCTTGCTTACATTATTCCTGAGATCTGGGTTTCTTTTTCATTTTGACAATAGTCACTTTTATTCATCAGTATCAGAAAACAAAACAATAAAGAGTATCTCCTTACCTTAAAACAACTTCTTTTAAAACTGTTCTTAAATTGCTACGGGTTAAACACTGGCAGGTTTAAATGTATTTAATAATAATAATAATAATAATAATTTTAATTTTATATCCCGCTCTCTCTCCCCAAAGGGACTCGAGGCGGGGCACAGGCAATTAAAAATACAGATAAAACCACAGACAGAATACAAAATTAAAAATGAATTAAATTAGTCCTGCGCTAAAAACCCATAAACTAAACTAAAACTACCCCTAAAACCCCTAACCTTAGAAGAGACTACCGAAGGCCGGCCAGGCGAAAAAGATGTGTCTTTAATTTTAAACGGAAGGAGCGGAGGTCCGTAGTTGTCCTAATATCGGGGGGGGGGCGTTCCAGAGGGCTGGGCCCGCCACAGAGAAGGCCCTTCCCCTGGGCGTCGCCCACTGACAAAGTCTAGTGGACGGCACCCGGAGAAGTCCCTCTCTGTGGGAGCGAATCGGCCGTGAGGATGTATGGGGCAGGATCCGATCCCGCAGATAGCTAGGTCCCGAGCCATGGAGCGCTTTGAAGATGATGACTAACACCTTGAAGCGCACCCGAAAGACGACAGGTAGCCAGTGCAGCTCGCGCAAGAGCGGTGTTACGTGGGTAAACCTAGAGGTTCCCATTATTGCTCGCGCGGCTACGTTCTGGACCAACTGAAGCCTCCGGGTGCACCTCAAGGGGAGCCCCATGTAGAGAGAGTTACAATAGTCCAGTCGGGATGTCACGAGAGCATGAGTGACTGTGCAAAGGGCGTCCCGATCCAATAGGGGGCGCAACTGGCGTACCAGGCGAACCTGGTAAAACGCCCTCCTGGCCACGGCTGTCACTTGATCTTCCATGGACAGCCGGGTATCCAGGAGGACACCCAAGTTGCGCGCGCCATCCACAGGGGCAAGATGTTCGCCCCCTATGGCCAGCGATGGAGTGAGCTGGTTGAATTGGGCAGCCGGAAACCACAGCCACTCAGTCTTGGTCGGGTTGAGCCTGAGTCCATTACTTCCCATCCAGATCCGCACGGCTTCCAGGCACTGGCACATCACCGCTACGGCATCGTTGGGGTGGTTTGGGGTAGATATATACAACTGAGTGTCATCAGCGTATAGATGGTACTCTACCCCAAAACCACGGATGATCTCACCCAGCGGCTTCATATATGTGTTGAACAGGAAAGGTGAGAGGACCGACCCCTGAGGCACCCCACATGTGAGGGGTCTCGAGGTCGACCTCTGCTCTCCCGTCAACACAAATTGCGATCGGCCAGAGAGGTAGGAGGAGAACCACCGTAAAACGGTGCCTCCCACCCCCAACCCCCCCCAGCCGATGCAATAAGATACCATGGTCGATGGTATCGAAAGCCGCCGAGAGGTCTAATAGAACCAGGATGGAGGAACAGCCCCCATCTCTGGCCCTCCAGAGATCATCCACCAACGCGACCAATGCTGTCTCGGTGCTATGCCCGGGCTGAAAGCCGGACTGGCGTGGGTCTAGATAATCAACTTCCTCCAGGTGACGGGGAAACTGTTGTGCCACCACACTCTCAACAACCTTCGCCAAAAAGGGAAGGTTGGGGACAGGACGATAGTTAGATAATAAAGCTGGATCCAAAGAGGGCTTCTTGAGGAGGGGTCTCACCATGGCCTCTTTTAGGGAAGCAGGCAAGGAACCCTCACTCAAGGATGCGTTGACAACCTCTTGGAGCCAGCCTCGTGTCACCTCCCAGGATGCCAGTACAAGCCAGGAGGGACACGGGTCCAGTAAACATGTGGTGGCTCGCAGTCGCCCACGAAGCCTGTCTATATCATCGGAAGTAACGGAGTCAAACTCCTCCCAAACAAGATCCGCCTCATGGCATTTCACTGGGCCATTAATGGGGGCTAGCTCGTTCTGTATCTGAGCGATTTTCTCCTGCAGATAAGACACAAATTCCTCTGCTCTGCCCTGTAGCGGGGCTTCCCGCACCCTCTGTGGAAGGAGGGAGCGGGTCACCCTAAACAGGGCGGCAACTTTAACTTTCTCTTTCCCAGAACAGCCATATTGAGACAGCCCTGGCTCTTGATTCCTTCTACAGCATGGGTATCAAACGTGATTTCATTGAGGGCTGCATCAGGGTTCTGTTTGACCTCAGGGCGACCTGGGAGGGGGGGGTATAATGAGAGCAGGGATGGCCTGCTTGATATCACGCATGTCAGTGGTGCCTGTGGCAGCCTGAGTGCTCTGTCAGTGAAAATGAGCTCCTGAGCTCTGTTTCCGGCTGCAAGGGCCTCCTGCAACCCTCTGCCAGTGAAAATGGAGCTAGGGAGGGCTGCACATGGCCCTCCTGAGCTCCATTTTTGCCGGCAGAGGATTATAGGAGGCCGTCACAGCCAGAAAGAGGACTCGGGAGCCTCTTTTCACAGGCAGAGGCACCACAGGCTGGTCCATCACTGTTTCCAGGGTGGCACTGCAGGCCACATCAAAGCACTTCATGGGCCGGGTTGAGTTTCACACCCTTGTATATCAGGTCATATAGTCAGAGAGGTTCTTTTTTTTTTTTTGCACAGAAGCCTTCTGTTCTCTTTCACTATTGCAAGGTTTTCCAGAGGAGAAGCACATCCAGAAGTATTGACTCTAATCTTATTGTAGGGTTACATTAACAGAATCTTTCAAGTCTGAAAGTGCATCCCTCCCTACTTATGTCAACAGTCGAAGGAACTAGGTAGGATCTCTTCTGAGATGTTTGCCATGACCTTGGTCCTTCTCTGGATTCAGGCACCTCTTTATCTGTTGTCTAATTTGCAGCTCTCCTCCCATCTCCAAAGGTCATTCCCACATTCCATAATATCTCTAGCCATGCTTTCTTTTCTTTCAAGAGGCAGAGAGGAATTCGCTCAGGCCTTTGTTATTATACTGTTGCTTTTTATCCAACATGCATCAAGGTGTTCAGCAAAGGATGGTATTCCTCTGTCCATTTTTTCATAACACTCCTGGGAGTTAAAAACCTATATTTTGAGAAACCCTGCTTTAGCAATAGCACTTAGACTTATATACCACTTCACAGCCCTCTCTAAGTGGTTTACAGAGTCAGCATATTGCCCCCAACAATCTGGGTCCTCATTTTATCGACCTCGGAAGGATGGAAGGCCGAGTCAACCTTGAGCCTGATGAGATTTGAACTGCCAAATCACAGGCAGCCAGCAATCAGCAGAAGTAGCATGAAGTACTGCATTCTAACCACTGTGCCACCACAGCTCTTAAGGTAGAAACAAAATTTCAGATGTTCTTAATATGTTATAAAAATAAGGCTAAACCAAATTTAATAGAGACAAATGCAAAGTTCTTCATGTAGGAAAAAGAAACAAAATATACAAGTAAAACATGTGGGACTAGCTTGATTAAATGCAAGGTTGAATGCAATTTTAGGCTACATTAGTCAAAGAATAATATCCAAATTATGGTGTGTTTGTATGTCTGTCTGTGTATAAAATTGTCGCCCCATCTGGGGAGATCTCAGAGCTAAAATGAACAGCAGATGCCAGGATTATGGCAATGTTCAAATATTTGTTTAATTAGCAGAAGAATCACAGAGGAGATCTCATCCCAATCAGCCTGTCAGATAGTGGTGGGAGAAGCACTTTGCCATAGCATTAGTTAGCAACTATAGGTTCTTCAGAACCCAGATTTATAATGTCAACTCCCTCCCATAAAGCACCATAAGATGCCATGATGATTGATCATAAGACTGACGTCCATAAAAAAAGCATCTGTGTAGCAACGAGGGGTACTGCCACACACTTGATATATTGATGTGAAGAGGAAGAGGAAGCTATATGAAAGCAAAGAGTTAATTACATTGATAACAAGACTGGAAAAGGAGAGCCCACAAATGGCTTATCTCATGGGCCTGGCAGCCCAAGTGGCAGTAGGACTTTCTTGGAAGAAATGGCAGGAAGAGACTAACTTCAGTAGTAAAGAAATTCAGATGCTGGTCATCCCGGCAAAATAATTTTTACATCATGGGAAAGAATTGTTTTAACCATTTATGAAAACGTGCAATTCTGGACATGCCATTTGAAACAAGTTTCAGAGACATTAAAAAATTGGAAAGAAAGTGCTGTAAGTTTTAACAAAAAAAAAAGATATCCTAGGAAATGGATATGTTTAGATACAGAGGTGATAGGATAGCATTTTGCAAGAACCTGAAGGAGTGTACTCAGAAAAATGATTGGGACCCAGACCTGGATCTGGAAGATCAAGACTCAGTTCAACACATGGAACAATGGATTCGGATTACAAGAAGACAGTAAGAGTTATCTGATAGTTGAACCAATTACCTAGAGTGGTGAGAGGTTTTTTTCTCCCCTTCACTGAATGTGTTCAAAAGCTAGACAGTCATTTATCTGGGTGGAAACTAACCAAGGAGAGAAGCAACTTAGAACTAAGGAGAAATTTCCTAACAGTAAGAACAATTAACCTCTGGAACAGCTTGCCTCCAGCAGTTGTGAATGCCCCAACCCTGGAAGTCTTTAAAAAGATGTTAGACAGGCATTTGTCTGAAATGGTATAAGGTTCCTGCCCATGCAGGGGGTTGGACTAGAAGACCTACAAGGTCCCTTCCAACTCTGCTATTGTATTGTATTGGATACTTCAATTTTGGATTCCTACACGGAAAAAGAGGATAGACTTGATTATTTAACTGACCCCTCTCTATCCTATCGTCATCCTGTGTTATTTTGTTCCAATTCTTTGCATCTGGATAAAAGGACAAACAATTTGAATTTGGCTCCCTCATTTAAAAAAAAAGATGTTGAAAGCAATTTGAAGGAGCAAAGAATAATCTGACCAAGTTGCAGAGCTTTGAGAGCAGCATATGCTTTCCATATAAGAATTTGGAATTTAATAAAGCCAGTTAGAGATGCAGGACTGGGATGGGGAATTCCTGCCCCAAACCCTGGAAAACCGACGCTATTTAAGATATTGGACTACAGTGGAACAATGACCTGATTTAGGGTGAAGGCTCACTAAATGATTGTACTGTGGCAAAGCTCCCATTTTGTTCTAGTAGCTCCCTGAGGTCTAATGCTAGATTCCTTGGCAGCCTAGCCCCTTGTAAATGTGTCACTACAAATTCCACAGCAGCACAGTCCTAACAGTGATTAATCACTGCGATATTTCCTTTCACTACCTGGCTATGTTACTTTTATGTCATTGAACTCTTGAATTTAGCTCAAAATCCAGAAGAAGGAAGTAACACATAAAGAAAGAGAATGCTAAAGAGAGAGCCTGAACAACGTTGCTTTGACACCCAATTTTAGGGTACAATAGACAAGCCTTTGAGACAGAGGTGGGTTGCTCCTGGTTTGGCCTGGATCAGGCGAACCAGTAGTAGTGGTGGTGGGAGGTTTCACCTGCCCACCCAGACACTTCTGTGCATGCGCAGAAGTGTCACACATGCAGGGGAGTGTGCACCAGAATGCACCTGAACTGATAATAAAAAATTGGCAACCAATCACTGCTTTGAGAGAGTTTGGGTCAACCTTTGCCAGAAAAGTAGGGCAGTTTGATGTGATCAGAAGGAACATTAAAGTTTGGCCTAACTATTTTTTTTTACCCAAATGCTAGCCCATCCTGTGATTAAGAAGAGTTGTAGTGGCAAGTGAACTTTGTTTGTCTGTCTGTCTGTCTGTCTGTCACCAAACAGATGGATGAAAGACAGGCAAAAAAGCAGTAGAAGTGGTACCAAAATTTGACTTCCTGCCAGCTTCCCCACTAATTATGCTTGTGGGAAGCTGACAGGGTGTGATGGAAATCATAGCCACGTGCCCACAGGAACACTGCCAGGGCCACAACTTTGTGAATAAAACTGATCTGAACATGATGGAAATTTCAATTCCACAGGAGTAAAAGGTGCTGGATTTTTACACATTCTTTAAATTAACTGATTTTAGGTACCTTGGTTCAAAAATTGTTTTCAATATAATGTACGGGCGCACAAATAGATATCAACATAGAGACTTTCAGTGGTATATACATACAATCTAGGAAGGAGAAACTTACATATATAGTTTGTTTCCACTTTGACTTATCCCCTCCTTTTTTTTCTTTATATGAAATAGCAAGAGATTGCCAGATAACTACTTTGCATTAACCCCAGAAATGCATGAGAAAGAAAGAGTCGGGAATGCAGGATGAATCATTTATTATGATCTTGCAACTGTCAAAAGATTGGACAGCTCCTTTCTGGAGTCTGTAGTAGTCCTTCCAAATAAACTTCAAATATATCTAAAAGATGTATAGTCAAACTGAGATAATCTCACAGGAGTGTATGACTCTGAGGAAGATATATTTGAAAGGGACCTGATGACAATAGTTTGACTGTAATTGCAGAAGATTAAAGGAACTTTTTCATAGGCTTCAGAAGAGGCAGGGGGATTGACAACTCTCTTAAGAGACCAAGGCAATAAACAAATAAATGCTGGTTGTTATATTGCTGTGGAAGTATGTCTCCTGCAGAAGCACTCTCCCCCACCTTCTTGGTTATTGTAAGAAATGATTTCTTTATTTTGCTCAATCAACAAAACAATTTAGCCATACATTTCTCATTTGAGATGGTAGGACTGATGGTGACACTGCAAAACAGTAGCTGGAAAGAAGCTAGCAATATTCCAAGCCCCTCCTCTCATTTGGCATGTTAGCAATCCTTCCAGCCAGACTTAAAGGATAGGATATAGAATGTGAGTGTACATCCATATATCTCATAAGCATATCAGATGATATCTGGATAGAGCAGTAATAGAGTACACTATCCAAGCATTTATCCTGCCCAGACTCTTCACTGTTGGACAGTACTCAAAAGAATAAGAAAGTTGTTTCTTGTTCCCAAATTATTATTCAAGTTTTGTATTTGGTCCTCCAGTCTGAGACAAATTTGGTGGCTAAAACTTTTTTAAACCTTTTTTTTTCTTTTTACCTGCTTATCTAGATTGCACTTATATTTATAACTTTTAAGGGATGCTGAGTAATTACTTGGCTTGAAGTAAAACAGTCAGGATGGTGTGATCTGAACATCGTTATTATGGATTCAAGTGGGAATGGAGAAAATGCACCAGATATTTGTGAGGCAGTGTTTACCTCACCCAGCTTTCAATTGTCTTGACTCCAGAGTTAAACCCCACAACCACTGCATCTTAGCAGGGTTGAGCTGTAATCAGTTTCTCTCCATCCAGGACCTTACAACCTGCAGGCACTGAGTTTGCACATGTACTGTAACATTTCTGCTTTGTGAGCTACACTGCTTGCTTTGGGTGCAATTATCACTCATAAATTCCTTCATAGAATATGGCTTCTCTGACAGGTTATGCTTCTCCAACAATTTCTCATCCCATCCTATATGTTATGATACAGTTGGCTTCCTCCAAGTTCCATCAATTAAACAATGTCTCCTTGTGAGGCCCAGGAACTGGACCTTCTCTGTCATAGTACTTGTCCTCTGGAACACTTTTTTAATCCAAGTTGCACATCCCTCTTTGCATGAGCTCCTAAAACCTGGTTTACCCAAGGAATAGAAAAGGCAATGGATCCTTTGTTCTATATTTTGTATTTTGAATGGTATTTGGGTTTATTCCAAACCTTTTCTATTTGTTGTTTGTTATATGTAATTCTCTGTTTTATTGTTGTGTATTGTAAGCTGCCCAGAATCACAACAGATTAAGGCAGCCTGGAAATTTACTGTAAACAAACAAAACAGTGAAGAAGCAATCAAACTATATCAAAGATTGGCAGTGGTTAGGAATGGAATCTGGTCACAATAAGTAAGCCAGTGCAGGAAAATAATCTAGATATACCATCATTTTTCAGCATCTAGAAACATGGATTTAACCAATGGAGATGCTTTAGGTTTGCTACTCCTGAGGCTCAAGAGTGGAGAAAGGGATCCTATAGCTTTGTTCATTCAGAAACTTGTTAGAAGAGCAAAATTAAGTGACAAAAATCCTTCTTGAAACAAAATAGGTATATTGCCTGAGTTTAGATAGTCTTTGAGAAACTCCATATATTTTTCCTTCTTTCTATGCATATAGATATGCTTGCTTTCCTAAATACAGTATATCTCTCTAGATAATTGTGTTCAGTTTGAAATGTTAATATTGTTTGTTTTAGCAGAACCAATATTGTATTGATTCATTATGTAATATAATTCTTGATCTTTCTTTAAACTTCTCATACCTATAATGGAAATATTTCTTGTGATCTTCTATCTCTATGCTGCCTAAATACATATTTGAATCAAATAAGGTGGCTGATCATTAAATCTCTTATATGAAGTCAACATAGAATACACAAATGCAGTAAAAGTTATATAGATGAGCCTGAATTTATAACCATTCATCTAGCGACAAAGTTACAAAGGCAATGGAAAAATTATCTTACAACAGGTCCTCGCACTTACAGTGATTGCAAGCATTCCCAAAGTCATGTGAACAAAATTGGAGTGCTTGACACCCAGCTTGTATTTACAATGGTTGCAGCAACTCAGGGTCATGTGATTGCCATTTGCGAGCACCCTAGCTGACTTCCAACAAGCACAGTCAATGCGGGGAAGCCAGATTTGCTTAAAGACTGCATGATTCACTTAACAACTGTAGTGATTCACTTAATAACTGTGGCAAAAATAGTCAAGAAATGGGGTGTGACTCATTTAACAGCTGCCTTGCTTAGCAATGGAAATTTTTGCCCCAGTTGTAGTTATACATTGAGGACTACATAGTCACGTTAAAGGAGCTATCTAAGGTGCTGAAGTGGAATTATTTTCTCTAGAAAGGTGCAATGTAGTTATTATTTGTAGGAGAGATTGGCAGATCTAAGGGAAAGAATAGCAAGAGGGATCAGATTACAGATTAACAGAATTGGAAGTGATCTTGCAGGCCATCTAGTCCAACCCCCTGCCCAAGCAGGAGACCCTACATCTGCCTCTTCCTAGGATTGAACTCACAACCTCCTGATTGGTAGGCGAGAGTTTCACCTCTAGGCCACAGCAGCAGATTCAGTTTAGAGTTATTGCATAGCCCAACAAAGTCAAATTCACCTTCATTGTCATTGAGCCTTATCTAATTCTAACCAGGTGCAGAACGTTAGTTGAGACAATACTTGTGCATAGGCTTTTAGCAATCAATCGGTTAATGTGTCAACCCGTTTTTTGTGCCTGATGCATTTTTTGAATACCTGCAATTTCAGAAAAATCTGCTATAAAGTACTTTTCATGCAATGTACATTATCCTTTCAGATAATACCAGTCCAGAGCCCTAGACACAAGTATTTCACAGCTGAAGCTACTGTTGGAATAAACTGCAGGTATTTTAAAATAAATACAAATATACTGGCATCCGCTTCGATTCAAAGACCTACTCAAATCATGCAGTCAGCTTGCACTTTCTGCATGATTGCTTTTCGTGAACAGCTGAACACTGCTGTGTTTTATTACAAACTTCTTTTTGTACTTTCTTCCTTTGCGGGTTCTTCAGATTTCTAGACATAATTTGTAAAATGTATCACACAGATAAGTCTTTATATTCTGAGAATGAATATCACCAGTAAGTGACACATTAAGATGACACAGAGAGTAAAATGGCATAGACACATTTTCTATACTTTTATTTCTAAAACACTTAACATTCATGTTTCATTAAACCTAGATCGGCCTGCCTGCCTGCCTGCCTGCCTGCCTGCCTGCCTGCCTGCCTGCCTGCCTGCCTGCCTGCCTGCCTGCCTGCCTGCCTACCTACCTACCTATCCATCCATCCATCCATCCATCCATCCATCCATCCATCCATCCATCCATCCATCCATCCATCCATCCATCTATCTATCTATCTATCTATCTATCCATCTATTTTGTTTTCATATCAGAATCCAATCTGGGACAGATATATTCAAATAAAAGGATAACACTGTATATGCACTCCCAAAAGCTTCCTTTGATTTTCTGGAGAGGAAAAGCATCTGAAAAGTTTATCTGTGAATTATGTTCACATGATCCCTTGGCTGTGTTCAGATTGCATGATATACCCTACTAAGAAAAAAAACCCAAAACCTCTCTTCAGATAACATGTTATGTCCAAATAAATCATATTACAGACTGAGGTGATGTCCTGATACACATAACATTCTAGGACAATGGCCAGATTGCTAAAACAGGTTGATTCATAAACAATGCAACCCCAACTTAGCTTAGTCCAGGGGTCTGCAAAGTCGGCTCTTTTAAGACTGGTGGACTTCAACTCCCAGAATTCCCCAGCCAGATATGCTGGCTGGGGAATTCTGGGAGTTGAAGTCCACCAGTCCTAAAAGAGCCAACTTGGCAGACCCCTGGCTTAGTCTAATGATGTGTGCAAATAGAAAAGGTAGTTTATAGTATGTCTAAATGCATCCATTACAAATATAAGAATAATTAAATATTTTCTAGAACAACTTGCTGGATGAAATGGAGGCTAGTTTATACCCCATCAGAGTGAGGGTAGAAAGCAGCATAAAAGTAACAATCTAGGATCAACATTGACAAGTGGGAAAAGCAATAAGCACTTTATTCCTCATATTGTCCATTGCTCTCAAATTATTCCCACCTCAAGCTCCTTTTCTTCCCCTTTTTAAAGGTTATTTTTCTAAACTATAGGAAACATTCATTTGGAAAACACAATCAGTTGGGTTTCTCAACAAAACACATATCAGCATGGTTATCTTTTGAAATTAAGGTGCTTATCAAAGAGGTCAGATCCAATATTCTCCTGTTTTAAATAATGTACTTCATAGCTATTGGTGTAGAAAGATCCTGCTAATGTGGTTCTTGGATCAGTGACAGCAGCAGATGCTGGCTGAACAATTTTTGACCTCAGGATGGGATGCCATATGTTCTGCTGGTCAAGTGTTAAAGCAGATGCTCTAGATGGAATATCATTGCAACCGATATTTGTAACTTGTGATGTCGCTGTTTCACACCGTTACTGTATAAGCTGAAACCCCAAGGAGGACTCTACAGCTAACTTCCTGTTGATATATTTTTAGCTGCCTAATCTATCTTTGGTTAAAAAAAAGGAGATTTTAAACTATTATGCAACCTTACTAAACAACATTGCACATTTCCGCTTCTGTTGTTGAACTGAATCCTATACTTTCCTGGTTGTTATTCTGGTGAACTGTGCAAGATCACAGAAGTGCATAAAACTTAATTAATATTTTTCAAAAGATTATGTTCCTTACCTGAAAGCCCTCCAAGAGTGTGAGTAATCATTAAAATAAACCAACAATCTGTTGCTGTGAAATTCATAAACAGTGGAGACTGATGCATGAACAGGGAGCGGTATTAACCCCCTATTGCTTTTATATGCCAAACACCTAAACAGGTTTTCTGAAATGTTGATTTCATCATCATTACAAACAGCATTTATAAACGTCTATTATTTCCTAAGTGCTTCACCACTATTTATCATATGGATAAAGCCCAGCCAATTAGGTCCAGCGATTAAGGCATCAGGCTGGAAACTGGGAAACTGTGAGTTCTAGTCCTACAAGCTGGGTGACCTTGAACTGGTCACTCTTTCTCAGCCCTTAAAAAGGAGACAAAAGAAACCACTTCTGAAATCTTGTCACAAAAGCTGCAGGGACTTGTCCAGGTAATCACTAGGAATCAGTGGTGAAAGGCATAGACAGACAGATAGATAGATGACAGACAGACAGACAGTCACATCAGCCAAAGGAAAAAAGGTCATGGGCTCAATAAGCGAGAAGGAACTTGACATTAAATTTCCCTCATTGAAACCAAATCTAAAATATTTGTCTTCTGATCCTCCCAATGTATCCTATTCATAGAAGGTGTAAAGGTCAATGCACAGGTACAGAGATGCAGTCATTGTTCCTCCCTGCTTTTCTCTACTCCTTTGTAGTCCTGCAGGCTTTTCCATACATGCCCTGACACAAACTTGCTTTCTTCCCAATCATTCTAAAAGGGACAGGGTAGCTCAGTGGCTAAGACGCTGAGCTTGTCGATCAGAAAGGTCAGCAGTTGGGTGGTTCGAATCCTTAGTGCCGTGTAACAGAGTGAGCTTCTGTTACTTGTCCCAGCTTCTGCCAACCTAGCAGTTCGAAAGCATGTAAAAATGCAAGTCGAAAAATAGGAATCACCTTTGATGGGAAGGAAACAGTGTTCTCTGTGCCTTCGGCATTTACTCATGCCAGCCACATGACCAGGGAGACATCTTTGGACAGCGCTGGCTCTTTGGCTTTGAAACAGAGATGAGCACCGCCCCCTAGATTTGGGAACAACTAGCATATGGGTGTCAGGGGAACATTTACCTTTATCTTAGAGGTGACTCTAACCAAAACATTTGCATTCTGGGCTGTTAGTTCTTGGCAGTGAGTTCTATCATGGAGATACTTTGTTTTCAGTCAATCCCAAAGGTATTTTTTTCAAGGGGCAACTGGACTTCCTGGGTTTTTTTAAAAGACTTTTCACTTCTCGTCCAAGAAGCTTCTTCAGTTCTTCAACAGTAAAAAAAAGCCCCAGAAAATCCGGTTGCCTCTTGAAAAAGCACCTTTGGGACAACCATGACCTGGATGACTGAGAATCTCCATAGACATTTTCTTCCTCTTCTGTTTCTTTTCTTGAAGGACTTTTTGGTGCTCACACAATATACTAATTACCTGCTCTCCATATAGCCCATGAAGCATATGCAGAGGGTGGTGTCAGGGCCATAAAAAGAGTTAATTAAGTAATCACATTAAGCATGTTGTGCAAACCGAGCTCTTTAACCATTAATAATGCAGGTGAGATTCACATTACAGACACTGGTGTTACCTCTGCATATTGGGGCAGAAGAGGTAGACTTCAGAATCAATTAGGACTCTAGCCTGTACTGGAATAACAATATTTTATTAGCAAACAACAACAAAAACCTGAAACAAATTTTACTTCATGAATATGGGTAGTCCTCAACTTACAACAGTTCATTTAGTGACTGTTCAAAGTTACAACAGCACTGAAAAAAGTGACTTATGACCGTTTTTCACAGTTTTGACCTTTGCAGTATCCCCATGATCATGTGATCAAAATTCAGCTGCTTGGCAGCTGTTTCATAGTTATGACCATTGCTGTGTCCCAAAGTCATGTAATCAGCTTTTGCAACAGCCTGACAAGCAAAGGCAATGGGGAAGCCAGATTCACTTAACAACCAGGCTGCTAACTTATCAAGTGCAGTGATTCACCTAACACCTGAGGCCAGAAAGATCATGAAATGGGGCAAAAGTCACTTAACAAATGTCTCATTTAACAACAGAAATTTTGGGCTCAATTGTGGCTATATGTCGAGGACTACCTATAATTTTGATGAGGTCAAGATGTTATAAAAAAAATTAGACAGTTTATACAAAGCACTCTAGTGATGCTGAAGAATTCTCTAGTTATCTTTCTCAAAAGCATTACTTTTGAATGAAGGCTTTTGATGGAATATTAAGGGGAAAACAGCATACCTAACATTAAGGATTGTGGAACTAATGATCCACTTGTCTTCCCTTCATTGGATTTATTCAAGTAAAGATTAGACAGACATTTGGGGATATTTTAATTTGGATACTTGCACTAAACAGGGGGTTGGAGACAATGGTCTAAATGGCTCTCTAGTAAAACTATTCCCTCAATGGTAAATACAGCAATCAGCCACACAACTATACACCCTCTATCTTCCCTCACACCGGCATTTTGCTATTATGGATAGAATGTAAGAGATTTAAGAATTTATTACTCGAGAAATCCAAACTACCATCCTGTCTATGTTTCAGATTGTTTTAGATTGGAATTCATTTTTAGAAGTAATATCAAAATTATGATCAATCCAAGATATTGCACAAACAGAGATTTAGTGTCATATTACAGACGCTGGTGCTAGCTAAGCATCAGCGCCTGTGCTTGATATTTAATCATAATATCAATGAGATTTAGGATAGTTCCACAGTTTTGCTCTTATTAGGACTGAACTGAAACCCATTACTTCCCATCTTTTGTTTTCATACACAGAATGTCCTGATGCAATTAAATAGCACTGATAGCATATGATGAGCATTGTATTACAATGCTTAGTGAGCAATTATGAAAGGGTAATACAAAGACTATATTCCAATGATGACAAACCTTTTAGAGTGCCCAAAATGCATGCATGCCCAACTTTAAAGATGTGTGCGCATGCACAAATGTGTGCATGTGCAGACATGCAAAAATGCATGCATACGTGTATGTGCGCATGCGCATATGCACAGCAGAGACCTGAAGACCAGCTGGCTGGCAGGGCATTCCAACACTGGCAGCACGGCAAGAGGGGTCTTTTTCTTTTGTGAGCTTCTGTTTCATTTTCTTCAGGGAAACAGAAAGTCACGAACGAAACACCATGGAGATCTGACCTGGGGTGATGGCATGTGTGCCAACAGAGAGGGCTCTGTGTGCCACGTTTAGCATGCATGCCATAGGTTCGCCATCATGGCTATATTCCTTAAAGTGGCTACTTGGAACTTCACTAAGGGTATCAGCAATTCATCTCCTGCAAGATGACCGACTGCCCCAAGACAAGTAAGTTCTTCGCCTTTATGTTAGTAGCAAAGTAATTATGTTCAGGAACCAATTACTCTAAAGGAAATTGGTGCCTACCTAGCCAGCATGAAATGATGTTTTGCCCCCCCCCCCTCGAAAGTCAGTCAATAAGAGGAGGTAGGTAGGTAGTTTTGGAGCCAGCCTTCAAAGATGGTAAGCAATACAATCTTTTGCTTACTTTTCTGTGAATAGGTTTTACAACTCCATGGTTATTTTGTCTTGTTTTTATTTTGGCCAGTTTAATTCTTGCCATGATTTTTGGATTCTAATTGTGTTGGACTAATTCTGATATATTCCACAAATACGGACTTTTGCTTTTTCTACAAAGTGGATACAAACATGTTCATTGTATTGATTTTTCTGAATCAATATAAACTTTTGAACACAATCAGGAAGAATACATGCACAGAGATACCTTCTCATTCTAGATACAAAAGAACATACTCTATATATGCCCCTTATATATGTATAATCTGAAGTTATTGAGAACCTTAGACAAAACAGATTTTCTTGAGTTGTTGCAGTGAAGCAGCATACAAATTTAATACATTATTATTATTAATTGCATATATATTTCTCCGTGCTTGGTGAGAAAAAGACTGCCTGGCTCAACTGTTCAGAGGCTTCATCAAAAATACACTGTTACCATATTTTTACTAGCCTTATATTTCTGCTATAAATGATTCTCTGGTTACTGTTATTCTGAGTTCTGCAGCTCTGTGTTTGGAATTTCGGTTCACAGCTTTACCTTTCTGCACTGAATAAATAGAAAATGATTAGTCATGTAGCAGCTATTGATTTAGTAGCCTTCCTTTTAAAAATTACATTTCCTGCTATTGTTCTTTAAAAAAGTTATTACTCAAGAAAATTGTGACAAGTTCAACTAGGAACTGATTAACTCCTTCTTACCACTGCTGTATTGTGTGTCATGTTTATAGCTCAGCAGTACAATGATGGCTAGTACCCATAAAGTAAAAAATCATTTCTCTTTAATATAGGAAATAAAACAGCTGGGAGATAGATACAGTATGATCTATCTACATCGGCAGGCAGACAGGCACATGCTTGAACGTATTGACTATGGCAGAGAAGCTTCAAAACATTTATACAATGTAAAAAGCTGAAAGGATGGCCTAATGCTGGATCTGGAACAAATAATATCCTTACTGATGCCCAGACTCTGCAAGGGGCCCATAATCCACCTCTAAAATCTTTTGATCTTTCTGCAAGAGCTCCTTGCAATTGCTGCTTATTCTGCTGTTCCCTTTAAGCATGGAAAAAAAAAAAAGGAAAGCATTTTACTTATCTTATGCTTTTCTTTAGGGTAGTAGCACAGGTTGAATTCAAATGAATGGCCTTGAAGATCAGCAGCTGACATCAGTCTAAAAGGGCAGCTATAGACACTTGTCACTCTAAGCTTCAATTTAAAGGGAAGCAAACCTTTTACCTGGTTCTGGGTTATGTGGGGGGGGGCAATATGTACGTATAGCTGTGTGCATATTTATGCTTCCTCACTCCCAAAATCCATCTTAGTGTAGATATTCATAACAAAATAATATAAAACGATGGTAGATAAGTTGCAGACTGCTCATTTCAATTTTTAAAAATCATGCATTGACTGCTATAAAATCCTCTTAATTCCACAAATAATGAATAGCTTCTAGGAAGAAGGAAGAAAGGATTACTCAACTACTCTAAGAAATTCTTTAGGGTATATTGCAGAGGACATACACTGTTACTATTACTTTAATAAAATAAATAAACACAAATATCTGTTATTCTTAATATATTGTTTATTCTTGTAGTGATATTATAATGCAACTCCTTGTGGGTAGCTCTTATTCCACAGGATGTCATTCCCACAGTTGTTGTTCAGCCCGAAAGAAAGTCAACCACTGAGTCCACATTTCTGGTGTTATCCATCTAACAGACGTTTATGCCACACATCAATCCTCAGTGTGACACACAAATATTTTGAATCAGTATCATACAGATATACTAAAATACACATTCATTTATTTATTCGATCTATCTATGGTGCTCATGGATACTATAAAAATCAAATGCAACTAGGTCACCATACCTAGTAAATGTCTTCTAAATTACTTAATATATATGCTGTATTCAAATATCTACCATAATATTCTTTACAGCCAATTTCTTTAACTGAAAAACACAGAGAGATTTAAAATATCCTTGGTGCTATTATCAATCAGACAGTTAAAGAATGGATCACTTATTTAGAATAAAGAAAGCAGAGTCTTCTTATATACGGAATACTGAATGAGGCAGAATTTTCTTTTTCTTAGCAGTGCTAGAATCTCAGAGTTATGTCAAGCAAGTTTCATTTTGTCTAAGATAAAACTTTGTTCCCTTATTGTCTAACATGTTATCTTCATGCCAACATCTCTATCATTTCTTTACTTTCAAGGCATTTCAAGGTTTGTGTGCCTACTGCATTAAGATATTTGAGGTAGGAGGGGGGGAACTATAGTTTAACATAATTGATAAGATCTAGAACAGTTTTTTACTTTATTTCATTAGCATGTACATAGGGAGATAGATCTCTCTTGGTCAATGTATGTTGACAACTCAATTCTTGAGATCAAATTGATTCAAACAAAATTTGCTTCATTTTGATAAACCAGATCTCATAGTTATACATTTGTGGCTTCTTTCATTTTGTAAATACAGTGATACTTTATGGTTAAATCCTATGAGCTGCTGTATAGGCAAATATGTATGTGACATTGGGCACTGGAACTGCTGTGCTGACAAAATGCCGCAATTTTCAGCATTGCATGCCATCCTGAATTAACTCACTGCTAAGCATAACAACCAAGGCTGATAGCATTGTAAACCAATTCCAGGTGTGCTGTAGTGACTTTATGCACAATATAAACATTGTGCATATAATATCCTATAATATAGAGCCTCTAATATCCTTTCCCTGAGTGATTGATATCATTCAGCTATTTTAGTTGGCTGTGATTACAGCTTAAAATAAAATAAACTGGTTCTCCACTGTTTCATGTGACATGGAATGGTGTCCACTTTAAGTTTCTTTTTTTTCTGCCTTGCGCTGTAGGATCAGCACAACTACGTTTCAGCACCATGGCCAGCGCTTGTTATTTCCTGCACTCTATCTCTTCCCTGTATTTCCATTATTTTGTTAAGCTGGAAGAATGGAAATTCTTTCTCTGTCCCCCCTTTTGTTCACATGAGGGCTTGTTTTGCTCTTTTTAAAAGGCTCTAATTTAACCAAGCCATTGTTTCTATTATCGCCGGCATCGATATTTTCTCGTTCTTTTGACATTTTATAAAAATATATATATATTTACACGGGGCCTCCAAAAGGGTATAATTTTATACAGCAATCAAAGACAAAGGCTGAATTCCTGCAAGTTAATCAACCTTGTCTCTATATCATGGCCCTTTCAATTCGGTGAAAGAACTGGTAAAGGCAAAAAGCTATCATTTTATTTTTCTTTTAAAGAGAGTGGTAATTAACATACCAGTTCCCCTCCCCCCCCCAAAAAAAGAAAGAAAGAAAGCCCACCCCCATCCTGCAAATGGGATCTTCTGTGTGAGTATAAACTAAGATAAAATTCTTCTATGTGCATCACTGCATCTCTTTCATATTACGGAAGCCTTTCCTTGCATGACATATAGCACAAAAATACCACCGGGTGAGTACAGGGATAAGGAAAAAGATGTATGAGTTCAGGAATGATTTATTTATTTATTTATTTATTTTATTTTATTAAATTTATACCCCGCCCTTCTCCAAGCGGACCCAGGGCGGCGCACAGGAATACTAAAAAACATACAAAATACATAAGAAATTTAAAAAACTTATTCGATAACCCTGTGCTAAAACCAAATTAAAATTCCCAAGATTTAAAAATATCTAAAAGTCATTAGGGGTTATGCTAGGCCGGCTAGATGGAACAGGTGCGTCTTTAAGCACTTGTGGAAGAGGCGGAGGTCAGAGATGGTGCGAAGTTCAGGGGGTAAGTCGTTCCAAAGGGCTGGGCCCGCCACAGAGAAGGCTCTCCCCCTGGGTGTCACCAGTTGGCATTGTCTGGCCGACGGTACCCTGAGAAAGCCCTCTCTGTGGGAGCGTATCGGTCTTAGGGATGCATGGGGCAGGAGACGGTCTCGCATGTGCTGGCAGCTGGATGCAGTGATGGCATCTCTTTACAGTGCCCGTTCTCCTTCTCAGAAATAATTCCAGCTGAATTAAAAGGGGTTTGTTCCCAGATTAGGAGATATAAGATTACAGACATTGGAAGTTGATGTGTTATAAGGAAGACATAATTCAGGTGGGTCAGACATTTAGAGATAAGCATCTTCTTCCGGCCAATCTGCTTCCTATTATTTTTTACTATAATTCACAGACGTTGCTGTTCATTTCTGCTGCTGCTTCTGGGGCAGTGGTTAAGGAAAAGTTCAAATGCAGCCTCAGGCATGGAAGCTTACTGATGACTTTGGGCCATTTACAGTCTCTCAACTCGACCTATCTCATAAGATTTTCATGGGGAAAAATGGGAGGAAGAAATGCCTCATGCATTGCCCTTGAGCCATTGGTGAAGAGGCAAAGTAGAAATCTAGTTACATCATCATCGCCATCATCATTGTCATCCCAGCAAATGAGATTTGACATTGCAATTGTATCTTTCAGAGGAACTTACATAATTTTAAGGAGAGAAAATACAGTGTTGACAAGACAAAGAACATCAGTAATTTTTCAGCTTCCTTCCCTCCTGTCCATCTAAAAAGCTGCTAAAAGTAAAACACATTATTCTATTAAGATATATTAATTGGTTAGTGGCAGAGGACTTTTGAAATTAGACAGATAACTCCAGATTCCCTCTTTCATTTATTAATCTTGTCCAAAAATGTAACTGAACTGTGGTTTGATTAACTGTTTTCTTGAGCAAGCCATAATTGCCAGGACTCGCACACAATCCTAAATCTATCTAACAAGTCACGAAAATTCACAATGCAATTTAGCTCAACATAGGGATAACTGTTACTTTTAAGTACAGCCATTGTTATTTACTTTCAATGGGAATCAAAGGAAGTCTGTACACAAATCAAATTAATTTTTTACAATGTATAGTTAAAAAGCAGGTAGAGTATCTCTGTGGCCTAGGACATAATTATTTTGATCTTTCTCATAAAGCAAAACTAGAGAAACATTTTGCTAGTGAAAAGATGCTGAAAGGGAAGCAGAGATACATACAGTAAATAACACATTTAATGTGCCACATTTCAAGCAATGTTATAACATATATTTTTTCCTACATAAAAGATAAGAAAAATGTGAGGAATAAGAAGTTCAAAAGAAACTAAAAGAAAATGAGAAGACTTATCTTCTCACTGGTGAGTATTGGCCCCATAATACAGTGCGTTAGATAGGGCTTCCATGGTGGTAGCATCTAATTGTTTATTATTTTTCTTGTTTAACTATGCCTAACATTGACTCTTGCATACACTAGCTGAGGATTCATGTGCTGCCTTAGTTCCATTTCAAGAAGCTGTGCTATTCCCTCCTCTGTTGTGATTATCCTGCTTTATTTTTGGAATGTTATATGCTGTGGTGGGATTCAAATAATTTAACAACTGGTTCTCTGTCCTAATGACTGGCTGGGTGGGTGTGGCCATGATGGGCATGGCCAGGGAGTATGACCAGCAGCACTTGGCCTCCTGCATCCCCTGGGAGCAAAAACGGGCCCATGTTGCACCCTGTACCCCATTTTGGGCCTAGTAGGCTTCCCTGCAGCCTCCTGGGAGCAAAAAAAAGCCATGAGGAGGGGGTGTTACACCTCCCTTCACCCCGTTTTGGGCCTAGTAGGCCTCCCTGCACTTACCTGGGAGTCAAAACAGGGTGTGGGGACTCCTGGAAGGGGAGGCAGGAAGGGGCAGGGCCAGCCAGCAATTTAACAACCAGTTTTCCCGAACTGGCTGGATCCACCACTGGTTATATGGTTCTATTGTTTCTGTTGCATTTAATACTCCTGCATTGGGATGTCTTTTAATAATGAAATGTGATTAATACTTTCTATCAAATAATCAGTCAGTCATAAATGTAGGTGAGGTAAGAAAATATATAGAAATGCTCCTTCACTCTGGGATTGATGCAGCATGATACATTATAAAAGTATAAACTATAATGTGTTCATAATCTGTTCAAAATAGGCTCATGATGTATGGAAGCCAAGTCATTGTCTGCCTAGTTATATGGGATTGCATTGCCCTCAAAAAGGAAACAATCAGGGGGACCAGACTGTTCATTTATTCTGTCCTTTGAACGATTTTTTTTTAGTGATAAGCTGTTTTTCTGAGCATTAATGTATAGTGTTGTTATTCGATGTCAGTGGTTTAAAAATGCTGATCGTGCCAGTGACAGCTTAAATGGCTGCAGCCTATCTTTCCCCTTCTTTCAGCCTGCAGTTGGCCGCTGTAATGGATGGAAGGCTGACAAGTTATATTCAGAAACAATGGAAAGTCACACAGGAGCAAGCAAGCCTTGTAATTTGAAGGAAGGGGTGGGCGGGTAACAGGAATCCCAACAGCAGCAGCAGCGTTTCTTTTCTGCTCAGTCCATGGTCAGCTTTCAGCATAGGGAAAAAAGGAAAAATCAGAATTGCCCATGCTGATAGGGAGTTGTCTGCAGAGCATTTTCAATGCCTTGGAGAAACAAGGAGCCTGATCTGAAATCCCAAGGAGGTTGATTGCCTGGCTATTTGCCCAATTGCACCTGCTTTTTAGATCCGAGGAAGAGAGTGAGAGAACTGAAAGCTCCTTTTCATCTTTTCTAACTTGCTCTGCAGTTACAGCCTTCTGAGAGCAAAAAGGCACCTAATGTCACTTGATCTCTCATTCTCCTGTTCACCAGCAAGCGAAGCTTCCCATCTGGGCAAAATCTATTTTGGGATGCTTGCCAAATCTTTTTTCTTTCTTTCCATATTGCAGATTAACCAGCCCTACAGTGCGAATGGCTGGTCCCAAACATGGAATGAGGTGGGAGTAGTATAGAAGTAGTAAAACCTGGGTAGTCACTTCTCTTTTTTTTTTTAATAAAATAGTTTTTATTAAATATTTTTACCTTTAAAAACGGGTGTGTGTGAAACCTACAACAAAAAAACCAAGACAAACATAACAATGTAAAGTAAATTATACAGCTTTCTGTAACGGCATTCATGTTTAGCCTTTGTAGTTCTCCATTCTCCATTGCCTTCCTATTCATTTTCAACTTCTCTAATAGTGTAATAACAATAGTACTAACACTTGCAATAATATCAATTGTTCACATCACCATTATATTTACATTGTAGTCAATACTTTAAGTTGATATTAATTAGTAACTTTTATTCAATACTAGTTTAGAAAAAAATACAAAGACTTCTATTTCCTGTTTTGACTTCTGTTTTCTAGCCACTTATAAATTCTGTTCCATATTTTATAGAAGTCTGATTCTTCTCTTTCTTTTAATTCCATAGTCATTTGTCCATCTCTGCACATCTGAGTACCTTCCTAATTATTGTTTCATCTGAGGGTATATTGTTTTGTTTCCAGTTTTGTGCGAAAGCAATCCTAGCTGCAGTGAGTATGTGTATTATTATGTATTGAAATTGTTTGTCTGATTTTGGGTCTAATATTCCTAATAAGAATGATTCCGGTTTCTATTCTATCTTTTGCTTCGTAATTTCTTCCAGCCATTTCTGAATTTTGCACCAATATTTCCTTGTGATAGGGCACATCCACCACATATGGTAGACCTGTGGCTACATCTCCAACATTTGGGGGATAAATTTGGATACATTTTGGCCAATCTTGCTTGGGTAGTCCCTTCTCTAAAACAGCAGGTTAAAAGAGTGACTGGCCAACATAGTCCAGGGAGTTTCTATGGCAAGGATGGATCTGGATCTATAAACATCTGCAACTCTTTACGATGACACCAAAAGGCCAAAATGTGCATCATGATGTCAGCTTGGCTTCTTTGATTTTACATTGTGATGTAGCATGCAAAGTGGAACTGTGGTGATGCAGTGGTTAGAATGCAGTATTGCAGGTTAATTCTGCCAACAGCCAGCAGTTCAATTCCGACTGGCTCAAGGTTGATTCAGCCTTCCTTTTTTCCGAGGTTGGTAAAATGAAGATCCAGATTGTTGGGGGTAATATGTTGACACTGTAAACCAAATTAGATAGTGGTGTAAAGCACTATAAAGGGACATGGTGGCTCAGTGTCTAAAACACTGAGCTTGTCAATCAGAAAGGTCAGTAGTTCAGCGATTTGAGTCCCTAGCGCCGTGTAATAGAGTGAGCTTCCATTACTTGTCCCAGCTTTTGTCAACCTAGCATGTAAAAATGCAAGTAGAAAAATAGGAACCACCTTTGGTGGGAAGGCAACAGTGTTCCATGTGCCTTCGGCATTTAGTCATGCTGGCTACATGACCAGGGACAGCACTGGCTCTTCAGCTTTGGACAGCACTGGCTCTTCAGCTTTGAAACGGAGATGAGCACTGCCTCCAAGAATTAGGAACAACTAGCACATATGTGTGAGAGGAACTTTTATCTTTATCTCAAAGCACTATAAAGTGGTATATAAGTGCTATCGCTATTGCAACATAAGGGTTGAAATTTGCATTGGTCCATTATGACCCACATTTTTTCACTTGCCCACTTCTATGGGCACATATTCCAGTATTCAAATAGCTACACATAGGCTTTCAATTCTGTTTATAGGTGATGAAAAAATTGCCATTGCAGAACACTGACTAAGCAGAAGTGACTATCAGATCCCACAAAAGTAAAATGAAAACAGAGCAAAACCAGAAAAATGCAGACCTCATAGAGCAACAGAGTGTCCTCACCCACTTTTAATCCCACATTGGAATATTCCACTTAAATTCCAAAAATGGAAAGTGCTGAAATGAGCTCCTGATTTATGATCAGCATATTCAGGTTCTTCTTAAAGATGTCATGATGCCTATTTATAACATAATGAAATGGTTAGAGAGTTAGATGCACAAAAACAAAATACCTTGCTACTGATTCATTGTTGATATTGTAGAAGCTAAAATAAAAGAGACATCAGAATTAAGGATGGATATGACGTTTTCAGTATCTGGTAGCATTGCTAGCTTGGAGATGCATTTCTCCAATAGAAATATCATATCCAATAAAATAGTATTTCTTTCATCTAGAGTAATACCTAAGCAACTTTATCATCCGTGGTTTTGGAGTGGGATATCATCTGTACGCTGATGATACTCAGTTGTACTTATCCACCCCAGACCACCCCAACGATGCCGTCGAGGTTATGTCCCGGTGCTTGGAAGCCGTACGGATCTGGATGGGTGGTAACAAACTCAAGCTCAACCCGTCCAAGATTGAGTGGCTGTGGCTTCCGGCGCCCCGGTTCAGCCAGATTATTCCAACTCTGGCCATTGGGGGCGAAACACCGGCCCCCGTGGAGAGGGCGCGCAATTTGGGTGTCCTCCTGGATTCCCGGCTGTCTATGGAAGATCATGTGGCAGCCGTGGCCAGGGGGGCGTTTCATCAGGTTCACCTGATGCGCCAATTGCGCCCCTTACTGGACCGGGGTGCCTTACGCACAGTCACTCAAGCACTCGTCATCTCTCGACTCGACTACTGTAATGCTCTCTACATGGGGCTTCCCTTGAGGTGCACCCGAAAGCTGCAGCTAGTCCAGAACGCAGCTGCGCGGGTGATTACGGGAGCGCCTTGACACTCCCACATAACACCTATCCTGCGCGAGCTGCACTGGCTTCCTGTGGTCTTTCGGGTGCGCTTCAAGGTTTTAACGACCATCTTTAAAGCGCTCCATGGCTCGGGGCCTAGTTATATGCGAGACCGCCTCCTGCCCCATACATCCCTCAGACCGATACGCTCCCACAGAGAGGGCCTCCTCAGGGTGCCGTCGGCTGGACAATGCCGACTGGCGACACCCAGGGGGAGAGCCTTCTCTGTGGCGGGCCCAGCCCTCTGGAACGACTTACCCCCTGAACTCCGCACCATCTCCGACCTCCGCCTCTTCCGCAAGTGTCTGAAGACACACCTATTTCATCTAGCCGGCCTAGCGTAACCTCCATACTGACTATTAGATAGTTTTTAAACTTGGGATTTTAATTCGGTTTTTAGCGCAGGGTTTATTTATTAGAATAAGTATTTTAAATTTCATATATTTTATATATTTTGTATGTATTTTAACATCCCTGTGCGCCGCCCTGGGTCCTAACAAGGAGAAGGGCAGGGTATAAATTTAATGAAATAAATAAATAAATAAATTTATATTAGGAATCAAATTACAGTGGTTCCCTTTCTTTTTTTCTTTCTTTCTTTCTTTCTTTTTTTCTTTCTTTCTTTCTTTCTCTTTCTTTCTTTCTTTCTTTCTTTCTTCCTTCCTTCCTTCCTTCCTTCCTTCCTTCCTTCTTCTCTTTAAAAATGGGAATGGTGTTGATTGAGGTAGGCATTCCAACTTCAAAGTGATGAAAAGATTAAAGTGTTAATGAGTTGGACACAGTGCAATCACCAGCCAGGAGACAAGGAAGATGAGATGGGTGGTGCACTTCACAGGCATGAAATCTATGGGCCTGCTTGTGCAATGTTATTTGAACTTCTACCCTCAATCTTGGTGTCTTTCAGTCGTGCAGTGTGAATAAAAAATGTAAATAAGGCAGTAACTGAAATAGTCTTTACGTGTAGGTTGCTATTGTTCAGAAAGCCTATTGGCACCAAAACACTTTATTGCCAAACAATAGCTGTTGGAGAATTTACACTTGAGGGAATACCATTTTGGGAAGCCTTATTAGGAAATGAAGTGCTAGAGGCTCCTATAATTTTAGTCTACCTGCAGGAGCTTAGAAGGCATTGGGTGAAAGGAGTTTGAATTGAAAAGCCACACAGGATTGGCTGAATTCAGCAAATGCATACTCTTCAACGGATATCCTGTAATTGCATGAGGAATTGACTATTTAATTCTCCAGAAGTCACACATTTTTATTCTGCTTATAGCTGGTTGTTCTGCTGCAAAAGTCAATGTATTATTTATATAGGCAGGAAGTTTTTAATAGAGAAATGCTAGTAAGCAGGGAAAAGGTAATATGGACTGATATTGTGTGACAGAGTAAGTTGATTAGATTGAGATGGAATTGTAACATTGGTTGTAAGGTTGGTTTTTTCCCCCTTGTTTGCCAGTTCCGTGTCAATGCTTCTAGATTGATTAAGGTATATGTGAGCAGCAAGTCTGCCTTTTAAGGAAAATATATAAGAGGCTCACCCTGCTAGGCAAAAAGAGGAGAGTTTTGGTGTTGTGTTTATACTCTGTAGGCTGGAGATGCTGGTGAATGAAGGTGCAAGTATTGAAGTTGTTGGAGGAAATTGGGCACAGAGCTGAAGAAAGAATCCTGGAGAAAGGAGGAATATGCAACTGAAGAGTCAGCAGGTCAGAAGAGGTTGAGGGAGATCTGTGGACTGGACTGGCTGGTGAAAAGACCGAAGCTACATTCGGGAAGGACACAACAGGAATCATTGTGGCAAAGCATGGCCAAGGGGTAAGATTTCCAAGAGGCCCAGGAAGGAATTATTGTTCCACAGTGATAATTAATACCTGTGAGTCAATAGTTAAGGAACTGTAAAATACATGTGCATATATAACTTTTCAGTAATTTGTTAACTGAGCCACTGTCTAGTAGGAGTAAGCACAAATTATTTACCTATGTAGCACTGTAACACCAAGCAACACTTTAGTTTGTAAAGAAAATAAGTGTATGTGTATCTTGATAAATTCCTGCCCCTTTTCCATTCTCTGCCAGACCTTCTCAAGGGAAATTATTCACACGCTGAATTGTGTCTAATATCCGGTGTGACTCTTGCTCTTAGATGGCCCCATCAATGAGGGCAGCTATGTTCTAAAAAAATCCACTTCAATATTCTTAAGACTCCTTAACATGCCCATGTATTGCAGATTGCAGCAAAATAGCCTGTATGCAATAATAGAAGGTAGGCTTCCTATTATAGACTAGACTAGACTAGACTAGACTAACAGAGTTGGAAGGGACCTTGGAGGTCTTCTAGTCTTAGGCAGGAAACCCTACACCTCTTCAGACAAATGGTTATCCAATCTCTTCTTAAAAAACTTCTAGTGTTGGAGCATTCACAACTTCTGGAGGCAAATTGTTCCCTAATTAATTGTTCTAATGGTCTGGAAATTTATCCTTAGTTCTAGGTTGCCATTGCTTCTTGTTATGCTCTCAGGTGTGAGAATAGATTGAATTCCTCTTCTTTGTGGCAGCCCCTGAGATATTGGAGCACTGCACCCCCTAGCCCTTCCTTTCATTAAACTAGACATACCCAGTTACTGCAAACATTCTTTATTTGTTTTAGTCTCCACTCCCCTTATCATCTTTGTTGTACTTCTTTGCACTCTTTCTAGAGTCTCAGCATCTTTTTTATATAGTGGCAACCAAAGCTGGATGCAGTATTCCAAGGGTGAGCGTACTAATTTGATTTCAGCACTGGTGTCAAACTGGCCAAAGACACTCCTGCTAATAACTGCCTATTGATTAACAAGATTCAATCGGAGTTTGAGCCCTTTGTGAAGAATGAATACTCCATTCAAAAAAGTTGATCCTTTTCCCCAAAGCCTATTTTTTTCCTAAATCAGGAGCACCTCTGTGTAATCGAGACAGGGTTTTGTTGTGGTTTGATCTATCCTTTGATCTCCTTAAAGAAAATTGTTAAAAAAAAGTTAGAAACTGAATTTAAATCCCGAGCAGATGATTTAGTATGTTACTGTTGAAAATTTGTCTGGCTAAGAATTCCTGCATCTTTCATTATCTTAATTAGGCAAGAACCAATTACGATCATTCTGACTTCTACCGGTTTCTCCAGAAGTCAACTCCTAGGAAATGCCAAGCCCAAGGAGAACAGGTAGGATTGTAGGCTAAAGGAATCTCTTCACCCATTCTTCAGCACAGAGGGAGCTATGCTTCTTCTGTACATGTTGCCTTTGCATCCAGTTGTCCCCACCACCATTTTTTTCTTCTGCATGCCTCAACTGCATATCTCTTCTTCTCCCTTCACTTGCACCTTCTGTTCTGACTGCCTCTCCATTCATGTTGTTCAGTGGCAGGTCAGTTCCAGTGTGCGTCTGCTCCACAGATCATGAAGGCAGGCTAAGGAAACAGCATGGCACCCGTCAGAAAGCCAGCTGGCAGGGAAGCCATTCTTTTCTTGTTTCTCTAAGAATTTCCTGTACTTTGGACTGGCCAGGATGGCAGGAAATTGTTGCTTTCCCAGTAGTCCATGTCGCCCTGAGTCTGTCTGATTTACTTCTTCTCTATTTATCATTTTTTTAAAAAATTGAACATCTGCCTCAGTGAGGAACTCTAGACAACATACAAGCCAAAACATTAAAAGGTAAATGCCATATATATAGCTCACAATTTAAAAGGGAAGGATGGATTACAATTTAATTTTAACAATAGTTAAAAGGCAGGGGGAGGCTTTCAGGACACTAGTCGACCCCATCTTCCTCCAGCCCCAATCAAGGCCACAAAGCCACTTTTTTATGCCATTCTCAAGCGTCCCATTCTCCTTCTCCCAAGGAGAGAGAAGGTCCTTATAAAAGAAGGTCCATAGGTCAATATTGACCCAAATAGGTCAATATTATAAAAGAAGTATGACAGTATGATTATGCTGGCTTCTCTGCACCTCTCCCCTCCCATACATTTCCTAATTCAGACTGGCTGATTTTCACTGCTTTCATAATAGACCTTGACTTGGAGGAAGCTCTCCTGTGTTCCAAGTCACTGGCTTGGCAATTGGAAGATGCTGTACAACCACTGGCTGTCCCAGGAAAGAAGGATGTGAGGGGAAGTCTGCCAAAACCCTCTATAGAGAAAGGAAAATGAGTGATACATCTGGCCACTTATGCTTTAGATCACAATGTGTTTTATTAGGGGACAGGAAGAAGTGAGATATAAACTGGGTGCTGACTTTTGTATATTCTGCTGTGTGCAGGATCTCCATACCAGCTGCCAACTCCCTGAATAAGGGAAAATAATACAGACCTGGAAACTCTGACACACAGAAGAGTAAGCAGGGTACTTAATGCAGGAGGAGCAGCTGGCTAAAGGCCCTTGCTGTCAGCGTACACATAAGTACCATGCAAATGCATTCAACCCTGTCCAGAAAACTTCACAGATGCCCTCAAACTATTACTCTCTCCTTTATTTTATTTTTAGAAGCAAAAATGTAGCGGCGACAGGCATATCTAATTTGCACTCATTTTTACCAGTGAACACACAGACACACACAAATCCATTGGAAGTTTGGCTGTAGATTTATTCTAGCAATCAAACAATTCTCTTTGTGCTCCTGCTACAGGCACTGGGATGATTATGTTTGAGAAGATTTGATTATTTAAGACATAGAAGTCATATGTATTTTGCACCGGTAGGAAAAATATATATTTCTTTTAAAAATTGAAGAAGTAAATGTTAGAAACTTTGGCTGGCAGTCTACAAAGTCCTTTGAAAGAGTTTGATCTTGTTAAGGCATCAGATAACAACAGACTTATAGCCAGATGGTGCAAGAATGCCTATATCATCACACTCAATAATTGTTCTCTTCAAGTGGCCACAACTTAGAAGTACTTCTTTTTCAGGCATCCTTTTAACTATCTCCATTGTCATCCCCATGCCATCCTGAAGCAACAAGTTGCATGTATATATAAAACTTGCCTCTTAGGACTATGTACTCTGGGCCGTGATGGCACAGTGGTTAGAGTGCAGTACTGCAGGCTACTTCTGCTCATCACCGGCTGCCTGCAGTTTGACAAATTGACTCTCACCAGGCTCAAAGTTGACTCAGCCTTCCATCCTTCTGAGGTCGGTAAAATGAGGACCCAAATTGTTGGGGGCAAAATGCTGACTCTGTAAGCTGCTTAGAGAGGGCTGTAAAGCACTGTGAAGCAATATATGTCTAAATGCTATTGCTATCGGATGAACTGAACTATATTCCCTAAAAGCTTATGTAATAATATTGTAAAACTTCAAGGTATTGCAAGGTCTTGGTTTGTAACATAGTTCCTGTTCTGCTAAAACTACCTAGCCTAAATTCATAGCAGCAATACCCTCTTCTATTAAAAAATACTGTATAGACATCTTCTTTCCAATCCACATGATGGAACCTGTGGAATCCATGATTTCTCTTTTCATTGTCACTGACAAGAATGCCAATTTCATCATGGAGTAAAAATTACAGACACATTACACAGACTTTCAGTTTTGTACAATCAATCCCTCTCCCCTTGAACATACTTTGCCATGGGCTGTATTGAGAGCAGCAGTTGCCTCAACATCTTTATTGGGATTGCCTTGGATGTTTTGGGGCATTTGCCTATGAAATAGTGGCATTTGCTGAAATAACTTGTATTCTTCTCCAGAGTGTCTTGACCTGATGGATGGACCCAGGAATAATAAAAGACAACAAAGGCAATAAAAGGATTGCCACAGAGAACACCTCTCTGGCCATGATTGACCTTAGGGAAAGATTGGCATCCTGTACCTGAACAGAGAATGGTGAATGGGGATCAAAAGACTTAACTATTCATTACTGCTTGTTGCTCATTCTGTTTGTTTTGGAAAAAAATTGGCCCATTTTATGCCATTTTCCTTCATCTGAAAATGAATTCACATCACTAATTAGGAGACTAAGTTGTCCTCCCTCTTGCTTGGGAATTGGACGAAAAGCACGCAAGGGGCTTTGGGAGGAAGAGGCTTCAAATTGTAGCACATTTCCCTCTGCTTCTTTACTTCATTGTTTCTCAAAATATGTTAATGCCTTCAAATGTTTTTTGCAATGAACCATTGCAGGTATTTGTATGCTATGAGCCGCTCTGGATACTGATTAAGTGGAACTGACTCCCTCTCTAAATAATGAACTAGCATGCAGGACTAGGTCAAAGATGCACTGGCTGGAAGAGACAAGAACAGTCAGGCAATTACCTGGAGGAAAGACTGTCTGATGGCTGACCTACGCTAGGTTCAAAATATGCCAGGGGATGTGCTGAAAGACAGGTGGAGGAATGAGATGGGAGAAGCTGAATCAGGCTCTGTTTCAAACTTCTGCAAACCAAAGTCAGCACAGAATAAGTGCAGCAAGTATTTCTATATTTGTGTTATGAAGATACAATCATTGTGATCTGTAAAATATAATTTTTGACTTAGCAGAATGTATGAATCCAGATAATGGTGATATATTTTATTGGTTTTGTTTTTAGTGTATGTTTATCCTGTTTTAATGGTCAGCATCCTCAAACATGTATATAGTATGAGCAGTCACATAAATTTAATAAATATTCAACAAACTGTAGTTAACCAAAGCATAGAATTGGTCTGTAGACATGTTTGCATGATACAGAAAGCCATTCCAGATGGTTAACACAAACATGCCAATTGCCATTAAAAAAGAGAGAGAAGAAAACTAATCATATTATTTTTTAACTCCCTTTTATTACTTTTCTATGTGTATAATCCAAACTACAACAGCCACAATTTTCAGTTAACATGAACTAGAATTCAGTTGTTGTTACTACCAACCAACTAACCCAATAAATGCAATATTTGAAAAGGTAAGTTTCGAAATAAAAGTATATGCTTTGCTTGAATGGTAATAATACTCCATCTTTTGGAAAGTTTAAGAATTTTCTCCTGTATCCTCTTCTTCAAAATAATGGAAAAAGCAGGAATGCAAATACAGAAAAACAGTCTTTAATGGACTTCCCTTCAACTTTCCCTTCTTCTTCCCTTCCCATTACTTATAATATTTTCTTTCAGTTTTTAATTTCTCAACTCAACATTTTACATTCCTGTACTCCATTGTCTTATTGTGAGTTTTTCTCCTGAGAAAGAGAGTAGAATTCCATATCAGGATCAGGGAAGACATAGATACTGAACATGAAAGCATGACAGTAAGGAAACACACAATGAACTTGCAAAGAAAAAGAGATCAAGGAGTAACTTTTCCATAACCTGTATTTTCTTTACTGATCCAAAATGAAGGCCCTTAAATCATCCATTGAAATGCTGCATTTTCTCAGAATGCTGGGCTCCAGATCAGGATTACTACTCTATATTCTACACAAAATGTCCAGAGATCCACTATAAGAAAACGCTACGGCTGTAAGATTGAATACACTTCTGCAGCTGCCTTGAAAGTGAATAACATCCCTGGTGCAGCTTGCCCAATTTGGGAGAAATGTAGACGTAAATGGCTGTATCTTGTGCAACCTGATAAATATTGAATCTAGGACTTGCTTTATAAATGGTGTCACTGGGTTACAACCCTTGAACAGACATTCGGTGGCAATTTATTATAAGACTAGCATTTCTATGCACATTTTTGGAGCAGAGGAAGATTTCATGCCTGAATATTACCAGATCATGAATGCAAAAATCTGGACAGTCACCAGACAGCTCCATGTTTATCTCATGATTGATTTAAAGGTTAAATCCAAATTTGAGCCTCCAGCTGAAAAGTCCAATGAAATCAGGATTCAAATATTTTAAGGAAGCTTTGGGTCTATAATAATAATAATAATAATAATAATAATAATAATAATAATAATAATAATAATAATAATAATAATAATAATAATAATAATAATAATAATAATAATAATAATAATAATAATAATAATAATTACTCGGAGCGGTGCACAGGGAAAAATTAAAACGCTATCAAATATACATACAGAATAAATACAGATAAAAACAAATTAAACTAATTGTCCCTGCACTAAAATCCCCACATTAAAACTAACAATCCCTAAAAAACCCTCATGGAAGAGACTAACCTAGGCCGGCCAAGCAGAAGAAGTATGTTTTGAGTTTCTGGCGGAAGGAGCGGAGGTCCGTAGTTGTTCTAATGTCAGGGGGAAGGTCGTTCCAGAGGGCTGGGCCCGCCACAGAGAAGGCCCTTCCCCTGGGCGTCGCCCGCTGACAAAGTCTAGTGGACGGCACCCGGAGAAGTCCCTCTCTGTGGGAGCGAATCAGCCGTGAGGATGTATGGGGCAGGATCCGATCCCGCAGATAGCTAGGTCCCGTGCCATGCAGCGCTTTAAAGATGACAACTAGCACCTTGAAGCGCACCCGAAAGACGACAGGCAGCCGGTGCAGCTCGCGCAAGAGAAGTGTTATATGGGTGTACCTAGCGGTCCCCATTATTGCTCACGCGGCTGCATTCTGGACCAGCTGCAGTCTTCGGGTGCACCTCAGGGGGAGCCCCATGTAGAGAGAGTTACAATAGTCCAGTCGGGATGTCACGAGGGCATGAGTGACTGTGCAAACGGCATCCCGATCCAATAGGGGGCGCAACTGGCGTACCAGGCGAACCTGGTAAAACGCCCTCCTGGCCACGGCTGTCACTTGATCTTCCATGGACAGCCAGGTATTAACATTGGACTAAAGATTATACGCTCTTGCTTTTCCTCCTTATTTCAGATCTCTGATTGTAGTTGAACAAACGGTAGAGTTACAGTATATCTCTATTAGGTGACCATCAAAAAAATATGCTTGTGGTTTTCTCCAGAAACACTAAATTCAAAGAAATGTCCTTCTGGAAGGCACCCAGAAGCTGTGGCCCCCAATTTTTTGGGCACCAGGGACCAGTTCTGTGAAGAGAGGTTTTTTTCATGGACCAGAAGGCAGTGTGGTTTCACATGCTGCCTGCATCCTGCATGTTATGTAGTGGGCTTTAGAAGGCAAGAGGTAGACCAGCATAGATACAACAGCATATATTGACTCAAACTGGAACTAAGGAACATCAGGCAATTGCCTGTAATTTATACTCTGAGCCCATAGGACCTTAACCAATCACAATACATGAAAAACCCCTTAACCAATCATAATACATGAAAAACCCCACCCAAAGGCTCAAAGTTTCCCTCCAAAACAGTTGCAGTTAACAGGGCCATCTAAAGGTTAGTTTCGCTTTAGCAGGGCTTAACAAAACTATATATATTCACTACATAACACCACAGATGGGGCTGGTTTCTGGCATGTCCTGGACCTTTGCCAGTCCACAGACAAGATTAGGGAGGGGGGGTGTCAAGCTATTTTCCAAAGTACCTGAAGGCCAGACAAGGAATAATGGATGGAAACTGACCAAGGTTCAACCTAGAAATAAGGAGAGGTTCAACCTAGGAGAGGTTCAACCTAGAAATAAGGAGGAACTTTCTGACAGTGAGAACAATCAACCAATGGAACAGCTTCCCTTCGGAAGTTGTGGGAGCTTCATCACTTGAGACTTTTAAGAAGAGATTGGACTGCCATTGGTCAGAAATGGAGTAGGGTCTCCTGCTTGAGGGGGGGTGTTTGACTAGATGACCTATAAGGTACCTTCCAACTCTGGTAATCTGTTACACCTGATTGGGGACCCCTGCTCTATGGGCTGCTCTGCAGAGGGGCTGCAAAATGACAAATTCCAAGGCTGCATCCTTCCAATGATTTCTGATTACGAATGACCTCTCCTCGCCAGAAGAAAAGGAACAAGCAATCATGGTTTATCAGGTGCCACTCTTACACATTCCCCTCCATCTTGACATTTGAAAAAAAAAGCAAGCCAAGATAAGTGCAGAGGTTTATTATTATTATTTAAATAGAGGACACAAAGTGACAACATAAATCACAAGAGTACTGAATCTATATTTAGAAAGCAAGGAAGGGCTGAGATGGACACAGAGAAGAGAGAGCAGATCAACGGATACTTGCAGACGCATGGAAATGGTCTCCAGAAGCCTTTGGCGGTGCCCTTTGGGCTTTGTCAAGTGAAATGAGAGGCTGTCTGAATGCTTCGGCAGAAAAAAGCCCTCTGCTCCTGCAAACATTTTAGCTATGTATTTTTTTTTGTAAGACTTCAAAAGAAGTCATTTAATCCTTTCCTGTGAAGAATATGCTCCTTAAAAAACCTGCAGAAATTGGGACAGAGAGGTTGGAAGCACAATTAACTCTAGTTAAAGGTAAACAAACAGAAGAGAATACATGAAGATGTAGTTTGAAGGTGACGAGTTACGTTGATGGAAATACAGGATGACTGCTCAGACTTCTTCCCATATAGTCCCCTTTCCATCCCCCTCCTAAAAGAAAATGTTATTCAGCCACAGGAAATTTTCTCCCTCAATGCCCTCTCAAAAGTATCGCTGCATCTTAATGAGATGGCCAATAGGGGCCATGATGCCAGCTTTCTTTTTTTAGAATTAGAATTACCTTGAGGGAATCATTTAGCCCTTGTATGCCACAGAGGCCACCCGTAGACCTGGTGAATAATAGAGTCGAAGGCAACATTTAAGCCATGAAATCTGGCCTTTGCTTCATGCAGGAATGCAAAGTAAAACAGCCCTGAGAGAAGACTGATTGCTTCTAATGAACAGCTTGGTGTTTTTGTAGATTGCTGTAGTAATTTAGGCAAAAGAAAAAACAGAGAAAGAGTGAATTAGGTTCTTAGGACGATTGGTGTTTCGAATTTGAGTATTAGTTATTGTCAATATATTACTCTCAAGGGAAGGTGCTTCTGATTTCTTCTCACAGGCACATGGACTAGAAGAGCGGTGTCTAACTCGGTTTCATTGAGGGCCACATCAGGGTTGTGGGGGGTACATGGTCATGGGGCATGGTCAGCTTGATGTCACTTGTGTTGTGGGTGCCTGTGGCTCCATCCTGAGCTCTGTTTTTGGCTGTGATGGCATCCTGCAACCCTCTGCTGGTGAAAGCAGAGCTCGGGAGGACTGTGTACGCCCCTTGCAAGCTCCATTTTTGGCTGGGATGCCTCCTGCAACCCTCTGCCAGCAAAAACTGAGCTTGGGAGGGCTGCATGCAAATCCAAATGGCCACAAATAAGATGTTCATACAGTCATTTAAAAAAAACCACACCCATAGAACGAGCAAATAGACTGAGTGATAAATCCATAATGACCAGTATGAGGTGAAGATGGGAAGGCAATTTTGAAATCCTTATAAGGTTCCAATTTTCAGCTACACTGGGCCAAGTGTCATAAAACTATGTGGGATGTTTTGCATATGTCTGCTTCTGGATGAATTATTGACCACTGCTGCTTACCTCTCCCATCACGATGTGTTTCTGAAATGTAAGTTGAGCCCATGGCAGGCGAAACATCTCTTAGACAGAGCATTACATAGCACGGATTCAGAAGGGTGTGTGACAGGCTAATAAAAGTTAATTCACTGTGGGAAGATATTTTCTAAACTAATATCTAGTCAGATCTCCCACAGTGCTTTGCACCTGATAACAGTGACAAAACATCAGTTCCCATATTTTACATCAAAATGACACCTTCCATGGATAACACAGATGAGAATTAAAATGGAAGTGACACAGGCCTGCATTATTCTGCCATTAATCTTGATGTAGCGAATCTCGCATTTATAGGGATCTTTAGGAAACAGCAAGTAAATGAGCTGTCTCTTGACCCTATTCTTTAAAAAATGAAAACAACTTATTTTAAAAGAGGTAGAGTCCACAAATATATTTTATGTCAGATCAAATCTAGCCCTATATGCTGCCAGTTTTTGGAAGCTAAAATAATTCTAAATTATAATAAACTGTACACAAACATACAGAGACACAAAGCTATTTTGCATACTTAGGCAGCAAGGAAGATGGTTCAAATTGTGTGAAATAAATATGTGAATCGGTGATGGGGAAACTTTAGGAGCGCTAAACGGTTGCTCCCTTGAGATTCTGATATTTCTTTTTGCATAGGTCCAGGAACAGCACCTGTTATACAAAGTGACTGTTAAAGATAACATACACCAACAGTGTAGGTTTGATGATTTCCTGACCCCCATGCCTGAATGTTCTGAGGCAGATGTCTGTGTACCTCATGCAAATGCAATATTTACCATTGTGTTAAGCACCTCTAGTTGGCATGTATGCACCCACAGGTATATGTACTAAGGGCCAATGTATCTGAAGAACTGAAGGATGATGGGCATTCAAAGGAGATATTTATTATCTCAAGAAGTAAAGTCAATGAGAACCTGGCTGGAAGTTGCAAGTCAATGTCATGTGACATCATATTTGATGATCTGCACCAATTCACTTAACAGTTGCATCTGGAACTGATGAACTGCTATCATAGTTCCAGATACAACTGCCAGGTTACTATTGACTTTGCTTCTCAGAAGCCAACTGTGAAGGTAGCAAATTGTGATTACCTCATCACCAGAGGTTGCAATAATCATAAACACATTCAGGTTGCCAAGTGCCATCCAGCTCATGATCACAGGACCACAGGGATGCTGCAATAGCTGTAACTTCAAGGACCAATCATAAATCTCCATATTCAAGGCTAACATAACTTTGAATAGTTACTGAATGTGTGGCAAGCAAGGAATACATATACTTCTAATAGTTGGTAATCAAGGAATACCTGTACTTATACCATGTTTCGCTGAAAATATGACATGTACTGAAAACAAGGTGCTCGCGCACCTCCCAACCTCACCACAACCTGGGTCAGCTCTCACTACAGGGCCTGGTCCCAGCACTATCCCAGCACTGAAGATGGCTTCTTCTGTGGCTTCCAAACCTCTGAGGTCTGCTGCCAAGTCTTCCAGAAGCTGGGGCAGAAAGTCTTCCAGCAGCCGGGCCACAACCATAGAGTGGGAAGTGCATTCCCAGAGTAGCCATTACCAGAAGTTATCTTATCTAAATCTATCTATCTATCTATCTATCTATCTATCTATCTATCTATCTATCTATCTATCTATCTATCTATCTATCTATCTATCTATCTATCTATCTATCATCGTATTAGAGGCTAACACACTAATCTGCAGATGTTGCTTTGTAAGGGCTGTGAGACATGAGCTGCAAAAAGCTGGATAATAATAATAATAATAATAATAAATTTATTTATATACCGCCTTCTCTCCCCGAAGGGACTCGGAGTGGTGCACAGGGAATAAAAACCAATATAAAATACATAGAAAAAATAAATAGTTAAGAAACGAATTAAACAATTGTCCCTGCGCAAAAATCCCTTAAATTAAATTATACTAAAACCCCTAAAGCCCTATAAAAAGACGGGAGCCTAACCTAGGCCGGCCAAGCAGAAAAAGTGTGTTTTGAGTTTTTGACGGAAGGAGCGGAGGTCCGTTGTTGTTCTAATTTCAGGGGGAAGGTCGTTCCAGAGGGCTGGGCCCGCCACAGAGAAGGCCCTTCCCCTGGGCGTCGCCCGCTGGCATAGCCTAGTGGACGGCACCCGGAGTAGTTCCTCTCTGTGGGAGCGGATCGGTCGCAGGGATGTGTGGGGCAGAATCCGATCCCGCAGATAACTAGGTCCCGTGCCATGGAGCGCTTTAAAGATGATAACTAACACCTTGAAGCGCACCCGAAAGACGACAGGCAGCCAGTGCTGCTCGCGCAAGAGAAGTGTTATATGGGTGTACCTAGCGGTCCCCATTATTGCTCGCGCGGCTGCATTCTGGACCAGCTGAAGTCTTCGGGTGCACCTCAGGGGGAGCCCCATGTAGAGAGAGTTACAATAGTCCAGTCGGGATGTCACGAGGGCATGAGTGACTGTGCAAAGGGCATCCCGATCCAATAGGGGGCGCAACTGGCGTACCAGGCGAACCTGGTAAAACACCCTCCTGGCCACGGCTGTCACTTGATCTTCCATGGACAGCCGGGTATCCAGGAGGACACCCAAGTTGCGCGCCCCATCCACAGGGGCAAGGTGTTCGCCCCCTATGGCCAGTGATGGAGTCAACTGGTTGAATCGGGCGGCCGGAAACCACAGCCACTCGGTCTTAGATGGGTTGAGTCTGAGTCTGTTACTTCCCATCCAGATCCGCACGGCTTCCAGGCACTGGCACATCACCGCTACGGCATCATTGGGGTGGTTTGGGGTAGATATATACAACTGCGTATCATCAGCGTAGAAGTGGTACTCTACCCCAAAACCACGGATGATCTCACCCAGCGGCTTCATATATGTGTTGAACAGGAGAGGCGAGAGGACCGACCCCTGAGGCACCCCACATGTGAGGGGTCTCGAGGTCGACCTCTGCTCTCCTGCCAACACAAATGACTACTAGATGGCAGAAAAGAAATGCAGAAAACTCAAATTCTTCACTGTTAGTCAGAAATGTTTACAACAGAGCCTTACACATTTACATGTATACAGTAAGCAACCTTGGCAATAGATGCTTACAGATTAAGAATGAGTCCCAATATCCATCTATTATAATTTTTAAAAGAGTGGCATTTAAATCTTAAATATATACTGTAGATGGAACAATTTTGGAAGGCCATGCCAAAGAAGCATTAAATGACTTACTTTGGTTTTACAGAGGCTATTAATAATAATAAAAACACTCTTCCTCTCCTTTTCAAAAACAAGCAAGAACACAAACAAGGCAAAAATCACAGGATAATGCTATGGTTTAAGTACTTGCTTTTATGTTGGCAAGAGGTCAAAGTAAGTTAATGGTTGAACAACTGCAGTCAGAATACTTCTTGCCAGTAGATAATTAGAAGGTTTGAACACAGATGGTCTGTTGTTCAAATACCAAATAAATGGAAATTAAACATCCACAAATATGTCTGTCTTCTCAATCCCCATAGCTAATCTAAGTTGGTGAGTTTTTCAGAGAGGATGATTTCCTGAATACTAGCCATCTGCTTTGCTTGTGGTACTGCTTACACGGAACATTGTCAACACTATCAAGTGTGTTTTTGTCCTTCCTTCTAATTAACAGGTTTTTTTTCCTTTCTCCAAATCAATATGAAATGAATTGAAATGAAGGTCATTCGTTCTATTGTTTTATTTGAGACTTGGATGTTATTGCTATTCATTGTTATGCATATCTGCTCAGACATCCTGATAAAAGTCTTACTTTCAAGTAAGTGCAGTTAGTTTGGCTTCAGGACTTGGCAATAATTTGCATATGGTTAAAAATATCAGATTCAAATGCCATTTGTTACAGAAAGACTTGAGAAAAGAGATGTGTGGAAGCAGAGAGCTAAGAAACTATCTGAAAATCAACAGGAAGTCCAGATAAAATATATCCTCTGATAGAAATCTGGTTCATAAACTGTAAAGGAGGATTTCTTTCTTTAGCAATTAGCTAAACCCACTGTCAAGGTAAGAATAGAAAATTTATACATGTATGATTAAATCATAGTCCCTATGATTAAGGAATTCTATAGGGGGCAATCTTTTTTTTTTTTAAGCAGTAAATGAGAGATGACGAAAAGCTTTAGAAGGCATTAGAAGTGATAACCAGCTAACAGCAGTAATTAACAAGGTCACACCAAGCAAGTAGTTATAGCCTTATAATTAGTGCTGCTAGTAAAATCCAAAATCTCTGGATTAAGTAGATTGTATAACTTCACTAATTTAAATACTGACTCAGAACAAAGTTTCTTTTCTAAGACATGGCTGTCAAATTCCCAGACCACAGGCCAGATGTGTCACACACTGGCCACACCCATGCCTGGCTTAATGAAGGGGGAAAAAGTCCCAATATGTCATAGTTACCTACGAGACCGTCTGCTGCCCCATACGTCCCTACGACCAATCCTCTCTCACAGAGAGGGTCTGCTCCGGGTGCCGTCAACCGGGCAATGCCGGTTGGCGACGCCCAGGGGAAGAGCCTTCTCTGTGATGGGCCCAACCCTCTGGAACGCCCTACCTCCCGAACTCCGTGTCATCTCGGACCTCCGCCTGTTCCGCCAGCGGTTAAAAACGCACTTCTTCCAACAAGCAGGCCTGGCATGATTTTACTCGACACTGTACTGCTTTTTACTTGACCAAAGTTTTAATTTAGGGGTTTTAAATTGGTTTTAGCGCAGGGTGGATTTAATTTAATTTAGTTTTAAGAATGTTTATATTCTTGTATATATGTATATGTATATTTTATATTCTCTGTGCGCCGCCCCGAGTCCCTTTGTGGTGAGATGGGTGTGATTTATAAATATGATAAATAAATAAATAAATAAATAAATATATGACGCCTCCGTGATGCTGTGATTTTGACACCCCTGCTTTAGGGTGATGCCTACCACAATGTAAAGACATTTTCACTTTCTCATCCCCCCCCCCCACACACATACCAACATTAATATTACACACCCTGCAGCCTTCTTCTAGGATATGAAGCTATTATCATTCAACTAATTAGCCATCTTGATTGCCAAAGCAACTCTGGGCAGTCAACAAAGATCAGAAACAATAGATTAGAAACAAACACGATCAACAATAAGAAAAATATAACTACCTATGTTGGATGAAATAATCCCAAAACAATGTGCATCAAGTGGGATCTCATTAGCCTGTACAACAATCTGTTGAAATAGTCAAGTCAAAGTTTCTCGTAAGGAGGTGAGGGCTGGGTCAGTGCAGATTTCAGGGGAAATGTTACACCACATGGCAGGAACACCTAGAAAGAAGACACATCTCTAGAATTGCTAAAGATCCCATTGCTTTATGGATGGGATCTGGACCATGTTAGCTTATTGGATAGACCAAAATAATCAGAGAAAAATTGTATTCTCATAGGTATTCTGGCCCCAAGGTTTGGTATACGATATCTGGGGCAGTCAGAGTATTGGATTAAACCCAGTGTTATGTAGGATTATTAGGATCATAAACGCATGACACAACATAGAAGAAAGAACCCATCTGGACAAGATTCAGCAATCCATCTACATTTAAAAGACAAAGGCCACTTTTTTGAAGACAGCAAAGACCATATTTTGGACAGAGTGGTTTGAAAAAGAGGGTCAAAGAAGCCATCTATATCAAAATTGAACAGCCCTCTCTTAACATAGAGGGATGGATATGACATCATCTATCTCCAGGCTACAACACAATTGGCTCCACATCCATTTGCATTACTCAGGTGGCCCTGACGACACAGATAAACCTCCAAGTGACACCAACAACTTTCTAAAAGAATGCAAATGACCAACCCTCTGCAAGGAGCATAAATCTTTCTATTCCCTACCATCCAGTCAGATCTGAAGAAGCTTCTTGGATGAGAAGCGAAATGTCTTCAAGAAAAACCAAAAAGTTCAGAAAAAGCACCTTTGGGATTATTAGGATCATTTTTCTCCCCTACCCATTTAGTTTACTGAAATGTGGTCATGGGAGTAAAGCTTTACACTTGACCATTAAATCAATGGAAACCATTTTGATATGCTCCTTTGATATTTTATTCCCTATTCTCAAGAAAAAAATATTTTTATATCAAAGTTATCTCAATCAACAAAAAAAAGTCCATACCAAAATGGTTTTGTTCTTTTTTTTTAAATTACAGCAGCTTTTCAGTACAGCAGCTTTTCAGTACAGCAGTTGTAATCAAATCACAAAGGGAAGAAAATTCCTGGAAACAAAAAGCCTGCACAATGGGGTGGACTTCTGTCACTTGTCTCAGTTTCTGCTCACCTAGCAGTTCAAAAGCATGCAAATGCAAGTAGATTAATAGGTACCACTTCAGCGGGAAGGTAACAGCATTCTGTGCGCCTTTGGCATATAGCCATCCTGGCCACATGACTATGGAAATGGTCTTGGGGCAGTGCTGGCTCCCTCAGCCAGAAGATGAGCGTCGTGCCTTAGATCAGACATGTCTGACAGGGAAACCTTTACCTTTATATATTTTCTACATTCACTGCCATTGTTTGGTTTCACTCTTTGGCTGGGTGTCTTGGTAACCCATATCCGGGAGTGTGTGTGGGAAGGCACACCAACACTTGGCAGATGAGATAGAATGCTGCTGTCTGTAAAGCTGGAGATAAGGTTTAGGTAGTGCTTTTCAGAAAAGGTCCATTAAGCTTTTGTGACCTTGAGCAAGAACTGCTCAGGTTTGGTCCATCTACAATGAACTTTAATAAAGTGAAAAAGTATTTCAGTACAAAATGTAATATTGTGACATTATTCATGAACATATTGAGCTTAAGTCAAATATTCTGCATCCTGAAATCCAACTTATTAATAATTAGGAGCAGAAACTCCATCTTTAATGTGTTTAGGAGAACTGATGGATTTAATTTTTTTATCAGCCTAAAGTAAGAAAATGTAATCTTTCTTAAAGTATCTAATACAACAATGCAGAATAATTAGTTTCTCTGGAAACAGGCCTAATGGTACAGAATAATAAAACATGTTCCATTTTGTGTTGGTTCATCTGATGGACAGAAATTTCACACAGGGCATGAAACTTAGTGCTGTGAGAAGTGGCTAGAAATATATTAAACTGGTGAAGGCTGTGCCCAACTGTGCATATAAAAAAGGATTGTTAACACTGATTGAAGGTGCTTGTACATACACACTTCTGGCCCTTAAATATTCCCAGTGGAGAATACAGCAAATGCACATTTTAAGCATTACAACAGAAAAGCCCTGCTGGATCAATAAATCAGTAGCACTTACTGTATTGAGAGATACACTTAAAAAACTCTTGCCCAAAACCTGGAGTAAACACCATGTCAATTAAATTAAATTAGAAGGGTCACTGGACTAAGTCTTTATTTCTGTATTTATTTTCCAGAAGTTAGCATTCAGAGATCTAGTAACGTGGTATTTCTTTAGATAATATCTAGGCTATTGATCTAAACAATCTGGAATTATTTTGTCGACAGATGCTTTGGAATATGGCAAGCCACCTGCTACATTTTGGAGTCCTTTATTCATTCTCCCGAAGAGTCCTGAAGTCCAAACAGAACCACTGTTTTTAAAGCACAATTTTCCTTTCTACGTTGAATTTTCCAATCACTAAAAAATATCACAGAACAATCCCCAGATTCATTTATTTTTAGACTTTTCTTCCAGCTTCTTCGGGCTGCAGATGTATTTTTAAATCTTTCTTCACAATAGGAATATCAGAAGTGTGTTATTTTTAAGAGTGGAAATGGTTAGAAATGCCTAATCTCTCATCATATTTTTGCTTTCAGAAACCATCGGACTACCTGAAATCTGTGGTTAAAACTGCAAAAGCCAGCAACCCTTCAGCATATACCGCTTTTAAAATGTATTTCTGAAGGAACAGCAGGAGGATCTGTGGGGAGATGTGTGCCCGGTGTTATCAGGTAACAGCAAGTTCCTTAGAGAGGAGTTAGCATCTGTTCACATTTTGGTCTTTGACAGGAAGATAAAGATAGAGTTGGATCAGCAGACCAGAGCTTAGGATGCTGGCAGGGTAGATGAAATATCTTTCTTTTAGTCCTGTCAGAGACACATTGCACAGGACTGATGACTTAAACTAATGCTACATGGGTAGGGCTGAAGTAGGCTCAGATGCAAAATCTGCTCTCCCCTCACGCACACACTTTCAATTCTTAAGTTCACCTAATTCTCTCTGGTCGCCTTATTTTTACACCTTTTGTTCTCTGTCTTGCTTCTTTCTGGAGCAAGGTCGCCTATAGAACCCAAGCATTTGTCAAGTGTCTTGGGTGGATAATTTTATTTTAAAAAATATTTAAATAAGATGCCCCATGACAGTTTATATAAGGACATTATACCCCCGATCCATACCAGAATGGCCAGCTGAAGTTATTCAGAATTCCTACAGGCTTTTGAATGTCAAGAACTCTTCATCAGACAAGTTGAGGAGGGAAAATTGTGGCTGATTTGCGAGCCACATCTCCACTAGTTTGCATGATTAGATGGAATGATGGAGAGACTTCAGACATGCAGATTAGATCTTATCAGGTACGGACTAGCTTCAGATTACCATAAGCGTTCTCCAAAAGCTTGCTGGGGGGGAAAAAGGTACATGCTACATCAACACTAGTTATTAATCAACACTATTAACATCTTACTGAGTTATGTTGATCTATTGGGTAGATGAAAACAAGAGAAAAGACCAAGCTGGGTATTAAGTAATTATATTCTATGCTTCAGCAAGTCAAGTTATATTATATAACAGCCCAATTTATGACTTTTCTAAAACTTTCAGGATAATGTCATGTTTGAGTAGGGATTTCTCTATTTTAGCCTAAAATATGTCCACTTCACTCCACAGATTTGAGTACATTCATATCTCAGTGAATTGTACAGTTTGATTCAACCATTGTTTCTTGCCAAATCTTTTCTTTTCTTCTACTTTTTAAATAGTGTAAGGCAGGAGTATTGGCATATGCATCCAGTTATAGCTTACCGTAGGTCATTGATGGAACACTTTCCCTCCCCTCAACTCCTATTTGAATGGTACCTTCTTCAGAGGACTATACCATCTGCTACTTCTGAATTTCTGGCTTGTTCAGCTTCTGTCCCTGAAGTAATAAAAATATAGTAAGTATGAAAGAGCCTCCAGGCTGACATAATCATTTGACACACAACATAAATTTAATTATACATTCTACTGCCTGACCAGGTTTATCCCAACATTGAACTTATGGATGATATTGCTATCGCTTTATGCATGCTCTCAGTTTCTCAAAATCAGTATATTGGAAAGTAATCTTATGGCGCAAATCCCAAACAAATTTAAATAGTGCTAAAGGCATTATTAAATTAAATATCAATCTATTGAAAATCACATCAATTCATACAATCTTTCTATATAAAACAAACCTTTTGACAGCTCAATAGCAACTAAGTAAGAATATAGATTACTGCAGCAATTGCCAGCTCTACTGAGATACTTAAATAGGAATTACTATATTGTAGTTAAGGATTTATAGACTTACAAAAGAAAAAAAGCAGAATACACTGACTATGAAAGAAATGTTGGAGTAAAATCCAAAATGAGGGGAAAAGAAGGAATCAAGCCAGCAAGTGAAAGAAAGCCATTCTCTTATTATTTCAATTCAGTTTAAGTTGCTTCGGGCCATAATATCATTTGGTTCCACCCCAATCTATTTCTGTTCACTATATTATGTATGTACCGGTATTTGGTTTCTCCATATTAAACTATGCAGTTGAGATTCCAGCATACAGTGCAACCTTGCCTATTCCCTCCCTTCAGCTCCCCCTGCCATCTATTAGGAATGAATGAACCTGCCAAGATCCCGTTCAAATGTTCAGTTCAATCTAAAGACCCGGAATTGTTAGACTTCTAGGGAAACGAATCATTTCTCCCTCTTATCTATGCAGCTGGCTTTCTAAGGTAAGTCCTCAACATCTGACCAGTCTTAACACTCAGAAACCATTCAAAGTTACAACACGCTCCATAAAAGATACTTGCAACCTGATTTAAAATTTATGACAGCTGCACACCCCCTCCCCTGCAATCGTGTGATTGCCTTTTTGGGTGCCTGGTAACTGGCTGGTATTTGCAGCTGTTTTGCAGCATACTGCAGTCATATGATTGTGTTTTTTGATGTTTTCTGCTGGTTTCTAGAGTTTAGCTCTGGTTTTCCAGCAAAAAAAAAAGTCCATTGGGTTTTTAGCGCAGGAATAACTTGTTTAATCTGATTTTTATATATTTATGATGTATTTATGTTTGTATGTTTTTTAATTCCCCTGTGCACCGCTCCGAGTCCCTTTGGGGAGAGGGAGCGGTCTATAAATTAAAAAAAAATTTTTATTATTATTATTATTATTATTATTATTGTTGTTGTTGTTGTTGTTGTTGTTGTTGTTGTTATTATTAATGAATTCACTTAACAACTACCACAAAAATGTTGTAAAGTCAGGTCCTGCAAAGTAAAAAATATTAAAAGAAAAAAAGAAAAAAAATTGACTGCCAAAAAACTCATGCTATTCAGAACTGCCTTTATCAGGGTTGTCAAACTCCCGGTCTACAAGCCAGATGTGTCATGTGCTGGCCACAGCCACAGCCAGTTTACTAAAGGGGGGAAACATTCCTGATAGTCCTGTGACATCGCCATGATGACATGAGTTTGACACCCCTGGACTATATGTTCAGATGCTACCTTAATAGCTCTTAGGTCCTTGGTTAGGACTTGAACATAAGAACATAAGAATAGCCTTGCTGGAACAGGCCACAGCCCATCCAGTCCAGCATTCTGTCTCACACAGTGGCTCACACAGTGACTTGAACTATTAAGTTTTTACCAGTCCCAGACTGTAATCGAGTTGAAGATTAAATCTATAATAATAATAAAAACAATAGTAAAAAAAAAAATTAAAGGAGCTTTGCTCCAAAAAACTCATTTTTTTCAAAAGATTGCCAAATTTCCTCAGATGAATTTACCAATACATTATATTAAAAGCCAATAACAATGAGCAACAGCAACCAAGTTTTGTAAAACACTGAATTGTGTCTTAACTCAGTCTTGTGATTGGAATGCATCCTAATTTAAATATGTAATCCCTAAATCTATCTTTCCTGATTCAGCATATAATTAATCATAATTAATTTTGATTAGGGATATAATTAAGCATCTCATACAAGAATGATAAGCAAACTGCAGAATTCTTAATCTGATAGTTGCCCTATTTTCTCTTCTTTGATCTGCACATATTTCAGGTTTGTAAGTGAGATTCTGGAGTGGCATGCCTTCTTCAATTGACAAGTCAGCCTTCAGATTGATAACAGTAGAGAAGAACCTGAACTCAGAAAAAGACAGGCAAGTGAGAAAAACCAAGGCCAGGCAGGAAGGAATTGTTCTTTTCTAAAGTATAGAGCTGTGCCTTGATTTATTCTTGCTAATTGGTTAGTTTTCACTTTCAATTAAGCTCTTTTTCATTCTCCCTTACAAATCTCATGACTTCATTCTTCAGTAGTGGATGCAGGTCAAATGCTTTTTTTATATATGCATCCATGAGAATAAAAGTGAAGTGAATCTTTTTCATTAATTACAGATATGCTAGTAGATAAGTATTGTTCCATGTGTTCAAATAAATGTTTAAAAACATAATTGTTTTCTGTAGGTGTTACTCTATATCAGGGGTCCCCAACCTTTTTTGCACCAGGGACCGGTTTCATTTTAAAGAAAACTCTGCGGACCGGCTGAGTGGCTCAGCAGTCATGTGACTGGGTGGGCGTGGCCAATTTGGAAAATGTGAAACTCACTTAACAATGGTCTTGGTTAGCAACCCAAACTTTTGGGCTCAATTGTGGTCATAAGTTCTCTCTCTCTCTCTCTTTCTTTCCTTCCCTCTTTCTTTCTCTTTCTCTCTCTTTCTTTCTTTCTCTTTCTCTCTTTCTTTCTTTCTTTCTTTCTCTTTCTCTCCCTCTTTCTCTCTCTTTCTTTCTCTCTCATTTTTTCTTTCTTTCCCTCTTTCTCTCTATTTCTTTCTCTTTCTCTCTCTTTCCCTCTTTCTCTCTCTCTCTCTTTCTTTTTCTCTCCCTCTTTCTCTCTCTTTCTTTCTCATTTTTTCTTTCTTTCCCTCTTTCTCTCTTTATTTCTTTCTCTTTCTCTCTTTCTCTTTCCCTCTCCCTCTCTTTCTTTCTCTTTCTGTCTCTTTTTCTTTCTTTCCCTCTTTCTTTTTCTTTCTTTCCTTTGTCTCTTTTTCTGTTTGTCTTTCTTTCTCTCTCTCTTACTTTCTCTCTCTCTCCCACTTTCTTTTTCTTTCTCTTTCTCTCTTTTTCTTTCTGTCTCTCTCTCCTTCGTCCGCCCATCTCTGTCACTCTGTGTGTGTGTGTGTGTGTGTGTGTGTGTGTGTCTGTCTCGCATTAATCATTCATTCTGTGCCTGTCTATCTTTCTCTCCCTCCTTCCCTCCGTGTGTGTGTGAGAGAGAGAGACTCTCTCTGATTCCCTCCCACCCTGTCTCTCTCTGTGTCTATGCCTCTCTCTGTCGGTCTGTCGTCGTCCCGCCCCCCCCCCCACCGCGGAGTCTCCTCAGCTCGGCTCGACTCGCTCACTAGCCTTAGCCTGCCCCGTCCGGGCGGCCGCTGCCGCGCTTGGTCCCTCGTGCGCTCGGTCAGGCTCCTTCCAGGAGCTTGAGAAGGCTCCGTGGGGTGGGGGTGGGGGGGGGGGAGGAACCTCCGCAGCTCCTGGAAAAAGACGAGTGGGTGGCATGCCGGTTGGAGAAGTTCTGGGGGGGCAGGGAGGAAGGGAACCCGCGGGCTGTTTTGCTGCGGCGCGCAGGAGTCCCACCATCGGCTGCCCCCTCCTCCCTCCTCCTCCTCTCCGGCCCTGCGGCCCGGCTCCTATCCAGCCACGGACCGGCACCGGTCCGCGGCCCGGGGGTTGGGGACCCCTGCTCTATATCAGTGGTAGTCAACCTGGTCCCTACCGCCCACTAGTGGGCAGTCCAGCTTTCATGGTGGGGGGTAAGGGTTTTGTCCGATACTGAAACACTTTTCTTTTTTTAATTTAATTGACTTCCCTACTTTGTAAATCACCATTACTGTGGAACTGGTGGGCGGTTAGAAAATTTTACTACTAACACAGATAAAAAAGTGGGTGGTAGGTATAAAAAGGTTGACTACACCTGCTCTATACTTTCTCTTTTTAATATTTTTCTTCTCCTACCTTATTTTTCTTTTGCTTAATTTCTCAACATTAAAGCAAAGTAAAAGAAAACACATCACTAAGTATGGCTCACTATTTTGTTTGCTTATTTAGAGGTTTTACTGTCTTTATTGATTGATAGATTGATTTAATTTATATGGCAATCCATCTCATATACATGACCCTGGGCAGCTAATATGTAAAATAAAATAAAAACAGAATAAAACAGCTAAAATGTAAAAACATCACTAGCAAAAAAATGAGCCATGAGATGCTATGGTTAGAATGCAGTATTGCAGGCTAACTCTGCCCACAGCCTGGAGTTTGAGTCTGAGAGGGCTCAAGGTTGACTCAGCCTTCCATCTTTCCTAGGTCAATAAAATGAGGACCTAAAGTGTTGGGTGCAATATGCTGACTCTGTAAACCATTCTGATAATGCTGTAAAGCATTATCTATGGGGCGATATATAAGTCAAATTGTTATTGTTGTTGCTAAAAAATAGTTGCCAAGAACATTCATAATCTCCACATCCAAATTAACCATGAAATGGGCTAACTAATACTACAATTTGGCAATGCCAAGTTTTTAAAGCCTTGCAAAAGGTGAGAAGGATCAGGGCATGTCTAAACTCAGGGAGGAATGACATCTCAGAGGGAAGGCAGTATGGCCAAAAAAACCCACCGCCTTTTCCTGGTTGCCAACAGATGGCTTTGTCTTGTGGATGGGACCTGGAGCATGCTTTCCTGTTGATTTTAGATATTTTAATTAGGTTTAACCCTGGATATGTTAGTTATTTTTCTATATTTCTTATAATACACCCCCTCCCCAAAGAGTTATATGTAGTGTGATGGGCTGTAAATGTTATTGCTGCTACTGTTGTTATTAACCGTAAGTAATATCTATTTCAGGACTCACAGATACCAACTAGAGGGGAAAAACTTGCTCCAGGATTAAAGGCACACACTTATTTGATTTACTATTGTGACAACAGTAATTGCATTGGTGGAATATTATCACTACTTGTTATAGAATTACATGAAAGTATATGCTTCGGGGTTTTCTTGGGGAATCATTTGTCAGAGTATTCTCTCAAGTGAGGGGGGATATCAGCTTGTAAGTTGAGCAGAAGAAGCCGTGCGTCGTATCTTCCCAGTATATTGCGGTTCCCAAGAACTCTGCTTCCATATTAAATGAATGATATGTTTTATTGCTGGTACTACATAGATTCCTTCATTACAAAAGCTCCTTCATGGAGATCAGAATTTCATAAATTTTAATTCCCTCCTCTTTTATGATAGTTATTATTTATATTCCTGAGCTAGAGCGTCAAGCCATTGCTATGCTGCACCAGATAATGACAGGATAATTGTTTGTTTTATTGATCATTACAACTCTGTCTGCATCTCTGCATGATTTATCCTTTCCACAGCCTTTTTACTCTTCCTCCTACTTTCTTAGGGATGGGGGCAGCAGAGCAGAGCTAATCCTTACTGGCTACAAACAAGCCAATTAATGGCACATGGGGGAAAAGTTTCATCAAGAAGTCCTTGTGCTATTTCCTAATGTTTTCTCATTGATTCTGCTGAGCAAGACCCAGTGAGAACAAGTAAACAGATAGAAATGAGAAGAGATTAGTGATTATTTTAAGATTGTGCTTGGATTTAAAACACTGGAGTAATCCTGACCAGACCTGCAACAATGAAACAAGGAGTTTCATTGCAATCCAGCAATTTAGGTCATTATTGTTAGAGGTGCTAGCAAAGTTAAATCAGGCGAGATCATCCGTGGTTTTGGAGTGGGATATCATCTGTACGCTGATGACACTCAGCTGTACATATCCACCCCAGACCACCCCAACGATGCCGCCGAAGTGTTGTTCCGGTGTTTGGAGGCCATACGGATCTGGATGGGTAGTAACAAACTCAAGCTCAACCCGCCCAAGACTGAGTGGCTGTGGTTCCCGGCACCCCGGTTCAGGCAGGTAATTCCAACTCTGGCCATTGGGGGCGAAACACTGGCCCCGTGGAGAGGGCGGGTAATTTGGGTGTCCTCCTGGATTCCCGGCTGTCCATGGAGGACCATGTGACAGCCGTGGCCAGGGGGGCGTTTTACCAGGTATGCCTGATGTGCCAATTGCGCCCCTTACTGGACCGGGCTGCCCTCCACACAGTCACTCAGGCACTCGTGACATCCTGACTTGACTACTGTAACGCTCTCTACATGGGGCTTCCCTTGAGGTGCACTCGAAGGCTACAGCTAGTCCAAAATGCGGCCGCGCGGGTGATTATGGGAGCCTCTAGGCACTTCCACATAACACCTCTCCTGCGCGAGCTGCACTGGCTGCCTGTGGCCTTTCGGGTGCGCTTCAAGTTTCTGACGACCATCTTCAAAGCGCTCCATGGCTCAGGGCCTAGTTATATGCGAGACCATCTTCTGCCCCATACATCCCTTCGTCCGATCCGCTCCCACAGAGAGGGCCTTCTCAGGGTGCCGTCGGCCGGGCAATGCCGGTTGGCGACACCCAGGGATGGGCCTCCTCTGTGGTGGGCCCTACCCTCTGGAATGACTTGCCCCCCGAACTACGACCATCTCAGACCTCCGCCTCTTCCGCCAGCATCTTAAAACGCACCTTTTCCAACAAGCCGGCCTAGCATAACCCACCGTTTTGACTGTTTTAGATAGATTTTAATTTGGGGGATTTTATACGATTTTAGCACAGGGCATGGATATAATAGCTTTTTAAATTTTTTATATTTTTTGTTATATTTGTATTGTTTTTTTAAATTTCCTGTGCGCCGCCCTGGGTCCTCTTTTGGAGAAGGTGCGTGGTATAAATTTGAATAAAATAAATAAAATAAAGAATTGTTCAAGATGCTGACAAGGTTCTTTCAGTAAAAAAGAATTAAAATCTTCCCAGGAATTGCTATACTTTTTCCTGGAGAGTTTCCTATGCGGTGGGTCATATCAGGAGAGCAAAGGGCTTAGATCTCTGCCCTCCATTCTTCCATTTAATAGTGTCTTCAAAGCTGAACTTTGGGGCCACAATCAGGATTGAATATTTTCCCCAAAGCAGCAAGGCTAGCTTCTCTGTTTTGCATTCTGAAAGGAGAGCCTCCATAAGACTGTTAATATAGGTCAGGGGTGTCAAACTGGTGGTCCACAGGCCCGGTGCATCATGTGCAGACCACGCCTATCCCAGCTCCATGAAGGGAAAAACCATCGTGATGTCATGTGATGGCAACGTGGCACAGCGAGTTTGACACCTGTGATATAGGTGTAGGTGTACCTTGTGTAGGTAGATGTACTTTATTATTATTATTATTTATTTATTGGACTTCTAGACCGCCCCCTCTCCCCGAAGGGACTCGGGGCGGTGTACAGGTACAAATTAAAACCATACAATCAACATACATATAACTAAAATCGAATTAAATAAACCCCTGTACAAATTTATAAAAATTAAAAACTTAACATTAAAACCAAATCACAAAATTTAAAAATACAAACTGAGGTGGGAAAGCTGGAGTTAGGCCAGGCCGGCTAGATGAAACAAGTGAGTTTTGAGTTTCTGGCGGAAGGAGCGGAGGTCCATGGTCGTTCTAATGTCAGGGGGAAGGTCATTCCAGAGGGTCGGGCCCGCCACAGAGAAGGCCCTTCCCCTGGGCGTCGCCCGCTGGCACAGCCTAGTGGACGGCACCCGGAGAAGTCCCTCTCTGTGTGAGCGAATCGGCCGAAGGGATGTGTGGGGCAGGATACGATCCCGCAAATAACTAGGTCCTGTGCCATGGAGTGCTTTCAAGGTGATAATCAACACCTTGAAACGCACCCGAAAAGCCACAGGCAGCCAGTGCAGCCCGCGCAGGAGAGGTGTTACGTGGGAGTATCTAGAGACTCCCGAAACTGCCCGCGCGGCCGCATTCTGAACCAACTGCAGCCTTCGGGTGCATCTCAAGGGGAGCCCCATGTAGAGAGCGTTGCAGTAGTCTAGCCGGGTGTAACCTTTAGGTGTACCTTGTGTCAATTATCCCTGATTTTATTTAAATATTGGTAAATAAAAGGTCATTGGGACTCTCAGAGGGCTCTCTTTTGGGAATGATTTGATCTTTTCGGAAAGAATTTGGATCATTCTGGGATAAATTCAAAATAGGCTGAGAGAGAGATTTTATTCACCTGTCATTGTTTTCCTATACATTAGGAGGGGGAAAGGGTTGTATGTTGAGTCTCAAAGTGATACCATTTTGTTGTTTAATCCTGAGAGATTAGTCTCAGGAGTCATGGTGACTCACATGATTAGGACACGGGCTATTCAGAAGACCATTGGTGGGTTTTTATTTTAATTTTAATTTTAATCACATTTATATCCCGCCCTTCTCCACAAAGGACCCAGGGCAGCTCAGTAGTTCAAAACCTGAGAGTGCAAGACATGTGACAGAATACCTCCTATCAGTTTGTTCCAGCTCCTGACAACCTTACAGCTCAAAAGCATGCAAATGTAAGTAGATAAATAGGTATCACTTTGGTGAGAAAATACCGAGGACATGGAGGAGCTCTCCAGGGTGTTCCCTGGGCAATGATGATGTTACTGGTTAACCTTTTCAACCTGGAAGCGCCTTGGTAGGTGCTTTTGACACAAATGCAGATGTTGTTCCAGAGATTAGGATTTCTGGGTCATAATCAGTCAGTAAGCTTCACAAGCTGTTTCCATGAGTTATAGCTCTGTTACCAAACAGTGTATAATTCCCTATGTTAGTTCAGTGAGATATACAAAAAATTTAGAGCTATCCTATCTTCAATATGCAAAAGAAAGCTTAACCCAAAAAGGTATTATCAAGCAGCCATTGAAAACGTGCCCATAAGAAATAAGATACCTTGTGAAACATATTGCTGAAATCTTATGTCAGTGGACTAAATTTGGCTTACTTCTTATGTCAGTGGACTAAATTTGGCTTACTTCCAATTGGAATTTATGGGATTGCAGTGTAAGAATAACTGCATGCAGCAGAAATGCTTTAGTCACTACATTTTTAACAATTTCCAGCTGGGGAAGTTATGATTTAGTATCTCTTGAGATCCTCATCCAGTTGAATGAAATATTTTTATAATTCTGATTCATAACAAAGTTCCAGTGTCTTAATGTTGCAATAGAATGTTTTTGGTTTAATACAATGGGGATGCCTGATGCATTAGAATATGGTATTAGATATTTCAAAAATAAAGACAGTATTATCACCACCTGAGTTATAAAATTCATTTTTGGTAATAAATTTAACTTAGTATCAACTAATATGCATCAGTACACTGAACTGTCCATAATCACTGAAATAGAAGGGTTTCATTAGCAGTTCTGATTATCTGTGCTTTGGGATTTAAAATAAACCTCGGATATGATCTCAATTTTTCTTAATTTCTTTTTCTCTGGTAATGAATTTTTCTATAGCTCAGCCTTTCCCAGCTTGCTACTGACCAGATATATAACACTTCTCTTCCCATAATTTCTAGTTAACATTTGGAGATTATGGGAGCGATTTCCAAAAAATGAATTCTAATGCATTGGGAAGATATTGAATGTTGTTGGAAAATAACTTCCAATGGAGGAAGGCTAATTATGGCAGCTTAAAACAAAGTTGAAAAATAAATAAATATAAGAAGTTCAACATTCACGTACTCTGAATCATTAACCTATTTTGTTCTGCTTCTATTTTGTATGTGTTTATTTGATGCTATTTCCGTGCTGCCCCAATTATATAACTCTGGAGAGTTTACAAGAATAAAAAATAAAATAAAATCATAATACAACTAACAATGAATAAACTGAGCAGCAGTGACACCCCACCCAGTGCTTGATAAAAGAGAGTTCTTTTAAATCATGTCCAAATTTCAAAGAGGGGCCATCCTTATCTCAGACTATTCTATAGGATAAGCACATTCCTGCTCCCTGGTCACACATGACTTGGAAACCTGCAGCATACCTTGCTACTCAGATGTATAGAATGGGCACATTCTACCTGGGAGCAGATGACCAGTAAGATAAACAGGATTCAGGCTTTTATTTTACCTTTACCCACTTATCTACCTCTGCCTTTTCCTACTTATATAAAATGCATCTATTACCTTTTTAAAAATCTGCAGTTTCTTTTCAGATTTAGGCAATTCTATGTAACAGCTTCCTGAGTTTTCTGCTTTCTAAGATATTTAAATTATAACAAAGTAAGTTACAGTGGACCACTCTACAATGCAGCTATGATGAGAATACACAGGAAGTAACTGAAGAAAAGCCAGATAACAATCAACTATCTGAAAGTAATTGGGAATGCACGTGGTTCATTCATTATATTAGCTTAATCTTTACTAGCCTTAATGATTGATTCAGGATAACACATAGATTCAGATATTGATAAAAGATGTAAAATAGAAAGAGAAGTATGCAAATGTAACTGTTAGACTAAATTTGGGATGTTTAGAGAAGAACTAATTCATCAAATAGATCAGGCCAAACAAATCTTACTGCATACTTTGACAGAGTGATTAAATTAGTGGACCAGAGAAAAGCTGTGGACGTAGTGTGCTTGGACTTCAGTAAGGCATTTGACAAAGTAGATCACAACCTACTTGTTGATAAAACAGAAAAATGGGGGATAAACAGCACCACTACTAAATGGATTTGTAACTGGCTGACAAACTGCACTCAATGTGCAATCCTCAATGGAACTACATCTATCTGGAAGGAAGTATGAAGTGGGATACCCCAAAGTTCCATTTTAGGCCTGGTACTCTTGAACATCTTCATAAACAATTTAAAGGGGAATAGAAGGGGAACTCATCAAATTTGTAGATGATATCAAGTTGGCAGAACACTCCAGAAGATATGCTTAAGATCCAGAAGGATCAAGACAGGCTTGAACACTGGTGCCTTTCTAAAACAATGTAATCCGGGAGTGATAAAAATTAAATTTTACACTTCTGTTTTGCAGGATGACTCTACAAAGTGGGAAAATTCTAGGACAAAAATAATATGTGTATTTTTGGAGGACCACAGCAAAGGACAATAGTCTAGCAAAAAATGGGATGTTTACCTTCCTACTCTGATACATGTGGGGATGATTTTATTAGAATTAACATTCATTGTTTCTCTTTTGTTTCCATTGTCTTCTCAAGGGCCACATAAAATATCTACCTCTCTTTTGTTGCAATTAACTCTGAGAAGAGTTTTCTGAAATTCCCATTATTTTGACACATAGACTATCCTGCAGGTGCCCCTCACATCTATGATTCTATACGTCTATACATCTATGCGTCAATCATAATTGTCAGTCAATGAGATAATTGGACACATAATCTCTCAGCAGAAAGAGTAAATGATCTCCTGATGGGGCTTCTCTGTCAAAGCTTTTATATACCTACATGCATTTTGGAGAATCGCTCAGAGGAATTCTGCTATAGGTGTTTCAATCTTGGTCACTGGAATTAAAAATCTTATATATGGGAATGCATTGAGTGAAGCAGATAGTTCATCAGTATCAAGTGATATTACAAGAGGAATAGGTTTTCCAAACCTGGCTCAAAATAGACCCCCTGTAGAACTTTTCTGAGACATCATTTCTAGAATAACGAATTTGCATTTTGATTTTTAGTTCTGGATTTTCCATTTTCCAGGTTTGCCATTTTAGAGATGCAATCTTGAATCCTCAGATACTTTTTCAGAATTTTATTTTCTAACATTTGGGCAAATAGCTTGCCTTGGTAAATTGGCAGTAAATGATTTAACAAATTAAATTAAATGGAAAAAACTCTCCTAGTTTTGCATCGTGCAGGAGCAGCTTCTCAAAACCTATTTAGACAGGGTGCATTTTCTTTTTCCATTTCCATTTAATTTAATTTGTTAAATATTTTACTGCCAACTTACCAAGCTATTTGCCCAAATGTTAGAAGTCCATATAGAATAAAATTGGAACGCTCTTATGTGGAATAAGCGTATCCCTATTTCTCCCCTTGGCCCACTGCACATTTCTATATCTGCCAAATACAGTTTAACTTTGAAACATCTGCTTTGTATGTTTGCTTGGTCAAATGGGGTTTTTGTGTGTGATCAGAATGAGTTACAGAACATATAATGAAGTATCACTAACATATTCCTCTGGATTAAAATTGGAATCATAGAAGAATCTGATTACCGTATTTTTCGGAGTATAAGACGCACCTTTTTACTCCAGAAAAGAGGGCAAAAATCTGGGTGCGTCTTATACTCCGAATGTAGCTGCCTGAGTCATCTGAAAAAGGGGCAGGTATATCTGGCGCTGCAGAGATCGTGATGGCTGGAAAGGAGAGAGGTTTCACTTTCAGGACTCCCACTCGACTCCCATGACGGCTTGGGGGGGCGTGGCAGTGGCTCCTCACATTGCTGGGGAGTGAAGTCATTGTGGCCATTATCTCCCCTGAGCTGCCCACCGAATCTCTGAGGCACCTTTCGCTTGCAGGATGAGGAGGGTGAGGGCGGAGTATACCAAAGACTTTGAATAACTGGGAAAGAAAGCTGTGCTTCGAATCTGCCGGAAACTGCCACCCGAAAAGCATGCCTTTCTTTCCCAGTTACTCAGAGGCTTTGGTTTAAGGAGGCACTGCTTTAAGTTGCCCTCCTCCTCCTCCTGCAAACGAAAGGTGCCCCAGAAATGGTAGATTTCTCAGAACGCTAGTTTGGGAAGTTAAAAAACCTGAAATGGGGACAATTAAGCTTGATTCAAAGGTTTTGGCTCCTGAGAATCTGGAGAAATTGGGGGGGGGGGGAGAGAAGGGAAGGAAAGAGGAACAATCTCCTTTTTACAAAAGCTTTTCAGAATGCTAGTTTGGGAAGTTAATAACCTGAAATGGGGTACAATCAAACTTGATTCAAAGGCTTTGGCTCCTAAGAGATTGCTGCGTTACCAACCAAAACGCTGGTACCACAATCTCTGCAGCGCCCACTTTACCTGCCCCTTCTTGGGCGGTTCCAGGCGGCAGAGATCACGGTAATAGAATTTCTGGGTGGCACCGCTGCAGTCTCAGGAGCCAAAACCTATCTAGCATTCTGATAAAAGTCTTTGTAGAGAGATTGATCCTTTTCCCTTCCCTTCCTCCCCCGCCTTCTTCCCCCCAATCTCTCCGGATCTGCTTATTGCTATTGCGCCCAGCTATCGTATCTCTTCATAGCATGTCAGATCCAGGTGGAGCGGGTGAAGGAAGGGAAGAAAAACAATCTCCACAAAGGCTTTTCTCAGGACCCTAGATCTCCACTTTCTCTCCAGAAAAATGCTATTTGCACCATCGGGATTTTGGCTCATAGAACAAGCGTGGGATGGAAAGCAAACCTCAGTATATAGGAGCGCCGTATTCCTGGAGCCTGGCAGCTGCCGCATTTGAAATGTCCTTTCCATCCCGCACTTCTTTCACTAGCCAAAATCCAATGATGTCAATAGCTTTTTCTGGAGAGAAAGTGGAGATCTAGGGTCCTGAGAAAAGTCCTCATGCAGAGGAGATTTGTCCTTTTCCCTTGCTCCCCCCACCCCCCAATCTCTCTGGATCTGTCATGCAGTGCTTATTGCTACTGCTGCTATTGAGTCTAGCTACCGTATCTCTTTGCTGCATGACAGATCTGGGCAGATTTGGGGTGTGTATGTGTGTGTGTGAGACAAAGCAGCCTTGTTTCCTTTATGCTTCCCTTTTGTTGCTTAGGCAGTGCCGCGAGGAACCATTAATCCAAATGGAAGGGATCCCCACCCCTCCTCATCCAATGGACCATTCCCCGCCAAGCACAGCAGCAGCCATCCAGCAGCGCCCGCATGTCTTTCCCTCATCGCTGAAGAGAAAAGTGGATTTGAGATCAATAACAGCCTTACTCTTTAAGATCAAGCCGCCACATGTCACATTTTTGCCCTCCTTGGCTCCCAGGAGCACTTTGCATGCCTCCCAAACTCTCAGCATGCCTCATTTTTCACAGATGGTTTGGGATAAGGGCAAACAACTTTTTTCTAAAATTTGCCTCTTCAAAACCTGGGTGCGTCTTATACTCTGGTGCATCTTATACTCCGAAAAATACAGTAGATTTGGATAGCAGTCCAAATTTATCAAAGTTAAATAAATACATTCAACTACATCTCATTTAATTTATTTTTTATCATAAATCAGGCTATCATTTGATTAAGGCTTTTTAAGACAATCAGCTCTTATACTGGATAAATCAAGCAATTTTGTTGCATTGTAAGCAGAAGCCACACTCTGCTTTAACCAGCTGTACCTTCATCAACAACACTTTGTGTTGTTTAAAAAAATGGGGGGGGGGGAGGAAAAATGTCTCTTGGATTGGCTTACTGCTCCCCTACTTTTGGTGATGGCCTCTCACCCATCTTCTATGTGGCAAATGTTTCCTATCTAGAATTTGTTTGCTTCTCACTACAAACACCAGGAAAGACATCAAATACTTTGAACCTTTTACAGCACTGACATATTTTCTGAAATCTGTCTGTTGACTCGGCAAAGTGCTATGGAGCAAATGAGCTGATGCCGTCAACTTGAACGAGCATTTGCACAAATGCTGGGGCTTACAGCAGACCTTTCCATTTTATTCAGCTGGGCCACTTAGCATCATGCTCAGGTCAGAGATAAAGATCTTGGAACCATGTGAATTAAGCTCTGATGGCCTGCACTCAGCAGACGGGAAATTTCAGTCCTTTGAAGAGTGTTCATAATGCATCAGGGCACATCAGATGCAAAGAAAATAGTCTGGCAGAACTGCATTAATTTTCATGAACCGGCAGCTTTCAAAAAATCACAAAAACTGCAACATAATGAAAGCCTAGAAGGGGGAGGGGGAAACCTGCCTTCTTTCTCTCTGCTGGAAACCTGCATGCAGAAGATGCCATCAAAGACACAAGGAGCTTAACCCCTTGCAGCACCTGCTTGGTGATACCAGCAAGGGCTTAGTAGCTCCTATGCTTCTGTTTGTCTACAAAAACCAATGCTTCAAATAAGGCCTGAGCAGCTGAGAGCTCACCATATGACCTGGGTGATGGTCCTGCCAGCACATTATTATGAAACATACTTCTTCCTAATCTTCTGCTATCTGCAGTGTTTCCCCAGAGCTATGATTTGTAGTCAGTTCTCATCATGTATGATGAAGCCGGTGCAATCAGACTTGGAGAAACAAAAATTTCCTGGAAGGCTTTCTGATTTAGTGAGATTTTAGTTTCCCTGCCTTTAGAATATGCTCCTTTTTTATTCTGTGTATCTCACTAATCCGGGAATAGAGACATTATTTATTCATTTGAACTCTCTCTGTATCAATAAAAAAGTTAGAAAAGAACAGAATTAAAAGCATGTAGAGTTGAGGCAAAGCAATTGAATGTTTCTTAAAAACATTTTCAGCCATGTTAAAAACCATTACCTTTTCCTCTAATGTAAAATACACCTTGAAAAATCATTACCTATTCCTTTATTTATTAATCATTCTCACTTTATTTTATTTATTTCTAGTGACCTATTATCAATCATTGAGTTTGCCCTCATGATTTCAAACCCATCCATCTATTATATTTGATTGGCTGTGATCCTTCCTGTCAATTACCATCATTTCCCTTCATTAATATTTATTGTGTGTTATATATATGATACTGGGTTATTATCCCATTCACAATATTTGCCCCAACTAATTGTAACTTTCAACTTCAAAAATAAAAGAATATATGGGGATAGGGTACAGAAACAACTAGAAGAAAAAAACAAATAAAAATAAGCAGATTTATATAGAGACTTATGAAAATATCTCTCCAAACTGGAAAAACAGGCATTGAAATTGCAAATAAGGCTGACATTCAAAATAATGCACACTGGGCCAAAAAAAGTTAACTTTATGAATATTTTGATATGATCTGAGCTGTTGGTAAGTCTAGGGCAATTACACTTCAACTTGGCACAGTATTTTCCCAAGTGAAAACAACATTATTTATTTTGTTGAGTCTTAGTGAATATGCCATTGGTCTCATCATGGTGTTTCACATTGATTTGGTTGCCTCCTCTTCTGATATACAAAGGACTCACTCCAACTCCTTAAAATGCCAGAATTAACATCTGAAGCATCAGAAACTGAAACAAGGGGACAGTCACGTTTTGCAAAGCAGTTGGCTGCAGTAGTGTAATCAAAGCCCTGGTCACCTGTAGATCTATGTGGCATAAACACATATGAAGTCAGGGTAGGCTTCAATCATAGTGCTGCAAGTAGCATTTTTTGATTCCTGATACAGATACTGATGGGAGGCCACGTTGACTAATGAAGCAATTTTGAAGCATCAAACTGAAGGATGTCCTTCATAGTTTTGCACAGCCATAATAACTGACCTGAAGAGGATGTAGTATAGGTAGCTAGATGAAAGTAATAATCCAGTATAAGATAATAAAAGGGGATTGTTGGGATCATTAGAACAGAATTAAAAATCAAATTGTCCTTATCATAAATTCCATCCAGATGTTATTGAGTATGGAACTCTTGTTGTATGAGAATTCAGGTTATGCTGTATGCCCTGTTACATTCTTTAAATAGTGTCAGCTTTGGGTAGGCAATCACATACTTAAGTCTAATTTCATATAATAGATTCCACTTGAAATTTTGTTACTGATCTTTTAACTGGTAAGTTTCTTCTTCCAGAGAGTAGTTGAATAGATGTAAGAAGCAAAACTTCAAATTACAATCCTTGGGGCAAATTAGAAGATCATAGATTGAAGTGTTGAGTAAGTGCTGATGCCTACTTACTGTGACGGTAAGTATGGATAAGTGTAGGTTGCAGATACTGTAGTTGCAGATGGGCTGATGGGTACACCTTCCAAATCTCAATTATGCTTTGTGTGGAGATGCATCTCCTGCATAGCAATAGCACTTAGACGTATACACCGCTTCACGGTGCTCTACAGTTCTTTTTAAGCAGTTTACAGAGTCAGCATATTGTCCACAACAATCTGGGTCCTCATTTTACCCACTTGGGAAGGATGGAAGGCTGAATCAATCTTGAATCTGATAACTGCAGGCAGCTGGCAGTCAGAGAAGAAGCCTGCGATACTGCACTCTAGCCACTGCGCCCCCCTGGCTCATGCAGATTACGGTAGTTGATCTGACTTCCTGTTGTGTGGGGGTAGAAGGCAAAGCACATTTAAGAGACAAAATGGAGCAGCTAGAGGAGAGGCTTTCCAATAAAATATAAATGCAACAACTATGCAACCATCTCCAAATGACAGATGCATACCCTCCCTGATGTGCAGTAATGAAGAAGCCTAAATCACACTTTAGAGGCACCAGGTAGTTCTCTGAATCAATGCAGGTACAAGTTTTCTTTCTTATGTTTTTAGATGTTGAACTTTTTTTTGGTCATCTAATCTAAAGCTAGCCACTTCTGGATGTGATGTTCCAGGTAAAACCATGTGGTTTACAGTCTTGAGAAGCATTCCAGATCCATTTCAGTTGGGTATTAGACTGGGATTTAGTACTAAGACAGTTTTGGTCATGCTTGTAGGTGACCTGTGGTGGAGCTAGGATGGTGGTGGTGCATCTGTCCATGTGCTTGTTGATCTCTTAGCAGATTTTGATATTGTTAATCACTATATCATTCTGAGCTGACTCAGTGCATTGGGATCTGGGTTTTATGATGGTTGTCTTTTTTCTCCAGGGCCAATTTCTTTGGTATTGCTTGGGGAACAGACATCACTTCCTAAGCACTTCCTGTGCAGGGTACCACAGGCTTCTCTTCTCTCACATTTCCTTTTCAACATCTACATAAAATATCTGGGGACATTTCCTCTCTGACCTTGGATGGGATGTGACTTCCTCATTCAACAGTGGTGTGGATCTTCCTGGACTCACAGATCCTGCTCAATGTATGAATGGCACATTTGCCCAGGAAGATCTTTGCATAGCTCCATCTCGTTGTAGCTTTTCCTAGATCAGGGAGCCCCTCAGATAGTCATTAGTGCCCTGGTCAACTCATGGCATTGCACTGTAACATGGGGCTGGTTTCAAAAAGCTTCAATGATCCAGAGTGCAGCAATACAAGCAACTATGGACATGCTTTGGTATTCCCACTTAACATCTCCAGGTTACTACATTATTTGTTTTATTCTGAAATGAAGCTGAGATTTTCAACATGTTACCATACTCTAAATTATTGAGGTTAGTCAATGATATTATTATCTGTGGAGGAATCATGCAAAATACACTCTTCATGAGAGATACTTCTCTCCACCCTTCATACAAAAACTGAAAATAGAAAATGAAAATCAGTCTTTGAAATGAATGGAGCCCCAGTATTATGGCCTAACCATAATAATAAGGCAAGATTTTTAAGGTATGGAATCTATTTTAAGAGTATGTTAAAAATGCTTTCAAATTGTACCAGGCTTTAATTTTTTTTTTTTTTTACTAATCTTGTTGGTTATAAAGCAGTCAGCAATTAGATGACAACAGCCACTCTTCTGGGAGCTTTTCTGACATCATTAGTTATGCCAGAGAGAAAACAAATCTGTTTCTTTCCCACCCTTGGATAAAATCAGCCTATGCATGGGGTTTATTGTTACAAAAATAACCAAGCTAATTCCAGTTTTGTTTAAAAGGCAGGGAAAATAACGAATGCTTACTAGAAAAAGAGCAAAATCAGTAAAATGTGTGTACAGGCAGTCCTCAACCTATAACTGCAATTGGGGTCAGAATTTTGCAATAAGGTCATTAAGTGAGTCATCATATGAACAGATCCAATTTTACAACCATTTTTTTTTTACTGCAGTGGTTAAACAAATTCATGTTCCACCCATGACTCTGTTTGTCAGAAACTGGCTAGGAAGGTTGCAGACCATGGGGTGGTGTGTCAGCCATAACATTGAGGATGTGTTTTTTCAGCACTCCTTGTTGTTAAACTTTGAACTGTTGTTAAACAAATGATCATAAGCCAAGGTCTACTCATGTGTGTACATGTATACAGAAAATTGTATCTTAGGCTTCTGAGTGACTCTTTACAAATATAAGACATGCATGGATCTATTTCTAAAAATGCCCCTTTTTCCATTCCAGTTGCATCTAACAAAGAAAAAGCAGAGTACAGCTCAAAATCTTGCTCTTTCCCCAGCAACCAAAGCTTATTTTCATCAGCATTTATTTGGGAGATAGCAAGGTAACATTTTTGCTACTTTGGATTTTATGTCTAATGTCCATAGAAAATAGACAAAGGAAGAGACAATAATTATGTCTATAAAGCCAAACAGAATCATAGAACTGAGGACCAGGTACTGTGGAATAGGGCAATTGTTCTCACATCCTAATCATAGATTCTCCATAGATTGGCAATTGTGCAAAGCATATATTTATTCTATGTATGTATTTATTTAAAACATTTATATACCCTCCTATCTTATGTCAAACTCTGGTTGTGTCCCAGTCAACAATGTTCATAACACAGTTATTCCATTTACATGAGGCTGATGACTTTGCGTGCCTTTGGCCTAATTAAGCATTATTATTTTTATGTTTTTAAGCAACATACTCACAAGGCGGCAATTGCTTTAAAGCTGCCTTTTAGGATTTGTACCAGGCTGCTGGCTTTTTCTGTCAAACCCAGTGTATCATGCAGTTCCCTTCTATAAGCCCCATTGATTATAAAGGAATTGGAGCTTCACAAGGGCAGTGCTCTGTAGGAATATTTCCCAGCAGATTCTGCCCACTCTCTATTGCATTTGACCAAGTTTATCACATGGACGGCTGCAGTACCCAGAAGAAGAAGAAATAAGTAAAAGAGTGAAAGTAAAGTGAAAGCTTTTAAAAGCATTTGGCCCAGCAATGAAGTTTTGTCCTGGGTATTATACCTACCTAGTGAAATCTTCCCATTTGGCTTTCTGAATGATTAAGTTAATTCCTCTGTGATACCCAGAGCCATTACACAATGTTAAACAAATGTCACCACATTGGAAACAGTTGCATGCCCGTAGATGGGACAAAAGAGTCTCATTATGGAAACAAAATTAATCCTGAGAGTTAGAAGGCATGCAGGCTATATAGACACTTTTGCTTCTTCCATGGAACTAAAGGAACAAGGAATGTCATGTAGTTGGTGACATATTTCATCTTCATGAATCTCTTCAGGGCAGTTCCATGAAGGTTTTGATGTCATTATGATTCAAAATCTGATCTCTTTTTGCAGAAATGCATGGTTGTACTTAAAATATAGCTTTCACTTATAGGCATGCCCAATGTTGGTTGAACAAAGATTGATTGGTTTTACCTGGCTTAAATATTTAGTTATACAGACTTCTTCAGGGCTTATGAATCAGGAATTCTAAAATCTGCATTTTAGACAATAATCTGAAGTTTATTCCTACTTAATTTTCATCGGTTGTCTGAATTGAGGGAAATATTAAATTATGGTTATTCATTTTTTTCTACATACATATAGTAGGCCTACATATTTGGTTTCACACGTGAATGTATGTATCAACCTTGGTTTAATTCACTTTGAGATGTGAGATGCAAAGAAAGCATGATTTGATTTGAGTTTGTGAGCCAAGATTTGAGGACAAATATACTCGAGCCATTTTGAAATTCAGTTTTTAAAAGATTTATTCATAGGTTATAGTGGAGGAATCAGCTTCCATTTTTGACAGAATGAATGAAAATATCAGAGATACTGGTAGTAGTTCTGTAGAGGACATCAACTGTGCCAGAGTTCAGCTGGATAACATCAAAGATTTCACCATGATAATATTTTGAAATAAACTTCCTCCATCACTTTTAAACCAGAGATAGCAAAAATAAGGAAAAGAGAGCAGAAACAACCTCAAGTTATGCTGAACAATGCAAAAACTGTCCTAAAACTAACTTTAAAAACATAAAGAAGTATTTAAAAAGCAAGCAATGAATTTTTCCACTTCCTTTCCTGGGCTGCCAGTCCTGGGCTGCCAGTCACTGATTGCATTTATGGATTGATGGATTGTGTGGTCTGTAATGCCAGGAAGGGGTAGCATTTTTAGTTGGCAGCCATGACCCCTCTCGGGGAAGACCCCTCATTACTGGCTTCACTGAAGTACCAAGCTGGGCAAGGCAAATAGGCAAAGCTTACTCTTTTCTGGATTTTGAAATAGGTCTCCTGATTAGTTCTTATATGAGAGTGTAACTTTGATGTCTCTAATCAGTATTTTTCAGGAGATAGCTGAAGGATTGGAAGATCGGGGGCCTAGCGGATCGGGGCCTAGCTATATACGAAACCGCCTCCTGCCCCATACATCCCTTCATCCGATCCGCTCCCACAGAGAGGGCCTTCTCTGGGGCAATGCCGGTTGGCGACACCCAGGGGAAGGGTCTTCTCTGTGGCGGGCCCGGCCCTCTGGAACGACCTACCCCCCGACCTTCGTACTATCTCGGACCTCCGCCTCTTCCGCCAACGTCTTAAGACGTATTTATTTCAACAAGCCGGCCTAGGATAGCCCCCCGTTTCTGACTTTTTAAAAATAAATTATAATTTGGGAAGGTTTTTAACATGGGTTTTAGCACGGGTTAACTAATTTAATATATTTTAAATTGATATTTATTGTATGTTTGTGGTTTTAATAATGCCTGTGCGCCGCCCTGGGTCCTAACAAGGAGAAGGGCGGGGTATAAATTTAATAAAATAAAATAAAATAAATAAATTTAGAAGCTTTAAAATTATATGCCACTGACCCCAAGTGTATCATTTTGCAGCCCAAAGATCCACAATCTGACCATATAAAAATTCCATAATGTTTATGAACCCCAGGCTATACACACAGCCCATTCATGCGTTCGGCTGAATGAACAGAAGTTAGGGAGAATGGAACCAATGATCACATAAAGATCAGAGGCAATGACCTTCCTCTCCCCTCACTCTCTTCTGAAGTATCTCAATGCCAGTATGTTACTTCCAGTATCAAAGATGATCTGCCTTAGCTACCAAGAAGCAATAGTGGAAGAAGACTATTTCTATCACCTTCTGGTGGTGGATGCCTTTGCTTGGGTATTGTGTCACATTCTTGAGACTACTGCCATTTCTCATGCTCAGCAGGATTAGGACTGATGAGGTCAAATAAACTTGAAACATACACAATATAAGATGGAAATGTAGTGGTCCAATAAATCCATTGTTTCTGAAAGATCTGTACTGTATTATTGTTGTTGTTATATTATGTGCTGCTTTATGAAATAGTTTACACTGAATGGTGGCCAAGTATAGTTTTTTTAAAATTCATTAGACTAGATGGAGGGTCATAGATCAATTGTAGAGCATCTGAATTAGTAATAAAGAATATATTACTGAGCAGATGCAAACTCCTGGGTTTTTTCTGTATAATGAATCTAGTAGTCAGTGTGAGATGTTAAATGCCTACAAATACCCTCTTTTAGAGAAAAAAACCTGCTTTTCACTGTATCACCATCTCACTATATATACACTCCACAAAAACTTACAAATTCCTTCATTTTCTGTGTCTGCTCCACTTGTGCCATTCTCTCCATTTCTAAATGTTAATTTAATCCAATTTTTATCATATTGCTCCCTGACTTGTTGTCGTTCATGCATTTTTGACTCAGACACAGTGATTTATTTCATCATTTCCATCTCAACACACCTCTCCTTCAGACAGCAAATCTCTGGTATTAAGATCTCATAGACAACTGTGCATAATCCACAGATGACATGAATGTATTCTATATTCAGGTATCTGCCTGATCTAAGGCAGGTTGCTCAACAGTCTTCTCCATTATGGAATTTGGATTTGATGTTCTGCCCACACAATCATGACAATTAGCTGGTAACTACCATGTGAGAACTTGACAGAAAACTACTATTTGGCACCCAGATTCTCCTGGCACAAGGTATTTGCAAAGATCCACAGTAGATGTTATATTTGGAAATAGCACAAGCCCCAAAGGAAGCCATTTGTCTAAGCTGTAAAACCCTTGTGGAGAAGGAAGCAAATTGAAGTGGAAACCTTATTAAACAGTGTATTTGAGCCTGAGCTCATCTGCATCAATACGAGCAAAACCAAAACCAAAACCACCGATGGTGCATTACAGCATTAATGTCATTCCAGCACTATTTATTCTTAAACTCTGTCCTAACTATTGTAGCTTAAGGGCACTGTAATGTAATAATAGATACATCTCATACTTGATATGATATCTTTTATGGTTTTGAAATTTAAGAGATCAAGCATTTATCTTTTTAACAGAAATGTCAAAATGCTTTGGCTTATACTTTTCAAACGTGCTGTTTATATCCAGTAAATTCTAGTTTTTGAAATGCTTATCTTTATGCACTGCCTACTGTCATTGCAGTCTAATCAGATGGACTTTTTAAGAAGTTCCAGTTCTAGAATAGAATAGGTTTGGAAGGATCCTTAGAGATCTTTTAATCCAATCCTCTACCCCAGGGGTCCCCAACCTTTTTTGCACCAGGGACCGGTTTCATTTTAAAGAAAATTCTGCGGACCGGCTGGCCTGGAGGAGGAGGGGAGGACGGGGGAACAGGCAGCGCCTGCGCACGTGGGGGGGGGGGGAGTCGGCTCACTTGGCCGTCTAGGGCAGTGGTGAGAAAACTTATTAGTCAATAGAGCCAAATATCAACAGTACCACTACTGAAATTTCTTTTGAGAGCCAAAAGGTGTGGCCTTTTTTGTGGGAGTGGCTCAGTTGTCATGTGACCCGTGGCCAACTTGGAAAATGTGGTGAAACTCACTTAACAGTCTTGCTTAGCAACCAAAATTTTGGGCTCAATTGTGGTCATAAGTTCTTTCTTTCTTTCTTTCTTTCTTTCTTTCTTTCTTTCTTTCTTTCTTTCTTTCTTTCTTTCTTTCTTCCATTTCTGGCTGGTCTTTGGTCTTCTGAAGATGGTAAAAATGGATTTATGGGCACTAGTTATATATAAAGGCAGCCCATGACTCTTTGGGATGCTGGTTTGAATCCAGGAAATAACTCAGAGGATGTGATTCCTTTGAAATAACCACTGGGAGAAAAATAGATCTTTAACCTGGTTAACCAAACAGGTAGCTTGAGATGGAAGGAAATAGGAAAATAGATTTCTTCCTTTCCTTTCCTTTTCTTTCCTTTCCTTTCCATTCCTTTCCTTTCCTTCCTTCCATTGCCTCCCTCCCCCTTCCTCCCTTCTTTCCTTCCTTCCCTCCTACCCTCCATCCCTCTTTCTTTTTCTTTCTTTCCTTCCTTCCTTCTTTCACTCCTCCCTTCCTCCTCCCTCCCCCTTCTTTCCTTCACTCCCTCCCTCCCACCCTCCATTCATCTTTTTTCCCCTATTTTTCTTTCTTTCTTTCTCTTTCTGTTTTTTTTCTCTCTCTCTCTCTCTCTCTCTCTCTCTCTCTCTCTCTCTCTCTCTCTCTCTCTCTCTCTCTCTCTCTCTCTCTCTCTCTCTCTCTCTGTATCTGTTTCTCTCTCCCCCCCCCACCCATCTGTCACTCTGTGTGTGTGTCTGTGTGTCTGTGTGTTTCCCTCTCTCTTTCTGTCTCTCTAAGTCTGCCTCTCTGTGCATCTGCCATTCTATCCCTCCCTCCACCCGGGGAAGCAGCAGAGGGGTCAGCATGTCGGTTGCGGAGGTTATCCCGCAGCGGGCGGGCGAAGGACCCGAGCTGCGGCTAGTGCAGGCGAGGAGGAGGGAGCAGCGCCCTGGGCAGAGGATGGGCGAGCGCGCCTCCTCCACCACGTCCTTCCGACGGCCACTGCGGCGCACTGCACTTTCCGGGGCTTCCTGGAGAGGCCAGCATGTCGACTGGGGAGGTTATCCCGCAGCGGGCGGGCGAAGGACCCAAGCTGCGTGCTGCCGAAGCCGTCCGGGGCTGGGCGTGCGGCGCCCGGATGGCTTTGGCGGCACGCAGCTTGGGTCCTTCGCCCGCCCGCTGCGGGATAACCTCCCCAGTCGACATGCTGGCCTCTCCAGGAAGCCCCGGAAAGTGCAAAGTGCTGCGGTGGCCGTCGGAAGAAGGTGGTGGAGGCGTGCTCGCCCATCCTCTGCCCAGGGCGCTGCTCCCTCCTCCTCGCCGGCCCTGCGGCCCGGTTCCTATGAAGCTGCGGACCAGCACCGGTCCGCGGACCGGGGGTTGGGGACCCCTGCTCTACCCAACACAGGAACCCACTACATTATCCTGACAGATGGTCGTGCAGCCTCTGCCTAACTACCTCTAGTGAAGAACAGTCCAAAGAAGTCTGTTTCTTTGTTGAAAAACTATGGCCTTTATGAAAATCTTCATAACATACAGCTGCAATCCTCTTTCTTCTAATTCAAACCCATTGTTTCTTGCTTTCTGCAACAGCGCCGAACAATTCTATGCTGTTTTTTACATGCTAGCCATTAGGTTACTTTGAAGACACAATCTTCTCTTATGCAGGCTAAGTATTATTCCAGCTTGTAAAGATTATTTTGCATGTCATTGTTCTTCTTGAAGGTGTCTGCTATCTCCTCTATCTTTGATAATTAGATTTTCTAGTCTATCATTCAAGATTTATAAATACATTGAGCAGAACAAGGCCTGGGATGGCACATTGGATAATGCCAAAGAAACTCATGAAGCTTGTTATTATATCATTTTCTATGCTTCAGTGTTACAATACCAAACCACTACTCCATCCTTTAAAATTATGTCTGAAGTCATTTTAGTTAGGAACTGCAAATAATATATCACTGTTTAAGATATGTTTGGCAGGCACCTAAACATGCCATTGCTATTATCCCACTTCTTTATCTGGAAAGTTTGGAGATAAAAATAGGCTTTACATCCTGAACTGGCAACTTCATTCCAAGCCTAATGACATCACAGATTGCATGTTGAATAAACATTCTTTTGGGGCAAGGCTGTGTTTGACCAAGCCAGCCTCCTTCTGCAGCAAGAGAATAAAAGGGCATAAGAAGAGCTCTGGGAGATCAGATCAAGCATGTATTTAATTCAGCATCTTCTTTCCCAATTCTCACCAATCAGAAGGCTTTCAAATAGAGCATGAAAACCACGGCATGTTTCCCTTGCTTGTTCCCCAGCCACTGGTGTTCAGGAGCATGCTGCCTCTGAATATGAAAGTAGAAAAGAGAGTGGGCTCAAATGACGTGATTCAATTCAGGTCTGATTTGGCACTTCAGAAAATGACTGAATCAAAGGCGTCCCCTTTTGATGCAAGTCCAATCTGTACCACAATTTATACTTTTCCCTGATTAGCATGGGGGGAAAAACACAAAAGGGAGTGACTTTTTAATGCTTCAATGGGAAAAGATAAAAATTCCTCAGAACAGTAGAGAGGAAATGAAAACACCTGTCCAGTGGTAGGTTCCTACCGGTTCAGTCCAGTTCACTCGAACTGGTAGTGGTTTGGCGGCCTGGGTCACTGGAACTGGCAGCGACCCATGCCTGCCACACCCCCAAATCAGTTCTCTGGGCAGTGCCATAGGCGCCGCCATCTTATTTTTTTCCTTCTGCACATGTGCAGAGCAATTTTAATTGCATTGTGCATGCACGCTCATGTGTGGCACAGCCACGAGTGAACTGACAGTAGTGACTGCCGGAACCCACCCCTGCCCCTCTCCCTAGTTCCACAGAAAAAGACAAAGGTTTTGAAGTCATCACTTCATTTCAATGTAGATTTCTCCCATACCGCAGGATGATCTGCTGTTATTTTGGGAAGTTGAATCCTTCCAAACATACTCCATGACAATCTGGGTAGGGTGAATTACAGAAAAGTTCTCACAACGACAAATGGGCTGAGAGCTTATAATACAATGGAAGTCTCACCCTCACCTCACTGATAGTTGGAAATTTTGATAACAATTGGAAAAATGACAGGGCTTTCCCTTGACAATAATCCTTGCTACTTAGTATTGATATGCAATTCCTTGTTCATTTTTACCATCAAGAAAGCTGAATTATTCCACTCAGGAAAGAGAGGAAATGTTTATCACGATGTTCAATTGGATTGCAATTACATTACCCTCCCAATCTTTGGATTTAATTTTGCACACCCTTTTTAGAAGGAGGAAACCAACACCTCATCCCTTTAGTAAAAAGATGAATGTGAACCTGACTTGGTCTTCAGAATGGAAGCAATGTTTTGTAGTGCTGCAGGAGATCCTTTTCAGTTATAATTCTTGGTCCCAGACTGAGCCACAAAAGGAGCCTTTTGTCTCATAGCCTAGTTTCAGAATTCAGTTGCATTGCCTCCCTATGCCCACCAAAATAATATGGCTTTCCCCTTCTTCTCCCAAGGCAGGGGAGAAATCAACCTTCCTACCAGTTTGCAAATGTGAGTGTGCACTCATTTTGCTTGCACACACCACCTATGTGCATGTGCAGGACTTTCCGCGCATGCACAGAGCATCAAAAATGGGATGTGATGACATCTGGGCAGGTGGGTGGAGCCTCCTGCTGCCATGGCTACCAGTTTGCCCAAACCAAATAGAACCTGATAAATTGAACCATTGCCCCAAGGCCTCTCAATATGATAATCACAAGACCTAATCAATTAATGGTATCAATATAAATAGTGTTGATTAGTGAACTTCAGGGAAAGCAGTGGAGAACACACACAAAGAAGCAATACATGATACAGTAAATGACAAAGTATATAATTACAAATGAGACACATAAATATATGTTAAATTAAACCAAACTAAAGTATAGCCAAACCAAGAGGGATCAAGATGAAAATGCCCCTGGAAATGCTCTCTGTTGAGTGGAGCCAACTTGATATCCATTGGGAAACCATTCCTAAGAACCGATCCAGCCACTTTAAACAGTGCCATCAAACTTCACCATCTCGCTAGAATGCACTTTTTTTTCAGGTAGATTGAACCTGTCAGGCCATTTCCAGGAAGAGAATTCAGACTTGCAAATAACTAGGCGTAAAATCATGGAAGACTTAATAGATTGGTACCAGAATTTTAATTTGCACCTAGAAGCTTCTTGACAACCTGGGCAGGGCCCGCAGCCATGATATAAAATACTTCTACTAGTGAATGTTGGTGAACATCCAGGCTGCTCTATTCTGAACCAACTGCGGTCTCTGAGTGAGTTTCAGTTTTAGATGCTGTTTCTGGTAACATCTGTTTTTGTAAACCAAGGAGCCAACCAGGATTGGCCAACACAAGACACAACACATTGGCCAACTGAGACATTTGAATGATTTTATCAAAGTCCTGGGTCATCTCATGATGCCAACAGCAAACAAAATTCACTTATCAGACTGTCAGGAAACTCACCAAGCAGAGTGGATGATAAAAGACATTCAGATGGGCAATAGGAGAGTAATAGGCTATCCAAAACCCAGCTTGTGCTTGCTATGTCTTACTTCCTATCTAGGGCAAGATGCAAAGCTGGTGCTCGTGGTTTCCGCCTTGATGTCTGAAGGAAAAGCATAGGATTGTCAAGAAAATTGTGATGGCTGTTTTTCCTCAAGTAGATATTCAGATTTCTCTTTGCTTTTTTGTACAGTTTCCAGGAAAACTTTATTTCTGACAAGTGCTCTAGTAGATGATAACTACTCTTTCAGCTGATCCCTTCCGGAATGTGTTCAGCTGCTGTCACATGATTTCCCAAAGTTATTTTATTGAATCAGAAAAGCAGAAAATCCCTGTAGGAATTATACTGTATATCTCTTGTACTTGCAGAGAAAATAGTCACTACTCAGTACTGGAGCAGAAATACCAGAGGCAGAGCTTCAAGTTTCAGTGGTCAGGGGAGAAAAGCCAGAATGATTTCAATGGAGGGGAGAAGGAGAGAAAGAGGACATAAATAAAACAAAATGCACTGCAAAGTTCAAAAGCCTGCTCATGAATATATCCATTATTCAAGTGGAAGAACTCAGTATATTTTAAGAGTATGTGTTGTGCTTCCTGTCCATATTACATATTAATGAGAGATACAGTCTTCCTGAACTCTGCCTCTGGAAAAAATACCTTCCCCAGGCACTAAGTGGCATGCCTGAGAAAAGGGTAGATTGAGTTGCACACTGACAGCCAGAAATGTTTCAACCTCCTCAAAACAATAAAGAAAGTTGGCTTCAGAAGCTACTTTTCTTCAGCATCTTCTGATTCTTTTGGGGAATTAGTCACAATTAACATGAATTAGCTCAATAATTAAAGTGGGACACCTTTTAAAGGATCAGAATAATCAAATTCTTGTGGTTTTCTCCTATATTTTTGATTCAGAAACTAATTAATTGCTTAGTTTTTTACATATATATCTCATCTCTCTCCAAGAAACTCAAGGCATCTATTTTATCCTAGTGACAGCAACTCTGTGAGGGAGAGGGATATCTATCATCAAGGTTATTCCTATTACCATGGAACATTCCTTGCTGATGTTGATACTACCTTGCACAAAGCCTTCTCCTTTGTCTTCCAATAGTCAGTTCATGGGAGGATTTTTACAGGCTTAGACAAAAAAAGTCTCTTAGACTGAGGTAATCTTATTACTAATAAATGTAATTAGAAATTAGAATTCCAGAAGCAGAAGAATGGTAGAAGATGTGGGTTCATCAAGCCAGTTCTAAGAATAATTTGTTTTATTTCATGGATTCATAGGGCTGCCCATCTGTGATTTTGAGTAACATGCTACGCATGCAAACAAAACCCCTACCTATCATTAAAAATAGAACAACCCAGATACATAAAATATAAAATTCAGGATCCATGGTGGCAGTAGAATGCAATGTTGCAAGCTAATTCAGCTCACTGCCAGGAGTTCAAGCTTGACCGAATCAAGGTTGACTCAGCCTTTCATCCTTCTGAAGTCGGTAAAATGAGGACCCCGGGGGCAATATGCTGACTCTGTAAACTGTTTAGAGAGGACTGTAAAGCATTATGAAGCGGTATATAAGTCCAAGTGCTATTGCTATATAGACTGTTACTAGGATTTTGGATCTAGTGACCATCAGCCTACCAAAAAGAAGCTGTATAATATGGCATTTCAAATATGTTTACATGGTGGTATTTAATTCTGATTGAATTAACACCAGAAAATTGTCTCTATTTTCCCTGGCATTCAATCTATGAGTATGACCAAATCAATTCACCTTTCAGCGCCTTTTCTTATCTGTAAGCAGGGGCATTGTTACTTGTTGGCTTATCAGCAAGGGTGTGAGCTTTAATTTACCCCCGTTTCTAAACTGCAGACAGAGCCTCCGTGATGGGAATGATTGATAAACACATGACTTATGAATATTGTTTTATAAGACAAGCAGCTGTTAGTGGAGGTGAAGTTTGATTTCTCTAGTTTATGAAGTCCTTAAACCAAAGTCTTTTGTAAATCCTGACCAGAATTTATTGTATATTCACCTCACCGCGGGGAGGCAGAACCGGATACTCCTAGATGGTTCCGCCCCAGGCTTCTAATGGACCCGGAAAGGTTCCAGAGGGAGCTTGGGCCAATTCCTGTGACCCTGCCTCGCGACTCGACTGAGGACCTAGTGGCCGCATGGTTAAGTGCGGCCACGGGGACCTTGGACCGAGTCGCGCCCTTGCGGCCTCTCTTGCGGCGACGAACCACCCAGGCTCCTTGGTTTACTGAGGAGCTTCGGGAGATGAAGCACCACAAGAGACGCCTAGAGAGTAAATGGAGATCCTCTCGCTCTGAAGCCGACTGAACACTAGTGAGAACCCATATTAGGGCTTACTTAGTGGCGATAAGGGTGGCCAAACGTGAGTATTGTGCCACCCTTATTGCATCCGCAGATAACCGCCCTGCCACCCTGTTTGGGGTGACCCGCTCCCTCCTTCACCAGAGGCCGCGGGAAGCCCCTTTACAAGTGCGAGCAGAGGAATTTGGGATTTATCTGCAGGAGAAAATCACTCGGATTCGGAATGAGCTACCCTCCATCGACAGTGGTCCCGTGGGACCGCCCGAGACTAGTCTTGAGGTTCCTTCTTGGGAGGAGTTTGACTTTGTCACCACCGAGGATATGGACAGGTTGTCAAGGAGACTTAGGGCGACCACATGTTTATTGGACCCGTGTCCCTCCTGGCTTGTACTGGCATCCTGGGAGACGACACGAGGCTGGCTCCAGGGCATTGTCAACGCATCTTTGAGTGAGTGGTCCTTGCCTGCCGTCTTGAAATAGGCGGTAGTAAGGCCCCTCCTCAAGAAGCCGTCCCTGGACCCAGCATTGTTGGAGAACTATCATCTGGTCTCCAACCTTCACTTTTTAGTGAAGGTTGTTGAGAGTGTGGTGGCCCAACAGTTTCCGCGACACCTGGAGGAAGTTGATTATCTAGACCCGCGCCAGTCCGGCTTCCGACCCGGTCACAGCACCGAGACGGCATTGGTCGCGTTGGTTGATGATCTCTGGAGGGCGCGGGATAGAGGTTATTCCTCTATCCTAGTCCTGTTAGACCTCTCAGCGGCTTTTGATACCATCGACCATGGTATCCTATTGCACTGACTGGGGGGGTTGGGGCTGGGAGGCACCGTTTTGCGGTGGTTCTCGTCCTACCTCTCTGGTCGGTCGCAATATGTGTTGACAGGAGGGCAGAGGTCGACCTTGAGAACCCTCTTATGTGGGGTTCCTCAGGGGTCAGTCCTCTCGCCCCTCTTGCTTAACACATACATGAAGCCGCTGGGCGAGATCATCCGTGGTTTTGGGGTGGAGTACCATCTGTACGCTGACGACACTCAGCTGTACATATCCACCCCAGACCACCCCAACGAGGCCGCCGAAGTGCTGTCCCAGTGTTTGGAAGCCGTACGGATCTGGATGGGTGGTAACAAACTCAAGCTCAACCCTGCCAAGACTGAGTGGCTGTGGTTTCCGGCACCCCGGTTCAGCCAGATTACTCCAACTCTGGCCATTGGGGGCAAAACACTGGCCCCCATGGAAAGGGCGCGCAATTTGGGTGTCCTCCTGGATTCCCGGCTGTCCATGGAGGACCATGTGGCGGCCGTGGCCAGGGGGGCATTTCATCAGGTACGCCTGATGCGCCAATTGTGCCCCTTACTGGAGCGGGCTGCCCTTCGCACAGTCACTCAAGCTCTCGTGACATCCCGACTCGACTACTGTAATGCTCTCGACATGGGGCTTCCCTTGAGGTGCACTCGAAAGCTACAGTTAGTCCAGAATGCAGCCGCGCGGGTGATTACGGGAGCCACCAGATGCTCCCACATAACACCGATCCTGCGCGAGCTGTACTGGCTTCCTGTGGCCTTTCGAGTGCGCTTCATGGTTCTGATGACCATCTTTAAAGCGCTCCATGGCTCGGGGCCTAGTTATATGCGAGACTGCCTTCTGCCCCATAGATCCCTTCGGCCGATCCGCTCCCACAGAGAGGGTCTTCTCAGGGTGCCGTTGGCCGGACAATGCCGACTGGCGACACCCAGGGGAAGAGCCTTCTCTGTGGTGGGCCCTGCCCTTTGGAACGACCTACCCCCTGAATTACGCACCATCACTGACCTCCGCCTCTTCCGCCAATGTCTAAAGACATATCTTTTCCAACAAGCCGGCCTAGCCTAACTCCCATGGGGACTATTTTTAGAGAGTTTTAAATTGGGTATTTTAAAATTTGGTTTTAGCATAGGATTAGAATAGTTTAATATATTTTAAATTATGTATTTATTTTTGTATGTTTTTAAATTCCTGTGCGCCGCCCTGGATCCTCTGTGGAGAAGGGTGGGCTATAAATATAATAAAATAAATAAATAAAATAAAATAAGGCAATTTTTTTCCAGTCCCATCTTTTCAATTCAGTCTCTATAGCATCACTGTGCAAAATGTTTTAGGGCAAAAGGTCCACTTGGCTTTTAAGTGGCTCTTAAGGCACCATATTCCAAAAAGGGACACAAATATATAATTTATGTCATAATTATAACTCTATTATAATTATACTTTACTGGGAGTTATGCACCCATAAACTTTGGCAAGTTCAAAACTAGTGTTGGGCTGATGGAATGGATGTTATAAAGGATGTTGAGAACTGCACCCCAAAAAGGTCCATTAGAAAATTTTAACAGAGGGAATGAATACCTTACCAGATATACATAGATACCACACACTTTTATTTTTATTTACGGTCACAGACCAAAACACAAGTATACATAGATACCCTAATAAACATATATGGAATGGATACCTAAGGAAGTCTCAAGATATCCACTTACTACTTAAGCTCCCGCCACAAAAATGCTGAAAATGTAAAATTCATTGGATCCACCCATTCTGGGGAAAGTCTTTGGGCTGCCAAAGTGATGCTGACAGATCATATTTTGCAACTCTGATCTGTGGGGTAGATACATCACTAGAGGTTTTCCATGAAGTAAACACATCTCTTTGCCATAAAGGCTTGAAGATTCATGGGATCTTGTGAATTCTCTCTCTCTCCCTCTCTCTCTCTCTCTCTCTCTCTCTCTCTCTCTCTCTCTCTCTCTCTCTCTCTCTCTCTCTCTCTCTCCCTCTCCCTCTCCCTCTCCCTCTCCCTCTCCCTCTCCCTCTCCCTCTCCCTCTCCCTCCCTCCCTCCCCTTCTCCCTCTCCCTCTCCCTCTCCTTGTTTGTCTCTCTGTCTCTTTTATTAACCCAGCCCAGCAGAACAAGCTTTGATTTCAGGTAGTGATTTAGTATGGCAGCTTTGCTAAAGAAGCCAGCCTTTGTTCTCCTTTCTCTGTCCTTCCTTATTGATAACTAGCTGAGATACTTATCTGAGATAACTACTGTAGCTGAGAAGCTACGTTAAGTCCATGAAGTGCACTACTGGTATATAGTTGCCTACCATTTTTATAAGCACAATAAAACTTCCCATGTCATTGTTATGCAAGTAGTCCAGAGTGTGGGCTAAATATGGTGACTGCTGTTACTACGGCATTATTTTCTTACTTACAAAGGTTATTTACAGTGGAAGACATTCTCTTTCTTAAACTGACTGTCTTTTTCCAGGCTGGCCAGGTATAATCACCGGTTCTTTCTGGCTGAAACCATCTGCATCAGAGGTGGGTTCCTACCAGTTTGGACCAATTTGGCCGAATAGATAGTAACTTGGCCTGCCACACCCCCAAAACAATTCTATCTTGTTTTTTGCTTCTGCGCATGCACAGAAACATTTTTTTCAGTACTGTACATGCGCATGTAGGACGCATCAAGCACGCGTGGCAAACAGGCAGTGGCAGCAGCCAGAACCCACCCCTGATCTGCATTGTATAAATTGATCCCTGGTGGTCCTTTTCTTCTTTCAATAGGGCTTCAGACCTATTGAAGTCAAACTCCTGACTCACAATTACTTAACAGTCTTACCCCAGGCTCTTCTGAAAACAGCAAACACTTCCTAGAATCTATATTCTAATTAATTTAATTAATATTATGGTAATAATTTGTCAGTCATTTTGCCTCTGGTAAGAAAGAAGTTCCCTGAGGATGGGCTCCAGTATGCGTCTGAAACTCTGCACCCAATGACTGACTCAGATAGGATTCTGCAATGTTATCGTGGGACACGTATATTTTTCTACATTCATTTTATTTCTTGCCAGCTTTCACTTCTTCCTTTTGTCAGTTCAGCAGCATCCTTCCCCCACCTTTTCTATGAGAAGGTTCTAAAAACCCATGTTTTATCTTTCTACTCACAGGGTCTATCACCACCGAGAAAGAACAACAGGTCTGCCTGGGTGTGTATATCGCAAGATAGCAGAGAGTCAAGGGTGAATGCATGCTGTCACACTCTTGGACTTAGCTCAACCACAAACATTTCAGATTATGTAACAAAAATTTTTTTTTAGCACAATATTTATGGAAAATGATAAAAGAATAAATATTTTGGATGCTAGACATCTCAGGTAGATTACATTACTGTACATATGTCCATGTATTAGGAACTGGGAAAGATTACATCTAAGCTAGTATAATGTGTAGATTTCGCTGATTGAAATAATGTATAAGGACAACAAATAATCAGATATTTACTTAAGGGCATATTATTTTTAAAAGTCCAATGCATAGAGCAGATTCTTATACATTACTTTAATCTGTAGAACTCTCTTATCTCAGAAATTGTCTATGAAGTTATTGATAACATTTGACATGATTTTATTTAAATCTCAGGAAATTGCATCCTCATTAAGTTATTCATGTTCTAACCCAATAGGTTCTAATGTTGATTAGAAAATAGGGTAGGACTTGATTCATTTTCATGATGAAAATAATTGGAAATGTGGGTTGAATGGAAAATTATAGCAAGATACCTATTGATGCAATATGCTGTGCAAATCCTTGGAGAGATGTACTTCAGAAGGCAGGAGAGTGAATCTGAAATATCCCTTTCTGAATTGTTAAATCGGCCATATATTTTTCCACTAAGCTCATGAACTCACTTTGAGGGTTGGTCTGAGTTGCTTCCACTTCAATGTGGGAAAACGGTCACCTTGATTTGTGGTCAGAGGTAGCTGGACACAGTTTTCAAAGCATCCAAGCGAGCTTGGAAAAAGATGTGGGCACTTTTAATATGCAAAAAGAAGTAATTAATATGATGTGAGTAAAATTATAAAATTCAACAGCCACTCTTTGCTAAAGTTTCTACTAGTACTTTCCTGCCTACTTTAACTGCCCCTTTTCTCCTCCATTGGATATTGCTTTTCCTTTTAGCACCCATATCCCAAGCTGTCAGGAACATTGATATATTTGAAGGTGAAGGTGATAATATTTCTTCTGAGGAATAGGAAGCAATGCTATCATTAAGCTGGGCAAAGGGTTTTTATAGTGTAGACTTTTAGGGAAAAAATGGCTGGACAGTCTACTTAAAAAAAAAACTTTGAAAATCTGGCCAGGGAATTTTAGGAATTTCCTGGGATTCCTTCTGTGGGGTTTCTTGGGTAGAGTCTCTTAAGTATGAAGAAGATCTGATTCTGCTTAGTTTTTCATGATTTACCAATATAGAAGATGTGATACAACAAATGAATTCCCAAAGTCTTCTATGACTATTTATTCTAAACTTTAAATACTAGATTCAACCAAATTATGATTTGGAGTGATGTGTCGGTTTTCTTAAAAATTAAAAACAGAAGAAAAAAATGTGGGCACATATGTGTGTGTTTAATGGATCTTTCTAAAAATTGCAAACGTTTCTTCAATCCTTAGAAACACACATTTAGACAAAACAGTGTATGCATAGTTTTAGTGTTACCTTCTCTCATCTTTCTCTCATCTGAATATGATTTGCTACTTATACAGGATTCGTTTGGTATGCAGAAGCTAAGTTTGAATTTTGATTAGAAGCCATGTTTTCAGAAGATGTACTGTATATTTCAAAATATAAAAAGGAAAAATTGGAATCAAAGATAAGCTGGAAGCTGATGAAGTTGCACATTATTTTTACTTTCATGTGCCTGTTCTGCACTGACTCCTTATTCATTTCTGAGTAGTTTCTCATCCCTCTGTACGGTCTCCCAGGTGACCTGATGACCTTGGCAAGAGTTTGATTCTGAGGAGAGCTTGTGGACATGTTCAGAGATAAATACAGTTGTGTGATCTCTTCCCCAATGCATTGAGATTGCATTTGAATGGTTATTTCAACTAAAGTGGTTACAATCTCAAAAAATACAGCAGGTGTGCCACAACCTGTAGAAATACAATTGTGAAAATGAGTACTGGGGCACAACAACAAATACCCAGAAATCTCTGCTAAGGAATAAGTTTTATTGTAAAGATAAAACTTTACAATAAATTTGTTAGACTATATCTAAATTTAAAAGACAATTGTTAATCATAATCCCTTACACGAAAATACAAAAATTAATAAACATTTCAAAAAATGCTATTGAATTTAAACTATCATCCACACACAAACATACAGGGACATAAATACTAAATATTTATCAAAGCTGTACAATGATACTAAATCATTGTGCAGCTTTAATACCAGAATGTTGGAGACACTGCTCATAATTCTGATGATTGATGTTACTAGGTTTTAAAGAGCTTTCTGACTTCCATTTCTTTAGTTGTTATGAATATTGGAACGGTTTCATTTACATGTCAAATGTCCTGGGAATTTGTGATGGACTGCCTTGTACAACACTTTAGTAAATAAATGTACAATAAATAATAATGGCTGTCACCAGGGAAGATGGGAGATAGGTTTTAATAATCCTGAAGGCTGTCACACAAGATTACACACACCCTTCAAACACTTTCTAAATTTTGGAGGAAAGTTTACTAATACCGGAAAATTCCCATTCATATTTTGTTAAACATAGTTTATATTTGAAAGGAAAGGCTCCATTCTGGCTTGGAAAAGGCACAGGAGAAATAAACTCAGGCAAAAAAAAATTGGCATCAATGTAGTGAGCTTCTACATTTTTCTTAAATCTTCATTGTCAACCTAGCCTAGTATATCATTCTTGGTCTGTATCTGTTTCTTGTCAGCTGGTTTCTTTAGGCATGTTTCCAATTCTATGTTTAAAACACTTCTAGTCTTTCCTCTTCCATTTTTTTGGTACTCATCTTATCAATAATAGCTCACTGGATTACTGCTTTTCTCTGTTTAGAACAGGGGTCTCCAACCTTTGCAACTTTAAGTCTGAAGGACTTCAGCTTTGCTGGCTGGAGAATTCTGGGAGCTGAAGTCCTTCAGACTTAAAGTTGCAAAGGTTGGAGACCCCTGGTTTAGAACATTTGATCTGCTTCTAGGTCCTCTAGTTTAGTAACATTCTCAATCTAAGGATGTTTCTCATTATATGTTATTTATTTTTTTGAACTTGCTTTAATTCTTTCATGAACAGAATCTACTGCTTTCACAATGTTGTTCATGATCTTCTGAAATGTCAGATTTTCCTTAAGCATGCCTGATTCAATGTCATAAGATTCTGGATAGCCATATCCAATTTGTGTATATAAAATGTGTATATACATGCATGCATGTAAATGAGAGCATTTGGAACTCGAGAGACAGTACCTTATTTCAGTGGACACCACAATTATGTGGAAGAAACTTTTTATGCCACGATAATTCAGAATTAACTGCAGCAATGGCTATTCTATGATGTTAAAGCTTTACGCTGCCCCAATCTTTTCTGCCATCTCTCAGTGCAATTCCAGTTCCAATTGCTGACTGTTAGTTACACGGTATCGCCACTTGTGTGGAAAACTCAAAATTATAGTGTAAGCACTAATATAATTTTAAGAAAGACCATCCCAATTCCACAATGGCTCCTTCTTTGTTGCCTTATCTTAGCCTATGTGGCCTCCTTAAATAATGTTAAATAATATTAAATGTTAAATAAGTGACCAAAAGGTCACCCATCTCCAATTTGCTTCCATGCTACAGCAGCTACCAAATAGAACATGTCACTTGATAAAATCCTTATAATGGTTTTGTAAAGGTAAATGGTAGTTGTATGTTAAAAATTACTTCATCTGTGTGGCAATGTGGCAAGAATCTGCTGTATTCCTTCCTTTCAGAAATAACACTATGTACTTAATTGTTGGTAACATATTCAAATGTTTGAGTATACTACATAAGTTAATTGCTCTGTTGCTCAATCAACCGTCTGCTGCCCCATACGTCCCTATGACCGATTCGCTCCCACAGAGAGGGTCTTCTCTGGGTGCTGTCGCCAGGCAATGCCGGTTGGCGACGCCCAGGGGAAGGGCCTTCTCTGTGGTGGGCCCAACCCTCTGGAACGACCTACCTCTCGAACTCCGTGTCACCTCAGACCTCCGCCTGTTCCGCCAGCGCTTAAAAACGCACTTGTTTCATCTAGCCGGCCTGGCATGAACTACCCGATACCAAACTGACTATTAGCTGATTAAAGTTTTAATTTGGGGGTTTTAATTATGTTTTAGCGCAGGGTTGGGTTTAATATGGTTTTTAAGAGTTTTTGTAGTTTTGTATATTTGTATATTTGCATTTTTTAATTTTCCTGTGTGCCGCCCCGGGTCCCTCTGTGGGAGATGGGTGCGGGATATAAATATGATAAATGAATGAATGAATGAATGAATGAATGAATGAATGAATGAATGAATGAATAAATAAATAAATAAATAAATAAATAAATAAATAAATAAATAAATAATGTATTTTTATAGGAACATAAAATAGTAACATAAAATGGCAACTCACCAAGACAATCCCACTATCACAGCATTGTTTTAAATGGGTAGGCAAACTGTTTGACTGATACACTAAGTGGGGGGAGTCATAAAGCATCCATCTACCAGGGGTACTCAAATTTTCTTATCACTTCTAGGCTTCCCAATAGATCACTATACTCCTAGCATACTGTTCATTTTCCTCAAGTTGGATGGGAAGATTTCCAAACAAAGCACCGAGATGTAGCCACCTACTGAGGTTATTTTTTGGGAATGCCCAGCAGCATGCTTTAAAACTAGCGAGATATGGAAAGCTACCCTTCCACTTTTCTTCATACATGCTTCCTGCTGAATTAATTTAAATAAATATTCCAGTGGGATAGGAAACTTAACAAGACTTCTATAGAAGGTCTCAGCAGATATCATATTGCCACTAATCAACAGAAATATATCAGGCCCCTCTTCTCAAAAAATGGTTAAATTGCTGTTTTGAATCTTTATAAACTGCTCAGAGTCACTTCTCTATTTTAATACCAACTCTTGTTTCTGCTTCTTGTGAGTTCTCTCTTGGTACAGTTCTTAAAAGATAATTGAAAATGAGTTCAATGGAATGATACTCAGTGCAGTAAATCATTTCAAAGTCCTTGATTATCATTTGTTTGTCTCATTGGGTTAGTAAAGTGAAGTAGCATTCAGAAGGAACTATTTAACTAGAACTATCCCATCTGGGCTATAAAAAAGCAGACAAACTATGATGATCTTGATTTAACCCTTCTGTCACTTGTCAATAACCACCACCACCCTTGCTTCCCCCCCTACCAGTGGTGGGTTTCTGCAGGCTCGCACCTACTCGCGAGAGCCTGTTGATGAAATTTAGAGAACTGGTGAGAGAGGGTTCCACCGGCGTACCTGGAAGTAAATCTGGCCTGCTGCTGCCAGTGACCCAACGGGAAGGAAAGGAAAGGAAAGGAAGGAAGGAAGGAAGGAAGGAAGGAAGGAAGGAAGGAAGGAAAGAAAGGAAGAAAGAAAGAAAGAAAGAAAGAAAGAAAGAATTTATCATCACAATTGAGTCCAAAATTTTGGTTGCTAAGCAAGAGTGTTGTTAAATGAGTTTCACCACATTTTAAAGGATGGCCACTCCCACCCTGTCACATGACTGCCAAGCCACGCCCACAAAATAGGCCACACCTACAGAGTAGGTTCTAAAAAATTTGAAACCCACCACTGCCCCCTACCCACCCAAGCAGAATGTGAAAGGATTTATTTTGGTGAAATTGGAATCTACATTTTAGGAGAAGCAAATATGACTGTGAGATCATTTTCACACCATAGCCTCCTACCTCTATTAGTATTACTTATTTCTCTCCATCAGTTCTTGACATTCTTTCAGAGTGACATGTCCAATATGAATCTATTCGTCAGCAGCTCAATCTATGCCAGATTTAAAGCTATTTAACACCACTCCAATTGCCTGCAAGTTTCAGTCAGCACACAGCCATGCCAAATAAACTGAAATGAGAAGTCAGTGCAAATGATATTTACTACTATCTAATGGGGTGATTTTGGGGTGAGGGGATGAGTTGAGAGTATCCCTTTGCTGTATCAAGTCGTGAAGAATATTTTATGGGGAAGAAATTCAATATCATTGGATAGACAAAATAAGGTTTCTCAAATAAGCATTAATTTTTTTCATAAATTCACTAAATTGAAATTGTATCAAATTGAGTACTGTACAATCTAATCTATCAGAAAATAACAATTCTTGAAGAGCATATTATAAATTAGTTGGTCAATTTTCAGTAGTGCTATTAATTTCTAATACACTATTTGTAGACAACAAGTCCAGAAGGACTTAGGATCACTCTTAAAAGGGCTTCTGTTAAAGATGATATCAAGGAAAGCTTACTATAAAAGGATTACTTTCAAAGATAACTGGTTGTATTCACAAGGTTGTCATTTCATGAGTGTAAGAATTTCTACTTTTACTCTAGGAAAAAGGGATAAAAAAGCCAATCTTGTAAGTTTTACTGTATGTTGAAAAATAATGTAATAGTTTTAAATTAATACAACTACCATCACTTGGTGCGGCCTTAGGGGATTTTTAATTGGTAAATTATTGTCTATTTTAGGGGGTTCCAGGGAGGGGGGTGGGCATAGACAGATAGAGATGACAGAACAACATGAAAGAAGGGGCCGGACCAGTAGCCGACGGGAGGAGACGGAAGGGTCCGATATGAGGGGGGAACTACGAGTCGTTCCGCCGGAGGGCATACCAATCCAGACGGTCGTGGGGAGGGGCAGGGCCGAGAGGAGACAAGTTCCATCCTCCCAGTTGGTGGCACGTAGCCGTTGGTTACAAACGGTCGGGTGCCACAACCCCCGCAGGCTAGGTGGTCAGGGGATACAGAGCCAGGGCCTGCGGCTGATGTTTTGCAATGCCAGGTCTGTGGTCAACAAAGCCCCCCTCGTTCATGACCTTGTGTTAGAGGGGGAGCCGGACCTGGTAGGAATTGCAGAGACCTGGTTGGGCCATGAGGGAGGACTCCCCCTCGTCGAAATGTGCCCACCAGGTTACTGCGCTTTTCATCAACCGCGGGCCCTAGGCAGGGGCGGTGGGGTAGTGGTCATTATCAAGGAAGGCCTTGAGCCGAGAGAGACCATTGTGCCTCAGACTACCGGTTGTGAGTCCCTCTGCGTGAAGTGGGGCCTAGGGAGGCAGTTGGGCTTGCTGGTTGTATACCTGGGTCCCCGCTATGTAGCAGCAGCCCTGCCCGAGCTCCTGGAGGTGATCGCTACGGTGGCAGTTGAGACCCCCAGACTTGTAGTCATGGGGGACTTTAATCTGCCATCGTTGGGGGAATCATCCGAGGTAGCTCGGGAGTTCATGGCTTCCATGACGGCCATGGACCTGACCCAACTAATTCAAGGCCCCACCCACAAGGGTGGACATACGCCGGATCTCATCTTTGTCTCAGGCCAATGGAAGAGTGATCTGGGCATAGGGGATATAGTCATCACGCCCTTGTCATGGACAGATCACTCACTTCTCCGGCTCGACCTTCCGACCGCTACTCCCCGTCGCGTCTGGTTTCGCCCCAGGCGTCTGGTTTCGCCCCAGGCGCCTGATGGACCCTGTTGGGTTCCAGACGGCGCTTGGGCCACTTCCTGTACCCCTGACCCGCACCCCGATGGAGGACCTCGTGGCCGCATGGAATACTGCGACCACGGGAGCCTTGGATCGGGTCGCGCCCTTGCGGCCTCTCCTGCGGCGGCGAACCGCCCTGGCTCCTTGGTTTACCGAGGAGCTGAGGGTGATGAAACGCCGCAAGAGATGCCTAGAGAGAAGATGGAGGTCTACTCGTTCTGAATCTGACCAGACACAGGTAAGAGCCCATTTACGGACTTACATTGTGGCGCTGAGAGTGGCCAAACGCCATCATTGTGCCACCCTCATAGCATCCGCAGAAAACCGCCCTGCCGCCCTGTTTAGGGTGACCCGCTCCCTCCTTCAACAGAGGGTGCGGGAAACCCCATTACAGGGTAGAGCAGAGGAATTTGGGATTTATCTGCAGGAGAAAATCGCTCAGATTCAGAACGAGTTAGTCTCCATCGATGGCCCAGTGGGATTGCACGAGGCGGGTCTTGGTTGGGAGGAGTTTGACTCTGTTACTTCCGAGGATATGGACAGGTTACGTGGGCAACTGCGAGCCACCACATGTTTATTGGACCCGTGTCCCTCCTGGCTTGTACTGGCATCCTGGGAGGTGACACGAGGCTGGCTCCAAGAGGTTGTCAACGCATCCTTAAGTGAGGGTTCCTTGCCTGCTTCCCTAAAAGAGGCTATGGTGAGGCCCCTCCTTAAGAAGCCCTCTTTAGATCCAGCTTTATTAACCAACTATCGTCCAGTCTCCAACCTTCCCTTCTTGGCGAAGGCTGTTGAGAGTGTGGTGGCACAACAGTTTCCCCGTCACCTGGAGGAAGTTGATTATCTAGACCCGCGCCAGTCCGGCTTTCGGCCCGGGCATAGCACCAAGACGGCATTGGTCGCCTTGGTCGATGATCTCTGGAGGGCCAGAGATGGGGGTTGTTCCTCCATCCTGGTCCTATTAGACCTCTCGGCGGCTTTCGATACCATCGACCATGGTATCCTATTGCATCAGCTGGGGGGGTTGGGGGTGGGAGGCACCGTTTTACGGTGGTTCTCCTCCTACCTCTCTGGCCGATCGCAATTTGTGTTGACAGGAGAGCAGAGGTTGACCTCGAGACCCCTCACATGTGGGGTGCCTCAGGGGTCGGTCCTCTCGCCTCTCCTGTTCAACACATATATGAAGCCACTGGGTGAGATCATCCGTGGTTTTGGGGTAGAGTATCACCTCTACGCTGATGATACACAGCTGTATATATCTACCCCAAACCACCCCAACGATGCCGTAGCGGTGATGTGCCAGTGCCTGGAAGCCGTGCGGATCTGGATGGGAAGTAACGGACTCGGGCTCAACCCGACCAAGACCGAGTGGCTGGGGTTTCCGGCTGCCCGATTCAACCAGCTAACTCCATCGCTGGCCATAGGGGGCGAACATCTTGCCCCTGTGGATGGGGCGCGCAATTTGGGTGTCCTCCTGGATACCCGGCTGTCCATGGAAGATCAAGTGACAGCCGTGGCCAGGAGGGCGTTTTACCAGGTTCGCCTGGTTCGCCAATTGCGCCCCCTATTGGATCGGGACGCCCTTCGCACAGTCACTCATGCACTCGTGACATCCCGATTGGACTATTGTAACTCTCTCTACATGGGGCTCCCCTTGAGGTGCACCCGGAGGCTTCAGTTAGTTCAGAATGCAGCCGCGCGAGCAATTATTGGAACCACTAGGTCTACCCACGTAACACCGCTCTTGCGCGAGCTGCACTGGCTACCTGTCGTCTTCCGGGTGCGCTTCAAGGTGTTAGTCATCATCTTTAAAGCGCTCCATGGCTCGGGACCTAGCTATCTGCGGGATCGGATCCTGCCTCATACATCCTCACGGCCGATTCGCTCCCACAGAGAGGGGCTTCTCCGGGTGCCGTCCACTAGACTTTGTCAGCGGGCGATGCCCAGGGGAAGGGCGCTCTCTGTGGCGGGCCCAGCCCTCTGGAACGACCTTCCCCCCGACATTAGAACAACTACGGACCTCCGCTCCTTCCGCCTGAAACTAAAGACACATCGTTTCCGCCTGGCCGGCCTTGGATAGTCTCTCTGCTATAGGGTTTTATTTATTATTGGGTATTTTAGTTATAATTGGGATTTTAGCACAGGAATTGATTTAATTCGTTTTTATGTAATGCTGTATATTTATTGTTTTATTTTCCCTGTGCACCGCCCCGAGTCCCTGTGAGGAGAGGGAGCGGTTTTACAAATTAAATTAAATAAAGAAAATAATAAATTGTATTTGTGATGTCTCTGTCTGAATAAAATGAAATATATAAACTTGCAGGTTATTGAAAAGGAATTGCTGATTAATTGTTTTAACTGTCAAGAAATTTCTTCTTACTTCTTCTCTCCTTGATGAATTTCCATCCATTGCTTCTTGACCTGCCTTCAGGTGCTTTGGGATAGCTTGACTACCACTTCTTTGTGGTAGCCTCTGAGATATTGGAACAGTGCTATCATGTCTCCCCATGTCTTCGTTTTATCAAACTAGACATACCCAGTTCCTGCAACCGTTTGTCATGTGTTTTAATCTTGGGTCCTCTAATCTCTGCACACTTTCTAGAGTCTCAACATTTTTTTTATGTTGTGGTGACCAGACTGGATATAATATTCCAAGTGTGGTCTTACCAAGGCATTATAAAGTCATACTAATACTTGATCTTGAATGGGTTTAGAGTAGCAAAATGCCCATTTTCTCCTTAATTCAAATAAAAGAATTGCAACATTTTCATTCCTTTTAAAAATCATTGTAGAGATAAATGAGAAAAAAGAAATAACAATATGTTGCTTTCCTATGTCAATGCTCTACAAAGCAGAGATAAAGAGACACAATGGAAGATATTTACCGAACTAGGTAATATCATTAGAACTAGGAGCTTGCTCATACTGATGAGGTTACCTAGTTTGGTAGTGAAATGTCTGCAAGAAAACCACCAAGCTCAGAGAACATCAACAACCGCACAGTTCAAGCCTGAGCTACAAACATTCTCTTCCATTGTGTCCCTTTTTCTCTGCTTTGTAGAGTGCTGACATAGGAAAGCAACATACCGCTATTTCTTTTTCGTTGATCTCTACAATGTTTTGTAAAAGGAATGAAAATGATTCAAAACTAGGGAGAAGGGCTTTTCCCCTCCCTTCCTAAATCATTTAATTTCTTCTTCCTTCATTTTAATATTAAGATTTGGCTGTTAAGTTCATTCCACTTGTAATCAAGCTGCCACTGAGAAACATGTCCAAAGTCAGTATGAAATTGAACAATCTACTATATTATTTCAGTAGTTTTCAGGCGTGCTCTGTATGAATCTGAATCTGTTTTGACACACTCAGAGGAATGAGGGGTTGAACCCAGAAAAGGGTAATTGCGTCATGAAGATCAGGAGATCTCTGATTTGAATGGCCCATTATGAGAAGCGCTCTGAAAATAAGGACATATAGCATGTCTGAAAAGAAGATTTCCCGATGGGTTCCAGGCAGCGCTTGGGCCACTTCCTGTACCCCTGACCCGCGCCCCGATGGAGGACCTCGTGGCCGCATGGAATATTGCGGCCACGAGAGCCTTGGATCGGGTCGCGCCCTTGCGGCCTCTCTTGCGGCGGCGAGCCACCCTGGCTCCTTGGTTCACCGAGGAGCTAAGGGTGATGAAATGCCACAAGAGATGCCTAGAGAGAAGATGGAGGTCTACTCGATCTGAATCTGACCGGACACAGGTAAGAGCCCATTTACGGACTTACATTGTGGCGCTGAGAGTGGCCAAACGCCATCACTGTGCCACTCTCATAGCATCCGCAGATAACCGCCCTGCCGCCCTGTTTAGGGTGACCCGCTCCCTCCTACAACAGAGGGTGCGGGAAACCCCATTACAGGGTAGAGCAGAGGAATTTGGGATTTATCTGCAGGAGAAAATCGCTCAGATTCAGAACGAGTTAGTCTCCATCGATGGCCCAGTGGGATTGCACGAGGCGGGTCTTGGTTGGGAGGAGTTTGACTCTGTTACTTCCGAGGATATGGACAGGTTACGTGGGCGACTGCGAGCCACCACATGTTTATTGGACCCGTGTCCTTCCTGGCTTGTACTGGCATCCTGGGAGGTGACACGAGGCTGGCTCCAGGAGGTTGTCAATGCTTCTCTGAGTGAGGGTTTCTTGCCTGCCTCCCTTAAAGAGGCCATGGTGAGGCCCCTCCTGAAGAAGCCCTCTCTGGACCCAGCTTTATTAGTCAACTATCGTCCCGTCTCCAACCTTCCCTTCCTGGCGAAGGTTGTTGAGAGTGTGGTGGCACAACAGTTTCCCTGTCACCTGGAGGAAGTTGATTATCTGGACCCGCGCCAGTCCGGCTTCTGGCCCGGGCATAGCACCGAGACGGCATTGGTCGCGTCGGTAGATGATCTCTGGAGGGCCAGAGATGGGGGTTGTTCCTCCATCCTGGTCCTATTAGACCTCTCAGCGGCTTTCGATACCATCGACCATGGTATCCTATTGCATCGGTTGGGAGGGTTGGGGGTGGGAGGCACCGTTTTGCGGTGGTTCTCCTCCTACCTCTCCGGTCGATCGCAATTTGTGTTGGCAGGAGAGCAGAGGCCGACCTCGAGACCCCTCACATGTGGGGTGCCTCAGGGGTCGGTCCTCTCGCCTCTCCTGTTCAACACATATATGAAGCCGCTGGGTGAGATCATCCGTGGTTTTGGGGTAGAGTACCACCTCTACGCTGACGACACGCAGTTGTATATATCTACCCCAAACCACCCCAACGATGCCGTAGCGGTGATGTGCCAGTGCCTGGAAGCCGTGCGGGCCTGGATGGGAAGTAACAGACTCAGACCGTCCAAGACCGAGTGGCTGTGGTTTCCGGCCGCCCGATTCAACCAGTTGACTCCATCACTGGCCATAAGGGGCGAACATCTTACCCCTGTGGATGGGGCGCGCAACTTGGGTGTCCTCCTGGATACCCGGCTGTCCATGGAAGATCAAGTGACAGCTGTGGCCAGGAGGGCGTTTTACCAGGTTCGCCTGGTACACCAGTTGCGCCCCCTATTGGATCGGGATGCCCTTTGCACAGTCACTCATGCCCTCGTGACATCCCGACTGGACTATTATAACTCTCTCTACATGGGGCTCCCCCTGAGGTGCACCCGAAGACTTCAGCTGGTCCAGAATGCAGCCGCGTGAGCAATAATGGGGACCTCTAGGTTCACCCATATAACACCTCTCTTGCGCGAGCTGCACTGGCTGCCTGTCGTCTTTCGGGTGCGCTTCAAGGTGCTAGTTGTCATCTTTAAAGCGCTCCATGGCACGGGACCTAGCTATCTGCAGGATCGGATCCTGCCCCACACATCCGCCCGGCCGATTCGCTCCCACAGAGAGGGACTTCTCCGGGTGCCGTCCACTAGACTTTGTCAGCGGGCGACGCCCAGGGGAAGGGCCTTCTCTGTGGCGGGCCCTGCCCTCTGGAACGACCTTTCCCCCGACATTAGAACAACCACGGACCTCCGCTCCTTCCGTCAAAAATTAAAAACATACTTTTTCTGCTTGGCCGGCCTAGGTTAGTCTCTACCTTTAGGGCGTTAGGGAATGCTAGTTTTAATATGGGGATTTTAGTGCAGGGACAATTAAATTTAATTCGTTTTTATTCTATTGTATTTATTCTTGTATGCATATTTTATAATGTTTTAATTTTTCTCTGTGCACCGCTCCGAGTCCCCCTGGGGAGAGGACGCGATATATAAAATAAATATTATTATTATTATTATTATTATTATTATTATTATTATTATTATTATTATTATTATTATTATTATTATTATTATTATTATTATTATTATTATTATTATTATTATTATTATTATTATTATTATTATTATTATTATTATTATTATTGAATCTGAAAAATGGCCAGTTGTGATGTCTTTAGCACATAGCATATTTCAGAATGTGCTCCCCAAAAACTTGACATAACATGTTCCTCAGAGCATGTTCCTCTATGCTGATTTCCTCTTAGGCCTTCCTCCTTGATATGTCCCAGACGCAAAGCTAGTGGGAGGCTGCCTTGTGCTATGCAAATCCAGCAATTGTAAGAGCTGTAGTTTTGTGGACAGAATCAGTCAGCATGCAGTCTCATCTGTACTAACTGATTAATAACACACCAAGTGATCAGATTTGGGAAGTTGTTGAATTAATTAATAAGATAAGTGCAGGTTGCTTTGTGTCTTGTATTCACTGATAACAAAAGGTTTCTCCCCATAGGCCTTCTGAGTTATATAAAGGAAATGATAATAATAGTATAATAGGAAAGCTGGTTTTAATGATAGGTGTGTCGTGTGCATTTAATGGGAAAGAAGATCAGTTAGTTTGTGGATACAATGCTGATGGCATCTGCCTTTTCTTTCTTGAAACAAAGTAAAAAATAGAGGCAAGGGAAGAAAATTGTGAAAAGACAGATCAAATGGGGTTATTTTGTAGCCCACTGTGATTTTGGTAAGGCTCTTTCATTGCCTGCACTTATAGATTTATTTTTCAAAATATTCCTACATCATGTGGAATTATTCTGTGGAATAATCGGTAACATTAAATGAGGAACAGGATTCAGCTACCAATTGCGCACAAATCTCTCTGGCACAAATGCACTGTTCCAAAATAATAACCATGAAAATTAGCTTTATGCCTTGCATATCCCTTCCAGCCTATCCTTGGCTGCTGAGTTGATATCCCAGCTTGTTACTGTTTCCTGTACATGTCAAATGGGAATCCATTGTGTAAACTCTGCTTGTAGACTATGATGTTAGCATACTATGCAGTTTACAATATCTGGTATTACTTTGGGTGTGGAGAAACTTATAAATGAGTTTCCTGGATTTTCCATCAAATTGTGGTTCGACAAGCCAAGATATGCTTAAAAACATATCAAGGAGGGCCAAATGAGAGGAGCAAGACTAAGCAAGAAAACATATCAGCACAAATCTCATTCTTAGATCGACCATCAATATTGGACAGAAATGCTGAATTTTGAGGTTATCCTTTGCTACACATCAAATCTCTGGTTGCAAAATATTTTATCTGGAATCAGCTTCACTACTTCTGAAATGCAATAATTACAGAATTTGTATGTAAAGCAGGCTTCCTGACAGCTCCACAAACACTTTATAAAATGGCAAGGATGTCAAAATGTGACCAATGTATATAGCATTTAGTTCTAATGAACATGAAATCAGGTAATTAATCACCTTTGGATATTTGCATTGGCAATCGTCTACTCCAGATGCTCCTTTTCTAATAAGGGTTAAGTTTTCCTAGCCAGCACAAGAGAGATCTTTCTCATGGACAGCTTGGCACTTTGACAAACCTAAACTTGAAGTATTTGTAACATCACTCAAAGATAGTTTTGTCTTTTGGATGGAGGGAGAAAGTTTGGCAAATTTTAATCTGAGCATTTGGTACTGACTCCTCAGAATAGAAAGATGAGGCATAAACAAAGAAATATATGAATCATTATAGTAGTGAGTTTAATTTCTATCAAAATTCATGTGAGTTGGTTTCTAGATATGATAGCTGTTTAGGATTCCCCCTCTTCTCAACTCTTATTGGACCTTTTTGGTATCTTAATGGCATTGATAATTATAATATGAATACAAGATACCAGATATCCTGGAAAAGAAATCACATAATCATAGACTTTAAATTTATTTTACTTTATCTCATGTTCAGTGCATCTCTAAATAAGCATTATATATGAAAACTAGAAATCATATAAAAAGAAAAAGAATTGTCAATACATGTATTGAATAAAGAACATTTCAGATTTACTTTTTCTTCAACTGGTACATAAACATTTGATCTGGAATATATTGCAATGGTATTTAAACATTAAGTTTGAACAGTGTTCAAGAAGCAAGCCTATTCTAAATTCTCAGATCAAGATGTTATAAGAGATAACAATGGAAAGTTCTGTTGGTAAGATATAAGTGGAAGTAGAATGATCAATAATTCTCAAGGCAATTGATGTGTCAAAAAAAGAGCATGCATGCTAGGTGTGCTGAGATTCCTATCTCCATTACACACTTCAAATGGTTCTTTGTGTTAAAATAAGTCCAAGGAAATGTTAATCCAGAAATAAGGAAAACTCATACGAATGACCTGGAAGTTTTCATTTCATTTCATTTCATTTATTCGATTTCTATACTACCCTATCTCCCAAGATGGGACTCAGGGCGGTGCACAGGAACTATAAAACATAAAACATAAAATACAAATAAATACAAACAGTCACAATGGTTAAAACGAGAATTAAATAAAATTTGGCCCGTGCTAAGAACATTAATTAAAACCCAACTAATATAATAAAATAGCTATGCCAGCTATGCCAGGCCGGCCATATGAAAGAAGTACGTTTTTAGTGCCCGACGGAAGAGGCTAAGGTCTGAGATTGTACGGAGGTCTGGGGGCAAGTCGTTCCAGAGGGCGGGGCCTGCCACAGAGTAAAAGTAAAATTTATTATGGGATGAGGGCAGACCCAAACACAAACATAACTAGTAAAGTATTTTCCTATTTAAATGAACAATTATGAATTAATTGGTTAAGGCATATGCAAAATAGGCAACTAGAAATAAAACAGAATTTTTAAAACACAGAGGAAGTAAAATACAAGTGCTGCTATTTGACAGCTGCTCATTTACTGCAAATGTTTTATAACATTGCAAGTACTTTTAAAATAATCTCATTTATATGGAATATTTCTTACTAATTGAGCCTGTCTCCTTTTTTATTAAATAGAATGGTTTTTCTGAATTACATTTGACAGTTCTGAAGTTATTCCTCTTAGAAGTGCTATGACTGTTAGATGTAGGATATTTCAAAAGGCAAATTCCTATTATTGTGCAAAATTATTCTGAGTACTGTTTAAAAAAGTAATGACATTAGACATGGCTTGTATCCTTGTTTTTCCTTTTGATATTATGCTTCTTCAAAGATTCCAAGCCTTGTTTAGTCTCCAGTGTTTTCAGGCTGAATGTGTGAAAAATGAAAGCCCTCCAATTGGTGTCTAATCACTTAATACAATTGTGAAAACAGTATATTAAGGCTGAAGATTTATGTAACCCCGAGGATCTGGGTAAACTAAAAGGACAGATTGAGCCATCTTCAGGTATTATCCCAGAAAAACAAAAGAGTCATTTTAGAACAGGTTGTTCTAACTAGTTGGAGCTGAAGATGGATTCATAGGAGAATTCAGAAACTTGATGTGAGGGTCGTCATGTTATTAATAATTTCAGTCAGGGCTTTTTCACGGCTAGAAAACGCTTACATGAATGACACTTCTTGCAAATTCTTGTGAGGTTTTGATTAAAGCACACATGTCTATTTTTCCATGTGAGTAATATCCTTACAGGGATTCATTGCACATCAAGACTCTAAATGGCATTTACATGTCCTTCCATATTATTGCAAGACAGACAAGATATTTCATTTTCTCAATTCAAAAGATGAAAATACAGAGAAAAAACACGCAGGTGCATATACACACACTGGCAAGAGAGGTCTATAACTAGATGGACAACTATACCAAGCAACAACTGACAAATGATGGTAGCAATAGGATGAAGGAATGCACTGTGATCAAAGCAGAATGTGAGGCTCCTCCCTTTTTCGGGGCGTGCAGGACAAAGGAGTGGAACGCTATGTTTCCCAAGGGAGCAGAACAGATGGATAAGAATTAAAATATGCAAGCATGCTCATTATGATAGTATTATGTGAACCAGGCTTGATTGTTTGTGGTTTATTTTAGGTTAGGATTTTGTTTGCACTGATTGGGAGCTATCAGTGCATGGATTACAGCTATAATGTCTTTTTGAACAATACAGATACAGTAAATGGAGCGCATAAAACCCTATTGATTTTCCAGAAAGCCATTAAAACCTGTAGCTCTGTGATGAGGGGGATCTTTTTGTTATGGACTTTGATGATCTCATTTGTTTCTTGGGGTGCTGTTGTTTTGCTTTGCTGTTTATTTTGTCATTAATGCTATTTGTCTTATATTGTGAAATTGGTCTCATTGGAATTAAAATGGCACATAAATTGTAGTAAATAAATACAAATAAACATGCATCTTGTAATTAAAAAAAAATAAACACTCAATTTTCAGAGTTGGTCCAAATGCAGCTGTTGGGCAGTTAGGGTTGCCCCTTGTGGGGTGCATATTATATCTCTATTCTGTGGGATGAATTGGTTGTTGCCAGATTCAATTCTCAGTGCTGGTAATGACCTATAAAACCTTTAATAGCATAAGGTCAGGTTATTTAAGAGACTGCTCATTTCTGGTTACATTTGATTTCATTAGCTCCGGAAGGTCCCATCCACTACAGTCATCTAGCAGAGCCCAGGAGAAGATCCTTTTCTGTAGCAAATTTCCTTGTGGAATACCATCACCCCAGAGATTAGATTGTCCCCAGTTCTACTGGCTGTAAAGATGTTATTGTGTCACTGGATGTGCAGTAGAGTCTATAACCATGATGGTGAACCTATGGCATGAGTGCCACAGGTGGTACGCAGAGCCTCTCTATGGGCACGCCAGCTGTCGCCCCAGCCCAGCTTCACTGTGCATGCATGCATGCCTCCTGCCTGCCAGGTGGTATTTGGGGGTCTGCCCTGCAACCGTAGGGCTGGGGTGTATGCGGGGGATGCACAGGTGCATGCACAGGGCGGTGGGGCACATGCAGAAGGGCCACTTGCATTGCATTGCATTTTGGGGTTCACAGGTGTGCATGCACCCCCAGTGCCCCATTTTGGGTCTGGAAAGCCTCCTGCACCAACCTGGAAGCCAAAAATGGACAAGAGGGGGCAAGCATGGGGATGTGCATGCATGTGTGTGGGAGGTCACATGTGGGTGGGTCACATGTGTAGGGGGCACACAAATTGCATTTTGAGGGTTCGAGTGTGTGCACGAATGCTTTGGGCACTTCATCTGGAAAAGGTTAGCCATCACTGGCCTATACAATGGTTATGTTGAGTACAGATAGTTTTTTAGATCTTCTCTGTGAGTTTTGTTATTTACTTTGTATTGATTTTATATATTTTAATATTGTTCCTGCTTGCAGTTTAAAATTGCTGTAAAACACCAAGTGTAGGAGATGACCAGACTGAGGCTGAGAGAGGATCCAAAGGTGTCATCAGTTTTGAGTCCCTTTGTGCCCATAAGTGACCTAAGTCCAGCCACCCTGAATCCCATTGATCCTTATCTACTGCCAATTTGCCTTGACCATTAGTAGTTCAGATTCTTGTAAAGATCTTAAGCTTGCAATAAATCCCTTCATTCATTTGAACTGCCTGGGTTTTCTGATTTCTATTCTTAACACCCAGAGTCATAAATACATAAATAAAATATTACAGGTTGTCTTCAACTTACGTCCGCAGTTGGGACCAGAATTTCCCTTGCTAAGTAAGGCAGTTGTTAAGTGAGTCATGCCTGATTTTGTGACACTTATTGCCATTGTTATTAAGTAAATCACTACAGTTGTTGAGTGAACCCTATGGTTGTTATGCATATCTGACTTGCTCCATGACTGTGCTTGTGAGAAGCTGGCCAGGAATGTTGCAAATATCAATCATATGATTTTAGGATGTTGCAAGGGTCATAAAGTTGCCAAGCACTTGAATTTGGATCACATGGCCATTGGGATTCTTTGATAGTCATAAGTGCAAGGATTGGTCAAAAGTCACTTTCTTCAGTGGCCATTGTAACTTTGAACAATTACTAAATGAATGATTATAATAATATTGAATACTATAATGGTTATTATATTTATTTTAATAAAAATTGAGAAAAACAAAATCAAGAAGAAAAAAAGACACAAGAAAGTAGACAAAAGAGAAAAGCAGTATAAGATTACTTTACTTACTTTACTTTTACTTTTTATTTGATTCCTATACCGCCCTTCTCCCTTTCGGGACTCAGGGCGGTGCACAGCCAGAATAAAAATGATAATACAAAATTTAAAAACAATATTAAAAAGAAATATTAAATAATTGGCCGATATTTAAAATCCCAAACTAAATTCACTATTAAAAATCCCTTTAAAATTATGATAGCCCGGCAGTGCAAAATAGGTGCGTCTTCAGGGCCTGACGGAAGAGATGTAGGTCCGAGATTGTCCTTAGTCCAGGGGGTAGGTCATTCCAGAGGGCGGGAGCTGCCACAGAGAAGGCTCTCCCCCTGGGGATTGCCAGCCAGCATTGTTTAGCGGACGGCACCCTGAGGAGGCCCTCTCTGTGGGAGCGAACTGGACAGTGGGAGGTATTTGGTAGCAGGAGGCGGTCTTAAACAAAATGTCAAACTAATAGAGGAATGTTGCAACTTGTACCAGTTTAAGACTTCAAAACATCATTAAAGGTAATGTTTAATATTCAATATTCAATAATTAAAGAGAATAATCTGTACAACATCTGTAAATCAAATATCAGAATAAAGAATTTACAAATCTGTCTAATCTAAGAATTTTATCTTTTAAAATTCTAAGAATTTTATTTGACACATCAAACAATAGTGAATACCTTAAAAACTTATTTTAAGAGGAACCCAAACTTCAGATGCAATACAAGTCTGTATGTAGAACTTTAATCTATACATGGATTCCAAATTGAATTAAATTCTGTATGAGACTTGCTTTTCACATATGAAGTCATTTTTAATTTTGATGCATAATCCTATGGTTTAGTTTGTCAGTCTTCTGTAGAGAGAATTATATGGGATTTCAGTAAAAGGTGCCAAGTGTCCTCACCGTCTCCTGATTTCTAGTCCATTGTTTTTAACCACTACACAAAACTGACTCTTGCCTGATTCATTGCCTTTTTCAAAATATTTCTGTTTAAATAACATACATAGTTGAAAAAGTTTTGTTCACTTTCTTTAGGTCCAATTGATTACAAATCACCTTAACCTTTTGTTCTAAATCCAAAGTAGGGTTCTGCTCTATGTCATGATTTTAATTGCTTCCAGTCATCCATTAATATGGTGTTGTTGTTGTTTTGTATGGTTTACTTTCCATTCCAGTGCTAAAGAAATAAACAGTCCTCTTCTCAATGCTTAACTAGAATCCCATACTGTAGATAAAAAATGTCAGAAGTTAAATTAGTTTGGAAAAAGCTCTTTAATTCATGTTGACCCTTTGATTTAATATATTCTTGTGATAATAATAGAACATTCAGTCTCTACCTTTTCAGTCTAGAGGTTCCTTCTAAGTAGTCCTACAATTATTGGATTATGATCTGCATAAGTAAGAAATTCTACATCAATAAGTTTGTTTAATAATGAGCTGGAGATTCTTAAGTCAATTTTGTGAGAACAATAATAGTGTGTTTATTCTTTTTCTAAAGGATATTTGTGCCTCCCTGCACTTAAAAGGGAGAGGGGGAGGGGGGGATGTACAATCTGAAATGTTTTTTGGTTGTTTACCAGAATTCCTTTTTATGTAAACTTTATATTTATTGAGCAGCTACTTTTTAAAAGCATTAATTTGTATTGTTTTATAGAACTCTAGAAAGTGAAAAGAAGCAACTTTCAAAAATGTTTATGCAAGCTTTATCAGAGGGAACGTTATCCGTAGTCCAAAACTCAACTAGGATAAAAGCTCTTTATTCTTCTCTTGTGAAAATTTGGGATTGCAGCAAAGAGAACTGAAGCACCAGAAAATTTACTGAGTGACACTTGAATCTTTGACCTGGATTCATGTATGAAATTGATGCTGTGGAGTTATCCTTACTTTTAGGTGGGGAATGGGAGAGAAACAATGTTCTCCTGCATTGAACAGTGCAAAACAGTGCTTCCTACTCCCAGTCCATGAAGCTGGCTCAGAAGGATTCCATACTCAATAGTATTGAAAACCTCTGAGAGATCCAGGAGGGCCAGGATAGTCATATCATCTAAATCCTGAGCCTTCCTGAGGTCAACTTCAAGTGCAACCAATGCCATCTCCATATTGTAACCCAGACTGAAAAAGATCCTGATAATCCACTCCATCTACTGCATCTGAGAACCAACCATCCTCCCAACAACCTTTGTAAAAATGAATGTTAGTGACTGGATAGAACCAAGGTGGTGCAGTGATTAGAGTGCAGTACTGTAGGCTACTTCAGCTGGCTGCTAGATGCATTTCAGCAGTTCAAATCTCACTGGCTCAAGATTGACTCAGCCTTCCATCCTACCAAGGTGGGTAAAATGAGCACCCAGATTGTTGGGGCAATAGGCTAACTCTGTAAACTGCTTAGCGAGGGCTGTAAAAGCACTATCAAGTGGTATGTATAAGTCTAAGTGCTATTGTTATTTGGGTCTAAGAATACAAGGATGGCCTCTTGGTAAGGGAGCACTACCTCTTTCAAAGAAGTTGGAACCTCCCTTCCCACAAAGAGGCATTAACTAACTGCTTGTACTCAATCGCTGTATTGATGCTATCCGTTGCTATTTGCTTCTTCTTATGATTTAGGGATGAAGAATGTTTTTTAAAAACTGATCAGATTTTTGTATGTGTATGTGTATTTGTGCTATAACAAATTTGAGAGCCCCTTGACTCCTGGTTTTGTTCCTTTATGGTGCTTTTGGATTTTTAAGTGATTACATGTGTTAATACAGCTTTGGGGAAAAATAATTGTTAAGGATGTAAATGTGATGCTGAATTACACTCCAAACAAAGGAAATTTGACATGTTATAAAGAACTCTGGCTCTACCAAGCCTGAGGTTCAGCTAGGGGAATCATCCTATAAAAATCAAAAGAAAACACTCCATTTGCGTAAATAATCATGCTGTTGTAAATGCAATACTTCATTAAAAACTATTTTAGCAGTGTCTTAATTAGACTGTGGAAATAAATAATTATAGATATGAATTTAACTCTGGGACAAAATTTAGTATTTTTGGATGCCCGCACTCTTTTGTACTATGTTCGAAGAGTATTAGGGTATTAGGTAGTCTTCGGCCTATGATCACAATTGGAACTGGAATTTTGATCGCTAAGCGATGCAGTCATTAAGCAAGTCACCACATGACCAGACCCAATATTACAACTATTTTAACCAGGGTTGTTAAGCAAATCACCAAGGTTAAGCAAATTGAGCTTTCCCAATTGTTTTTGTTTGTTGGAAGTCAGCTGGAAAGATTGCAGATGGAGATCACAGGAGTAGTGCAACAGAACGGGTCATAAGTCACTTTTTCTGAGGCCATGCTAACTTCAAATCATTATTAAATGGAAGGTCGTAAATCAAGGACTACCTATAAATATTGAGAGTTGAAATGTATTCTCTAGGTGTTCCTTATTACTAAGAGACTAATTTTTGACACTGGAAAGACAAATGTATGACTCCAATTACTTTTAGATGGGGCATTGAAAAGCTAATGTTATTTGTGACTTTGGAACAACATGTCTACCAATACAGATTATGTACAGTATGGACAATTACAAGGAAACGTGTTGTATACTCAAGTGAAGAGGGGCCGCTGTCATTCAAGCAAGAAGCAGATTCTCATTGGAGCAAACTGGGGAGGCGTTCAGGCGGGAGAATGCCAGAGTGTTTATTGGTTAAAAGGGGTTTGACAGCGTCTATAAAAGGGCTGTCAAGCCAAGGTTGTTCTTGTTCTTGTTCTGGTGTTAAGTACGTGAAGAGTTAATAAAGGAGTTGTCAATTGACCCCCTCAGGTGTGAGTAATTAGAGAATAAAACAAAATGTAACAATCCTTTGTTGTTATTTAAAACTTCTACTTAACTGTCTGCTTATTGGGCTACCCATTCATACCTTAAATCAATGGGAGATGCCATGTTTTCTTCTTCTGGTTTCCTTTTTGTAATTGTTTTATTCCTTTTTTCTTTTGTTTTATTAAATAAAATTATAACACAAAATCAAAATATTTTAAAACTGCAAATGTCAAATAATTGGTTTAAGAGATACATTCCTAGTGGATTTTTGAAATATATTTACATTACATGAATCAAAGATGGAGCAGTATGTTTCTGTATGGTCTACACCCAGGATGGCAAACCTATGGCACATATGCCAGAGGTGGCACACAAAACTGTCTGTGAGCAAACGAACCATCACCAGCTGCTCTTCTGGTTCCCAGCATGCACATGCACAGCTGGTCTTTGCAGGTGCTGGAGCACTAAAAAAGAAGCTAAAAAACGGCCTGAAAATGACCCAAAAAACGGCCTGAAAACAGGCAAGCATGTGACAGCCAGCTGGTTCGGGTTTTCACTGCTTCGGCACGTGTGAAGACCATCTGGCCGGTGCTCATGCGCATGCTGGAAAATTGCACCAGCCAGCTGGTCTTTGAGTTTCCGGTGCTGTGGCATGTGCACATGCACACACATGCACACATGTTCCATTTCGGCACTTGGTACCGAAAAAGTTCACCATCACTGGTCTATATAATAATAATACATTAAAAGCTGTATATTTATACTATGAAAATCTGAGTTTATTTTTCATGTCAAGACAAGACCCTGAATGGGTTGTACCATTGACAGATAGCTGAGGTGGCTGACACTGGGAAATCTAACCAATGGCTGGAAAAAGCTGGGTCTAAAAGACAGCACTGTAGCACTGATCATATCACCCAAGAACAACTGCTCAGCACCAATCTGCAGAAGTAAGAATTTACCACACTAGATAGGACTCAAGGTGCAAACTCTGCAGAGAGGCTTCAGAGAGAGTTCAACATACAGTGGCAGGGTGTAATATGTAGACAGGAATAGCATACACTGAATGGCACAGCCAAGAAGCTGGCATTGTCTACAGGAACATCTGTATCAACACTTCCAAATCCAGATGAGATATTCCACAGAAGGCTGTAGATAATAAGAAGGCTAAGATCCTGTGGGACTTCCAGATCCAGGCAGACAAGCAGATGCTGGCTAATCAACAAAACATTGTGGTTGTAGACAAGGATTAGAAGATAGCAATGGTGATAGATGTAGTGATGCCAAGTGATAGCAACATCAGGAAGAAGGAGTATGAGGAGCTCGAGAAGTACTAGGGCTTGAAAGACCAACTAGAGAGGAAGTAAAGGCCAAACTCGTTACTGTGGTGATAAGTGGGGAGGGTGGGAAATGGGTCCAACAGATCCCAGAAACAAAATCAGAGCTCTCTGCCCAGAAAACCAGTGCTAGGAAGATACTGCTCGGGTAGAAGACCCAAGATTGAGGAGGACAGGGCTGGGAAGTAAATTATTATTCTTGTTATTGCCTCATCACTGTTGTGTTATATTTTTTATTTTGGGTAAATTTATATATACATTTGTCTAGATAAAAGAGTGACAACTGGGTCTATTACTGTTCTTTAACTGAACCCAGAATTATTTTCAGATTAAAAAGTCTGAGCGCAGTATAACAGTGGAAGGAAGAGAAACACTGTCAGGCTTTCAAGATTCTGTTATTATATCCTGCAACTATCAAATTGAGTTCAATAGTCCATGTAGAGACTTTTTCCTGACCTGGCTACCTTGAAATGCTGACATCCTTTACAATCCAGCTATGAGACTTAGAGCTATGACCTAAGTTTGCTTTATTTGCTTCAGCAGTGGTCCCAAGGTTTGATATTTATTTTTGCCAAAGGATGTGGATTTTTTCATCCTTGGTTTGAAAAGTTATCTGTGGGATCGTATCCTACCCCACACATCCCTTCGGCCGATCCGCTCCCACAGAGAGGGACTTCTCCGGGTGCCGTCCACTAGGCAGTGCCAGCGGGCGACGCCCAGGGGAAGGGCCTTCTCTGTGGCAGGCCCAACCCTCTGGAACGACCTACCCCTCGAACTCAGAACTATCACGGACCTCCGCTCCTTCCGCCAAAACTTGAAGACGTACTTCTTCCATCTTGCTGGCCTGGCTTAATCCATACCATCAAGCTTGCAGACTGAAGCTTAAATTGTTTTAATTTGGTTTTTAAGGGGTAAGAGTTTTAGGATTTTTAGCACAGGGTTATTAGTATTTAATCTGTTTTTAGTATTTATCTATTGCTATGTTTTTATATTTCCATTTTAATTTCCTGTGCACCGCCCTGAGTCCCTTCGGGGAGAGTGGAGCGGTTTATAAATTTAATAAAATAAATAAATAAATAAATAAATAAAATTGCAGAAAGGGCTGGTTCCCTATTTTCAGATGCTGATATAGAAGCCAATATTGGTCTAGTAGGGCTGCCTTATCCATGTTTTAAATATGAATGTGATGGCCAATCTGATATTCATGGACTGACTGGGTCCCAGAAGGCTTTTGGGGACAATTCAAGATTCTGGTAAACACCTATAATATAAAATCCTACTTCTGCCTATTTTCAATAGTTCCCACCTGCCCAACAAATCTGGCAGGATAGTCAGGCTCCAAATCACTTCTGGTAGGGTTTAGGAGATGTGTTTCTTCCACTGTGGCACTTATCCTACATAACAGCACATTTTCATAATTCAGTTGGCCCCAACCCTATTAGCTTTCCATAGAATCTTGAAGATATGGATTTTCCCTTAAGCATTGGGCCAAGATATCAGTTGAACAAGGGTATAAGGTTGGTTATAAATATTTTATTAGGAGCCTCACTTGCATTATATTGTTATAGATATTTAAGTCATGTTTTTACTTTTCTGTTATGCTACTGGCACAATACCCAGAATCATGAGGTAGAGATGGGCAGCTATATAAATAATGTAAAAAAACAACAAGACAAGCTCCAAGATAATCATGTACCACCAGAAACTTGCTTAAGCTGATTTATTAACTAGGAAATTGGCAGACTAATAAAACAATTTTCTTCTGAGTGCTTCTACAAGTTACGTCTATAGAAGAATGGTGCCTGGTTAGGTAACTGAAAAGAAAATACTAGGCCATTTCCAGCGCCTCAAGATGACCATATGAGGAGATGAAGATCTAATAGTCACTGCACTATTTACCGTAAGAGACATTTTATAATACTAAGCTGCACCTCTGGCACTCAGAACTGAAATTTGATGGAATTGCAGAAGCATTCTTTGACCTACTGAGAAAATGAAGGTTGGTGGCCTGGGCCTCCGCTGACCTGTATTCGTTGCAAGCAGAAGAATGATACGGAAGTTAGTAGGGTCAACCCAATGAGAATGAGATTAAAGTGGAGTCTCTGATGTATTCGCAGAAGATAGATGACTTAACCTTAATATTCACAATAGATACGCCAGCCTATTAATAAGACACATTTCACTTTAGCTGGAAACATGTCCCATGGCCTAATTATCAGCTATTTCATACTTGAGAGAAATGAAGATTTGATTTATACAGTTATCATATGTGATTAAATCACCAGAGGTAGAGAGCAGCAATTTCCTGAATTTTTTCCCCGTTGTGTATTTCTAAGGAGAGAACGACATTACCTTGCTACGGAATTCTTTTCTGCAGTTCTTCTAGAGTTTTTTTTAATACTTTTATTTAAAATCCTGATATTTCAGCTTGAAGGGTAGCTTCAAAATCTAGTATCAACATTCCAAGACCTCTAATGAACCATTCTGTTATCTCTCAGGACAGAGCTAGCTTCAATGATTTTTCATGAAGAACTGAGTCAGAAAAATGCCCTCTTTTTTTCCTGGCAAAATCCTAGACCTTTGAATCATTTTTCTCTTTAGCCATTTCTTTTCTGTGGCGGAGTAAATAGCTAGAGAATATCAGAAAATCCTCAAATGAAAAGAAAACATTGACGGTATCAAATAGATTCCTTTTATTACATTGCAGTAACATTCTTCTATGTAGATGGTATCATAATGTCAAATCACTTTTAAAATTAGATTTACATGGCTCTTCTCCTTCTGTCTAAATACGGTTGATGGGCTATTTGAAATCAATTCCTTTATAATAATTATTTAGCCAATATATTTCCTGGTAAATAATTCAGAGCTGATTATACCAGCAGGAGTGCATTTGATTTCTGCTCTAGGGATGCTGTAAGCATTTGCTAATGCAGTCCCAGTGTTGGCATCAGGTAGTAGCCTTGGGGACCAAAAGGTTAAAGCAAAGAATATGTTGTAGAAAGGGTATGACTTCACTAGCATGCCCAGCTTCTTCAAATCTTGATTCTGTCGCCACGCAAACAACCTAATGAGTTAAAGGGAGAACCCAAATCTACTGCTCATTCTGCCTACATACAGGTACTTCTACAACATGACCAAAAATGCCTCATTCTACAGCTAGGCACAAATGCAATCACGTATTGCAAATTTCCGTCTAGGAATGTAGATTCCTTTACTCAGATGAGACGGCTTGAGGCAGGGTGTTATTTCATTTTTATCTTACAAATTGAGTGTACAAAGAGGAACTTATAATGGGAATTTTAGTGAAAGGGGTCAGTGATTTAAAAAGACAGCATAGCCTCATTTTATAGCAGATCCTCAACTGCTAGCATTTTTAGTATATTTGTTTATTCAACAGACTTACATACTCCAAGAATACAGGTAGAAAACATGATAAAAATACAATGAAAATGCAAATTGGCTACAGCCTTCCTTTAAACTATTGAATAGCACCAGCTAATATAAGGCAGTATCAACTTTCAAAAACCCTGTGGAATAAGCCCATCAGCTTTTTGAAATAAAGCAAAAGTTACTATCAATCCAACCAAGGAAATGCATGGGGCTGCTCTTGAAAATTACTCAGACCTCCTCACCCTGTGAGATTCCCCTCTCTCGCAGGTTTGGCCCTCAATGTTAACGAGGGCCCACCTCGATGACGGAATTTTAAATCCCGAGAGGTGGCAAAAACGGAACTTAAGGAGCTTTTTGGGGAATTTTTTAATCCGTTTCTTAAGGGATCCCAGGGAAGGGGGTGGGTTACTTGGGACAATAGATGTGGGTAAGGGAATTGACCCACCAATTAACATCTCCAGGCCGGTACGCGGTCTTGATGGGGAAGCTGTTAGGTCCAATATTGGGAGGGGGGCTAGCGTCAATTTAACAGGGAGGCTTTCCATCAGGACGGTCTGGGGGAGGGGTAGGTATGGTGGGAGCTGGGGATCATTGGGAGGGCACACCCAGTGCTTACAAGCGGTTGCGCGCATTCATCTCCAGAGCTCTTCCTGCAATCCAGGAGGTCAGGGATTTCAGAGCCGGGGCCCTAGGCTGATGTTATGTAATGCCAGGTCTGTAGCCAACAAAGCCCCCCTCATCCACGACTTGGTGTCGGAGGGGGAGCTGGACCTGGTGGGTATAACGGAAATCTGGCTGGGCCACGAGGGGGGAGTACCCCTCGTAGAAATGTGTCCACCAGGTTACTGGGCATTCCATCAGCCACGGGCCCAGGGCAGGGATGGGGGGAGGCGGTTATTATTAAGGAAGGTCTTGAGCCGAGGGAGACCTCTGTGCCGCAGACAGCTGGTTGTGAGTCCCTCTATGTGAAGTGGGGTCATGGGAGGCAGTTGGGTTTGCTGATTGTGTACCTGGCTCCCCGCTACATCTCAGCAGCCCTGCCCGAGCTCCTCGATGTGATCGCTGAGATGGCGGTTGATACCCCCAGGCTTTTAGTCATGGGGGATTTCAACCTGCCATCGGTAGGCGAGACATCTGAGGTGGCCCAGGAGTTCATGGCCTCCATAACGGCCATGGACCTGACCCAAGTAATTCATGGCCCCACGCACACCGGGGACACACACACTGGACCTTGTTTTTGCCTCCGGCCAGTGGACGAGTGATCTAGGAGTAGGGGAATTAGTCATCGAACCCCTGTCTTGGTCAGATCACTCTCTCCTCCGGCTTGACTTTCCAACTGCTGCACCCCACCGCGGGGAGGCAGAGCCAGAAGTGTCAATATGGTTCCGCCCCAGGCGCCTGATGGATCCCGAAATGTTCCAGACGGAGCTTGGGCCAATACCTGAATCCCTGACCCGCAACCCGACTGAGGACCTAGTGGCCTAGTGGCCTGGAATAGTGCGGCCACGGGGGCCCTGGACCGGGTCGTGCCTTTGCAGCCTCTCACTCAGTGCCGATCTAACTTGGCTCCTTGGTTTTCCAAGGAGCTGAGGGAAATGAAATGCCAGAAGAGACGCCTAGAGAGCATCTGGAGGTCCACCTGCGCCGAATCTGACCGAACACGGGTAAAGTCGAATTTGCGGACCTACCTCATGGTGATGAGAGTGGTGAAGCGAGATCATCTCGCTGCTCTCATCGTGTCCGTAGATAACCACCCTGCCGCCCTATTTAGAGTGACCCACGCCCTCCTTCATCAGAGGCTGCGGGAGGCTCCCTTGCAGGGTTGTGCAGAGGAATTTGGATCCTATCTGCAGGATAAAATCGTTTAGATCCGGGGAGAGTTAGCCTCCAATTGGACCAGTCTGGGCGGGGTGACAGAGATAGGCCTTGAGACCACTGTTTGGGCTGAGTTTGACCCCGTGACTCCCGATGGCATGGACAGGATACTGCCACCACATGTTTATTGGACCCGTGTCCCTCCTGGCTTGTACTGGCCTCCCGGGAGGTTACACGAGGCTGGCTCCAGGGGCTTGTTAATGCTTCTTTGAGTGAGGGGTTCTTGCCGACTGTCTTGAAAGAGGCGGTGGTGAGGCCCCTCCTCAAGAAGCCCTCCCTAGACCCAGCTTTATTATCCAACTATCGTCCAGTCTCCAACCTTCCCTTTCTGGCAAAGGTTGTCAAGAGTGTGGTGGCACAATTCCCCCAGCACCTGGAGGGAACTGCCTATCTAGACTCGCGCCAGTCCGGTTTCCGACCCGGGCACAGCATGGAGACGGCCTTGGTCGCGTTGGTAGATGATCTCTGGAGGGCTCGGGATACGGGTTGTTCCTCTATCCTGGTCCTGTTAGATCTCTCAGCGGCTTTCGATACCATCGACCATGGTATCCTATTGCACCGGCTGGGGGGGTTGGGGCTGGGGGGAACCGTACTTCGGTGGTTCTCCTCCTACCTCTCCAACCGGTCGTAATTTGTGTTGGCAGGGGGGCAGGGGGGAGCGGTATATAAATTTAATAAAGTTAAAGTTAAGTTAAAGAGGTCGACATTGAGGCCCCTTACTTGTGGGGTGCCTCAGGGGTTGGTCCTCTCGCCTCTCCTGTTCAACATCTATATGAAGCCGCTGGGTGAGATCATCCGTGGTTTTGGGGTAGAGTTCCATCGGATGACACCCAGTTGTACATCTCTGTACATCTCTACCCCTAACCACCCCAACAATGCCATTGAAATGATGTCCCAGTGTCTGGATGGGGAGGAATGGGCTATGACTCAACCTGTCCAAGACCGAATGGCTGTGGTTTCCAGTGCCATAACATAGCCAGTTGGTTCCATCTCTGGCTATCGGGGGCGAGTTATTAGCCCCCGTAGAAAGGGCTCCCAAATTGGGTGTCCTCCTGGACTCTTGGCTATCCTTGGACGACCATGTGACGGCCGTAGCCAGGGGGCCTTTTATCAGGTTTACCTGATATGCCAGTTGCACCCCTTTCTGGATCGTGACGCCTTACGCACAGTCACGCAAGCTCTTGTCATTTCCCGCCAAGACTACTGCAATGCACTCTACATGGGGCTCCCCTTGAGGTGCACCCGGAGGCTCCAGTTGGTGCAGAATGCAGCCGCGTGGGGGATCTTGGGAGCACCAAAACACTCCCATATAACACCTCTCCTGCACTGGCTGCCTGTGGCCTTCCGGGTGCGCTTCAAGGTTTTGGTGACCATCTTTAAAGCACTCCATGGCATGGGTCCTGGTTATTTGCAGAACTGCCTCCTGCCACATACCTCCATCCGACCTGTCCGCTCCCACAGGCAGGGCCTCCTCAGGGTGCCATCCGCTGGACAATGCCGGCTGGCGACTCCCAGGGGAAGAGCCTTCTCTGTGGCGGGTCCAATCCTCTGGAATGACCTGCCCCCCGACCTTCGTACTATCACAGACCTTTGCCTCTACCGTTGAGCATTAAAGACCTATTTTTTTCATGCGGCCGGCCTGGCATAGTTTGTTTTTACCATTGTTTTAATAGGGTCTTAAATTATTTTAGCACGGGTTAAACTTATTTAATTTAATTTTAAATTTATTCAACTGATTGTATTTATATGTATTTTATCTTTTTTATCATCCCTGTGCACCGCCCTGAGTCCCAAATCAGGAGAGAGGGCGGTATACAAATTAAATAAATAAATAAAATAAATAAACTCAGATGTAGCTGTTGCAGTGGTGGGATTCAAAATTTTTACTACAGTTTTGTGAATGTGGCTTGGTGGGCGTGGCGTGGCTTGGTGGGCGTGGCTTGGTGGGCATAGCAGGGGAAGGATATCCTAAAATCAAAGAATAGATGGGGGTGGGCCAGTTCTCCAAAATACTCAAAATTTCTGTTACTGGTTCTCCAGAATTGGTTAGAACCTGCTGAATACCACCTCTGAACTGTTCAATGCAGCAGCTCAGGCACTTATAAGATTGCTTTGGTATGCCCATGTGATACCATTGCCAATGGGTTTTTGGGTGCAATGCAATGTTTGTCATCTATAAAACCCTTCTTGACTATGGGATAGGTTTTTTGAGAGATGCTTTTTGAGTAACTGCAGCTCCCCAGTGTCATCTATTAGGACCCAGGACGATGTCTTATCTGATGCAGTGCCTGCTCTCTGGAATAATATTCCCCCAGAGACCTATGTGGCTCCACCCCAATGTTGTTCCAGAGGCTTGGCTGTTGTCCTAGCCTTGAGGCTGAGTGTTTGTGAAATCCTGTTAGTAGTGGGGGTTTTGGTGTGTGGGGATACATGGGATATGGTTATCTGGATATCTCAGATCCTCTATTGTGTTTTTTCAATTTTCAAATTATAAGTTGTGCAATCCTTCTGGAGGCAATGGCTTCCAAAGCTAAACAGCACCCCCCCCCTCTCTACTAATTGATAAAATCACCACCAGTCAATTGCAAAAGGCAGCTTCACTTGGAATAACTTACATTTGTTGAAGATACTTTTAACACCGTCAACACATCCTCATCTGCATATATCCCAGGTCCTTGGGAAGGACTCAGTAGGTGAATAAAAATGCCAAACCCAGTCTAAACACCTGGCTGACTATGCAACAAACCATGGTAATAATAAAAGAGGTATCTTTAGAAAATAGCTAATGTGATGCTATTTTTCAAAAAGAAATCCAGGGAGATCTGTAAAAATATAGGCTGGATGACAAAATGTCTGTTCTAACTAAAGAAAATAACTAGGTACGTAGAAAAACAAATTGTGCTGAAAATAAATCAGCATGAATTCTGCAAAGGTACATACTGCTTCATCAGCTTTTCAAAGTTATTTAGGAGTGTGGGATCCTATCAATATTGTGTTCGTGAATTCTCAAAAAGCTTTGCAAAGTTTCTCATCAAAGATTCTTGCGTAAACTTACCAGTTCATGTAGCAGGGAACCTGTATTTTTATGGATTGATGATGGCGGGGTTAAAAGCTGATAGGATGAATAAGTAAATGGACAATTTTCTTAATGCAGGGAAATAAAAACTGGCATTCCTCAAGGATCTGTTCTATAATCAGTTTCTTTTAATTTGTTTGTAAATAATTTTGACTTAAGGGTAAACACTGAGATGGCTATTCATGGTGGTAAAAACCAAAAGTGATTAGGAAGAACTCCAGGAAGTCTGCTCATATTGAGTCAATCAAATGGTAAATGCAATTCAATTTAAGTGTAAAGCACTTAAAACCTGGCTTTTGTCCTAGGCCCTAGGATGTGTGTGTGTGTGTGTGTTTACTGGTAGTTTTTTTTAGTCTGGATTGTCTTGTTTCCTTTTGTTTATGTTTTAAATTGTTTTAATTTAGTATTATATTTTGTGAACTGCCCAGAGTCCACCTGAGTGGCTAGCTATAATAAATTTAATGAAATAATAATAACAACAGCAACAACAATAGGATGCACATTGAAGCAACAAACCTCAACTTTTCATATATAACAATGGATTTTGAGCTATGCCAGGGGTCTGCAAAGTCGGCTCTTTTAAGACTGGTGGACTTCAACTCCCAGAATTCCCCAGCCAGCTATGCTGGCTGGGGAACTCTGGGAGTTGAAGTCCACCAGTCTTAAAAGAGCCGACTTTGCAGACCCCTGAGCTATGCAATAGATATTTACATCTAATCAACAATGAAACATGCATTGAAACGTCACAGTGTAAGCCACATTCTTTTGTATTTCACATGCTAATCCTTAGGAACCAGAATTTGTGTCATGATGCACATTTGTCTTTTGCTTCCTTTGCTCCCACTCTGGGCTCTCATGGCCATGGGTAGCCATAGGGTACAGGTGTCAAACTTGATCACATCATGTGACTGTCATGATGTGTTTTTTTTTGCCTTTGCGGAGCTGGGGTGGGGGTGGCCTGCACATGATGCATCCGGCCCATGGACCGCCAGTTTGACACCCCTGCCATAGAGCATCAGGCATCATTGTCATGCACATGCAATCATTTTGCCTTACTCACAGTTTATTGTAATGTCTGTTTCTCCTTCTCTGCTTTCTTCATGTTATAAATGATGTTATACACCTCTATTAAGTCCCTGCCTTTTTGCAATATAACAAGAGTTTTAAAAAAAAAAGCTTTCCCTTTTGGTAGGGAAGGAGTTTGAGCTCCCCTAACCTGTCGGTTACCTTTTTCTGTCTTTTTTCTACAGCTCTATCCTTTTTCACATATGGGAGAACCAGAATTCCAGATATAAATGTACAATAAAGTTGCATAATAGAATTACAACAGTGGCAATTTTATTTTCAGTACCTTTGCTTATGATTATTAGGATAGAATTTGCTAATATTTAACATATGTTACACACTGAGCTGACATCTTTTAATATTCCATGACCTCAAGATATTTCTTGGTAACTTACAGTACATGGATAGGTCCCCCCCTCTCAAAACACTAGATCCAGGGAGCTGCAATGAAGCTAAGAGAAAATTTGGAACAACAAAAGAAACAGGGTTTTCACAAATCATATAATTAAACTGTGTAGTTCATTATCACAAGATGTGGTAATGATCATTAAACTGGATGTGTTTAAAAGGGGATGTATAAGGGATGTTGAATTTTGGTGTGAAATTTTCTGCTAGATAAGCATCATTATCAAACAAAGAATGGAATGTTCTCCAGAGTTAGAGTTATTATATTTATTTATTTATGTGACCAAACTTTAAACTTAAAAATAAGGAACCTTAAAAAAAAAAGTTTGCTTAATCTTAGCAGCAAAATTAATAAAATAACAATCACTCAGTAATAGAAAACTTTAGATAATTCAACAATTGAGATATGGATTAACAAAGGATCTTCAATGGCCATGACAGAAAAGGTTTTAAGTAAAGTTAGAACAATGAAATCTCAGAGGCAGGAATCACAATTCTACCAAATTTGCACAAACTTCATACTGTATATTATTTTCATAGTAACAGTCCTATTGGAAATACTTATATGGCAAATATGAAGGTGCTTATTAGTTGTTCCCCTCTACTTTTCTTATTCTTCTTATTCTTCTTCTTATTTATTAAATTTTTATACCGCCCTTCTCCCTTCCGGGACTCAGGACGGTATACAGGCACTAATAAAAGGTAATGATATAAAACATAAAATACAGTTAAAAATCTATTAAATAGCTAGCCTGACTAAAATCCTGTTAAAAACCCTTACTAAAACAATTAAAAAAACTATGCCAGGCCAGCCACATGAAACAAATGGGTCTTCAAGGCCCGACGGAACTGGCGCAGGTCTGTGATTGTCCGTAAGTCAGGGGGGAAGGTCATTCCAGAGGGCAGGAGCTGCCACAGAGAAGGCTCTCCCCCTAGGGGTCACCAGCCGGCATTGCCTGGCCGACGGCACCCTGAGGAGGCCCTCTCTGTGGGAGTGGACTGGTCTGTGGGAGGTATTTGGTAGCAGGAGGCGGTCTTTTTTGCGTTTTAACTGTCTTTTTTCTACACAATACACAATATGTAGGAAATTATGTTATCCTTGATAACATTGATTCAACAAATTATTGGAGGAAGTATGACTGAATAAGATGAAAGTTATCTGTCATTCTGGACCTCTGGAGTGTAAGCCCATTAGCAATATTGGATGACTGGCCCAAGCCCAGTTTTCTCTGCCAATGTATTCCCACAGCCAGTTTAAAAGAGGTCCAACAAGCGCTTTCTGCTACCTAGCAAAATGTATGAATCTTTCTCTACTTCTGATAGCCACAAAAACTTGAGACAGCATGACATTTTCTATTCTAATTGGTGAGTCCTATTCTAGCCCTATTGTTTTTTTCTCTGTGTGATTCACCTTCTCCAGAAGATAACAGGAGACAATGTCTAACAGATTTTTAAGCTGGTCTTAAACTGTAATAAGGTCTACCTACCTAGCTAGCTACTTACCAAATTGTTCACACATTAAAGATGCTTGGAGGGTAATGGAAGAGAAAAGATACCACTTTAATATTGGTGCTGTTAAACCTGAATGATTTTTTACTCACTTGTGTGCTGGGATTGTAATGCGGGCACATGAGAGAAAAAAATATATCATGAAAGAATATTTCTAGCATAGCAAGATGTAAATAGAGATCTAAGTCTAAGTTTGAAGCCTATGCCCACGGGTGTCACCTTAGAATAGAAAAGTGTTCTGGACCCCCCCCCCTTTCTCCAATTAACACAAGACTGGCTGCCTGCCACTAACTCTTGGCTGCTTGCCTGAATGACTCTGAACAGATACAAAGCTTCCTAACTCGACTAAACACAAATCTGAAAATCAACACGAACTTAGAAATCAAGCGTTGTTCTCTGCAAGGACTTTATTAGCAAAGACTTCCTTTTAAACCCTCTTGGGAGGGGCCAGTCATTAGGCAGCTGGGACTAATTCAAATCCTTCGAGTTCGCTTCTGATGCAATTGAAGCCTCCTTTTTTCAGCCCTTTTCAATCTAGCATCAGGGACAAATGGGCCTTGATTCTCCCCACTACTCCAAGGCCCAGGTGCCTCCTGATGACTAACCAGGCTCTCTGCTCCCTCAAGGTCACCCTCCTCCTCCAGAGCAGACTCATAGGACTTCTCACTAGAGGAGTCTATCAGCAGCTCATCCGGAGCCGCCTGAGCCACAACAGAAAAGTATTATTGGATCAAGAGGGAATAGTTATTCTCACCTGGTTGAAATGAATGAGTCACAATTGGGTAAAGAAGAGAAGAAAGCTTAGGAGAGGACTTTGATATAGTAAATATGCCCTTATTGGACTACTGCAAGACACTTTATATGAAACTGCCTTTAAAGAACACTTGGAAGCTACAGTTGGTTCAATACTGTGCTCCTTGTACTGTTGATTTCCTGTTGCCGAGAACATATTACGCTGTACTACTGCAGGCTTGATATTGATTAGCTTGCAGGTGCAATTTAAAGGGTTGCTTTTGACTTATAAAGCCCTTGCTGACTGGGTACCTCTAGGATTGCCTCCTGAAATTTGTATGGGCTGACCTATTAAAGCAAATAACTCTACTACTTGTTATGAAGGTGTTTTTTACATTCTTAAGTTTGTTGTGGATGTTTTAACTTTTTGTTTTCTGCAATGTAAGGCACTAAAAGTTTAAGTGATTGCAGCAGGATACAAATGTAATTAAGTAACTAAGTTAAGCAGAGGGAAAGAATAGAAAAGTAATAAACTTCAGAAGAACAATGAACCTGGCAAATCCCCACTTCTGATCTGTTACCCTTACTTCTTAGGTTGGGTGATAGGATTGTTGCCAGGTGGCTGCTGACCTGCCTCTAGATCCATGTGTAATAGGATCTCATGCCTCAATATGGTGTTACTGGATTCCACTTGTAAATATGGTTTCCAACACAGAGAGTAGTTAGGTGAAGGCAAGAGTGTAATTGTATCCTAAGTGTGCCTGTTAGGTTTTCAAGTATTACAGAAAATTCCTTGCCATGGCGAGAGGGGAGGCATGATGAGAGTCCTTAATTGGATTGCAATTGAATTAAAATGTAATAAATAAATAAATAAATAAACTCATGCTTAGATGCCTACAACTTAATATATATAAACTGAATGCAACAAGGAAGCTTCATTTGGCACAAAGCACAGCAACCTTTCTGCTAATTGACAATAGCAGATTCAGTGGTATAATACTAATGTTAAAGGTGCCATTTGCTTCTGTTATTCTAATTCAAGGTACTGGTTATTAATGTAAATGTAAATTCTATGTTCTTGGCCTGGTTTCTCGGTACTTGTGAAAATATGATTTCCAACAAAATTTGGCTTGCTCTGTATATTCTTGTAGAGAGAACTTCCTGAGGGCTCTCCTGTGGAGATGGACTTGGAAGTTAAAAGCACCCCTTCTCTGCCATGCACCATTGCCTGTCTTTAGTGTTTGCATGCTAATGGTGTGGAGGCTGCCCATAAACAGGTATTAGTTATTAAATGCTTCTTGGTTTTATAAATTGTTTTTGTTTATCTGTAAGCCACCTTGAGTCTATGTAATGAGGTGGTCTGATTTGCTGTCTCTACTGCTAATAGGTGGCTACCCTATTATAGGGATAACAATTCTGCACATATCTTTATGTGGATTGCACTGGGTTATACTGAGCCTTTAGTTCAGGACAGATGATTCTGTAGATCAGGTATTTTATGCAAAAGGATATATTTTTTAATGTTTCTCCCATTTGCAGTTATCTGGTATTGAGCAAAGTCAATCAGAATTTGAAATATAATTGTATACTGATGATGAACATAAAATTACTAAAAAGCACATTTTTTTGTTGAAATTTGAAATAGAGGAAAAATAGGTTAAGGAATGTGTACTAAAGTAGGCTCATAATTTTGATCATAATATTCAGGTCAATCAATGGGAAAAGATATATTGTGCTATGAACTCAAAGAGAAATTTGATAAAAAGAAGTATTGTTGCTAAATAATGCCAAATAAATTATCTAGAATATATAAAAAACTTCAAATATATGTTGGAAATGTGAACAACATGAAGAGATATTTTATCTTGCTTGGGGGACATGTAAGAAAGCTAAAAAATGGATCCAAATATTTACTTTGAATTAGAGGATCTTAAAAATGAATGTTCAATTGAAGCCAAAACTTTTTCTTTTATGTTTGCTGAATATGCAGGAAAAGAGCCATGGAAGATTATTTCGATATATGAACACAGCAGTGAGATGACTGTATGCAGAGATGGAAAAATGTGACCACCTACTATTGAGGCATGATTGGTGACATTTATAGATTTTGCTGAAATGGATAAATTACCTTCTTTGATTAGGGAAAAGATTTTGACATTTATTGCCAACTGGAAGCTTCTTATGGACTGTTTATGTAAAAATGAAAAATATTAACTTGTGACTTATGTTTTTAATTAAACAGGATTAAACAGGATATAAAGAATAATAACATGACATAACTTTAATATTTTTTTCTACTTTTAACTGCAGTGAAAAATAATGTAAATCACTTTTTTCTATTTTTCTTAATTTCTTTTTTTTTCTTGCATCTTTTGCTTTTTCCTAGATTATTTTTCTTTTTTTCTTCCATATTTTCCATTTGTTTTTGTTAGCTTTTATCTTCTGGTTTAATAATTGTACATACACACACAAACACGGAAAGGAAGTATGCAAACCCATTTTCTTTTTTGAAAGAGCTATCTGTGGTTTGATCAAGAAAGCCATTACCTCCCAGAGCTCTAAGCCTGCCAGAGACCACTGCTTTGCACTCTTTTTACAAGATCAGTTGCATGGAGCAGTTGTGGGTGATCTTAAGTTTTCTCATTGTCCATAGAAGAGTTACAAAGACCCAGTGTTAATGCTAGCTCTTTATTCTGCTGCAGTTATCAGCTCTACTTTTTGTGGAGCTTTTTTCAGACTGCCATTTCTTCCACTTTTTACTTTCTCAGCATTCTTTTCTTTCTTTTCTCTGAAAATCTGACCCCAGAGTGAGGGGAGTTCTGAACCAAAGCCTACTATTTTATCTTCAATATAGCATAAATGTCCCTGGGTATAGTAACACCTGCTGCTGTGGCCTAGAGGTGGAGCTCTTACCTCCCAATCAGGAGGTTGTCAGTTCAATTCTAGATAGAGGCAGATGTAGGGTTTCCTGAATGGGCAGGGGGTTGGACTAGAACTAGATGACCCTTCCAACTCTGTTAACCTGTAACAAATTTTCATATTTCTAATTTTAAAAACTGCCTCCTTTCTCCACATTCTTTCTTGTGAAACATTAATCCCTGGCATGCAGCAATTTGTAAATACACAAGAAGAGTCTAATGTAATATATTTTCTGTTGCAGTAAACTAGATCTTTTGTGGAAGCTCAAAAGTTGGCTATGAAAAAACTGCCTCCCTCATTATTGCTATCTATCAATTTTTACTGACTCTAATCTTGGAGGCAAGATATCTCCAGATAACTCTTTCCTGTCGAAAGGCATGAATAATATATCTAATTGTCTAACTTAGTGACAATCATTATATCTTGTAGTAGTTGTTTCAATAGAAATGCTATGCTTGCTTGTTTGGATTTTTCATGAGAATCTATAAAAAGCAAAGCTATAAGTCCGTCCGTTTCCCCCCGCCCACACCTCCGTTTCCCCCCGCAAGGTTATCCTTGCGGCATAACCTTTACCTTAGTCAGGTATTTGAGAGTTCTTCATAGTTCTCTGGAAGCATAAAAGGGTAGGGATCCTTCAGATCTCAGGTGGAATACCTGATTTCCAAAGGTCTGGAGTGACCACCAAGAAGGTGCACTTCTGATGTCTCATCAGATGGCAAGGCAAATTCACACCCATCAGAAGCCAAAATACTCAAGTTGAAGTACACTGCAGATAAAAAGTAAACCCCAACAGCAGTGGATTTACTCATGATTACCATCTTTTTACTTTTGATTACTTTCTAGTTTCATTTGTCTCATCTTTAGTGGCATGCCAGGCAACATTTTGCGTACAATCATTTAAATAGCTGAATATGCACAAGAGATTGCAATAAGTATATCTGTAAATATTGGAGTCCATTCTTTGTGACAGTTATGCATGAAAAGTACATTTCTGAGTGGGTGATTTTCTCTTTAAGTATACATTTTTATATTTGCCGCTTAGTTGGTGATTTGTTTCTGATCTGTATCATTCATTTTGAATCTGTGGAAACAGGATTGATAAAAACACCAGATAAACACATACCATAATTAAATCTAAGTAATGGGGGAAAATCCCGTTAGGATTCTAGGACAGCACCATAGAATTACCCAAATATTACATACAAACAGAGCAATGTATATAGCTGAATGCTAAAAAGGTCGAAACTACCCTAATCATCATACATATATCAGGACATTATCTTTGCATAATTGCATAATACAATTGGTAAGCAGCTTTCAATGTTTTCTTTCCATATGCTACCTTATCTTAGGCATGATTTTAATGTTTAAGGTATACATGAATTTTATATTATCAAATATTTAAAAATTATTTCAACCTTGCTGAATTAATTAGGAAATGTTCATTCCAGTGTGTGTACATCTAAATATTGTAAAAGATAAGCAGCATCTTTTTTAAAAGAAATATATGAACTATTTATTTTTCTTTTATCAAGGATGAGATGTTCATTCACACACTTTGCCCCAACAGTTGCTCTTTTGTAACCAGTAATCACATCAGAAATGTTGGTCATATGAAGTCCAAATGAATTAGCAGTGAGAGTTTTGGTATCTTTGTGACCTGAAAACACAGATTGGGAATAGGAGGCACAATCTTCCCCTGAAGTTGAGTTCACTCAGTGATGACAGGAGGAAAAAAAGATAAATTCCCAACACTCCTGATATGCAATCTAGGGAGTCTTATTGGACCCACAGCTTCTGCTTAAGAAACCGGGTGTGGCTAAAAAAGCCTTTACACAAATCTACCTCATGTGTCAATGGTAGCCTTTCCTTGGCCAGGAAGTCCTTCAATCAGTCAGGCACTGCACCTGACTACTGCAATGCATCTTAGGTTGGGTTCCCTTAAAAACTATTTGGAAGCTGAATCTAGTTCATAACTGCCATGGGCAGTTATGAATGTATCTTGTGATATCCGTGTAACGCTTGCTTCATGAGCTACACTGGTTAGCATTAGGTTTTTAGGTGCAATTCAAGGCATGGATTATTACTTGTGGAACCTTTCACAGCTAGGTTATTTAAAAATCACAATGCTGTGTGACCGCTACTTGGTCTGTGCAATTGTGGTAAATTGGCATGCCGCAAGCTTTACTAAGCTTCACCAAGGTTCACTATTCACTAAGCTGGTTCAACTGAAGGGACCTAGGAACCATGCTTTCTGTGATGCAGCACTTGGCCTCTGGAACACTAATCTCCCCCACATAATCTAGTCCCCACCCTGGCGGTGCTCAGTGGGTAATGGGCCCTGCATGTTTGATTCACATTAATATTTTTTTCTTCTGCCACGGGGATTTAAAAAAACCCGAATTATATTTATTGTACATTGTAAAGTGAAACAGTTAGTCACTGTATAGTTGGTGGCTGTATATATTTCATAACTAACTAATTAACTGTGGAAATACATAACCTTCCTCTTCTGTAAGTCAAATTGGTCTAAGTGTAAGGGATTCTTAATATATTCCTGTTCAAGTAGATAGGTGCTTGTTGTGGAAGATTTCTAATTACAGCGTCTTAATATTCAGAGCATGTTGCCATTTCTTTCTTTGTGACACCAAGAGAAAAGTAAACCTAAACAGATCAAAGAGATGCTTGCAAGCTTGGAGGAGGATATTTTTAAATAGCTGTTCAACTTAATTCGTTTGTCACTCACTTTGTTAACTGACATAGGCAGGATGAATTTGTGGAGGGAATGCTGAAACCATGCCATCCTTCTGCTCTTATAGCTGGGCTCCAGCAAGACAAGTGAAAAGTATGCTTCTATTTCCAGAGGCAACACTTGATTCTTGCAATAAATAGGACAGCTCTTGAGGTGGCACCATTAAAAGAAAATCCCTTGAAGCAATAGATTTGTTTAGTAGGCTAAGGTGAGGTCATTTTTACATCTTTACTCAGGAGATGGGTACCTTTTCTTCCTTACTTTGTGATTCATTGATGCTGAACTCTTCTGTTTTTAGTGTTTGAAATGTTGCTAGTCCTGAAGATGTAACATTTGTTCATTGTTAAATGAGTGCTAAATGTAGTCACTATTTATTAGTGTTACCAGATTTTGATTGAAAAGAACAAATAGGGGGCAGTAAAGAATTAGAGTTTTCTATATCTTTTTGTGACCCTTTAATGGTTTCTTGGCTTTCTATAGCCCTTATCTGTCAGCCTTACTACCTATGACTTAGAAGGGGGGTAGTATTCTTCAGTATCCCAATTAGCTACATAAATGTATAGAGTTGCAACAGTTTGCAAAAAAAAAGGACATGATTCTGGTAATTTCTACCTGAAATCACTAGAATCAGTAGAATGCTAAGTAAACTGCACTTGCTCCCTATTGTAGGCAGGCTTTTCAGCAACAAAGTTTGAAAATATTCTAATAGATGTTAGAAACTGGAAGCTAAGTAGGGTTGAATTTGGATGATACATGAATGGGAGACCATTACAAAAGTTATGGCCTGTAGGTTAGACAGGAAGTGGAAAAAATACCCTGAAAGGCGGCAATGGCAAATCTGCAACTGTGTCACACCCTTCTGCATGGTGATGTCACCGGGAATAAGGCTCAATTTGAAGGAACATTTTTAATCTTAGTCTATAAATTAGAAAAAAAAACCTTCCTGCTCATTATAATTCTCATAATAATAATAGTTTGCATTTTTAAAATGACCTTTTTAATGTTTTATAATTAAAAAATGCAAAGTTTCTCAAAAATAGATGCTAGGTGGAATGAAACATATTCCTTGTGGTTAAAATGCCTAAACGTTTGGAGATTTATGCCATCCAAGATAATAGAAGCAGATAAACTACCTTATTTACCTGGCAGTATAAATTTATTTCTTAAATGGGAGCATCATTTTAATTTCACTCTGAGAATGGAAGGGAGGCATGAGTGCACATAAAAGTAATTTGTGAATTGGTATTTAAGAAATGCTGACTTTCTAATTCCACTCACAAACAGAACCAAAGATTATTTATTTGCATTGAAATAGTAAATTGAACTTTGGGAAGACAAAGTCAGGAAAACAATTAACACAAGAACAATAAGAGAACTGATGAAAAGAGAGAAGTTAAAAACATGAGACAATAGCACTAAAATCCATTAGA